>CM065484.1:20906244-22331244 GCA_032873175.1 Leptopilina drosophilae | reverse complement strand
GTTACTATTATTAGCGGAATTGTAAATATAATATATTATTGTAATTATTGACTTTTTTGAAAATGCCTTTTTTCAATTTAACATATTCATAAGTAAAATTAATGAAATTTAAAGTGTGAATAATGATTTTTAAAGGGGTTATCACACGCTATAAGCTGGTAATAAAAATGTTGGTTTCTTTCAATTTGACCTTAAAATTCAAGGTCAAATTCTTAATTTAAATATATCTCAAAATTGATGTTTTTTATTTTGTTCTAACCTATCCTAACCGAAAGCTTACCTGTTTTCCTGTGGGCTGTGTAAAAATCAGAGTGGGACCAAGTAACTTTTTAAAGAAATTAATTATAAATGATCATTTTCTATGCAAAATAATGATAAATTATTATTTTCCTTAAAGATTTTCATGGTTCCACTCTGATTCTTACATGGCTCATAGGAAAAAAGGTTAGCATTTAACTGGATAGGTTAGAACAAAATTAAAAACATCGATTTTAAGATATATTGAAATTAAGAATTTGACCTAGAATTTTAAGGTCAAATTGAAAAAAACAACTTTTTTTCATTACCAGCTTATAGCCCGTGAAAACCCCTTTAAAAACCACTATTCACACTTTAAATTTCATTAATTTTACTTATTAATATGTTAAATTGAAAAAAAGACATTTTTAAAAAAATCAAAATTTTGAAACTCCATAACTCAAAAAATATTTTATCAAACTCAAAAAAAATTTATATTTACATTTCTACTAATAATAGTAACATTTTAGCAAAGTTTAGAGAAAATTCATTTTTTGACCTGGACAGTTGAGGAATTTTTACCCATATATATTGATTAGGAGAAGTTTCTTAATATAATGTGAATTTTTGGATTCATTAATTTAAAGGATTTAATTAAAGTTAAAGGAATAAAGGACATTTGCCTAGTAGTTTTATTTCTGAATGTAAAATTTTGATTTTTTAAAATTCTTATGTTTGTACATTACATAATTATAGTATAGTGGTAATAATTGTAATTTAATATTGATTTATATTTGTTTTCTTAATCTTAAAATCTTTGTATAGACTTATGTCTTATAACAAATAAAGTATTATTATATTTTATAAAAAAACATTTCACTAAGTCTGGACTCGTGCCCTGAACCTTATATTCAGTAAGCAAGAATTTTACCAGTGAGCCAATCTTATTTGGCGTATATTTAGATTTATACTAAATATGAAGAACTTCAAAAAATCTTACAAAGATTTTATTTCGTCGAAAATCTTAATACACTACAAGTAAGATTGTTTCACTGGTAAGATTCTAGCTTACTGCACACAAGGTTTATGGTTCGAGTACAGCTTGGTGAAATGTTTTTTCTAAATTATAAAATTATTCTAATTTTATTTATATTTTATCTTAAAATTACGTTAATTCCTCAAGTGTCGCAACTGAAAATTAAAAGTTTTTAAATCGGTCTAATTTTTACAGTATCTTTGGTAATATGGTAGAGCACCTTACATATTAAATTTCAAGAAGTTTTATAAAAAATTGTAGAGGGTTGAAGTTAATGATAAGGTGTAAACTGTGGATTGTGTTATCTCCTGAAGCTAGAATACAGTGGACTAATCAAAATTTTGACCTATAAGTTTTCGAAAGGTTTTTCCCTTCTCTTTCGAATGGTGTAAAATTTTTTTTTAATTTAAAATTTAACTTCATTTCTTCAAAATCAAAAATATTTTTGCCTTTTTTTAGGAAATCGACATTATTTTTTCATTTTCTCTTTTTTTAAATAAAGCTTAATATATGTACTTTCAATACAACAAAACAAAAACAAGTTGTGAATTAAGATGTTCATTACATGAACATTTTGCTTCCTCTTTACGATAAGCAAAAAATTTGCTTCCTCGTGGAGAAAGCATTAATCATAAACAATTTTGTTAAACAAATTCCATATTGTTGTCTTAAAATCTAATTTAAAGAGATTTTAAAAATTAATTATATTTATTATGATTGGCTTAAAATTAAATTTAATTTTAAGATTAAAATTTAATTTTAAGTTAATGACAATTAAAGCAGAAAAATAACCTTTTTTTTATCAAAAATTTAGTTTTTTCATCAAAATTATATTCCAGTACAATAAAATTTTACTGATTTTTTTCAATAATCTTATCCGTTGCATTAAAACGGATCGATTGGTATATATAAAGTATATATTGTATTTGAATTTATAGAATTAAACATAATTAAAACCAAAAATTGGCACTTATATTAGAAATTTATTTCCTTCTTAAAAATCATGTTGCCTTATAATAAAATGTTACTCTTGACTTAAAAAAAACTAAAAATCTTAATTTGAAAATTCAAATTCATTTCTTTTAAATAAAAAAATAAAATTTTATTGTACAATAGGGGAGACTGGGGTAAACTCGCGCACAGGGAAACCCGCTCACTAGCGATTTGACGATATAAACTCAACTTAAGATGGAGATATTTGTACTGTGAATAGTACTTAACATACAACTAATGTTAACGAACTTTCGTTTAATTTCATGAATTCGTCATAGAATCTGAGGCGGTATATTGTTTTTAGAAGTGCAAAAAAAGAAAAATGATCTTTGGATTTTTAAGTTTTTCGATTATTATTTTTGAGACTTAATTTATTCGACAAATTTTTTTAGATGCTATTGGACGTCCTTTTTCGAAATATATATGTAGTTTTGTTTGATTTCAAAAAGATTTATTTAAATTTATTCTGAAGTTTGAGAAATACATTCAGGGTAAAGTCGCTCACATGAAGTCGGGGTAAAGCCGCTCACTTATTAAATTTATATAGAAAGCCAAATCAGTATTAACTGTATTTGCGTTTTTTTGGCGATCTTGAAATTTTTAATATTAAAAATATTTATTAAAAGACAAATAATATTCATTTCCTAACAATATTATTGAATTATTGGGTAATGAGTTGAATATTTAACATTTTGAATGTCCCGCATTTTGCGATTTGTAGCGATTTTTTTTTCAATAGATGGAGCCGAACTATCAATATTTGTTGACAACATTGAGCGAAATCAAATGACTGATAAATCATTATTAGTGATTATTAGGTTATAACGGTTATAAAAAACAACGCAAACAAATAATCAAAATTTGTCGCTGTCTTTTTCGTCTAAAAAATGATACAAACAGGGTTGCTACAAATATTTAATTTTATTTTTCCCTGATTTCCAGACAAAATTTTCACTTTTTCCCTGACCCTAAAGAATATTCACTCTAAAAATTATTAGATAATCAAGAAAAAATGTTCTATTACATTTATTTACAAATTTCATTGATTGTAAAATTATTCAAAAACATCAATAACTTCTTTTTTAAATAGATGTTTAATCATTATTTTTTTCTGTAGGAATTAAAATTCTTCAAACCATTCAAATTCAAACCTTTTTAAATTGAACAACTTGTAATAATTTAAATTACCATAACATTTTTCAGAATAGGTTAATTATTTACAAAAATACTAATAAAATTCCTTGGCAAGAATTCAATTACTTTTACAAGCAGTAAAATTTCTCCAAAAAAATTAAACTATTTTTAAAAAACGAAATAAAATTTGTGTCATTAATTGAATCACTTTCATAAATAATAATAAATCGATTATCCGTTAATTCATTTTTAAATCAATTTTTATTAGAAAATTCTAGAAAAATTTAATTATTTAAATTAAAAAATAAACAATTTATTGGATAATAGAATGTTCTTTGTTAAAATTTAATTCCCATAAAGAATTTTATCAATAATTTTTAAATATATAAATTCAATTTGACAAATTTTAATAACATTTTTATGAATAATTACATTTCTCGAGGAATTCGATTGAAATATATATTGTATAAAAAATCATTGGAATTCTACGATGAGTTTTATTACTTATAAAAATAATTTAATTTTTTTAAAAATTTCCATAAAATAATTGAATTTTGGAGAAGAATTTTATTATTTATAAAGTTACTTGGAATTTTAACAAGAATTTTTTTTTAAATTTTCGAACACAATTAGATTTCTGCGAAAAATTTTATTACATTTTAAAAATAATTTAATTCTTCCAACGAATTTTATTCAAATTTATAAAAATAACTGTATTTATGTGAAGAATTTTATTATTTATATAAATAATTGAATTCTTACAAAGAATTTTATTCCAGTTTATAAAAATAATTGAATTTCGGTGAAGATTTTTTTAAATAATTTATATTTTTCGAATAATTTTATGGAATTTTGTATTTCGAATAATTGAATTACTGTAAAAATTTTATTACTTATAAAAATAATGGAATTATTTTGAATTAATTCATTACAATTGAATTCCTACAAAATTTTGCCAAGAATTTTATTAAAATTTTGTAAATATAATTGAATTTAGATAAAGAATTTTTTTGTTTATAAATATAATCGAAATTTTGAAATTTTTTTTTATTTTTTGAGAATAATTGAATTCTTACAAGGAATTTTATTCAAGTTTATAGCAGTAATTGAATTTCGGTGAAGAATTTTGTGATTTATAAAAATATTTTTATATAATTGATATTTTTCGAAAAATTTTATTAAATTTTGTGTTTTAAATAATTGAATTCCTGTGAAAAATTTTATTACTACTTATGAAAATAATTGAATTATTTTGAAGAAATTGATTAAAAATTGAATAATTGAATTCTTGTGGAATTTTGTCAAGAATTTTATTGAAACTTTTAGAAATAATTGCATTTTAATGAAGTATTTTATTATTTAGGTATAAAAATAATTGTATTTTTGAAGAGAATTGTTTTTAAATTTTTAAACATAATTGAAATTCTGCGAAGAATTTTTGTAACTTTGGAAAATAATTGAATTTCTGTAATCGTTTGTAACTTTTCCAAAATCTAATTTTTTTAGTATTTTTAACTAAAGTTCTTTTATCAATCTAGTATTTATGAAACTTGTAAAAATTACTCATAAAATAATTTATAAGTCATAATTTATGATAGTTTTTATTTTTATTTAATTATTATTTATTATTATTATTTATTTATTATTTATTATTATTATTTATTTATTATTTATTATTTATTATTTATTATTTATTATTTATTATTTATTATTTATTATTTATTATTTATTATTTATTATTTATTATTTATTATTTATTTTTATGATAGTTTTTGAAAATTTAAGTTATTTAAAAAAAAATTATTGTCAGAAATAGAAAAAATTGAAGGTTTTGTATTAAAATTTGTGGTAATTTCACAGTTTACGAGGCAAAAAAATCAGTTTTCTCATGAATTTTAAAAATTCAACTTTTTCCAGTACTTTTACTAAAAATTCCTGACTTTTCCCTGACCAATTTTCCTTTCCCTGACTTTTTCCTGAATTCCCTGACCTGTGGCAACCCTGACAAATCTAAGTTTTTTGTCTTCGTTCAGTTCACGTTTTATCATTGTTTATTTTTAAATTTAAAATTTCGAATTTCATTTGTTATATTTTATCAATAATAAAATCTATAACTTGTTACATCCAAAATTGTAACTACATTTTAATTTTCTCTTAATAAAATATTATTTAAATTCACAGATGCAATTCATGAAACCTATACTTATTATTTAATAAACCAATATTTATTGTTTATAAAACTTATAATTTATCATTAATAAATCATACTGAAGACGGAAATAAGGAGAAATTTAATATGTGCAAAATAAAACTGTCGGGATTACCTTAAATTCTTTAAAAAAATCAAGTGATCGGGTTTACCTCGAGGGGTGAGCGGATTTACCCTGGAAAATTGTGATTTAGAAATTTGGTATATGTGTATTAAAAATTTTCCCCAAGTAAAACTAACAAGTAACATTATAGAAGTGCCATACGCCGATTTGTTTAAAAATTTGCATACAAGTAGTTCTTTAAAAGATATTTGATACCTATTTTTTTGTTTTTCCCCAAAACCTGTTTTAAGGGTGGAACTTACCCTTACAAATTTTTAGGGGTAACTTCCATTATTTCGCAATCAATTTGGTAAATTTTTCCAAATTCGAGTATCTGGGGGTTTTTGGGGTCGCTAATTACGAATCTGAAATCAAATTTCTAAAATTCAAAAAGGCAAATCCAAAATGGCGGACAGAGGACTAAAAATAATTTTGGATTTGTATCAAACTTGTTATATGGTGATTTTTGCAGTCACTGCTTATAATTATTCGTAAAATGTTGAAAAATAATAAACACCTATTTTTTTGTTTTTCCCCAAAATCTGTTTTAAGGGTGAAACTTACCCTTACAAATTTTTAAGGGTGACTTTAATTATTTTGCAATAAATTAGTTAAATTTTGCCAAAATTGTGTATCTAGGGTGTATCTAGATACACAATTTTGGCAAAATTTAACAGGGTGTATCTAGAGTATCTAGGGTGTATCTATCACGGAAAAAAATAGTTCACGAATCTCTCGTGAACTAGTATATCACTTTTGGATGGGACACAAAATTTCAAAATTTTCATTCACTTTTGATTAGAAATGGCGAACGTCAACGAAAAACTGAAACAAAGTTAATGAATTTTTGATGAACGTGTTAAGGATGAGTAGTTCGTCAAAAGTAGAGGTACAAGTTGACGAAAAAGTCGTGAACTCGCGAGTCTCAGTAGTATGCGCAGTTCGCAATGCGCATCAAACATGGCTGATCAAGAATTCATCTGTCATAATTCAGTCGGTGTCATCAGTGTTTACACTCGGACAAATTCTTTGTTTGATTAAATTTATTATTTAGAATCAATGTTTTTATTATTTATTGAATATTTTTGTGTGCTAATTTCTTTTGTGAAACAAATAATTCATAAAATAAATTAAAAGTTACGACAAGGATCGTTTTATACTTTGCACGGTCCTGAGTTTTGTAGCAGACAACAGCAGACAAAGCTAATCGTGTCGTTTGCAGGAGTACTGTCAGTGTATATAGATTTAGCCGTGTCGGTTAGTTGTTAGGAATATTATTAGGGTACTAGGTTCGAATCCCGTGAAGCGAGTTGCGAATTTTAATGGCGATAAAATTGTGTATTCTGTGTAGTTGGGTGCGTATAGGCGTCAAGTAATCAAATTAAGTGAAATACTATCAAAAAAGTAGTGTCTAGAAATTATTTTTTTTTGTTTTTAACATTTTTTAAAAGTTCACGAATTTTTCGTCAACTTTGACGAAAAGTTCAGAAACCGTACTACGTTTCTAGTGAAGGAGTTGATGAAATTTTAATGAACTGTGTTTATAGATTTTGAAGAATTTTGTGTCCCATCCAAAAGTGATATACTAGTTCACGAGAGATTCGTGAACTTTTTTTTTCCGTGTAGATACACCCTAGATACTCTAGATACACCCTGTTAAATTTTGCCAAAATTGTGTATCTAGATACACCCTAGATACACAATTTTGGCAAAATTTAACAAATTTATTGCAAAATAATTAAAGTCACCCTTAAAAATTTGTAAGGGTAAGTTTCACCCTTAAAACAGGTTTTGGGGAAAAACAAAAAAATAGGTGTTTATTATTTTTCAACAATTTACTAATAATTATAAGCAGTGACTGCAAAAATCACCATATAACAAGTTTGATACAAATCCAAAATTTTTTTAGTCCTCTGTCCGCCATTTTGGATATATACTTTATATATGCCAATCGATCCGTTTTAATGCAACGGATAAGATTATTGAAAAAAATGAGTAAAATTTTATTGTACTGGAATATAATTTTGATGAAAGAAGTAAATTTTTGATAAAAAAGATAATTTTTTGCTTTAATTGTCATTAACTCTATGAACTCTCATACAATTTATACTTAATATATACCAATCGATTCGCCTAGATGCAAAGAGTAAGATTTTATTATATATTAACTTCAATATTCAATTAAAAAAGTGAGAAAAAAATTTTTCTTATAGATTTTTGAATGTCTATTAATCCATTTCGAGATATTTTTATGCTGAATATTCCTAGCAATTTTTAGCCGAATTCGTTGAAACCTCTTCCAGTTATCGTGTTTACAAAAAATGGGATCCACATACATACATCCGGAGAATTGTTCAAGGTCTTAAATAACATAGTCCTATATAGAAGAAAACTTTTTTAAAGGATTTTTAGAAATTTTATAAATTAAACGACTAAAAAGCTTTCTCACGAGGAAGCAAAAATTAAATATTTTACAAACAAATAAACTTTTCTTCATTTTGGGCATATCATCGTAAAGCTTAGGGGAGGGTGTCCCATACCGACCCCCTTATGTTTCTTTTAAAGATGGTACCACTAAAAAATTCGTCAGTACCATCAATCGAACACTTTCACAACACCAACAACTGGGCCAAAGGTTTTATCTATGCGTTTGATTTCATTTTGGAGATTCAAGCAATATTAGATTTTAGCATTGGTTAAATTAATTTTTGACATATACGGAATTCGAACTAAAAGTGTTTTTTGAATACAGGACAATTTTTACGGAATTAATTTTGATTGTGTATGACCTTAACTTTAACGCACAACATTCAAATTAAATTAAAACACTGTCTAACAATTTATATTGATTATCATTTCAAAGAAGGTCTTAAAATTAATTTAAATAAAGTAATAATATTAATTCAAGTTTAACTATGTCAACATAACTTATAGACATTAATAATTTCAGAGTAAAGTTACTAATAATTCATTTATTTACCTTTTTGTTCAGAAGAAGGTCCAAAAATGTATTTAAATCGATTCAAAATAATTTAACAGCTCATTACAGACTGTTGAATTTTATTTTAATTACTATCAGAATTTGATATCTTAATTTTTCTTGAGATTACCCCCCAAAAAATGGGGGTCGGTTTCGGACCACCCATTTTGAGAAAGTTAATAACGTAAATTTTCGCTTTTTCTTTAGATTATTCATTAATGACAATTAGAAACCTCGTCAACTATCAGAAAACATTGAAAAATAGTTCCCTTACTCAAAAAAATTTTGACGAAAACAAAGAAACACATTTTTAGCCTTTTCACTTTAGGGGTTCGGTATAGGACCACTCTCCCCTACTAAATTCCGCATCCAACAAGTATAATATAAATTTTTTTATAAATAATTGTTAAATAAATAATTGCTAATAAAAAATTAATTAAAAATGTATATCACCCTAAAAAAATTAAGGCACATTTATAACTTTTTCTTTATTTAACACTCCATTTTATGCTCTTTGAAAGAGTTTGTAAAAAAAAATCAATTGAAATAATTACAAAGGATGTCACGTCAGAAATATTACGATAAGCAAAGAATACGCGGATTTTCGCGAAACTTCGTAGAAAGTTATTCTTATTCTATATAAGAGACTTCTTTCCCTAAATTTGAAAAAAATTCAAAATTGTTAAAGATACGCCATTTTTAATATTAATATTAATTTTATAAAATTTTAAATATCTGGGAATATTGTTTATGGAATATAATGAAATTTACACATTATTTAGGCAAAACTATATACATTAAAAAGTAAAAAAAGTTAATAAAAAAAATTTTAATTTTGTATTAAAAAATATTTTTAAAAAATGTTTAAACAATTTTTTCTTTATTTCCTCCTCTTTAAGAAGTATGTTATTAACATATTTAGATTCCTTATGAATTCACCTTCAATATAATTAAAAACGATGATAAGTCTAAAATTAAAAAAAGTGTCATTGTTAGTAGAAAATTTAATTCTTTACTAATTTTTAGGGTTCCGTACACCTTCGGTGTACCGACGGAACCCTATTGGTGAGACTCTTGTGTCCGTAGCCAAATCGTGAACCCCCCCTAGCGGCTAAACTATTTGACCTAGAGAGCTCAAATTTGGTACAGATACGTATTTTCACATGTAGATTACAGGAAAAATATTGAGAATGTGATTGGAGGTGATGGCCATAGCGTTGTCAAGGAAATAACAAGATTTTTGGCCAAAAATCTATAAAAAGTGACCATCCCCCCTTAACTTCTAAACTATTTAACATGGAGAGCTAAAATTTTAAATACTCGTGAATTTTAACGCGAATAGTACACAAAAAATATAGATAACTTGCTATGTAATAATAGCCATAGCGTTGTCAAGGAAAAACTAAAAGAAAATTTGAAGAAAACTTTTTTTCTAATTTTTAAATTTTTTGAGCTAATATGCTAAAAATTGATATAATAGTGCATTGTAACAGTTTGACAATAAAAAATTTATTAAAATTTATTTTTAAAATTGTTATAGTCATCAAAAATATATATCCCCACCTGTATAGTTTCATATTCGACATGAGCTACAAAATGTATTTGCAACTCAGTCTTATTTCTGCCTTTGAAGTGTATTATTACTTTCATTAATAAATTGTCACTCTCTGAAGTGAATAAAAGTAAATTGTGTCTATTTAATAAATTAGACCGTAACATTTTGGCGATCCTGACAGTATAGCAACAAACGACGTAAAAATAATTCGTCAAACTGTTCTATCTTTGAGTGTGAACCTGTTTTTCTACGGAAAATATTCGAGTTCAATCAAAGGAGAAAAGGCTCCGTGGGTACTCTACGGATACCTTCGAGAAATTTAATACGTCATATTCATTGAGGTGTTTGAGCTTGTCGATCTAGACAATAAGACTCAGAAGAAGACGACTTTTGGAGGAATTTCAACCATTTGGAGATCCAGGCAGATACGTAAGTTGCCTACTTGGGGGTGCTTTGCAGCAGTGACTACAGCCACTCTTCACGCATCAACAGGGTCCAGACGAAGGAGAAATACGTTAGATTTATTTAACGAATAAACTACATTTGATATGTTTGATTACCTAAATGGTAACTAGTCTACGCGTGTTAGTAAATCTTAGTTTCCTTAATAAAATAAACTATTTCCCTGAATAACCTTGTTATAAGTGTGTAGCCACTTGAACAAGTGAAGAAAACTAAAAACACATAACTTTTGTTACGCGAAACACCCGACAAAAGAAAAGAAAGAAAGAACAAAAAAGATGAGATAGTAAAATTAGGCAGAGAATTAGAGTTAAATCCTACGGAAGAAACAGATAACGAATCAGAAAATGCATCCCATAACGAAATAACCAAAACACGTTACAAAATCAAAATTTAGGAAAAATCACAACAAAAGATATAATCAGAACTATCAAAACTTTAACGGGGCAAGACGATTGTGGAGTTGGAGATTTTATTAAAAACGTTAAAAGAGCAAAAGGACAATGTTACCAACCAGACCTATTATTATATTTTATAATTTCTGAAAAAATTACTGGAAACGCAGAAAGAGCAATGCGATACATAGATTTAGACAGCTATGCAAAACTTTTCAATGCTTTACGTGCAAATTTAACGCAAATCGGTTCAGTGTCAATGCTTCGATCAAAATTATTAAATTGCAAACAAAACCTTACCGAAGACATTCAAAGTTTCAACAATAAATATAGGAAAAATTGTCATGAATTAAAATACGCAATTCAATCAGAATACACAAACCCAATTAAGTGACAAGTTGCAATAGAAAATGAAGAAAACAAAATTTTAAGACGATACTTGATGAACATTCGTCGAGATATAGAATTACAAATAAAAGCTTAACGACCGCAAAATTTAAATGAAGCTTAAAGGCAAGCATAGGAATTAGAATTATGGTTTCAAGAAAGTGAAATACCAAAAACAGAATCAACAAGTAAAATTTTGTCACGTTTTCCAATCACACCTACATTTAAAGAAAATCTTAAACCTTTTCAAAATTATCAGAATTTGTCAAATAATGTAAATGCACCTGCAGTGCAAATTCCATCACAGATAAAGCAGGTATCATGTTACAAGTGTGGGAAGATAGGACATATGACAAAACAATGAACTAAATCAGCAAATTTTCGCGACAGCTGGATGCCGAAGAGACCAGCGGAATTAATCAGAGTGACACGCGAAGACCAAGAATTATCAGGCTATGAGCGAGGAAGAAATTCAACACCACGAGCAATACAAAAAGAAGGTCGAATATCAACCTTGTGTGGACGATTACAATCCATATACAGAAGAGTTGATAACGGAGAAAAATACAGATTATTAATAGACTCAGGAGCATCAGTTAGCATAATAAAGGAAAATAAAATAGGGGAGAGTAGGGCAAACCAGACCCCCTAATGGTTTTTTTACTCTTGTGACTAAACGAATCAACCGATTTCATTTTTCGAGGGCTTGTTTGAAAGATCATTAAATTGAGGAACTTTTTCCAAGAGACACCTATACTTTATCTTTTATTGTTTAGTTGCTGTGTTAACTTTAAAACATTTTGCAAACGGTCCGGTTTGCCCCACCCCCTGGGGTAAATCGGACCCCCCTATGGGGCAAACCGGACCGTTTGGTTTTTTATTTATAATATTGCATTTACATAATCTACAATAGTAAAAATTGGACAAGTGCGAGTTGAACTCGCACTGCAATGGCGGGTTCCGTACACAAATATTAAAACAATAAAAATTAAAAAAACAATTAAAAGAAAAAAATTTTTTTAATTTTTTTTGAGATTTTTTAATATATGCTTTGTGATCAGACTGTAAAAATATATTAATAAACCAATTTTCAGCTCATTAAGTTCAAAATGTAAAAATTAAAAAAAAATTTTTTTTTAATAATTAAAAAAAATTTTTTCTTAGATTTTTTAATGTTTTTTTGTGATCAGACTGTAAAAATATAATAATAAACCAATTTTTAGCTCATTTGGTCAAAAAATGTGAAAATTAGAAAAAAAAATTTTTTAATTTTTAATTTTTCCTTGACAACGCTATGGCCATCAATGTTTGTCAAAAAAAACGCTTTGCAAATTCATTAATGTTTTTGGTAGTAAATATTCCTGAGGTGTGTACCTTCAAAACCCAAGACCTAATATTTGGAAATATTACACGATTTTCTCAGAATTTCCTTCAGAAAAAATTCGTAGAAGTGTATAAAAAAACTAAAAAAAAAAACTTTTGCTTCCAGCATTGCACAAACAAAAGTAAAAATATCAAATTGAAAAAGTAAGGTATACTACACATGGTTGTTTCAAATTTCTAAATAGCACTTTTGACAATTTAGCCATTTCGGAATTATTGAGGGGGGGTCGGGTTTACCTACCGTTCCAGTTTGCTCCACTCTCTCCCACCTAAAAACAATTACACGACTTTTAAAGTAAAAAAGAATTTTTTTATGGGTAAAGATAAGTACTAAGATAAGTACATCACAAACCATAAAACGCTTAAAAATAAAACAAAATTAAAAGCTGAAGATCTATCTGAACGATTAATTGGTTTAAACAATCAAACAAAATTATCTCATTTGAATATAAATACAAAAGAAGATCTTTGGAGAATAATCGAAAACTATTACAGTAATTTTACTACAGACGACGAAATTCCCTGCACAAATTCGATTAGTAACAAAATTGTATAAGAAACTGGAAAAATAATCAATGACTTTAGATAATTAAATGAGAATACAGATCGAGACGTATATCCCTTAACAATGACCGAAGACGTTTTTTAATAGTTAGGAAAAGCAAAATTGTTTTCAGCACTTGACCTGTCTTCAAGATTTCTCCAAATACAACTGGAAAAAGAAAGTCGAAAATATACAGGATTCAGCACAACTAGAGGACATTATCAATTTATCCAAATGCCTGTTGGTTTAAACAATGCACCTGCCACATTTCAAAGAATGATGGACCATGCTTTTCAAAGATTAATTGGTGATGCATGTTTTCTATACTTAAGGGGATCCAACATACCGACAATGCAGATCTAAAACGGTTAAAAATCTGCAACGACCGTTTCTTGGAAAATATAAGATATTATGATCTATATATTTGACAAACTCACTTTTTAACATAAATACACAGGATGAGTATTTTAATTGTTGTAATTATTGAAAAAAAATTATTCATAAAAAGTTAAATATGAGCAGTTTCCAACAGCCTAAACTGCAACGACCTTTTCTTGTAAACAACAAAATCAAAATAACTTTCCCATTTGACAAACTTAATTTCAATAAAAAATACACATAATAAGATTCATTCTATATGAAAACTAGAATATAAAACTATAATTTGCGTAAACTATTTTGTATAGCAATTTGCAACAAGAAGAACACATCAGACAGATGTTTAGTGATACATAGAACCAAGAGATGGCGCCAAAGGTACCAAAACTGACAAATTTTCATTTTTTTACCTTTAAATTAACAACAATGAGACATAATGTCTTCTTTTCGAGTGGAAATTTATTAGTGATAAAATATACACAATGGGAGAAATATATTTTGTTCAAATTATTAAAGAAAAACTAATGTTAGTAAATTAAATATCATGTGCTACCGAACAGCTGTCACTTATACACTTTGGGAAAAATAAAGTTTTTATTTCTGAATGGCAAATGGGTCTCATCCTATGTATTTTCCTACGAAATTAAATTTCCCAAATGGAAAAATTATTTTGTTTCGTTGTTTTCGAGAAATGGTCGTTGCAGTTTGAGCTGTTGTCAAAAGACCTGTTACAAAAAAACTGTTCATATATAATTTTTTATGAATATTTTTTTTTAATAATTACAACTAATAAAATACTTATCCTGTGTATTTATGTTAAAAAATGAGTTTGTCAAATTCATAGGTCATAATATCTTATATTTTCCAAGAAACGGTCGTTGCAGATTTTTAGCCATTTTAGATCTGCATTGTCGGTATGGGGGATCCCCTTAAATGACAATGTTGTTTTTGGATCTACATTGGAAGAACATAATAAAAATTTATCAAAATTAATCGAACGAGTAAAAACATTAGGATTAAAATTTAAACCAGATAAGTGTGAATGCCTTCGACCAGAATTAGAATATTTAGGACACGTTATGACGGACAAAGGAATAAAACCAAATCCTTTCAAAATTTTAAAGAACTAAAAAACGCGACAGAAATATAGTCATTTTTAGGATTAGTTGGATGGTACAGTAAGTTTATTAAAAATTTTGCACACATAGCTAAACCATTATCAAGATTAACAGCAAAAGGAACTATTTTCGATTGGACAAAAGACTGTAGTACAAGCTTTAAACTATTAAAAGATTTATTGTGTAAATCACCAGTCTTAAAATATCCAGATTTTAATAAAAGATTTGTTTTGACAACAGACGCCAGTAATGTAGAAATCGGAGCCGTTCTTTTTCAAGATTGTTGCTATATTGCGAAACTATTAAATAAAGCAGAACAAAATTACAATACAGCAGAAAAGAAATTTTTAGCAATCGTGTGGGCTACAAAACGACTAAGGCAATATCTATTGGGACGGACTTTTACTATTCAGACAGATCATAAAGCACTAATTTGGTTACATAATGTAAAAGATCTTAGTTCAAAATTATTAAGGTGGAGACTACGCTTAGAAGAGTTTAAATATGATATAGAATATGTTAAAGGAAAAGATAATAAAGCAGCTGACTGTCTGTCAAGGCTATTTCCAATACAAGACGAGGATAGTAAAAAAGCCACACCAGCAGAAAATTCAGAAGACAATGAACTTAGTTCAACAAAAGAAGAAGAATACATGTCAACCCGATGTACAGAGATTTGATGACATTCCACAGCCGAGAAATAATGAAAATTATACTAAAACTAAACAATACGATGAAACAGAATTCTAACATAAAATTTTTCAGACTGGAAAAAGAATAAAGAAACTGTACATCTTACAATAAAACCTAACACTCAAGGAAAATTATGCAAAATAAGACTTACAAAAGATTTACCCCAATTCAAAAAAGAAAACTGGTTTAAATATTTTGAAAATCGAGTTAAAGAAGTTATAAATCAGAATCTGATTTCACCAATTCTAAAGTACCCAAAATTCATTTATTAATGGAAAGAGAAGCACGAAAAATGGTTAACTAAAGCTACAGATAAATAATACAAGACAGTATTTACGACGACAAATAATACTATTACATCATTCACTCTAGGTTAACATAAGATTTCAAATATAATACACTGTTAGAAAAAAAACCAAAATTGTATCTCTAAATTGTACTCCTAAACTAGATAGAATGAACACAAAATGTAAGCTACGATTTACTACTCGACATAAATGAAAGTGACAATCATACATTTAAATTAATTGTTCAAAACAATATGTAAATCTTTGAGTAGAAAAATTAGGTCTAATATGTGTCACAATAAAATGAGTAATGTTAATTTCGTTATATTCTACGAAAGACAACCACATAGAATCTCAGAATTGTATATTACACCTTCTTTAAATCATAATGTAAAACTTAGGTTTTAGAGACTAAACCCTATCTAGCGAGAGGGATGTTATAGTCAGCAAAAATATATATTCCCACCTGTATTCTTTCACATTCGACATGAGCTACAAAACGTATTTGCAACTCAGTCTTATTTCTTCCTTTGAAGTGTATTATTAATTTCATTAATAAATTGTCACTCCCTGAAGTGAATAAAAGTAAATTGTGTCTGTGTAATAAATTAGACCGTAACAAAATTGAAAAAAATATTAAAAAATTTTTTTTTTCAAAATTATTTTTAATTTCTTTTAGTTAAAACAAGTGGCATTAAATATTATTATTAATAATATTTTTGTACGGAACCCGCCATTGCAGTGCGAGTACAACTCGCACTTGTCCAATTTAATTAATTAAATATTAAATAATACGAAAACAACAAAACCAGCATTTAGTTTTTTTAGGTACTAAAAATGTACATATTAAGTTTCAAAAATAGAAAAAATGTCCTTTTTCAAAATATAATTAAATAATTATTTATTTAACAATTATTTATGAAAATAATTAATATTATACTTGTTAGATGCGGAATTTAGTAAGCTTTACGATGATATGCCCAAAATGAAGAAAAGTTTATTTGTTTGTAAAATATTCAATTTTTTTTGTTTTGTTGTATTGAAAGTACATATATTAAGCTTTATTTAAAAAAAAGAGAAAGGGAAAAAATAATGTCGATTTCTTTAAAAAAAAGTCAAAAATATTTTTAATTTTGAAAAAATGAAGTTAAATTTTAAATTTAAAAAAAAATTTACACCATTCGAAAGAGGAAAAAACCTCTCGAAAACTTATAGGTCAAATTTTTTTTACTTTACTGTATTCTAGCTACAGGAGATAACACAATCCACTGTTTACACCTAATCATAAACTTCAATCTCCTCTCCCCTCTACAATTTTTAATAATACTTCTTGAAATTTTATATGTAAAGTGCTCTACCATAGTACTAAAGATACTGTGAAAATCAGACCGATTTAAAAACTTTTAATTTTCAGTTGAAACATTTGAGGAATTTTGTTCCGTTAATATTACCTTAATATTCCAAAGTAATATTTCCTTAATATTCCATAGTAATATCACCTTAATATTCTAAAGTAATATTACCTTAATATTCTAAAATAATATTGCCTTTATATTTTAAAGTAATATTACCTTTATATTCCAAAGTAATATTACCTTAATAGTACGACACCTCCAGGCGGACATTTTGATATTTCAGTAAGATCACTGTATCAGGAACACCGGGCGACCTTCTGGTAGTATTAGCTTTAGGGTACGGTCCCATGATGAGCAGAAAACAGAATGCAAAGCAGAATTTCGTGAGAGTGAAAAGGATAGTGATATCTGACTATCTCTCTTGCACTCACGAAATTCTGCTTTGCATTCTGTTTTCTGCTAACCATGGAACCGTACCCTTACTCCTAGAAGCGGGGCACTGTAGGAGCCGATCTTTTTCCTTTGCTACTCGTGGGACTTCATATGGAGGAATATTTTCATACACTAGGGTGTTTTCGGTATGTCCACGGATCATGATCCGGATTACTCAGTAGTGCTCACTCGTTTTAAATTTCGAAAGTGATGAATTTCGAAAACTAGATAGTATGGGAAAAGAGCTTTATGTTCTAGACACTAAGGGTGCGGTCACACGAATTATGTAAAAACCATTCTTGTCTTTTCTCTCCTATGACAAAAACATAAGGGTGCATTTATACGACTGTCGGAAGAAAAAAAATTACCGAAAAAAGTCAAAATCGCCTTCACACGAAATTGTAAAGGTGTTTTTGCAATAGCTTTAAAATGTATTTTTTCTAGTTTAAAGTAACTACACATTCTGCTTATAAATTCACTTGAAATCATCAAATGCAAAGCAAATTATCGTAAATTTATATGCAGGATGTGCAATTGCTCTGAATCAGACAAAAAAATTCATTTTTAAGCTATTGCAGAATCACCTTTCTAGCTTGGTGTGAAGACGATTTTGACTTTTTTGGTACATTTTTTTCGACCGTCAGTCGTATTGATACAGCATAAGTAATTATGTATTGTGACTCAATTAAAATTACAAAAATTTTTTAGTTTCTCTAATGTTAAGTTTATTAAAATAAAAATTGCCACTTCATAAATGATATTGAAAAGAGTAATTGTAGAGCACACCTCACAGTCTAAATGGAAACGAAATAGATGGAGCTGTCTTGGGATTATCTCAAAAAAATTACAAACATGTGTTTGTAAATTATGTGCATTTTAATTTAAAACATAAAAATATAAACATACAATTAATTTTTCAATAAAAAAAGATTAATATAAATAATAATAATAATAAATAAATATTAATAATTAAAAAATTAAAAATATAAAACAGAATTAAAAATACAGCAGCAACGAAGTCGACCGCGAGGCGGTCCAACAGGTGCTAATGATCCGAAAGTATAATCCTGCTAGCGAAGCAGATCTTGATCCAAAACTTCTAGTGGTTTTTTGGGGAATTTTAAATTTTGTCTGTCTCTTTCTTTCTAATGCCCTTTCCCGTATCCGTACTCTTTTCTGGTCCTGGTGGCGTTTTTCCTGTCTTTTTACAGAGGGCGATAGATGACGCAGTGGGACCCCTGGTCCCACAAGAACGGATATACTTCACCAAAGGATTTATATCCTATTAGCCTTACATCTTTCATACTAAAATTAGTTGAAAGACTAGTGGGTAGATTCATCCACAGTGAGACCTAATAGATAGCCAACCACGAAACCAGGGCTTTGCAGTAAGGGACATTGACACTTATGGACATTAAGGAAGCTTTTAGTCAGGCCTCCCCGGAGTCCTTAAAAAAAAGTATGATAGCTTTTAACATTCCTACAGTAGTTGTTGATTGGACTATAATATAATATGTTAAAAAACAGGAAACTCCTATCAACAAAAGGGAACTCGGTCCTGGAGGAAACAGTTAATTCTGGATGTCCCGAGGGACTTCTTTAACACTTAGTATAAGCTTTAGTATAAATGTAAACCCTCGTGCTCACTTAGGCTGCCTAAGAAAGAGCTTCAATTCCTAGAGCAGGCCAAATATCTAGGGGTAATCCTTAAATAGCAAAGTGCTTTAGAAACAGCACTTCGAGAAGAAGTGCAAGAAACTAACAGCGGCCCTTTGGCAATGTAGAAAGGCTATAGGTGGCAGCTGGGGTCTTAAAGCCGATACACTATTGTGGATCTATAAAGCGATTCTGCTGCCTAGGCTGCTCCTCCCGGCGGCACTGAAGGCCGCCGGGAGGTGGGCAGATTGTGTCTTCCCAAGAATTTAACAAGTAGGCTTCTTCTCAACATGATCAGAGACAAAACAGTTCCTCTGTACCTCTTTGATAAAAAGTATAAGATTAATATATCTACCAGAAAGGACTAGACGACAAATGGACTGAAAACGTCAAAATGTGAAATATTGAAAATCTACATTTGAATGACCTAGTTCAACTGTTAAGTGTCTAATAGCGAATTCGGTTATCTGCTGTAGAGTGCTCCAAGCAGGAGTGGCATGTTTAATTTAATAAATCCACTCTAAAGCAGATTGTGTAGAGCATTACATTAGTCTTAAAATAGATAAACCACCAATAAATGCTCAAATTTAATTTGATTCAAAATTATGATCTGTAGTGGGTTTTGAACAATGTACTTTCTACCAGCTACCACACTACATGGTGACATTTTGCAAGTAATCTTCCTGTATGGAAATAAGAAAAGTACATTTGCATTTCTCACATTCTTAATCTACACTGTAAAGCTGTTGATAGAATAGTTACGTTTATTTATTATTGTACAGTGTCACTCATCGTTTGAACTCATAGCTCTATTAAAAAAGGAGAGTTGCTCTCCTAAACTTGACTACCTATGGCGTTGAGTTAGCGGCTGCTTAACAGATAATTCTGCAACTCGATCAAAAAAGAGAGCTACTCTCCCAAAAATAAAGTGAGCTGTGCATTTCTTTTAACGCAGCACTCAGCACATGTAGCGAGCAGTTCTGTCAACAGTTTTTTAGTGTAGTTACTTATAAAATACGTGAAATGAAGGAAAAATATCTTTAATTGAGGTTTCATTGTTTAAATATGTAAAGAACATTAATTAGAGAAGATAGATGTGACGCTCCACGGTGAAACGGACCTATTTTCCAAATAACATTAATCTTTCACCGCGGAGCCTCACATACAAATAGTAATTAGATGATGGTAGTCATTAAAGTACCTGAATGCGTTTTTCCATGGTGACCAAGTCGCTGCATTCTTCATTGTGTTGGTGCCGCACTTGGCATTTCTATTCACAAAAGCAGTCATAGAAAAGTTTAGTAAACGACTAAATCTAATAAATTCATACAAAAAAGCAATCCATACAGAAATAATAGAATAAGAAAAGATTCGAAGGCATTTACATAACGCAACAAATTATTTGTTGGTTTTTAAAAAAAACCATACCATTAAAAAGGCAATATTATTTATAAATAGTGAATTAAAATATTTCTTGAATTTTAAATATTCTTTCGCATTCCTAATTTTGCATTATAATAAAAGGCGATTATTGTTCCAATCCAAAAATATTATTATTATTATAAATGTAAATTCATATAAAATATACCCAATGTGATTTTACCATCAAATTTTATATACATGATGAGTATTTTATTCAAATTTACATTACAGTAATCTAAACCTGGTGGGGACTACGGCAATTGCATTCAAAAGCGCTACACTGAAAAAAAATGTGATTGAATCAAGAAAATTTGAATCGGTTGAAGTAAATAACGGGATTGCACAGGGTCGATCCAATTATGCGATTGGTTCAAGAAAATGATTTTCTTGGCATAGTATACTTGGTAGGAGAGTATATGTTTTTGATCCAAGAAAATATGGAATTCGATCAATGAATTAAGTAACATGTACGAAATGCAGATTTTATTAATTCAATATCATTTGTATAGGTGTCTCTGGGAAAAAGTTGCGCAATTAAATGATCTTTCAAACAAGCCCTCAAAAAATAAAATCGGTTGATTCGTTTAGTCACAAGAGTCAAAAAACCGTTAGGGGGTCCGGTTTGCCCCACTCTCCCCTAATTAAACAATTTTTATTTTATAAAATATTTATATTCAATTAATATTTATCACAAATACAACAAATATACCTTGAAAGCAAATTTTCCACGGTCGGAGGAATTGAACCCGGGTTGCACGCGTCAGAAGCCGTACCGTTACCTTTATGCCATCTAAGCCTCAATGGATAGTTTTCAAAAACTGTTATTTAAGTTGCATATCCATTTGAAGAGAAATATTTTCTTGGATCAAGAACACCGGCATTGTGTTAATTAAAAAACTTCTCAAAGCAAATGAATAAAATAATTTGATTTAAGAAATACGAATTCTCCAAACAATACTTTAGAATATCGCTTAAGAACATAATATTTTTGATTCAATCCTTTTTGGTACTTCGGATAAGTAAAATATTTGGTTGTAATAATAACATATTTACTTCCATCAATTACTGAATTATTAATTCAACACTGAAAAACTGTTGGTAGAACTGTTCGCTAAATGCGCTGAGCGGCTAGGTTAAAAAGAATTGCACAGTTCACTATATTTTTAGGAGAGCAACTCTCCTTTTTGATAGAGCTGCTGAACTATTTGTCAAGCAGCCGCTCACTTAACGCCATAGGCAGACAAGTTTAAGAGAGCAACTCTCCTAATTTTAATGGAGCTGTGAGTTTAAAAGCAAGTAACGCTGCACTACAGTCAATAGCGGAACTGTTCTTTCAACAGTTTTTCAGTGAAGAACTCTATCCAATGCTCATAATTACTTGGCACAAGAAAATAAACTTCTCTCTTCAAATAAATATGGGATTGATTCAAGTAAAATCTGTCAAGTAAATGCATTTACTTGATTCAAAAACAATTTTTTTTCAGTGTTCGGTGGGGATAAGTCAGCGTCGGCAGAGGGTTAATGTTGTACTTAATTATTAACCCAATAATTTGGTTGAAAGTTAATTTTATTCTAAATTTTGATTGTTTCCAATGCCTTAAATATAACAAATTTTAATAAATATATTTAAAATTTTAGAAAATAAATAATTAATTGTAATTATCAAAAGACAGACGTGCACATAAATTAAATTTCATTGTTATCAATAATGTAACGTATTACTTTACACGCTGTTATACAAAAAAGGAATTTTACAAACAGTTTTCCGTATATGAAATTTAACTTCACATGTTAGGGTAACAGAAAAGTAATGTGAAGTTATACACTACCTTCCGAAATTGTGCGAACGCTAACATCTTGAGCTATTAAAAAACACACGCGCACAGAAACAGTGATAACTCGGTTAAAAATGAAGCTAGATGCTTTTTTTAAATTGCATTGGAAAGCTTATTAAATTTCCAATGAAATGCCACTATTTTAAGTTGTATTGCATAAATAGGAAGCGAGATATCGTGTTATGAAGACAAAAAAATATTTCTATTTTTTTCGGAATTTCTTACTCTGACTTTGACTCCTGGCACAGTTTAGCAAAGTTTCTGAAAAAAATTGTTACTTTTACAGACTATTCCTTGTAACCTAAGCTTTAAATAGAGACCAAGAACAGCAAAAAATATTTACGGGTTCCTGAGATATTACAAAAAGAGTCGGACCGTGCCAAGCAAAATTTTCAATCATCGATTTCTCTAATTCGCCGTCGAGTCAATTACTTGTCTGTGAAAAAAGTGTCGAAAATTAATTTTACCAAGTACATTCTTACTGGGATCCACTTTTTAATTTAATTTATTATATATCGATATTTAAAAAGTGGATCCCAGTAAGAATGTACTTGGTAAAATTAATTTTCGACACTTTTTTCACAGACAAGTAATTGACTTGACGGCGAATTAGAGAAATCGATGATTGAAAATTTTGCTTGGCACGGTCCGACTCTTTTTGTAATATCTCGGGAACCCGTAAATATTTTTTGCTGTTCTTGGTCTCTATTTAAAGCTTAGGTTACAAGGAATAGTCTGTAAAAGTAACAATTTTTTTCATAAACTTTGCTAAACTGTGCCAGGAGTCAAAGTCAGAGTAAGAAATTCCGAAAAAAATAGAATTATTTTTTTGTCTTCATAACATGATATCTCGCTTCCTATTTATACAATACAACTTAAAATAGTGATATTTCATTGGAAATTTAATAAGCTTTCCAATGCAATTTAAAAAAAGCATCTAGCTTCATTTTTAACCGAGTTATCACTGTTTCTGTGCGGGTGTGTTTTTTAATAGCTCGAGATGTTAGCGTTCGCACAATTTCGGACGGTAGTGTATATTCAGATTTAATATTCACAACCCAAAACAATTCGCCGTTTTATCTAATGCAAAGTTTGGGGAAAAAAGCATCTGCACGAAGAAAAATGTAAAATGCACTTTGCATGAAGTGAATTTTACTATTTCTGGTAGTAAAAATTACTAAACGTAATTATTACAGTAGTCACTTTTAAAAATTTCTTTAAGAATTTTAATTTTTGCATCGTCATTGTAAATTTTATTAAATTTTGTATTACTTTTCACATTCGATATGTTATGAATATTACTCGTAAAAATTCTAATAATTAATACTACGGAAAGTAAAGATTGCTTCTGCAAGAAGCAACTTTTACTATTGCAGAGCGAACTTTTTACTCGGAAAAGTAGTAATCCGTACCACTATACTATTACACACCTGTGTGTGTGTGTGTGATCACGTCATTACTGTCATGCGCAGCGACCGTAGCCTGACGTCAAAGTGATCCAACATTTCTAGGTTACAAGAAGAAATGAGGCACCTGAATTTAATGATACTCATTTAAAAAATCAAACATTTTCAATGTCAGCCAGTGAAATGATGTGTTTTATTCGAAATTTATCAATGATGATTGGTCATTTGGTACATTATGTGTGAATTCAAAGTGTTGTCAATTCGGTTGCGCTGATCTCTTAGATTACACGATAAAGAATATCTAACTCTATTGCAAGAATTATTTTCAAATTGCTTTAAACCAAAGCTTGTTCATTGTGGCATGTTGCTTGTATGAATTTCGCAAATGACTTGTGAATTGAAAATTTGTTAGTTACTTCTTGGATCTCTTTTAATGGAGAAGTAGTTAAGCCAGGAATGATTTTAGTTAATTTTAACGAAGATGAACCAGAGTTTTACTTTATTCATCACATATTTAATTTTAATTTCTATATTCATTTTAATTATTTATCAATTTATAAAATATGCAATTCATGTATAATCGCTTAATAGATAGTTAATTAATTTTTAATGAACTACTAATTAATTAATAAAAAATATATAAATAAATAAAATCATCAACATTAAAATTTAATAATTTAATGATTAAAATAAGTAATTTTAAATTAATAATACTATTTATTATTATTACTATTATTGTTATAAATGTTTATATTTTAATTCAGTAACTTATCTAAATAAATATAATTTATGATTCAATTTATCGAAAAAAGATATATATATATATATATGTATATATATATATATATATATGGGCGATTCTACGTGAGATTTTAGTCGACCTCTTAAAATCGGCCAAAAATATTTTTTTTCTATTCTGTATCGAAAAAAAACAGATATGTATTTTTTTATTTTTGTTTAATTGTCAAAATTTTCGAGTAATGAATTTTCGAAATTTTGCACTTTTAACCGTAGACCTATATTCAGTAGCTTATAAGTCCGAAAATATTGAGTTTAGAAAAAAGTTGTCAAAGAACGAAAGTTTTAGTTCTCTTTCGACTTTTAGGAAATGAAAACAAAAAATTTTTTTTTTCATTTTTTATTAAAAAAATAAAAAAAATTTATAAACAAATTAATTTTTTTTACCTTTGGGTATGATAACTTTTTAATTTTCTTTTTTCAAAACATACCTGTAAATGATAAGAAGGTTTTGCAAAAAGTTTCAGAATGGGCCTGACAAGTTTAATGGGTTAAAAAAGATAATTAAGCTGCCCGTGCAGGTCGCACGCCCGCGGCGCAATATGATTTTTTTACAATTTACTATTAAAAATTGTCTAGAGCCTACAAATTTTATCGGATTTTGATTATTATTAAATTTGCAGGCTCTAGACAATTTTTAATAGTAAATTGTAAAAAAATCATATTGCGCCGCGGGCGTGCGACCTGCACGGGCAGCTTAATTATCTTTTTTAACCCATTAAACTTGTCAGGCCCATTCTGAAACTTTTTGCAAAACCTTCTTATCATTTACAGGTATGTTTTGAAAAAAGAAAATTAAAAAGTTATCATACCCAAAGGTAAAAAAAATTAATTTGTTTATAAATTTTTTTTATTTTTTCAATAAAAAATGAAAAAAAAAATTTTTTGTTTTCATTTCCTAAAAGTCGAAAGAGAACTAAAACTTTCGTTCTTTGACAACTTTTTTCTAAACTCAATATTTTCGGACTTATAAGCTACTGAATATAGGTCTACGGTTAAAAGTGCAAAATTTCGAAAATTCATTACTCGAAAATTTTGACAATTAAACAAAAATAAAAAAATACATATCTGTTTTTTTTCGATACAGAATAGAAAAAAAATATTTTTGGCCGATTTTAAGAGGTCGACTAAAATCTCACGTGGAATCGCCCATATATATATATATATATATATATATATATATATATATATATATATATATATATATATATATATATATATACGAGTAACAGAAAATTTTTTCCAAAGCGATTGCGTAGCCGAGAGGCTTAGTATTAATGCGTGCGATTTTCTAGGTTTCGTTACATATATGTTAGGTAGGGTTCGAATCTGTTTAGATGTTAAGATTTTCCGATATGTTATGTTGATAACTGTAAGAATGAATGTGATAAAAGAGTGAAACTTATGAATCATGAATAATAATACACATGTAGAGTGTTAATTACTTAAAGAAATATTTTTTGGACGCACTGATTATTTTATTTTTATTTATAAAAAGAAAACGAGAAAATTTATAGCTCTCTACACCAGCATTATTTTGTTAAGACGTGGATAGATGCTCAGGCGCACTGGCATTTGTTTCGCCCGTTGGTGTGAGGCGCGTCATTGTGTGGGTACGGATTACTACTTTTCCGAGTAAAAATCTCTACGAAATAGTAATAATTGCTCTGATTCGTAATAAAAGTTGCTTCGCTCAGAGCATTATTTGCTCTGCATGTTTTAAATATTACTAAGCTTTTAATAAAATTTAAATTCCTTAAAGTAAATTATACTTTTTCAAAAAAGTAAAATGTTATTGAAAAAGAAGCAAAAGTTACTATTTCTCTGATATTTACAAATAATTCATTTTTTTAATATTTCTTCTTTTCATGTGTCATGTAAAGAATTATGAAACTTTTTTTAATAAAGCAGTTGATATTTCTTTTGATTAAAACATAATTCTCAAATTACTTGTGGTTACTCTATGAAAGTAAGAGACATAAATTGAAGGTCTACATAAAATAAGGGGACGAATGCTCGGCTAGTCAGTATCATCCCAATCGAACGTATGAAAATAGGAGTAAAATTAAAATTGGAAATTTTAATTTTTGAAAACTGATACCTTATAGAAAACGAGAAGGCGCATCTTTTTTCCTTTGAGATTTTTCTGTGAAATGAATATTTAAGTTAATAATGGCAATAAACTGTCAAATTTTTATTAAAATGTTAAAACATAAACTGTAGTATTTTCGACAATTATGAACTTATTTAGTCCCAAATGTCCGTATTTCTTAGCACAAGTTCCAGCTTTCCGTTCTACGAGCTACGATTTTCAAAAAAAATCAGGAGATAGGTTTTTTAATGGTTTGAGTGTCCTCTTTTAGAATCAACAAAGAAATATCAATTTCAAATTTATAGTAAAAAGTTATAATTGTTTAAACAAAAAAATGCCGTTTTTTAAGTGTTTTTTTTCTTTAAAATCAGATTATTTAATAGAAATCGGATAGGAAAAAATCCGGAATATGAAAATATCGCGTCCAAAATATTAGGACTATCAAATAGACATGAAACCGAAAATAAATTTTTTCAAATTTCAAAATGGCGCCTCACAAATCACCGCCAAAATATTCAAATATGAAAAAAAAATTTTTAAAAATGCCAAAAATATATTTTTTAACTTTTATGCTTCATTTGAATAAAATAATGTTGCTTCACCAAAAAATACTGTTATATGATGTTAATTAACAATACTATAAACAATTTTTATAAACAATTCGCAAAACATGAAAAGGATTCGTAGAAAAATTATTTTTTAATTACATTACGCTCTCTTGTAATCAAAATGTTACTAAAGGTTCAAACTTTAATTTAAATTTATTTAACAATATTTAAAAATATTATAAACAATTTTCATAGAAAAATAAGTTTTGGGTGGAAAGAAATTTTTTTCACATTTTGCTTGGTTTGTCATTAGAATAAATTTTGGAGAGAAAAACCTTTGTTTGAAATTGTTTAACATTTTTTTAACAATATTATAAACAATTTTTATAAAAAACTATGTTCAGAGTGGAAAAAATCTCCTTTTCTTCGACGCTAACTTATTTTGACAACTTATTTTAACATTACAATGGAATTGGTGTATTAATTGTTTATCCGAAATTTATAAACAATTTTTAAAAATGTTATAAACAATTCTTACAAAGAATTTGCTAAAATATCAAGTACCATCATAGATAAAAGCATTTTATGATTATATAATGCACTCATGTAATAAAAACCTTCATTTAAGATACAACGTGACATTTTTTATTATTTAGAAATATTTTAAAATGTTTTATACAATTTTTGATAATTGTTAAAAACATTTTTATAAATAAGTGGAAAAGAAAAAGTACTTCAGCCGGTTAAAATATCTCTGTTGTCCCATTTTTTGTGCTTTCCTGGAAGTGATGGGAACTATAGCGTGTCTGTCAATATGTTTTCTTGCCTTTGTCGACAAAAAGTCTGCGGAAAAGTTTTAAATTAAGATCGCATTTTACTATCTTTATATTATCCATAAACAGAAGTAAATATAAAATTTATATAGGGGATTGGCGCGCGAAACGTGCAGGGGGCGGAGACCCCCTAGTATATATATATATATATATATATATATATATATATATATATATATATATATATATATATATATATATATATATATATATATATGTCGTAGGCAAATAGAAGAATCCGTCATTTAGCTAAATGCCTAGGCGTTTAGCGAAACGGCGCCGAATAGACGAATGGACTTGAAAAATGATTAAATTCGTCTATTTGCCTAAAAAGCTTAGGCGTTTAGCGAAATGACTAGGCAATTGTCTAATTGCCTAAAGCTGTTTAGGCAATTAGAAGAAAATCATTTTTACCAATAAATCGTAATGGAGAAAATGAAAAAATAAATTTAATACTTGAAATAAAAGTTAAAGGTGTCAATGATTTTCGTCATAATCCATTAACAAAAGATCAAAACAAAATTAATTAACAAAAGATCAAAACAAAATTAATTGAGTAACTTAAATATTCGTTAGAAAATTTAATTTAGTATCTTCACACTGCTCGTACTATCGAAATATAAATTAACGGTAACGTGCAAACGCGAATTTAATTTAAATTTATATTTTTTTCGTTTTAAAATTACATGGTTCTCACCACCAAGTCTTACGAGTTCATACAACTTAATACAATGATAATATGCACGACTTTTTGTCGACATCACTCCATCGAATTCCGACAATACTTGAATAACTTCGAGTAGACGTTTTTTATTCCATATTGATCGATTACTTTTTTGCTTGGAATACAATATTTTTAATTTTTCTTCAAACTCACTTCGACTAAGACTCATTGTATTTTAGAAAAAAATATAAATTTAAATTAAATTCGCGTTTGCACGTTACCGTTAATTTATATTTCGATAGTACGAGCAGTGTGAAGATACTAAATTAAATTAAATTTTCTAACGAATATTTAAGTTACTCAATTAATTTTGTTTTGATCTTTTGTTAATGGATTATGACGAAAATCATTGACACCTTTAACTTTTATTTCAAGTATTAAATTTATTTTTTCATTTTCTCCATTACGATTTATTGGTAAAAATGATTTTCTTCTAATTGCCTAAACAGCTTTAGGCAATTACACAATTGCCTAGTCATTTCGCTAAACGCCTAAGCTTTTTAGGCAAATAGACGAATTTAATCATTTTTCAAGTCCATTCGTCTGTTCGGCGCCGTTTCGCTAAACGCCTAGGCATTTAGCTAAATGACGGATTCTTCTATTTGCCTACGACATATATATCTATATATATATATATATATATATATATATATATATATATATATATATATATATACATATATATATATATACTTAAAATTTAGGATTTTTTATGTAGAATCGGATGCCGAGTGGCTGATTTTAAAATTTTCAAAATGGCGGCCACCTCAGGCTAAAATGTGACGTAAAAAAAGGTTTTTTTATTCATACTATAAAAAATTTTATATTTTAAGACTAAAATTATTGAAAACAAGTACTTTTCATCTGAGTGAACTCACAGATTACAAATATTTGGTCCGAATTAAAATTCAAAATGGCGGATCCAAGAAGGTGGATTAATTTTCGAAAATTTAATAAATTCAACTGTATTGAACTAAATGTTGTTACTCGGGGGTTTTCGGGGTCGCTGGAAATGAATCTGAAATCAGAATTTCAAAATTCAAAATGGCGGATCCAAGATGACGGAAGGATTCTTTATAAATCGACGAAATCAACTGAATATTACTACTCAAGGGTTTTTTGGGTAGCTGAAAACGAATCAATGTTTAGAATTTGAAAATTTTAAGTGGCGGATCAAATATGGCGAAATCTTTTTCAAAAAATAGCTAAAAAGTGAATATTCTTTCTTAAAGTTTTGTGGTACTGCTGATTTCGAATTTTAACATACTTTTTTTAAATTATGTGTTTTTATGCGGGTGGGTGGGAACGGTGGCTCTTAAAAATTAATAATATAAATTTGAAATGAATTTACAGAAAGTGAATTTATCATTCGGTTTAAAAATATTAAATGAGAAGAAGCTATCAATTTTCCGAATCAAATAATTAAGTCTTAAATAAATCTCTATTAAATAATCTCCCACTATGCTACCGCTTTTTTCTAAGTTCTTTGATAACTTTGAAATTATTAATTAATTTCGAAAATATTTTTCTGAATAAGCAGGTTTCTGTATTAAGGCAGCTGTGCTGTCGATACATATGAAGCCCATAAGCTTATAGAGATTTATTTAAGACTTAATTATTTGATTCGGAAAAATTGATAGCTTCTTCTCATTTAAATTTGAAAAGGTTATATTAAAAAGAGCATTAATCTCTCTTTAATTTCCGACCTAGAAAAAATCATTTGGTCAAAAATTGTTTGCGTTACAGATTCTTTTTTACTTTTATCCAATTTTCGTTTGTCTCATACGGGCGAGTGGAAACTCAGGTTATTAAAAATTAAAAAAAAATTTCGCAATAGGCACATCTTTAGGAGCATTAATCCCACTTTAATTTCTGACCGAGAGAAAAAAAAATTTCGATAGTTGTTCGTGTTATGATTTTTTTTACTTTTTTTCAATTTTTCGTTTTTTGTTGTAGGCAGGTGGGGACGCAGGTTATTTAAAATTTATAAAAAAATTGCAATGATCACATTAGAAGAGTAATAATCTCTTTTTTAATTTCTGATCAGGAAAAAAAATTCGGAAGAAAATTATTAAGGCGGTCAGAAGTTATACTTTTTTTGAAAGGAATGTTTATCGCAATTGAAACATTGATCGTAATTTAAAAAGAATCAGTCGGCATTTTGAAAATTTTTTCTTTAGTTTGAATCTAATAATTTAAAGATTTTTTAACATATGTAACAATCGGAAGAAAACTAAGAGATTTCTTTGTACCCGGTTGATGCTGCCCTCTGGCGATTTTTTTTCTAGCACTCGTTTGTTTATGTCTTGATTATGCACTTCTAGTTTACTTCCTATCATTCTATTTATTAACAAATATTCAATTTCTTGAACGAAAATGAAGGTACAACTATTTAAGATGTCGGCTGATTTTTTTAATATTGGCGATAAATGTCTGAATTGTGATAATAATTTGTTGAGGTTATGTTGCAAAACGCTTGTAGCAAAAACATTCAGTATTTTGAAGAAATTGTGAAAACGGTGAAAACTTTTGATGCCTGCAGAATTCTGTAGAAAACTTTGCATTTATTACCACTGTGAGCATGCGCGATTCTCACGTGACAGCTTGAGCCAATCAGTGAACTAACCGACCCCACCATGTAGCTTGTTCCCTCCACGCCGAGCCACAGAGAACGAATAGAGCATTAAACTATTTACTATTTCCATAACTCCCTACGACTACGGTTGTGCAGCTATCACCATACTATAAAATACTTATTCTCAACCTACTTAATTCCTGTTCAATCAATTTCATTTTTAAGAAATTTTAATAATTAAAAAATTTTTAAATTAATTATTAATTTTTTCTAATTATATTTTGTAATTAAATTTTATAACAAATAATTTTTTTAGTTAATTTTTTTCGTTATTATAAAGAATTTTCAGGAATTTTTGCAGAGTCTAAAATTTTTAAATTAATTTCAATCAGTCCTTATTAAGACTTTTATTTGTCTCTTTCCATAATGGATTCTAAAGAGAAGAGAATTGTAAGTAGAGATAGATGTAGTAATCCATATAATTTAGAAGAGCATAAAGGTAAGAGTTTAAGAAAATTTTCGGCCACCTTATCAAATAATTTTCCGGATTTTCCTGACGACTCACTTATTTGTTATAAATACAGAAGATTGTCAGATTCTGTTTTTGACGTTGAATCTGTCAATTCGAGTGTAAATAATGAATCAATTAATCATATGGATACTATAAGTTCATTCGATGATGATAATAATGATCCTACTATTCATACTGCCAGTAATTTATCTGCAGAAAATGACTTATTAGATATTTTGCAAGGTTTGAAAGAAAAATTTCAAACACTACCACCGAATAATCCTGACAGAAATATCATTTTGAAAATCTTCCCGCGAATTGGACAATTGAAAAAATTTCATTAGAGTTTAACACCAGCACGAAATCTGATAGAACAGCAAAAAATTTTAAAAAAATGTACGGCTCTCTTTCGAGACCTAAGAAAAAAGACGGAAATCCTATTTCAGATGCTGATATAAATAAAGTAATAAATTTCTATGAAGATGACGACAATAGCAGAATACTTCCTGGAATCAAGAATAAAAAATCAGTCATGAATAATGGAAGTAAAGTCTTGAAGCAAAAAAGATTAATTTTATTTAATTTAAGAGATCTACACACAAAATTTCGACAAAAAAATGAAGAAATAACGATTCGATTATCGAGATTTTGTGAATTACGACCAGATAATTGCGTTTTGGCTGGAGAAAGTGGTACTCATATAGTATGTGTGTGCGTTTTGCATTAAAATTTTAAGTTGATGCTTAATGCAATAAACTTGCAAAATTTAACAGAAGATGCCGAATTCCCTCTTCAATCATACAATGACTGCTTGAATTTTGTACTTTGTGAAGAACCAAAGGATATGTGTCATTTCAATGGTTGCAGATCGTGTACTGGAGCTAAAAAATTAAAAATTTATCTGCTTGAACTTTTAAAATCTTCTAATGTTGTGGAAATTAAACACAGCTTATGGTGTCCAACTGACAGAGCAACCATGGAAACTAAAGTGTCAAGCAGAGAAGATTTCCTTAATGAACTTGGCACTATTTTAGAAAAACTGAAACCGCACAATTTTATTGATAAAAAACAAACAGCGTATTTTAATGAATTAAAAAATAATCTTAAAGATGGAAATTCCTCGTTTTGTGTGATTTATCATAAAATTATGCCTTTATTGTGCAAGATGCGGCTCAAGCATTCCACTACAATAATAATCAAGCTACTGTGTACACAGTAGTTTATTATTATTGTAAAGATGGAAAATTATGTCACGAAAATGTGATAATTCTATCAGACTGCTTGGGTCACGATTCAGTTGCTGTACATATCTGCAATTCTTTCGTTACTGAACATAAAAAAAAGAATCATGCAGTAAAGAAAATCTTCTACGCTTCTGATGGAGCCAAGCAGCACTTTAAGAATAAATTTAATATGATTAATCTTATGCACCATTTTTCAGATTTTGGAGTAACAGCTGAGTGGCACTTCCATGTGACAGCTCATAGAAAAGGCCCTCACGACGGAATAGGAGCTGCTCTGAAAATTTAGGCAAGAGCTGGCCTCCAAGCATCATCTTTTAACAGCATCTTGACACCTCACCAGCTGTATACATGGGCGAAAACCAATATAAAAAACATTGTTTTTTTATTATGATGCTAAGCATCATGCAACAAGTAAAAAGCGATTGAATTCGCGATTTAAAAATGCACCAGCAGTTCCACAGATTCAGAAAAATCATGCTTTTATTCCGGCGTCCGAAAAGATCTTAGAAATAAAAGCATATTCTAGTGCTTCTACCTTCAAATACAATTAAAATAAATTAAATCCAATCAGTCCTTTTCAGGACTTTTATTTTGTCAAATAAAAATAAAACCACTTTCAATCAGTCCTTTTCAGGACTTCTAATTAGATAAAGAAAATTTAAACCGATTTCTAGCAGTCCTTTTCAGGACTTTTATTTTGACAAATAAAAATAAAACCATTTCCAGTCAGTCCCTTTCAGGACTTTTATTTGGATAAATGAAATTGAAACCAATTTCAATCAGTCCTTTTCAGGACTTCTAATATTTATTTTTCATGAACTTGAATAATTAAATTTATCACTCTAATAATTTAATAGTCATTAATTCATTAAATTAAATTTATTAATTTAATAAATTAAATATTAATTAAATTATTTAATTTTTAATAATATTTCGTGAGTTTGTATTTCGTCTATTGGCCTAAAACGTCTTAGGCGGTTAGCTAACTGCCTAGTCAGTAGGCTAACTGACGGATTCATTCAGGCCAATAAAAGAATATGAGCAATTATTATGTTCATTTGTCTATTGGGCGCCGGTTAGCTAACCGCCTAGGCGTTTAGCTAAACGGCGGATTCTTCTATTCGGCTACAACATATATATATATATGTCGTAGGCAAAAAGAAAAATTCGTCGTTTAGCTTAATGCCTAGGCTTTAAGCTAAACGCGGGCGAATAGGAAAATGTTCAAGTAAATGACAATTAATATTTTAATCGCCCAAATTCGTTAGTTATTTAGCTTATTGCCTAGGCTTTAAGATAAGTACCCAAAGATCGTCAGGCGAATAGAAAAATTGTTATCTATTAATCAAGAATAAACATTGTAATGAAATTTCAATTAATAATATTATATTGTAAATATTTTGAATTGAAAATCGTTTCAAAATTTTTGTTTATGAGTCTGTTTATTTTCTTTGCTTTAAAATATTTTTAATTGAAACTACATTTTAAAAATATTATAGACAAATAGGTGCTATTGCTTTAAATTAAAAATAATTTGCAGTTCACGATGCCACCAAAGTTTAACTTGCTGCAATAAATAAATAATAATTTTTTTCCATCCAATTGACTTGGGCAAATCCTGTTGGGCGGCACTGTACATCTAATTTTGATATTTTAACCGACGGAATAGCTCAGTTGGTTGGAGCTCCGGCTTTGCGGGTGGTGCGAGCGAGGTTCGCGCCCTCCGTCGGTTGGGGATTTTTTCCGACAGGTGAGATATTCCGAGCGGGAGGTTTGACGTCTAGGTGCGACGGTATGCATTGTCGATTATTGTCCGATGCCTACCGCCGAAACTAGACTGTCGATAAACCGGTTGTACTCAGAAGAGGTTTTTCTACAGTTTCCCTCTTCTCTGGCGAGAAAACCCAATTGCGAGTGGTCCAGGCAAAATGCGAGTACTCCTATCTTCGAAAGTCGCACTGTAGGCGCATTAGGTTAGATAAAATTTGCTAATATTTGTAGAATGGTTATGCTTAATCCAAAAAAGTATCAGCAGGGACTCTTGTCGAGAACGTAAGGCCAATAGGACAGGAGTATAAACGACAAAAAAAAATTTTTGATATTTTAAAAGAAAAGTTTATATGGTGATTAAAATAATCTAAATAACTTTTACGCGTGTTTGTTAAATTTTGAAAAAATTCATTAATAATTGTCGAAAATAAGAGTTTATGTTTTAAAATTTTAATAAAAACTTGACAGTCTATTGCCATTATTAACTTAAATATTCGTTTCACAGAAAAATCTCAAAGGAAAAAAGGATGCGCCTTCTCGTTTTCTATAAGGTGTCAGTTTTCAAAAATTAAAATTTCCAATTTTAATTTTACTCCTATTTTCATACGTTTGACTGAGATGATACTGACTAGCCGAGCATTCGTCCCCTTATTTTATGTAGCTCTTCAATTGAGGAGGTCAATTAAATAACTCGATCTTCGCTCGGCTGAAACGCTGTGAAGCCAGTTAGCCGTGTCTGTTGTAGAGCTAATATTTCACACATTAAAATATACAAACCAAAAATTTTTTGTTTAGAAATTTCATTAAGTTTTAAAATACAAACTATCTTTTTATATACAAAATGTTAATAATGTATTCGCTTGCACTGAGAAAATATTTTGTATAAAGTTTAGTCAAAAGTTGGTTAAAATGGCTACACATAGGCATTTTAATAATGTTTAAAATTCTCTTGTATGGTTATTAAAATGCATTTTCCAAAGAATATTCAAAAAGTAATTTAAAGATTAAAACAGACATTAGATTAAACTTTGGTATGCATTTGATCATAAACTGATTTACTATTTTTAATACTTTATGCTGTACTTTGGTAGATATTTACCTACATGTGTCACAGTTTGTCCAGAAGTTGGGTAAAATGAAAGCCCCACCACGCAACTATACTATCAGGACTGTATGTGAAATTCTAGGATCCCTTAGGAAATTTGTCCTTTTAACAATATTTATAAATGTATTTTAAAATTTATCAAACCTTAATTACTAACATTTACTTTTAACAAAATAGTTAAGGAAGATCAAAGATATTAATTATCAATAATTAATTATTTTAATTATTTAAAAGTTATAATTTACATGAAATGAAGATATTATAGATTATGATGTTAAATTAAACGATTTTCTTTATTTCTTATTTGCTTTTGTGTCTGTATAAATTTATAAAAGAAAAATATGTATAAATAGAGAAATATATACACGTGAAAAAATTTGTTAATATATAAATTTAAAATTATTTTATCTTTTAATTAGTTATTTATTTTAAAATAAAATAAGATTTATTCGGATAAATATTTATTTTTATTTATTTTTATTTCAACTTTTTAAATAGATTAATGCTTTATTTATATTTGTAAAGATAAGTTGAAAAATTCAAAGAAATTTTTAATTTATAAATAATAACACTTCATTAATTGATCACGAATTGTTTTATTTAATTTAAAACCAATAATAAAATAATAAAACTAAAATAACAAGTAATTAATTAGTTATTCATTTTTATTCCGTTTCTCGCAATTTGTGAATCAACTCTGTCAATTACTATATAAGGACAGTTCAAATCATTCATTTATATGTAAATGTGTGCGAACTTAGTCTTACGTTATATGTGTGTATTAGGTTAGGTTATGTTATATGTTAAGAGTGTTGTATTTGTGTTTGAGTATTTATAAGGTGTATGAATGAAATTAGAGGTATTGTTTAATGCAAAATGTTTAGGTAATGCAGAAATTCGTACAACATATAAAAATCTACAATCGATAATTAATTTTTTTATCGTTTTAAAAATGTTGGAAATACAGGAATTAGTCCTAGGAATCAACTGTCGGTATGTAGGAATGATGATTTTGCTAGTCTCCTCACCACATTTCCTTCCCCACATTCCTTCCATTGGTAAATACCAATAGCTTGTTCACATTTTACTCAACTTTTGACTGAAATTTAAGTTTCCATAGGTCACTCTCTGAAATGTGTTGAATACGTTCTCTCATTTTTTTTGTTTATATTGTGTTCAAACGTAGACTAGGCTTTATTCCAACACTTTTCTTTACAAAGTATTGTTGAAATTCTATGAAATTTAATTTATAAACTGACCAATTTTATTTTCACCTACGAAAAATTTATTTTTAACTACAGTTGGTTAAACTTTATTCAAAAGCGCGTGTGCGCATTTTACTCAACTTTTGGCTAAAGTTTGTACAAAAAATTTTCTCAGTGTAACAATGATCTGGCAGCAATAACGTTATCTTACTTTCAATCAGAAAAAGTATTGAGGGAAGTTTTGAGTTGAACAAACTTCCAGCGAGAAAGTTGTTCTATATTATTTAACGAAGTTTTTTAGAAAATTTCAAATAAATTTGTTTAAAAATAACAAGATTATTAAATTTTTAAAAAGTTTCTGCCGCTTCAACCATATGCCTCAATAGACAGCCCCCTCATGGTGGTAAGCTCCAGGTGACGGATGTATGTTGTTGTTAGGTAATTGTTAATAATGAAAAATAATTTTTAAGGTGTCTTTGTAACTTTTTCAGCTCTAAAATTGAAAGTTTTTAAAAATTTTTTGTTCATAAGTTTTGAAATATAATTGACCAAAACTTTTTACATGCCATTGTGTACGTTAAGAAGCCTTTAGAAAAGAATTTCAGATTTGAAAAAATATAGGTATCTTCCTTCTACAGAGGGCGCTTTGTCCTTTCATAAAAATTACTTTCAATTACGGTGGTCATTTGATTTTTGTTATTTTAAATGATTCTGCTATGAGTTACTTTGACAACCAATAATTTTTACCAGTCGACAAAGCGCCCTCTGTAAAAATTTTTGATCAATTATATTTTAAGATTTAATTTATTTACAAGACCCCTTAACATTTTATGATATTTTCAGTTTTAGCAAACTGAAATGTGTTTGTGAAAACAAAATTGCGAGCGAATTCATTAATATATATTTTGTACACAGAAAGACAGTTTGTATTCTAAAATCTATTTATTTGATTGACCTCCACAATTTCAAAGGGAAAAATTTCTATTATGTCTAATAGAATAATAATAGCTATCAACTAACATACATCAATCGCTAAATTCATAATAGACATATATATGTCTTATTTTACAAATTTTTTTAGTAATCGATAATCAAATTAAAAATTTATAACTAATCAAGAATTGATTGCCTATAACAACGGTAATTTTAAAACTTGTAATCGGATAAAATTTATGTCCCAAAATCGATGTTTTTATAGAATGCCTGAATATTTTCATAAATTTACTTACCTGAATTTTTCGCCCCATTGTCATTTCAAGATAAAATTCTCGATACCACAGTTGAGAGAGATCACAACAATTCTGCAGAGATTCTATAAAAATAATTCAATCATTAAATGTAATTGTAAACAAAAGGACCTAGCGGAGTAAGCATGCAAAATTCACAAAAAATTTTTTTTTTTGAATTTTCAAAAAAAATTTTTTTGAGGTTTTTTGTGGGCAAAATTTTTTGAAATTTTTTTTAAATTCCTCTTATTAATTTATAAAACACGTATAAATTTCATTAAAATGGATCCAGTGATTTTCGAGAAAAACCAAATTTTTTAATTTTCTTTCCCTCTCCATAACTCTTACAAAAATGAATTTTTTGAAAAAATATTTGGTGAAAAATTTTATTTTAATGCTGCCAACATGTAACAAAAATTTCAAATTTTTTTGAAAGGGGGAAGATTTTGCATGCTTACTCCGCTAGGCCCTTTCGACACTTTTTATCTAACATTAAAATTCTATTACTAACCACTAAAATTAAGCAAATAGCTCCAGTAGAAACTAGTTTTATGAAATTGATCAATTTGCATAAGGTATTGTCCATCTATATCTTTTCTCAATGTTCGTTTTCCTCCACTTTTGTCAGCAATTAAAGATTCTAACATTGTTCGTACCATATAAAGCTGAGTTGAACTTGGTCCTAAAACAATGTAATGATAATTATTAGTAAATTTTTTATGTCTAATAGAAACATTTATTGAATGTATAACATACGAGAAGAAGAAATATTTAAAAGGTTTTGAAGAGAAAATAAAACTAACCCACATTCCTCCTTGGAACTTTAATTCCAAATCCATTATCAGGATCTTTTTTTCCCTTTAAAGCAGGATCACTAAGTGGCTCAACACCAAAATGCCAGTCCGCGCAAGTTTCTCGCACAGAAACAATGATACTAAAAAAATTGGATTTTTCAAAAGTGGAAAATTATGGAGACAAGTTTTTATTTAATTTAAAAAGGAAACAAAATAATTTTAAGATAAATATAATTAACGCAAAAATGTGAATGTTAAATAAAGAGCAGATACTAAAAATGGGTTTAACAACTATGAAAGCAAATAATACATTATGCAACAAGGGAGGTAAGTCCGAGGTTATGTGCCGAGGTACATAAAACAGTTTACCGCCCATTTTGCTTACTTTAATTTATACAACAAAGGCTTATTATGGATCCTTTATGTTATCTGTGCCGATGCATGCTAAGTTCAATAAAGTAAAAATTATTGCTCTAGGGTAATAAAGAGTACTTTATTTACCTGTGAGCGGTCAATAATGTACACATTATCTCCCTAGAGCTATAATGATTACATTATTGACTGCTGAATTATAAGGTAGAACTTAGTATGCGCCTTTACAAGTAGATAAAGTGACCATAATACGCCTGAGTTGTATAAAAGATATAATAACTTGGTTTCTCATGAAATATTAACATGGTAAAAGTAAAGTGTTTTCAAACCTTCTAATAAGATCTTTTTTATTTTTAATTGCTTTTCTAAGTGGTTCTCTTAAAATGAGTTGAACAAAATCCTGGAGTTCAGCATAGATATTTCGCCGAATAGCATCGACAAAAACAGTTTCCATTCTCGCCATTAAAACTTGAAGTCCTTTTATCATGGCAATCACTTCAATCAGAGCAAATTTTTCTTCTGCAGTATAATTATATCTCGTTGCCTGAAAGAATACAGGAAAAAATGCTTTGAAATAAAAAAATTATGTTAAAAGAAATTTATTATCTTTAGGAAAATTTATCGATCGTGGAAGGCAAATTTAACACCAGATTTCATTCAATATTACAGTTATTTTATGTATTGCATTTTACGATTGAATTCAGTTCCTATTCAAAATCCTGTACAATATATTTCTTATTTGAAATTGCGGAAAATAAAGTTCTTATTCAAAGGTTCTGGGTATGAGGAACAAATTTTCAAATACTGATAAATCTATTTTTCAAAAAAGCAGGTTAAAAACTTAATATTTTAAGGACCTCAAAATTCGGCCTGACTCTATTGAATATACAAAAATATATAATTAATAACCAATTTTCAATTTAAAAGTTTTTACACATAAGCAAGATGAGTTATTAATTTTTATGCTTTTATTATAGAAAATTACTAAAGTGTTTAAACTAATTAATTGTTTTATATGTTTAAACATTACTGTTAACTAAAATAGTTACTAAACCTCAAATTACTTTCCATTATTTCTTTTTTAAAATCACTTTTTAGCTAAATTATGTAACGAGTCAAATCGTTACTTACTCTACCTAATTTGCAACGTGATAGATAAAGAATTTTAGTATAGCTAGAATTTTGACCCACAGCATTGAATATTTTTATTTATTTCTCGGAAAGTTATGGAGATTCCATTTTGAAACTCAGGCAGCACTTAGAGGTACACTACCATCGGGAATTATCGGTACGACTACACGTCCAAGGCCCAAAAACATAACAATCTTTAAATCACGATTTTTTTTGTAAATATAAATGTCAGAAAATTAACAAATATACCATTCGAAGGAATATTAAAATCTACCATTAATGATACATAACTGGAAATGTTCATAATTTGTACAAAGATTGCAGCAATCAACAAATTTGACAAAAAATATTTAAGAAATAAAATTTTTTTGGAAATTTTTTCAAGCTCTGCATATTTTTGAAAAGTTGCAGAAAAAATTTGAAAGTTATATAGGTGCGATCATTAAAGTTTAATCTTTAATTTAAGATCAAATCCAGATGAGAACGGACGGTGAGTTCAGGATTTACAAAACTTGATTGACGCTTGGTCAGGATTGATTGAGAATGGGTGAGACGGTCAATCAATGCTACGGGAGCCTAATGCAGGAATGAAACAAGACTGCTTCCACGGTTATCAAATTTACGCATTTCTCGAGCTCCTTCAACATTGGTTCAGCATGGGACACCAATGTTCGTCCCATGCTCAATTCAAGACTCGGTCTATCTTCGTGAGCGAAGATACAATATTTAGTTTTATTTATTATATTTTTAGTGATCAAAAACTTACAGTGTAAAAAATGTTTATTAGGTTGTAATGAACACTTTTTACACTGTAAGTTTTTGATCGCTGTACATTTTCCAGACAAACGAAACTCTTAAACTTTAAAAATAATAATTTGCCACCGTGCAAGAAAATTATAATGTATAATTTAACTTTATTTATATGAATCTTATATAATTAATATAAATATTATACACTAAAGGTAAATAAATATTAATATTTATTTACCCATTGATATCTTAATGTTAATTATATTATTATTGTTTTCAATAATAATTAATAATTATAATTTTTAAATAAATTAATATAACAAAATAATAAAAAATTATCATAGAAAATATTATAATATTAAATAATTTATAAACCTTTATATTTAATATTTAGCGCCCGTGAATAAGTAAACTGAATGTTTTATCATGATTGATTCAAGTTTGAATTAAGATTGGATGTTCAAGCTTCACTCACGACGATTGACCGAGTCTTCAAACGAGCATAGAACAAACATTGCTGAACCAATATTGAGTGACAGTGATATAAAGACTACTAACTCTGGGCTACAACTTTAGCCTTTCGCGCCTGGGAAAGAGTTTAAAAATCTTATTTGGTTCATGAGATATCATTATAAACGTCCGAGCATGTTTTTAAACAAATACATAGAATTAGTTGAATTTAGACGGTTTTTTGGCTAAAAATACTCGGCCGTTTATGATGATATCTCGCTAACCGTTTAAGATTGTTAACCTCTTTTGGTCTCAAATTAAAGATGAGATTTCAATTTTCACAACTATATAAGTTTCAAATTTTTTCTGCAATTTAAAAAAAATATGTAAAGCTTGAAAAGATTTCCAAAACAAATTTTATTTTTTAAATTTTTTGTCAAAATTGCCGGTTGCTGCAATCTTGATATAAATTAAAACATTTTCAGTTATATATCATTATTCGTAGAATTTAATAATCTTTCGAATGATATGTTTGTTAATTTTCTGACATTCGTATTTACAAAAAAATCGTAATTTATAGGTTGGTAGTTTTGGGCTTTGCGCGTGCAGCCGTATCCTACCGATTGTTGTTTCTGTAAGGAAATAACCAGAGTATACAGGGATTAAGTAATTGAACGATATAAGATCATTAAGATTTATTTACGAGAAGGTAGCGAAAGCTAGCGTTGCTAGGCAAGAACTAAACCGGAAATAAAAGGTTAACGTAGGTAGAGACATCTATAACGTATATACCGCGATAATATGAAATAAGTCATTCGTACTTAATTGATACTTAACACTCTCCCTCAATTACAACAAGTGTTTAAACTTTTCATCACTAACTCCCAATTCTATAACACATTTTTAATGTTTTTGCGCTGGCAAGGCTTTTGTCAGCACGTCCGCAGTCATTTGCTCTGTTGGAAGATACTCTAGATTCAATGGATGATCCAGAAGCGCATTCCTGATGAAATGGTATTTGATGCTGATATGTTTGGATCGTCTCTTGGAGATATCGCAGTATTCGTTTCCCCGCTTCCCAGTGTCGTTGATTTTTCTGAAGTCGAGGGTTTGTTGAGTTTTGCTCCGGTAATGAGAGGTGTTTTTACCGGTTTGCAGTTACTCATATAGAATCTTGAGAGGATTTCTTGAATATATCCTTTTTGACATAAGGTTATTTTGTTTGGCGTTCGATTTATCTCGATTCCAAGACAATAGTTTGCTATCCCGAGGTCCTTAACATCGATGTGGGCGCAAAGTTTCCGTTTAATTTCTTCGACTCTCTTGAGCTTTCGTGAAAATATCAACGTGTCGTCCACATATATGAGAACGTATGTTGGATCTTCTTCTTCGATATTAATGTATAGGCAGGGATCGGAATTGATTGATTTTAGACCCATGGAGTCCTTGAGAGTTGTTGTTGGATCGAATTTGAATCCGGTTGCGTGATTATTTTTCAGCATGTGAATCATGTCACGTTTATTGAGATGTCCAAGTCGAGTATGCCATATATCGATGTCATTTTTGTTGTTCGTTGTGTGTGTGAAATTCGATTCCTCGTATCTTTTTAAATAGAATAGGTCGCCGATTTTCTCGGGTGTCAATTTTACAGTGTCATTTTTATCTTTCACAATTGCACGATTCTTTGTAAATATGACTTGACAGTCCTGATCCACTATTTTTGTCACTGAGATTAAATTTGTTCTGAGTTCTGGTGCATATAGTGTGTTTTTTAGTGTGACTGTGTTTGTGTTGTCGGTTTTGAGTTTCATGTCGCCTTTCGCTACAGCCGGAGTGGTTTCACTATTCGAGAGTTTTACTTGTGTTTTAGTGTTCACTATTTAGATAAATGCACTTTTATCTCTACACAAATGCGAGCTACACTCACTGTCAATACACCAAAGATCTGTCGGGCACTGCACTTTCTCTTCGGAAAAGAAACACTGAGCATAGTACACTGTTTCTGCGTTATTTGCAGATTCAATATCTCGACGTTTTTTATGAAAGCAGTCGAATTCCTTGTCTCTTTTTCGTCCACAATACCCGCACTTGTAGTTCGTTTTGCTTACGTTGTGAGAGAGTTTCTTTTCGTTGTTCCTAGTGTCGGGATGCCTCGTTCCACTGTTTCGCGTTCCCTTGTCCGTGGATTTGACATTGTTTCGCTTGTGATTTGTAAACATGGCGGCGTTCTCGGCTTCATCACCACTCCGTCGTCACTAAAGTCGCCTTCCGGGCGGGTCCTTTAGACGCATAGATTTGATCCAGTTTTCTCCAGACTTCGTGGGAGGTAACGCACCCCTTTATCTGTTTCAGCTCAGAGGGACATATACTTAGTATGATATCCGCCTTTGCCTTCTGATCGGCTTTTATCCAGTTTTTTTGAGCGACTTCAGCGCGATTTCGTTCGTCTCCTTCTCCTTCGATGACCGGTTGTGAAGTTTCTCCGAAAACATAAGTCCACGTATCGTTTTTAATAAATAAAGCCTCAGCTTAAATTTTTTAAGTATCGTAGTTTACGCGGATAACATTTTGAGTCTTACAGTATTTGTCGCGGCGTTCGCCATTTTGATATAGGCTGTCCGAACACTTTTCACTTGTAAAGATTTTCGTTCTTTATAACCGAAATAAACACTTTAAACACGATAATTAGAATTATTACGGGTCTGGGCCCATAACCTGTAAGGAAATAACCAGAGTATACAGAGATTAAGTAATTGAACGATATAAAATCATTAAGATTTATTTACGAGAAGGTAGCGAAAGCTAGCGTTGCTAGTCAAGAACTAAACCGCAAATAAAACGTTGACGTAGGTGAAAACATCTTTAACATATATACCGCGATAATATGAAATAAGTCATTCGTACTTAATTGATACTTAACAGTTTCAATATCACAAGTATTATTCTTATATTTTTGTACGGAACCCGACAATTCAGTGCGAGTTGCCACGACTCTAACTACAAAACACTACTTTCTTAAAAACATTACTATTTTTTTAAATTTTATATTATTTACAAATTTATACGTCGTAACATAAAGAATATTATATAAAAAAGAGATTTTTTATTTTATATTATAAAATTTAACTCTTTTTTGAACTTTTTGAAAAAAGTTTACTTTTGACTAGCATCCTTGAACTAAACACCTTAAACTCACAGCTCCATCAAAATTAGGCGAGTTTACTCTCTTAAACTTGGCTACCTATGGTGTTAAGTGAGCGGCTGCTCGACAAATAGTTCGGCAGCTCTATTAAAAAGGGAGAGTTGCTCTCCTAACAATATACACAGAGAAAAAAATGCTATTGAATCTATAGCACGCATATTCACATACGTTCAAAAGCAGATGTTATTAACTTAATGTGAAATGTAATTTATTTTAATAGCATCGCTATTGTATCAAAGAAGTCATTTTTTTATTAAAAAGCAGTGCTATAAAATAAACTACGTATCACATCAAGTTAATAACATCTGCTTTTGAACGTATGTAAATATGCGCGGTATAAATTCAATAGCATTTTTTTCTCAGTGTATATAGCAGGGAGTAAGACTAAGGAGACTGCACTGACTGTGTTAAGTCTCTTAGAAATGAAACCTTTTTCTGTAGGGGAACTATACTCGTAGAATGACAAAACTTATATTCTGCGCGCATGCGCAGTACATGCTTATCTTTCCCTCTCTTTCTAAACCGTAAAATATAAGCACGTGAGAAAACAAAAACATATCAAAAGGCTATGGTTGTGTTTTGGCACATGTTTCTTAAAATAAAATATTTTGTTGGAGCAGAATTTTATATGTAGATAGGATTTAATAATATTATAATACTTACAATTATTAGATTTAATTACATTACAATTAATATTTATGATTTATAAAATTATTTTGAGTAATAGAACGAATTATTTCCAAAAAAATTTATTATTTTATTTTCCAGTGTGTTTCTTGTATGAGAATAAAATTACAAAATTATGGCTTATTGCTTCCCAGGATGCAAAACATCATATTACAATGATTGTTTTGTTTTTTATTTATAAAGTATATAATTAATGTAAATTACAAGTTCGTAAATATTATTTATTTACGAATTTTTCAATTGTTTTCACATAGAGTAAAACACTTTGTAGTTATATGCCAAAAAAATTTATTCTGAACATATATAAATATTTAATTATATTAATAATATATTACTTACCAGTGAAAAATATACACTCTGTAATATATATTTTTGTATACACATACATATTTATAAAATTTATTTTTGTCAAATTATTAATAGTTAATATTAATAATATTCCTGAAACGCACAACAATCACAAACATTAAACATAACCTTCTCAACTTGTAGATTGTTATGATTTTCTCAGTCGTCTGGGCTAGTAAGAAAGACAGAGACAAATATATTACATGTGCGCATGCGCGAAAACTAAAATTTTCGTTCTTACATATAGTTTCAATGCGACGAATGGTTTCACCAGGGAGTAAGAGTAAGGAGACCGAACTGTGCTTCTACGTATAGAAGAGAAAAATGCACAAAAAGTGCCAGGCTCACTGCGTTCTAGTCAACTACCAACTAACTCGGTCATGCGCATTGAACTAAAGTTCAGTGTTGAGGTTGACCGTGGTGACAGATGAAAAATGTGGTTATGTAAAAATAAATATCACGTAGTTTAAATAGTGTTTATTTTAAACGCATCTTTATTTATTTGTAATTGTGATATTATTTGGATATTCAAAATCATGTGTAAGTACATAATGTTTGTCATTAGAATATTAAGTGTGTCAATAAATTGAAATAATTATGAAAATAATAAGAAAGTTATTATTATAATCAGATGGAAAAAATATTCTCTCTACTTAATTATTATTTTTTAATTAAAGTGTTATTTATTATTTCATATTTTCCAGTTGAAAGTGAGACAGCAGTGGTGAAAGACGGAGAATTTTCGTTTTCTTACATGCAATCAAAACTTGATGAAATAACATTACCTTCTAGACAATGGGGTTACAACACATCTTTTTTTAACAAAATATAAAAATATTTTATAACAACGAAGCATCAAACACGTGTATCTCGCTAAGAGAGACCGACCGGCTAAATATCTAAATGTAAACATCGTATCTCACTCGTACAATTGTTACGAGAAACAGAGACAGAACACACCTAATGCGCATGACCGAGTTAGTTGGTAGTTGACTAGAACGCAGTGAGCCTGGCACTTTTTGTGCATTTTTCTCTACCATTTCTGAAGCGCTTTCCACACAGAGTTCGGTCTCCTTACTCTTACTCCCTGGGTTTCACTTCCATAGCATTAGTGGAGTCTCCTTAGTCTTACTCCCTGGTATATAGGTAGCCAAGTTTAAGAGAGCAAACTCGCCTAATTTTGATGGAGCTGTGAGTTTAAGGTGTTTAGTTCAAGGATGCTAGTCAAAAGTAAACTTTTTTCAAAAAGTTTAAAAAAGAGTTAAATTTTATAATATAAAATAAAAAATCTCTTTTTGCTTCCTCGTGAGGAAGGTTTGTAGTCGTTTAATTTACAAAATTTTTAAAAATCCTTTTGACAAATTTTCTTCTATATGGGACTATGTTATATAAGACCCTGAACAATTGTCCGGATGTATGTATGTGTGTGTGTGGATCCCGATTTTTGTGAACACGATAACTCGAAGAGGTTTTAACGAATTTGACTAAAATTTACCAGGTATATTTATCATAAAAATATCTCGAACTGGATTGATAGACTTTAAAAAATTCTCAGAAAAAAATTTTTTTTTGACTTTTTTCTAAAAAAATTTTTTTTCAAAAATTTTTTTTTAAGTTGGTTATTGAAGTTAATATATAATAAAATCTTATTCTTTGCATCAAGACGAATCGATTGGTATATAAAAAGAATAAATTGTATGAGAATTTATAGAGTTAATCACAATTAAAGCTGAAAAATTCGCATTTTTCTCAAAAAATGAGTTCTTTCCGCAAAATTATGTTGCTGTATAAGAAAATCTTACTCACTTATTTCTAAAATTTTATTCTTTGCATCAAGACGGATCGATTGGTATATATAAAGTATATATTGTATTTAAATTTATAAAATTAAAACCAATTACAGACACAAAATTTACATTTTAAATAAAAATTCATTTTTTCTTAAGAATCATGTTGCTGTACAATAAAATGTTATTATTTATTGAAAAATACATCTAAAATCTTATTCCTTGCATCAAGACGAATCGAATCGAAATAATTATAATAAATATAATAAATTTTTAAAATTAATTTTTAATTAGATTTGAAGACAACAACATGGAAAATATGTCAATACGTGACAATAAGTTAGTGCTTCCTCCACGAGGAAGCAAATTTTCTTGCTGATCGTATAGAGGAAGCAAAATGTTCATGTAATGAACATCTGGATTTACAACTTTTTTATATAATATTCTTTGTTACGACGTATAAATTTGTAAATAATATAAAATTTAAAAAAATAGTAATGATTTTAAGAAAGTAGTGTTTTGTAGTTAGAGTCATGCCAACACAACAGTCGATTACTGTGTGCTGATTTGTAAACTTGATTTTTGTTTGAATTTTTGCGCTACTCCAAAAAGACTAGAGACAGGAGAGCCAACTCGCCTGCTTGTTCATAGAGAGCAGTGGTTCCGATTTTAACGGACGACTGGACGTACTACCCCGAGGCGCACTAGTCTTCTGCACATCCCAACACATGCATAACTTTATAAACTCTATCTGTGTGTCTTTAGATAATGTGTGTTTGTTTTGTTTACAATTTTCTTGGTTATGTGCAAGTTCTGTGCCAGTTGATTTTAAAATACTAAATGAAATGCCCCAAAAGAGACAGTGTTGCATAAATAATTGTACAAGTGACGATAAAAATTGTAAAAAGAATTATCGTCATCTTTATTAGTTTTTATAACTTATAAATCCCTTTTAAAATCTTTGAAATATCGTAGAGCGTTAAATTTGAAAAGTTAGTTTATTGGGAAAAATTCTTTATTTGGAGGTTATGGTTAACCTCAAATACAATGTTAGAACAGAAATAAATATAATTTCAGCAATAATAAATATATAATAAATTATATATTATAATTGGAGCGATAGAAATTTATAATATAACATATCTTTCTTTTTTATTATAAGATAAAAAATGGTTATGAAAATCCCATTACAACTTTTATTATTTAAATTAACACTCTTCATCAAGACCAATCATAATTAAAAACACTAGTGTTAAATACACTTCTCACTTTTTTTAGAAACTTTTGTATTAAAAATATTAAGTTCACTTAATATTTACACTTATTATTCAATATGAAGGAGATAATAACAAACTTGCAGCTGTTACAGCTGTCAGATGGAATACATATATATAAAATACACACAGTTATGCATGTGTTGGGATGTGCAGAAGACTAGTGCGCCTCGGGGTAGTACGCCCAGTCGTCCGTTAAAATCGAGACCATCGGAAATTGGGATTGGCGGTTGTGACGTCACGAAGCAAATATGGCTGACGAAGTAGGTAATTTTTGTTACTAAAGCAAGGGACACGTGTGTTTTTTCAATTTAAATAAAGAAAAAGTTAAAATGCTTCTCACTTTAAGTGTAATTTGTTCTTTAACGAAATCGACACCAGCGTGTAGAAATTTTGTGATGGGTGAAAAAGTTCTAATCGCCGGTCACATTATGTTTTGTAGGCGAGGAAATGACACCGGCAATGGGAATTCGATTACGTTTTTTATATTTTGCTTACAAACATCAAATATGACTTGCTGCCCACATGAAATTGACGGTTCAATTTCATCAACAGGCAAAATTATACAAATTAATTGTTCCTATAAAGCTGGACTAAGTGAAAAATTGATATTCCGTTTTTTAGGTTATGTTTACAAATATTCATATGTGTCAAAAAAGTATTATTTAAATGATATATTTCTCATAACATTCTTCTCTCGATTATTTCGTCCTATAATTTCTATTTTGCTACCATTATTAACTTTATTTTGGGTTTTTTTTGGAAAGTAGTGGAAACTGGGGTTGGGATTTTTTCGCGGTGTACTATTACACCCATGAAAACACCACAAAATTTTGCTTGCCGACGATTTTTTTATAAATAACGACACTTCGGTTTCTTCCTTCTCCATATCTCGAATAATTAAATTAAATTTTTAAAAATATAACTGAAAAAATACTCTACAACACAAAAATTCCAACTTTTCTAATGGGATTGTTGAGTTTTTTACCTACTTCGATTAATTTAAAGTTCCGCCACCAGATAGCGTATCGCAGTTTAGCCATTCCCAATACTCGAGTTGGCTCTCCTGTCTCTAGTCTTCTTGCGCTACTCCTTTTTCTCACAGCTGTTGCGACGTTGACACGTTTTTTATGTAACTCGGAATAAAAAAATTTATATCTAACTTTAACTTTTGGATTAAAAATTCTCTGTAACTAAACGATAAATTGTACAGGATTTTAAGTATTATAATCCTTAAATATTAAATTAAATTTGTTTCAATTTTGAGATGAATACTTATTGTGCATCAAATGTTATAAAGTGGTATATATCAAATATCCAGGTTTTAGTTCGCGGCGGCCATTACCCAATACAAATATTGAGAAAAACCTTAAACGCAAATAGCGCTGCACAACAGTCAATAGCGGAACTGCTCTTCCAACAGTTTTTCAGTGTACGATGACGTTTATTGCGGACTTGACTATGCTATATGCGTCAGGGAGTAAGACTAAGGAGACTGAACTAATGCTATGGAAGTGAAACCATTCGTCGTATTGAAACTATACGTAAGGCCGAAAATTATGGTTTTCGCGCATGCGCACATGTAATATATTTGTCTCTGTCTTTCTCACTAACCCATACGACTGAGAAAATCATAACAATCTACAAGTTGAGAAGGTTATGTTTAATGTTTGTGATTGTTGTGCGTTTCAGGAATATTATTAATAATAACTATTAATAAATTGAAAAAAATTAATTTAATAAATATATATGTGTATACAAAAATATATATTAAAGAGTGTATATGAGCCTCGGAAAGTAAAACCACATACAAAATTTATTAAGTCATTTTCATTGGCCTGTAATATCTAAAAAATTAATGCTTTACACATCAATTTTAACCAAGCTTATCTTTTGAAAACAGAAAAAATAAATTCAACTAAAATTTGTATTTAGCACATTAATTTTTAGGCATCAGGTACTAATGAAAATGTTAGTATAAATTTTATATGTGGTTTTACTTTCCGGAGGCTAATATTTTTCAGTGGTAAGAAATATATAAATAATATAATCAAATATTTATATACGTTCAGAATAAATTTTTTTGGTATATAACTACAAAGTGTTTTATTCTATGCGGAAACAATTGAAAAATTCGTAAATACATAATATTTACGAATTTGTAATTTACTTTACCCAAGTAGCACGCTGTATCACCTGAATGTCATGGCGATATCTATTGGGAATATTCCTGTGATATTGAGGAAGTATCATAATGTCCGCTTTTTTTAATACCCCTGTGACATTCCTGCGATATTGAGGGGATGTTGCTGTGACATCGAGAATATACTGCGGCGATATTGAGGCGGAAAATTGCTGTGATATTGAGGGAATATTGCTGCGATATTGAGAGGATATTCCACAGAATTTTCACTATAATATCAAATTTGAACTTATAGAAAAAATTCTGTGGAATATCCCCTCAATATCGCAGCAATATTCCCTCAATATCACAGCAATATTCCGCCTCAATATCGCCGCAGTATCTTCTCGCTGTCACAGTAATATTCCCTCAATATCGCAGGAATGTCACAGGGATACAGTCGGGCCGCCGAACTGCACGGTATCCCAGAAATAACCCCTCCACTTGATTTCAAACAGCACGCTGACGAATTCATCCCCACTTTCTAATTTTCAGGACCGTACTTACATATTTATTAAGGGGTATTTTAATTGCGATCATAGAAAAAATATATTTCGCATTGATGACAGATGTTTTACTTAAACAATTTTTACTTCAATTTAAAACTTCACTAATCACTTCATATATTCCAGATTCAATTTAAAACTGTCACTGAAAGTTATTTGAATGATAGCACTTTCAATTAAACTTTGAAAGATAATTTTTGTAAACAAAACAATATTTGCAGATGTTACTATTTTAATTATAAGTATTAATAATAGCACTCTCTAAATTTGAATTAGTAAAAATGTTTACTAATTTGAATTAGTGACTGACTTTTTGCTTTTTAATTAGTAAGATTTACTAATAGTCATTTCTACTAATACATTAGTAAAGTTTACTCATTCAAAAGCAAAAAGTCAGTCACTAATTCAAATTAGTAAATATTTTTAATAATTCAAATTTAGAGAGCAGTTTATAAATACAACTAGAAATTTTACACGAAAAACATTGTATACAATTTGAAATTATTTTCTAATTTACTAAAATTTTTAATTCTGAAAAATAATTTCAATTTCTAAATAATTTTACATTCAAAATTAATTGAAATCATAAAAATATATACTATTCTCAAATTGATAAATGGTAGAAAAAATTTACATTTTTTAATCCAAATATGTTGCCTCATAAAATTAAAAAAAATTCACTGATTTATCCAAATCACAGAAAAGAAACACTGCAAAAAATGGCGTCTAAAAATAAGACGTTTAGACGTTTATAAACGTTTTATGTAAATAAGCGTCTTATTTAAGCGTCTTAAATGAAAAACATAACTTCCAAATACATGCATTTTAGAAGGCAAATAAGACGCTTATAAACGTCTTAGAAGTGACCACGTAAACGTCTTAAACCAAGACGCTCTTTTTTACAGTGAAATAATTTAAATAAATCAGTAAATGTGACGCGCTCCGAAGAAAGGTACCTAAGAAGCAAACGAATTATAAGTTAGGGTCGTGTTAGATTTCTCTTGATTAAAAGTTTATTTTTAATTATTTGAATTTGAAACAAATTTTTATTGAATATTTTGGATGTAATGAAGACTTGAAGATCAGTAATTTTAAATTAATAATTGATTTTCATTCTGTATTTTTACTTGAAGAATTAAAAACATAACTTTAAATTTTTTGCTTCTTAGGTACCTTTCTTCAGAGCGCGTCACAAATTTATTTTTAATTTTAAGAGGCAAAATATTAATAAGAATTACTATTTAAGTTATAAATAACATTTAATTTATATTATGAATATAAATAAATTCCTATAAAAATAAATATATTATTGTAGTATACATATTATATAAATATGTACATATTTATATGTATCTACAAATATAAAAAAAGTTACATACATTCAACAATTTATATAAGCATACCGTCTTTGTTTTTTATTTTTTAACTTTCAAATATACGGCACTGACTTTAGTAGCGTCACCGTACACTGTGGAGGACTTAGAAACTAAAGCCAGAGTGCAGTTTGGCGACAGCGTTCACTTTCAAAGCGTGCAGTTCGGAGGCCCGACTGTATTAAAAAAAAGCGGACATTAAGATACTTCCTCAATATCACAGGAATATTTCCAATAGATATCGCCATGACATTCAGGTGATACAGCGTGCTACTTGGGTAATTATATAGGGGAGAGTCTCCAGTTGTGAGACGGGTTTTATTTTTGACCCGTAAATTGTAAACGGGTAAACGAAATTGTAAATAAAATACACCGTTCGAGAGGTAACAGAAATACACAACTTTTATTAAAAGAAAGTATAGTGTTTCGATGAACTCAAGAAATTTTACGATACAATTTCGAAGCACATCGCTTTTTAAAAAAAAAAAAATGTCTCCAGTTGTGGGACACTCATTAAAAATTGCTAAACTTTAATAAGTTTGATATAAAACGTTATGTTTAGTAGAAATAATTAAATATATTAATAATATATATTATTATATACTAAATAATAATATTTATTCGCCAAAATATGACTATCAAATAAACACAATTAAATAGCTTCAACAAGAGCATTAAAATTGATTTCTTCTGAATCAATTGACTTTTTTCCACTTGACATGCCCAAAAATACTAGAAAAAAAATCAAAACAATAATTAAATAGTATGCCTGCAAAGTCGTATTTTTTATGCTGCCCAAATGACTGTCGAGACTGTCTCACAACTGGTGATATGCTGTGTCTCACACCAAGAAATTGGCGCTATTTTGAAAAAGGAAAATTAAATTATTTTCAACCGTAGATTGGAACAATGTAATATTGCATCACAAAATATAGGGAAAACACTAAAAGAAAATGCATTACATCTACCTTTTTCAATTAATTAACTTGGAAAAAAGTACTTTGCATTTATTGAAAAAACTCTTTTTTGTCGATTATCACACCCAGTGTTGGTATTTAACAAAAACAGTTTATATATCCGTTTCAGCGTACAAGAAAAAGTTAGCTCATATAAAAAGAAATGTTTTTATATAAACTAATCGGCTTTTTAATACTGCATGTAAAAAATTGACTGTCTCACAACTGGAGACTCTCCCCTACTTTATAAATATAAAAACTTTAAATGTCACATGAGAATTATCAATAAAGTAACAAACTTTATTGTCGATCATCATTGTAATATGATATTTTGCATCCTGGGATGCAACAAGCCATAATTTTGTAATTTTATTCTCATACAAGAAAAACACTGGAAAATAAAATAATAAATTTTTTTGGAAATAATTCGTTCTATTACTCAAAATAATTTTATAAATCATAAATATTAATTGTAATGTAATTAAATCTAATAATTGTAAGTATTATAAATCCTACCTACATATAAAATTCTGCTCCAACAAAATATTTTATTTTAAGAAAAATGTGCCAAAACACAACCATAACCTTTTGATATGTTTTTGTTTTCTCACGTGCTTATATTTTACGATTTAAAAAGAGAGGTAAATATACGCATGCACTGCGCATGCGCGCAAAGCATAAGTTTTGTCATTCTGCGAATATAGTTCCCCTACAGAAAAAGTCAAGCTGCGGCTACACCTCTGCAGGCTGCCTGCCTGCGCAGGCAGGAGCAACGAGAGTAATGGAGATGTTTGAAGTCACTGACTCTCTTACTCTTGTACGTTACCATGACAACCTGCAGGCAGGCAGGCCGCCTGCAGAGGTGTAACCGTAGCCTCAGTTCAGTCTCCTTAGTCTCAGGGTACGGTCCCATGATGAGCAGAAAACACAATGCAGAGCAGAATTTCGTGAGAGTGAAAAGGATAATGATATCTGACTATCTCTCTTGCACTCACGAAATTCTGCTTTGTATTGTGTTTTCTGCTCATCATGGGACCGTACCCTTACTCCCTTCTATGCGTATTTTTATTTTGTTTCCCCTCGTTTTCTTTTTGGTTTTTTTGTTTAATCATTTAAACTATTTTGGTTTGAATTTTATTTACCTTATTTTGCAAGTATATATCCTATGAATTATTATTATTAATGCTCTAGTTCATTACATATGAACACTGTTTAACGTTTAGCGCTATAATTACATATGTGATCACACGAAGATAGGGCTGTATGCTCTGCAATAGGATAATAACAAAGAAAAAAGAAAAGATGCAACAAAAATTTTTCTTCTCTTTTCTTAAATGACTTGTGGCCTTGCCGAGTGTCAGAACTATTTGCAACAAAAATTAGACTGGGTTTTTGACGAGCGTCAATTATCGAGTTTTGTTTAACAGTTTATTTTATAATTTGTTTGTTAATAATGATTTTTTAAAGTTTATTTTGTTTAAAAGGAGGTTCTCATTGCGGGAGTCCAAAAAATTGTAACAACCCAATATAGTTCGAATTTTGTTGTCTCCCGATGAGTTGCCCTTTCCGTCGGTAATTTTGCTAATTGAAATTTAGCGCGCTTATTCAGAAGAACGCGCCCGGCGACAACGAAGCATACGACAAAACCACATGTCGTCGCCGGGCACGAAAAAGGAGAGTAGAAAGAATTCGCGTGCGATTGGATACACCTCGTGCTGTGACACGAGACTCCGTTTTCCCGCGTTTTGCAATAAGCTGCATATAACCGCAATTGTAAACCGCGTTAGTTGTAGTGTGTTGAATAAAGACTGTATTAATTGACTTCCTGTATTAGTTATTATCGACTTGGATTATCCTCTATTTGGTAAGTCTGGTCTTTTAAATATTCAGCTTCAGCTCGAGAATTCCGCTTGCAGTCGCTCTACACAAATCTCTACAAAACTCATCGTTGGTCAATTGATGGAAAACTCCTTTATTGTGTGCTTCGCTCTCGGGTCCTACCCTCGCGCTCTCCCTTTTTATAATAAAGAGAAATTAATTTAAAATCCCGGGAAAGTTGCCACATTTATGGCGCCCAACGTGTGCTAGTCTTTGAACTAGCATTCTTTTATTGATTTAAAGCCATAAACGTGCACTTCGCCACATTTATGGCGCCCAATGTGCTTTAACGAAAAACCATTTTCACGCCTCGTGGCCAAAACTGCCTAAACGCATTTTTTTACACTCAGCGTGTTTAACCTCTAACGTTAAAACATTTTCATTATTATTGCTAACTTTCTTGAAAAAATCTACCATGACGCTCAAAATTGAATATTACTCAGATTTCTTTTCCAGAAAGACAATATCCATCATTTCTTACGCAGAAAATGGCGTTTCCCAATAATTGAAAATTCAAAATAGCCTAAATTTTCTTTAGCGTTCAGAAAACTTTAAACGAGATTTCCATCAATCCAACAATGAGCAATAAAATTCAATTACTTGCAATTCTTTCTCAAATATTATTGTAAAATCAACACTTTTAATTGCTTTAGTAGACACATCACACAAATACATTAGCCTACTGCATGAATCAATGAAATATGCTTTACTGCTTATAATTAAAATTTTCTTTGCTCTCCGCACGAAAGCTATTTTTTTCTTTATTTCGCTCTGCCAAAATATACATTCTTTTTTCTCTGTGTATCAAAGAATTGACTACCTTGGGAGATAGTTAAATTCTCTCTTTGTAAGAAGACGCGTAATGGTCATACGTACCATATAATAACGCGTAATCTCAAGGAGAGCCACACAACAGAATATAAACACAGCTGTGTTTACAACTACAGCTCTGCTCAGTTTCTTGCTCGCTTAGTCATTTACTAATTGAATTCAAATTTTATTTTCTCCAATTAAAGTCAAAATAAAATTCCCGAAATATAATTTCTTAAAAATAAATTCGATAAATCAAATTTAATATTATTAAATATTACAAATTAAATGTTTAATCAAAATTCATTAAAATAATTATCACAAATTTAAATTTTTTTTTGAAATTAACTAAATTTACTAAAAACACTTCCCAAATTTTTGCTAAAATTTAAAATGGATTAAAAATGACTAACAAAAATAACACGGCAAACGGGATAAATACGAGAAGTAAAACAAACGCGTTTCAAAGTAGAAACGAAATGTTGCGAACACCTCCAAACGGTACACAACAACCCGCAGAAATAGAACGGCGAATTACATCTCCCACCGAAAGACTCTAATAAAATTGTCGAAAGCGATCATCAAACCGATTTTGAAGCGCGTAACCACCCTCTACAATCAGGTACAATACCCAAAACATCAATTCTCACAAAACGCGGAAGAAAACCGAAAACCCAAAAAAAACCCATCATGTCATCTCAAATGAAACAATTTATTTCCCGAATCGACTTAGCCACAGCAAATTTGCAACAGCAAAATCGCGAATTTAGAGAGCAAATGCACCATACATTTACTCGACATCTAGAAGAATCGCGTGAGCATATTCATCAACTGCATCTAGAGAGTCGCCGCGAAATAAAAACGTTAAGAAACGAAACAACAAGCGCGATAAAGGCCCTTAGTCAAAAAATATCGCAGTTACAAGCCAAACAAGTGCAGTCGCCTTGGCATGACTCGCGCTGGGCGTATGACGTCAGCGGTGAACACGTTGTCATACCAACGTCGCTCCCCACTACGTGCGCCACTACCACTACCACGCGTTTCCTGCCACAACGACAGCACAGAGTACGGCAAGAGCCGCACAGCCAGCTCCTCCCCCACTCTCCTTTTTGACACCTTCAGTAAGAGCCCCTATTCCTAATCGCACTTTACAATTTCACGATTTACCAAATTTTCTCAATCCAACTCCCCTAACGCAAAATATTGGCCCAAACGTGGCAAGAATTTTCATTAAAATTCAGGAAAACATTTGGTGATTCTAACGACGATCAAAGAGTCATAAACAAAATCCAACGCGCGGTACAACTCGAAACCGGTATCGAATTCGTCATTCGGATAGGATCGCTTTTTAATAAACTCCAAGAAAAAGTCCCCGAGAAAAATCAGTTGGACAAAATTTACTCCGCTCTGCACTCCGAATTAATTTTGCAATTCGACCGCGATAGTTTTTTAACATATGACGGTCTAATCGATAAAATTCGGAAATATGAGGAAAAAATTGCAACAATGCAATTAACAACAAAATTAAGAGAAATTGACTCAAAAAAATCTCGTAACACGCGTGGTAAGAATCAACTTAACGCGGTCGAAACACCATCGCCCCCCAAAGTTGAAAATTCGTCGACCATCCCCGTCACAGAAGCGAAAAAAGAAACAAAGCAAAAAGCAACCAAAAATACAAAAAAGCAAAATAAAAGCGAAACTAACGTAGATTCGAACAAAATCGAAATCTACAAACGCCAATTAAATAAACTCGAACAAAAGTTATACGGCGAAAAATCTAAATTCAGTGATCTGAAATTAACCTCCGACACTAAACCAAACAAACCGGAATCCGAAAAACCTTATAGGCGTAAATCGCGACACCGATCTTCTTCTGGATCTTCGTACTCCTCAAGCGCTGCCTCGTCGCAGAAGGAGGGGGAAAGACGACGATCGGATACGCGAAAGAACCGCAATGATAAAAAAAAATCACAAAGGCACAACGGACACGGTAACGGTTATCGTGGAGGCAATAATAATCGCGGACGTGGTTATCAACACGGATATTACAATAATCACGATTATCACAATCATGATTATTATCAATACGGTTCCAATTTTCCCCCACATTGCCAACCGAACTGCCAGTGTAACGCGCAAACATCTCAGCCAACTTTTCCGCCGAATGCACCTCCGCCGCAACACCCAATGCAGTCTTAGTACGGAAATACCAACCGTAACTATCCAGACAATTTCGGACAAAATTCACACAATTCTCATAATAATTACCACTCAAAAAACGAGAAGGACGCCAGGAGAAAATAAATCTTCCTGGCGAACCTGTTTACAATTTATAAAAATCGATTAATAACAGAGACGTTAAGACACCGACAAGTTACCATAATAATGCTAACGAATCCACGTGTTTTCTCCGAAATGCATTAGCGCTGCACAATGCGCATGCCGGTGGGAATTTCACTAGCGATTCCGAAAGCGACTATGATGACTGTTACTACTCGGAGTCTGAAACTGAATACTCGGCCTCTGACTCTGATGAGGAACCTCCCCCCACCAATCCTACGCGATTACCCGGTCCGAGCATTTCCTCACTATCGTCATCGCCTTCGAATAATTTTCCAAACCACTCATTCGCGTTAGAAAATAAATTCAAAAATAGAGTATTCAAAGGGCCCGCATTGCCCTCACCGTCTCAAGAACATCATATCATTTCAACTACGGTAACAATAGGAAATCATAATTTCCCTGCCCTCCTTGACACCGGCAGTGACCGCAGGTTCATGTCAGGAGAAACGTTTGATAAAATAAAATCATTTTTGAAAGGTGAACCCGTTCACGATGAGATAACACGCGCTGGCGTACAACTCGCACACCGCGACCACGTAGCCACGCCTAGTTACTCAGCAAGATTTGAAATTCAAATCAGTGACTGTTATGGTGAAGTTTGGTTTGCAGTCCTCGATGGACTCACCACCCCCATCATTTTAGGTATGGATTTTTTAACCACGTGGAAAGTCATAATTGACGTCACTAGGTGTTATTGGTCCATAAAGGGGTCTAAAATACAGAACCCTTTGAGTTCAGTAAATAATATGCGTAACTCCCTAAATTCAATTCAATTAATTGAATTGACAACAGATCAGAGAAAAACTCTCAACGAATTTCTAGACGAAAGATTGTCTAAATTTACCGCGGGAACAGGCGTCACAAATTTAACTTCACACGTTATCGAGTTAATAGACCCAACTCCTTTCAAATTGAAACCATATCGCCGTAGTATGGAAGCGAATAAAATTATCGATAAACAAGTAAATAATTATTTAGAGAAGAACTTTATAAAACGAAGCAACGGTCGTTTTGCGAGCCCTGTAGTATTAACATACCGTAAGGACGGCAGACCAAGAGTCTGCATGGACTACCGTAAGCTGAACAAAAATACGAAAAAGTCAGCTTATCCCTTACCTCGTATGGACTCAATACTAGACGCGTTATCAGGTGCTAATATTATTAGTACGATAGATCTCACCGACGCTTTCCACCACATTCCAATTGATCCTAAGTCACGAGAATACACAGCCTTTGTTATTCCAGGACGAGGACAATTTGAATGGGTAAGGATGCCCTTCGGTTTGACAAACGCGCCGGCCACGTTTCAAGAGTTAACAGACCGGTTAAAAGAAAAATTCGTCGAATACGTTCGAAAAAACAATTATCCTGAACGGTATATCGACCAAGTTCACGCTTATTTAGATGACTGGATAATCATCTCTAGGACGTTTGAAGAGCATATCTTGTTGCTAGACATTATTTTCACAATTCTTCAAGATGCAGGCTTGTCGATAAACAGAGAAAAATCTCATTTCGCAAAGCCTTCCGTAGAATATCGGATATATATTACCGTACTTTTTGTACACAGACGCGAGCGATACAGGGATTGGAGCGATCCTCATGCAAAAGGGCGAAGATCGTAAATATCTAATTACGTGTATAAGCAGACCACTCAGAGGTGCAGAATTGAACGACACCACTACTGAGAAGGAATGTTTGGCCGTAATTTTCGCGGTCAAGAAACTTCGTTGTTATCTCGAAGCTACTGAGTTCACGGTCATAACCGACCACTCAAGTTTAGTTTGGCTTCAAGGTATCAAAGACCCGCGTGGAAGGCTCGCTCGATGGGCTTTAGAATTATCCGCCAATCGCATGAAAATCGAGCATCGAAAAGGTACTACGAACGAGGCACCGACACTTTGTCACGCCTTTATGAGGACTTTTCGGAAGACAACTACTACTTATTCGTAAAATGTCATGGTACGATGAGATGGTAACACGTGTTCAAAACAATCCCATGCGTCACAAGAAATACAAATTCGACAGCGACAACACGCTATACTATTATAAACCGTATCACCTCAAAGAATGCATTGTTGACAACAATGCATGGAAAAAGGTTTTACGCGAAACAGAAATAATTCCGATAATTAAGAAATATCACGATACCCCCCAATCAGCGCACCAAGGAATTAGAAAAACGTATTTACTAATTCTTAATCACTACTATTGGCCCGGTATGCGTGAAGACGTGAAAAAGTACATTAACGAGTGCGAAACTTGCATTAAATGCAAATCTAAAAATTCGCCTCCCCAAGGCTTAATGTACCCGCGTAAATTTTCCGAACCTTGGGATATCGTTTCGTTGGATATCGTAGGTCCATTACCTCGGTCAAAAACAGGGAAATCATATATCTTAGTATGCGAAGACACTTACACGCGTTACTTAGAATGTTTTCCATTATCAAAAGCCGACGGCCCTAAGATAATAAAATCTTTAAATACCTTCAAACGATAACCCCACTGACTGGTTAGAACGCGTGAAACGAATGGATGCACTTCGTAAGAAAATTGAAAAAATAATGACTAAAGCTGTCAAGAAACAGAGCTCAAATTATAATAAAAATCGACAAGAAAATGTTAATCTTGAGCTTGGAGATTACGTGTTCTACCTGAATAATACCTTGTCTAATGCAGCTCGCGCTTTCAGTTCTAAACTAGCACCGCGTTACAAAGGACCAGCGGTAGTAATCGAAAAATTATCTCCCATAGTAGTCATTATCGGCAATTTAAATGGCAAAAAAATAGGCAAGTACCATGTCAACGAATTAAAAAATCACAAAGAAAAATCTTAGATCGCGTACTAGGTCGTAAAATCTGTTTCAGATCTCACGAAACAAAAATGGAAACCAACAAAGCGTTTACACTCCCAGCTTCCGCAGAGATCAACATCCTTCGCTTCCAACCCGCATCGACCGACCCAAAAAACAACGTTCCTAGACCAGCCCCCACCGAAGAGGCATGTGGATTAATCTTGCTCCGTAAAAGCGAGGTAGAAGCGATTCTATCTTCGCAGGATGTGACTGACTCATAGCTTACAGGAGCCCTTCAACGCGTGAGCGAACTACAGGGAAGACTTGATGAAAAAGAGGCTTTAAATCAAGCACTTCACCCCAGTAAATGTACCAACTCGAACGACGAACTCATGCACGCCTTTATCGAGTTGACCAAGGACCACAGACGTTTAACGGATAAGCTAAATGCCATCCAGATTGACTTGCAGTCCTCTCAAAAACAGAATGAGGCACTGCAAGCCGAATTAACCGCGTTTAACTTCGATTGGGATAGCCTGATGGAAGATTACAACCGGATCAAACCATAGGCGGTCTTAGCGACTAAATACAAAAAATATTTCGCCCAAAAACTGAAGGAAGTATATCACGCGCAAGCGCAACTTCGCGAGCCAGCATTAAGTCCCCCCTGGTTGCCTCAACTGCGGCAAGTTTGGGCATAGTCACCTTTCTTGTACACAGAAGTACAACGGGAAGTTCTGCCAAACTTGCGCATGCACCGATTTCCCGACGCACGACTACCCATGGCCTCACTTCGAAAACGCCATGCCCAGGTTATCTGAACATCTCAAATGTAAACGATGCTCATCACCCCGAAATCAACCGGATCCCCACTGTTCCTTGTGCCGTCAACAATTAGTAACGAAGGCAATAATGACACGTAAGCAAATTGCCGAAGAAATTGAAGCAGAACAAAACCGTGTTCGAGCAACCGGACCTCCTGCACAACCATCCACCCCGACCGGAAACATCCCACAACGCTGCCCGTTATACAAAAAATTCCCCAGTCTGAGACTTCAGACAGTTCATCGAATGACCCCGTCAAAGGCATTCTCACTCCAATCACCGCGCTCCCCGTAGCCAAAAAGTCAGACGTTGCCGAACAGAAGGTCGTGAAGAAGAAGAAGAAAGCCCGCAAAGATCAGCCAACAAAACCTGCAAAGAAGGATGACGACCCACCTTCAGTCTTATAATCACTTCTCACTCGTGGACAGCATTTATAATGATCTCAAGAATCTTTTAGTCATCGTTCTGTTAATTTTCTCAAATAGACTTTATTCTTTTTATTTTCGTTCTAAATTAGTTAGGCACGCAAAAGAAAATTCTCGTTCTGTTCCTTTTTGTTATAACACTCTTTTTAGGATAAGTTCAACCGTATACCTCACTTCATTGTCTACGTACTTATCAAAGACGGCCTGCGCTAAACAAGAAAATTTTTTTGTTAATAATAATAATTTTTGAGTGCGTATGAATGAAAAATTACATACTAGTATGCCTGTAATTACCACTAAAAGCGATTGCAAGCTGCTATCACGATCACAAAGATAATCCGTTATATACCCAAGTTCAATCTTGACATCTCATTATTTGGTTTTGTTCTTTTCTTATATATACATTTCCTTCTTTAGTATTCATATTAAACTTTCAAAAATTTCATCGAGCAGAGGCTGCTCACCTCACTGCGTTACAGTAACTGACCAGACGTAAACGAACGACGGTAACGGCAATTCAGAAGGGGGAATTGTAACAACCCAATATAGTTCGAATTTTGTTGTCTCCCGATGAGTTGCCCTTTCCGTCGGTAATTTTGCTAATTGAAATTTACCGCGCTTATTCAGAAGAACGCGCCCGGCGACAACGAAGCAGACGACAAAACCACATGTCGCCGCCGGGCACGAAAAAAGGAGAGTAGAAAGAATTCGCGTGCGATTGGATACACCTCGTGCTGTGACACGAGACTCCGTTTTCCCGCGTTTTGCAATAAGCTGCATATAACCGCAATTGTAAACCGCGTTAGTTGTAGTGTGTTGAATAAAGACTGTATTAATTGACTTCCTGTATTAGTTATTATCGACTTGGATTATCCTCTATTTGGTAAGTCTGGTCTTTTAAATATTCAGCTTCAGCTCGAGAATTCCGCTTGCAGTCGCTCTACACAACTCTCTACAAAACTCATCGTTGGTCAATTGATGGAAAACTCCTTTATTGTGTGCTTCGCTCTCGGGTTCTACCCTCGCGCTCTCCCTTTTTATAATAAAGAGAAATTAATTTAAAATCCCGGGAAAGTTGCCACGAAATTTATTTCCTTTTTATGTCATTTTGTGAAAGCTATTTATATGTAGAATATGTGAGTAAAGCAATTTTTTTATCCGAAGAATATTTTCATTCTTATAGTGTTTTGAACTCATCGGCGTCCCGAGCACTGAGTAACAAATGTCAGGCAAATCGAATCGATTTTTTAAAATTATGCAAATCTGGCCTCAGAATCGAAAGCAGCGACCCTAAAAACCTTATAGATATTCATCACATACGCAAATTAAACAAAGGATTTCGAAGAATACAATTGTTACACAAAAAGGTTTCCAAAACTTTAAACGCGTTTTTCTCGAAACAGGGTTTTTTGAACGGATGGGCGTCGCAGCGTCTCAACTATTTAATCAATCAACTTCGGGTTTGCGGCTAGTCAAAGGTAATTAAATTCTATTGGGTTACACCTATAATATGATATAATTGTTAACGATAGGGATTTTTATAACAGATTAAACATGAAAAAATAATGCAAAAATGTAGTTTTTTTTAAAAAGTATCTACCATTTTGTCATTTCTTTAACTTTTAAACTATTTTATAGGTATAACTTATTCTTTAGGATATCATCTTTATATGGATGATTCTCCTGAAAGGCACCTGTTCTTTTCCAAAAACTAAAAAAAAATAATTTTTACATTTTCTGGATTTTTTTGTCATGGGTAGGTTTTAAATACGTTTAAAGATAAAAATCTGAGTTGCGCAAAATTAATTTTCAAAAATAAGCCTTCCAGCATCATTTTAATATTAAGTGTTTTGACAGTTAAATATAGGTACTGTATTCAATATTGGGGATTTTGTAAAAAAAATTCCTTTTAAATTTAATTTCTTTAATTTATTAAACTTTTAACACATATTATATATATTAAATATATGTTTAATAACATATATGCTTTTAACATATATTAAATTAAATTTACAATTTAATGAATTGTGTATTTAATAATTTATTTTTAACTATTTTATCTTTTAAAAAAATAACTAATATATATTTTTTTTATTGAACGGAAAACAAATTGTAATGAATTTTTTAATTTATCATTTTAAGTTCAAAATTGATATTTTCTGTAAAAAATTTTATATTTAATTATAATTTTATTATTTATCTAACTTTCTACTTAATATATAATATTTTAAAATATTAAAAATATTTATTTTAAATAAAACAGAAAATATTTTTATAATTCAAGGGTTAGGTATTTGAAAATAATTATTAAAAAATTAAAAACAAAACAATAACGCTTATTAAATATAAAAAAGGCTTCGGAGATGAATAGTTTGTCAAATAAAAATTCACCTTTGTATTAATTTTAAAAATATTGAAACATAATTTAACAAATTTTTTGGGCTACAACTTCAAATATTTATATTTATTAAAATTCAAATTTATCTCCGAAGCCTCGTTTTTCAGTTAAAAATATTATATTTTTAAACTGTTTTTTAGTTATACGTAATCTATATAGATTACGTATAACTAAAAAACAGTTTAAAAATATAATATTTTTAACTGAAAAACGAGGCTTCGGAGATAAATTTGAATTTTTACTCTCATTGCCAGTAATTTTTAATTAATTATTTAAAAAATTTATTTTATTTAAACTAAATATAAGTGAAAAATAAACGGTAGATTCTAAGCTTCAATTTGATATATATATTAAGACTATATTACAAAATTTTTATTTACATTAAAAAATAATTTAAAATGTTGATCATATTTAACCAAAACCAAAAGATAAAAATAAAATAAATTTTTTACTAAGAAAAACTTGAATTTGAACATTACAAGATTATGTAAAGATAAATAATGTTTCGTAGATTATGGATAAATTTTTTTTGAAATTTATACTCAACAAAATATCAATAATAAGTTAATGCAAATATTGAGTCTCACTTTGGAGACACGTGAAGTCAAAAAAATATAAAATCATTCTCGGATTCAGCATAAAAAATACATCATATTAAAAAAAATTAAAATCGGTAAATAATTAACAAAGATATATCCATTTTTGCAAATTAGAAAGGCTGATTTCAGTTGTAGCGTCGAGAACCACGCTCCACTGAGTTCCCCCACTCCGCAGTCCAAGAGTTGAAAAAACTATACATATATGGGGCGTTCCTCGCGAAATCGGACAGTATTTGACTTTTGCATCTCAGATTTTTTTCAAATATTTTTTTTCTTTTAGAGCTCATTGAAATAAGCTACCATGATTTTTTTCAAATTTTTTCATTAAGCCGTTTAAGAGATACAGGTTTTTGAAAAATCACGTTTTTTACGAAAATGTTTTTTTGAAATGGTTATAACTCGGTCAAAAATTGACCAAATTTGACGTTCTATATATGAAAATTTTTGTTTTTATACCTAGTTTTTGATAAAAATATAAAAAAATTTATTTTTTTAATTTACGAAATTTTTTTTTAATTTTTAAAAAGAAATTTTATTTTTAAAAATGTATGTATCGATCGATTTTTTTCAAAATTTTTTGTTAGAAACTAGAACTAAATTAACAATTTTTAGGCGTTGTCTGATTGTGGGCAAACAATGGGATCTATTTATTTCAAATTTTTTAGTTTTTATATCCATATAATATAGCAAACAATAGGGCTTTTGAACTAAAATTATTAATAACACAGGTCAACAAAAAACGATCCCGGGTCACAAAATTGGCCTTCACGTCAGGATTTTGAGAAAAGTGGAGGTAAAGACCCCAAAAAAGTGTTTTTGAGGGTTTTCAAAATTTTTTTATCCTACAGCTGACGCGCCAGAAACTTCTACATAGACTTAAATTCAAGCTTGAATTGTCCACTACAAGACCCATATCCGTAAAACCAAAAAAGATTAAAATTTTTTCAAAACATGGGGTCGAAGTTACCAAAAAGAGGTTTTTTGGGTTGCTTTAATGGACTTTTAAAATTGTTTTGGATTCGCTTGAAAATTGTTACTCAAGGATGTTTGAGGTCGCGGATTGTAATCTGACGTGCCAGAAACTTATAAAATGTTCTAATCTGATGATTATAATGAGCGACCCTAAAAATCACATTTTTAGTAACTTCAACCCCATGTTTTGAAAAAATTTTAATCTTTTTTGGTTTTACGGATATGGGTCTTGTAGTGGACAATTCAAGCTTGAATTTAAGTCTATGTAGAAGTTTCTGGCGCGTCACTTTTCTCAAAATCCTGACGTGAAGGCCAATTTTGTGACCTGTGTTATTAATAATTTTAGCTCAAAAGCCCTATTGTTTGCTATATTATATGGATATAAAAACTAATAAATTTGAAATAAATAGATCCCATTGTTTGCCCACAATCAGACAACGCCTAAAAATTGTTAATTTAGTTCTAGTTTCTAACAAAAAATTTTGAAAAAAATCGATCGATACATACATTTTTAAAAATAAAATTTCTTTTTAAAAATTAAAAAAAAATTTCGTAAATTAAAAAAATAAATTTTTTTTATATTTTTATCAAAAACTAGGTATAAAAACAAAAATTTTCATATATAGAACGTCAAATTTGGTCAATTTTTGACCGAGTTATAACCATTTCAAAAAAACATTTTTGTAAAAAACGTGATTTTTCAAAAACCTGTATCTCTTAAACGGCTTAATGAAAAAATTTGAAAAAAATCATGGTAGCTTATTTCAATGAGCTCTAAAAGAAAAAAAGTATTTGAAAAAAATCTGAGATGCAAAAGTCAAATACTGTCCGATTTCGCGTGGAACGCCCCATATGTATTTTTACTTGATATATAAATGAAAAATAAAAGCATAAAATATAACAATCAATATTTTTCAAAAAATACATGTATTAAACTGCAGGTAGTGCAAATTTCATTTAAAAATATTAATAATTAACTAGTCAGTTGATATAAAAAAACTAATTCGCTAACCTTTGAAGCTAGGTCAGATTTTTTTTGGAAAAGATTTGTGAAAACACATGAAATTTAAGGCCGTTTAGACCAAAGTGATAAAGTGAAAATTGACCGAGTTATTCCATTGGTTTATGACAAAAAAACGTACCCTTTTTTAATCTCCATTATTATGCATTTATATAAAAAATATCGAATTTTCATTTAAGTAGGATGACTCCTCAAGTGTACTTTGAAAAAAAAAGAAATTCTCAGGTCCAAAAGTGTAGGAATTCCGTTGCAAAATTACATGTTTTTAGTTAACAAATGGAAATATGCATAAACTATTTGTCCGATCGAGTTAAATTCTTTTGGGATATATTCAGCTTCGCAAGGAGAATATTCCTGGTGAATTATAAACAAATTCGAGAATTATTAACAAAGTTATTAAACAATTAACAAAGTGCTATTTTTAATGGTTTAAATTCATTTGCAACTAAACTAATTAACCTTTTTTAACGTACGACCAGTCATTTGAAAGGTATTTCCAAGCTCTACAACTTTCAATAATAACTTTTTCCTCTAAAATGTAACCGGTAGCGTCGGTCATCGAAAAACCACGTTTTCCAAACTTTGACGATTGTTTACACTATTCTTCGCAACTGATAATCGAGAGCAAATTCTGGGGCTCTTATGAGGAGCCCCCAAACTACAATAAACCATTGAGACTTTTCAGGTTGCATTTTTGTGCACTTTTTCTATTCAACGACTAGCCTAATAGTCGTTCCCAGCAAAAAATGGTCAAAGTTTGGGTTGATTTTAATCTCCCGCAATGAGAACTTCCCCTTAATTAATAAGTGAGTGTTTCTTTATTAATAGAGTTTTTTCAGTGTTTCATTTTATTTGTATTATTTGTGTTGTGAACTGGAAGAGAGTGCCGAAATGCGTTATAATTTGGGAGCGTTTCAACCGCTATTTATTTAAAATTTTTTTGGTTTGATCAAGAGTTAATTTTGCATTACGGCTTGTCAGTGGAGGAACTCCTCCATGGGATTTGTGAAGATTTGTTTGTGTCGAGAAGTAGTTCTTCCAATATTGGGAAGAGATGCAAATTTTTTGATGAAATTTTCGTGTTAAATAAATCGTTGTAAATTCCACCCTTACACTTATTGTAAAAAATGGATAAAAGGCGCTCTACTTTTTTCAAATAATTTGACTCTGAAATATTTTATCCAAACAAAGTGTATTGTACGAAAACCCTTGTTTGGTGAAAATTGAGTATTAAAACCATTTTATAAAAATTATTCCAAGGCAAAATGTTCTTTTCTTTTTAAATCACATGATTTCTTCAAAACGACTATTTTCTTACGAGTTTTGTATGAAGAAGTAGTAAGGTAAATAAAATTGAAAGAAATTCAAATATGATAATTAAACATACTCTTTCGTATTCCTCAGCTTCTTGTGGACATTCTTTGTTCATATGATGATCTGTCGGGTGCAGCAATTTCCAACTATAAAGTTCTGTAACAACACTTGTCCATTGAGACAATAATTGAAGTCCTCGTAACGCAAGTTCAGCAGTTTCTCTATTTTCTGAATCACTTCCGCATTCTTTGTACGTTGTAGTTACTTCATTACTATATCTGTGTGAATAAGAATGTTTAATTTTTTAAAAGCGTATATATTATAAATATTTTTATGATCGTTGATATGTTTCGCAGCATTGAATAATTATGGAGTAATTTACCTTGCTAATTCGCTTATGTATTTAACATGATCTTCTCTAATTTGTGGAAGATGAACCATTAAATCTGCTTGTGGACTAATGCTATTTGAAGAAGAAGACATGGGCCATTTGGAGGCATCAAAATGCTTTGACCTCTTTATATAATTAAAAGGTGCAATTTGCATATCTCCAAATAGGGGCACAACTTCTAGATTTTTAAAAATTCTATCAATTCTTTCCAGTTTTACCTTCTTCTTCTGGTCCAATTTGTTAATATTGCACAATTCACTGTCCATTAGAAATAGACCAAACCCCATGACTTTAACTAACATATGTTTCTCGTTAGGGGTTAGGTACATTTTTGTTTCAAACATGTGAACACATATGTTTACAACATCCGCTAGAAGATCTTCGTAACCAGCAATTTTTTCCAAATTTTCCTTTACTGTATCGCGAATTTTATTTTGTGTTGCGAGAAACATTGATAGATTTTGAGATTCTTGAAGAGTTTGAGAATCTGACATTACTTTTAAAAACTGAGCCGCTCTAAAAAATAATAAATATTAATTCAATTATTTCATATAGGATTAAATATTTCTTAATACAAATTTACCTTCTGTATGTCGAATAATCATTTTTAACACTAGATTTCATATTCTTCAGTTCGTCAAGAACAGCGAACATATTAATAAATTTTCCCAAAGTTAAGAGATAAGCTTCTGAAACAAAATCCTTTCTTTTCTCATGGTGACACAATCTCTTAACTTCTGCAGAAAATCGTTCAATAGCTTTGCGCTGTAAAATAAAAATTATTTACCAAGTAATACAATTAAATTTCTAATTAATATATTTTGTAAAATTCATATTACTAAAGTGTGATAATAAAAAATTAATTTTCGTGTTACCTGGAAATACATAAAATTCAATAATTTATTCACTTCAGGTGCTAAAACCTCAACAGTTTTTTCGTAAATTTCAACTCTGTTTGGCTGTTCATTAGATTTAGGTTGTGGTATTGCTCTAGAGCAACACCTCCAAGTGTATAGCATTACTGCATGTTCCAATCCTTCCTCTAAAAGTTCATTCTGTAAATAAAATTTAATTGAAAAGGACAAATCAATGCAAAGTTGGCCAATATGCCTTGGCGAATGCAAGTCCTTTTAAATATAGGAAAAAGGATATTTCTTAATATAGAAAAAATTGTTCAATAAATTTGTTAATTATTGAATGAAGTTTTTTGATATATTATAAACCTTTATATAATAGTTAGACGTTTTGTTGTAGTTTTTGGTCAAGAAAGAAGAAAAATGTTTATACTATGTCAGAAATTTAAATTGTCTACAAAATAATTTCACTATGCATTTCACCATGAACATGGATCTTCTGATCTACAATAGTAATACAACAGTTATGTTATGTTTTTATTAATAATAATTAAATGAATTTTTTACATAAAAAACAGGAATGGGGTTCCATATCTGAAATAATTTTACATTGCATTTTTAAGCATTTATTAAAAATTTATGCACTGAAAAAAATCTTTATGGTATTATTAACTATAAACCCAGGGTTAATCTTAACCTAGTAAAATTAATTAGGATTCCCAGTAAATTCAACCAGTTCCCCTGATCAATTCCATAAATTCAAACATTGTAAAAGTAACTCTGCATTCCCTGGTCAAATCAACTAGGATAATTAGTTATTTTGAAAATTTTCTGAACTGCACATGCGTCTATTTATTTTTTGACAGTATTCAGCTCTGTGTCTTTTGTGATTCATGATTATTATTTCGTTATTATTACATTTTGACTGTAAATGAGCACCTGGATCGTAGAAGGGCACGTAAATTTTTCTCGGCCGAAATCGAAGTCCCCTATACACTTAAAATTCAATTTCTGAATTTTAATATTTTAAATACACATCCTTATAAAAAAATTTATTGCGCATCTTTTTTTCTTATGAAATTTTTTTCTATCTATTACCGTTTTCGAAATAATTGAGAAAAATTGATTTTTTTAAAACGGCAAAATTAATGACATTTTTCATTTCAACTTGCGATAATTCAGATGATTTTAAATATTTTTCAATGTAGCAAAAAAGAAAATACCTAAAAACATATTCTACGAATGTTAAAAAATGAAAAAAGTTATTTTCTTTCTAAACAAAATTGTTATTAATTTTTTTGTTTATTAATGTAAAACTAGCAAACGATACGCGCGCTAGCGCGCGGAACGTGGTATGAACAATTCCATCTGAAACGATCAACGATTTTTCTGTATTGTTAGCAATTTTCTTGCAAATTTTTTTCCTTGTAGTTTTAAAGATAAGAAATAATAAAGTGAAGACAATTTTGAAAATTTCGAAAAAATTGTGAAAATACACAAATTTTAAAATTTATGTATTTTTTTTTAAATAAGATAACTTCGGTTATTTTCAATATTTTTCAAAAAAAATTTTTTCATTTTCTCAGTATATTTAGTACTTTTAAAATAAATTAAAAAAAATTTTTTTTTATTAAAAATTGAAAATTTTCAAAAAAAATTTTTTTTTTAGTTTTTGAAAAACACCCCCCCCTTCGATTTTTTTATTTTTTTTTATAGTGATAGCCAAAAGTAACAAGAATTTTTTCCAAAAAGTTTTATAGTGGGGTCGCGATAACTTTTCGAGAAATCAATAAAAAAATCTATGCCGGCCCGTTAAGACTGACGCGCTGTCGCACGTCGCGCATGCGCTGTGTTCCGTAAGTGTGATTTAGTGTACATAGAAATAAGAGAAGCGCATTTCTGACTATTTGTAAACTTAGTAGCTGAAAGCTCCGAGCACTGGATTAAATTCAATTTTTATATCTCGAAGGTCATCAACGAATTTTTTTTATTTTTAAATGTCATCTGACGTTTAATATATATTTTTCTTTTAAGATATTTTTAAAATAATTTTTTGTAGAAGGTAAGTTTTTCATAGATATTAAGTATTTAGATTTTAAGTCTTTTCGTTTTAAAAATCAGCAACGTATTTTTTCGTCATATTTAAAACAGTTTTATCTAAAATGTATGATAAGGTTTGTTGCAATCCTTTAAAAAGACTAAATCATCGAAAATTTAAAAAAAACGTTCGAAATGTTTCTAAAACTCTTCACGAACTTTATCCAGAACTTTCTCGTGAAAACTATATTTGCGATGCATGCAGAAAAGCTTTAAGCAAAGAAAAAATACCAATTTTTGTTGAAAATAAAGAAATTAGTATAGAATTTGAAAATCAGGAGTTTGAAAATCAAGAATTTTATTCTAATGATGTTGAAGTGCATGATAATGATGCTAATGATGAGCTGGAAATTTTTGCTGATGTAGATATAAAATTAGCTTTTGCACATTTAAATCAGTGCTTAGAGATTTTAAATGCATCGCCTGTACAATTTAAGCAAAAGGAATCGAAATCAGAAAAGAATGAAAGTTTCAAAAGCGTAATTTCTGTGCTAAAAACAAAACTTTTCAGTCTTGATGACTGCAAAAATGATGGAGAAGAAGTCCTTTTAAGGACTAGGCTGATGTAAATTTTTAAGGCCTATGATTAAAATTCCAATCAGTCCTTTTTAGGACTACGCTGTTGTAAATTGTTAAAATCTATAAGATTAAAATTCCAATCAGTCCTTTTTAGGACTACGCTGCTGTAAATTGTTAAAATTTATAAAATTAAAATTTCAATCAGTCCTTTTAAGGACTACGCTGATGTAAATTTTTATGGCCTAACATTTAAGGGAAAAAAATGTACATCTGAAGAAAGATGTGAAATAAAAATGGAATTTAATCCAGTGCTCGGAGCTGTCAGCTACTAAGTTGACAAATAGTCAGAAATGCGCTTCTCTTATTTCTATGTACACTAAATCACACTTACGGAACACAGCGCATGCGCGACGTGCGTCAGCGCGTCAGTCTTAACGGGCCGGCATAGACTTTTTTATTGATTTCTCGAAAAGTTATCGCGATCCCACTATAAAACTTTTTGGAAAAAATTCTTGTTACTTTTGGCTATCACTATAAAAAAAATAAAAAAATCGAAGGGGGGGGGGTGTTTTTCAAAAACTAAAAAAAAAATTTTTTTTGAAAATTTTCAATTTTTAATAAAAAAATTTTTTTTAAATTTATTTTAAAAGTACTAAATATAATGAGAAAATGAACAAAAAATTTTTTGAAAAATATTGAAAATAACCGGAGTTATCTTATTAAAAAAAAAATACATATATTTTAAAATTTGTGTATTTTCAAAATTTTGTCGAAATTTTCAAAATTGTCTTCACTTTATTATTTCTTATCTTTAAAACTACAAGGAAAAAAATTTGCAAGAAAATTGCTAACAATACAGAAAAATTGTTGATCGTTTCAGATGGAATTGCTCGTATTCAATAAGATACTGTTATACAAATTACAAATTTTTTTATTAACAAACAAATTTTTTAAATAATTTTATAATCAAAATTAAAAAAAAATAACTTAAGTTTATATTTTCAAAAATTTTAATGAAATTTCACGAAAGAATTCCAATATTTGCTAAAATTTTAACAAATCTTTTTAAATAATTCGTAAAAATTATATTATTTTTATAAATAGTAAAATTTTTCGCAAGAATTCAATAATTTTTAATACAATTTTAATAAAATTCTTCTCCATAATATTTCAATTATTTTTAAAATATTTAATTAAAATTATTAAAGAAACTCCATTTTTTGACAAAAAATTCAAAGACATTCTGCAAAAAGAATTTAATTACAATATATTTTTAAAAATTTAAACGAAATTCTCCTCGAGAAGTAAGTTATTTTCATAGTATACAATTTTTATCGTAGTGTCGATTGTAGGACACTTTTCCCAATCCATTATTCCCAGTCCAACCTTCCCGATGGACATATTTCCCGCAACCAATCATTCCCAAAAAACGATTTCTCCATTACCTAAATTTCCCAAAGTTTAAATTTTTCCAATATGGAATAAAATTCAAAATTTTTGAAAAATTAAAAAATCTATTTTCCAGTTATTTTTTTATAAAGGGTTATCATTGGTTAAAAAAAAATAATTGTTAAGAAACGACTTAAATAAATAATTAAAATAAATGATATTATTTTAACATTAATCTAAATTGCCCTTAGATAACGAAAATTGCTCTTCAGCAAATAAAATAAGAAAAGTAGTAGATTCTTCCCTGTTCGTAAATATTAATTTCATTTACGTCACAATAGTGTCATATAAATAAAAATAGAATTTGTAAATGAATATCCTTTTGGAAAAAAGGAAAAATAAAAAAACAATTAATGAAATATTTATAATATATATTTTCAAAACTCTTTGTATTTTGAATATAACAGTTTCTTTCAAATTGACCAATAGGTAAATCCCCAAATAATATATGCAATTAAAATTGTGTGTATGTATGTATGTGTAATTATCAATTTTTATTACTCACTTTTTAAAAAATGCTCGTTCCTTTCTTTTGTATTAATATGCTGTCAATGTTGATGCTTCTTTAAGTAAACTTTTTTATTCTTTTATTCAAATAACTTTAATATCAATTTTAGAATTGTAAATTGAGACTACCTTTTGTGTCTTACAAAAATTAAACAAAACAAGTCTATATGACTAGTAAAAAAATATCAATTGCAGGTACTCTCGCCTGACTTAAACTGCCCAGATTTCCCTTTGTCGATTCTTTATATTGATCAACAATTAGGTGGGGAAAAATCCTTATTTGCAGTTTATTACACTTAGTTATTCCTAAGTCAAATTCTGCTGGGTTGCAAAGTTTGGTAATCAGCCCATCTAAAAATGCGCTACTTTGTTATTGAGAAAGAATTTAAGTTGACTTAGAGAAACTTCAGCTTATAATATTAAAATTTAAGCAAGATTTTAATCTTGCTTAATTTTTTGTGCCAATTTAAAATGTGGGTTGATAAAAATTGATTTGTGTTACAATTGATTTTTAATTATAATTATGTATTGTGTAATGATGTTGAGTGTGTTACTAGGTTAATAAACATTACTTTAGTGTATTTTATATAATGCAAATTCGCTGATTTGTATAAAAATACGAATTTGATCGTAACAATAATATTTCTGATTTTGTTAAAAAAAATACTACAAATTTTGTAAAATACTTCAAATTACTTTACTTTTCCTTCAATTTTAAATAAAGAAAAAGAAATTATTCAAATTTTTTCATTAATTTCTAGATAAAACTTTAAATAAATTCATTTTTAGAAGGTTAAAAAATTAAATCTTATTAAAGAAATTCTTCAAATGAAATTAAATATTTTGTTTTTTAATAATTATATGAGAAAGTACACGAGCGTTTTTTTAGCTAGTAAAATATAAAATATCTTTATACACAGAAAAAAATAAAAATTGTAATTATGAAATACACAAATTCTTCCTACACATTTTTCTTATGAATTTAAAATAGAAAAAATTTGTTAAAAATTGTAATTAAAAAATAAAAATTTCACAACTTTTTATTTCAAAACAAACTAATAATTTAAAACAAATAAACAAAATATAATTATAAAATTTATAAATCAAACATTGTTTATTATCAAGAAAAATGTGTGTCTATAAGGATGTGTATTTAAAATATTAAAATACAGAAATTGAATTTTAAGTGTCTAGGGGACTTCGATTTCGGCCGAGAAAATCGGCGGAATTATAACGAATGCGTTAGTGTTAGGTGTTCGCGTCCTCCCGTATTAAATATTTATGTCATAAGTTTGTGTTAATTCTAAGACGTATACATATAAGGTGAATTATGAATGTGTTCTAAACAATATTATTTGTCCAACGCCTTCGGGGAAATGGAGTCATTGTGCACCAGGCACCAGTGGAGAAATGTACCTCATATCTCCACTGGCCGTTTGTCCAGTGGAGAAATGAACCTTATATCTCCACTGGCCGTTTGTCCAGTGGAGAAATGAGCGGTGAAAAGAGTAAAGGCACATTATGTGTGGTTATTTCGGTTCCATATCACTATAAATAAATCATAAAAATCTATTTTAATTTGCTTTAACTTTGTTAAATTTTGTCCTAAATAAGTAATTTATAACTAAAAATTAAAATTTTGAAAAATTAATTGTATTATTAATACATGGAGAGAAGAGTTACAGTTGTGACAACTAAACACGTTTACTAGCAGAAATACATGGAGAGCGATAGTAGCGCCCCTGGCGGTTTAGTTCCTGTTTAGTTACTCTGACTGAACGTACAGTCGTTCCTACTATTATATAGTAGATGCGACTGTTATTTTTGTCCGTCGAAAATTAACTAAACTGTTTAGTTATCAGAACTGAACCGACAGTCGCCTTCACTATTCTATTCTCTCCGTGTATGTTAAGTTCTGACAATAAATGAATAAAATTATTATAATTAGTATGAAAAATTAATAGAAAGTGTTTTTCAGTTGTTGGACAAAGTAATATGTGCAATTCGTGGCGAACAGCGATTTTCGCTCGCATGATTGCTGCTCTCGCTGCGCTCGAGCAGCAAACTTCAAGCTCGCGAGAAATCGCCCTTGTTCTCCACTCGTTGCACAATATACTATTATTTTTTTATTTAATCTTTACTTTTTGTTTATTATCGGATAATAGAAATTCGATTAAGAATCCTAGTCAATTTGAATATTTTTCTTATCCACATTAACTAATTTTCTAGTCACTTTGACTATGCTTGACCTTAGTCTTTTAACAAGGTTGTCCTAGTGGATGCCTCTCGTAACCAAGCAAACTAGTCAATTCGTGGTATACGGGTGCCAGAAATTTTTTTCAGTGTGAATTTTTAGAGAGTGACAATTCTACATGACATACTACTTACTAAAGCTCCCTAAATCTTTTTAAAACATTTTTTGGTAAATTTTGTTATAGATACATTTAACTTATTTAAAATTTTTTATGATTTAAAAATATAATAATTAAATATTCATAAAAATATAAATATGAGATAAGGAGTCATTCATTAACTACGTAATGGTTTTTAGGGGAGGGGGGAGGTTTAGAAAATCTACATGGCCTTACGTCGGAGGGATGGGAGGGTCAAAGTCATTCTTACGTAATATTTTATACTTAAAGTCGACATTCGCCCGTGAGCGAATTTATACACAGACTTCACTCAATCAATTAATTTGCTTAATTAATTAAGCATTTTTAATATAAAAATATAAATAATAGAACTATTTATCGTATAGGATTAAAATCAACAAACAATTGGATTCATAGGCATATTGGATAGAAGAAATACCTGTTTCTTGCTTTTAATTTGCAATTGCTTAAACAAATTAATAAACATTTAACAATTTTTGAAAACTGTTGTCGCGAATCGATTCTGTGTAAAAAATTGAGGAAATTTAGTATGGGTGTAAGTATATAATTTTTACAATTTGCCGATGAATCTAATTGTTAAATTTACTTTTACTAAAATTTCTTAATTTTTTGCACATAATTGATTGGCGATAACAGTTTTTAAAAATGAAATGTTTTTATTAATTTGTTTCAACAATTATTGTTAAAAAATTGGAAATTTTTAATGCAATGATTGGTTTCTTCATAAGACTTAGTTGGGTAAAATATTGAAATTAATATTGTTTAGCATTTGTTAATTAACATTGTTAAAATAATCGATTATTGAATTGTATTATTATTCTACTAATTTAAATTACTATTTTTAAATGTAAGTTGGTTATATTAAAATAGTCTTGTGTAAAAATGATGAATTCCTAGTAAAAATTAACAATATGAGACATTTGGTAATTAAAATTGTTTATAATTTAAAGGTGTTATTTTATTTTTTTAACTTTAGAATGAAATATGTTGAACGGTTTTATTAGTAAACTGCATAAAAAATGAAGAATTACCTATAAGATAAACAATTCTATTACTTATTTGAGTACAGTCGAACTTCGATCTTCCGTCTCTCGGTTTATCGTCACCGCGGTTATCCTCACTGTCCAAGATCATTTTTTTTTTAAAATTAACTTTGCACTTATGCGACGAAAACATTCCAAAAGACAGCGAAGCAAACACAAATCACAGATTTTTTGTTAAAAAATAATGTTTAAATAAAAAAAACAAGATGTTACGTTTTTCTAATACAAATTTCAAACTAATTGTGTAATTATTTTGTAAAATTGTTTGTTTGCATGTTGAAGTCCAAAATATAGAAAAGTATAGGTTATAAAAATCTCAAATCACTTGTAACTTCGACAATCCGTCATTTTGGTTTTCCGTCAAGGTGTTGGTCCCGTGCCTGACGGTAAATCGAAATTCCACTGTATTAAAAAATATTTAATTACTTAGGGTAAGGGTTCCTAAGGTAGCCACTCATCTTCTGTACTCGTGGGACCAAATATGGACACTACGAATGAAGAATTAAATTCTGAGCACGAAAGTGTTTCCGAGCTTCCTTTGGAGGATCGCAAAACTGGAGTGCGTGGTACGCTTGTTGCTGGTTAGAGGACCGTAGGGGACTGAACCTTGCAACAAGAGGACAGGGTTCGGCAACACCTAGGGGATCTTGCCCTTAAGGGTGAGAGACCAAGTGGAGCTGAAAAGAGAAGAAGGCGAGCTCGATCCAGGGCCTATGAGAGGACCGGATGGAGCAGAGCTGGCTCTTCTCAGGGTGCTTCTGGAGGCGGAGGGGTCTCGCCTGGGGCTTTTACGTCAAAAATGTCTGCTTTCGAGATTCAGTGTATGCTGATCAATTTGCATCATTGTAAAGGCGCTTCAGCGATTTTAGCCAAGAACTTGACAAAGATGCAAATAGCTTTAGCCTTTGTTCAAGAACCTTGGGTTTTCAAGGGGAGAATCAGAGGTCTAAATGGATGCGTAGACCTAGTTTGCTCACCACATGAACCGGTTTCAAGAGCGTGATTGGTCTATAAAGGTCTAGACGCTTTCTCTTTGTTGGAATAGGCAACAAGAGACTTAGCTGTCGTGAAGGCTAAGTACTCAGAGACGAACAGAAATAAAAGGGAGGTTGTAGTAGCTTGCGCTTATTTTCCGGGTTCGGAGGGAGAGAGAGGTGTAAAAGTTGGTGGAGTATTGCCAACAGCAGAGTCTCCCTTTGATAATAGGTTGCGATACCAATGACCACCACGTAGTTTTGGGTAGCACTGACATTAACGATGGAGGCAGAAATGTTAACAGGAGAGAAGTGTTGGATATTACAATCTGCTCCAGGTCTGTATGGGGTGGTGTGAGGGACTGCACTCATTTACTGAGGACCTCAAGGCCTCCATGGGTCACTTACCCACCTCTTACGGGACGCACGAAGAGTTAGAACTCGCAGCGGAATATCTGCGAGATTCGATTGTTGACTCCTTTGAGAGAAACTGCGAAGTCAAAAAGGTGGACATCAACAGGAGTAATAGGTGGTGGAACTATTGTTCGCGAAGGAATCGAAAGAGAACCAGAAGCATCAAGACTCCATAAGGTTCTGGCTAAAGACCCTTTGGCAAAACTATCTACCATTAGGTTATCTAATGGGCAATATGCTCAGGATACCCTTGTATAAAATTATGAGAGCGTGTATTGCTCTTGGTTATACACCAAAGACCTGGAAAAGGACAAGAGTGGTGTTTATCCCAAAGGCCGGTCGCACAGGGTACACTGCTGTGAAGGACTTCAGACCAATCAGTCTAACCTCCTTTATATTAAAGGCGTTAGAGAAACTGGTGGATAATTTTATCAGACAGGAGTGTCTGAGAGATTATACCTTGCACTCGGGCAACATGTATATAGAGCAGGTTTCTCATTATAATCAGCCCTCCACTCTGCAGTAGGTAGAAAAGAGAAGCAAATTGGCAGTGGTGGTTATGTAGTGGGTACCTTTCTTGATATTGAAGCTACCTTCCCTAACACTTCTAGCGAAGCTATATATAGGGCAGCCAGAAAGCGAGGTGTTCCCGAGTCACTAATTAAATGGATCGACATCATGCTTCGCGAAAGGGCCTCTATTGTGGTGCTTAATGACAGACGAGTTGATTAGGAAACTCAATAACCAGGGATATTGTACGCAAAGCTATGCGGATGCTTTCTTTATAATTATAAGGGGTCACTCAATTGAGACCCTTTTAGAGCTAACAGAAAGTGCACTCAAGATTGTCAAGAATTGGTGCAGTCAGACTGGACTTTCTGTGAACCCAGGGAAATAAAAATATAGTAGTTTTTACTAGGAAATACAAGATACCGAGCTTAAAGAAGCCGGTGTATTATGGACAAGAGATTTCTTTTTCCGAATCGGCTAAATACTTAGGAGTAATCCTGAATAATTAGCTGAGATGGAAGGAACATTTCGAGTATCAGTATAGGAAATTCTGTACTGCGTTCTGGGCGTGTAGAAGGGCGATGGGGTCATCGTGGGGGCTAACACCCAGTATGGTCAACTGGCTCTATCAGATGATTTTAAAACCCAGGTTTCTTCACGCGGTGGTGGTTTGGTGGTCTAGATCTCAACTGATCACGGTCAAAGAGAAACTAGACCAACACCAAGCAATGGTTTTTAGAGGTATTACAGGGGCCATGAGGACCACGCCTACCGCGGCGTAGGGATTCATACTGGCTAAAGTACCTCTATATATTGCTGCGGTGAAAAAGGCGGCCCTTACTATGGCAGACTAAACGCGCAGGGAAGGTAAAAGTCAAGTGGTAGACACACCAAGCATCCACGATCAATTCTATCAATTCCAGAATTAAGTATGGTGCAAGATAGGATGATCAAGAGGGTGAAATTTAAACCTCGATTCAAGATAATAATACCTTCCAGATTAGACTGGAAGAAGGGGTTTCACTTCGTTCCACTTGAGAACGAGGTCTGGTACACGGACGGCTCCAAGATAGATTGCGGCGCAGGCTTCGGAATATATCGAAAAACTGGCTGCATTAAAGTGGCTGAGTCTCTAGGACAATATGCCACGCTTTGGCAGACCGAGGTCTGTGCGATTTTAACTTGTGCCCAAATGTCCATTCAAAAAGGGACAAAGGCAAATGGATTAGTATTTGTGTGGATAGTCAGGCGGTCCTAGGGGCTTTAAAGAATACCACAATAGAATCGAAGCTTGTCTGAAAATTCCACAGCGTACTAGACGAGTTAGGTTCAGTAAATAAACTTTCGTTGATCTGGGTACCGGATTACTCGGGAATAAAGGGCAATGAAAGGGTGGACGTTTTGGCAAAAATAGGTTCATAAACGGTATTTTTAGGTCCTGAACCAGCAGTGGCATTAATACCGTGTCTGGTTAAGGGAGCTATTGAAAGATGGGGTCAAAGGGAACATGAGAAGTATTGGGCGGGCATTGGAGTGGAAGGCAAGCGAAGACTCTGTTGGGTTTAGTGCCCAACAAGAGGCGAGCGAGCGATCTCCTAAAACTCGATAAGTTCAAAGTTAAAACCATTGTGCGCCTCTTTACAGGACATAGGTTTTTGAATTATCATCAGCATAAAATAGGAAATAAAGTCTCACCTATGTGTAGACTGTGTGAGACGAGGGACGAGACGTCGTCTCACATATTATATGAATGCCCGGCGTTAGCTAGGATCAGACTTTTCAGTTGGGGTCAAGCAATTATAGACCCTATGCAGGTGAGCAACCTATCTATAGAGGAAATACTGGACTTCTAAAGAAGAACAGGACTCTAATGAGGTGTTGTAAACGAGCGAACTGGAGCTTGGTACAATAGATTCTCTAATCTAGGTGCCAACTATCCCTTTTTGTGAATGTCCAGCTTGATCTCAGCAATTGATTAGATTAGATATTGTAAAATAAGAAGAATAGTACATAGAAATAATATAATAATAATGACAGATTTAGAATTGGGAACATTTATAAGGAAAGAGATAAAAATATATGAAATTTCCAACAATCAAGAGGTTCTATTTTTTCAAAAATGTAGTTGATTGATAAAATAAGTGAATGGAAACGACGAATTTGTAATTTACATACTTTAAAAAATTTAGAGCAAAAGAAGTTATTTTTCTAGAATTTAAAGAAAATACTGAATATGTCATTGATTTTAGTCTAAAATTAAAGAATGGAATTTGTATTTCATATTGTATAACTGTCGAACCATAAATTTTAGAATCGCTATTTTCACAAACAAATCTTTAACTTTAAAGAATTATAGTTTCATATTTCTATAATTAAATTGGTTATCTATCTTAGTCCATTTGACTCGAAATTTATTAATCTTTAAAATGATTCTACTTTGATAACTTTAACACCTTTTTTATTAAAATATTTAAATTTGAAGTGAAGCGAGAATTCAAATGTAGTCAATCCAAATGTACTGAAACTTTCTGATCCCAGTGTACATAGTTTAAAGTGCAGTAAAAAATTTTTAAATAGGACAAAAAAATATTACGATTTATAAGAAGTGTGGCACTGCGAATTAAAAATAAGTAAACTTGACATAAAATCCAATTTTCTATGCTAAGGACTCTTTAAATTTTATTTAAATAGTTTACAAATAAAGGAAAATATCAGATGTTGTTGCAAAGACACTTTTAGTGATTTCATAAACATTCACCTTTTCATGGGATACAAAATGTTTGATTAGGATTTGTGCTACATCTAGCAAAAGATAACAAATATTTAGCTGGAAAAAAAATTAAAATATTTTTCAAACATTTAAAACAAAATTTCTTTTATTATGGCATGGTCACACCTCGGCTGCCTGCCTGCCTGCGCAGGCAGCCGCTACGAGAGTAAGAGAGAGGAGACGAATAATTTAAATTGTCTGACTCTCTTACTCTTATGTATTGCCATAACGACCTGCAGGCAGGCAGCCAGGCAGCCGAGCTGTGACCGTTCCATTACTTTAATTTTTTTTGAACATTTATCAAAAATCAAAACTTTTAAAAAATAAAATTTGTGCTAAATTGTGCTTAGCGAGCAGAATAAAAAAAGTCTATAACAATTTTATATCAGGTTTACCACAGCTCTATCTCATACATTGCAATGAATAGAAATGTTTTAGTTAAAATACTATTATACCTATGAGTGATTTTTACATTGTGTACCTGCATAGTTTTAAAAAAAATAGTGGCCCACAATTCTCAGAATGCTTCATTTTACAAAAAGGTTTGTATTATTTCTTCATTTAAATTTCATACAAATTTTTCTTTCTGAAGTCTAAGTAAAAAAAAAGAAAAAATATATTAAAATTTTTTTAACTATGCTATTCTTAAAAGTCCTTGTGAAAACAATACAAAAAAAATAATAAAACAATAAGACAATTCTTTTGAGACTTTATTATTGTGCCCACGAGAAAAATTCGACACAAATTTTATTTTTTAAAAAGGTTCAAAAAATTTTTTGAGTCAAAAAATGTGATTTTCTGGAATAATTATTAACTTTTTGAAAAATTGTTATAGACCTTTTTTATTGTGCTCCCTGAGCAGAATTAAGCACAAATTTTAATTTTAAAAAATTTTAATTTTTGAAAAATGTTTAAAAAAATTAAAGTATAAAAAAAATTTTTTTTTAATTTTTGAAAATATTAAAATTTTTTTCCAGCTAATATTTTTTATCGTTTGCTAGATGTAGTAGAATACTTGTTTTTTAGTTTAATCAAAATTTTGTTGACAAAAAATGAAATGACGTTGCCAACTTCTTGGTCATACGTTCGTTATAGTGATCCAAATTTAAAACTTTTACGAAAAATTTCTTATTAATTTTGGCTATCTCTATAAAAAAAATTTTTTAATCGGAGGGGGGGGGTGTTTTTCCAAAAATAAAAATAAATTTTTTTTAAGAATTTTTAATAATTAATAAAATGTTTTTTCTAAAAAATTTATTTAAAAAGTACTAGTTATACTGAGAAATTAAAAAAAAAATTTGAAAAAATATTGAAAATAACCGGAGTTATCTTAATTTAAAAAAATTAATACATACATTTTTAAATTAGAATATTTTCAAAATTTTTTCGAATCGCCCAATGCGATGAAGTGTTGCGTTAAAAAGAAACGTACAGCTCACTTTAGCTTTGGGAGAGTAACTCTCCTTTTTGGCAAATCTTCCAATTTTGATTGAGCTGTGAATTTAAATGTCAAGTAGCGCTGCACAACAGTCAATAGAGGAACTGTTCTATCAACAGTTTTTCAGTGTGGAAAAAACTATTAATCTTTTCAATTAATGAATATAATTCAGTAGACATTGTTTGTTGACTGTAAAAGTAAAATATAATTTAAAATACTGACCAAACTTGCATGAACAGTTGCTTCCTCAATATATTTAGCAATGCCAGTAACAAATCCATTGCGGTCTTCGAAGTTTGTATCAAAATTGGCTTGATAAACAACGGAACAAGGTTGAGCTTCAATACATGGTTGTTCATCTGGTAAAGTGAATTCGTCAAGAACGTCAACATTTGATAAAGCATCTCCCAAAGTAACTTTATCGGCCGCCATCGTTTTCTTGTTTTAAAAGTCTGCAAATTAAATACTTAAATTTTTAACACTTTTATATAGACATAAAAAGAAAGTGAATATGCGGAATAGAGAGAATTTTTTCCTTTTTTGATAGTGTTTAATCATGCTTTTTAAGAGTAGACGCATCTTTTACCCCCTCATTGAACACTATTCGGATACATTAACCAAAAAGTTATTGAAACTTGAAAAATTATAAATTTTGAAAAAATAACTTTTTGTGGTTTTTTTTGTTATGAATTTGCAATAATATATGATAATAATGCAATTTACACTACTGGTCAAAATTGAGAGACCATTTGCAAAACCGGCATTAAAAACATGTCATTCTTTAAATGTTAATAACACTACTCATTAATTATTTAATAAATATGAAAAATTATATGAATTTAAGCTGATTTTCATTGAATTTTTATTTTCAAGACTGGACTGAAGTTAATCACCTTATCGTTCGTTCAAAGAAAACAAACTTCAGTCCAGCCTTGAAAATAAAAATTCAATGAAAATCAGCTTAAATTCATATAATTTTTCATATTTATTAAATAATTAATGAGTAGAGTGCCCAAGGAAATACCAATTAAAATAAATTTATAATTTTAAATGAAATCAAATTTAAAAGGATTCGTTAAAATTCCTTTTAACATAACAACATTCCTTATATCTTTCACAAAATATATAAGTAAAAGAAAATGATGTTTTCAATACTGTGCAAATTCAAAAAAATACTAATTTTACTGTTCTGGTAAGTTATTTTCAAATAATTTTTGATTACTTAGATGAATTTAGCAAATATACGTATATTAAAATAACAATCAGTATTTATATTTCTATTTTCACTAAGGAATATTATGGGTCAGATCATTATATATCGAATAAAGTCGTTGCGGCCTAATTTTAGAAAAAATTGATACTTTCAGAAATGATTCTTTATGATGTCTAGGGAACGAAATAAAAAGAATTATGTTAAAATATTTATTAATTTTCTCAAAATATGAGTGTAAAGTGGAGAAGATGCAAAAAATGTCACTTTTTTAGCTGTTAGAAAATGTATAAAACAAGTTGTGAATTAAGATGTTCATTACATGAACATTTTGCTTCCTCTTTACGATAAGCAAAAAATTTGCTTTAAAGTGAATTTTTCATTTTATTTAATTCTATTAATGCTACACTGAAAAAAATGATAATGTCAATTTTGACATACAAGTATGGTTAGGATGTATAGCTGAAACAGCAATACCGTATTGCTGTTCTTAAAATACAGTATTCGTGTTCTCCGCATACATATTATTGTCTCTCAAATACATATTGCTGTTCTACACTGCGTATGGCTAAAACAGCAATACTGTATGGCAGTATCATATCTACCAATATAATATGTCAGAATTGGCTATATTTATGGCAGTACCATAAATATATTTTTTCCAGTGTAACAAAATATATTCCTTTTATACATCAATCAATTCGTCTTGATAATATAATTATAATATAATATAATATAAAATTATAAATATAATAGTCCAGTCGCCCTATGAAAAAAGTGGTCATTTTTTGCCAAAATTGATACTTGAAGTCTGATTGTGGATTCATATAGTGTGGGGTGGTAGTATGAAAATGTATATGTTTCTCACTAGAGATTTTTTAAGCTGTGCGTTAAAAACAAGTTTGAAGGTGCCGAAAAACAGTTTTTTGATGACCGTTCTTTCCCATAAAATTATAGGGGGAAAAATTATTAATAAAAGTTATAGAGCTCGGAAATACCTTTAAAATGATGGGTCATATGTTAAAATTGGTTCATTTGTTTACTTGCAAATGAATTTAAACCACTAAAAATGGTACTTTCTTATTTGTTTAATAACTTAAACAAAAGTTAACAAATTCTTTTGATATTCTCCAAAAATGTACCTCTCAAGACCCTCAAGATGTGTGCCAAATCAGAATACGATTCGATAAATAGATTATGAGAAATTCCATTTGTTAACTAAAAACATGATTTTTTAAAATGAAATTTCTACATTTTTGGCCAGATGAAAATCAATTTTTTTGTTGGGTTCTCTTCATGAAATGTCAATCTATCAATCACAATTTGTAGCGAATAGAATTTTTACAAGAAAACTGGTTTTTGGGGGGGAGAAATTTTTGGCTTATAAACAAATGAACACTACATCAACAATTTTTACTTTAACAATTTGTCATAAACGCCATTTGATTACTTATTCTTTCCTGCAAATTTTGCAACAAAAAATTTTGATCTAGGTCAAAAATTATAAATCAAGAAAAAAATTTTTTTAATTAATAATTTTTTGACATTATTTATAAATTTTTCAAAAAACAAATAGAAAATTCGAATTCCTGAGAAAATTTTAGCCCAGTTTAAAAAAATGATCAAAATTCATCAATTTGTTTGAATGATATGACAACTTTTACGAATTTGAATGTTTGAATTCCAATTTAGCGCCAGCGACTGATGATGTCCCCCACTATGCAGTCTAGAGCAGATATGCTGCTCTACGTTGCATTCAAACGTTGCATACTTTTTAGGATTTTTTTTTACGAACAAGAAGTTCATAGATGTTTAGATTGATTTTTTCTAATTAGTATGACTAATCAACTAAAAAAATTTAATACAAAAAATAAAAAATATTAATAATTAAAGGCTCAGGAATTTTTTGAAATCAAAAAATTATCTCCCCCCCCCCCTTTTGACTTAGATCAAAATTTTTTTTTGCAAAATTTGCAGGAAAGAATAAGTCGACGCCTCCCGTCAATATAATGCTTTTTGAAAAACTAATGCAAGATCATCCTTATTCAACTTTAGTGCAATAAAATGCTTATTCAAAATTCTATGCGAAACAATTGCCACTGACAGAACCATAAATGTAACCCTAAAATTTTTTTTCTAATATTAAATTACAATTATATATCTGAGAATAAAAAATACTTTTAAATAATAGATAGTCACTGAAATTCTTAGATATATAATTTTAATTTAATATTAGAAGAAAGATTGATGGTTACATTTATAATTCTATCAGTGGCAATTGTTTTGCGTAGAATTTTGAGTAGGCATTTTATTGCACGAAAACTCCAAAAGGCATTTTATTGCACTAAAGTTGAATAAGGATGATCTTGCATTAGTTGTTCAAAAAGCATTATATTGACGGGAGGCGTCGAAGTAATCAAATGGCGTTTATGACAAATTGTTAAAGTAAAACTTGTTGATGTAGTGTTCATTTGTTTATAAGCCAAAAATTTCTCCCCCCCAAAAATCAGTTTTCTTGTAAAAATTCTATTCGCTACAAATTGTGATTGATAGATTGACATTTCATGAAGAGAACCCAACAAAAAAATTGATTTTCATCCGGCCAAAAATGTAGAAATTCCATTTTAAAAAATCATGTTTTTAGTTAACAAATGGAATTTCTCATAATCTATTTATCGAATCGTATTCTGATTTGGCACACATCTTGAGGGTCTTGAGAGGTATATTTTTGGAGAATATCAAAAGAATTTGTTAACTTTTGTTTAAGTTATTAAACAAATAAGAAAGTACCATTTTTAGTGGTTTAAATTCATTTGCAAGTAAACAAATGAACCAATTTTAACATATGACCCATCATTTTAAAGGTATTTCCGAGCTCTATAACTTTTATTAATAATTTTTTCCCCTATAATTTTATGGGAAAGAACAGTCATCAAAAAACTGTTTTTCGGCACCTTCAAACTTGTTTGTAACGCACAGCTTAAAAAATCTCTAGTGAGAAACACATACATTTTCATACTACCACCCCACACTATATGAATCCACAATCAGACTTCAGGTATCAATTTTGGCACGAAAAAACACAGGGCGACTGGACTATAAGGCAACATGATTTTTAAGAAGGAAATAAATTTCTAATAAAAGTGCGAATTTTTGGTTTTAATTATATTTAATTCTATAAATTCAAATACTATATATACTTTATATAATAACAATCGATCCGCTTTAATGCAACGGATAAGATTATTGAAAAAAATAAGTAAAATTTTATTGTACTGGAATATAATTTTGATGAAAGAACTAAATTTTTGATAAAAAAAGGTAATTTTTCTGCTTTAATTGCCATTAACTCTATAAACTCTCATACAATTTATACTTTATATATACCAATCCATTCGTCTTGATGCAAAGAATAAGATTTTATTATATGAGGCATTTCATTTCAAACCGTTCCACCGACAAAAACAATCGCAAGGAGACATATTTTCTAATAATTTTTATTATATTATTCTTTAATTGTTTATAATATATTATACACTGATTCAAAAGAGAATTTCATGAGCTTTCTATTGCTATTTTTATTATTTTAAATTTTTGCCAATTTCGTAGAGAAATTGCTGTTTGAAATGTTAATCTCTTAATATCTTAAAACACCCCCCCGCCGATTTTTATCAAAATTATATGATAATAAAGCGTAAATTCCCTAGTTTCTATTCTCATTTGATATATTATATACATTTGATGGGATTAATAGAAAAAAAAATTGTTTAAAAATGTGTTTTTGATAAATTTGACAAATAGTACGAAATTGAATGTAAGTTGAATGGGTTAAGGTTCAACTTCAAACTATTTGTCAAATTTTTCAAAAACACATTTTTTAAACAATTTTTTTTCTATTAATCCCATCAAATTTCTATAATATATCAAATGGGAATAGAAACTAGGGAATTTACGCTTTATTATTATATAATTTTGATAAAAATCGGCGGGGGTGTGTTTTAAGATATTAAGAGATTAACATTTCAAACAGCAATTTCTCTACGAAATTGGCAAAAATTTTAAATAATAAAAATAGCAATAGAAAGCTCATGAAATTCTCTTTTGAATCAGTGTATAATATATTATAAACAATTAAAGAATAATATAATAAAAATTATTAGAAAATATGTCTCCTTGCGATTGTTTTTGTCGGTGGAACGGTTTGAAATGAAATGCCTCATATATTAACTTCAATATTCAATTAAAAAAAATTTTTACAGATTTTTTACTGTTCATCAATCCATTTCGAGATATTTTTATGATAAATATGCCTAGCAATTTTCAGCCGAATTCGTTGAAACCTCTTCGAGTTATCGTGTTCTCAAAAAACGGGATCCACACACACACATACATACATCCGGACAATTGTTCAGGGTCTTAAATAACATAGTCCTATATGGATGAAAATTTATTTGGAGAATTTTTAAAAATTTTATAAATTAAACGACTACAAAGCTTCCTCACGAGAAAGCAAAAACATAGAAAAATGCTTCAAAATGTAAAAAAGTTATTGATTTTTTTGAACACTTGTATCTCTTAAATTAGATTCGGGACCAAAAAGAAACTTGTTGGTGTGTGTAGATTTTGGTACAATTTAATAACTGTGAAAGTGACAAATTTTTTATTTTTCTTTAACGGAGATATTAAGTTGCAAAGTTTTCAAAAATTCGGAAATCGCGTACTTTCAACTTAATATTTCTTGTATATTTAAAGTAAAAACAGAAAAACTGATAAGAAAATCTGAAACTTCATCGGAAATACTCTAAATTTGGTGAAGTTTTATTTAATTCAATAATTCCCCCTTCTCGTAATTAATTAATAAAAACGTCGAAATTAGGTTATTTGGCAGACCAACTTTAAAAACATATTTTATCTATTATGACATTTTTTCGCACCTTCTCCACTTTATACTCATATTTTGAGAAAATTAATAAATATTTTAACATAATTCTTTTTATTTCGTTCCATAGACATCATAAAGAATCATTTCTGAAAGTATCAATTTTTTCTAAAATTAGGCTGCAACGACTTTATTCGATAGATGATGGTCTGACCTTTATATATTAATTACATAATTTCTTAAAATCTTCGAGCAACCAGCTCTAGTCGATGTTCATTGGAATGACCCACTTACATGTCTAAATTATAAAATAAACTTTGTAGATTTTCAAAAATATTACTCTGAAAAAATTTTAGGCGGTTGGCTGTACTGTTTCTCTTAAAACGCCGGAACAAATGTTTTCCTTCTGACCAGCACGTCAGACGTTTTTTTTAGACAGTAGACTTACTTTTTCTGTTCAACCGCCGAACCGATAACTGTTTCTCTAGTCCACAGAACAACACATGCGCCGAAAAAGTACGTCTACTATTTAGAAATTAGTACGTCTGACGTGCCGGTCGAAAGAGAAACAGGTTGTTCTGGAACCAGTACAGCCAACCGCCTAAAACTTTTTCAGTGTACAAACTATTGTATAGATAACTAAAGTAAGATTGAGAGGAATATAGAAAAAATCAAAATAACATGTATCACTTAGGACAAATTATATAAAAACAGGTTCAATAGAAATTAGATTTGTCGATACTACCGATGCATGTAATAAACAAAAAAACTAGTGCTTTCTATCGCAAAGAAAAATGTCAAAATTGGATAAGCCAAGTTCATTTGAACTCAATGTAGAAGCATGACACGTTTCGATCCTACTCAATGGGTCCGAGTCAATGACAAAGGAGATGGTTACGTGTTAAATCACAAACATCAGAGGTTGAAATGACAAATTGGATTGTGCTGGAACTTTTGGTCTCGATATTATTTATCATCCTTCAAAAAATAAAAAGAAAAAATTTTTAGTTTATTTCATAAATTTCATGTATTAAAATGTTTTTCATTCATGAAAATGAATATAACGTAGAAGTTTTTTAACACAGCTTACAATAAATAAAAAATATGAAAGTTTAACTTGAATAAACACTTAAAACCAATAAAAAATCCAACTAACCATTTTTGGGCGTTAAACACTATATGCGCATGCGTTGCTCTACCTAGCTGTTCCCTGTTTAAAAAAATTATTAAAATGGATAGGATTTGATAGAATTTTCTTCCTTAACTCCTTGAAGTTCGAATCCAATTTAATCAAATAATAGAATTTCAATCCACTTCTATCCAAAGGAGAAAATTAAATCTATTCCTATCATAAGTTTTGATGTATTATCTATCAAAGTTAATAATATACAACAATTCAATACTTTACTATCAAAAATTTGGATACGAATTCTATCAAATTCTATGAGTCAAAAATTCTTATACTTTTTAATTCATGAGTTTGGAATGAAGACCTATCAAATTATTTTCAAATGAAAATCTAATATTTTTCTATCCAAAATTTGAATGCAAAATCTTTCAAATTCTATGAGCCGAAAATTCTTATAGTTTTTTATCCATGAGTTTGGATTAAAGACCTATCAAATTCTTTCAACATGAAAGTTCAAATTCTTTTATCTTGAAAAACGAATATTTATCTAACAATAATTTGGATACAGTTTCTATCAAATCCTATTATCAGAAACGTCTTATAACTTTCTATACATGAGTTCTTATGAAATACCTAATAAATTCATTGCACATGGAATTTCCCTTTATTTCTCTATCAAAAATTCTATTGGCCGAAAAGTATAATAATTTTTTATTTATGAGTTTTTATTAACTTTCCGTTGACACACTTCTTTTTATTTCACTGGCGACACTATCCTGGTCAATTTGACTATCATTGTGAAATTTGATAACAATGAGTCGAGATATTAAACATTTATTTATAATTTGAAATACATGTTAAACTATCCTTAGTACAGTCGCTTTATCTTAAAATAAATTTAAAAAAATTTTTGATTAAATTTTTAAAAACTAATATTGATTTGCAAATTGCTGATATACAGAAATTGTTAAAATATAAACATCATTCAGGTTGTTAAGTGTTAAAAATGAAAATTATATTGGAGTTTTAAGGTAATGAGAGGAGAAATACAGTGCTTATTAACCACTTCGGCGGCATGGCGTTCCATGAGTAAGTGGCAGAAGCGGCAAAAAAATGCGAAAATGGCGTTCCTACTTGAACTCGATTTCAAAACTCTGTAGTCAATTTAAACTTGCCATAATAAAATATTCTTATTATTTGAGATAAATGAAGATGAATGAAATGAATTAAGGTTTTAATGTAGCCAATTTTTAATACTTTTTACGAATGGCGTTCCAATATTCAGCCAAAATAGTTGACAATTTTGAATCCGTCTATTTGAATTTTTTTAAATCCATTTAAAATTCATAATCTCAAATAATAAATAACTTTTGGTTTGGTTGACTTAATTTGTTTACAGAGTTTAGGAATAAAGTTTAAATAGGAACGCCATTTTCGCATTTTTTTGCCGCTTCTGCCACTTACTCATGGAACGCCAATTGGAACGCCATGCCGCTGAAGTGGTTAATAATAAACTTTGAATAAAAAAAATTTTTATTAATTAGTTTTATACATTTTAGTTACACACTATTGAATTTTGTTGATTACAAAATATATTAATTTTCAATTCATGATGTTGGTTTCAAAATTTATAAAATCCTTTTTAAATGAAAGTTTATTATTTCTTTATCAAAGACATTGATACAGATTCTGTCAAATCTATTTTCCGATTAATCTTATAACTTGATTAAAAAATCTTATAAATATCTATCATCTACATAACTATATATTTATATCAGAAAAAGGATCTGAAATACACAATTGTCTAATGCTTTTGATTGTAATTTTATTTACATAATTTTTATGAAACATTATCAAGAAATGGAAACGTACAAACATAACTTTTTTCTTTTACTTCTACTAACATCAATTTTTCTTTAATTTCATAAATAGGAATACAAATTACTTGTTTGCCTTTTTTTACATGCAGCAAATGATTAACACTAAATGAGACTTGTCGATCAGTTTCCATACACATTTTTCTAGCCTTAACGAGAACAGATGTTTCTGTTTCATAAATAAAATATGTAATTTGGACAATAGAATTATTTTTTAACTTCACAATTGTGTCGTTGGTCTTTTTTGCTCGAGTATAATCAGTTCCGCAATATATTGAACCTTATAAAAATACAGCGTGAATAAAAACATTCATTTGAGCTTGGTCCTAAGAGTATTACATCTGCATCAGCAGTTACTCTTTGCACAGATTGTGTACATTGCTTTTTAAAAAAAGAGTTTTACAAAATTCTGCAACTGATTCATATTGTGTTGTTTATTTCCATATGCATTTAAACGAATTTCTTTGAAGAATTCGGTGGGCAATTTGATTATAAATACCTTTTCGATTAGTTACCTGCTTCTTTAAATAAAAAATTCCATTTTCGAATGGGAACGCTGATGTAGTCCATAGGGGTCTAGACATTTGAACAGATTGGACTAAATGAAGAAGTGTGTGAACATTCAATGTCATATTGCCTATGCCATACAATAATTCGAATGTTCCAACAAATTTTAAGAGGTCGTATTCACATTGTTGCAATTCTGCTGAAGTTATCGATTTTTTAAGAAGAACGAATATTAATTGCTTGCCATTCAGAAGCCTTCCATTTTGCTTTAGCTGAAAAAGACCTAGGTAAACGGTGGATTTCATGAGATGGTGTTATATTAGAAAGTATTTCATTTAATTTTTGTTGTTGGTTCTTAATAAAGTGCCAAGAAGAAGTACTTTCAGTCCATATTTGAAACAGTTGTTTAACAACGCCAATTAAGACACCATGCATATATTCGCAGGGAAATCCCCAGACCATATTGAATGTCATTAACGTCATTAAACTGCTTATGCCCTTCACTCCATATATCCATTTTCCTGATTTTAAAGTTTCATTTGTTCTAATAGCGTCATCTTCTTCTTCCAAAATCGAATATCGTACACAGTTTTCTTTGTGCATTCTCATTGTGTAACACCAACTACAACTACAATATCCATTAAATTGAACTCGATTTTGAATCACAGGACGAGCAACAGAGTCCATACAACACAATAGAGGTACAACTTTTATTTTAATATTTTGACCGTTCAAGTTCTTACAATAAAAACCTTCATTCATTAAAGGCAGTGTCTGATCTACAAATTTGTGCATGAAATACATGCTATTGTTTCTAATTTATTTTATTTGTGCTTAGAGCAAAAAAAGTACTGGATTACTAGTAACCCAAGTGCGAAATGCCAAGACTGTCAATACGGATCAAGATTGGTCCAGTCGTGTCTGTCGAAATATGGTAGACATTACTGGCATTCAAATAGGCTCATTATTGTGCTAGCATCAGCTAGCATTAGGACCGATCCTTAATTATTTCAAATGGGGCGCATGATTATTTCCCAAATTTCAATTTCCTAATTATAAAAACACGAAACTTATATATAACTCTTATAAAAATTCCATTTGACATAATTTTCATCCATCTGAACAACTTTTTAACTTATAATGCAAGTCACAGAAATTGATAAGTAAAAATTGTCAAATAACTATTATTATTCACACACACATTGAGAGTCATACACAATATTATTTTACATGCAATTAATTAATTCTACAAAGCCATTTTTATGTTTATATTAATTAAATACAAAATGTGCAATAACTTTTGCTAAAGAGTTATAAAAATAATCAATGCACGCTAATTATTTGCAACAACTATAGTTGCCAATATATGTAAAAATATACACTGAAAAAAGAATTTATTTGATTCACATAACCGATTATTTGACTATTATCAAATAAATATTTACTTGAACCAAATAATTTTTATTTAAATCAAATATTTCAGTATTTGAAGCAAATAATATTTAATTGATTCAAATAAAAATTATTTGATTCAAGTAAATATTTATTTGATAATAGTCAAATAATCGGTTATTTGAATCAAATAAATTTTTTTTCAGTGTAAGATACAGATTATTATTTCTAATCTTGGAGAATTAAAAGTTGAATAAACTGTGAGAGTCACATTACACACACATTGTAGTGTTTTATTATAATTAACTTTTTCACACCCGTTTTTTTACTTTATTCCTTTTATTTAAATATAAATACCGTCTATTCGGAATCACTGAAATAATAGTGATATTTGAAAAGTATCCACTACCCTTTTTAAATAATCAAATTTTCTTTAGAAAATTTAATGTTTACATTGAGATAATTAATTTTCGAGTCCTGTTTTTTGTCAATTTCAAAGAATATCGAAAAACTAATTTTCGATATAGTTAAAGACAAATTTACTCTAAATTAAAATGATTATTATTAAATAACTAAATTCATCTTTAACAGGGACATTTCCATTCAATATGCATATGCTCTAATTATTGGGAGCAACATAACCTCTAAATTTGTTTAAATGATTTTAAATGATCAATTTCTATAAAGTTTTTATTAATGTTTTATTATCTACATGACAAGAGCTTTCAATTTAAATAACTTTAACTGTACTTCTTGCATTTTAATTCCCGAGTTTCTTATTTCAAAGGCTGCTAAATCTGAAAATCGCAGTAGATGGCACATGTAACCTATATAGGTGATTCTCCACTAAGGGGTAACTTTTAAGTACGGGAACATTTATTTAAAAATATTAGTTTTTTGAAAATTTTCTATGTAGATCTTTATAATGAAGCTTGAAAACAAGTATTTTGTACATATTTGAGCTTAAATTGGTCTTTAAATTTTATATAAACAATTTAAAAAAATGTAAAATAATAAATAATAAGATTAAAAAAGTCATATTTTGTCCATTAGTAATATAAAATAGTGTGAAAAACAAATAACAGGGAGTAAGAGTAAGGAGACTGCACTAATGCTATGGAAGTGAAACCATTCGTCGCATTGAAACTATATGTAAGAACGAAAATTATAGTTTTCGCGCATGCGCACATGTAATATATTTGTCTCTGTCTTTCTCACTAATCCAGACGACTGAAAAAATCATAACAATCTACAAGTTAAGAAGTTTATGTTTATTGTTTGTGATTGTTGTGCGTTTCAGGAATATTATTAATAATAACTATTAATAAATTGAAAAAAATAAATTTAATAAATATATATGTGTATACAAAAATATATATTAAAGAGTGTACATTTTTCAGTGGTAAGTAATATATTAATAATATAATTAAATATTTAGGGGAGAGGGCTCTAAGGTGGTCACCCATCTTTTGAACGACTGTAGATTTCAAATGGAATTATATATAAAGGTCAATAATACGGCATTTGAAGCTTTGTCTTATTACCTAACTTCCTATCATAAAGTTTTTTCATTTCATTAATAAAAAAAAGTTATGTCACTTTTTAAAAAAAGTTGAAAATTCGACTTTTAAAAAAGTGGCCCCAAGGTGGTCACCATACGAAAATTCACTAAAAAAGTTTAAAAAAATGTAAAAAACGTATTATTAAGTTGTTTATTTAATATTAATTATTTTTCAGGATCACAGAAACATATTGCATATTTTTTTGCACTTTGTCCTTTCGTCAAAAATGAGACTTTTTGTGTATGTATTAAACAGGTAAAATTTTGAAAATAATTCTATTTCATTATTATTCATTATAAAACTTAAAAATTGATAAAGTTCACATTCACAGTGATAAATGTTGATAAATATAGCGTATAAACACATTTTCATAAAAAATCAAAGTGACCCCCTTGTCGTCAAAAAAGTGTCTACCTTAGGGCCAAGACACAATTATTTAAACGGGACGCATGATTATTCCCCAAATGTCATTTTACCGAACTGCACTTTTGCGAATAGTCATTTTTGCGAAAAGCCATTTTTGCGAAATGTCATTTTTACGAATAGTCATTTTTGCAAAAAGCCATTTTTGCGAATAGTAATTTTTGCGAAAAGTCATTTTTACGAATTTTTATTTTTGCGAATTGTCATTTTTGCGAATCGCCATTTTTACGAATTGTCTCTTTTGCGAAAAGTCATTTTTGCGAAAAATACAATAGTGAATCTATATATACCTACAAGTTTACTATTGTATTTTTCGCAAAAATTACAATTCGAAAAAATAACTTTTCGGAAAAGTGACAATTCGCAAAAATAACTTTTTGGAAAAGTGACAATTGGCAAAAATGACTTTTCAAAAAATTGACAATTCGTAAAAATGGCGATTCACTAAAATGCCTTTTCGGAAAATTGACAATTCGTAAAAATGGCGATTCGTAAAAATGACAATTCGCAAAAATGCCAATTCGTAAAAATGACTTTTCGTAAAAATGTCGATTCGCAAAAGTGACAATTCGTAAAAATGGCGATTCGTAAAAATGTCGATTCGCAAAAGTGACAATTCTCAAAAATGAAATTTCGCAAAAATAGCTTTTCGCAAAAATGACAATTCGCAAAAATGACAATTCGCAAAAACGACAATTCGTAAAAATTACTTTTCGCAAAAATGACTATTCGCAAAAATGACATTTCGTAAAAATGTCGATTCGCAAAAAGGACTATTCGCAAAAGTGCAGTTCGGTAAAATGACATTTCGGAAAAATGACATTTGGGGAATAATCATGCGCCCCTTTTTAAACGTTAATGAAAAAAATTTTTAAAGCACAATATTAATTATATTCATTTGGAATATTATTGTACGATATATAAAGATAATTATAACATTTTTACTAATTTAAAATGGTTAATTTTGATGATTTTAACACCCTGCGAAAAAAATTTCTCAATCATTTAAAAACAGAAATATTACAACGTTCACACTACAAAGAGACTCATACGACTATTTACCTCAAAACTTTACTAAAATCATTGTCTTCTCAAATAATAACAATAACAGAAAACATTTGAAGATACTAACTAAAATCCAAATTTTTCTTAGGTGACCACCTTAGGGCCCTGACCACCTTGGGGCCCTCTCCCCTATATACGTTCAGAATAAATTTTTTTGGAGTATAACTACAAAGTGTTTTATTCTATGTGGAAACAATTGAAAAATTCGTAAATAAATAATATTTACGAATTTGTAATTTACTTTAATTATATATACTTTATAAATACAAAAACAAAACAATCATTGTAATATGATGTTTTTCATCCTGGGATGCAACAAGCCATAATTTTGTAATTTTATTCTCATACTAGAAAAACACTGGAAAATAAAATAATAAATTTGTTTGGAAATAATTCGTTCTATTACTCAAAATAATTTTATAAATCATAAATATTAATTGTAATGTAATTAAATCTAATAATTGTAAGTATTATAATATTATTAAATCCTACCTACATATAAAATTCTGCTCCAACAAAATATTTTATTTTAAGAAACATGTGCATGTTCTTAAAAGAAATAATTAAATTTTCTTTAAAGGCTATAAAGAAAATTTAAATATCTCATTAAGAACAGGCACAAAAAAATTTCCAGAAAAAGAAAAAATAATGTTTTGGAGAAAATTGAGATCTTATATTTTTTTAAAAACGGCCGCCATTTTGTAAATTTTTGAAAATTGCAATTTTGAAATGAAAAAAAGTGAAAAGCACTATTAAAAATGATGAACACCCTTGTATACATGAAAAATATATATGTCGACACATTACTCAAAATAATGAGTTTTTTTATTTTCTGAAAAAAATTCAGAAAGACTTCCAGAAAGTTTTAGCGATCATGAGACCTTTTGGTAAAAGTTCCTTTTTCCATCTAGAATCTACAAAAAAATTTGCAGAAAATTAAAAATGATATTTTTGAGAAAATTCACTTTTTTGATTTTTTAAGAAATGTCCGCCATTTTGTTAATTTTCAAAATTTTTAGAATTTTCCAGGTTGTAAAGAAAGAGTATCAAAAACACTAATAAAATCAAGTAACAGAATTAAAAAATGTCGCAAGTGCGAGAACAGAATTTTACTTTATGAAAAAATGGGAAATGCGAGAATAAGAATTGAAAGAAGAGAAGTGGGGATTTTCGTGATAAGTGTGACAAGGGACACCAGTTCCCGATGAGCAATCGGTAGATTAAGTCACTACGACATATTTATATTATTTGACAATATTGTATATTTTAATTAGTAACTATTATTAATAAAGGCCTTTAATTTTGTAAAGAAAGTGAATTTTATTAAATAACACGATAGCCATCTTAAAGTTAACAAAGGGATTTTAAGATTGAAACATGGTCCTTCGAGCAGGATTCCAATGAAGTATATGGAAAGTATCAAGGCTGATCATTTATATTTATAATTACAAAGTGATCAGAGGAACAGGCATCGGGAACTCAAAGAATTGCAACGAGGAAATTAACATTTATATAAAATCTACAATTTGAGGAATATTTGCTTGGATAAATTTATTCATTTGAATTATTAAAATTTTACACGAAGCTGAGCAACTATACAAAATTCACGAGAGGTCGCACAGGAAAACAAACAGCATTGTCAGCAAGGTTATTACTATCGCAAGTAAAACGAATATTTATAAGCTTCAAATTAACAGTAAGTTGAAAAATTATATCAATGAATCATTGTATTAATTTTCAAAATTAAATTTATCGAGGATTTGCGATTTATTATTGTAATTTGGTAATAATTGTTTTAGATAATTTTAGTATTAAGAAATTGTGTTTTTAAATAAAAATAAGTAAAATTAATCATGTCTGATGAACATATTGACAGATTAAAACAATTAAAAAAGAATTTTAAGACGCGACTAACCAAGTTTAAGTCATTTTTAGAAAAATATGTTGCTTTGCAAAATAAAGAATCGGTAACTATTGAAGAATTTGAAACGCGTAAAGAAAAAGTCGAAGAATCGTGGAATGAATTTGATAGAATGCAAACAGAACTCGAATTGTTAGCACCGCCACAGAATCTTGAGGCTGAAAGAGTAGAATTTGAAGAATTTTATTATAAATATTTTTCATTAGCGAATCAATTTTTAAATCAAAGGAAACCTCAAGCCTCTGTGACTGATACAACACAAACAAATTATGCGCGTATTTTACAATTAGAAAAGGAACTACAATTGCAACGCGAATCTGAAATCGCGTCCTTGAGCGAAATGGCCGTGTCTCGCGCTTCAATAAGTAGTGATCGTAATCGAAGTTTATTCCCATTGCCAAAATTAGACTTGCCCACTTTTTCCGGTGCTTATAATGAGTGGTTAAGTTTTAGAGATGCATTTACTGCGGTCATACATGATGACGAATCCATTCCTAATATCCAAAAATTACGCTATTTAAGATCTTTTTTAAAGGGTGATGCATCGCGTATTATCGAGAATCTAGAGACTACAGAAAATAATTATATTACTGCTTGGAATCTTTTAAAAAATACATTTAATAATAATCGTATAATTATACAAAACCACATGCAAGCACTTTTCGATCTTCCTGTAATTTCACGAGAATCTTCTGTAAATTCGAGAAAACTTTTGGACGATGCTTTAAGACATATTCGTGCATTGTCTAATTTAAATCAACCAGTCGATAAATGGGACACACCATTAATATTTTTGGTGTCTTCTAAATTAGATAGAGAAACCCGGAAGGAGTGGGAGAAGTCGATCGCGAATATTGAGAATCCGACGTTTGAGCAGTTGAGTAAATTTCTAGGTGAACGATGCCAAATACTGGAAACAATTATTTATAATTTAGAAAAAAGTAAAATAAACGATTTTAATTCAAGGTCATTGGGAAAGCAGACAAATAGAGGCACATCAGCAAAATTATTATTAAACATTCATTCTAAGTTTACTTGTCCATTGTGTAGCGGAGATCATAATGTATCATTTTGTGCTGATTTTAAAAAAATGACAAGTAATGAGCGTTCAGAATATGTAAAAAACCACGGCTTATGTTTTAACTGTTTAAAGAAAAATCACTTGGTTGGAGATTGTAGATCAGGTAGTTGTACTAAATGTAACAGAAGACATCACACTCTGCTTCATAATGATTTTAAATTTAACAGTCAATCGAATGAAAAACAATCAGAAAATGTAGCGACTATAAAGAATTTGCATATCTATGATGCTTCGAAGGTTCTATTATCTACAGCATTAATTGACATTTTTGATGACGACAACAAAAAATTTAGTTGTAGGATCTTATTGGACAGTGGTTCTCAACCAAACATTATGTCAAGCGATTTAGCAAATAAATTAAATATTAAACGTATAAAACTGAATTTAGCTGTAGAAGTCGTTAATAATATGGAAACGTCGTGCAAAGAATGGGTTGATGTAAAAATAAAATCAAAATGTTGTAACTATTCAAATAATCTTAGCTTCCTGGTTTTGCCTCAAATCACCGGAAACATCCCAGCTGAAATGGTCGGACGCGAAGAATTATCAATACCCAATCACATCTATTTGGCTGACCCAGACTTTCACCACCCTAGAAAAATTGATGCACTAATCGGGGCCGAAGTCTTCTATGATTTATTACTCGAGGGTAGAATAAAACTTAGTCAACCAGGGTTGGGCTTACAAAAAACAAAATTGGGTTGGGTGGTTTCTGGTAAGGTCGGAGGTACTTGGAATCAACCAAGGGTTAAATGCAATTTTGTTTACAGCGGCCTATCGGACAGTCTTGAAAAATTTTGGAAGTTGGAAAAACACACTCAGCGAGACGACTTTGGACGAATTATGGTTAGGCTGCCGCTAACTGAAAATAAGGAAAATCTGGGCCTTAGTTACGAGATAGCAAGGCGAAGATTTTTTATACAAGAACGGAATCTGGAAAGGAACCCGGACCTCAAGGAAGAGTACCACAAATTCATGGATACTTATCTGGAAATGAACCATATGGAGCCGTCCAAAAGTGGACCAAATGAGGGTTATTACCTGCCACACCATGCGGTAATAAAAGAATCAAGCACTACGACAGCGGTACGTGTGGTTTTTAATGGCTCCTCAAAGACGTCGACTGGATTGTCACTGAATGATGTTTTATTGGTTGGACCCATTATTCAGGATGGTATTTTTACACTAATTTTACGTTTCAGATGCCACAATATAGTGATGTCCGGAGACGTCGAAAAGATGTACCGTCAGTTTCTCGTGCATCCTCAGGATAGGATGTTCCAAAAGATATTGTGGAGGAGTAATCCGTCGGAGCCGTTGAGAACTTACCAGCTGCGTATGATTACGTATGGAACAGCATCTGCACCATTTCTGGCAACAAGATGTCTACAAAAGATCGCTGATGATGAGCGAGAATCATTTCCGGAGGCAGCTGAAGTAATTGGAAACGACATGTACGTGGATGATATGTTAACAGGAGCTGATGATTTGGAACAAGCTAGAAAATTACGAGATGACATCATCACCATCACAAGAAAGGCTGGACTAAATATGTGCAAATGGGTCTCTAATCATCCGATGATCACCAATGATTTGGAGAAGTCTTCGGGATTGACCACGATCAGCTTGGATCCTGAAAAATTAACTCGCACATTAGGAGTATGTTGGAAGGCTTCGGAAGATGTTCTGACATTTCAGGTGAACAATCAAATTATGGACGGTCCATTAACCAAGCGGAAGATCTTGTCTAGGATTGCACAACTGTTTGATCCTTTGGGATTGGTTTCACCAGTCGTGGTGGTAGCCAAGATCACCTTGCAGGAACTTTGGAAGTTGAGTTTAAGCTGGGATGATGTAGTACCTGAGGGTATAAGAAGATCGTGGATGGAATATCAAGAGCAGTTACCGTTGCTGAATGATTGGAGGATTGAGAGGAAAATGTTGAGCCTTGGAAGTACAAATACTCAACTACATGGATTCTCTGACGCAAGCATGAAGGCTTATGGGGCCTGCATCTACTTGCGTTCAGTGGTGGGTGATCAAGTTAAATCGACATTAATTTGCGCTAAGTCACGTGTAGCACCAATCAAAACCGTGACTTTACCCAGATTGGAACTATGTGGAGCGGTCTTGCTGGCAAAACTTCATAAGACGGTGAAGGATTCTCTTAGGATCAAAATTGATTCATCGCATTTTTGGAGTGACTCTACCATTGTCTTAGCATGGATCCGATCACCTCTGCGACACAAGGATGTGTTTGTGGCTAATAGGATTTCAGAAATTCAGACTCTGACCAAAGGTGAAGATTGGTCTCATGTACCAACCAAACAGAATCCGGCCGACTTCGTTTCCAGGGAATAATTGCCATCACAATTCGTAACTAACATCCTGTGGAAGAAGGGACCTGATTGGTTGTTGAATGAAGATGTTGATTGGCCTAGCTATCCTGTGGAATGTGAGACCTCAACAACAATGGAAAACAGAGTGATAACTCTGACGATGAAATCAACTTTTAAATCCTGTTTATGGACTCGATTTTCTTCATTTATTAAATTAAAACGATTTTTTGCTTACTGCTTAAGATGGAAACATAAGGTAATAACCAAGTTGGAAACTCATTCAGGATTTATATCGGCAATGGAACTCAGAGATGCTGAAACACGAATTATACAAATGGTGCAGAGAGAAGAGTTTGAGGAAGAAATTAGGAGTTTAACTACAAATAAGGATTTACCAAGGTCATCACGATTGGGCCGATTAAGTCCGGAATTTCAGGGGGGCCTGTTGAAAGTGGGAGGTAGAATCAGGAATGCTGAATTGAGCGATGATAAGAAATGTCCTAATTTACTTCCGAAAAATCATCCTGTTACCGCGCTAATAATCAAAGAATATCATGTGAGAACGTTGCACGCTGGAGTGAATGCAACATTATATGCTATACGATGTAAATATTGGATTGTTGATGGTAGGGCGATGGTTGCAAAAATTGTACATTCGTGTATGCGTTGCTTTCGAGTAAATCCTAAAGAACCTTCATATCTCATGGGTAATCTGCCCAAAATTCGATTGACTGCGGCACGTCCGTTCGAAAATACGGGCGTGGACTTTTGCGGACCTTTCTTTATAAAAGAGAAGGCGTATAGGAATACAAAAAGAATTAAAGTGTATGTTGCCGTATTTGTCTGCTTATCAGTCAGAGCAGTTCACTTGGAGTTGGTGAGTGACTTGACATCTGACTCATTTATTGGTTGTCTGAGACGATTTTTTTCACGTAGAGGACTATCAAAAACGATCTACTCCGACAATGGAACCAACTTTGTCGGAGCAAATAATCAATTGAAAGAACTCTACGGGTTTCTCAATTCAAAAACTATTGTCGATAAAACGAATAGATTTGCTTCAGAGAGGGGAGTTGAATGGCATTTTTCGCCACCGGGAACACCACATTTTGGGGGTATCTGGGAGGCCGCGGTAAAGTCCGTGAAACATCATATGCGAAGGGTTTTGCGTGATACTCTATTTACTTATGAAGCTTTTAACACCTTTTTAATTGAAATTGAAGCTATATTAAATTCAAGGTCACTAACTCCAATGTCGTGTGATCCCAATGATCTTGAAGCATTGACACCAGGCCATTTCTTGATAGGCACGTCTTTTATAAGCATACCATCAATTGACTTATCTATAGCAAAATTAAATACATTATCGTCTTGGCAACATTTGCAAAAGTTGCGTCAAGACATTTGGAAACGCTGGTATACAGAGTACTTGAGCGAACTAAATGTACGTAGCAAATGGTTCCAAGGTCGTTCTGAAAATGTAAAAATTGGAACGTTAGTTGTTGTGCGTGATGAAAATTTACCACCTCTTCGTTGGTTATTAGGTAGAGTTATCGACACACATGTTGGGAATGATGGCATTATCCGAGTAGTATCTATAAAGACTAAAAATGGTATTTGTAAAAGAGGAGTCAAAAGGATATCACCTTTTCCAATGGAAGTAGATAATTATTGATCACTAGGTGTTCACGCCGGGCGGCATGTCGCAAGTGCGAGAACAGAATTTTACTTTATGAGAAAATGGGAAATGCGAGAATAAGAATTGAAAGAAGATAAGTGGGGATTTTCGTGATAAGTGTGAAAAGGGACACCAGTTCCCGATGAGCAATCGGCAGATTAAGTCACTACGACATAATCATATTATTTGACGATATTGTATATTTTAATTAGTAACTTTTATTAATAAAGGCCTTTAATTTTGTAAAGAAAGTGAATTTTATTAAATAACACGACAGCCATCTTAAAGTTAACAAAGGGATTTTAAGATTGAAACAAAAAATATTAATTTTTGTAACAACTAGAAAGATTTAAAAATAATTTTTCAGCTGTTTAGCTCTAAAATCACTATGTGCCTTAAAATTTTCAAATACTTATACTCAAATTCTGAATATGTTTGAAAGATTATCAGAAGTTTGAAGCAGATTAGAGAATAATTATTACAGTTATTAAATAGGGAACAGTGGGGAAGCAAAAGTCCCCACTGAGTGAAGAATCACCCATATAATTCAACTAAATTAAAAATTCCTCACCCCGGTAGCAATTTCGTTTCCTTGATACTTATTTATTCTAATATCAGAAGCTCTTTAAAAAAATAGCAAAAGGTCCCAAGTCGGGAAAAACAATGATTCGTATTTTTTTGGCACATATTTTCCGAAAATCCGAGAATTTCAAGAAAATTAACAATTCCTCGGCTCGGTAGCAATTTTTTCATTTGATAATTATTTATTTCAGGCATCACAGTACCTTTTATCCTCAAAAAGAGGAAATTTTTCTCTCGAAAGGGGACAAAAGTGGGACCAAAAATATACCAAACTACAAAGTGATAAAATTTATATTAACAATGTATTAATACTCAATTTTCTTAAAGTTTTAAATTTTTTGGTAGAAAATAACTTTAATATTCAGAAAATTTTTAAATACTTCCATCATATAAACTAGATGAGAATAAATATATTTAAGGGCATTTGAACCATTATGATGTCACGGTATATCCAGAGCAGGTTCTAAAGCCGTGACCGTCATAACGGTTCAAATTCCCTTAAATATGTTCGATATATCTTTTTATAAACTTTTCTATATTATATCGGAATGCTATAGCCATTTGAAAAAGTTCATCTAAAGAAATGCAGTCTTTAAACAAAATAATTATTTATAACGTTTAAAAACAAAATTTTATTATTAATTAAATTCATAAATATATAACATTTGAAAAAAATAAAATTATAAATATTAATAGGGGAGAGTGGGACAAACCGGACCCTCTAACAGTTTTTTGACTCTTGTGACTAAACGAATCAACCGATTTCATTTTTCAAAGGCTTGTTTGAAAGATCATTTAATTGCGCAACTTTTCCCCAGAGACACCTATACTTCATCTTTTATTGTTTAGTTGCTGTGTTAACTTTAAAAAATTTTGCAAAAGGTCCGGTTTGCCAACCCCCTGGGGTAAACCGGACCCCCCATGGGGCAAACCGGACCGTTTAGTTTTTTATTTATAATATTGCATTTACATAATCTACAATAATAAAAAAACATAAAGAATCATGTAAACAATGGTTGTAGTAATGAAAATAATAATTTGGGATTGAATTTTAATTAAATAAAGATTTTAAAAAAATAAAAATGTTTGTCATTATCAGAGAAACAATATTAAAAGGTTCAATTCTCATTGGAAGATAATTTTTTTTCATTGGAAGTAAATATTTTAATGAAAGAAACATTTTATTTCAAAATAATTTTTATGAAACTTTAATTCAATGGAAATATCCTATGGCCGGTTTGCCCTACCGAAAACGGTCCGGTTTGCCCCACAGGCTTATTTTGAGAATAAATGTTTGTCAAAAAGAAACGCTTTGCAAATTCATGAAAGTTTTTGGTGGTAAATATTCCTGAGGTGTGTACCTTCAAAACCCAAGACCTAATGATTGGAAATATTGCACAATTTCCTCAGAATTTCCTTAAGAAAAAATTCGTAAAAGTGTAGAAAAAAAAACTTTTACTCCCAGCGTTGCACAAACAAAAGTAAAAAATGGCAAATTGAAAAAAATAAGGTATACTACACATGGTTGTTTCAAATTTCTAAATAGCGCTTTTGACAATTTCGCCATTTCGGAAATATTGAGGGGGGTCCGATTTACCCACAGGTCCAGTTTGCCCCACTCTCCTCTATTTAAGAAGAAATATTTAAAATCTACAAAAATTTATTAGTTTCTTAGCTGCAAAAAAATTAATTTTGAGTTACTTATATCATTCTATAGTTTTTGAGTTGTTCTTTCATATGCAAAAGTAAAAAATAATTTTTACTTACAGGTTTTTTTGTTATTAATGTTTAAAAATGAGCTTGTTCAATGTTTATACGTGGTTATTCAGAAAATCTGCCCCTCTACTTAATACTACTACACTGGCCATACACGTACAATTCATGCACATCGTGTAACACGGACAACTATCAATGTGTAATGAGTAGTGGGGCTAAATTTCATTGGAACGTCTTGACCAATCAGAGTGGTTCTACTTAAAATGCCTTTCCTGTAAAATTTGTCTATTGCAGCTGAGGTCCTTTTCACCGTGGAGCGTCACATATAATTTACACTTATAAATCAAATTTTTTATCATATTGCTTCTATAATTATTTTTAAAATTTTTAGATTTTAATATAATATAATCGAACTAGGATCATTTTTAAGTATAATATATTTAGAATCAAAAGCTAATAGAGCCAATACATAATCAATTTAACAATATACGAGCGGATGGGAAGAACTCGCCAAGACGCTCCGCTGCACGCTGTATTGTCAGTCAAGAGTTCCAAATGCCGATAAAATTAAAGTTTGAAATTTTGAATTTTATAAAGTGCTACATTGTAGAAAATAAAGAGGCGCATCTTTTTTCCTTTAAAATTTTTTATAGGACAATTAGTTTAAATAGTAAGTGCAAAAACTAAAAAAATTAATTTTCATTCAATTTTAAAACATAAATCTTCGCAGTTAAGACAAATATTGATAAAATTAATCGGTATTTAATATACAAACTCGTTAGGGTCTATAGAAGACGATAACATATCAAAAAACTTAAAAATTAATAATTGTTTAATAATATTTAATTGTTATTAATAATCTACCAGCAAACACATTTTCTTACCTTCGTCAACAAAAAGTCAGTGGGGAAGTTTCGAATTAAAAGTACTTCCAGTGAGACATTTGTTCTTCAATGTATAAATATGGTTTCTGGAAAATTTCAAATTGATTTATTGAAAAGTTTAGAAAATATCAAAGTTTAAACAAATTGCGCGTGGCGCGCTATCGAGTCGCCGTGTACAGAGAATAATATTCTGTATGAATGATCTCCTTCTCATAACTTTTACATATGGGCAATTCCACGTGAAATTTTTCTATGACATTTTAGAATAGGTTAAACATATTTTTTTCTCGTTCCTTATAGAAAAATATTAAATACGTATTTTTTTATTTTTACATAATTGCCAAAATTTTCGAGATATGAATTTTCGAAATTTTGGATTTTTAAAAGCAGACCTACTTTCAATAGCTTATAACTTTGAAAGTATTGAGTTTCGAAAAAAGTTGTCCAAGAAAGAAAGTTATGGTTTTTCTTCAACTTTTAAAAGATTTTAAAAAAAAAATATTTTTTTAAATTTTTTAGAAAAAAAAATTATTTTTTTATAAACAAATTAATTTATTTTTAATTTGGGCGCGATTAATTTTTATTTTTTTTATTTATTTATACCTGCCAATTAAATATTTTTTAAATTCTAGTAAATGTTAATAAATAACTGAAACTAATGTTAAAGCATTTTAATAACATATTTAATAAAGTACTAGATATACATTAATTTTGTCCATATTATTATTATAGATATTTAAAAATTTTATACATAAAAATATTTTTAAATAACCAATTAATAAGAAAAATAGTTATTCATATAGATAATACCAATAATATTCTATTCGATTTATTTAATAAAAGTTGATTAATTTAAACATTAAATCAATTTTAATTTATCAATATAAATAAATTGTAAACAATTTATTTGCGTCAGTAAATAAACGTGTATGTAAAAGTTATGAGAAGGAGATCATTCATACACAGAATATTATTTTCTGTACACGGCGACTCGCTAGCGCGCCATGCGTAATTTGTTTAAACTTTGATATTTTCTAAACTTTTCAATAAATCAATTTGAAATTTTCCAGAAAACATCTTTATACATTGAAGAACAAATGTCTCACTGGAAGTATTTTTAATTCGAAACTTCCCCACTGACTTTTTGTCGGCGAAGGTAAGAAAATGTGATTGCTGGTAGATTATTAACAATTAAATATTATTAAATTATTAAACAATTATTAATTTTTAAGTTTTTTGATATGTTGTCTTCTATAGACCCTAACGAGTTTGTATATTAAATACCGATTAATTTTAACAATATTTGTCTTAACTGCGATGATTTATGTTTTAAAATTGAATAAAAATTAATTTTTTTAGTTTTTGCACTTACTATTTAAACTAATTGTCCTATAAAAAATGTCAAAGGAAAAAAAGATGCGCCTCTTTATTTTCTACAATGTAGCACTTTTTAAAATTCAAAATTTCAAACTTTTATTTTATCGGCATTTGGAACTCTTGACTGACAATACAGCGTGCAGCGGAGCGTCTTGGCGAGTTCTTCCCATCCGCTTGTATATTATTAAATTGATTATATATTGGCTCTATTAGCTTTTGATTCTAAATATATTATACTTAAAAATGATCCTAGTTCGATTATATTATATTAAAATCTAACAATTTAAAAAATAACTATAGAAGCAATATGATAAAAAATTTGATTTATAAGTGTAAATTATATGAACTAATAAATTTTTGTAGATTTTAAATATTTCTTCTTAAATATTAATATTTATAATTTTATTTTTTTCAAATGTTATATATTTATATATAGCATTACATTGCAGTGCGAGTTTAACTCGCACTTGTCCAATTTTTAAAAGTTTGACAGTTTAATTAACAGTTCTCAACTGTCAATATTACATATTGCTATTAAGTTTGACCATGTTTATCTTAAAATATTTTTATATGAGCAAAGTTTGGTTTGATTTACTAAATTAAATACAAAAACGGTTGTTTTAAAAAGATTGACAGCTTTTTTGACAACTGGAAGCTGTCAAAACTCATACAAAATGTAAAAAAGTGCACTAATCCAATGTTAAACCCCGTTTAAACTTTAACCCTTCGGTGGCACGGGTTAATATTGATCGATTGGGTTTTTCTTGTGCATAGCTAATTTTTGTCACATTCTGAAGCAAATTCTGCCCGGCGACCTAAGAAATTCTAACTTTTGCTAAATAACGGTCACCCTAATGCGTAGTGTGTGTTGCGCGTTTCTATCCAAGGTAAACGACAACTGATCGTCTGTTTCCATTTACAGTAGGATCTATGAATAGTGTAGTCAGGAATATTGTGCACTGTTGGAAGAGTGCATAAACCAAAATATTTCAGGTCCGTGTATTGTATTTGACGTCACAAATTCCCTTTCCCTTTGCTTCCCGGCACCCCTCGTCTACTTAAATCACTCATGACTGCACTATTGAAAGATCCTACTGTATGTTAATTTCAGATGTGAATATACTATTATTTTATGGAAAACAAATAGCGTTAATATATATTTGTCTTCAAGAATTGAGTTTCAAAAAAATATTTTTTATTTTGTGTTTCTCACAAAACTGAATGTTATGTAAGTCTCACTTTTCAGTTAAATAGCATGTCTCACAGGTCGTGAAAAATTTTACCATGTAGTATATAAGAACAATTCGATACGTACTTTTAAATGTTAAGTATGTGTTCATATTTAAGTTATACGCGAATATATATATATATATATATATATATATATATATATATAATATTTTTTTTTTATGTTGTAGGTTAGTTCATAAGTGTAGATAAACTTCTAAATCTAAAAGTGGTACAATAATTATTCTTTGTTTGTGTGATTAATTATCCAAATATGTAAATGAATGAGTGAATTTCAGAAAACTGTATGAACAAGTGGAAATTATTTTTTTTATTTTACAGAAATATACAATTTTTTTGAAAGTCAATGAAATTCTCAAGCAAGGTCTAGAAATTTTCATTGACTGCTTTTGAAACTTTCATGCAAAAGTACTAGACTGTTTCTAGTATTTTGTGTCGTATCGAAAAGACAAGCACCGAGTCAATGAAAATTTCACGTACTTTTTTTTCGTGTACTGACATGTGGACACCATGTAAATGGATCATTTTTCATTACTAAAAAAAACTTTATAAAGAGACTTTCTGGCGAAAAATTGGCAAAAAACACATTTTTTAAAAATAAAGATTCTTTTTTTAGAATTGAAAAAATGTCTGATTATTAAATAAATGTGTGTTGTCTTCAATACTGTATAATTTAACTGCGCAAAATTAAATAAAAAATATTATGATGTAAGTGAATTGGTTTCTAATCATGCACTTGAAATGATAGATTCAGGTATCAAATATATCTTACCTCTGGATTTTTAAAAGCCTTTGAATTCAGTATAACGGAAATTTTAATAAAATTGCTAGTGGCAACAAACAAATCTTTCCACTTGACAGTATATATTCATAGATTTACTATCCAGCTAGGCGGATAGTCACTTTGTCACCAAAATCATGACGGTTTCTTCTTGGAAAATATTTCAATATTATTAGTATTTCTTTCTAGAAAATCAAAGTAATTAATTAATTTCCTTTACAAAAAAGGAACACATAAAAATCACTTTTTTATTATAAAGTAAATAGATCTGCAAATTAAATGTCAAAAAGCAATAAACACAATTTATTTACTTTTTCACAAATTATAATAAGTTTAATAAAAACTTTAGATGTGATTATTCCCTTTAAAGTAAAGTTAAAATTACAAAACAAAGTTAAACATTACTCTCTTAATATATATGTAAAAGTTGTGTTATGACTGTTTTTTGACAACTTCCAGAAAAATAGGCTTCCGAAGACTCACCCTAAAGGATAGTTTCCAATGGCTGTTTTTGGCTTTCGCCCCGAATTAACTCCAGGTTAATTGTGATTGGTAGATCTAACAGAATGCTATAAAAGATGTCACTAGGGGTGTTTCCGTGTGACGAGCGACTGCCATCTCGCTCGTTAACTTTTCGATATATCGATTAACGAGTTATCGAAGCGCGAAAGTATAATATCACTAATAAACTAACTAATTAATTTAGGATTTTCTTACGACTTTTGACAAATATTGACGAAACTAAACAAGAATGTTTAACTATTGTAAAATATAATACTTCACGGTTTAATAGTTTCAAATTCTGAATATGTATTTGAAAACAAACATTTCTTAGAATTGCCATAAATCAAATGAAAAATAGCGAAAGAAAATGTAATATCTAGTTTCCTAAAGTCATAAAACCGAGAAACCCTTGAAAGAATATAAAAAATATCTCAAGTGTCCTTTTCCATAGGACAATGGAACATGTGTTTACCATACTTGCGACCACAGAAATGGCATCGAAAAGTCACGTAGTCATAGACTTTCATTATGTTACGAACCTTATTTATCAATTGTATAATATGAACACTAATAATAAATAACAACAATATCATATTATTGTTAATTTTACAGTATGCGAATGTATTATTTAGAAATTATATTATTATAATATACTTTATCTTATTTATTGTTGTAATATTATGGTATCGGATATGTATATATATATGACGTATTAAATATAATAATATTATGTTATGATGTGTTGCTAAATTGTTTATTGTTATGATTGCTGTTTATATTTAAATATATGAGGAGTGCAGCATATGAGATTTATTATTATTAGATATGATGTAAATAATTAATAATTATATAATTAATGTGAATGCAAAAGGGTTATGTTCGCTTGTTGTGATACATGCTTTCTATACATAGAGTATGTTTATATTTGTATTAGTGCAGTGCAGTGTTAGTGTTGTGATTCCAAATACACCATAGACTTTACAAGCTCTATGCTGAGCATGCGCAAAGATTCTGCCATGGACCAAGGGCTAAATGCTCCCTCAGGAAATCATTTCTGATCTGTAGTTCCTTCGAAATGCACTTCAGAGTAGTCCAAAAAATAACTATAATAATAACTCCGACTTGTGTAATGTTTGACTTTTATATAATAAATGTTTTGGGTTTACTCGTGAAGTTGGTTGGATTAATAATTAATTGATATTATTAATTATTAATTAATCCTTCTTATTCACAAGGTTTTTCCCTCCGTTTTAACGGAAATTTACTTGTTTTATTTTAAATCTTTCCGCCTTCCTTTTCAAAGGATTAAACCAAGATTGAACATCGAATCAAATCGCGGATCTTACGCTTGCGCGTAAATAACGCAACTCCGCTCGTAACATCCGACATTCGCTCTCTGAAGGCCAACACAGAATAGAATCTTTAACCGGAACCGCAATCGTAAGCGTGACCGTAAGAATGAGTTAAAGAAGGATAGGTATATTGTTTATCCTTCTTTAACTCATTCTACTGTTACGGTTACGATTGCGGTTCCAGCTACAGATCTATTCTGCGTTGGCCTTTAGGGGAATTGTAGGTTTTGATTAGCTACAACTCTAATGGCACGGTCACACCTCAGCTGCCTGCCTGCCTGCGCAGGCAGCCGCCACGGGGGTAGGAGAGAGGAGACGAATAATTTAAATTGTCTGACCCTCTTACTCTTATGTATTGCCATGACGACCTGCAGGCAGGCAGGCAGGCAGCCGAGGTGTGACCGTGCCATTACACGAAGGTTTGGTGCTCTGCAGGCCAACGCAGAATAGATCTGTAACCGGAACCGCAATGATTTTCCCCTAATCGCCAAGTGGTCGAACGTCGAATTGTCAACTGGTCGAATGCTAAAAACATCGAATCGGCAAATGGTCGAATGTTCAAAACGTCGAATTGTCAACTGGTCGAATGCTAAAAACATCGAATCGGCAAATGGTCGAATGCTCAAAACGTCGAATTGTCAACTGGTCGAATGCTAAAAACATCGAATCGGCAAATGGTCGAATGCTCAAAACGTCGAATTGTCAACTGGTCGAATGCTAAAAACATCGAATCGGCAAATGGTCGAATGCTCAAAACGTCGAATTGTCAACTGGTCGAATGCTAAAAACATCAAATCGGCAAATGGTCGAATGTTCAAAACGTCGAATCGTCATTTCGTCGAATGCTCATAACGTCGAATTCTCAAATGATCGAATGCTAAAAACATCGAATCAGCAAATGGTCGAATGTTCAAAACGTCGAATGGCCATTTCGTCGAATGCTCAAAACGTCGAATCGTCAAAAAGTCGAAAAATTTGCTTGGTTTAAATTAATGTTAACTTACATCAAACAAATTTTTCGACTTTTTGACGATTCGATGTTGTTAGCATTCGATCATTTGAGAATTCGACGTTATGAGCATTCGACGAAATGACGATTCGACGTTTTGAACATTCGACCATTTGCCGATTTGATGTTTTTAGCATTCAACCAGTTGACAATTCGACGTTTTGAGCATTCGAACAGTTGGCAATTCGACGTTTTGAGCATTCGACGAAATGACGATTCGACGTTTTGAACATTCGACCATTTGCTGATTCGATGTTTTTAGAATTCGATCATTTGACGATTCGATGTGTTTAGCATTCGATCATTTGAGAATTCGACGTTTTTAGCATTCGACCATTTGACGATTCGACGTTTTGAACATTCGATCAAATGACGATTCAACGATTTGGTATTCGACCATTTGAACATTCGACCAATTGGTGATTAGGGGAAAATCATGCGTCTCGTTTCGACGTTTTTAACATTCGACGAAATGACGATTCGATGTTTTTAGCATTCGACCAGTTGACAATTCGACGTTTTAAGCATTCGGCCAAATGACGATTCGACGATTTGGTATTCGTCCATTTGAACATTCGACCACATGGCGATTAAGGAGAGTCCATAATAGGGTTAGAAGCGCGTTGCAGGCCAACGCAGAATAGAAACGTATCCGCTATCGCAACCGCTAATGTTAACGGAAGAATGAGTTAGAGAAGGATAGGTATATTGTTTATTAGAGCTGTGCAAAAAGCTCGACCGAGTATTTTCGAGCCGAGCCGAGCCCAATCAGCTCGAGCCGAGTCCGAGGGTGTTTCCGACATTCGCTATGTGAGCGCTCTGAAACTACGAAACATGATTGGTTGGATTAGGGGAATTGTGGATTTTGATTAGCTACAACTCTAACTCGACAGTTTCGTACTCTGCTCTCACGCTCCGTATATCTCCATGTTGCGAAAAAGCAGAGCACGAAACTGTCAAGTTAGAGTTGTAGCTAATCAAAATCCACAATTCCCCTAACATCATTCACAATTCCCCTAATACAACCAATCACGTTTTGCACTTTCAGAGCGCTCAGAGAGCGAATGTCGGAAACACCCCGAGCCGAGTCGAGCCTCATAAAAAGCTCGAATAATTTCGAGTACTCGAATTTTTAGGGTACTCGAAGTTTTTGAGTACTCGATTGGAAACTAGTACTCGAATTCACTCGAGTACTCGATACATCGAGTCAAGCTCGGGCTCGGCTCGAAAAAATTGAAGCTCGGCTAGGCTTTTCGAGCTTTTTGCACAGCTCTATTGTTTATCCTTCTCTAACTCATTCTTCCGTTAACGTTAGCGGTTGCGATAGCGGTTACGTTTCTATTCTGCGTTAGCCTTGAGGCTGCTTCTACAACAGCTTTTTTTCATCGAAATCAGTGTAAAAACGTTGCGCGCGCAACGTTTTCACACTATTTTACATGGTGCATTTTGCTCTTGTCGATAAAAAAAGCTGTTGTAGAAAGCCCCTAAGGGAGAAGTTTGAAATCATTGGGTGTTTCCGACATTCGCTCTTGGAGTGCAGTCAGAGCGCGAAGGGGTTCTCAATTATTTTGCGTTGAAAACTTTTTTGTACTCTAATTTTGTGCTCCGTGAATTTATTCGGAGTGAAGGCCAACGCAGAATAGATCTGTAACCGGAACCGCAATCGTAACCGTAAGCGTAAGAATGAGTTAGAGAAGGATAAACAATATACCTATCCTTCTTTAACTCATTCTTACGGTTACGCTTACGATTGCGGTTCCGGTTAAGGAGCATTCAGACCTCTGCAGACTGCCTGCCTGTGCAGCCAGAAGATTGTTCACACCTTACTTTTCCCGTTGAAAAATGCGGGAAGATTTGAATTTTAATAGATATTTAAATCTTCCCTCATTTTTCAACGAGAAAAGTGAGGTGTGAACAATCTTCTGGCTGCACAGGCAGGCAGTCTGCAGAGGTCTGAATGCTCCTTTACAGAACTATTCTGCGTTAGCCTTGAGAGTTTGGAGTGTTAATAGCGCGAAGAAAAAAATTTTTAAATGTCAGAAGATTTAAATAATTTTAATCATCACAAAATTACTAATTAGTTTGAAGTGTACTAATTGTATAAATTCATCGAAAAAATATACAAGAATTTTTTGTTAAATAAAGTATTCATGGTTCAAAAAGTGATAATTATTATTCTCATTATAAAATAAATGACATAACCTTAAACTAAGCTTGTGTATGATAATAAGAAGGTCTAATTATACACGTAAACTAAAAAATATGGTTATTAAAACTTTATAATTATAATAAAACACTAATTATTAATAGACTAATCATATACTAATAGTAATAACATTAATGAATATTATAATAAAAATTACTATTTAACGAAAGTCAACAAAATGCATATATCATCTTGGAATAAGATAGTTATTTTTAACGCATAAAAAAATTATAATTAAAATTGTTTTTATTAATTTTACATTGTACAAAACTTGTAGAAAAAAGGAAGTTTTACTTAAAAATTTGTTTAAATATTTGGTAAATTTACAATGTAGAGTTTTCAAAGAGCAAAAAAAGTTTTTAAAAAACCAAATAAAGGTCGTAATTATAACTACTAAAAAAGGTAAAATTTTAAATATATGGCAGAACTAGACCTTTTAAAAATCAGTTTTATTTATAATTGTAACTATGCTACTAAAAACACTTTAATTTTTAATCATAGACAAACAATTTTAACCTCTTAAACTTGGATACTAATAAATAAACGTTTAAAATATATTATAATTTATTGAATTTCTAATAAAATTTTAAACTAAAGGCTTTTAATTTTATAAAGTTTAATTTAGTAAATTTTATAAAGTTTAATTAAAATTTTATTTTCAGATTTTAAATTGCATTTTAGACCTTTTTGTACAATATGCTATACTCTAAAGTTTGGATAACACGCTTCTCGTTCTCGGCCAATGAAAAGTAAGTGTTACTAAATTAACTCTTCAGAATAGTTGAGAACCTCTTCGCGCTCTAATGGAGAGTCCACAATATGTGCAAAAGGCAAGATAAAAGTACAAGTTCAAGTGCGAACCAATGCTAAAGGCGCACGGAAAAAAATTAATCTCTAAACCTGAAATAATATTAATTTCAAATCCAATGAAATATAAGTGTATCTAAATTAGACATTATAGTCATAATTACTGTGATAAGTTGTGTTTGATTCTGTCAAACTTTATACCAGAAAACGCCATAAATTCACATCTCTGATTTAGAGATTTGTTAATTTCACAACTTTTTGATGTGAATTACATTGTGTTTTAAGTTCATCAGTGACAAAAAAGATTTAAACCATTTTAATTAATTAGGAATTCATTTTATTTTCAAACATCCAAATAAACGCGGTTGCATACGTTCCAAAGAAAAATTTAAATATTACTCCTTTCCTGCAGTTTCTTTCAGTTTTCATTTTCCGTATTTAACGAATGTTTTTCGCGTCATCACGTGGGACATATATTTTTATTTATTAGACTTATTCATCTCAATGATTATATTATTCATGATGATTATATTAAATCTTTTTGATTAAATGGAATTTAATTTAGTACTTCTCTGTATTTGTTCAACTTATAATAAATATATCATTTTCTTTTGACACCTGAAAACCTAACCTATAAAAAGTTGTACTAAAACATGTTTTTTATTAAGAAATGCAAAAAGAATGTTTATAATGTGTGATGTTGAGACAATTTGAATAAAACAAAAAAATGAAATAAACATATAAAATTCATATTGTATTTTTAAAATATCCAACTCCTTTTTTATGCTTGTCAATGTATATTCAAATAAGTTGATAGTCTAGAACTATATAATATGTTCCATAACATAAAATTTGAGATTCCTAATATCATTTTTAGGCATAAGAAATACGTGTTCTTCACAATACTAATATTCGGATTAGATATAATACCAAATTTCAGTTTTAGAGATCTGCTTACATCTCACGTCCGATTCCAGTGATAGTTTATGCCTAAATCTCAGATTTAATCTCTAATTTAGCGATTAATTTTTTTCCGTGCGGTTCCAGAATAGGTGCAAAAGGCAGGTAGAAAGTCCAAGTGCAAGTGCGATTCCTATATCTTTAGCATTGGTTCGCACTTGCACTTGTACTTTTATCTTGCCTTTTGCACCTATTGTGGACTCTCCATAAAGATATAGGAATCGCACTTGCACTTGTACTTTTATCTTGCCTTTTGCACCTATTGTGGACTCTACATAAGTGCACTCCAAGAGCGAATGTCGGAGAGACGCATGATTTTCCCCTAATCACCAAGTGGTCGAATGTTCAAATGGTCGAATACCAAATCGTCGAATCGTCATTTGATCGAATGCTTAAAACGTCGAATTGTCAACAAGTCGAATGCTAAAAACATCGAATCTTCAAATGGTCGAATGTTCAAAACGTCGAATCGTGAAATGGTCGAATGCTAAAAACGTCGAATTCTCAAATGATCGAATGCTAAACACATCGAATCGTCAAATGATCGAATTCTAAAAACATCGAATCAGCAAATGGTCGAATGTTCAAAACGTCGAATGGTCATTTCGTCGAATGCTCAAAACGTCGAATTGTCAACTGGTCGAATGCTAAAAACATCGAATCGGCAAATGGTCGAATGTTCAAAACGTCGAATCGTCAAATGGTCGAATGCTCATAACGTCGAATCGTCATTTCGTCGAATCCTCATATGGTCGAATCGTCAAATGGTCGAATGCTCAAAACGTCGAATCGTCAAAAAGTCGAAAAATTTGTTTGATGTAAGTTAACATTAACTTAAACCAAGCAAATTTTTCGACTTTTTGACGATTCGACGTTTTGAGCATTCGACGAAATGACCATTCGACGTTTTGAACATTCGACCATTTGCTGATTCGATGTTTTTAGCATTCGACTTGTTGACAATTCGACGTTATGAGCATTCGACCATTTGACGATTCGATGTTTTGAACATTCGACCATTTGACGATTCGATGTTTTTAGCATTCGACCAGTTGACAATTCGACGTTTTGAGCATTCGACGAAATGACCATTCGACGTTTTGAACATTCGACCATTTGCTGATTCGATGTTTTTAGCATTCGATCATTTGAGAATTCGACGTTTTTAGCATTCGACCATTTGACGATTCGATGTTTTGAACATTCGACCATTTGACGATTCGATGTTTTTAGCATTCGACTTGTTGACAATTCGACGTTTTAAGCATTCGATCAAATGACGATTCGACGATTTGGTATTCGACCATTTGAACATTCGTCCACTTGGTGATTAGGGGAAAATCATGCGTCTCATGTCGGAAACACCCTGTGACTCTCTCACTCTTGTACGTTACCATGACAACTGGCAGGCAGGCTGCCTACAGATTGTAACCGCAGCTTAACCATGCCATCAGGGTGGAGTCCGATGGCAGCATCTTGCGTTGCGTTTTGTAACTAGACAATAAGTGCAAATAGAGCAAACACGTATCTGTATCTCTCTCACACTCATGGCCTAGTTACAAAACGCAACGCAAAACGCTACCATGGGACTCCAGCCTCAGAGTGCAGTCCCATGCTGGTAGAATAGTGGAGTAGTGTAAAGGCCAACGCAGAATAGATCTGTAACCGAAACCGCAATCGTAACCGTAAGCGTAAGAATGAGTTAGAGAAGGATAAACAATATACCTATCCTTCTTTATACCTATCAAAATAAGTGTTAAAAAATCCAGTCATCTGATTGGTCAAAACTGTTCCACTATTCGAGACGCATGATTTTCCCCTAATCGCCAAGTGGTCGAATGTTCAAATGGTCGAATACCAAATCGTCGAATCGTCATTTTGTCGAATGCTTAAAACGTCGAATTGTCAACTGGTCGAATGCTAAAAACATCGAATCGTCAAATGGTCGAATGTTCAAAACATCGAATCGTCAAATGGTCGAATGCTAAAAACGTCGAATTCTCAAATGATCGATTGCTAAAAACATCGAATCAGCAAATGGTCGAATGTTCAAAACGTCGAATGGTCATTTCGTCGAATGCTCAAAACGTCGAATTGTCAACTGGTCGAATGCTAAAAACATCGAATCGGCAAATGGTCGAATGTTCAAAACGTCGAATCGTCAAATGGTCGAATGCTAAAAACGTCGAATTCTCAAATGATCGAATGCTAAAAACATCGAATCAGCAAATGGTCGAATGTTCAAAACGTCGAATGGTCATTTCGTCGAATGCTCAAAACGTCGAATCGTCAAAAAGTCAAAAAATTTGCTTGGTTTAAATTAATGTTAACTTACATCAAACAAATTTTTCGACTTTTTGACGATTCGACGTTTTGAGCATTCGACCATTTGACGATTCGACGTTATGAGGATTCGACGAAATGACGATTCGACGTTATGAGCATTCGACGAAATGACGATTCGACGTTTTGATCATTCGACCATTTGCCGATTCGATGTTTTTAGCATTCGACCATTTGCCGATTCGATGTTTTCAGCATTCGACCAGTTGACAATTCGACGTTTTGAGCATTCGACGAAATGACCATTCGACGTTTTGAACATTCGACCATTTGCTGATTCGATGTTTTTAGCATTCGATCATTTGAGAATTCGACGTTTTCAGCATTCGACCATTTGACGATTCGACGTTTTTAACATTCGACCATTTGACGATTCGATGTTTTTAGCATTCGACTTGTTGACAATTCGACGTTTTAAGCATTCGATCAAATGACGATTCGACGATTTGGTATTCGACCATTTGAACATTCGACCACTTGGTGATTAGGGGAAAATCATGCGTCTCCACTATTCTACTAATCTACCACCATGGGACTGCACTCTTACTTTTTCTCTCTTCTCAGCTGAGATAGCCCCTTCAGGCTGCTTCTACAACAGCTTTTTTTTCATCGAAATCAGTGTAAAAACGTTGCGCGCGCAACGTTTTCTTTTGCTCTTGTCGATAAAAAAAAGCTGTTGTAGAAAGCCCCTCAGGTCTTCAATCGAGTTTTGTCCTTGTATTTATCTAAATATTTTTACTTCCAAGTTGAAGTTATAAGTTAATATTGACTACCACGCTAACAACAGTAATTATGGCTGGTCATAATTATTTAAGTGATCCGAAAAATCCTTTCTTTTCATTAGAGAATGATATAGACGACGAAACATTTATTAAAAGTGCACTTCGAAGACCTGCTGTTTCTCCAGACTATAGTTCTTATAATTCTAGTAATCATTCGAATATGAACAATGAACTTGAAGAAAAACATTATGAATTAGTTACAAAGAAAAAGGAAATTGAAGACAGAACCATTAAATCTTCAGAACGGTCAATTTCTTTATTAAGGGACTCAGAAGAAATTGGAGCTGCGACAGCCGAGGTAAGCTGTTTAATGTTCAATTTTTCATATTAATATAACAATGGGCTAGTAAATAATTGTAGAATATTGATTAATCAACTCTCATTTATTTAAATGAATTTCACAATTCGGAAACAAATATTTATCTAATAATATAATATATAACCATCAAAATCTTTATAGACAATTTTAAAGTTTATTTTTAAATTTAATTAAAACAACTCAAAAATGAAAGTGTTGACTTTTTCTTTTAAAACTTACTTTTATTGCTCTATTCAAGTTAATATAGTTATTTTATTTGTTACTGTGCCTAGTATATTATAGTGACGTGCCGCGACAAAAGAGCTGTTTTTGACAGAATTAAAATTAGAAGTATAAATAAATAAAAATGACCAATTTTTTTTACAAACTATTAATATTTATTTCATTATTATGTGCAATATTTTCAGAAAAATTTGCTTTTGATGTTAAATAATCAATAATAAATTTTTAATGAAGTTAAAAGTACTCTAAACATAACCTAAAATTCTAAGCAGCTAAGGTCCCTTTTGTCGCGGAATGTCACATATTATGCATGCATATAGCACATGAGTTACCTGACTAAACTATTCAGTGACAATTTGATAGAGAAAACTCAAAAAAATTATTTTTTCTGATTCTACATTAAATATTATTTTAGAACATAGAAATTTTGAGGCGAATTTAAAAAAAATAAAATTATTTTGGGAACTATAGTGTTTAATTCAGGGTGTCTACTCGTCCTGGAAGTCCTGGAATTCCTGGAAATGTCCTGAATTTTTAACAATCGTCCTTGAATTTTTTATATTTTGTTTTCTAATATTCAATAATTTCAAAATTAAATAAATTAAATTTCATAAGTGCAAGAAAAATAGTGATCTCTCTTGCACTCATGAAATTTTGTTTACACTATATGCTTTGATAGCATAAAACGGAAAATCTAAATATTTGCATATCTGAATATGTTACATAAAAACTATCAGTTAAAATCTATTCTTTTATCTATTAAAAAGTAAATTCAAATTCGTCATTTGATTGAAGAAATATGGGTTTCTACAAAGTAGATTGTTAATGGGTCAGTCCACTGACTTTCGTCTGAGAGTCGTTGCGACCATATTTTAAAAAAATCTAATTTTCATATATGTAAAACTCGATGACTTGCTGAGTTCATTAACCATAATATAATGGTAGAAATTTTATTTCGTTAAATAATATTAATTACACTGTCCGACACTAATTTTGCCCTTTCAATAATTTTAGTCACTTTCAATAGATTTTTCCACTCTGAATACGAGTCTGAAAAGAAAAATGCTTCACCACGTCGAGTGTTTGAGAAAATTAGTGTTAAAAAGTGGAAAAGGCATGTTTTTGGCTATATTTGATTATTATTAAAAGAAAAATAAGAGGTGCTAGAATTTTGTTTCTGGTATCAAATGAAAACTTGAATCACAACTAACAATTTCCTTGAAGAAGAATTCGAAGGCATTTCCGATAAGGCAAATAAAAATGATTTTTTCTTTTGTATTAAATTTTGTTATTAATCAAATTTTATTAGCACTATGTATAACCTTAGCATTGTGAAACAAGTGATAAACAAATGAATTTTTTAGCACTTAAATTCATAACATTTTATATTATTTTCAGGTTATATTTTTTTACCAAAAAAATGTTTAGCAATCTAATTTTTAGAAATTCATACAAAAGATTTTAATTAAAGTTTTATTTAAAAATACGTCTTAATTTTAAATAAATTAAATTGATCAATTCTTCTAATAGAAATTAGATGCCTAACTAGTAGAAGAAAAAGTATAGGTATTAAATTAGATATTCAGTAATCATACAAATTAAATTTTTTGTTAAATTTAAACACATAATTAATTCATAAAATTAATTATAATTTGTTTTTTTTAATTATTTTCTCATTGTTAGATATTGAAATTTATTTAAATTGTAAATATTGTCTGCTTTTATTCTAATGGATAAAAACAATTACTGAAAGCAATGTTTCAATTTTGGAAAAACAAAACGTTAAATTCATAGGAATACTTTATTTCTCCTTCTTACGTTTTTTTATTTTCTATCCTTTTCGACTCACTCATAATTTTTAGTATTGGCTATATTAAAGATATTCTTTCGATACTTTCCCGGACTATAATTTTAATATAGTCAGTTTTAAAAATTATAATTCTTTTACTAATTTTTCTAAAATATATTAAGAACTGCCTACTAATATGAACAATATTAATTTTTAATATAAAACACGATTTCCCTAAATTGAAAAAAAATATATTAAATTCTATTACCAATTTTAACAAATATTAATACAAAATCTCTCTCCGTGTATTATGGTTAATGAACTCAGCAAGTCATCGAGTTTTACATATATGAAAATTAGACCTTTTAAAAATATGGTCGCAACGACTCTCAGACAAAAGTCAGTGGACTGACCCTAATATAATTTATAAAGAAAGTAATTTTGATAGTCCTTTGTCTATTATCAATTATTCTAACTATTGTACAAAATACACTTATCTATTTTAATGTCCTGGAAAAATAAGAAATTTGTCCTGGAATGTCCTGAAAAGGTCCTGGAATTTTCAATCTCATTTACAGTAGACACCCTGTTAATGATTTCTATTATGCCACCAAACGTTACCCGGTTTCAAAAAATATTGTTTGTAAAAAAAGCATTTAAGGGGATCCCACATACCGACAATGCAGATCTAAAATGGCTAAAAATCTGCAACGACCGTTTCTTGGAAAATATAAGATATTATGACTTATAAATTTGACAAACTCACTTTTTAACATAAATACACAGGATGAGTATTTTATTTGTTGTAATTATTGAAAAAAAGTTTTTCATAAAAAATTAAATATGAACAGTTTTTTTGTAACAGGTCTTTTGACAACAGCTCAAACTGCAACGACCATTTCTCGAAAACAACGAAACAAAATAATTTTTCCATTTGGGAAATTTAATTTCGTAGGAAAATACACAGGATGAGACCCATTTGCCATTCAGAAATAAATAAAAACTTTATTTTTCCCAAAGTGTATAAGTGACAGCTGTTCGGTAGCACATGATATTTAATTTACTAACATTAGTTTTTCTTTAATAATTTGAACAAAATATATTTCTCCCATTGTGTATATTTTATCACTAATAAATTTCCACTCGAAAAGAAGACATTATGTCTCATTGTTGTTAATTTAAAGGTAAAAAAATGAAAATTTGTCAGTTTTGGTACCTTTGGCGCCATCTCTTGGTTCTATGTATCACTAAACATCTGTCTGATGTGTTCTTCTTGTTGCAAATTACTATACAAAATAGTTTACATAAATTAAAGTTTTATATTCTTGTTTTCATGTAGAATTAATCTTATTATGTGTATTTGTTATTGATATTAAGTTTGTCAAATGGAAAAGTTATTTTGATTTTGTTGTTTTCAAGGAAAGGTCGTTGCAGTTTAGGCTGTTGGAAACTGCTCATGTTTAACTTTTTATGAATAATTTTTTTTCAATAATTACAACAAATAAAATACTCATCCTGTGTATTTATGTTAAAAAGTGAGTTTTTCAAATTTATAGATCATAATATCTTACATATTCCAAGAAACGGTCGTTGCAGATTTTTAACCATTTTAGATCTGCATTGTCGGTATGTGGAATCCCCTTAAGACTTAAATTTCCAGTTTCCTGGCATGTCCCACACGGAGAGAAATTCTGTTTTAATTTGGTGTTGTTGCGCGCAAATGGCTCGCTTCGATCGCGGTATTCTGCATTTGTTATGCATTATTTGTTTTCTTGTTATTGTTTCCTATTATATGTTTTATAAAATATATTTTTTTTCTTAAAGTTACTACGACTTTAAGGATTACATTCTCATCACTTGTTTTTGTTTGCTGATGATGCGAGATTAAGTGGATTTAAATGTATATTTTTGGTATTGATGATTAAAATTTTGAAGTTATTTTTAATTATACTAACTCTCTTAGCAGAAACGTGATTTTCAGAAGCAGCTATAATATTCTTAAAGTATTAGAATCAAATATCAATATCAAAATATTCTAATTTGAAAGAGTTAACAATTTTGATTAATCAGTGTAAGTTTTATTAATTTATTGCAAGCGGCTTTTCAGTTATGTATCAATCATTTTTAAAAATGTAGTAATATTTTATTTATGGAAAAAACAAAATTTTACAAAAACAATAGAAATTTTTTTAACACAGTTAAGCTGACTGACCCAAAAACTTAAAAAAAAGTTTCTGAAGAAATAAGCTAGTTAACGAACTCGGCCTTCATTTTTACACCAACTTTAAGTGAGTTAAATTTGAAAATGATCGGATAAGTTTTTCAAGAGTTATCGTGGGAACAAAATTTTTGGTCTACAGGCAGACACCATCGCCGGACCATGTTTTTCGGGTTCAGGGAACCCCAAAGCGTAAAGATTTCATAAAATTAGCAAAAGTCAATTTTCCACCAAAACTAATACTTTCTCATGTGATGAGAATGTCAAAATTTTAAAAATGTGAAAAAAGATCAAACCTTCTATAAAATTTAAACTGAACAGAGTTTTTTTCTTTTTTGGGGCGCCAAAATGTCGAATATTTAATATTCCAACTGGACTTGTTTGAATGTCGAATATTCGACATATACTTTGAGTGTCGGTTTTTAGAAATTCGAAAATTCGAATAAGGCGACCGAAATGTTGAATTTTAGAATTAGCCATTTTAGCGTTCTAAACCGAACAACACTGGGATCGGTACAAATTTTGTAGTCATTTGGATCAATATTTGACATTTAAATTAAACTAACTCAAATTTTCGATTTTCGAACTCAGCGAAAAAATTTGAACAGTTTCTTTTGAATTATTTTACACAGTTGTAAAAATATTAGATATCAAATGCGTAGCATTTGAATTTTTATATGTTGAAATATACTATTTAATCTGACCGGTACGCAAATTTATAAACTATTTTTTAAAATAAATCATTAAAAGAAAAAATATCTGTAATTTCTAAACTAAATTGTTCACCACAACAAGAATTTTCCCACTGTAAAAATGGTGCGTGTTATTATTAATTAACAAATTTGTTATGTACCATTCCAAATTAAAAATATTAAATTTTTTTTTGAGAAATTATTGCAAATTGGTGGCGAATGAACATAAATAATTTAATTATTTAAATAAAAGTTTTAAGATTTTAAAAAATAAAAAAAAATTCTTTTAAAATAGTAAAATAAGTAAGACCCAAAAACTTAAAAAAAAAGTTGTTAATAGCAAAGTTGTAGCTGATACAAAGCGACAAAAAAAGTCTTTGGTGACAAAATTGCATATGCAAAAATGTGGGAGATAATGGAGTCGGAATATTGATTTTTTGTCAAAAAAAGCGCACAAAAAATATATATAGAGAGTGATTTTTCTGGAAATTGCGACTTTTTTTGTGTATAAGTTTGTTTTGTAAGTATATTAGAGTGCAAATAGGTTAAAATCAATTGATTAACTGTTATTCCTTTAAAAAAATTCGATTTTCAGTGTTATTTTGGAATTTTTTAGTTTTTTTGACCATTCAAGGAACTATAACTTCGAAAATTGAGTTTTATCAAGTAATGTTCTAGAGGAAAGTTGTTTGTATTAACCTAATCTAAAATAATATAAAATTAAAAATTCTAAATTTTGAAAAAATTGTGTTTTCAAAATTTTGAAACTACCGTAGTTTTTGTAGTTTTTGGCGAAAATGTCTGGTTAACGAACTTAGCCTTCATTTTTACACAAACTATAAGTGTGTTAAGTTTAAAAACGTTCTGATAAGTTTTTCAAGAGTTATCGTGGGAACAACAAAAACCGTCTACAGACGGACAGACAGACAGACGCACTCGCTGGACCATGTTTTTCGGACTCAGGGCACCTCAAAACGCAAAGATTTCATAAAATTAGCAAAAGTCAAAATTTGACTAAAACTAATACCTTCTCATGTGATGAGAATGTAAAAATAATTGAATCTTTGTAAAAAATTATTAAATTCTTTGGGAAATTTTATTAAAGTAGTGGATATTAAAAATTCTTTATTTGAAAACAGTTTTTGAAAATAACTGAATTTTGGAGAAAAATGTTATTATTTATAAAAATAAATGAAATTTTGATGAGAAGTTTTTTAATTTTTTGACTGTAACTAAATTTCTGCGAAGGAATTTATCTATTACTTTGAAAAATAATATTAAATTCTTAAGACGAATTTTAATAATATATTTGTTTTTAAATAATTGGATTCCTTTGTGAAATTTTATTGAAATAGTAGATATTGAAAATAATTATATTTCTTTTAGAGTTTTTAACTAAACTAGTTCATTCGAAGATATTAAAAAATGATTTAAGAAATGCTGCATTTTATAGGTATAAAATGCATAAAAATTCTTATGCTAATAAATTAAAGGATGAGTTTTTTTAAATAACGTAAAATTGGATATAACTTTAATAGAAATCAGTTTCCAGAAACAAACAATTTTAAAAACAGTATTGTGAGAAACATACCCAGCATACAAAATTATTAATTATAACTCAAAATAAATTAAGAACTTTGTTAAACAAAATATTGAGAAAATATTAAAAATCGTCATTTGGACGGTATAGAGGGATTGGTTATTACCAATCAGATCATTCATACATACGAGTAAACATGTGTAGAGTGAAATTCAAACTTCATTAAGCTTTATGTCAGGAGCGTATCTATATGATCCAGCGCCTAAATTGTTTTTTTCAGTTTACAAAATAAAAAAAATCGACAATCATACCAATTTTTAATTTTTATTCAAAAAAGTGAGAGGAATGACAATTTCAACATTTTTTAATTTTATTTAATTGACAAATAATTTTCATCCAACTTAGAATGCCCTATCATGTTTATAAAGGACAATTTTATGTGAACAAAATTTGCGATCAATTTATATATATTAATATTGTTTTGATTAGGGGTGAGAGAAATGACGCTTTAGGTTGTGAATCTCTGTTTATGTCTCAATTTTAATTTTTTTAACGCAAAATAATTACATTTTTTAAAAAGTAACTTAAATTAATATTAGAGATGTTAATTTAAATATTGATCACAATAATTAATCAATATCTCTACCCACAGCAAAAATATTGTATAATATTCAACGAGTGAGAGGAATGACGCGGTACTACATGACAAATTTCATTTTTATATTTAAAAAAACTACACGACATATTTTATTTATATCTTAGAAAATTATTCTTAAATATCATAACTTTAAGAAAAAATTGATAAAGTACCTATTTTCATGTTTTAAATAATTGTTTTACGTATTGAAAAAATGAAAAGCACTTAGATGACAGGTTATAAAATCGATTTTGAGGTGGTAAAATATTTTTAAAATGTATTAAATAATAAAATTTTACAACTTTTTCGTGCAGAACATTTAGAAAAAGTGATAAAATAGAGAAATATGACTTGATATTTTCCCAAATGATTATAATTATTTAGAAAATCTTGACTGCATGCAAAATGAAGTTTTTTGGAGAATCACCCGTATGAGAGGATTACTGTTGGACGCTAAAAAGAGACATATCAGAGACCGAAAATTTAAAGAGAATAAAAAGCTCTTCTCCAGAGATCATTTTAATAAAAAAATGAGGTATTCACTAAATAAAGATTAAAACTGTAGTAAATTTGACATTTAAAAATTTTAAAAACCAATTTTAAATTCGTAATTAGCGACCCCGAAAACACCAGATTAATGATTTTCAAGTGAATCTGATTAATTTTACTTTTTTGGCGCTATTTTGGATACGCCATTTTTAATTTTTAAAAATCGACTTTAAATTCGTAATTAAAGACCCCGAAAACCCTTGAGTAACGATTTTCAATTAAATACGAGCAATTTTTTAGAAATCTGCCATTTAGGTCCGCTCTTTTTAATTTCTTTTATGTAATTAGAGTCACTGAATTCAGATCAATAGTAAAAATATGCGAAATGTCTGTTCAAGACACGAAAAGTAAGTCAATTACCATGCAAACCAATTTCTCAGACTTCACCACCTTATTAAGCGTAAACTTTCGGTCCGACTATATTTTTCTCTTTAAATACACCCTAAGGAAGATAACCTACCATATGGCACTCTTCGCACTCAAAATGTTTTTTTGTGTGCCGGTGTTATTAGCAACAATTTTTTATTTAATATTTAGTTTTATTTAATATAACATAATTATAACAACGTTTAACGGAGAGAAGAGGTGCTGTCAATTTGACACAATGGGTTTAGTAAAACATTTACTACGCCGATAGTAGGGGCAGAATCATTCAACATCAACTTCATAACAACGTGATACATTTATTAATACTGTGTGTATTCTTTTCATCAAATCTACATCAATTGAGGGTCTGGATGCTACAATGTGTTACGCGCCATGTTAAGTAACACGTTGTAGCATCCAGACCCTCAATTACTTCTATCCTATTATCATTGTTTTCATTTTTACTCATATAAAGTTTTTCTATTTGCTCATCTGTCCATTTTTTTCGTTCGTCTGCAATATCTAATTGAACTGGGTCTTGAATTCTGCCAAATAATCTTTTAATCAGATACTTATCGCAGAGTTAGAAGGCATGTCATAAAGACCGAGGCATCAGTAGCTTGAGTTGTATAAAATGCTTGTTTGTAAGAGCTGTGGACACTGCTACCATCGAAACCCCATTTAGATAATGAGCACATATTTTATAATTCACCAGAATTGAGTGCTTGAAAGGTGTCATCATCTTTCAGAGACGTCAATAAATGTTCAACAGTAAGACTTAGTAATGACTGCAGATCAACGTAGACTGAAGTTTCAGTAACTTTTGCTTTTCCAGTTTCTGGATAGCATTTTTTTTGCCAATTGTATAATTTTGTAAGAAGAATACCAGATAGAGTGTTTGATCTTATTAATTGATATTGATGTCGAGTTAAACTTGCATCTACAATTCAAAGGAATTTTTGCCGATAATTGTTCGATCGTTAAATTTTAACGTTTCAAATGCAATCAGTTTTTTAACAGATTTAGAATCTTCTACCCGGTTTTGAGTTCTAAGTCCCATTTGTGCTGCATAAATTAATTATGAAAGGGGTGTGTTTTTCCTTAGATCCATACACGGAAAAAAAAGTCCATCAACCATTAATGGATTAGTATATTACTTTGAGACGGGACTCTTTTTCCGTTGATGGTTACTTAACTTCACTTAACAATTGAAAAACATCATTGAAGTATTAAAAAAGAGTCATGGAATGATTAGAATGCCAGTATGTGACCAATTGTTTTAGATTTAATGGTGAATTATTATATCAATGGATGTTTGAATGTTTACGAATCATTAGTAAAGTTTGTGAAACGTTAGTTGACTCGTAGTCTAAATCGGTGCTCTTCACCAGCGCATTGTTGCGCAGTGTACCGATGCGTATTTCTTCCGGTTTCTCTATAGTCCATGTGTTTTTGCTGTCTGCTATACAAATTCCTATATACTATTATGTGTAATGTGAATATTTAACTTAACTAATAATTTGCAGTTTGATTGCGTCTAGAAATTGACCTCGATGAAAATATATTTTCTTTTATATTTCTCGCTAATTAAAAAGTAGTTATTAGTGCAAAATCATTTCTCACAAGTTGTGAAAAATTTTGTTATTTGGTATATAAGAACAGTTCGCTTCTAAACTTAAAGTGTTATAAGTGTGCGTTTCTACGTGTAGTTATTATAAGTGCGAAAATGTATTGGTCTAAAGCGTCTAAGAGTGTAAATAAAATATCGGAACTGTGCAACGAAAAAATGTGTTTATTCTGTACCAAATAGTGTCTAAAATTAGGGATAATTCTGAAAGAATAAGTTGAATTTTTTGAATGCTTTTGATAGTCATGGAAAATTTAATAGACAGTTTTCTAAATTTTAGTAAACGAGTTTTATATATTGTGACTCCAAGTATGTTATCCATTCAATGATTTTGTGTCCCGTCTCAAAGTAATATACTAGTCTATTAATGATTGATGGACTTTTTTTTTCCGTGTACTTTTATGTTATTTCATTTTCTCTGTGCTGTCATTAAATAGAATTTCTGGTCGACCCCCATGTTTTAGTTATTAGTTTTTTAATTTGATTTTGTAAGATGATATCTGTCTTTTTTCGATTTCTTTTTGAAAAAATTCAATTATTCGAGCAATTTGTCGCATCCGGACATTTTTATTATATGTACTAAACATTTCAGATTTACTTAGAGACCAAGTGTTCGTTTTCGTACCTTTAAAAAGAATTAACCTATTATTACAATACAAACATGACTTTTTCTATTGTTTATTATCACTGTTTATTGGCATTTTTTATGGCTATTTTTAAAGTGAACTGATGTAATTGAGCTCCTGCGGGCAATAAGTCGATCTGCGCTCGGACGCACTCTCTAATATCAGTCAAACTGTAGAAGAATAAGATTGCCTTCAGGATCACGAACATATACATCATTTAACTTTCCAAAGGTCACAGATTAATGTTCTGTAGGGTAAATGTGCCATCTACTGCGATTTTCAGGTTTAGCAGCCTTTGAAATAAAATTTCGAGAATTATAATGCAAAAAATAAAGTTAAGGCTAATTAAATTGAAAGCATTTGCCATTTAGATAATAAAACATTACCTAATAAAAACTTTATAGAAATTGATTATTTAAACAAATTATATCAAATACGTGAATTACTGGGAGATTGAGTTAACTACTGTGAGCGAATTACTGCAATAGAAATTCGTGTATTTAGTGGTTATGTTGCTCCCAGTAATTCGAGAAAACGGATATTCAATAAAAATGAGTCAATTACTGCGATAAGCAATATTCATTCCTTAATAATTAAATTAATAATAAAAAGTGACCATATGGAAATAGTGTCAATGCGGGACGCTCGCTGATTTATATGATAAAGAGCGTTCAATGGTCTCTGAAATTTGTAGGTTATGTGCGACCTATACTTGTCGCCCTACAAGAACGGCACTGCCTGGTTTAAATGACGTGAAATTGGTGAAAAATCATTTTCAAACGAATTATTCTCTGCGCCCAAGCACTTTTTGCAAAATCTGAATCTGAACCATAGACACAAATCTTCCTAATCACCTTTTTTTTCTTCTTAAATGACTTGAAGCTAGGCCAACTATCAGAACACACTCACTTATATACCAACTAGATTTGCGTTTCTACAGAACGACTTTTGAGGTTAGGAGTACTCGCCAGAGAAGAGGGAAACTGTAGAAAACCTCTTCTGAGTACAACCGGTTTATCGACAGCCGAGTTTTAACGGTGTGTACTGGACAATAATCGACAGTGCACATCATTATACCTCGACGTCAAACCTCCCGCTCAGATTATCTCACATGCCGGAAAAATCCCAGGCTAATGGGCGCGAACCAAGTACCCTTGGTCCGCCTACCGAGCCAGGCATCTATCCAACCGAGCTAATCTGTCGGTTTCTTAATCACCTAAATCTAATTTTTTGAATCCATGCAGAAACGCGGTTGCAAAATGGGAAACTCAAAAGTAATGTAATGACAGGCGACAAGACGTGTGTTACAGCCATTTGGTATTAGAGGGCAGAAGCATGCAGGGAGTGTAAAGGCTCAGCTGTCAAAATGATTCGCATTACATTACTCTGGCCTTTCCCATTTTGCAACCGCGTTTCTGCATGGATTCAAAAAAAATTTCGGATTTAGGTAATTAAGAAGATCTGTGTCGTTGGTTCGGATTCAGATTTTGCAAAAATTGCTTGTGTGCAGAGAAAAACTCGATCAAAAATGATTGTTTACCTATTTCGCGTAATTTAAACCAGTCAGTGCCGTATTTGTTGGGTGATAACTGTGAGTCGCATATTATCGAGAAATTTCAGAGACCATTGAACACCGTTAAGCAAAAAAGGTCATTTTCCACAAGAAAAAGGGAACAGGAAATTTATAGGAGTAAATTGGAGTGGAATTGAAACAGCGCGCGTTTTATGGCATTTACATGTTTATATTATGCTTCATTTATGGCATTACATCACATATTTTTTCTTTCTATATTTATAATGTTTCTCAATTACGACAAGAATAAATGTAAGATTAGTCATAAACATGAAAACTGAGATAGAAAACTGCATTAGCTGTATCTAAATGCAAAGTACGTAACCAATGTCTGACATATATATATTAAATAATAAAGGCGACAGAACACCACCCTGAGGGACACCCACGCCACAGGTCCTACTTTGTTTTGCATTTGAAAAAAACAGCTCCCTTCTTTCTGTAAAGGCTGCAACAAAGTTGACAATACGTTCCGAAATTCTAAGATTGCGTAACTTTTCATTCAGGATTAGCAGGCGAACATTGTTGAATGCACCCTTAATATTAATTGCCAATGCGAGAGTGACACAACCCCTACTGAAACCCTGCAGAATATCAGTTACGACAGACGAAACACAATCCATGGATGATCGCTTCCGGCGAAATCCAAACTGGAAACTGGGAATAATGTTTCCTCGTTCCACGAAATGTTCTAACCTGCGATGGACTATCCTTTCCATGAGCTTGGAGAGGACCGATGTAAGAGAGATGGGACGAAAACCCTTTCCTCCCGGCTTTGGAATAAAGATGACTCTTGTATTTCTCCAAGCTTCGGGGAATAATGAGTTTAAAAAAATCTATTCAATAATTTCAAGCATAAACCCTGAGACTTAAGAGAGAGAGAGAGCTCTAAGCTATTCCCAGGTAACATAATCCGTTCCTGGGGCAGACTTTATGTTACCCCGCATAAGAGCAGACCGTAATCCCTGCCATGAGAAAGGAGCATTGAAAACATTGCCCTCGTCAACATCATCATGGTGCGGAACAGTGGACGAAGGAATCTCTTGACAAACTAAATCATTCTGAAGTTTTTCTAACTCCGGAGACCCAGATGAATCCTGGTTAAATCTTGGACTTCGAGGACCGCTCTTTAGTGATCTCACCACAGACCAAGTCTTGGCAAGTCCCGTATCCGGAGACAATTCGCTGCCCATGGTTCTAAACGAATCACGCTTCTTATTACGTAAGAACCATTTGACCTCCAAGTCCACCCTCCTGGCCTCCAACTCGTTCTCCTTCGTCTGGTTCCTCCAATAGGCCCGGTTGGATTCTCTTCTTCTCCTAACTGCTTCGTCGCATTCTGAGCTCCACCATAAAGGACGAGTTTTGCATTTCTGAGAGTTCAAGGAAGGCAAAAAACCACCACTAGCCTCCACCGAAGCTACCATCCCAGAAACAAAGGTATCATAAATTGCAAGCGGAGATTCACCTCAATCAAAAGCAGCCGTCAAGGAAGGAATACTCTCTTCCATCCAATCTCTAAACTTGGACCAATCAACGTTCTGAACATGTACCTTATTGAGGAAGCTTTACAAAAGCTAGGTTCACATGAGAATGAGGAAGTAATCAAAACATGGTCCGATCCAAAATGATCACCAGTAACTTCCCATGAAAACAGATGGTGATTCTCACAATCAGATAGGGTAAAAATTAAATCCAAATTCGACTGACCGCGATTATCCAAAGGAGAGAATGTAGGGTAAACATCATTGAGAACAACAAAACCCTGATGCTCAGCAACGGAAGATAAATGTCTGCCTCTGACCTCCGAATGCGTAGCGCCCCAGGACTCGTGATGAGCGTTGAAGTCGCCACAGATAATAGGATATGGGCACGAATTTACAAGGCCATATATGGCAAGCCAATCCTCGTAATCAGTATGAACGTTGGGCGGACAATAAACCAAAAGAAACGTGATCGTTCCCAAGACAGAACTAACGTCCAAAAGACGACATAGTACAAAAAAAGAAAAAAAGTTGCCAACCTGTAAAGAATACAGAAGTTTAGGTTCTATAACAAGATGAGTTAATTTATTAATTAATTCCATATAAAAGATTTACTAGATATTATAAAGAAATGTGTATAGAATAAGCGAAAAAAGATTCAGGGATACAAAATGTCCCCGACCAAAACGTTAAAATGATTTAGAAACACATTCGATCACATGTAAGAATTAAGCTTAATGGACAAAGACAAAAATAATTCTTATCCAGCTTACCAAAAGTCCTGTATAAATTTCAATAAGAAGCAGACAAAATTTCCAAAAATAAGCGAAAATGTGATCTTACTAGCATATCAACCCTCCAAATTGCAGATCTGGATTCTTAAATCGAACGAGAAAGTGATTCTCAAAATTCCATGAAGGTTATGCACGTGTCAGAATCCAAGTCAAATCTCAGAAAAATTGAAAAAATCATCAAAATAACGTTGTGGGACAAGAGGAAAGTCAATTCGTACTCCAAAAATTAATTAATAATTAATCAAATAAGATGCAGAAAACCCAATTCAAGTTGAAAGAAAAAAAAGAACATGTGCTTATAAGCATAATAAATTTTCAGCAATCTTAACTAATACAAGTGTGAAACAGACTATAATTTCATAAGTACAAGATAATCAGAATTCAGAGCAAAATAAACTGTAGTTCACCAATAGAAATTTTATCACATATCTATTTTATATTAAATTCTCTCTGGGTTCAAAGAAAAATAAAAAAAAACTATAAAACACTCATATCAATTTGGCGCAAGAAAATCAGCGCCGGAAACAAAAAAAACAACATATGTGAAGGCAGATTCACACTTACTGTCCTCTGTTTCTGTCATTTGTATGACTGGATTAACCAAACTTTCCAAAGAATCTTGATTTATTTTGCCTGTCAAAACGTACTCCATTTTTAAATCTATAAGCAAAAATTTTACTAAAGCTAAGGTTGAACGCAGCGTCATTCTAAGACCTTTAGTTGTTTTATCAGTAAGAAACGTATTTTTATGGATATTTCCAGCCACCAGCCTTTCTTTCCATTCATTTAAATAAAACAGAGTGTCTTTCACAATCTGTAAAATAAAAATAATTAATTTCTGAAATTATAATATATTATTTGACAAATTAAGACTTATACTTTCATGCATTGGCTATCAAGGCGATTGCCTGTTGAGTTCATGGAGTTTAGTTAATTAACCAGAATTTTTATATTAAAATTCTACTTCATTTACTAAAATTCAATGTTAAACTACCTTCCGCAAAATTTTGTTTCAATGAAGCATTATTAAGACACATATTCATGAATTAATAATTTAGACTACATACTTGCAACTCTTTAACTCTTTCATGTTGAGCAAACGATTTTATGGCCTTCAAACGATGTAAAGTTTCAGAGAAAATTATGACCTTTCTGCCTTTATCTATAGGATGAGTAAATGATTTTTTTAAGTTTCCCATTTTTCCAATACAGCACATTTCGGTGTATATTTTCCTATTCGAAGAGCCACTACCAGCAACTATGCCATGAAATGTATGTAGGAGCAACAGCTCCTACATTTTCCAGTATAACAATTTCCTAAACAATAAGTTTTGCCAATTCGTCACCATGCGTAGAGCACTTTGATGCAAATACTGCAATTGACTGAGAGTAATTGTCATAAAGAGGTTGATAAAAGAATACTAAACCATAATCAGCTATTTGGTCCATGAAGTTGATTATCACTTTTTTTAGAAAAGCGTTCTTTTAAAATATTAAAAATATTTCGATCACAGCCGCATGGGCACCTTATTTGCGAGAAGTATTTGTAAAAAATTATACATTATAATAATTTAATAAAAATATTCTAAAATATTATTAACCCTTTAAGGACCAAATGTACAAAAATTTAATAGAACTTTGACAGAACTTTTTAGTATGAAAACGAAGTGATAAACATTTTGAAATAAACATTTCTTAAAGCTTATAAATAAAGAAATTACATACAATTAATTAATAAAAATCCGATTTTTTAAAGATTTTTATTTAGAAATAAATTTTTTTTAATAATTTATAGCAAAGAAATACATCTTGAAAGTATATGAGGCATTCCATGTCAAGTGATCCAGGTGTAGAAAAATTTGTCTCTAATCGTAGCAAAATTTGGGACTTTTGTAGTACTAATAGATAGTAATTTTTCGTGAAAATATTTTTTTACCTAGTCCAATATTTTCCGAGGGGGAGGGGGTTAAATTTTTGGAATTTTCAGTACAATGCTTATTTCAATAATTTTTTACTCTTAAACTATTAAACATGAAAATTTGGCAAGGTACATTTTGGAAAGGTTTTTTAATGCTCTTTCGATTGGAAATAGGCATTTGAAAAAAAAGATTTTTTTGGCCCAAAAAAATCAAAATTGAAAATAAATTTTAATTTTTTGGAAAAAGGGCAGCTTTTTTTTTTTAACGAAAGCTGAGGTTTTTTCCTAAAAGAACATATAAATGAAAAAGTGGGACAAGAATGTTTAAACATTGAAAAAATGAATTCTCTCGTAAAAACCGGGTTTAGAGCGCTCCGGTGAGTAGAAACCTCTGTTTTTCAATGTTTAAACATTCTTGTCCCACTTTTTCATTTATATGTCCTTTTAGGAAAAAACCTCAGCTTTCGTTTAAAAAAAAAAAAAAAAAAAAAAGCTGCCCTTTTTCCAAAAAATTAAAATTTATTTTTAATTTTGGTTTTTTTTTGGCCAAAAAAATTTTTTTTTTAAATGCCTATTTTTAATCGAAAGAGCATGAAAAAACCTTTTCAAAATGTACCTTGCCAAATTTTCATGTTTAATAGTTTAAGAGTAAAAATTATTGAAATAAGCATTACACCGTAAGACACCTGGGTCACTTGACATGGAATGCCTCATATATATCGCGTCAAAAATGTACGACCTAAAATTATTAACATAGAAAATAAATAAAAACTAAATGCCGGATTAAAAATTGCCTTCGAAGTTGACTTTTTAATAAATGATATACAACAGGTGCACATTTTTTCAAAACTTCATCGGATTCATTTGAAAATGGTCACTCGATGGTTTTGGGGTCGCTGATTACAAATATAATAGTAGTTTTCAAAATGGTGGATCCAATACGGCGGACAAGTGAATTTAAAAATAGAAAATTGTATTGAGAAAACAAATTTTAAAAAAAGTAAAAAATTGAAAAATAATTAGACTCTAATATCTACCTTTATGTTAACATGCAAAACATGATCATCATTCCCAAAAACCCCCGAGTATCCTCTTTCAAAGAAATCCGATGAAATTTTGAAAAAATGTCAATCATATTGAATCCGACACTTTGAATTTTTGAAAACAATTATCATATTCGTAATCAGCGACCCCAAAAACCCCTAAATAACCGATTTCAAGTGATTCCGATGAAATTTTGAAAAATGTGTCTGCCATATTGGATCCACTATTTTGAATTTTTATAACATCATTTTAGAGTTTTCATGAATGACGCATACACATACGCTGTGCGTATCAGATGCTCCAGCACAAATACAATATTGTGGTCTTAATTCTGCAAACTTTGTCAGGCCAATTTTTAAATCGGGATAATCTTTTTTAACTCTTTGTGTAAAACTTTAATGTCCGAGAGTAATAATCTTTTTTGAAACTTTTCTTTTTTTCCATCCACTTTTATCAAAACAGTATCTTAAAGTTGGGCATTATGCGACTATTTATGTCACTTTCATAAAAATTATAAACTTTTTTTCGCAATATATTCTAGTAAATTTTTGCCACGTTTTGCATTTGGTGTTGCCAAAATTCCTTCCACTCTTTTCAAATTTTTAGCTTTTTTAGTCTGTCTTACTGAAGTACCAAATTTTAAAGCAATTTGGTGAGAAGTCCAACATTCAGGGGCAATGGTGAGTATCGACAATCGTAGAGGATCATTTGTAGGCAGAGAAAAAAATTTATCTTTGAGTCCAGTAAGCAATTTCTCTAACTGTTCTTGCCTTGATAAACATTGTCTTTTAGATTCAGGTTCTTCTGAAAAAATGTGTCATGTTCTTGAATTGAATTATCTTTGTTACATATTTTTCGACATTCATTGCAAATTCGAGAATTTTCCGGTACCTCGGGAAATAATTGGTTTTGAGACAGACTAATTATTTTAGTCCTGAAAAGGACTGATTTAAATATGACTGTTAACAAGATTTAATATTTCTGTAAATAAACCTGAAAATGAAAAAAATATAAACTATTCAAGTACCTGAAAATGAAAAAAAATATTAACTATTAAAGTACCTAAGATGTAAAGATAAAAATGTTTTCATAAAATCGAAATTTTTTAAAATTTAGATTTTTTAATGTATTGCTTTTAAACGATCTATAATTGAGTATAACATGTTATTTAGTCACACTTTAGCATAATTTATCAAAAAATACTATTCCATATTTCAGATGTAAGTATAATAATGTTTTCGGAAAATTAAAAAAAAACGAAAAAATTATCTATTTATGGGTCATTCTCACAATCGGGACAAATGACCCGTACATTAGATTTTTAAAATAAATAATAATAATTTTTCAAAACTTTTACCTCCTTATAATAGCATTCATCATGATTTAATCGAATCCTATGAAAAATAAATAAAATTTTTTAAATATTTAGAGATACACGTGTTTATATAGAATAAAAACTATTCTCCGTTACTGTTCATAAAGTAAGTTTCATTTATAAAAGAGGTATTATATTAATTCTGCAATATTAAAAAATCTTTCGCCAGGTAACATCTAAAAATCAAAACTCTTTATAGTGTCAGTATATGATGAAATTAAAAGAAAATAATCAGTTTTAAAAGGATTTTTAGTGTGTTCATCGACACAATAAAAACTCCTCTCCGTTACTGCAATAAATTTAGTTTTTTGAAAGTAAATAATAATAATTATTAATAATGTTATTCACATTGTTTTATTTGAAAACAAAGAACACCAAAGATGTTATTAACCCTTTGCCGTTCTTGTGTTACGAAATGTCGTTTAGAGTCTTTTTTGGGGGAACAACCAATGAGAAAAGGCGGTATGCTTGTGTTGATAAATTAGTTATGTGTGAGAATGTAAGTATTCTGAATTTGCAGGAACGTACCTAATTTAAAAAATGAATCCATTTATATTTTAAAATAAATTATATTTAAAAATAATATTTAATACCTAAAAATCTGGTTTTTTGTATAAAGTGGAAGTGTATTCGTAATTTATTACTTTTTAAACATAGCTATATTTGATTATTAAAGACTTTTATCAAATCTACATAACCTATGTAAACATAACCTGAAAATCAAACTAATTTCCGGCCCTGATATTATCCACGTGATTCCACTGTCAAACTGATTTTTTCTAAGGTGGGGAAAGCTTATGCACGGCAAAGGGTTAATTTATTTATAAAATTTATTTTTTACAACAGAATGAACATATTTCGAAGCTAACTCATAAAAGAAAACTCCCCTCCGTTACCGATGGTATATTTCCAGTATACAGTACCTAAATTACAGACTTTATTAATCATCGGATTCGGTTGAAACTCGTTACTCGGGGGTTTTTGGGGTCGCTGATTACGAATCCGATATAAGTTTTTAAAAATACAAAATGGCGGATTAAATATGGCAGACACTTTTATGAAAAATTCATTGAATTTGCTTGATACTTACTCAGGGGTTTTCGGAGTCGCTAATTACGAATCCCATATCAGTTATCCAAAATCCAAAATAGCGCATCCAATATGGTTAACACTGTTTTTGCTCTGGGCTTTTCGCAATCGCTTAATCTGATCTGAAGCTCTTTTAACTCCATAACTTCAAAATTCTGGCATATCCTCAAAAATGTGTTTGCCATATTGGATCCGCCATTTGGAATATTCAGAAACTGACTTAAAATTCGTAATCAGCGACCCCGAAAACCCCCAAGTAACGAGTTTCAAGCAAATCCGATGAATTTTTCAAAAAAGTGTCCGACATATTGAATCCGCCATTTTGGATTTGTAAAAACTGATATCGGATTCGTAATCAGCGACCACGAAAACCCCCGAGTAACAAATTTCATGTAATTTCCATGAATTTTTAAAATATTTTAGTTGCGATAAATTTTCAACAAAAATTCTGAATAAAAATCATTAATTTTTACTAATAATATTAATAAAGATTGTAACCACGTACTTTATAGGTTTATTAAGATCCCCCTTTTGCCACAGGATTAATAATAAAAGTGATTTTTAAACATTTTTTTTATTTTTTTTTATTTTGAATTTGTTCATTTCTAGAGATTGACCTTTATAAGAGACAATTGAGGAGGTCAATCAAATAACTCGATTTACGCTCGGCTGAAATGAAGTCAGTCAGTCGGGTCAAAAGGGAGAAAAATAAAAACTCTAAATTTTGGTTTTTAAAGAACGGCATCTTGTAGATATTAAAAAAATACATCTTTTTTCTCAATGAATTTTTTTGTAGAGCAAATATTTCTCATATTAAAAAATAAAAACCAAAAAATTTGTGTTTAGAAATTTAATTAAATTTTAAAATGCAAACGGTCTTTTTGCATGTAAAATGTTAATTAATTCGCTCGGAAATTTTTGTACATACTCATTTGGGTCTGCTGAAAAAGAGAAAGTCATAAAACATTTCAAAATTATTTTTTGTTTAATTGCTTTTTATTACAAACAATGACCTGTCAGCAATAAGGTTATCTTATTTTCGATGAGAAAAAGTATCGAGGGAAGTTTTGAGTTGAACAAACTTCCAGTGAGAAAGTTGTTCTATACACGGAAAAACTTTTTTCAAGAGTATTTCCTAAACTTATTCAAGAACTCAGGATATGGAAATAATACAAGAAATGCTACGAAACCATAAATTGAAACATTATTTTAAGCTGTTTAGGGATAACTGTAGTAAATTTCTGGACTACTTGTTGAGTTTTCTTGAAAAAGTCCTGAACTTGTTTAAGAATAGAAAAATGTAAAATTAGCGAAAAAAATTTGCCCGCGTGAGTAGTCGAACCTGAGACCTCGACACTCAAGGTCGCTCCGCCTTATGCCACTCGGCTGCAGGGACGCGTTACGATACTTTAGTTTTAGATCGTTTTAAAGCGTTTAAAGCCAAGTGGCGCTGTATACCTATTGGTTACGCTACGCCTTCTTTCTTAAATAGTTCTAGACTTTTTCAGCGCGCAGTGACTGAAGAACTCAGTCGCAGCGTCAAGAACAATTATTTCCAAGCCATTAGAAAAACACCTGAAAATTCTTTAATGAATATTGAACTTTTCTAAAAGGAGTTCTAAATTTTTCCCATATCCTGAGTTCCTGAATAAATTTAGTAATGACTCTTGAAAAAAGTTTTTCCGTGTATTATTCAACGAAGTTTTTCTAAAAATTTCAAATAAATTTGTTTAAAAATAACAAAGTTATTCAATTTTTAAAAACTTCCTGCCGCGTCACGCATACGCCACAAGAGTCAGCGCCGAGGACAGCGCTGACAGGTCATTGTTTATAATAAAAAACAATTAGACAAAAAATAATTTTGAAATGTTTTATGACTTTCTCTTTTTCAGCAGACCCAAATGAGTATGTACAAAAATTTCCGAGCGAATTCATTAACATTTTACATGCAAAAAGACCGTTTGCATTTTAAAACTTAATTAAATTTCTAAACACAAATTTTTTGGTTTTTATTTTTTAATATGAGAAATATTTGCTCTACAAAAAAAATTCATTGAGAAAAAAGATGTATTTTTTTATTATCTACAAGATGCCGTTCTTTAAAAACCAAAATTTAGAGTTTTTATTTTTCTCCCTTTTGACCCGACTGACTGGCTTCACAACATTTCAGCCGAGAGGAAATCGAGTTATTTTATTGACCTCCTCAATTTTTGGAAAAACTATGCCAAAATTTGACCAAATAACATGTAACAATGAATTATAGATCTTTTAAAAGCAATTCATTAAAAAATATAAAATTTGAAAAATTTCGATTTTTTAAATTTTTTGAAAACATTTTTATACTTACATCTTGGTTATAGGACATTATTTTTGGCAGAAAAATTTTTACATTTTGATAGATTGCAGCAAATTAATCAGTTATGACTTTTGTGAGATATATATAAACAATAAAGGGCTTAGGGGGTTAAGTATGCAAAAAGTGCCCCCGCTTCTATTTTTCTCAAATTTGGCCCATATGTTACTATCCATATGACTATAACTTTCTGCAATTTTGAACTCAAAATTCGCTTTTTTGGGGGAGTTATGGAGGGGGAAAGCAAAATCAAAAAACTTATTTTTCTCAAAAACTACTGAACTGATTTTAAAGAAATTTTAAGAAGTTGTAAATATAGATAAGGCGATTTTAGAAAAAAAAATCAAAATTTTTTTTTCAAAAAAATTTAAAAAAAATTTTTTTTGAAATTTTCAAAATTTTTTTTAGGGTTATTTTTTAAAGTGACCATTTTCTCTTTTGTTGTAAAAAGTACCTTTTAATGTCCCCTTTAACATATATTTTTTCAAATTTTTTAAAAATATAGTTTTTGAGTAAAATGTCAAAAACCATGGTCATGCTATTTGTCACGTACGGTAATGCACATATATACATATGGGCCATATTAATGTGATAGGGTATAGCTAAATAAGTATGGAAAAAATGACCCGAATATATTTTTCCCATTCATTCCTACCCACTTAAAAATAACTTTTTTAAATTTTTAACTCAAAATTTTGAGTTTTTTGGAACTTATGGAGGGGAAAAAATCGAAAAACGCATTTTCCTCAAAAACTACTTATGTATTTTAATCAGTTTTGGATATGTTGAAAAGACAATTAAAGAGATTCCAACAAAAATTTTCAAATTTTTTTTTCAAAAAATTCCAAAAAATTTTTTTTTGAAAATTTCAAAATTAAAATTTTTTGAAATTTTCAAAAAAAAAATTTTTAGTTCTATTAAAGTGACATTTATATGTATTTTCTCATTTCATTCTCTTATGTGATCTACTAATAAAAAAATTTTGCCCGACATGATTTCAAGGTGTGTCACGGTAAATAACTCAAAAACCCTACCCGGAACATTTTTATGTTGATTGCGAATGGTCAACTAATTAATTATTTATTTAATTACAAAATAATACTTAGGGGTTTCCTGAATACAAGCCTGATATCGATGTCAAAAAAATTATTTCCAATGAAAAATCCAAAAATTTTTATTTTTATATTTAAAATTTTTTTCTTTTTGGATCGTTGAAGCGGTACATCACACTTTTTTTTATTTAACTTCTTTAACAGTCTTACTTTTTAAACAATAATGGCCTAGATGATTTTAGAGTGCGACACGGTAAAAAAAAACTCCAAAAATCCTAAACTTTGATTTTAAAATTTTCGAAATTTTTTTGTTTGTCTAAAAATATTTTTTTATGTCAACTTCAGATTTGTATTTATCAACCTTAATAAGCCACTAGTAATAAGTTGCAAAAATATTTGACAGTTTTTTTAAAATTAACCATTCGCATACAACATAAAAATGTTCCGGGTAGGGTTTTTGAGTTATTTACCGTGACACACCTTGAAATCATGTCGGGCAAAATTTTTTTATTAGTAGATCACATAAGAGAATGAAATGAGAAAATACATAAAAATGTCACTTTAATAGAACTAAAAATTTTTTTTTTGAAAATTTCGAAAAATTTTCATTTTGAAATTGTCAAAAAAAAAAGATTTTTGGAATTTTTTGAAAAAAAAAGATTTTTGGAATTTTTTGAAAAAAAAAATTTGAAAATTTTTTTTGGAATCTCTTTAATTGTCTTTTCAACATATCCAAAACTGATTAAAATACATACAGTAGTTTTTGAGGAAAATGCGTTTTTCGATTTTTTCCCCTCCATAAGTTCCAAAAAACTCAAAATTTTGAGTTAAAAATTTGAAAAAGTTATTTTTAAGTGGGTAGGAATGAATGGGAAAAATATATTCGGGTCATTTTTTCCATACTTATTTAGCTATACCCTATCACATTAATATGGCCCATATGTATATATGTGCATTACCGTACGTGACAAATAGCATGACCATGGTTTTTGACATTTTACTCAAAAACTATATTTTTAAAGAATTTGAAAAAATATATGTTAAAGGGGACATTATAAGGTACTTTTTACAACAAAAGAGAAAGTGGTCACTTTAAAAAATAACCCTAAAAAAATTTTTTTAAATTTCAAAAATTTTTTTTGAAAAAAAAATTTTGATTTTTTTTTCTAAAATCGCCTTGTCTATATTTACAACCTCTTAAAATTTCTTTAAAATCGGTTCAGTAGTTTTCGAGAAAAATAAGTTTTTTAATTTTGCTTTCCCCCTCCATAACTCCCCCAAAAAGCGAATTTTGAGTTCAAAATTGCAGACAGTTATAGTCATATGGATAGTAACATATGATAAAATTCATACTACAGAAATTCAAAAATACGTGTGAACCGATACTTGCATTATGCTACTGGGGAAAAACTTAGATTGTAAAAAGTTTTGTTATTTTAATTCTAGGTTTAACTATTATGGATGTTTTGAGCATTGTAAAGGCAAAAGTTAAACAGAGTGTCGATTATTATTTTAGTGTAACAAACTATCCGGTTTCTCCCATCTTTGTCCAAATTTTTCCAGGTGTATATTTTCTCATCAAAAATAAATTTTTTTGATAAGAATAAACGATAAATAAAACTACAAATGGCTACAAAAATTCACATATTTTATGAACATACTCTTCGACGGGTTTTTGTTTTTACAAATACTTTTATCAGGGGTTCTACCAACTGGGAAAAAACGGGAAATATGCAGAAATTTTATTTAATCGGAAAAAATTGTGAATTCAGCTTGCAATATAGGTCTTATTTTACATTTAAGCAATTATGATACAATTAGTTCGAATTTGACTTTACTATAACTCCAAAAACTGGTCGAAATTTAGGATTAACTTATAATACTATAATTAAATTTCTACAAATAATTGACAAACATTGTTTTCTGCATTTTAATAAATAAAAAATTAATTATTTGATGATAAAAATTCAATCAATGTTTCAAAATAGTAATATTTTTATAATGAAATAGTTAATGGTAGCTAATTATTATTTCTCCAGTCAAATTAAATTTCCCACTATTTCCTATTTTTCGCGACTGGTAGACACACTATTAAATGTATCTGTAGAAACTAAAACCCGTCGAAGACGGGTACGACAGCTAGTATATTATATTATAATATACATTATACTATTAATATTAATTAAACAATTTATAAGATTGATTTTCACAAATTGCAAACACTAGGAACAATCGTTTAAACTAAATGAAATACATTCATTGAATACAAACACTATCTATTAAAGATTTCAATATATAGTAAATTTCTGTAATCAAAGTCGATTGACAAATATTTCTACTGTCAAACTTTTATTATTCAATACTTAAATGTATCTAATATATTACATTTTAATTCTTATTCAATTAAAATGATTTTAATAATTGATTTTCTATATTAAACTAATACTATCTATGCATTATTATGTTAATATATAATTAAACTTTTCAATTATTTACATACTTAAATGAATAATGTAGTTAAAATAATATGCATTATCATTTGAATTATTTAAGATAAGAATAAGCATTAAATAAATTTATTTATTAATATTATACTATACTTATAAATATATTAAATAGATTTATTTATATTTTCTTATTTTTTATTTCTATCCTCCCAAAGAATACGGCACTGAAACTTGGTCAAACCAAGTAACGCCATCCCACCATTGTGGCGGAGATTGAAACTAAACCGAATCGTCATTATGGAGGATCCTTCATTGTGAAAAACGTCATTGTGGAGGATTGACTGTATTTTAATTAAATATTTAAAATAAATATTTACTGCTATCTTCATTTTAAAGATGATGAAAATCACATCAAAAATCCACTCAAACAATTTTTAGTTCAATTATTTACAAATTTTTTTTATGATGTTTCCTATAGGTCTTTGTCAGACAAATATTTTTGAATTTTTTAAAAATTTGTCCGAGGGGGAGGGGGTTAAAGTTTTGAACTTTTGCGTGACACGCTCAACTTTGATAATTTATTATACTTAAAGGGAAAAGTTTAAAAAAATAAGACTTGGTTCTTCTAGGTTTTTTCATAAGTTTTCGAATGGCATAGTTTATTTTCAAAGAAAAAATTTTTTTGACACAAATTTTTAAAAAATAAAAATGTTTTTTAACTTTTCTCATCTTTGGATACTTTTTTTATTTCATTCTTAAATGAAAAGCTGAGTTTTTTTCCGATGAAATACTTTTTTTTCCAGAAAACCGTTATTTTGTTTTCGAGAAATGAATTTTTGAATATTGCGCATCACGTCGTCGCGCCGCCAAGCCGCAATGTGCAATTGTTTAAATATTTAATTCAGAAAATGTTACATTTAACTACTCTCTGCATTTTACAGAGTTGAGACTGCCATTAAAATAATATAATGCCTGCATTAAAGTTTTTTAAAAATTTTTTATTTTATTTTTATTCAATTTTATTTTCAATTTAATGCCTGAATTTTAATTTTTTATTTCTTTTTATTTTTATTCTTATTTATTTTAAAAACTTTTTGTTAAGAAAAATTTTCTCCGATTTTTAAATATTTTAAACAACTGATTTTTTTAAATCAGGTATTTTATTTATTCTTTTTGTTGTTAGTTTGTTTTATTTTAGACATTCTCGACTTTGTCTCTGTACTATTTGTTTTAGCCTCTTTATTTTTGGAATCTTTTGATCATGGAAACACGACATAATTTGATTCCATTGATGTTTTATTGAGTAACAATTTTTCGTCATTTGTAGAAATTAATTAACTTAAAAAAACTTCAAATTTTTTATGTAATTCTTTGTATATTGTAACATTTCCATTCTTGAAATTGATTTTTTTTTAATTTTGTAAGAAATAATCAATTGTTTCTATTAACCCTGAATTTTCAGTTTTTAGGGGTAAATAGAAACAGTCTTCTATTTTTAATTAATGTTTGCAAAATGAAAAAATCAAATTTGGTTTTTGTTGCAGTATTAGTAAGAGATTATTATTATAAATTTTAGTATGGATTTCTAATTTACACTACTGTCGAAAAATATCTGTACGGCTGAAATTATTTTTAAACAATTCTTCGAATAAATTTTTTTTAAACATTTTTTTTAGTTTCATTATTAGAAGCCTACTTTTCATAATTTTAAGTTCGTCTGAGATCGGTACCATAAGACACAACGAAGATAACTTTTTATTTTCTATTTAAATAATCTCGTTAGTCTAATGAAATATTAATTATATTTTTAAACATTACATTTCAGAAGTGTTTGAACAATATAAAAAAATAGCGCAGCAATAGTTGCTTTATTTTTTGAGATACAAGCATAAAAAGTTGATACTTGCCAAAATCATGAAAAAACCGTGTATCTTCAAAAATTCGTAACAAACACAAAAAATGTTTCAGTTCTTTAGTTTTTTGTATAGAAACGTGGAGATAGTGTACCTATCATGTCTAAATTGTTTTAGTACTAAACGATTTTTGGTTACTGAGTTATAAGATTTTAATGTGAGGGCTTTATACTTTTTGTCCCGATAGTAAATATGAATCTCCGAACCAAAGTTTGGCCTAACTTTGACTTGCGAAGTCTCGGTTGCCGTTAAATGCAGAGTTTAACCAACCATCGGGCCAACTTTGTGGTTTTTTAAGACATTGTTTTGTCAGTCAAGGTTTTAAATTTTTATGATTTTTTAATAAAAAATATAAAAAATAATTTGAAATTTCTAAAAAGAAACATACAAAAACACCTGAAGTGATAATGTGATTCAGGTATCTATCTTCTTCTGTTGTAAAATTGTATTGTTCTTGATGTTGAAGGAATTTCTACCACATTCTTATTTCAACAGAATTTTCAATTATCCTTAATTTTTTAATTATTAACGATTTATTTCTCTTTTTGTAATGAAACTTTAATTTTTTTACAGGAATTAATAAGACAACGAGAGCAACTCGAACGAACTGAGAAGCGATTAGATGATATTAATACAACCTTACGTTTTAGTCAAAAACACATTCAGGGAATAAAGAGTGTTTTTGGAAGTTTGAAAAATTATTTGAGTGGAAAATCAATTGATGTACCAGTTTCTTCAGTTACTTGTGCAATTCCTGAATCATACAGTGCCCAAGCTATTTCTTCTTCTGCTAATTTGACAAATTCTTTGGAGCAAACGCGAAATCATTTAATGGAGGGCGAACATCCATCCTTTAGACTGCGTGATATTTCTGATGAAGAAACTGGCAATAAATTCATGACAAATAACATAAGCACAGCATTAGAGAAGAATCTTGACGAAATGAGCGGTTCACTGGCTCGACTGAAAGGTTTGGCAATTGGACTATCCGAGGAAATCGATTCGCAAAACGATCTAATTGATAATATTGATGACAAAACGGAAAAAGCAGATATTATGCTGAAGAAACAAAATAAAGATATGAAACATTTACTAAAAAAGTAAATAAAAAATTTTGAATATAAATTAAAGTATAGAAATTTTAAATTTTTTAAATCAATTTGTATAAAGTAGTTTTTTAAATTTATATAGAATTATTTTATATTGATTTCTTTGTTTTATAGAAATATTAAATACATTATATACATTTTTAAAATATTTTTTTTAATAATGTTGAACTATAACAACAAAGAAAGACTTAAGATTATTTTTTTGATTTTGTATTATACTCCATATAAGAATAGTATACTATATTATACTGCAATGTAAATAAATTAAAGATAGTTATAACTTTTAATCTATTTGCAGTAAGGTTAATGTTTTTCAATTTTATAAACAAAAATGTTAACAAAATTTTAAAACTTTTTAAGATAGGTTTTTATATTACAGATTATTATGAAATGTCTAGTCTGCAATTACAATTTTTTATTCCTTTAGAGTTAAATACATTTGTTTGGTTGTTAATTCAAAAGAATTTATGTTTATGATTTGATATACCTACATATGCTTGAATGTATGCTATGGATAATACAATAATAAATTGTACAAGAAATGGAAACTTTAATTTTTATTTCTTTTTAGACCCAGACGAAAGTTCATATTGTGATTTTCTAAATATATAAAAATAAAACTTGCTTTGGATCGCAGAAGGGCATATAGCCTATTTAAAATACATTGGATAAACAACTTTCATCTGAATAACTTCACAGAATAAACAGAGAATTTTTCACTACAATTTTTAATTTCGTTTTCTAAAAAAGGAAATTTTCGATATTTTTTAAGATTATTCACAAAAAAGTCCCTTTAAAAATTTATGTCTACCTTCTCTTCTTTTGTTTAAAAAACTTCACTAATATAACATTCAATCTTAACTTCATAAAAAAGCAGGTTTGTTAATTAAAAACGCACTTTTTGAAACTTTGTATTACATTTTTTTTTGTTAATACATTTTTGTATTAACTTTGTTATTACATTTTTCGACAAAAACTACAGTACTTTCAAAATTTTTAAAATTCAACTTTTTCAAAATTAATATTTTTTTACTGAGAAGCAGTACCTACTCCAGAACTGACAAGAAAATTGGTAATAATTAAATTTTTAACATTTCAGAAAGATTAATTAAATTAACATGTAATCACATATTTAAAATAATGAAATGAATAAGTGAAGACCTCCACGGAATAACGATCTATGGCACATTTAAAAATGCTAACAATTTGAATTGCCATAAATCGTTATTACAACCACAATATCTAATGAAAACCAATAAATTATATTCTCTATTTATTTCGTTACACAATTTCATTCATTTAGGCTTAAAATTTTATAATACGTGCACATATTTTCATTACAATTGCATTTATGTCAAAATGTTCCATAGATCGTTATTCCGTGGAGGTCTTCAATTATGCATTTAAATTACATTTAATGTAATTTCACAAATAAAAGATTAAAATTAGGCATAAATAAAACGATGCACTCAAAAAATCTAAAAATGACATGACAAACTTACGGGTTTATTCATACCTCAGTCGGTAGAAATATTGAGATGCATGCATTTCCTCTTAAGAGTGTTCGACGGTCTCTCAAATTTGTAGGTTATGTGCGATTTACAGTTATCGCCCAAGAAAAACGGCACTGCCTGTTTGAAATTACGTGAAATTAGTAAACAACCGTTTTCGAACTAGTGTTTCTCTGCACACAAGCACTTTTTACAAAATCTGACAACGTACATTTGTCAGAAATGTTTTTAATTATCTCAATTCAAAAGATTTTCATGATCAATGCAGAAACGCGGTTTCAGGATTGGAAATACAAAAGTAATGTAATGACAGGCGGCAAGACGTGTGTTACAGCCATTTTGCCAGTAGAGGGCAGAAGCAAGCAGGGAGCGTAAAGGCTCAGCTGTCAAAATGATTCGCATTACATTGCTATGGTATTTCCAATGCTGCAACCGTGTTTCTGTATGAATTAACAAAATATTTTCAATTCAGACAATTAAAAACATTTGTGACAAATGTACGTTGTCATATTTTGTAAAAAGTGCCTGTAAACAGAGGGAAATTTGTTATAAAATGAATGTTTACCAATTTTATGTCATTTAAACCGATCAGTGCCGTATTTGTTGGGTGATAACTGTTAGTCGCACATTATCGAGAAATTTAAGAGACCATCGAACACCGTTAAGGCGCTTGAATACCTCCGCGTTTTTGAGTATTGTCACGTCTTAACTGTGTGGTAAGAAACCTTTATTTTATAAAAAAAGTTGATATTAATTACCCTGCCCACGAATTGAGCGCTGTAATTCGGAGCAAGTAGCGTTAAAATTGAGCCGCTGAATTCTAGATAGGCACGTAAAGTTTTCTCGTCCGAAATCTAAGTTCCCTGGAGACGCAAAATTTAACTTCTGAATTTAAATATTTTAAATATACATCCTTATAGAAAATTTCATTGCTCATCTTTTTTAACTTATGACATTTTTTTCTGTCTATTATAGTGTTCGAAATATTTAGGAAAAACGTGTTTTTTGAAAATTGCAAATTTAATGACATTTTTCATTTTAACACTCGATATTTCAGACAACTTTTAAAATATTTTAACGAAACAAATAGAAACAAGTTGTTCATTCCGTAAACATTTAGCTTCCTCAATATAATATATACCAATTGCTTAATCTTTTGTTATAGAATAATTATTTTTAAGTAAAATTTTGAATATTTCAAAAAACACAAAAATTTTTAACTAAATTATCAAAAGGGATATTATAATTAATTTTTATTACAGAGCAGTCACTCTAGTTTATTTTGTATACATACCAAGTACAGCCGATTATCATTGAATAAGTCTTATTAGTTAAGAATATTTACTTTCGCCCAATCAAATACAGCCTTACCATCCTCATTTAATAACCTCATATTATTCTGCAAGTATTCCAAGCTAGAGTGTATATATATCTGCAAATCGTCCACAAAATACATATGCTTAGAATACTTAAGAACACCCCCAAAGTCATTAGTATAAAAGTAGGAACAATCGAGGGTCCAGCACTGATCCCTGAGGAACTCCAGTTTCAATATGTCTCCACTCCGATAACTCTTTATCTGGTTCCACAGCAGCCTGCCCCGTGGGCACAGGAACGTCTAAAAGATGTTTCTTTTTGTCCGCGGACAATTCGGGAACAATGCTGGTAATGTCTCCGAGTCATCAAAAAGACAACTAAAAGACGTTCTATGTCTGGTCCAAAAGACGTCCAGAAGACGTCTAAAAGACATAAGACATTACCATCATTGTCCCCGAATTGACCGCGGACAAAAAGGGACGTCTTTTAGACGTCCCTGTGCCCACTGGGTAACAAGCAAGTTCGAAATAAAGGAAGGTGTCACATTAAAAGATATATTTTTTGTTACTCAAAGTAAACAATTTACAAGAATTTTGAAAAAAATCGTGTTTATTTTTAATTTTTCCATTCCTCATGATCGAAATCAATTTAAATTAGTCGAATATGACCACCCGATAAATAATAATGCATAATTCAATTCATTTAAATAATAATAACGATTTTTTTTAAATTCTTGTAAATTGTTTACTTTGAGTAACAAAAAAATATATAAACAATTAATAATTGAAACAACGGTTTCGAGGAAACTCTTAGAAAATTTATCTCCTTTCATTTAAGACTAGCTGACTAATATTACAAATATCAGTGCTTTCGTCCAAACAAAGTGAATAATAAATCGCTGAATATATTATTTTTTAATTTTAAAATTACTTGATTACTAATACCTATTATTCTTCTGAAAACCGTTATTCTTTCCAGAGGAACAGATTCAAAATTTTTCGCTACAGCATTTTCATTAAATGATTTTGCCATTAAAATAGCACCTTTTTTAATTAAAGCACCATCCGAAAAACTACGCTTACTTTTTGCGATTTCAAGAGAAACACTGTACGAGGCATGTAATTTTTGTTTTTTATTTTGCATAACTGAATTTAATTCAGTCGAAGTGGTTTGATAAAGTCTTGAAAGAAATTCTTTTTTTAACTGCAAAATTTTCTTTTCTATCTCTTTTTTATCATAATTTTCGAACTTTGACTTATGAGTCAAAAAGTGTCGGTTGAAATTGTAGTTTCTCTCAGAATACAACATTTTTCCACAAACCAAGCATACTAACCCTTCATCATGTTTCATAAACATATAAGTATTTTCTATAAAATTCAAATAATTTTTTTCTGACATTTTCAAAACTTTGTAATGTTTTTGTTTGCAATATAATTTTTATTTTTTACAGATTTTGAGGTTATATTACTCTCTAAATCTGAATTAATAGAAATTTTATTATTTCAATTAGTAGTTTAATATTTTACTAATAAATTAATAGAATTATTATGTTTTTACTAATGAATTAGTAAAAATCCTAAACGGTCAACATCCTCTTTAATACCAATAAATGCTGAAATGGTCCCCCTGTTTGAGATAGAAAAATAGAAATAAGGTAGACGCAGAAGTGCTAATAGATATAGGCTTGTGTGGCGGGCCGAGAGGTAAAGAGAAAGGAGGCGAGCCCGCATGGTGAGGGCAGCCACTACGTTCTCCTTACTCGCTGCCTACTTGCGTGAGCAGGCCTGATCTAAAGAAAAAATAAAGATTTGACATGGATGCTAAATTTCTTACCGTCTTGGGCGCAAGAAGAATACAAGAAAATCAATAATAAAAATTAAAATTTTATTGACTAAAATAAATTTTATGTTGTTCGAACGTTCTTTCTGAAAAAGTTTATCAGAATCGTTAAAAAATAAAAAGTTTAAAACATATTTATGAATTTATTTTTACGACATTAAAATAACTACTCAATTTTTATTGAAAATTTTATGTTTACATATTAAGGTTATTTCATTCTCTAAGTAATGGTTTATTTATTTGTTTATACACCTGTCTTCAGCCTTACATGCTTTGCTACACTGAAAAAATTTAAAGCGCACTGCTGACTTCAATGCGAGACAGCAGCGCGCTTTGTCATAAGGGATAGCAGTTAACCTCAAAAAGCGAGCATCTCTCTTTTTCGGGGGCAGCAGTTACCCCTGAAAAAGTAACTGCTCGCTTTTTGCGGTTAACTGCGTTCTTTTCTGATAGAGTGTGCTGCTGTCCTGCAAAAAAGAAAGCATCTATCTCTACAAAGACAGCAGCGTGCTTTTAATTTTTTCAGTGTATACAAGTGTTTTTTACAATTTCTTGCTTTAAAATTTTTATTATATACAACCAGTTTTTAAGGGTGTAAAGAAACAGTCTTTGATTTTTAGTTAAAGTTCGCAAAATAAAAAAATCAAATTTGATTTTTGTTGTACCGTTAATAAGAAATAATTGTAAATAATATGAATTTTTTATTTATTTTTTTTCAAATGCAAGTTTAAAATGTGAAAGGGTTGTTCTCTTCTATTTTCAATCTTTTATGCAATAGGAAATATGTTTGTTTATACTGTTGCTAAATAACAAACTGAAAATGGTAAACTTCTTAAAAGCTGTTTGAGGTGATTTAGGAATCATGGTTTAAGGCCGTATATATTTAAAAAAAAAATTTTATCTGAGAAAACTTCTGGTTCGATTATCCCCTTGTTTTTATTTACTTCAACTGACCCTATATTTTAAATAGATATTTTAATACCTAAAAATCATTTTATTTTAGAGAATTCATTGTCAGATTTGATAATAAAAATTTAGTTAATTGTTTTTAAAAAACAACTATTTAATAAAAGATTTTTTTATCAGTAGAAGTTTTCTTGAACCTTTTTGTCATGTTGTACTAAAAAACTTTTTAAATTTATAAATAAATAATTTATCAATCCACAATCAGATTTAAAAAATTAAAAATTTGGACAAAATATGTCAGACAAACCATCAAAGATGGTTAATAAAATAAAAACTTTAAATGTAAAATAACAAATAAACATTTTTATTTATGTGATAGTTTTTAAAAAGTACAACAGACATATACAAGTCAAAAAATATTATAAAATATTGTTGATTTATAAGAAATACAAAAGTATTTAAAAGTATATTAAAATATATTATTACTTCACTTCCCGTTAACATCGTAATAAATTTCATCATTATCATCTAAAATTTCTGTATAGACAATATTTTTAATAGAGTTAACTCTATTATATCCTAAATATACTTTCACTGAATCAAAAGAACGTACTCTTGACAATGGGACGTACAATTGACCGTGATTAAATACATCTCTTCTCAAGTCAATAGCAATTTTATTAAATGTTTGCCCTTGAGATTTATTTATAGTCATAGCAAACGCCAATTTAACAGAAAATTGCCTTCTTCTAAAAGTAAAAGGGAAGACATTTTCGCAATATAAAATAATGCGATGTAAAAATATGATATTTCCACATTTATATCCTGTTAAAATTTGATATTTCATAACATTGTTTATTAAATCTAAAATTAATAATCTGGCCCCATTGCACAATCCTTCATTAATACTAAGATTTCGAATAAGCATGACAATAAAATAAATTCTTAAATGCAGTTTATGTGGTGGTAAGCATGATGGTGAAAGTGTATTTAAATATTCTGGTAAAATAACTTCATGATAATTACCATTGTCACAATTTTCAGTAGAATCGATACTTGTATATATTTTTTCATTATCCTTATTTAATAAATGTACTACTCTTTTATTGATTTCATCATCAACATTTCGAGGTGATAGAATTCCACAAAGTGCCATTTCCTTAAATTTGTTATTTTTATATAGTCACCATAAGTATCTTCGGCAATATCTATATCCTTTGGTTCAATAATTTTGTTTGATAATAAAAAATGATCACCTTTTTCATTACATTTCCCGTCTCCAATTTTAAGCAAGAAGTCTACAAATTCCTTTTTATCTGGTAAAGCTTTCATATTATCTAACAATCTAAATTTTTAAAATTTTTTCTAAAGTTTGCTATATTTTATTGACAAATTTAAAATTTCTGACTTTGTACCTCGTTCTTTAATTGGTAAAATTTGTCTGAAATCTCCACCCAGAATTAAAAGTTTACCACCAAATGATTCTTGTGATTTCATTAAATCCCTTAATAATCTGTCCATTATTTCTAAATCATACTTTGGAGCCATTGGTGGTTCATCCCAAAGAAAAACATCTATTTCCTTTAGATAGTTTCCTTCTTTTGATTGTACTTTAATATTAGAATGTGAATCAGTAAAAAGAGGAACAGGTGAACCCAATACTTTATGAACAGTTTTTCCACCAGGCAGAAAAGTTCAAGCTATTCCAGTAAATGCCATATTACATACTTTTTTCCCTTTACTTAACAATATTTATTATTATTATTAGCTATTAGGGTTGCAGCCGCTTAGCAGCCGCTGACGCTTGGATAATCCCTTTACGTCCCCAAAGTCCTACTAAACCGCCTGACCTAAGCCCAAAGCCCCTTCCATAGAAACAGGACCGCGGCCAGTCCTTTAGTAGCGATTGCTGTCTCCTCAAGGAAGTAACAACCTGTAATCTGATATCGTTCCCTCACCAAAGCAGGGCATCGACACAAAATGTGAGCTGAGGTTTCGTTTTCTTCACCACATTTACGGCATTTGGGATCCTCGACGATGCCCATCTTATGCCTGTGATAGCGTAAATCTCCATGGCCTGTTAATAAACATGTTATGATTTTCGCCTCTTTCCTATTAAGCCTGCGGAAATCCGCCGCTCTTTTAGAATTTAAGTTTTCCCTAATGAGTGCTTTGGCCTGTCTACAACCTGCAGCTGCCCGCCACTCTTTTTGGTGCTCTAGTGTCCGCCATTGTTTAAATTCCAAAGTCAGACACTTGTTGGAGACGCCAACTATTGGTTCTGGTCCGATAAATCGTTTCCTAGCGCCTTCTTTGGCTAGTTCATCCGCTACGTTTTTACCCTTAATTCCACAGTGTCCTGGGACCCAGATGAGGGTAACACGGTTAATTCCAGCTAGCCTGTTGAGCGCCTCGTGGCACTCTCCGACCAGTTGGGATGTCGTAACATATCGTTTCAAAGCGCAAATGGCTGCCTTGCTGTCCGAAGCAATATAGATAATTCTATCCTGGCAGCGCTCTAGAGCCTCAAGAGCACCATAGAGAATCGCTACAATTTCGGATTGTAAAACAGTAGTGATGGTTCCCAAACTATATGCGAGAGCCACCCCCACTGCTTCTTGATAGACACCTGCGCCTGCGCCAATTCTTCCCTTTGATCCGTCCGTATACCAGAAAATAGCATCTCTGGGAAGAAGGGCCGTCCCATCATGCCAATCCTCTCTATTAGGTATACTTATTCTATACTTCTTGTCAAAGAGGTAAAGTGGAGTCACCTTATCTCTAATCATATTGAGAATGGGTTTTTCCACCAATTTGCTGGGGAGACGCCATTTGCCAACTTACCTACGGCCTCTGTCCCCACCTAGTCTCAGGGCAGCTTTCGCCGCCTCTGCTTTAATGATCAGGGGTAAAGGTTCCAGTCCCAGAAGAGCACCAAGGGCCATCGTGGGCGTAGTGCGTACAGCACCAGTGATGCTCCCCAGGACCAGCCTCCTCACGCTCTCCAACCGGTCTTTTGCCGTTTTAAGTTCACCTCTGCTCCACCAGACCACAGACGCATAGGTCAGCCTAGGTCACCCCAGCTACATCCTATAGCTCTCCTACATTGCCATAGAGTAGCTGTGAGTTTATTACACTTCTCATCCAAGTGTTCTCTCCAAAGAAGCTTACTATCCAAGATGACTCCTAGATACTTCGCTTTCTCTGTGAATTGGAGTTCTTTTCCAGCCAGTTTTAGCATACATGTGGCTTTCCACTTGTATCGTCTGGTGAAAATAACAACTTCCGTTTTTGCTGGATTGACTGACAAACCCGTTTGTCCGCACCATCCATCTACCATATTTAACGCCTGCTGCACCACACCCAGTAATACATCCAGATGAGGACCGCGAGCGATTAATAAGATATCGTCCGCATAACCAATCGCATGAAATCCCTTCTCACTGAGGAGTTTTAGCAGTTCATCCACTACCAGACACCAAAGTAAGGGCGATAGAACTCCTCCCTGAGGACATCCAGAATTAACTGTTCCTCGAAGGGTTGAGCTCCCTTTAGTTGTTAATAGGTTCCTGTTACCCAACATGTGACAGGTCCAGTCAACAATGGTTGTGGGAATACCATGAGAGATCATGGCTTTCTTTATAATCTCCGAGGAGGTATAATTGAAAGCTCCCTCTATATCCATGAAAACACCCACTGCGAAGCCCTTATCCTGTAGCTGTCCATCTATGATCTCGGCAGTCACGATTCCATTAGCCAACTGTCTCCGCGGCTTATATTCAGCCTGCGGTAGTTTACTCAGAGGCCAAGAATCGGGACCGCCCTTCTCAGACCTAGAAAAGCCTGGGAAATGGGTCTGGACCAGGTGAGCCAAAGTCTCCTCGTCCGACTCGGCAAATCCTCCGTTAGGCAGTCTTAAGGTGCCTAAAATTGCATCTGGGTTTTTTGAAAGCAGTTTGTCTAACCGCGCTGCCTCTTTGGCCTTATCGATGCTGGAGCAGAAGGCAGTCCAGCTATCCTGTTGTGCCTTCCTTATTTCATTCCTATAGTTGTCCCTCATTTTTGCATATGTGGACCAACTGTCAGCCGTGCGGTATTTTTTAGCACGTTTAAATAACTTCCTGGTCTCTTTTCTGAGGTTTTCTAGCCTTTCATTCCACCAGTAGGTCTCTTTTGCCGAACGAACTTTCGTTGGTTTGCAGCTGTTCTCAAAAGCTGTTATTATGGCTGTTGTAAAAGTACCAGCCACCTCATCCAGGGTTTCATGATCTCTAATCCTGCCTGGTAATACAGAAAGTGTCTTCTTTAGCTCTGCGCTGTATTTAACCCAATTCGTTTTCCTGGGATTACGAATCCACTTGGTTTCCGAAGGGACCACAGCCTCCAGCTCGAAGACTATCTGTAAATGATCAGAAAGTGAAGGTTTATTAGATACTCTCCATCTTCTTACCTTGCGTGCAATACTGCACGAGCAGAGGGTGATATCAATCACCTCCTCCCTGACAGCATTACTAAATGTCGGTACCTTACCCGTGTTTAGAATATCCAGTCCTGTTCCCAATAGATATTCCAATAGCTCCTGTCCCCTTTGGTTGTTCTTTGAGCTCCCCCACACCCTGTGTTGTGAGTTAGCATCACAGCCCAACAAAAGGGGCAGTCCCCTCTCTGCACAGTAATCCACCAATTTACATACCTCATTTGGAGGATTAACTTTGCTATCATACGGAAAGTAAGCCGATCCAATGACCATCCTTCCGATACCCTCGAAGTCGGTCAATACCGCCATCAGGTCTCCAGTGCACAGGTCCAGCAAAGGTACAACATTAATGCCCTTCGTAAGGATGCACGCTCTTGGTTTGGTAGCCTTGGGATCCCTGTAAACATTAAAGCCAGCCCCCCCAAGTCCCCTAATAGCACCTCGAACTAACCATGGTTCTTTAATTAGTGATATGCCTGTGTGCATCCTAGTCATGCCCCTCATCAAAACTGCTGAGGCGCCTTTACTATGATGCAAGTTAATTTGTTTAAGGGTAAGCTTACGGGCAGCCATTATGGTTGCTGTTCACTTACCCCTTTTCCTTCAGACCCATCCTGACCAAGGCTGGCAACCCTAACGGTTACCCGACCGAAGTCATAGAAGGGTCTGAAGTCGAGAGCAGCAAGAGCTCTCGCTTGACTCTCAGGGACCTGTATGACCAAGAGAAAATTCCTCTCAGCCATACTAGCCGCCTGAGGTCCGTCAATATTTACATGGCGCCAAGTTGACGTTTTCAGTGAGGGGTTGTACGACTCAAGAGTCCTGAAGACCACTTGCACGTCCTCCGGTTCACCCGGGATCCGCACCGTAGCCTTCAGCATCCTTTGGAGCACCTCCACCCCACTGACTTTTAATCGCACTCCTTCCCAGGGCCTTAGCTCGGCCACAGTTTTTGTAAGCGAAGCTTTAGCCTCCGGGTTGGATGCGACAAAAATGAAGACTCCTCCCCTAAAGAAGGAGGCCTCAAACCTCGGCAGCCGGTCCGCCGGCTCGTTGCGAACGAGCGGCGTTAAGGCCTTCCTGAAAAGCCAAAATTGCTCCTCAGAAAGGACCTCCTCCGGGTAGCCGACGTCGGAGACCACCATCGTCAGAGGATTAGTCTTCTGTGCCAAAGTTAGCCCAGCCCCTCCACCATCTTTCCTGGTTTCATGATGGACCGACTTTGGTGTTTTATGGTCCGACTTATCCGCCGGTGGGGAGTCCTTTTGGTCGTTTTTTCTTTTCGACCCGGTCTCGACCACTTTCGAAGAAGTGGGATCATTATTACCGGCCTCCTGCCGTTGTTTCCTCAACCGTTTCTTTGCAGAACCGGTGAGGTTTTTCCTTTTTTTATTCTGGGGCCCTTCAGTCAAGCCAGATCCAACCTGCTCCATGACCGTTGGTCCGTCAGCCCGCAATGGGACTGTTGGGCCAGCCGATGGAGGCGGTTGGCTCACCACCTCGGAACCAGGGGCCGTCGTGTCTTTAGCCTCCGAGGAGACCTCAGACGCAGCCGCCTCGTCTCCTTGGCGTGTGTCAATTTTTAAGTTTTTAAAATGAGATTCCATATAAGTTCCACGAGTAGCTAGGGAAAACAAAATGTCCACTCCTACAGAGCCCCGCATGTAGGAGTAAGGAATCAATTAGTACAGGGAGGTCTCCCGGTATCCCTGACCGCTGTTTGCGACACCACCATCCACAGCGCCCCGGACAGATCGACCGTCCACCAGCCAGAGCCCCAACCGGACCGATCCCCCGAGCTTTACGGGTTCACAGCCCGGCCAGTACAGCCCAGACCAACGTCCGGCCGATCCGCCCGGGACACGCGGTGGCTTTGGTAACCCTGGTGCCATCCATCCATCGACACGTATCCGTACGTCTTAGATTGGGGGCAGAGCTCGCGCTCAATACTCTAGTTCCTTTGCCACGGGAACCAGAGGGACCGTTTCTTAGTTAAGGCCCCGCAGGCAACAGTCTCCTCCGCTTACAGTGGTGGTCATTACTTCCCACCAATGGTCGCTTCCTCACCTTTCTACTCCCTCTGCCGTCCGGACGGTCCCTCCTTTACGGGGAGTGGGCCCTCACCGACAGACTACGAGAGAGAGAAAGGGGTCCAGAGACGTTGCCCGATTAGGCCCATAAGCTTCCTCACCAACAACAAGGTCTTACGATCACTAGGAGAAGTACTTAACAATAAATGCCATAATGTTGTACACAAAAAAGTTTTTCCAGAACCTCCAGGACCATCAACGTATATACATTCACAAGTACTTTTTGACAAGTCATCAACTTCTTTTATAACATAATCAACAATTCATTTCTGTTTAACATTTAATTGCTTGTACTGCTCTTGACCCAAAGAATTATGATTCATAATATAAATATTATTATTAAATATTATTTATCCCTAAAGGTACTTCTTCATCTTCGATATCAGACAAGCCTTGAAAATTAGTTAAACTATATCCTTCATTAGACAATAAAGTCTTTAAATTCCTATAAGCTGCATCTTCTACTGCAGAAACATTATTTGTTTTAGTCTTCCGAAATTTTACTTTTAAATTGTTCCCACAATTCAGAAGGATGCACTGAGTGACAATGAATTAAAATTCTAACGAATAACCTGCGAAGTGCATAAGGCATGATCCATGTTGCAGCTTCTTCTATTGTTCTAGTCCACTCATAATTATCTTCTATGAGCGCTAATGCTAAGCAGGTTGAAGTAAATGTTTCATGAATAACTCCATTTACTGTTCTTAAATTTTCAAATGAAGTAGACCCTTTACATGTTAACAACAGTAATCTGAGATGAAATAGTTCTACTTGCGATGGACTAACAGAATAAATTCTTCCCAATACTTTTTCTTTACTTAATCGTTTTCCAATTCCAATCTTCTTTGTATCCACGTATAATGTTCTGGAATTTCAGAATAATAATACTGATTAGCATTTTTATCACGTTTATTTAACTCAAAAAAGTCTAGTAGTTTTGATGTTTTTCTTAAATCAAAAGAAATTTTGCTTTTACCTTATTCTGTACGTATAAGAACATTCTGCTCATCTGGTAAATGTACAGGTAAGCGATTAATACTATGACTTTTCCCCCTAAAGGATTACTTAAAAATTTCCAAACAGCTTCAACAGGACCAACATATCTATTTTCTTCATAATGATTTATTTCATCGTGATTGACAAAAGATTCGCCATTACTATTCGTAATAATAATAGAAGCAGCATCATGTCCTTTAAATATGTATTTATATAAATATTTCACAGACTTAATACTTGACACAACTTCTACATTTATATCACAATTAAATATTTGTGAAAGTTGAGGACAAAAAGGTACAAAAAACCTATTATTAACAATATATCCGTTTGGTCTATCATACGTCTTACCTGTATTTCTCCTACGGTAAAGAACAGAATTGTCTGTTTCAAAAAGTGTATCATCTAAAAAATTTTTAGGAAATTTTTTAGAACATTTCCCATCAACAATACACCAGTCTCCACAAGGATCATGAATATTATTTTGCATTATAATTCGATGTAATTCAGAATTAACGCCTTTATCAGGAATTTCTGCTGAAATATACTGATTAACACTATCTGGTGTTAATATTTTACAATTCTCTGTCAAAATAACCAACAAATGAATATGTGGTAATCCTCGTTTTTAACATTCAATAACATAAACAAAAGATTTTACCTCTCCAAGTAACTTATCTTCGACAATAGTTTAATTACATTTTTTACTTTTAATGAAAAAACTCTTGCTACAATATCAGGTCTATTAGAAACAGATTGAAAAGGCAATAAATTTTCTTGAATTTCTTTCCAATGTATATTACAAGTCATTGTAATAAATAAATCTGGTCTACCATGACGTCCTACAATATCCGTAGAATCTTGATATTGTTGCATCATATTACGAGGTGACCCTATAAATGTGGAAGGCAGTATTAACATTTTCCAAACATGTACGTTGCCTTTCGACTCTTCGTTATATAGATGATCAATTAATCCTTTATATGTTTCACTTCTCAATTGTATTTGATTATTCGCACAAAACATCAATCTATCTTTTTCAATTTTAACATAATTATCAACAACCAACTGTTGAAATAATCTAGCTCCGTTTAAAAATTGATTAAATTCATTATGTCTTAAAGCTATTTTATATTTTATGTAAGCATATCTTGAAATTGTATGACTTTTACTTCTTTTTTCGCTATCAGTTCGAATCATATCTATACTATAATCTTTATTCCCAAGTGGATAAAGTATTGGATAAATCCAAGGTTCTACATTCGGATTTAAATTATTTACTACTTGTAATTGTTTTTCTGTTTTGTTATAAACCGTTACATAAGATTCCGCTATAACGAACAGATTCTTCTGGATCATATATAAATAATTGTCCAAAATATGGATCTTCATCTTTTTCTGGAAATAGAGCATTATTTATTTGGTAATAAATTTGTCCTTGTATTTTATAACAAAATGGTCCTGATCTTCTTCTACTATTAAATTTAACTACATTCGCTTGTAATGGAGCAAAAGAAAATGAGTTATTATATGCTCTTATATTTCGTTTAAAATAGCCAGACTTTTCGTGATTCCCCTCTAACAACATTTTCAATTCGTATGGATATTCAACTGTGGACAAATTAACACCGCCATGACCACAACAATCATTAAATGAGTTCTTTTTTGCATTAACTACTTTATCTTTAAAGTGCTTTGCGTTGCAATGACTGCAACAATAAGTCATAGAACCTAAATAATCTTCAATATTAAATTAATTTTGTAAATCAATTTTTTAAATTTTTTTAGAGAGGTAAAAAATTCATTTCGACGCCTCCCGTTCATATAATGCTTATTAAAAAGCTAATGCCATATAGTTCCTATTCAAGATTCTGGGCCATATAGTTCTTATTCGATGTTCCGGGGAATATAGTTCTTATTCAAGTTCAGGGTATTATAAGTCTTATTCAAGTTTTAGGGTAATAAAAGTCTTATTCAAGTTATAAGGTAATAAAAGTCTTATTCAAAATGTAATCCGATATAATTCTTATTCAAATTTCCTTGTATTATATTTAAAATTTATTTGTAATACTTATTAATATTAATAATATTAATTATATTACTTTATTAATCATACAATTTTTTTTATTTTTATATACTTTTTTCCCTTAATAACAGGTGGTTCACTTGAATTTTTGTCAATATTTGAATCAATAAAATATTAATTCCTACAGGTAATATGGGAATTTCATGATTAAAAATCGTACAAAATCATTTCATAATTAAGTTTGCAAAATCCAATATGCATAAACTACGCAAAGTGAATTTTGTTGATTTGATATCAATTAACAAAAACTACAAATCCATTATTCATTAATTGATAATTGCTCTTAATAATTGTTTCTGAATCCATATAAAATAAATTAAAAGAATAATTTTTTAATACTTTATTTTTGTCTTCGCAAAATTCACATAACCTAATTTATAAATTTATAAAAGGATCTAAAAGAAAATTTTTTTATGATTTCAAATAATTAAATATATTTTGAAAATGAGTATAATTATAATGATTTGAAATTCTGTGTGTCATTCATATTAATCGAAAATAATATTTCGTTTATTTTTGTTTTTTGACAGTTGGTTCACAATAAAATGTCACATTAATAATAATGACAATAAAATGTCACATTAATAATAATGACAATAAAATGTCACATTAATTAATAAAGAAATAGATTTCCAACAAATTTTCAACAGATTATTCAACTGGTATGTGTTAAAAATATTCATTTCATATTTTTTGAATATTTAATAAGGTTAACTAAAATTTACAAAGTTATGGAATATTGTTTTATTAATTAATTAAAAATCAAGTAATGAAATAATTTTTCAAAAATTGTAACAGAGTAAAAAATTTACGTTTTCTATTTTTCTGTGTAGATTTATAAGAATTAAGAATACAATCATTCAAGAAAATACTTAGATTTAAAATGGATCCAAGACCATCCACTTCAACCGGTAAATAATTTTAAATAAAATAAAAATAATAATAATAATAAATAAGTAAAAAATTAAAAATATTTTTAAAAAATTTTCAATTAATTTCATTCAATTCAGATTTCGCTGAAGAAATGAATGAATTAAAAAAAGTAAATAAGTAAATAAGTGAAAAGTAAAAATAAATAAGTAAAAAAATAATAAATAAATAAAAAATTTTTTAAATTAATTTAATTCAATTCAGATTTTGCTAAAGAAATGAATGAATTAAGAGAAAAGTAAATAAGTAAAAAATAAAAATAAATAAGTAAAAAATAATAAATAAATAAGTAAAAATTAAAATAAAGAAGTAAAAAATAATAAATAAATAAGTAAAAAATAATAAATAAATAAAAAATTTTAAATTAATTTAATTCAATTCAGATTTTGCTAAAGAAATGAATGAATTTAAAAAAAGTAAATAAGTAAATAAATAAGTAAAAAAATAATAAATAAATAAAAAAAATTTTAAAATTAATTTAATTCAATTCAGATTTCGCTAAAGAAATGAATGAATTTAAAAAAAAGTAAATAAGTACATAAATAAGTAAAAAATAAAAATAAATAAGTAAAAATAAAAAAGTTTTGAAAATTAATTCAATTCAGATTTCGCTGAAAAAATGAATGAATTAAAAAAAAGTAAATAAGTAAAAAATAATAAATAAATAAAAAAAATTTTTAATTAATTTAATTCAATTCAGATTTCGCTGAAAAAATGAATGAATTAAAAAAGAGTAAATAAGTAAAAAATAATAAATAAATAAAAAAATTTTTTAATTAATTTAATTCAATTCAAATTTCGCTGAAAAAATGAATGAATTTAAAAAAAAGTAAATATGTAAATAAATAAGTAAAAAATAAAAATAAATAAGTAAAAAATAAAAAAAATTTAATTTTAATTCAATTCAATTCAGATTTTGCTGAAGAAATGAATGAATTAAAAAAAAGTAAATAAGCAAAAAATAATAATTAAATAAAAAAATTTTTTAATTAATTTAATTCAATTCAGATTTCGCTGAAGAAATGAATGAGTTATTTGATATGGATTCGAGAAACATCATAACCAAGGGCAAGGATACAATCCTGACTTCAAAAAGCAATGAAAATGAAATACCTGTAATTGATATGAGCAATTTATTTCCAATTGATGACTTCGATCCTTTCAAATCAAATATGTCTAATTTTGCAAACGGGGATGTTTTTAATGCTACTGATTTTGTAAATAACGATAATGACATGGAGAATGATACGGACTGTTGGAACGATATTTCAGGGGTGCAGGAAGAAGTTTTTGAATCTTCAGATGAAGATATAGAAGTTGCTAACGATCATGGAGAATCAACTAATTCAAATATTGACATAAGTTCAAGTGAATCTATGGATAAAGGAGAGAAAAGACCAAGCGAAGAACCAGTCAAACAATTGTCAAGAAAAAGATTATGCAATACTGAGAAATGGAAAAAAAATATTTTAAAAAAATCAGCTAATCAAGGATTAGAATATACTTCACGTTCAACAAAAAAAATTGTTCCAGCTCGATCTATTCAAAGAACGTGTGGCTCTGAATGTAGATTCCAGTGTGAAAAAAAAATCTCTGAAGCTGCAAGAAAAATTTTTTTTGATGAATACTGGAGTATAGCGGATCATTCTCGAAAATATGATTTTATTCTAAGACACGTCTCGGAAAGCAATAATTTAGATAATTCAAATAGAAGTGAAAGAGTTCATCGCAAAATATATAGCATTAATGAAAGAGATAAGAAAATAATCGTGTGTCAAACAATGTTCCTAAATACATTAAATATAAGTAAATCAACTGTTAATACAGCACTAAGGAAATTTCGAAATAATGACCCAATTCTAATCGACAAGCGAGGAATGTCAAAATTAAGACCTAGAGCTATTGATGAAGAAGTCACAGCAAGTGTGATGGAGCATATTAATTTTTTCCCTAGAATTGACTCTCATTATGCTAGAAATGATTCAACTCGCGAGTATTTGGAAGAAACGTTAAGCTTAAGCAAAATGTATAATATGTATGTTACTTACATGACTGAAGAAAAGAAACCAATGGCCACAAAGCATCATTACTATGATGTTTTTAATACAAAATTTAATATTGGTTTCTTCAAACCAAAAAAGGACCAATGTGATCATTGTGAAAAATTTAAAAATGCTTCAGATGAGGATAAAAGAAAATTATCAGATGTGTACAATATTCACATTAAAAACAAGGAAAACTCGAGGAAATTAAAAGAAGAAGAAAAAGTAATGATTAAAAATAATAAACATGCATGTATGGCCACGTTTGATTTTGAAAAGGTTTTGTCGACACCAAAAACCGAAGCGAGCTCATTATACTACAAACGTAAACTTTCAATTTATAATTTCACTTTATACGACATTGGACAACACGCAGGTCACTGCTATGTTTGGAATGAAAACGACGCACGGAAAGGATCTAATGAAGTGGCTAGTTGCCTATACCATTACATTGAGAAAAGAGTATCGGAAGGAATCACGGACTTTTATTTCTGGTCTGACAATTGTGCGGGACAAAACAGGAATAGGAATGTTTTCTCAATGTATGTTTACGCTTCTTCAAAATTTAATATCAATATTCGACATTCATTTCTTGAAGTAGGGCATACGCAAAATGAAGGAGACTCTGTTCACGCTTTGATAGAGAGACACTCCAAAGGAAAAAAGATTTACAATCTTAGCGAATGGTGTGATATTATTACAAGTGCTAAATTAACGGAGCCGAAATATCAAGTCATACCAGTGAATTACAATATGATTTTTGACTTCAAGGACTTGTCATCTCAGATGAACTGGATGAAAATTGTATTAAAAAACAATAAGAAACAAACATGTCAATTGCAAATTTCTAAAGTAAAGCAAGTGTCAGCTTCTAAAGAATACTGTAACCAACTGCAGTACAAACTATCATTCGACATGGATTTCGAAAATCTCATTACTAGAAAAGGAAAGAACAATGTTAATGTGAAGAAGTACGCACTGAAAAGAGCTTATTTTAGTTACCAAGGACTATCTGCTGCCAAGTTGAAGGATCTAAAATCTTTATGCCAAAGTAACATCATTCCCCCAAAGTATCACGACTATTACAACTCTTTTCAAGAGAAAATAATTGATCAAACTCCAAGTGACGAAGAGGAGTAATACACAGATTAATAATAGTTATTAATTACCTACGGGTTAAGATTAATATTTTCAAAAGTTTAAAAGAACTGTTATTTACATTTTACACGTTTTATTGTTTACCTAGTTTTAAAACTTAGTTTATTCTTTATTAACATGATTATTTAAACGAAATTTTATTGTCGACAAAATGACTAATTTGTTTAAATAAATTTGAAATTTATTATCATTAATATTATCTATTTTTTATTACTATAGTTGTCTTATTGTCTTTTCCTCATAGAGGAATGAATCTTATTGCTGTAAATTTCCGAGTATGATTTTTTACTATATTTTCATGTAATGTGACTCTTGAAGTCCAATTTCATAAAGTTAAACTATATATTTTTTTGTTCATATTTTTATTATATGTTTCCTTTATTCTGTATTAATTTTTAATACTCATCTTCTGCGTTAAAAATGTAGAAGTAACTTTAAATGTCTCACAATTAACCTGTAAGTTGACCTATTTTTACAAAAATATGCAACTTTTGCAGCGGTATTATTATTAACAGGAACTTGAACTTAATTTAAAAAACCAAATGATTTGAACATTAATTCATATTTTGGGAAAACGTGTTTCAAAATCTATTTCAAACGATATAAATAAATAGTTAATAATTAATTATTATTTAAAAATGAATTGAAAAATTATATTCTGGATTTTATTAATGTTTAAATATTATTATAAGTTACTATCTATAGAAGCAGAAATATTAACCTTCAATCATAAAAAGAAATGATTTATTATTACATTTTGAATAAGACTTTTATTACCTTATAACTTGAATAAGACTTTTATTACCCTAAAACTTGAATAAGACTTATAATACCCTGAACTTGAATAAGAACTATATTCCCCGGAACATCGAATAAGAACTATATGGCCCAGAATCTTGAATAGGAATTATATGGAATTAGCTTTTTAATAAGCATTATATGAACGGGAGGCGTCGATTTTGTTGAAGTATTTATTTTGTGTTACGACTTTAGCTTGCAACAATTTTTTTACCTTCTTCATTTTTTATCGATGTTTATCAAAGAATTTAATTAGTTTTCCAAATTATTATTATTATTATTATAAATACTCTCTTCCACAATAAATGCCTCGCTTGGCGGACGTTCTAGGACCAAGGGTACTTGGTTCGCGCCCATTTGGCTTGGATTTTTTCGGCATGTGAGATAATCTGAGCGGGAGGTTTGACGTCGAGGTATAATGATGTGCACTGTCGATTATTGTCCGGTACACACCATTAGAACTCGACTGTCGATAAACCGGTTGTACTCAGGAGAAGGTTTTCTACAGTTTCCCTCTCCTCTGGCGAGAAAACCCATTAGACGGGTAGTCCAGGCTAATGCGAGTACTCCTAATTTCGAAAGACGTTCTGTAGGCGCAAACTTAGTATTAGGAATTGTGTATAAGAAACATTTGTAAAGCATGAATTGTATGAAACACTTGTATAGCCAAATATGTAAGGCTGAAGACAGGTGTATAAACCAATAAACTAATACTCTCTTCCACAACATTCATGTCTTGCAGAAAGAACTGTAGAACTTAATTTATTATTATTATTTTTTGAAAACCTTTACGATATTCCTTCTGATAATTAGCATTTTTCTCTTTTTTAAGGCTTATTTCAGACTTTTTAAATTTAACCGTTTCACGATATTCTTTCTGATATTGGGCCTTACTTTTTCTAAGATTCTCAGAGGAAAAATTTAATTTATCAAAGTTGTTTAAATTATCATTTTCACTTTTCAATTTTAACTTGTTATTACTATCATTTTGTACAACATTTAAAAAACTTTTTTTAACTGCGTTTATAGAAGAATTTTTTCTTTTCCAATAATAACTGTTCTTTCTAGTGACAGTATTCTTCTATTATCTAACCGTGAATTCATCTTATTTATTTCAATTAAATCATTATTAACCATTTCAGTTGATGGAACTTTTAATAATGAAATCGTATCTCTCTTTTGAAAAACGCTACTTTGATTATTTTTATCTCCCTTAGCTAGTAGATTTGTTGAATTTTCAAAATGTTCTTTTTGCTTGGAATAGTTGGTTTGTTTTAAAATGTCATAAGAAGTTTTTAATTTCTTAACTACCAATTCTTTCCTTCTATCAATTAGAAGATAATTCCAATCATATTGACCAAAAAAGGTCTATTCTGAGAAGTCCTTGTCACCGGAAAAGGAATTAAAACATTATTCATAAACATAAAACTTAAATGATCTCTTATTTTGTAATAAACGTAATCAAGAGTGTTTGGCATCTTATTAAAGAAAACAGAAGTTGCAAACGCAATTGCAAATATACCACAATCAACACTTCCCGCAGCTTCTTGATGAACTGCCGAAAAAACTACAGCAGGTTTAAAAGGATATAATCTCGGCAAATACTCTATTTCATCTTCAACCAAAAATCCTCGATAAGGACTATCATAAATATAGAGTCTTATTTCATAGTAATAAGTACAAATCCAATGTCCCGATCCACAGAACTACTAAACAGAATTTGAATATGCTTTTCATTTTTATCAATAGGAGTAATGAAATCGAGAATTTGTACATATAAATGCTTTGCATCTTAAAACCATTATTTGATGTCCTTTTTAACAATTTTTGAAATTTATATTTATGATTATGATTTAACATACATTTATTAGTAACTATTTTTTTATAATCTGCATCACTTAAAACAACATTTAATTCTATATTAGCCATGGTTTCTTTAAAGATTACAAATTTACAAAAATATTAAATTCTTAAGAAGAAAATAAAAATATTAAATTCATAAGAAAAACATTTATTATTAAATACGAACTAAATTTAAATATCTTTTTCATTTTCCATACACTAAATAATATAAGAAAAACATTTATTATTAAACAAGTACTAACTATTAATATCTTTTGCAATTTCCATACACTAAACAATTTCCATTTATGTAGTTAATTTTATTTTTCCATTTCTACATATAGCCTATTTTTTCAAATTATATTTCACATATTTCAAAGTTTGTCCCGTTTATTTCTTATTTCATATTGACCAACAAAAAATTCAATTTACACTCTATTTTATCCACAAAAACCATCCAAATTTTTAATTGATTATTTCAAAAAAATAAATACTTACTGTTTTAGTCCTAAATATATTATTAACTCATGTTTACATTTAAATTTTTCAAAATTCGGCCACCATTTTAAATTTATAAAATCTGACTTCAGATTCTTAATCAGCGACTCTGAAAATCATCGAGTAAGAAGTTTCAGGTAAATAAAATAATTTTTTTAAAATGTGACCAACATTTTGGATATATATATATATATATATATATATATATATATATATATATATATATATATATATATATATATATATATAGAAAGGTCAATACCAGGTTCGAAAAATATAAGTAGAGGTAATTACCGGGTCACTTTCGACTTATCGGGTCCGACCCGATAGTGCCACTATAATACTTTATTAAAAAAAATTTATTAATTTTTCTTGTTGGACAGGGGTCGGTTTTGGGTTCGATACCTTCCAGTATTATTATTATTATTTTTTTTTTCATAGGGATTTTTGGGAAATTTGCCTACAGATACCTTGGATTCCGCACTCCAAGGTTATGTGGGGTTGGTATGATAATAAAAGAAAATAAAACAAAAATATAAAATAGTAAATTTAATAAACTGGCGACCTACTGCCAGCCCGACCCACTAAAACCCGTAACCCTTCTTTTGGAGCCCTTTACCCTCCCACGGAACTGTCGTAAGACTTTAGCCTTCGAGGGTGGCGCTCCAACTCTGTCGCTGCTGCGACCTTTTTCTTTCCCTGTGGTTCTCCTGCGCCTACAGTTACAAAATTTAAAACTAATTTAATAGAAAAGCGAAATTAACAGCACAACAAAAATAAAAAACAAATGTTAAAATAGTTTAAAATGTCAATAGATAAAATAATAAACGGGTCTAAAACAGAAACATAAAATTAACAGATATAAAATGTCAAAAAGTAAAAATTCTATAAGGACAAATAAATAACAGAATAAATTAAAATAAATAGGACGAATAAATCACAAAAATAAATTAAAATTGTAAAAGGACAAATAAATCACAAAATAAATTAATAAAAAACAAACAAAAAAATTAAAAGCCGCCAATTTCCTTCTGACTGGGTCATCAGCGATACCATGTTCTCCGGTGTAACTTGACTGTTTACGCCTTCGAACATGGCCTGCCTCTCCAAGTCCCACTTCTTGCATGAAAAGAGGGTGTGCTCTGCGTTGTCCACAGGGAACTGACAGTACGCGTTAAAACATCCGTGGCCTGTAAACGCTTGCGTCAAATAATAGGAAACCTGACCGTGTTTCCTATTTATCCAGATGGCGAGTGCCGGGAGAAGGCGATAAGTCCATCGACCTTTTTCCTCACCATTCCATCTTTCTTGCCATCTTTCTATGAGCCTATGCCTCGCTTCTTTGCGTATCAGGCCTTTGCTTGGTCTTATTTCCTCATCCAGGGAACATCTTTCTTTAGAAAAGAGAAACATTTCTTCCCTTTCCCTCGCCAAAAGTTCTGCTGGCGGGACACTTGCAAGGACCTGCACAGCACTCGTAGATACCGTCTTATATGCAGAGATGATACGCGTACTTATCGATCTCTGCGCTGACAGTAACTTTTCACAGATGGTTTGACATCTTTTACTTCTCAGGGATGGGACCCACGCTGGTGCTGCATAGATCAATTTAGCGTGGGCGACACTCGCCACCAGTCTTCGTTTTCGTTCACGGGGTCCGCCTACGTTTGGCATTAACCGTGAGAGATTTGCCGCACACTTGATCGCCTTATTTGACGCCGTGGCCATGTGGTGGTGGAAGTTTAACCTTCCAACCTACTCCACACCAAGATATTCATTTGCTTACTCCACTTGACCTCGAATCCGTCTATCACGATTCGTTTTAGCTCATAACCACGTCTGTCTGTGACCAGCAACAAGTAGGGTGGCATGTTCTTCATTTTCATCGACTCGTTGAGATCTTTCCATCTTGCAGAATTGAACGCGTTGCATATGTCAATTGCTACCAACGCGCAGAAGCTCTTTTTTTATCTGGTCCCAATTTGTTTTTTCCTGCTTTGGCTATGTCTACTACTGCCTGGATGGCATCAACTGTAGATTTGCCTTTACGGAAACCAAATTGGTTATCGGATAGACGATTCTCTCCGGTCAAATGGCTTTGCATTCTCTGCAGAACCATATCCTCTAGAAATTTACCCATCGTATCTAGTCACAGAAGAACTCTCTTCTCTCCAGGCAAAGATTGAAGCATCTAAGCAGAATCCGGAGTTAAGTGTCGACTACCAATTTTAGGATCTCGTTACTTATCCCATCAATGCCAGGCGCCTTGCCTGTTTTCAATCTTTTACCTGCATTTCTCAATTCTGTAAGAGTTAAGAGTTCCTCCTCACCGACTTCACAGGCACTCCAGTCCTTCCTAATCCATGGTTCTGCAGAAGAGAATAAAGCTTTTATTATCCTTCTGACCCAATCGGGGTTGTCCAGGCCGGGGGTCCAATTGCACCTCTCCTAAACGTCCAAGTCCTGTCTCAGTTCACAACCAATAAATTTCTCCCCTAATTCTGCCTCTTTTATCGAGCCTCGACTCTTCCCACTCCGGTGACTTGGCATTGAAGTCACCAGTGACGAGTACGTCCAACCTGGACTCTCTAAGACTCGATTCAAGTTCCTCAATGTCAGCTTCAAAGGCTTGCAGTGAATCGTTGGTCGAAAAGTAGCAGCAGCACAAACGCATACCTGACACCTCTACCCACACAAATCCACTGCTCGTCTCCAGATATTTGCTATCTCGCACTTCAGGATTGCACACCTGCACGGCGGCCCTTCCTGATTTGTCCTGACACCAAGGAGCCTGATCATTTCTTCTGTGTTGCTCACTGCAGAACAGAATATCGATCTCTTTCTCCCTGGCGGTCTGCATCAAGAGAGCTTGTGCCTCCCTACAGGTGTGCAGGTTGACCTGCAGAAGCTTTAAAGATTTGCCCTTTTAAGCCTCTGCAGCTCCCCTCTGTAGACAGGGCAGGAGCTTTTGCCTGGATCATGAAAAACGTCTGTCTTGCCCAAATCTGTGCACGTTAAGCACTTGGGATGTTCGACAGAACAGTTCTTCGACAGGTGTCCCTCTTCGCCGCATCTACGACAGTTTTTTGTTCTGCCAGGTCCTTTGCATGCACGTGTTGCATGACCATACACAAGGCACTTTTGACACCTTGTCACCTCTACATAAGCTCGGACAGACGCACATATCCATCTTACACGGATTTTGCCCTCCTTGAGGAGCGTATTGTACTCCATTTCAGGCAACCGTACAACAGCTGCTTTTGTTCCACCAAAGCGAGGAAACACTGAACAGGACAGCTCTGAACAGTTCTGCCCCGTTATGCTAGTTATAGCTGAAACCACGTCAGCTTGTGTCGTGGTTTCATCTAAATCTCTAATTTCGAGAGATCTCTTGTTTACAATTGCCCTGACGTCGGCTTTGTCTTTCAAGGCACTCGCCAAGGCACTGCAAAACTTTAAGATCTCACCTCCCTTTTTTACGACCAGAAGGATCTCTTTATTTAAAGTCCTTCTGATCTTCGTAACCTTGATTCCCAGATCTTGTGGGTTAACCGAACTTTTCATTTCCTGCAAGATCCCAGCATAAGTCCTTTCGTCCTTAGCCGAGATCTTAACCGCTTCACTATTTCTAGGCCGAGATGATTTCTTTCTCTCCTTTTCTGCCTTTTCCCTTACTTCTGAAGTCCTTTTCTTCTTTCTGGCTTCTTTCCTCCTGTTCACCACTTCTTTAAAGGTGTTGACATCTTCCTCTTAATCAGCCCCTCCGACAACCGCTGAAAAACTCTTCAAACACGGCGAGGAACTTTTATTCTGAGTTGTCTTTTGATTTGTTTCCTTAAAAGGACTAGCTTTCTTTATGGAAATTTCGTCCTCATTCCGCATTTTCTTCTTTAGAAGAGGTCTACATACTTCCTCAGGTGACTGATGACCTCTTTTTTTCGATTTTTCGGCATCGCGCGCTGCGCGTCTTATAGCATCGGCTGCTAAACGCTTACGATGCACCTTTTTATAGCCGTGGGCAGCCTCGTTGCACACTATGCTCTCATCATACATGAGGTCCGCCTTATCAGTTTCCTCATGTTTTTTCTTTAACAATGGAAGCCAATCCGTCAAGAATTTGAGACCCTCCTTGATAATCTGGCTCACATTTTTTTGGACACCAGTGGCTTTAACCATTTTGTCCACTTGCTGACTAATAAGCGGAAAATATTCCACTTCTTCTTTTCTTAGCTTGGTGAGCTTTTCGCGATATGCATTGCTGCACGCGATTTCGCGTATGTCGCGACCGCTACAATCGCTCGCCAAGCTTTCCAAACTGGAGGATCGCGATAGCGAATCTCCTGCGACCGATGACACCGGTCCAGTGTGTGTTTGGCCCCCCCAAAGTCCGTGGGGCCTGCGCCGACCACCGGGGCTTGCACCCGATCGGAATCGGCGGTAGGATTACCCTCTTGCGAGGTACCTACTTGGGGTATAGTGTTCTAAACATCACCCATTTTCCATACTTGATTCAGTGTTCCGTATCAAGGAACGATCGAGCCTTAACAGGGTACTACCATCTGGCCAGGATGGGCCCTGAACCGCCTCCGTTAGTTACATAGACGTTATAGCATTGCCGGAGCATTGATGCGACGTCTATGATATCCAAGGGCACGTGAACATGTATGTTCGGACGTGGAGGTCGATGTATTTCTCCAAGATAGCAGGAAGTTTCCTCGCAGGGAGTGCATCCTGGTATCTCTTCACAGAGTTTACCCTCATTATTATTATTATTATATGGATATATGGGGCGTTCCACGCGAAATCGGACAGTATTTGACTTTCGCATCTCAGATTTTTTTTAAATATTTTTTTCTTTTAGTGCTCACTGAAATAAGCTACCATGATTTTTTTTAATTTTTTCATCTAGCCGTTTAAGAGATACAGGTTTTTGAAAAATCACGTTTTTTACAAAAATGTTTTTTTCAAATGGTTATAACTCGGTCAAAAATTGGCCAAATTTGACGTTCTATATATGAAAATTTTTGTTTAGACTTAAATTGAAGCTTGAAATGTCCACAACAAGACCCATATCCGTAAAACCAAAAAAAATTAAAAATTTTTTCAAAACATGAGGTTGAAGTTACCAAAAATGTGATTTTTGGGTTGCTTTAATGGACTGTTAAAATTGTTTTGGATTCGCTTAAAAATTGTTACTCGGAGGTTTTTGAGGTCGCTGATTACGAATCCGATATCAGTTTTCCAAAATTCAAAATGTCGGATCCAAAATGGCGGATGTCAAAATTTATAATTGATCGGATTTGCTTGAAAATTGGTACTCGGGGGTGTTTGGGGTCGTTGATTACGACTCCGATATTAGTTTTTAAAAATTCAAAATGGCGGATCCAAGTTGATGATGTCAAAATTTATAATTGATCGGATTTGCTAGAAAATTGTTACTCAAGGGAGTTTGAGGTCGCGGATTATAATCTGAAGTGCCAGAAACTTATAAAATATTATAATCTGATGATTATAATCAGCGACCCTAAAAATCACATTTTTAGTAACTTCAACCCCATGTTTTAAAAAAATTTTTAATTTTTTTTGGTTTTACAGATATGGCTCTTGTAGTGGACAATTGAAGCTTCAATTTTAGTCTATGTAGAAGTTTCTGGCGCGTCAGGTTTAGGATAAAAAAATTTTAAAAACCTTCTTGGACAAGAAAAATGGGGGCAGTTTCTGAGACAACACTGATGTACACAATTTTGTTTTTATTTTTAGAGTTGAAACCTTTAACTTGATTGCAGCAAAAAAACAGTCTTTTTTACAGCCAGGACGTCTCCAAATTGTTGGAGAAGAGTACTTGATATGCTGTGTATTTTTATTTTTTTTTCAAAGATTCAGCATCTTTCTGCAACAATTGCTGATAATATTGGGAACCCAGTTTATTTTTTCAGGGTTATCCATTTCCAAATTGAAAATTTCTTTGTAAATTTTACGAATTTCATCATCAACGCTTTTCCGCAAAGAACTGACTTCGAATTTCGAGCAAATGTAACAAAAGACGTTGCGATCTGAATCACAGTTATGTAACTGTGAGACCAGTTTATCTTTTTTTCTTGTAACATTAAACTTCACATTAGCCAAGTCACCAACTAATGTAGAGCTGCGGTCGTATGATGACGACGCTTGCGGGCCCGCTTTCTTATCCTGACCAGCCGCCGATTCTGGGAATCCGAATCCCTGTCTCGTAATACGTTTTCCACCTGTACCTGCCATGACGGCATCAAGCCGTAATCCAGGGACTTAGCCAGATAACGGAATTACTCCGTTGCCCGCCGTCACCGCGTGGAGGTGCCCTGGATGCAGATACAGGCAAGATCTAATGCAGAAATATTGGTTACTCGAGTAACCATTATTTGTTGGTTTAAATGCTAAAACAGCATTTAATTATTCCCTGTTAACTGAAATGCATCAAATTGCAACGAGTTGATCTCAAAAAGTGGATCAAATCAGAATTTGATCTCAATTTTTGGATAATTTTGATCAAATTGGGGATCATTTTGACTTTTTTAGGAAAACAGTACTTCCATCATTGAACTAAAAATGTGTTTTAATAATATGTCAAATTCCTAATCAACGACACCAAGTTTCTCAAAAATACATCAAATTTTACAATTTTAGCCATATTAGATCCGCTATTTTGAATTTATGAAGTCTAACATCAGATTCGTAATCAGCGACCCCGAAAACCATTATATACCATTTTCCATGAAAATTCTTCAAACTAAAAATTTTTCAATCCGCCATATTGGATCCGCCATTTTGAATTTTGAAAATCTAATATCAAATTCGTAATCAGCGACCCCAAAAACGTATAGTGCACATAGTGTGACCTCCAGGCCAGGAAAAATTTTTTTTGTGTGGCTGTGAAATCAATAGAAAAATTCGCGAATCATCATTTCTTATGTTTTTATATGCGCTTTATCGAATGGCGTTAAGAAAAACTTAAAAAATTTATAAATAAAAAAGTTATTAATGTTTTTTATTAAAAAAGTCCGATTTTTTCCAATTTTTGTTTAATAATCAAGTTTTTCTACTATGAAATAGCGTAAAAATAATTGCAAATGTTACAAATAACGTGACATAGATATATAACCTAGAAGATAGGACTATAGAAAAATGTAAAAATTAAAATGGCAGCTCAGAAATGGAGTTTAACGTTCAAAATTTTTGCAAAATTTGATTTAAAAGTACAAAATTGTTAAAAGATTATAGATTGGCTTGAAGTTTGTTGCTCGGGGGTTTTTTGGGTCGCTAATCACGAATCTGAAATCCAATTTTAAAAGTTCAAAATGGCGGATCCAATATGGCAGACAATTATTTTACAAACTTATTAAATTTGCTTGAAACTTGTTATTTGGGTTTTTCTGGGGTCGCGGGTCATGAATCTGGATTCCAATTTTTATTATTAAACGTGGCGGATCCAACATGGCGGCCAAATTTAGGGGCCGTTCAAAAAATACGGAACGCGTTTTGGGGGGAGAGGGGGTCAAGCAATTTGTTACGGTAAGGAGAAAAATGGCGCTAATGTAAATAACATTGAGTTACGTGGGGGAGCGGGGGTCCAAATTTTCGAAAAATAGCGTTACGTATTTTTTGAACGGCCCCTTTTCTTAAAAATCATTAGATTCGCTTAAAACTTGTTACCGCAGATTTGTACGCTTTCTGTTGTGAAAGTTTTTCCAATTTTAACTCTGGTAAATTAATATATGGTCAACATCGCGGAAAATTAAACTTTTGTAACGTAACAGTCTTTTTAAAATGTTCATAACTTTTAAAAAATAATTTCTAAAAATTGTATATTTATAATAATTGTAGGTCATATTTTCTCAACTGCACTTGTCAAAAAATAGGTTTTCTCGAAACATTGCTAGCATCGTAATTAGCGACCCAAAAAACCCCCGAGCAACAAACTTCAAGTCGATCTAACATCTTTTAACAATTTTGTACTTTCGAATCAAATTTTAAAAAAATTTTCTGAGCTGCCATTTTAATTTTTACATTTTTCTATAGTCCTATTTTCTAGGTTATATATCTATGTCACGTTATTCGTAACATTCGCATTTATTTTTACGCTATTTCATAGTAGAAAAAATTGATAATAAAACAAAATTGGAAAAAACTTTTTTAATAAAAAACATTAATAAATTTTTGTTTATAATTTTTTTAAGTTTTTCTTAACGCCATTCGATAGAGCGCATATGAAAACATAAGAAATGATGATTCGCGATTGTTTCTATTGATTTTTCAGTACCGAAACAAGTCCTCAAACTTCATGCCAAAATTTGTCTATTTGGGCGTTAAAGGGTTAACGAAGACGAAAATCTATTACCACATTTAAAGGAATTAGCGACAAATCAGAAATTTGGTCTGAAATATCTCAGAGGAACTTACAATTACATTGAATTTATAGAATTATAAGGAGAAGAGCAATGTTTTATTTACCAAAATTTAACTGATTCTTGCAAGTACATTTAATTTAAACCCCTCGTTCACAAAACAAGTTACAAGTGGAATTCAACTGGAAAGTGACGGTGAATTTTACAGTACACCCTAAAAAAGTAATCTTGACTTGATGCGGATTCCTCTAAACTAAATGCATATTTCCCTGTTATATATGGTATCAAAAGTAATATACTTCACTTTAGAGGATTTTCCTCTCACATATTATTTGCTAATTATGGTTTTGAGATAATAAAAAAAATATGTTTTTATGCACTGAATTAAGCATTTTTAATTAGATAAATATAATTAGTTATTAATAGTTAATTACTTACATTAATTAATGTATTTCTCCCCTTGTTTATTTCATTTAAATTCAATGTTTTTGACGTTTGAACCTCGAAGAATTGTTTTGTTTTATTAATAACCACCAAAGAATAAAAATAATATACATTCAAGTTGAATACTTTTGTTTTGAGAGGAAAACGTGATAGGATATTAGAAGAGGATTTTTCTTTAACTTTAAAATTACTTTTTAGGGTGTATCCTGTAATTTATGTCAAGCCATTTATGCTGCAATATTTCATTTAACCTGCAAGATTGGTTAATTTTTAAAACTTATATAAAGATTATTTCAGCTTATTTCAATGGAAGTGAGAAACCAACTGAATTTATTGAATGTGAAAATTTCTCGATGCGTTTTGTAATCTTTTTGGGAGAAAATATTGTTACACTGGAAGATAAAACAAGTGGAAACAAATTGTCTTACCCATTAATATTTAAGGAAACATCTTTTAAAGTTTTAAAAAATTATATTACTTGTGTGGATCAGCGATTTAAATATTTATGTTCAAGACATTTGAAAAATGTGTATAGTTTAGTTGCAAAATCTATTGCTGAAGTTCTATAGTATAAAGTTTTTTCTAGTGAAAAAGAGATTAAAAATTTGTCAGAAATAATTATGAACAGTTAATTGTGATTATTAACAAAAAAATGTTGTTACATTTAATATAGAATTTAACATATTATTGATTGATATTGTGAAATTTAACTTGCAAAATTTTTCTAAAAAATTGTATGCAATGTTTTCTAATGCTATTAATATAGGAAATCATTTAATAATATAAACAACATGTATTTGAATAACATAAATGTTTTATTACTATAAATAAAGAAATTACAATTCCGATTTATTTATTCAGTTATTGTGTGTACTGTCAAATCCTAACCATTTTACAAACAGTTTAGAACCTTGTCATTTAATTATTTTTTAACTAAATGTTGTCGCCGTAAAAAACAACTAATATTATTATTTTTGGTGAGTTGGTTACTCAACTGAGAGCCAACTCTACTTTATTTATTTAACAAGTAAAAGTACAAAAACTTGGAGATAATCAATCCTTCCAATTCTTCACTGAGCCTTATTGGAAGAGAAACGTGCTATCACTTTGAATAGCGACTAATTAATCTGACCACACCTGCTTATGCTTTAGTTTTTAAGGACTGTAAACTTGTCCCCACTCTTTACAATACACACTCATACTTTATACTGTCGACACCTCCCCCTTTAAATTGTCGATGATTTTTAAATTAACATTTATTTAAAAATTCGATGCAGGTTTCCTTCTAGGAGGTTTCGAATATAATTCGAAATTTAATCCTTGCAGATTTTTCTTAATAGCTACATGCTGAGTTGGACCTGTATTATTAAAACTACAATTTGTGTAACAATTCTGAATACAATGTTTTATGAAATTTAAAGTACACTGCATAATTTCTTTTTTTCTTAAATTATAAGTACAATACTTGCATATTCTATATACTCTAAATTCGTCAAAAACTATTCTCTCGAACTCTCAAATCTTTTATGTTTTTCTAAGTCTTCTAGCATCATTTCACTTCTTACTAATTCCTGCTTCTTTCATTTTGGCTAAATTGAAAAACTTTAGTAATTTTGGTAATTCATCATTAGTAAATTTTAAATCATCTTTTTTGGAATCTGATTATATTCTGATTGTTTCCTCAAAGTATCTATTTTTATTTCACAATTTCTTATCATTATAATTATTCTTTTCGCATACTATAGCTATAACTATTTCTTTTATAAATATATGTACATAACCTATGGCTGTTTTTCACAAATGTTTTATCGCTGAGTAATAATGGAGATTTTAGACAATTTTCGTTAAACATTTTTATTAAATGCGCGTCACAATTTTCTGTTTGATATATTAAATAGCTCGATTCGTTTCTCTTACAACCTTATATTCTTCTATAGTGCTACTTTTTCCAAGTCTGTCTTGTCAAACGGTACGTATTCAGTTTTCGTTTGTAAAATGTATGGTTTGCTTAGTCATCGTTTGTTTCTTCTCAGATTATCTTTAGTAATTAAGTAAGTACTTAAATACTTAATCGCATTGTCATTGTCCATATCGTCATACTTTGTTTCTCTTCTTACATTAATATTATACCATCTGATTCTTTTGGTACGTTCGTTTCTTCATAATATTTTTTCTCTTCTTTATCTCTATCTCTATAATATTAAAATGTTTCCTAGTCGTTTCGTCGGATTCGTCGTTCGGCAACATATATAGATATACATCGGCAACATATAAAACATATATTTATATATATATATATATATATATATATATATATATATATATATACAGTAGTATACACATGTATACTCTCGCATATACAATAAACACATACACATGTATACTCACACATATGCACTAAACACATACACATGTATACTCACACATATACACTAAACACATACACATGTATACTCACACATATACACACAATACGTACACATGTATACTCACACATATACACACAATACATACACATGTATACTCATACATATACACTAAACACATACACACATGTATACTCGCATATATAATGTATCAAAAAAAATTGTATTGGCTTTTTCGAATATAAGTTTAATTTAAACATATTTTGTTATTAAATTAATTTTAATTTTTATCAAAATAAATTTACTATGCATTGAATCAAAATTATTATGTTTAAATCAAACATAATTTTTGGTTGACAGTATGACTAAGATAATGATGTTTGATTTAAATATATGTGGACGCCCGCATGAAAAGGGACCACTTTGGCACTATTGGACTTATCTAAATGGGCAAATTTCTGACAAAATTTTGAAAATTTTGAGTGGTCTTACAACCTTTTTGGTGAAAAATTCGATGAGTTACAGAATTTTAAAGTTTGGAGTATCAAAAACGTCATTTCGAGAAAAACGAAATCATAGATTGTATTATGAATATCTTTGGTCCTTCTGGGAAGTTATATAGATAAGAGTTGATATAAATCTAGTACACCCTTAAGATTAAAAATCAATAGGTTTCGAATTCCCCCCCCCCTCATTTTTTAACAATGACAAAATAATGGATCTCCGACAAAGTGGTCCCTTTTCTAAAATTACGGTTATTAAATAATAAAGTCTAATATTTAACGAAGTTAAAGGTTCGGTATTATTTTTTAGAGTTATTTCAAGCAAAGAAAAGAAAAAAATCCTTAAAAAATATTTTTTAAGCGCTTTTATTACAAAAAATTAAAAATTTTATTTTTAAAAACACGAAATTAATAATTGTAATGCGAATTTCTCCGGCTCTTCTGGGAAGTTATATAGATAAGAGTTTTTTCAAGTCTAGTACACCCTTAAGATTGAAAATAAATAGGGTTCGAATCCCCCTCCCTCATTTTTTAACAATGTAAAAATAACCCATTTCCGTCAAAGTGGTCCCTTTTTATTTTTTTCTAACAACGAAATAAAATACTTAGAGAGTCAATAAATTAATGAACATTGCATAAATCGACGTGTTAGACCCTGTAGATTAAGAAAAAAGAATAAAAAAAATTTCGACATTTTTCTTCAAAATTAGTAAATTGCAAATATCTCAGAATCTAGGACCGACAAAGTGGTCCCTTTTCATGCGGACATCCACATATTGTTTTCTCAGTGAAAATGTTATTTTTTTAATAATATTTATTGCTAAATGAATTTTTTGCAACTTTTTAAACAAAATTTTATTTCTTCTAAATAAATAAACGGATTGAAATAAATCAAGCTTGAATATTAAGGAGATAAGATATACTTTCGTTTAGAATTAGAGACTTTTTAAAGTGTTTATTTTTGAATAATCATTTAACAAATTTGTTATAAACAATTTTTTTTAAATTTTCTGCGCCTTTGAAAAATTTGATAAAAATGTCAACATAATTAAAACTATTAGAAATCAAAATGTATAGTGCAACAAGACTATACTTAGTTTTTAATCAATTTTATGGTTACATAAATGTTAACTGGAGAGTATTTTGTTTATTTCGTAAATGCAAACAATGTTTTAATTCAGAAAAACATCAAACTCGCATATCCGCTGCAATATAATTTTGATTGAAACTTTTCAAAAATTGTTTCACGAATAAATCTTTTCAACGAATTTTGATTTCTTATAGTTTTAATTTTATGTTGGAATTTAAAAAAAAAATTTAAAAGATGCAGAACATTAAAAAAATTATTTTTTTATAAAATTAAATAATTGTTTAAAATTCTAAACAAAAGTATAATTATTTCATCCCCTTTATTATATCCCCGCTTGATTCATTTAAATCGGTTCATTCATTAAAAGAAATAAAATTTTGTTTAAAAACTTGCAAAAAATTCAATTTCCCGTAACTTTTGTAAAAATATATTTTTATTCCCGTTTTTTAGTAAACACATTCCTAAAGTTAAATAGAAATGTTTTTTCAGCATTTCGATTTAAAAAATATACTTTTTATTTTTAGGAAAAATTTCACGAATTCTGACCTAAAAATATTACTTGTAGAAATTTTAAATTTTTACTTTTTAAATTATTACTTTTTTAAATTATTTATAACATTTATTGAAATAATTATTTTTTATTTTGTACAAAATGAGAAAAAGAAATGTAAGAATAATAATCTAATAATTAAAATAAATAATTTTAAATTAAATATATTGTCCCTTATTATTATTGTTATTACAGTAATATTATTGTAATATTTTAGTATAAAATTACAGTAATCTTACAGTAAATTTTTCAAAGCAAAATTAATTTAACATTCCAGTACTATTACTCGAGAATGTAAGGTAGTTTTACGTTTTTCTTTTATGGTAATATTACAGAGTAATGTTAAGATAAAATTAGTATAATTTTATAATTTAAAAAATAACATTTCACCAAGCTAGACTCGAACCCTGAACCTTGTGTACAGCAAGCAAGAGTCTTACCAGTGAGCCAATCTTACTTGATCTTATTGAACACAAGGTCCATGGTTCGAGTCCAGACTTGGTAAAATGTTTTATTTCTAAAATATAAAATTATTCTAATTTTATTTGTATGTTATATTAACATTACAATAAGATCACAGTGTAATATTACCTTAATATTCCCATTAATTTACCGTAATTGTACAACATAATATTACCTCCAGGCAGACATTTTGATATTTCAGTAAGATCAGTGTAATATTACAGTGCACATTACGAATCTCCAGTGTAATATTACAGTGATGTCACTATAACCTTACGTGCTGTTTGGGAACTGTTTTGCAATTATTGTATAAGCGTGTAATATTAAAGTAATGTTACTGTCTATGTTACAGTAATATTAATGAATAATATTACCCATCAGACAGTAAAAAAAGTATTAAATTTTTTTTTAAATGTAAAGACAATAGTAAAATTTAATATGACTATAATATTACTGTAATGTTACGTTTATATATGGGAAAGGGATATATGCGTGTAACTGATATTTTGTTTCATAGCGTTTGCTTTTTCGAGTAAACACTAAAAATCTATACAAAGTAGTAATAATTGTTCTGATATATAATAAAAGTTGCTTCGCTCAAAATATTAATTGCTCGAGACATTTTAAATATTACTTGGCTTTTAATAACATTTATTAATTTTATTAATAACATTTTAATTTAACATTTAATTTTAACATTTAATTCACAACATTTATTATTTTTAATAACATAAATTCAAGAACCAGTTGGACGCTCGGACAACACGCGCAACTGCCAGTCAGTGAGCAGTGAGCTCCTCTGAGCTCCTCACTGCTACCCGACTGGTACTAGCGTGTGTCGTCCGAGCGTTCGACCGGTTCTTAAATTGGAAGCCTTAATTGTAAAACTATATTCAGTAGTTTATAAGTCCGAAAATATTGAGTTTAGGAAAAAAATGTCAAAGAATGAAAGTTTTGAATTTATTTCGACTTTTAAGAAATGTAAACAAAAATTTTTTTACAAAAAATTAAGTTTTCCTTTTAAAATAAACGTTTATTTTTGGATTTTAGTACTGCACATGTTCTAAATCAGTTTATATTAATATAATATAACATACAGTTAAAAAAAATTAATTTGTTTATTAAAAAAAATTTTCTTTTACATTTCTTAAAAGTTAAAATGAAATAATATAATAATTTCCTAAACTCAATATTTTCAGACTTACAAAATATAGGGAATATAGGAATATATATATATATATATATATATATATATATATATATATATATATATATATATATATATATATATATATATATATATATATAAATATATATGTATGTATATATGTAGAAATATTTTTATTTTATAATTAGAAAATTAATATTTTAAAATTAACTACACGTAGGAAAAAGAAAATATCAATATTTAAAATAATTAAATCTTAATTTATGAACAAATAGAAATGTTAATTAACAAATATTTCAAAGCAAACAAATAATTTTTAAAAGAAAATAAAAAAAATTATTATTTACATACACATGTATATTCACACATAAATTCACAACACATACATATGTATATATTTAAATAAAATTTTTTTCATATATATTATCAATGGAGATGCTATTTAATAAATTTATATAAGTGGATATAAACAAGTAAAATGTCTTCCGAGCGAGCGAGGACGACGACGCTAGTCTTCTTTAAATCGTGCAGACATATAATTCGCATCTTCCTTTAAAGTCTTAACATTTACTGTAATGTTGGTCCGTTTCGTCATATTTATTTCTTTTGTTTATTAATATCCTATTCGTCTTAATATTCTTGATACCTTTTGATTTATTTCGTTTTATTTGTTTTCTTAATTGATTCATATTTTATCATTCAGTCCTACTTGACTATCCAAGTCGTCATATTATTATTATTTTATTGGTTCATTTTGTCATAATTGTTTCCTCTATATTTTTTTAAATGTTTAAACACTCAGTCCTAATGGAATATCCGATTCATCATAATGTTATTTATACTTGGTTTTCTTCTATGTTTTTATATTTGTAATCAATATTTCTTTTATTCTTGTACGTTCAAATTTTCGTCGTAAAATTAACTATCTTTTTCTTTGTACTGCTTTACATCTCTTTAATCGTATTTCATTCGCGTAATCATTATCTATTTAAGGTATTTCGTTTAATTGTGCTATTTCTGACTTTTAATTTTTTTTAATCGTTGACATAAATCACATGTTTTGATAAAGTCTTCAACATTTTTTGTAATGTTGGGCCAGTTTGTCATATTTCTTATCTTTTGTACTGTAATATCCTTAGAATAGTGTCCTTCTAATATTCCTTCGTGTGCTTCTGCTATATATATATATGGGTCATCATTCCATATGAAAAGGCAAATGGATTTGTCCATTCGTGGTTTAAAGCAATCACAAAGTCATAGTACTTTAAATTTAGGATTTTTTATGTAGAATCGAATGCCGAGTGGCTGATTTTAAAATTTTCAAAATGGCGGTCACCTCAGACTGAAATGTGACGTAAAAAAGGTTTTTTTATTCATACTGTAAAAAACTTTATATTATAAGACTAAAATGATTAAAAAAAGTACTTTTCATCTGAGTTAACTCACAGATTATAAATATTTGGTCCGAATTAAAATTCAAAATGGCGGATCCAAGAAGGTGGATTAATTTTCGAAAATTTAATAAATTCAACTGTATTGAACTAAATGTTGTTACTCGGGGGTTTTCGGGGTCGCTGGAAATGAATCTGAAATCAGAATTTCAAAATTCAAAATGGCGGATCCAATATGGCGGATTTATTTTTCAAAAATTCAATAAATTGAACTGAATGTTGTTATTCGGGGGTTTTCGGGGTCGCTGGAATTGAATCTGAAATCAGAATTTCTAAATTAAAATAAGCGGATCCAAGATGACGGAAAGTTTCTTTATAAATCGACGAAATCAACTGAATATTACTACTCAAGGGTTTTTTGGGTAGCTGAATACGAATCAATGTTTAGAATTCGAAAATTTTAAGTGGCGGATCAAATATGGCGAAATCTTTTTCAAAAATAGCTAAAAAGTAAATATTCTTTCTTAAGGGGTTCCCACATATCAACAATGCAGATCTCAATTGATAAAAACTCTGCAACCGCCTTTTCTTGAAAATTGTATAATATTATGCTCTATCAATTTAGGAAACTCATTTTCTATCATAAATACATAGGATGAATATTTTATTTGTTGTAATTATTAAAAAAAATTATTTTTCAAAAATTAAATTTGAGCAGTTTCCAATAGTCCAAACTACCATAACCACTTTTAACAGCTGTTTGGTGGTACATTATTTTGCAATGAAACCAATAGATGGCGCCAAATGTACCAGAAATAATAAATTGTTGATTATTTTTAATTTTAAATAAAAAACAATTTAATATAATGTCTTGTTTGCAAGAGAAAATTGATTAATGGTAAAAAATATATAAAATAAGACAATTTCGCAGATATATTTAATTTTCGAAGTAAAAAATAAGTTTGTTTTGTTGTTTGTAAGGAAATTTAAAATTTAAAAACCTTTATTTTTTGTAATAATTACAAAAAAAAGAAATATTCATCCTGTGTATTTTTGATAAAAAATGAGATTCCCAAATGGATATGGCATGGTATTTTATATATTTCAAGAAAAGGCGGTTGCAGTTTTCTTATCAATTTAAATCTGTATTGTCGATAAGTGGGATCCCCTTAAAGTTTTGAGGTACTGCTGATTTCGAATTTTAACATACTTTCTTAAAAGTATGTATTTTTTATAAAGGTGGGTGGGAACGGTGGCTCTTAAAAATTAATAATATAAATTTGAAATGGTTATATTAAAAAGAGCATTAATCTCTCTTTAATTTCCGACCTAGAAAAAATCATTTAGTCAAAAATTGTTCGCGTTACAGATTCTTTTTTACTTTTATCCAATTTTCGTTTGTCTGATACAGGCGAGTGGAAACTCAGGTTATTAAAAATTAAAAAAAAATTTCGCAATAGACACATCTTTAGGAGCATTAATTCCACTTTAATTTCTGACCGAGAGAAAAAAATTTTTCGATAGTTGTTCGAGTTATGATTTTTTTTACTTTTTCCAATTTTTCGTTTTTTGTTGTGGGCAGGTGGGGACGCAGGTTATTTAAAATTTATAAAAAAAATTGCAATGATCACATTAGAAGAGTAATAATCTCTTTTTTAATTTCTGATCAGGAAAAAAAATTCGGAAAAAAATTATTAAGGCGGTCAGAAGTTATACTTTTTTTGAAAGGAATGTTTATCGCAATTGAAACATTCATCGTAATTTAAAAAGAATCAGTCGGCATTTTGAAAATTTTTTCTTTAGTTTGAATCTAATAATTTAAAGATTTTTTAACATATGCAACAATCGGAAGAAAACTAAGAGATTTCTTTGTACCCGGTTGATGCTGCCCTCTGGCGATTTTTTTCTAGCACTCGTTTGTTTATGTCTCGATTATGCACTTCTAGTTTACTTCCTATCATTCTATTTATTTACAAATATTCAATTTCTTGAACGAAAATGAAGGTACAACTATTTAAGATGTCGGCTGGTTTTTTTAATATTGGCCATAAATGTCTGAATTGTGATAATAATTTGTTGAGGTTATGTTGCAAAACGCTTGTAGCAAAAACCTTCAGTATTTTGAAGAAATTGTGAAAACTTTTGATGCCTGCAGAATTCTGTAGAAAACTTTGCATTTATTACCACTGTGAGCATGCGCGATTCTCACGTGACAGCTTGAGCCAATCAGTGAACTAACCGACCCCACCATGTAGCTTGTTCCCTCCACGCCGAGCCACAGAGAACGAATAGAGCATTAAACTATTTACTATTTCCATAACTCCCTACGACTACGGTTGTGCAGCTATCACCATACTATAAAATACTTATTCTCAACCTACTTAATTCCTGTTCAATCAATTTCATTTTTAAGAAATTTTAATAATTAATAAATTTTTAAATTAATTATTAATTTTTTCTAATTATATTTTGTAATTAAATTTTATAACAAATAATTTTTTTAGTTAATTTTTTTCGTTATTATAAAGAATTTTCAGGAATTTTTGCAGAGTCTAAAATTTTTAAATTAATTTCAATCAGTCCTTATTAAGACTTTTATTTGTCTCTTTCCATAATGGATTCTAAAGAGAAGAGAATTGTAAGTAGAGATAGATGTAGTAATCCATATAATTTAGAAGAGCATAAAGGTAAGAGTTTAAGAAAATTTTCGGCCACCTTATCAAATAATTTTCCGGATTTTCCTGACGACTCACTTATTTGTTATAAATACAGAAGATTGTCAGATTCTGTTTTTGACGTTGAATCTGTCAATTCGAGTGTAAATAATGAATCAATTAATCATATGGATACTATAAGTTCATTCGATGATGATAATAATGATCCTACTATTCATACTGCCAGTAATTTATCTGCAGAAAATGACTTATTAGATATTTTGCAAGGTTTGAAAGAAAAATTTCAAACACTACCACCGAATAATCCTGACAGAAATATCATTTTGAAAATCTTCCCGCGAATTGGACAATTGAAAAAATTTCATTAGAGTTTAACACCAGCACGAAATCTGATAGAACAGCAAAAAATTTAAAAAAAATGTACGGCTCTCTTTCGAGACCTAAGAAAAAAGACGGAAATCCTATTTCAGATGCTGATATAAATAAAGTAATAAATTTCTATGAAGATGACGACATTAGCAGAATACTTCCTGGAATCAAGAATAAAAAATCAGTCATGAATAATGGAAGTAAAGTCTTAAAGCAAATGTACACAAATGTGTACTGGAGCTAAAAAATAAAAAAATTATCTGCTTGAACTTTTAAAATCTTCTAATGTTGTGGAAATTAAACATAGCTTATGGTGTACAACTGACAGAGCAACCATGGAAACTAAAGTGTCAAGCAGAGAAGATTTCCTTAATGAATTTGGCACTATTTTAGAAAAACTGAAACAGCACAATTTTATTGATAAAAAACAAACAGCGTATTTTAATGAATTAAAAAATAATCTAAAAGATGGAGAATTTCTCGTTTTGTGTGATTTCTCAGAAAATTATGCCTTTATTGTGCAAGATGCGGCTCCAGCATTCCACTACAAAAATAATCAAGCTACTGTGTACACAATAGTTTATTATTATTGTAAAGATGGAAAAATATGTCACGAAAATGTGATAATGTAGTGAAGAAAATCTTCTACGCTTTTGATGGAGCCAAGCAGCACTTTAAGAATAAATTTAATATGATTAATCTTATGCACCATTTTTCAGATTTTGGAGTAACAGCTGAGTGGCACTTCCATGTGACAGCTCATAGAAAAGGCCCTCACGACGGAATAGGAGCTGCTCTGAAAATTCAGGCAAGAGCTAGCCTCCAAGCATCATCTTTTAACAGCATATTGACACCTCACCAGCTGTATACATGAGCGAAAACGAATATAAAAAACATTGTTTTTTTATTATGATGCTAAACTTCATGCAACAAGTAAAAAGCGATTGAATTCGCGATTTAAAAATGCACCAGCAGTTCCACAGATTCAGAAAAATCATGCTTTTATTCCGGCGTCCGAAAAGATCTTAGAATTAAAAGCATATTCTAGTGCTTCAGAGTGTACTACCTTTAAATACAATTAAAATAAATTAAATCCAATCAGTCCTTTTCAGGACTTTTATTTTGACAAATAAAAATAAAACCACTTTCAATCAGTCCTTTTCAGGACTTCTAATTAGATAAAGAACATTTAAACCAATTTCAATCAGTACTTTTCAGGACTTTTAATTTAATAAATAAAATTGAAACCAATTTGTTTTAAAAATTAGTTCATTATCATTGATTCAAGAAAACTGTAAAAAAGAATATTCATTTTTAGCTACTTTTTGAAAAAGATTTCGCCATATTTGATCCGCCACTTAAAATTTTCGAATTCTGAACATTGATTCGTATTCAGCAACCCAAAAAACTAATGAGTAGTAATATTCAGTTGATTTTGTCGATTTATAAAGAAACCTTCCGCCATCTTGGATCCGCCATTTTGAATTTTGAAATTATGATTTCAGATTCACTTCCAGCGACCTCGAAAACCCCCGAGTAACAACATTCAGTTCAATTCAGTTGAATTTATTGAATTTTCGAAAATTAATCCGCCATCTTGGATCCGCCATTTTGAATTTTAATTCGTACCAAATATTTGTAATCTGTGAGTTAACTCAGATGAAAAGTACTTTTTTTTAATCATTTTAGTCTTATAATATAAAGTTTTTTACAGTATGAATAAAAAAACCTTTTTTACGTCACATTTCAGCCTGAGGTGACCGCCATTTTGAAAATTTTAAAATCAGCCACTCGGCATTCGATTCTACATAAAAAATCCTAAATTTAAAGTACTATGACTTTGTGATTGCTTTAAACCACGAATGGACAAATCCATTTGCCTTTTCATATGGAATGATGACCCATATATATATATATATATATATATATATATATATATATATATATATATATATATATATATATATATATATATATATATATATATATATATATATATATATATATATATATATATATATATATATATATATACATATATATATATATATATATATATATATATATATATATATATATATATATATATATATATATATATATATATGTGTGTGTATATACGTATATATATATATATTTCTAATTAACTATTAATAATTAAACATTAATTAATTATCAGATAATAATTAGTTAATAATCAATAATTGATTAATGCAATTTATAATATACATTTTACACAATTATACAATTTAGAACAATAAGGCGTCAAAATAAATTATAAACATAATTATTACTATTATTAACAATTATTGTTAATACTAATCGACTATAAAAGTCCTAGCGACGAACTGAGAGTATCAGTGCAGCATGAAAGTAGAGGAGGGTCTCTCGCGTCGCCCGGAGTCCAGACATACGCCTCCTCTCCAATAGCTATACGGTCGGGCCCACGCCTCTTTTATACGGTAAGCGAGATCGAAAGGCATTAAAGTCTCCAACTCATGCACGTCTCGCTGTCGCTTACACTCTTAACGACCATGCTTTCTTGATGCATTTCTTCTTTAATAATGCCAATAGTATGAAATATAAATGGATATTATTGTTTATTAACATTATAAATTATGACTGTCGTTAAATTTTGATGATTATTACCACTAAAATTATTAATTAATCACATAAATCGAAATTTTGAAATAATTTTATTAATCACGATAAAGTGAGAATAATTAACACTAAAAATTCGATTATTTATTAATAATCATAAATTAAATAAACAAAATATGTGTAATAAATAAATAACTTTTAATAAATTATGTAAAGAAAATTGTTATATAACTAAAAATAATCTTGTTGATTGTAATTAGCAGCTATAATAAGAACATCATAAACATCAATGTAAACAAAAAAAACAAAAACAACAGTCATAATAAAACAAAGTTAGTTAATAAATTTAATAAAATAACTTCAATATATAAATATAGAGTATTAATTAAAATTTTGGTCATGATAAAAGAAATAGAGTAAAGAGAAGTGGGACTCTCAGGCCGCATTGTGGCTGTGCCGACCTTGCCATTTTTACCCAGGCGTTGAAATCTCTCGATCTCCGCTCGAACTTGCAAATATACACCCTGCGTATTCATTCTTCCCTGATACTCCGCTCGAAGAATTCAACTTGACTTATCGATTTAATCAATAAATAAATCGATTTCGACAAAAATTATATATAAGAAAAATTAAAACAATTTAAATTTAATAAAATATCTTCAGAAAAATCAAATTATTCAAACTATGAAATTCGATTAAAATTAGACAACGAAAAATAATCGATATTTTTGAAAATAATTAATAATTAAAATTATATAAAGTTCAGAAGAGGAAGAATTTTCAATTTCAAAAATCAATGAAAAATGATAAACACAAGGAAATAAAATAAATATCAATAATATTACATTAATTAAATAAATTTATTATAAGATAGCGAGGAAAATTACAATTTTTGTTAAAATATATGTATGTATGTTTGTGTATGTGCACGTGTGTAAAAAATGTAAAAAAAGAAGAGATAGAGAAAATGATAGTCATTAGTTAATTACATCTATTTCTTCCTCCTCGGATTCAGTGATCAATAACACATTGTCATCGACACCACAAACACACGCTGATTTTCTTCGATCCGTTGGAGTAAATTTTCCGCAACGACAGAAACGTCCGTTTTTCCCCTTCAAACTGAAAACATAATCAATAAAATTTTAAAGAAATCCCAATTAAAGGAGAAAAGAATTAAAATACGCTTTCCTAATTACCTTATGAGACACGCCTTGTTTAAGGGAGATACAATAAGGGCTGCAACCATACGCATCAGCTTCTTCTCTAGCTTGGATCTGGAATTTTTCAATTTCTGCACCTCCATCGAACTTCCCCGGACCACCGACCAAGAGGTTGGTATTTTCCGAAAAACCAGCTTCATCTGCGTGCCCGGATGATTTATTATTTGGTAATTTGGCACGAATCCTCGGGAACGCCCCAAATCCTTTATTTCCCTGGATATCCTTCGCAGTTCAGTGATACCAAATATGATTCGAGCCAACAACTCTATTTTAAAGAGCCGACGAGACAAGGCACTATTGAGAGAATCTATAAACAACAAAACAAAGAAAGAAAATTTAAAATTACAAATAAGCCTCATGCATCAACATATTAATACAAAATTAATTACACAGTAAATTATAGGATATCTAGGTGATATCCTCTATACAAGAAAATATGCTTTAGCGTGAAAATGGATTTTTTTAACTCCGCACTAGGGACACGCACTATCACCCCTTTACGCTTAGAATCCAATCGCCTAATTATTTTAAATTCACTGATATTAAAAGCAGACTCAAAGATGGACGAACACAAATCGCAGATAATTCGTGCAGCAGATCTGAAAGGCACTCTCCAAATGGCGAATTGATAAAGGCCCAATGACTCCTCAATATCAACAATTCTCAACCCCAAAAGTCTGTGTTGAGAGATGTGAAAAATCGAAGAACTAGAAATTGAAGGTCCTAGTGGGCGAGTTAAATTATCATAATTACGAACTTCGATATTAAACGCCGAAAAACCGTCAGTAGATGCGGCACTTGTAGAAGGAAAAACTGCACCAATTTCTGTGGAAAATTCAGCTGTCGATCTGGAAGTACTTGGTCCCGATGACGTCGAAGGCAATGCAATTGTCTCTTCTATGACAGATTGATTATCTGCACTAAGATTTTCCAATAAAATCAAGCTGTCACTTAACTCCCGCACATTTTCGCCCTGATTCGTAGAATCAATTAATAAGTCCAAGTCAAATTGTTCAATATAATCATTATCACTATCACCAATGTCGGATGAATTTAATCCACTCATAATAATAAAAGAGAAGAAAAAAAGGAAAATTAGACATTAAATTGTCTCACCAAAAGGAACTTCAGTAAGAAGCGATGATGATAGCGAAATCATATTTTCCACACTATAATTAATAAAATCAACGGTAGAAGCGTCGCTTATCGAACCAGTATCACTCATTATCAAAAGGAAACTGAGGAGAATAATGGACATAAAGATCGTAGATCCTGAGATCACCAGCCCTCAAAACTCATGATAACAGCAAATCCTTTGTCTCATGAAGAACATCTGGACCGTGGGACATTTCGATGATGTTTTTACAACAACTTACTTCATCCTTCATGTATCCTACTTTAAACACGTTCATTACATTCCAAAATGAACTTGAGAGTATCAACTTACCTTGTTAGCATATTAGTTTATTGTAAAACTTACTAAATTCACTTAAATCACTAAAATGTAAAAATTGTAAAAATTCATAATTTGGTCCTTCGAGGACGAAGAACGATCTAAGGAGGGAGGACTGTTATATCCTGATATAATTTTAAATTTACATAATTTCATGAAATTACGTAATTTAGTTAAATAATTATTTTAAAAACAAAAACTATAAACGAAATATTTAAACAATGTCTAAAGGCATAGTTTAAATTAATGCATTAATCACCACAAATACTAAAATTATTAACATGAGATAAAAATCATAACTAAATATTGACAAGTGTCAAAGCTATGAATAAAAGAGATGACGCATGATTAAAAAGAATGACAGAAGAATAAATATAACTTATGAAATTTATTAATATTATTAAGAATAATTATTTAGAATAACTAATAACCTTCGAATAGTTTTAATTGTCGTTTATTATCAAATAATTAATTTAAAATACCTTTAATTTAGTCGAATCTAAAATTAATCCATAATCAACAATCGATTAATCGATAATCGATTGTCTATTCGATTAGTAGAGTAAAAACTCGTATCAATGTTTGAATTCAATAGATATCAATTCAAGCATTGATCATAAGTCTCAATAATAGATAGATAGAAACTAGAATTAAAAATAAAAGATCATATTACATCCGTATGTGTTCAATGCTCTTTTAGCTAAAAACGTGACAAATGCTCTTTTGGCTAGAAACGTGTTACATGCTCTTTTGGCCAGAAACGTGTTTTTTTACTAATTTCCCCACACGATACATAGACCAAAAGTCGATGCAAAATCAAGAGCGATTGTCAAAAGTTCCGGTGTAGTCCTGTGCGGATAATATCATTGTAGAGCGACCCTTCGGTTATAACGCAAATTATTGTTTACTTTCTTTAATCGGCAATTGCAGACCGAATTGTACTCGATTAATGTGCAAGTTGCTTTTCTCACACTTAGACACAAGTTTCTTTCTGTAACAGGTGCAAGTGACGTAAAAGTAACATTTAGAAACTGTAAAAACTCTTGAAATTTACGCAAAAGAACTGTCAAGTTGTGAAAGTTAAATAAGTGTAACCTAACAAACTGTTAGTTTCAATTAATTGAAACGAAATTTTAATTATTATTATAAACAATAAATCAGATAAAAGGAATATTTATCTTGTTATTAACGCAAAACCCATAGTTTTGACAAGTGATCACGATCCTACAATAAAAATAAAGATCAGGCTTTACCAAATGCATCAGCTATTGTACTTGCTTGGTGATTTGGAAGTGCATTTGCTAATAAATATTTAGTTAAATTGTCTTGTATTGTTAACATATATTCACTTCCATTTTTAGTTTTTGGTAATGGTCCAACGATGTCCATTGCTATTTTTTCGAATGCTGTACCTGGTGTATCCGTAATTATTATTGGATCTTTTGTTTTCACTCTAACTAATTTTTTTTTATTTGGCACTGAAGACAACTTTGAATGTATTTTTGTAAACAATTTTTCATATTTTCCCAATAATAATTTTGAAACGTATTCGACCATAGGTTTTGGTTACACCTTTATGTCCTCCTACTGAGCTTGAATGCGCTTCTTCTATTAACTACACTCAAATCTCGCTATAACGACCTTCTCTATAATGAGCGCTCTCTATAACGAGGGCTCTGTCTCTCGGTATAGCGAGAAAAATTTCCTGCCGATTGTCCCCACTATTTATAAACAAATGCACATTCAGTTGGTTCAAATTTGGTTAAAATCAATTTTATTTATATAAAATAAAAATAAAAAAGTCACTTCGTATATGAAATTATATCAATCAGTCGAACGTCTTCAAAATTTTAGCTTATATATAAATTTTTTGTATATTAAAGATCAAATTAAACTAGGTTACGTTTATAATTTTGACATTATGGAAATTGTAAACACTAAAAAAATGAATGAAGAATCGTAAAAGTGGGGATTTCTCATTTCTCCTTTTGCGCTCGTAATAGAGGGAAACTTGACTCCCGAACTTCTCGTTATAGCGAGATTTGAGTGTACATATATTCTTCTTTAGTAGGATATTTTGTATATCCATTACAACATTACATATAACAACTTAGAAAAATAAATTTTCAAAAATTTATTTAATCATTGATAGGATTTCGTCCCAAGTTATATTGTTTATATGGACTGTTTGCGCAATACTGATACTTTTTAATTTTAATTCTTCGCATATATTTTTTAATGAAAGAATCGTAGATTTAATTCTTTTTAATGTATCAGATAAATTTTCTTTTATTTCACTTTCTAAAGGGAGAGCTGTATGGTAATATATACCTCTCTTTATTTTTTCTGCTATACCTAATTTAAGTTTACCAAAATTTTGCAATTTTTCACGTTTGGCAAGTGATCTGGAGCCATTATCAGTATAAGCTTTGTTATAAAATTTTTGTTTTCTTTGATTATTAGTATTGCATACTTTTTTCGGTCTTCCCCTTTTTCTCTTTGAAAAGGAGGTATTCAAACGTGTGCATTGTTTTTTCGGTCTACCTCTTTTTTTCTTCTCGTGTGCTTTTATTTCATTATCTTTAATTTTCTTGTATTTCTTCATTTTCTTTTGCACATATATTCTTTTCTTGATTTCCATTTTCTTGTATTCTTCCTTGATTTCTCGTTATAATGTTACAAGTTTCAATACTTGTGCAATAATTTCTTTTAATCAATATCTTTTTAATAGATTGGACAATTTTCATTATCTCCATATTCATGTAGCATTCATTGTCATTAATTATTTTTTCAATATATGGAAGACTTTTTCTTATCTCCAAATTCAAATAGGATTCATTGTCCTTCAATGTTCTTTTAATAGATAGGAGACATTTTCTTATCTCCAAATTCAAATAGGATTCATTGTCCTCAAATATTTTTTTAATAGATCGAAGAATTCTTAGTATCTTCGAATTTCCATTGGATTCATTGTCTAGAAACATTTTTTCAATATCGTGGAGACTTCTTATTATTTCCAAGTTTGATTCATTTTCATTTGCTACATGTTATATATATATATATATATATATATATATATATATATATATATATATATATATATATATATATATATATATATATAGGGGAGAATGGGGAGTTATGAAGCATGGGGAGTTGTGAAGCACGGCCATAGATCTCGCATAGTAATTGTTTTGATAGATGTCACTTACTCTGAATATTTTTTTACCTAATATCTTCGTTTTGTAATTGGATTCATTCCGATAGAAGATATTTTGCATATCTTTCAAGACAATGTGTCCAATTTTTCGTTTATAAAGTTTTTTTGTGTGCTCCATTTTGCAGAATTCTTACAAAATTCACGAACAAATCAAAAAGATAAGTTCACCCATATAATACCCAGCAATGAATAGGTTCTCGAAATTTAAAACGATTTATGCAAAATCGCAATAAAGAATATTTACCAAAAAATATAATTTTTAGCGATTTTTAGTAGTGCTTCACAACTCCCCATGATTTTTAAAAACTTGAAAAAGCAGCTTTTTAGTCCAACTGAAAAAAATTGTCGATTTTATTTTATTTCATGCAAATTCTTCAACCAGTAAGTATATTTGAAGACCCTCTAGAGATTCAAGTGGAGAAAATTTGAAATAAAAATTTCTTTTTGAAGTTACAACTCATAAACAAAGCGTGCTTCATAACTCCCCATTCTCCCCTATATATATATATATATATTCTTTCAATTTTACTTTCATTTTTTCATATATATATATATATATATATATATATATATATATATATATATATATATATATATATATATATTCTTTCAATTTTACTTTCATTTTTTCGTGCACACTTTTCATTATATTTTCTTGAATTTCCTGAGTTTCTTGATTTTTTTCTTCTTTTATTCCTTGTACTTTTTCTTTAATTATATCTTTATCTGGATTTCTGGATAAGGCATCAGCATTAACATTTGTTTTCCAGCTTTGTAGACCACATTAAAATCATATTCTGCTAATTTAAGTTTCCATCTTGTTACTCTTGAACAAGGATCCTCAGAATTTTGGAACCAAACTAGTGGTTTGTGATCCGTGACTAAGGAAAACTTTCTTCCATATAGGTATGGTCTAAAATGTTGCACACTATATATAATTGCCAAGGCTTCTTTTTTATAGGTATCATATTTCCTTTCACATTCATTTAAAGTTCGTGAAGGATAAGTGACTGGTTGATCTTTGCCAATTACTTGTGATAAAATTCCTCCTATTACAAAACCATACGCGTCCGTTGTTAAAATAAATGGTTGAGAAAATTCCGGTCTTTTTAAAAGTGGTTCCTCACAAAGTTTATTTTTTAAAGTATTAAAAGCATCTTGTTGTTTATCGGTCCAAAGAAAAGGAATATTCTTTCTTAAAAGTTGATTTAAAGGATTTGCTATTTTTGAAAATCCGTCTATAAATTTTCGATAATAACCCACTAGCCCTAAAAATTGCTTAATATTTTTAACATTTTTTGGTTTCGGAAATTTCTTTACAGCTTCTACTTATTTCGGGTTGGGTAGTACACCATTTTTATCAATAATATGTCCTAAATATCCTACTTCTAACCTCAAGAATTCATATTTATCTGGTTGTAGTTTTAAATTAGCAAAACGTAGTCGTTCCATGAGTTACGAAAATTTTTGTTCGTGTTCTTCTAAGGAATCTACATAAATTACAATGTCGTCCAAATAAACAAATAATTCTGATCCTTGTAAACCTAATAATACCTGATCAATAAGTTTTTGAAATGTGCTTGGTGAATTATTTAATCCAAAAGGCATTGTGTCAAATTCATAGTGTCCAAATTGCGTTGAAAATGCTGTCCTATAAGAATCTCTAGGATCCATTTTGATTTGATAAAAACCTGACGCCAAGTCAAAGATTGAAAAATATTAAGCATTTCCGAGTTAATCTAGTAGGTCCGTAATATTAGGGAGGGGGTAAAATTGACCTACCGTGCGTTCATTTAGCTTTCTGAAGTCTAAAACTAATCGCCATTTTTTATTTCCTTGTGACTCATCTTTTTTGGTACAATTCATATTGGTGTATTGAAAGGTGGATCAGAATGTTTAATAATCTTTTGTTTTAATAATTCGTGTACTTGACGTGTCATTTCTTCTTTATGAACAGGTGGAAATCTTAACTGTTTAGTAATAATCAGTGTATCATCTGAGCCGTTCGCTCAAAGAACGACCTAAGTCGACTTGGGTGGTTTTTTAAAATTTTGTTATAGCTGTTTTCTACAAGACCTATTGAATGTATTTATGAAGTTTCCGAAGTTTTAGTTCACTATTTATATTTTTATGAGAGGTATGAATATCCCAAGTCCCAAAATTAATATTTATACGCAAGCGCGCGTTCATGCTTGGCGCTGCACCATACTATAGGTTATGGCAGTATCTGTCTACACGCTGTCAGAGAGTTTTTTCTCTGGGTATTTTATCCTTTTGATTAACAATTTTTTATTGATAAATGGACAGTTTATCTACTATGACAACATCAGAGTGTAACGACAGCTTAGGATGATAGTAAAAACAAGGAAAAATTACTCGCTATAATAATATAGCGAGTAACTTTCCTTATTTTTACCTAAGAATAGGGCATTGTAACGTTAATATTTAGTTAAATATTACGGTAAAATATGTCGTAAAACTGTTCATAAGGTTCTAATAGGAAGAGGAGTATTAATTTATTGTAATAAAAATATTCTTTCATAAAAATACTTATTTTTGTATCACTTTTAGTAGTTCGCTGGAAAAACGACCTAAGTGATTTGTTAAAAAATAATGTTTTTAAATTAGCTAAACATATTTTATTGGACCTTTTTTATATAAAGGTAATCTTCGGTGATGTCTTTTTAATAGACAAAATTATCGGTTTAATTAATAAGCAAATTATATGTGTAATTCGATTGTGAATTTTCAAATCAATTTTTTTTGTCAAAAAACTAAGTCGACTTAGGTCGTTTTTCGATCGAACGGCTCATCTGTAGTTATTACCTTATGTTTTATAAAATCTGTTCCTTCTAAATATTCTCCAGGTATATGAAATCTATCGGAATAATTTTTTACTAACTTCATAATGTGTTCTAATTCTTCTTCATTTAAATGTTCGAGACGAAGTAATTTTTTAATTTCTTCAATTCTATTGTTTCCAGTAATGTTGTAAACGTTTTCAGATTTAATACTTTTTTAAAATGTATCAATAATTTGTTTATTTGTGAGTCTTCATTTTTAATATCAGATTTGCTTACTGAACTTTCTTGAATTATTTCATTAAAATCTTCTAAATTTAATTCAAAAATTGAAATGTCAATTGATTCGTTTAATGTATTTATAGCCTTAAAATAAGCTAATCTTTCTATGTTTGAAACTACTGCATCACCTAAGTAAACACCTTCTTTCACTACTAATTTTGGAATGTAACCTACATTTTTATTTTTATTAAAAAATTTTACATGAATATTGTAAATTGATCTTGCCGGTATTGTAAAATAATTTTCCAAATCTAAATTAAATTTTTGTTTATTGATTTCTAGATGTCTTTCTGCGTAATTAATTTTCTTTTTTTTGAAAAATTCTGTTCCTAATATTCCATCATGTTCAATTGGAACATCATTTGATAAAAGATTAAAAGTTGTTAGAATTCCAAAAATATTAATTTCAACTTGACCTAAAGTTTAAACAGCGTGATCGTTTATTCCTGTTAATTTTAGACATTTATTTTCATCAATTTTTATATCAGATTTTATCGCACGAATTTTTAATAAATTTGGTCCTGCACCTGTATCATTGTAATTGGAATTTAATTCCAAATTAATTAATTTTTAATTAATTAAAATTTTTTAATTAATTAATTAATTAAATTAATTTTTAATTCTTGTGTGTCAATTCGAATATATAGAATAGTGTTGGTTTTTGCTATATTAATGTTCCTGGATTTATAGTAATTTCTTTTTAATTCTTCCTCAGAGCATCCTACTGAAGAGGAATTTTGGAGTTTCCCTGAGTTTAAGTTTGCGAATTTGTTTGTTGTTGTTTGTTATTGTTATCATCCCACATTCTTTTTCTACAATTAGTGGCAATATGTCCTAATTTTTTACAATAGTTACACGTTATACTTTGATTTCTGTTTGCAAAGTTTGATGTATTGTTAGTTCATGATTTTTGAAAAAAATTTCGTTGTTGATTAGGGAAAAATTTTTGTTGTTGATTTTGTCGTTGGTATGAAGTGTTAAATTGATTTTGTGGCGTGTATCTAAACTGATTTTGAAATTGATTATGTCCTTGATTCTGTGGTGGATTTCTATAAGTATTTTGAATTTGAAATTTATTAAATGCATGATTTTGAATGTTAAATCGATTTTGATTTAAAAAATTTTGGCGTGATCCTGGAGAAAAGGAGTTTTCTTGTCTTTCTCCTATCAATTTATTAAGTTGAAAACAATAATTTACTGCAAAGTGACCTTTTTTCCACAAACTATACAAATTATTACATTATTTTGAGCGATATTAATTTTGGTTGTTTTTGCAAAATCTTTATTATTTTTAGGATAAGAATTATACTCAGTGTTTAGCTCACTTTTTATTAATTCACGGTGTGACAATAATTTTCTTTCTATTTCTACTGCCTTATTAACTATTTCTTGAAATGTGTCTGCTGTATCAATTCGTATTTCAATTTCTGGTCTAAGACCACGAGAAAAACAATCGACAGTTGTTTTATCTAAATTTGTTTTAAATGCTTCATCTACTGCATTTTCATTACTAAGCCTATGCGCGACTAATATTCTTTCTGCTGCTTCTGCGATTCTTAAACCGTAAGAAATTACATTTTCCTGCTCCCACATATATATTGCTCCTACTTCTCCTTGTAATTGATAAACAGATTTTGGTGGCGCGTAAATTTGTTTTAACCTTTCTGTCAACTGCTCTACTGTATTAAAATTATTTCCTATTATAATTCTTCTTCCTTCACCCGAAATTCGACTCCTAATTACTTTTACTAAATTTGTTTGTACTTGTGCGTTCTCAGGAAGCATAGATTTTGCTTCTAAACAATTTTCAATAAATATTGATAATGGGATATTTTTTCCGTCAAACATTGGTATGATTTCTAATGCATCACGTAAAGACACTTGCTGATTGTTTGGAAGAGCCATGTTCTATTCAAAACTAATATTTTCTCTAGAGTTATTAAATGAATTGTTCTCAGAGAGATCGTTTGTTTCTACTTCGTCAATTAAACCTAATTATTTAAACCTAAATGATTTGGTAAATTTTGATTTACTAGAGTATTTTCTAATATAGAATCTTTGCTGTCGTTATCATCAGTTTATAAAGAATTATCGCCAGTGTCAACAATGTTAGAATTAACAAATTCCACGTCAAACTCTCTATGTATTTCTTCGGAATCAGGATTCTCTTTAAAATATCTTGGTGTACTTGTGTGTGGTTTTTCTTAATTATAAGGAATTCCCGAATGCAATAACAATTCTGGATTATTTTTTATTTTAGAGCAAGTTAAATGTGAGGAATCGGTAGTATTTTCATTCGAAGAAGTCATTAAAATATTGCATAATATCAAAATTTATAATATACGAAACAATTGTAAAATTGTCAATCTTGTTTCTTAAATATAAAATACACTTTTCTTTTATAGTAAATATTTTCTTAAGCTTCTGGAGGATAAAATACTTTTAAACATTTAATAATAATAACAACAAATCACAATTTAAAGAATGAAACAAAATTTGGTTTAGCACAAATTAAATATTAAAATGATTCATATACAAGACAAAAAACTCCATAAGTCAAGAGGACTCGAACCCCTATTCATCAATATAATATTGATATCAATTAAGATGAGAAGACGTGTGTGACTGCTGTAAGAAGGAAATCAAAGCCAGAGAAGAAGTCAAGGAGACATGGACTCGGGCGTAGGAGAAAACGAGGTGGGCGAAAAGGAGGGGAACACCGTCGAGACAAAGTCAGCAATGGACATACAAGAAGACGAGGAGAATCACAGAGACAAGGTAGAGGACAACGAGAAAAATACCGACAAGACGGAGGCAGCTATGGAAATCGACGAAGAAGAGGAGAGTCACAAAAACGAGATGGAGGAAAAAAAGGAAAACACCGTCGAGAAAGAGGCATTCTCCGATGACGACAGAGAGACCGTGCTGTATAATGATGAACCTATAGACGTAGAGGGCATAGAAGAAAGTAAAATTAATGAACAAAATGCAGATGTAGGAGAGGAACAAGAAGAATGAAAGGAAAAGAAACAAAAAATTTAATAAGTGGTTCATTAAAAAATGAAGTTTCCGCAATGTTTTTAATTATATTAATATACCTTTTTTCAAAATATGTTAATCTTATAATATTCCACCTATGCTTATATAATACAAAAAATTATGTAATAATAAATGATTTATATGTATCAATAAAAGTTTATTACAGGAATTTTTTTAATAATTGCTGTTAAAAAGATATTAATTTTTAACTAAATTTTTTAAACTTATTATTAATTACTTTATTTTTAAAAAAAATAATATTGATAATTAAAAAAAATGTTTATAAAAAAATTCAGTTAAAAATTTTTTTCAATTAAATTAAATTATTTATAAAATATTTACTAATATATATTTTCTGAAAAAATCATGGAATGGTAAAACAATTAAGGAACACTACTTCAAGAAAAAATTATTTTTATTGTTTATAATATTCGTTTCAAAAAAATTACAGAATGGATTTTTCAAAATATACAGTATTTATACTAGTCGTATGACTTACAAGAATACGGAACTGACCGCTGACAAATTCTTTACAAGGCCAAGCAATTTGATACATCAGTAAGTGATACAATTTTTTCTCTTATATCTTTTACATATGCTATTTACTTTTCAAAGAGCAGTTGTAATTTATTTTACATATTTTACTAATTTCCATTTTAACAATTTTTTTCACTACTATATTACAATAAAAAAATAGTTTAATTATAATTTTTTAATCTTTAAGAATTATTAAAATTATTATTATTAAAATTCAACTATTATTTACAAAATAAAAAATTATTAATTACTTAAAAAAATATTTTTTTTAAATTTACAAAGCTTTATTTAATTTTCACATTAGATACATATGTTACGTCAAAACGAGAAACCTTTATAAATATACCTAACGTTCCTGGTTTTAAATTAGTTTCAAATAAATTGAATCCAATTTGGGATGAGGATAAGTCAATGAGCCTACTAAATGTTGAGAGAATAATTTATTTAAAAATCAACAAGAAAGAAAAGTATTGACAAAAATACAATGAATATAATTATGATTTACAAATCTTACTTTAAGAATAACGATTACTGGTGGTCAATGTGCTTGTGATAATAATCTGTTAATCCAATCTTGAGAGGGGCCTTTACAAGTAGGCTTCCGACAGTTGTCCTTAGTGTGGGATTTTATCAGTGATGTTTACAGTAATGAAATAGTGTATTGTATTTGAAAATATTTGCTTTCTTCCAGACGGTTGTTGTCAGTTTACCAAATTTTGATGGATCAAAATTTGGAATGTCTTGTTTGAATATAGATTTTATCGAAACTTGAAAGCTATTTCCCAAATAATATTTTGGAGAATTGATTAAAGTTTTATTTTTAGAACCGGGGACAAGTATAAAAACGAAATTCGTTTTAAATTTAAACACTTGAAAAAAATACTTGTATTCGCTTTAAATTATATTTGTTTGGAAATTAATACTTGTTAATAGACTTGGATCGATTTTAAACACTTAGGAGTTCACTTTAAACTTTGTACTTTTAGTTCACTTGTAGACGATGTGTTCAACTCGCTGGTTAGATGACTATAACTTGGTGTTTCAAGAAATTACTCTCTGAATGAAGAGAGCTGTTCTGCCGTACTAAGGAAAAACTTACATAAGTGCAATCCCTGTCAAACTGAGAAAATAGAGAAAAACTGTTTGCTTCAAGAACTCCGTTTTAGAAATAATAATTTAATAATTAATTTACACTTCTCTAATGAAAGTGTATGCGCTGATTCTAATTTTGCAAAAAAAAATTAATTATTTAAACAAATTCTATGCAAAATGTGACTTACGATGTCTACTTTTTGAAAATATGAAGAAAAAACTTACACATAGTCACTTGCGTTGTTTCTCTCGCACGGGCACTCGAGCTGGGCACGACGATCAGAATTAAAAACTTACACATTTTCTATGTCGCTTGGTATGGAGCAGTACATGGTGATGGAAATAAAATTAATAAAATGTAGCTAACATTATAGGCCTACAGTAATATTCATTTGCATAGGGAAATATTATTATTTAAGAAATATTTTTTAAACTGAAAATAATGTATTATATTTAAGTGGTTTTTATTTATTGCCTAGTTATATATGCAATAAAAACTACTGTATAAATTTAAATTAATCATTCAATGCATTTTAAATCGTATTAGTATATACCATTTTACCTCTCCGAACATACCCGACAAATAATGGCGAATGTAACCGAAGTGCAGTTACGTGGTGCCTCGGTCAACTTTACGATAGAAGAACTTACACATGTTTCGGGTAATGCAGATGCGTGGTTTTCATTTCGTACGCAACCGTCGTGCTCGACCATGTGTTCGATTGAAAAAGAACATATACCACTTTGTGTATGTTTTTTCTACGTATTTGATAGTCGAGTTTGATGATTCGTACGATTTTCAGATAACGCAAAGTACTTCGTATCACTTTTTATCAAGTATTTCTTAATTTTCTTCATATTCCTCGATTTTAAATTATCGTTTTTTGCAGTCATTAATTATTATATTTAATTTTTATTAACACAGTTAAATGCGGTTTTTCTTTCCGAGTTGATTGATACCAAAAACTAAAATTTCACAAAATTGTTAGTTATGTAAGTTTTTCCTTAGTACGGCAGTGTTGCCCTTTATTTATAAACCTTCTCCCATAAGTTTAGTGCCTTTGATGCTACTGGAATTGTGAAGAGATGGTTATCCCTTATTATTGTTTTTTCAATTTTATGCGTGAAACTTGTGCCATCGCATGGATTTTAAGTGGGGATATGTGCCACTCGTTCGGTTAGCTGTTCTTTACAGGTTGATTCAATGCTTGAGCAGGACTGTAGGGAAGTTGCCTTATAGATTATTTCTTGCTCGTTCGTTGCTTTACTTGCTTATGGAAAGGTCGTTCAAATGATACTTAATCGTTATTCTGATTATATTATTCAAGGGTAATGTTGTATGTCGCAAAGGTTTTTACGTAATTGTAAATGGGGCGTTCCACGCGAAATCGGACAGTATTTGACTTTTGCATCTTAGATTTTTTTAAAATATTTTTTTCTTTTAGTGCTCATTGAAATAAGCTACCATGATTTTTTCAAATTTTTTCATCAAGCCGATTAAGAGATACAGGTTTTTGAAAAATCACGTTTTTTACGAAAATGTTTTTTTGAAATGGTTATAACTCGGTCAAAAATTGACCAAATTTGACGTTCTGTATATGACGTTCTATATATACTTTTTTATGAGATACCATAGTGTCCATTAAAGACGCTGAACAAGATCCCGGGTCACAAAATTGGCCTTCACGTCAGGATTTTGAGAAAAGTGGGGGTAAAGACCCCAAAAAACGTGTTTGGGTCTTGTAGTGGACAATTCAAGCTTCAATTTAAGTCTATGTAGAAGTTTCTGGCGCGTCAGGTTTAGGATAAAAAATTTTAAAAACCTTCAAAAACACGTTTTTTGGGGTCTTTTTCCTCACTTTTCTCAAAATCCTGACGTGAAGGCCAATTTTGTGACCCGGGAGATTCTTTTCAAAAATAAAGATCTTGCAAATTAGTATACATCTCATACAAAGTAGAATATTGATTTCTATTAATATTAAGGTTCATATTACTATACGGATAACTTTGCGAATTTAAAAACAGCTTTACATCAGTAGGAAGATTACGTTTGAAGACGGCGCTATATAGTGCTACGCTATATAGAGGAACAATAGAGACACATTTATATGAATACAAATGAAAGTTGATTGAAAATTTATTAAGACAAAAATAATGGCTGTTATTGGCCATGTATACCTAGTCGTTTACGAGATACTCACCCCAGGGCGTATGGAGGAGCCCCTATTGTAAGAGTGAGTTAAAACATCAATAAAAATTGCTATAATTTAATTTTCTTAAATATTTCGTCAAGAATGTTTTAGAATTTTATGTTATTAAGGAAGGATTCATTTTTTAAATTGTTTTAATAACAATTTCACATATGTACTAGAACAATTTTTTTACTATATGTGACTATCTAAAAAATATAAGTATTCCAATAGGTAATAATTAAAAAATTACATAAATTATTAATAAAAAGAGAGAAATAATATATATTTTTTTAAGTTAATGTTAGAATTTTTCGCTGATATAATATTTTGAAATATGAAATAAATATTTCAAAATATTAAAAATCTCAATATATTTTTTGATTTCACACATAACTTTATATTTATATAGACGATAACACAACGATATCGAACATCAATTTAAATACGAACATCTTTAAGTTTAATTATTGTAAATAATAAATTTAAATCAAATTTTGTTTAACAAACTAATGCTAATTCCTTCATTTAAGAAGGATGGTGACATCATACATAAATAAAAATAATTTAAATTAATTTGAGTTCACTTTAAATGATTTAGTTGTAAAATATTAAGAAAACCTTTATTTTAAGTTAAAATATTTTCACAAATAATTATTTTTTAACACAAAAGTGTGAAGCTAATTCAATAAAAGTTTCAAAAATTAAATTATGCGCCATTTTTAATTTTCAATATATAATATTTAATATACGCACGAAATGGTTAATTGTTTTACATGACAGCGATTAGTTTTTATTCTCTAATCTTAAAACATCTTTAAGTACTACATCTATAGCTGTCTCTATGAGATCTCTATGCTATCATTATTCTCAGACAAAATAGTAGCGACTTGACAGAAAAATCTTGTCAATTCGCTAACTCATAGCGCTACGCAAATTTCTCTTTTCTTTTATTTCTTATTACTTAACTTTTTTTAACAGTTGGAACATTTTATGCTTATGAACGTCATGTAAAACAAATTTTAATAAAACTTTTTAATATTTAACAAAATATTAATAATTGAGCTATATAGCGCAGTCTCAAATTGTAATCCCCCTACAGATATGTTACAATGGTCAAAATGACTGGAATTTTGCGTAGTATTATTTTTCCTGTTTGTTTGAAACATTATTATGGTAATAAAGGATATTCATATAATTCCCAAGTTCGAAAACTAATTGAAATCGACGGATCTTTTTCTGTATACTTTAATAATTTTAAATTTTGAATATCTGATAATTTTAAATACAGTAACAGCCATTCGAGTTTTCCATTGACAATTCTATATTCTTCAAGAGGTGCAATCTATACCATTGAGTTCATATTTTGCTTCTTCAAATAAATGGCAAACACCATTAGAAACCGGAGATGCGTGTATTACAGGTGTTCCATCAGTTTTCAACAGTCTACCACTAATATGAATTGAACTTTTGCTAGAAAGTAGACAATGATCTTGATTCTGTACAGCGATTCGAATTTCGTCACTATTATTGTACGTTAATGAGGTGTATGGCTTCTAAGTATGCACTTTATAATGTGCAATTGACTCATCAAAAATAATCGGTTGATCAATATTTAATAGTTCCTCATCCATAGCAAAATATAATAGTTCTATACACAAATATACAGACACAAGAACAGAATATTTTAAATCTTTTTAACCTTTTCTTCTTTTTACAATTTTCAGGCCTAATTTTTTCAGGAGTTGACTGATTTGTTTGTGATATGGTGTTTGTATTTTATAACCAAAACCAATCTTGTTTCGATTATTATTATTATTCTGTTACATTCTATACGTAAAGAGTTGACCTTAATAATAGACACTGGTTGATCTGATTCATTATAAGTTTTAGCTTCTAATTTTTTATGGAAAAATCCTAATAAACGACCAATAGAATCTTTCGGTTCAAAATTAATTTCATCGTCACAATAGATAATACATTTTAGAGTATTATTGTTAGGTCTCTATTTATAACACTTATTTCATAACTTCCGGTTGCCATAAAATAAACTTCATTGCCTACGTAAAATTTATTGTTACCAACATCTACATTAGGTATCGAATTATGCAAAAGAAATTCAACAAGTCCGAGTACATAAGATTTATATGGTGATAATTCGATTGGTGGAAAGTATTGAGATTCTTAAATTGAAGTATTTCCAGATAATGTTAATATAATTGATTCGTTTATTGTGATTCCTAATAAGTAACTGAATATAAAATTAAAAATGTATTTTATTTATATACAAAGAATACATGTCAGAAATATTTAATTGGTTGCATACAAATTTTAAACATAAATGGCCACACACATATGTATCATAATTTTGATATTTTTCTTGATTATACATTACATAATCAACACCAAAATATTGAATAAGACCCAAAGGAGGACATAAATTACCAAAACTATCAAAATAATAAATTTTATTTTAATTTTTTTTATATGCACACCAATGAGTTCCAGGTCCATCTTTGTCATCCAAATTTATTATCCCTGATTCATACATTCTAGGACCAATTATTGGTAATTCATTGCGCATAAAAATTACACGAAAATGCGAAATTTTCAATCGTTTTACTACTTTAAGTAAATCAAAATTAGTTAACGCACGTTTTGGTAGCTTCACTTTGGCGTTTTTAAAATTTCTCTTTTTTTAAATCCTTGTCCCTGCGTATGTGGCTTTAAATGAAGTCCTACGCCTTCTTTATGAGGTTTTAAGTAAAGCCCTTTGCTTGGAAGCAATAGCGCCATTCACAGCTTTTATAACACCAGCTGCCCCTCCTGCAAGTGCCCCTGTAGTACTGAGTCCAGCCAAGATTGGGATAAGAAAAGGCAATAGGCCTCCTACTTTAGTTGAAATAGGTAAAATTCCAGGTTTTTTATTTTCTCTTTTCCTCCAGCTCTTTTTACAGCGACACGCGCTCCAAGAAACGCAGATTTAATAACAGCATTCATATTATCATCCTTTGGATTAATTGTTTTTTTGGCTGCTGATATAATATTTCTTAATGTAGCATTTGTTCTTTTCTTCTTTCTTAGTCCCATGCCTAATTTAGATTTTGCTTTCATGGTGTTTGTAATTGTGTAAGCAGGAAGTTTTTCTCCAACTCCTGCGTCTGGTACAAGAACACGATTCCAAGCTTTTTCTGCAAGCACTTTATCTGCAACGTTCCTAGCTTCAATATTTTCCCTATTTCTTAAATATGAAATGTCGTGTTCTCTACACGCTGCGTCTAAAGGATTAATTCCTTGGTCACCACGAACAAGTCGTTTAGCTAATTTTGTTCCTGGACTACAAAACTGATAGCCAGGAATATGTAGTTCAAATGGTAAATTATTTATAATTTTATTTAAGAAGCCTTTTCCATGTCTTATCTCTTTGACGGATTGTTTACAACTGACTCGTTTCTTATTTGCATGCACAATCATGTCCTTCCAAATACAAAAATTAACTAACAAAATTATCTTTATAAACTGAGTATTTATACATTTTTCTTTAGTTTAAAATACGATGCTGTTTAGTGAACAACCTATCAAATTACCTGTTATTAATTTTGATACGGTAGTGCAAAAAACTGAAAAGAAACTGCGACATGGTAATTTATTGCCGAATAGTGTGAGAGCAATATTCTGTGGATCTTCCAACTGTAGAAAAACGATTGCTTTACTAGCACTTTTAATACATTCAAATGGATTATGAATTGAAAATGTCTATATTTTTTTCAAAATCTCTGAATCAACCAAAGTATAAATTTTTAGAAAATGTTTTACAACCCTTAGATGGCGTAAAATATTTTCCATTTAATGAGCATGCAAATGTTGTTTCTCCAAGTAAAGCACGACCTAACTCGATATTTATATTTGATGATGTCGCGTGCGAGAAGCAAGATAACATTAAAGCTTTCTTTGCTATGGGTCGACACAAGGCCGTCGATTGTTTTTACTTATGTCAGACGTATGCTCGTATTCCAAAAAATTTGATACGAGACAATGTAAATTTATTAATTCTTTTTAGACAAGAAGAAATTAATCTAAAATATTTATATGACGATCATGTTAATACTGACATGTCATTCATAAAATTTAAAGAAATTTGTAATTCTTGTTGTAAAAAGAAGCACGATTTTCTAGTAATTGATAAAGATTCTGAGATTAAAAATGGTAGTCATAGAAAATATTTTGACTGTTTCATAAAATTAAAGGGATAAAATAATGAAGTGACAGTCTCTTTTTGTGCATTGAATGAACAACATGCCTTCTGTTCAAATTAAAAATTTGCGAAAACAAAAAAATATATTGGGAGAAATTGCTAAAGCAAGTGATGCAATTCGACGGAAACATAGATTGATAAAAATAGGCAAAGAGGGCATTGAACAGTCCTTAAATAACACCTTTAAACCAATAGTAACTTTTTAATAGTAAAAACTAGCTGATGAATTTAAAAATATCAAAAATATTCAATCACCGAAAATTGAAATAAAAAATTAAGAATTAAAACAAGAAAACGTTTTTTATCCCAATAATGATTATTTTTACTCAAATTTACAAATAAAAGATGAAGATGAAGACGATGGTCTTAAAATATAATTAAAAACTACATCTTTAAATAGTAGTTCAAATACTATAAATGCAACGCCAAGTGTCGATACAAAAATTGTAAATGATTATTTGCAATTATTAGATAAAAAGAAAAAATATTTAGACAATATATATGGTGTGCGAAAATTAGTTAAAGGATTGATGATTGGATTTTGTTTAAGAAACATCCAGAAGAAAATTTTATAAGTTTACATGATCGCGAAAATTATGCAAATATTATTATTTTAACCAATGCGCACAAAAAGTATTATAAAGTTGATGAAACTATTCATGAACAGAAAAGTTTAAAATTTCAAAATTTTATAGCAAAAGAAGTATCTTCTCCAAAAGCAGTAAAAGAAAACTTGGCCGTGGATTAATACCAAAATATATGATAATTTAATAAAATAAAAATGTTGATTATATTTATTGGGATGATCCTAATGAATTAGTGGATCGATTGCGATTACTTTTAGCGTCTCAAGCTGCTGGAAATCCGAGTCATAATAATGAAATTTTATCAATAATTGAAGAATTGCTTGAAGCAAAAATTATTTATTAATAACGTGTTTACATATTTCAACATCATTTGCAACATGAGTATCAACAAATTCGATCGTCAGTTTAAAACCGTAGATAATCTTAATCGCGGGCCTCCAGGCCCTCCAGGGCTTGTTTTTAAGCCCACATTAGATGAAAATTTTAACATAGAAAATAAAAAAATTGTAATTTAGCTGATGCTGAAAACGAAAGAGATGCAGTTAATTTAAATAATGTTAATAAAATTGTAAAAACTGAAGTCAATGCCATATATGATGTAACGAACTCCCTAAAAACTGAATTATTTATTAATAATGTAAAAATCGTAACATTAGAATAAAACTCTTAAACAATTTTTTAATGATTTAAAAATAAACAGTATAAATAATATAGACATGTTTTCTATAAAAAAGATTATTTTTCGATTGGATAGCAGATTGAAAGTACTGGAGTCTACTCCAGATTTGACAAAAAAATAAAAACAGTGGATTCCCAAAAACTACAGTTGGTCAAGGAATTACACAAACCAGCCAGACGAAATTATAAACGAAGAAACGTTAACATTCGAGGTATTGACGAAACTTGGTAAGCTGATCTTGTTGAAATGCAACCTTACGCACGAAAAAATAAAGGTTACAAGTATATGTTAACTGTCATCGATATATTTTCCAATAACATATCGCCTGGAAGATTATCAGGAAAATCCCATTAGTGGATACTTTTACGAGCAAGAAATTTCCAAAGTTAATTTCCTTATGTTTATTTATGTCGACAGTATAAAGTATGAGTGTGTATTGTAAAGAGTGGTGACGAGTTCACAGTCCTTAAAAACTAAAGCATAAGCAGGTGTGGTCAGATTAATTAGTCGCTATTCAAAGTGATAGCACATTTGTATTCCAATAAGGCTCAGTGAAGAATTGGAAGGATTGATTATCTCCAAGTTTTTGTACTTTTACTTGTTAAATAATGTAACGTTGATTTTAAATAATCACGTAATAAGAACCGAATTAAGTTCTCGCCGAAACTCATTCAATCTATTCTTGAATAATTATTATAAGTTAAATACGGTAGCCAGAATCGAACTCAACATTTTTACTTTATGATTATATCTTTGAATTATATAGAATCGATATATCACAGAAATGTTGAGTTGTACAAAAATATATTGCTTGTCTCAAGAGAATTCCACACGTTATAGTTGATTATAAAACACCCATCTACTTATTGTTATTTAATTATCAACCGACCGAAAATGTGTCAACAATTTATACCAATCAACACAAATCTACTGCCAACTGGCAACCACCTGTCATAGATGTTGGGCCTGTTATCATGCTGCTGGGGCGAACCCATGGTGCGCATGACCTATGTACGGGACCGAAGCAGGATGCCAATTTACCTAATTTCGACAGTTCGTGCCTGGCTGCCGATTGCTATATACGGTATAGCATGGATAATTTCATGGATAAATCCATATATGGATAATTTCAATCAGGGAAAGAGTTAAAAATGGATTTCCGTGCCCGCCTGGATCGAATCTGAGGTTAGTGCTCAGGACTCATCTCCCTCGTTATCTTGGGAACATCACCGGTGTACGGTGTAACCGAGAAATAACCTCGAGACCAAGGACCGCATGGCAAGCCGATACGACGCCGCCATTTTCGGTTGTCGATTACGTAGACCGGCGTGTGGAAGTTCTCATTTTTCGATAAATGGAATTATAGTGTGGAAAAATAAAGTTATTTCAATTCGATTAATTAATTAAATTCTCTCCAGTCAAATTTGTTAATTGAGTGTAAATTCATTGTGTCTGTCAGTCTCTCTCTCTCTCTCTCTCCTGTGTGCGGTACTCACGCCTGATAGATTATCGTCACTTAAAGTTAACTTCGGTTTGGATAAAATAGTGAGCTCGGTTTTGAGCTAGACCGGGAAAGTTCCTGTTTGTTTCTGCTATCCTGATCCGGGTAGTTCACCTACCTGGCGCCGGGGAAGTTCCCTAAAACGGGTCATCGGTGGCTCATTATGAATTCGAAGTGGGAAGTTTATAATTCGGTAATCGGGAAGCCGATAGTTGCCATTTTTGTAACGATTAATGGGTAAAACCCGTAAGTTATATAGTGAGAGAACTGAATGAGAGCCTTCACTGCTGGTGAGTAATTGAATTTTCTTTGCATTATAAAATTATTTCCTTTTTCGATCTGACAGGTACTATATATTTTTGCTTCTGGGGAAAAATTTGAAAATTTATTTTTATAATAATTTTGTACATTGATGCTTTGAAAATTGTGTTTTTGTTGTATATTTTTTTTAGCATGAAAGAAGATTTTTTTTAGTACCTGCAGTGTCCCCTACCACCTTCGAGAAGAGTAGAAAAATTTTCTTTTGTTATTAAAAATTGGCAAAAAATTGATTGTAAAATTGCCAAAAATTAATTTTTTAATTCAATTGAAAGTTTTATTGGGTTTCTCAAGTCTGAGGTGAAGGAATAATTTTGCAAAATAGTTAAATTGTAGAGAAAAGAATTCTCTCTCTCTTTTAACAAAAGAGAGATATACAAGAAATAAACAGGCGCGAATTCAAGTAAAAGTCCCCTTGTATTTTTTTTCTCCTTTCAAATATATAAATTGTAGTAAGTTGAGATAATACATTATTTGATAAGAAAAATTAGGAAAAAAAATTCACTAGTAATTTACCTGACCAGGTAAATAATAATTTAAAAATTTTTTTTTCTCTTTTCGGACACAGGATATAAAAGAGAAATATTAGCAGAAATTTTTGGAAATTTGTGGTAAAGTGAAATAAAAATTTCCAAAAGTAGTTTAACAACGAATAATTAGGTAATTATAGCTATTTCCGATTTAAGAAAATTTTTGTTTGTTTGTTTGTTTGTATGACAGCAAGATAATTGTTTTATTCGGAAAAATTACCCGTAATATTGGTAATTTATGAAATTTTAGAAATATTCCCAATTAAGTTGAAAATTTAGTGAATTGAAAGAGAAAATATTTCTCAAGTGACAATAACTAAATTTAGAGTCAGGAAAGTTACCCAATTTCGGTTGAAATTTACCTGTAATTTATGAAATTTTGTAAAAATATTCCCAATTAAGTTGAAAATTTAGTGAATTGAAAGAGAAAATATTTCTTAAGTGACAGTAACTAAATTTAGAGTCAGGAAAGTTACCCAATTTCGGTTGAAATTTACCGGTAACTTATGTAATTTTGTAATATTTCGTGTAAAGTTGAAAAATTAATTTATTGAAAGAGGAAATATTCCCCGACAGACCCTAATTAAATTTTTCAAGTAGGTAATTTACCGGAAACTGTGGTAAATTTATCGGTAATTTATGAAATTTAGGAAATTAACCTATAATTAATTCCCAAAAATAGCAAAATGTACAATAAAACAGAAAACAATCGGAATCCGAATAGCGAATAGCGGTAATCTCCGATAATTTTAGGAAATTTATCGGTAATTTAGGAAATTTAAGAAATGAACCGATAATTGACTCTGAAAAGTAGAAAAATTTGTCGAAAAGTCAGAAATCAATCGGAATAAGTGTAGGAAAGAGCGGTATTTTCGGAAATTTTTGGAAATCTTGGAAATTTTCAAATTTTTTTTGTTTGTGGAATTCAAGAGAAAGTATTTAAAAGAAAGATTGAATTTTGAAAAATTTCAATAAAGAAAACAATTTTTATTCTAATAATTTTAGGAAAATCTGGAAAGTTTTAGAGAATTTTGAAATTTTTTTTAGAATTCTAAGAGAAAATAATAGAAGAAAACTTAAAATTTAGATAATTTTCAATAAATTAAAATTTTTTTCCTCTCCTCTTTGGTGAAAAAATCTTTTTTTCCTTTTGTAAATTATTAGTTGACTTTGAAAATTTTTCAATAAAGATTAAAATTTAAATTATTTTCTTTTAACGAGACTTTCTTTTGGGTAGTAAAATTAAAGCGATCAGAATGTCAGACAAGCAAGTAGATTTGAATGACAAAACGGACATGGGACTTGACGAAATAACGTCTGAAGAACAGACAAACAGAGTTGAAACGGTAGTGCAAGTGCACCAGTCACATACACAAGGGTCAGATGATAGTAAGGACCAAATGACAAGCAGACCGAGCCTCACAGAACAATTAGGAGGACGCGTACACGCTTTCGAAGAAATGAAACGTCAATTAGAAATAAACGGTTGTAGTAGTCTCGGTAGTTTCGACACAGTTTAATCGAGATTAGAAAGACTAATTGCACGTATGCAGGGCGAATCGGAAGTACCGTGGTACGACAGTGACGTTGCGTATCCGAGACCCGGTAACGATATACAAACGTCTACTCCAAACACCAGGCTCAGCCAGGAATTTTAATTTACCCGAAAGTCCGGTTGTAATCCTAACAGAAAAGAATTTTTTGAACAACTCAAATGGAATTAGTAGAGTTTTTCGACCAGAAAATTTCCATACCAGTTTTTCCCCACCCGACCCAACGTACTTACACGTAAACACTGATCGGAGGGACAGGGTAACAATAGATCCCCGATTAGAATTTTCTGACAAATCGGAAATCCAAGAATTGCGTGAGTCTATTTCACTCATGCAAAAGCAAATAGAAACGCTGACGACACTGGTACAGAAACAGACAGAAAGACCAATGACAGTGACAAGTACATGTCCCACGTGCCACACGACACGACTGTCTCAGGACAATCTGTAGCAAATATTCTTGCAAAAATAGAAAGATTCAAAACGAGATTAGTAGCTATGGAACAACCAGTTAGAAGAGAGGAAGGTTTACTCTTAAATGAAAACGAATTAAACAGCCATCACGAAGAATTAGAAGAAATTACAGAATATGATTTTGGGAAAAGCATAAAATTAGTACCAGAATTTAACGGAAGCGGTTTAGAAAATTTCATTCACCTAATAAGATTATCTAAAAGAAAAACAAACAGAAATGAGAGACTAACATTACTACATGCAATAATTGTACAAAAATTAGTAGGAAGAGCAGCAAATACAATTAGAGCAGATGCGGTTAAAACGTTTGCCGATTTTTTGGAAGATTACGAATTTTATTTGGAGATAAAGATAGTTTAGAATCATTTCAAAGGGCTCGCGATTCATGTATAATGGGCAAAAAAGAAGGTTTAGAGTCATTCACCTCAAGATTTATGCAGTGTCAGGATAAAATCAGGCAGTCTATAGACAGTATGAATATAACACCTCAAGAAACTTTCGTAAGACAGGAAATAGAAACAAATGCAAGTGTCAGCACATTCTTAAGAAATATACGTAAAGAATTTGAAATTACAATCCGTCCTCAGAAACCGAAAGCGCTGAATGAATGTTTCAATATTGCCTCAGAAATTAACGTGAATTTGAAAGATAAAAGAAGAATTGACAATTTTACCGGAAACCCAAGAATTGAAAACCCAGTACCAAAACCAAGATTAAGCAAACCGAGAATTTTAGAAAAATGCAACCATTGTAAAAAATTAGGACATACAGAGGATGTTTGTAGAGGAAAATTAAAAGGTTTACCACCACATCAAGAAAAAACTCAAAATTTTCAGTCACGACCAATCGACACCAAACCACCAGACCGAATGCAGCTAAGCGAAGAATTTTCTTTATCGGATTAATCGATTAAAAGTTTAAAATGGATTTATAAAAAGGTATTTTAAAATTAGGATCTAAAATACTTTATCCGCAATCTAGTGCAAACAAGAGAGATAAAAAATCTGCTTTAATTAATTTTAAAGGAAGATATTCAGCAATTACAAAATATGACTATGAAACTATTTGTAAGAAAGGAATTGCTAACACAAACGCTGACGCCTTATCACGAATTCCAAGAGTTCACATGACAACAGATGGTACAAATGACACGTTAGAACAGCAGAACGCGCCTACTATAGGTGTAAACAAAAAATAAGGACATGGAAATAGATATGCAAACAGAAGACGACAATTTAATAATTGTTGACGAAAATAAGAATGAAAATATAGAAATAGATTCACAGACAGAAGATAGCGATCAATCAATGATTAAAGATGAATTCAAAGTAATAAAGACTATAAAATTGACTACAGATACTAAAGAAGTACAATGGATAAGAGATATACCTCAAAAAGAAAATTATGACGCAAATAAAATGCGATTGAAAACAAAGAAAATAGATTAAGCCGCACAGTTAATCATAAGACGAGAATTTGGACCGACAAGGATAAAAGAAATTTGGATCACGAAAGAAAAAAAAATGAAGATGACAAAATAAAAATTAGTCCTCAGGTGACAAATAAGCAATTAACAGCATTTTTAGAAAAAGAAACTAGAGAAGAAAGATTAAGAATTATTTACGAATATATAGATGAAAACAAAATATCAAGAATTCTTTTTAAAATATGGAAAGGCGGTGATAAGGAAATATATTTGATAAAGAAACACATTCAAAAAATAGAAGAAAAATTATAGCAGAAGCACACGAAGGAATATTAGAAGCACACTATTCTAAGGATATTACAGTACAAAAGATAAGAAATATGCCAAACTGGCCCAACATTACAAAAAATGTTGAAGACTTTATCAAAACATGTGATTTATGTCAACGATTAAAAAAAATTAAAAGTCAGAAATAGCACAATTAAACGAAATACCTTAAATAGATAATGATTACGCGAATGAAATACGATTAAAGAGATGTAAAGCAGTACAAAGAAAAAGATAGTTAATTTTACGACGAAAATTTGAACGTACAAGAATAAAACAAATATTGATTACAAATATAAAAACATAGAAGAAAACAAAGTATAAATAACATTATGATGAATCGGATATTCCATTAGGACTGAGTGTTTAAACATTTAAAAAAATATAGATAAAACAATTACGACGAAATGAACCAATAAAATAATAATAATATGACGACTTGGATAGTCAAGTAGGACTGAATGATAAAATATGAATCAATTAAGAAAACAAATAAAACGAAATAAATCAAAAGGTATCAAGAATATTACGACGAATAGGATATTAATAAACAAAAGAAATAAATATGACGAAACGGACCAACATTACAGTAAATGTAGAGACTTTAAAGGAAGATGCGAATTATATGTCTGCACGATTTAAAGAAGACTAGCGTCGTCGTCCTCGCTTGCTCGGAAGACATTTTACTTGTTTATATCCACTTATATAAATTTATTAAATAGCATCTCCATTGATAATATATATGAAAAAATTTTTATTTAAATATATACATATGTATGTGTTGTGAATTTATGTGTGTATATACATGTGTATGTAAATAATAATTTTTTTTATTTTCTTTTAAAAATTATTTGTTTGCTTTGAAATATTTGTTATTTAACATTTCTATTTGTTCATAAATTAAGATTTAATTATTTTAAATATTGATATTTTCTTTTTACCTACTTGTAGTTAATTCTAAAATATTAATTTTCAAATTATAAAATAAAAATATTTCTATATATATATATATATATCGATACCTCCGTGCAAAACAAACCTCTCTCACGTTGGTTCTCTAAAGTAACCACTCTGCATTTTTTCTCATAACCTGGTAATATTTTGTTTTATACATTTTTTATTTAAAGGTTATTATTTGTAAGAAAATCTAAACACAATTTATAATCAGTCACTATTGATAGAGTATAAATGTTTATTATATTTCATTGTAAATATTTTATATTTTTAATGAAAAATAAATGAAAGAGAATATGATGAGGTTATGAGAAAAATGCAGAGAGGTTACTTTAGAGAACCAACGTGAGAGAGGTTTGTTTTGCACGGAGGAATCGATATATATATATATATATATATATATATATATATATATATATATATATATAATGTAGTTATAAAATAATCAATTATTATTTTCGTATGAAATAAAGTTAAAAATTAATTCTTTTTAAGCATTATATATTTATCTTTGATATCACTTTATTGTTTAAAATTCTATTAAATATTTAAAAATATATAATATTAAACATCAAACACTTCTAAACATTTTTTACATTAAAATTTAAAGTCAAACAAATATGAAGTTAAGCTTTTCGTAAACCTTGGATTTGATTGTTTAATGCATCAATTTCCTTTGGAGAATCTTCTAACACTTTCGGTTTCTTTGCTTCTAGATCTCTCACTTGAAGATTGATAAGTTTCCTTTTAGATGCCAATGTATTTGCCGCTTCTGATTCTTTACGACGTTTTTCATTGGCTTCCTTAAAACGGGAATATGCATTTCGAACTGAGAGAATCATCTGTTTGTTATCATTAAATTTTCAATTCCACCGAGGTTATTTACTGTGTCATAGACAATTCTCCTAGCGATCAATGTTTCCCACGGAGAGAAATTTCTGTTAATATTTACCGTGCTGCCACCTGAAACTGTGTTCAAAGTGCATTCTTGCAGTTTTTACCGTGCTGCCTCTACAATCTGTAATGCAAAATTATAGTGACAGCACGGTAAAAACTGCCAGAATGCACTTTGAACACAGTTTCAGGTGGCAGCAAGGTAAATATTAACAGAAATTTCTCCTTCATATTTTTTATCATGCATTCTCCGTTAACAAAAAAGCCACGTTCAACGTTGGCACTTCCATGAGAAAATACATTTACCATTTGCATCACAACTCTTATGTTTTCACTGGGTGTGAATTCATCAAAAATTTTTGTCCAAAAATGATCTAAACGCTGAGTTTTTCTATTAAAATCTTTGAAGTTCATCTGAACTTTTGACATCTTGCACACATTTTTAAACTCACGTGCAGCTTTTTCAGCAACATTACCGTCAAGCCAATTTTTTTCAACCAGAGTTGTTAACAATTCATTTATTCTTTTTTCACCCAATTTAATGTCAGCTGCCACATATGGATCGAAGCAGAAAATAGATTTAGTCAGTTTTTACGCTAAAGGAGATCGTTCTTGTAACTTACTGACGAATTTAATGAGACACTTTCTGCAATCTTGACGAAATTGGAGAATTTCGAGACTAGTGCAACCTTTGACTTTGTTCAAAATAGTTTTAGTGGCGATACCAAGGTGAATCTGTGCAGCTGTTAATAGATTTTTACTATCATTTAGATCCACGTCCAGCACTGATTTTGCTTTCTTCATGACTTCAGAATTTACAAACCTCTCCATTTGATCACACATAATACTGGTGAGAGCGTTGTACAAAAACGTAGCAAGTGGTAAATCGGTCTGAAATTCAGTCAGAAAAGGTTCAAGATCTTGCGACAATAATTTAAAAAATGTCAACTTGACTGTTAACAAAGGATCGTTACAGAATTTCACAAGAGTATTGAAGCTATTACAAGTTGGCGGTTTGGAAGACTTATTAACTTCAGCAGTGTACTTAATAATATCAGGTAGTATTTCTAAAGCCCGCTGTGCGACATGCTCATTATTAAGCCATCGAACTGAACAAAATTTAAGTGGAAAATTATGACTTTTTGTAATTTCAGTAAACATTTGTCGTCTGGATGGAACATCTTTGAAGAAATTGTAAGATGCTCTTAAAAATTGTTCTAAGTCCCAGCCTGTTTCCTTAATGCCGCCCTTAAAAGCTCCACTAGTAGTGTGAAGCCCACAACTACCAATTTCTAACATTTTAGGGTCATTTTTGTCAGGTGCCATATGGCCTTTTATGTCTTTAAGAAACTTTAATTTGACATTTGGGTCATCTAAGGAAATTTGTAATATCTTTCTTGGTATGAGAGGAGATATGTCATTTAAAAATGCAATTATTAAATCGGAGGCTGTACAACGCTCCAAAAATTCTGACGTGAGGAATCGCGTTTTGACTTCATTGCCATTTTTTGGCCAATAGCGAACATTCAAGTCCATTTGCTGCTTTTGAGCAATTTTATTAAGCGCTTCATCGAATCTAACTGTAAAAAATCACATTCCATTACCTCACAAACTAATTCGTTTTTAAAATATGGTGCCAAGCCGAACACAATCGAATAACCAATTTTATCTCGCTGTAATTGCATTTTTTGCGCTATCAAACTATCAGTAAACATCCTAGAGAATAGTGTAACATCTCGCCCTCCTGAACGTAGTGATTTATGCGTCATGACACATTCAATGACCCACAATATTTCTGCTTTCGTAATATCATCTTTAATTACAAATCCATCTATTAGTTTGGCACTATTGACCATTTTTTCAACTGTCCCTGCAACTTTCGCTGAATCCTGAGAAGTAGACGGTGAATTTGCGAATTGAACAACTTGATCTGGAAAATTTATTAAAGCAGAATTTTGAACTGTTGATGCGAAATTCTTTGAAGAAGCACTGTTAGATTCTTGGTGTTTTTCGAGGAAAGAATTTGACAGCGAAATCACATTAGCTTCAGCATTTATAGCTTTTATGTGCTTGTCACTTTTCATATGACTGGTCAGGGCTCTTCCTCCCATATTACTCAAATTAATTATTTTCGGGCACTTTATACATTTTGCTTTAAAACCATTACTTTCAACTCTTGCCAGCCAAGGTTTACCCATTGGATCTATTAACTACTGAACTTGGAATGAAGTTAGTTTACCTTGAGTCATAAGCAAATAACACTTAAACCCTATAAAATGAGAAAAAGTAAATTAATTTTGTTGAAAAGGATAATATCAATGTTAGTTTTGTAAAAAGTTGTTCTCTACATTTTAAAATCACTGAATTCAATTATTGCTTTATATTACACGCAGTGTCTATTTCGCCCGTTATAAAAAATAAGTAAGTATAGAAAACGAGCACATATTTTATAAAAGCAACATGATTTTTTAATGTTATTTATTAAAGAGTTTTTTTTAATTTATAGCCTTTAATACATAAATAGATTTTTATTTACAATTTTTTAAAATAAGTATCTTTATTGAAATGTTTATAAATATATTTTTTAAATAAGGTTATTTTGACCATTTCCTTTACTTATTTAAATTTAACTTTTATGAAGGGCAAAATAAACACTGAGTTTGTTATAACCTTTACCTAATTTACCGATTAAAAAACAGAAAATATATTAAATGCACATGAATAACTAAGCTATAATGCTAATAAATATTCAAATGTATATAGCAACGATATCTAAATATATATATCAATTTAACTTAAATGTGTTCAAACGATAATAACAAATATAACCGACACTAAATAAAAGACACATGCTGAATGGAAAATGACGGAAGTAAAGCGAGGTGTTAGTAATATTGAAGAAGGGAAACATACTGAGTTTATAGCAGAAACGATGCACAAACGCGCTCTTTGTGGATAATTTTAGAACTAATTTTTTCTTCGAAATGCAAAGTCATCACACCTATCCCCCACCACGAAAGTGGTTTCTTCTTAATTTAAGTGTATAACTAAGAATATTTACACTTCCTTCAGCTTTTCCCTGACTACAGATTAAATTCCCTGTCTTTTCCAGATATTTCAAATTCCCTGTCTATTCCCGGTTTTCCAGGTCGTTCGCCACCCTGTTTTCATTATTTTTCACCTATTCGCCCCCCTGCCGCCGCCCCCTGTCCCAGCACTGGCCTGCCAGACGTGGGTTTCTGTTATTTACCTGTCTTCAGTAATCTATACTCAAATTTTCAGCCGGTACGAAATGAGATAGTTGTTTTGGTCGGTGGCTTCCGGACTATTAAATACGAGCTAACGAATAGAAAAGAATTACAGCTAACAATATAGGACAGTCAATGGTATGATCACTCATTAAAAAGGTATTCTTAAGCTCTACAACTTTTAATCAAAATTTTTTCTCTAAAATGTCACAAGAAACAACGGGAATCGAAAAATCACGTTTTTCAAACTTTGACGATTGTTTACACTATTTTTCGCAACTAATAATCGAGAGCAAACTGAAGGTTTGGCGTTTCAATAGAGCCTTGTCGAATTCACGAGAATTAGAACATAACTCCAATTCTTTTTTTCACAAAGCCAGATCACTGTAGCTTTTCGTAAATTCGAAATAATTCACTTTAATTATTTTTAGTTTGCTGGGAAGAACATTATAATTAAATTTTTCTCTACCATTTTAACCCATAGATTTTAAATATATTTAAAAAATAGGTGTAATGTCTCAACCTAAACTGCTGCCCAAACTAGAGTATTCTGCCCCAACATATTTAATAAAAGAGAAAATTAATTTTAACCGACAATGTGGTAAACTTTATTAGTAAAAATAAAATATTTACATCGTTATTTCATTAAGTCTTAGAAATGAACTGTATACTACGTAGAGTTTTCAGTTCTTGTTATAAAAATAGTGTCAACAAATAATAAACATTTGAATCACTATAGCTCAAATAAAATTGAATTACAAAATTTTCTATTGTAATAATAAGAACAAATTTTCTTCAGAGTACTAATACATAGTTATCTAAAAAATTTAAATCCTTTTATCACTTTTCTCGCTTGATACCACTGATATGAAGACGAATTACAACTACTTGATTGGTTAGAGGAATTTAAGTTTTCGTTCTCCATGTGATATTCATTTTTAGAATCATGAAAAACTTTAACTGCACTTGAACAACGGCAATTCATCAGAATATCCTTGCTGTGATCAATTCGAATATGAAATGAAGATGCTTGTAGAGGAAACGAGTATTGAGGTTTTGGAATGAAAAAGTTAGATAACTGATTTACATCACGTTTACGGACTAACACGAAGGTATTTGTAGGTCCAATTGGTAAATTAACGGCATCTTGAAATTCGTCACAGGCAAGCATAGACCTAAAAAAGACCAAACATATTAATCACAAACACATGAGAATGCAAATTTTTGAATATTCAATTGTTTATAATTTGTTTTAAATCAAAGTTCAAAAATTAATACTGTTCTTTTCATTAGTAACGTTTGTTTTTATATTCTGTTACTCTACATGCCTAAATTAGATTAAATGAATATAATACGACCTCCTGATAAATGTTAAAGCATAAAATAATTTATCAAAACTGTAAAAAACGCATCAGGTCCTCTTAAAGGGACCTTTAATAGAGAAATGTACATGCCACAACCTCTTAGTGAAATTTGCTATTTTATGAAACGCTGCTACATAGTAAAATAAATATTTATTTTATTATGTGTCTAAAATTTTTTGACATTTCATAAAATACAACTGACATTTATGCACATAGTGTAATGATAAAAAAATAAAATATTTGTCTAATATTAGAAAACATTTCATTAACACAATAATGTTTATTATCAAATAATTAAACAACTTGTACATCTAGATATTCATTACAAAGAACATTTTGCTTTCTCTTGGAAGAAGCATTAACATCATTGCTAGCTATATTAACCATACCATCTTTATTTCTTCAATATGTTTTTTCTTATTTTTTTATTGTACCAACTCAACATAATTTTGGAAAGCGGAGAGATGTCTGCGCATACAGATTTCCTAAAATTTGCTTTTCAAAAAATGGAAATTCTTAATTTCTTAAATATTCAATTAAATACAATTTTTCTTACGGTTTTTCATTAACTTTAATTATTTAAACAACTCTTGTAGTAAATGCTAAAATATTTTAAACAGCAACTTGAATTAAAATACAATATTTATTTTAATAAAAGATAGTAAACTTTTCAATTGTTTTAATTTTTGAAAATTATTTTCAGAAATAGAAGTATTTTTTAAAAAATTTAGTTTTTTCAAGAAACAATTTTTCGAAATTTCTTAATTAAATTTTTCAAAACTTTAATACTTTTTATATTAAAGATAGAAGAAGTTAACAATTTTCCGAATAAATCTCATAAAATAAATCTCTTTGAATAAGATCTTGAATTTTACATGTACCGACAGCACAGCTATCCTAATACAGAAATCTGCCTTTCTCAGAAAGTCATATTCGAAATTAGTAAATTAATTTCAATATTGTTAAAGAACTCAGAAAAAACAGTAGCATGGTGGGATACAAGCCCACATTAATTTACTAATTTCGAAAATGACTTTCTGAGAAAGACAGATTTCTGTATTAGGATAGCTGTGCTATCGGTACTTGTGAAATTTAAGATCTTATTCAAAGAGATTAATTTTGTGAGATTGATTCGGAAAATTGTTAACTTCTTCTATCTTTGATATTATAATTACTGAATAACAAATCCACTTTCTTTAATTTAATACTTTTTGTTTAACAAAAATTTAAAAACTTATTCATATTTATTTTTCGCGAGGAATTAAAATTTCAAATAATTTCAATGAAAAATAATTATTTCTAAAATTTGCAACTGTAATTCATCTGTGATAAAAAATGTTTTTCTTTATTAAAATTTAAAAGAATTTTAATACAAATATAATTTTAAAATTAAAATGACAAGACACTCAAGACAACTCGCAACACACTGCCTCTCTCTCTCTCTCTCTCTCTCTCTCGACTTTTGCTCTCTTGGCGTCATTCCATCATTCTCACTTCTTCACTCTTTCTCTTCCATAACTTATTCTTACGCACTTACGTTATTAATATTTATTTTACGTAGAATTGAAATATGAATAATAGTACTTGCGTAACAAGTATATATATATATATATATATATATATATATATATATATATTTTAAATTTGGTAGAGAATAGTAATTGGTTGTGAAAATGACATGATGACGGTCGCTATTATATTAGATGAAATAATTTTAAATTTTTATGAGCGCGCAGTATTGAAGTTCTAATTTATTTCACGTGGTTGAGTACGTGTATTATGCAATGATACATGATGAATATTACGGAGTATTACAGAATATTACAGATTACAAAGTGAAGAACACGTGTTTTTTCTTAAATATTTTTCATCATTATTAATATTATTCTAAAAATATTGGATGATGAAAAGTGAAAATTGACAAAATAATTAAAAATATATATATGGGCAATTCCACATATGATTGACCTATGACCTTAAAAATTTGGTTAAATTTATTTTTCCTTAATGTATATAGAAAAAAAAGAAATACATGTTTTTTTCTATTAACGGTGTCACAAATGTTTTTAATTGTATGAATTGATAAGATTTTGTTAATCCATACAGAAACACGGTTGCAGCATTGGAATTACCATAGCAATGTAATACGAATCATTTTGACAGCTGATCGTTTACTTTCCCTGCTTGATTCTGCCCTCTACTGGCAAAATGGCTGTAACACACGTCTTGCCGCCTGTCATTACATTACTTTTGTAATTCCAAGCCTGAAACAGCGTTTCTGCATGGATTAACAAAATCTTTTGAATTCAGATAATTAAAAACATTTCTGACAAATGTACGTTGTTAGATTTTGTAAAAAGTGCTTGTGTGCAGAGAAACACTAGTTCGAAAACGGTTGTTTACTAATTTCACGTGATTTCAAACAGGCATTGCCGTTTTTCTTGGGCGATAACTGTAAGTCGCACATAACCTATAAATTTTAGAGACCGTCGAACACTCTTAATCGACTGTTTACGAGTTATGAAATTTCGGAATTTTGGATTTGTAACTGTAGACATTTTTAGTAGCTTATAAGTCTAAAAGTATTGAGTTTTTATTTTTTTAAATTTATTTGTACCTTATAATATACATAATATTTTTTAAAAAGTTGTGGAGTGGGCCGATGCGTTTAATAAGTTTTACAAAATTTTAAAAAGCACGTACAAGATGCTCGCGTTCTACGAAACGCATCACAATAGAATTTTTTTACGACTTACGAAAAGTTAACAAATTAATTGTGTACTTTCCTTTAAAAATGAAACATTATTTTCTTATTTTGTATTAAATGCTTTTATTGTAAAAATATTTGTTATTTTTTTAAAAAGAGAATATTTAGGTAAGTATAAAATTAAACTCTAAAAGTTAAGAAATAGGTGCTATAATAATACTTGGATTGGAGTTTCAGCATCTGCAACTTTTAGAATTAAATTTTAATGGTAAATATTCTTTTTTTTAAACAAAAACAATAATATTTTAAAAATAAACTGGATGTTATTTCAGCTTTATTTAATTATTAAAAGAACGTTAAAACTTGTAAAGTATTTTCGAAATTATATTAATTTTACTAATAAATATAATTAAACTGAAGAACGTAAGGTTAAAACATTAACGAAAATAAAATCCTGATTATTAGTGACAATTAAAATTTGTTCTCATTATGCTTATAACCAATTAAAAGGGCGTCAAAAACTGAGTCAAAAAAGTCTGAAGAGTTTCAAAAGCTATTTCGAAAAAGGGTTAAAAGGATTATTATAACCTCAAATTTCACTTATTCAAACATTAACGATAGCTTTTAGAGTAAATATTAAAATTTCGTTCATATTAAGCTTACAGCCAATTAAAAAAGCCGTAATAACCTGAGTCAAAGAAAGTTCTATTTTTTTAGAAGCTGTTTTGCAAAATGCTTGAAAAGAGCATTAAATCCTTAAACTACAATTAATCAAACATTGAAGATGGCTTTTTGAGTAAAATTTAAAATTTGTTCCTATTATGCTTATAATTAATTAAATTGGCGTCAAAAACTGAGTCAAAAAAGTCTAAAATTTAAAGAAATTACTTTAACTTTCAATAATAATTATTTTTAGAATATTTAATATTTTTTTAAATAATAGTTTAATAGCTTTTGGAACTCTTCGGACTTTTTTTGCCTCAGTTTTTGACGCTTATTTAATTGGTTATAAGCATAATGAGAACAGATTTAAATAGTCACTAATAATCAGGGTTTTATTTTCGTTAATGTTTTAACGTTACGTTCTTCAGCTCAATATAAGTATAATAGTAATAGGGGAGAGTTGCCCGCGTCGAAAAGGAAGTATGGGCAAAATCCATTAAAGTACAGAATGTTATGGTCAAAGTACAGTAGAGTACGACTTTTAAGGCACTTTTTCTATCTGACGGTTTGAAAAAAAAGATTTTTTTGCATGTTTCCAAAGTAAAATATCTTTGAAATATCGTGTAAAAGTTTTAGACAGATATTTGAAAAACTAACAATGTTACAGCGCGTAGAATTAAACAGTGCATGAGCTACAGCTACCAAAACTTTAAACGCGTTTTTCTCAAAACCACTTTTTCTAACTGGTGACAAAGATTACTCATAATCTATTTAACAGATTGGTCTGCAATTTGGAGGAATTATTCTGCACATGAGTGGCTATCGTGTGATATAAAAAATAGTTTTTTGGAAAATATTAACTATGAAAATTAAAATTCTGAATTTTTAGAGTTTGTCAAAGTACGGGAAAGTAAGCAAAATATGGGAAAGAAAAAAAGGTTTTTTGGGAACCTTAAATAAGAAGAAATATGAAGATTTCGACTATATCAGCAGATAGTGACATCTATTAGATGTCATTTGAACTCTTTGGTTTAGAGTTAGATGTTACATGATAATTACTTCGATATGGTTGTCGATAAGTAATTAATTTTTAAAATTAATTTTGATCTGAAAAAATAAGCTGCGTGAACGAATGCACTGTGCATCTGTGAGGACTCGAACCCCAGTTCATAGCTGCCTGTCGCGGGACCTACGCCTATCAATGCACCTTGCCAACACAGCCTGGACGTATCATGTAACACCTAACTCTAAACCAAAGAGTTCAAATGACATCTAATAGATGTCACTATCTGCTGATATAGTCGAAATCTTCATATTTCAAAATTTCTATCAGCGAATAAAATTCTAACATTAACTTAAATAAGAAGATTAAAATTCTGACTTTTTTTAGTTTGGCGGAGTACAGGAAAGTACGGCAAAATATGGAAGAGGAGAAAAGTGGTTTTTTAATCAAAAATAAGAAAATTAAAATTCTAAATTTATTAAGTATGTCAAAGTACGGGAATGTACAGCAAGGAATAGAAGATTAAAAAAATAGTATTTTGGAAAATATTAAATATGAAAATTCAAATTCTGAATTTTCTATGTTTTGCAAAGGATGGGAAAGTACAACAAAGTATGGGAGAGTAAAACATGGTTTTTTCAGAATTATTAAATCTAAAAAATTAAAATTCTGTCTTTTTGGAATTACACAAAGTACGGCAAAGTATAGCAAATTATGCTTAATTAAAAAACGAGTTTTTTGAAAATATTAAACCAGAAATTTGTTTTATAAAAATGTCCTTTTTTAATCTTGCATACTTTGTTGTACTTTTCCGTGCTTTACCGAACTCTAAAAAGGAAGAAATTTTAATTGTGAGACTTAACATTTTGAAAAAAATTATTTTTTAAATCTCCCATACTTTGCTGTACTTTCCGTATTTTGCCGAACTCCACAAATTCAGAATTTTTATTTTCAGGGTTAATATTTTTAAACAAACTGTTTTTTAGTTCTACCATTTATTGTTGTACTTTCCCATACTTTGCTAAACTTCAAAAATATTTGCCAAAAAACTATTTTTTAAATCTCTTATACGTTTCTCTACTTTTCAAAAATACAGAATTTCAATTTTAATATTTATTGTTTTAAAAAAACTATTTTTAAACTTCTCATAATGTGCTGTACATTCCCGTACTTTGCCGAACTCCGAAAATACAGAACTTGAATTTTCCTTTTTAAGATTCCCAAAAAAACCCTTTTTTCCTCTCCTATACTTTGCTGTACTTTCCCGTACTTTGCCAATCTCAAAAAATTAAGAATTTTAATTTTTATAGTTAATATTTTCCAAAAAACTATTTTTTAAATCTCCCATACTTTGCTGTACTTTACCGTACTTTGCCGAACTCCAACAATTCAGAATTTTTATTTTCAGAGTTAATATTTAAAAAAAACTATTTTTTTGTCTTCCATAATTTGCTGTATTTTTCCGTACTTTGCCGAACTCCAAAAATTCAGAATTTTTATTTTTAGGGTTAATATTTTTAAACAAACTATTTTTGAGTTCTACCATACTTTGCTGTACTTTCCCGTAGTTTGCCAAATACCAAAAATACAGAATTATCTTTTTTCGCTTATACACTGCAACCCCACTTATTTAAAGTCTCGTTTGCTTAAAGTCGCGTTTATTTGAATCTGTTTTTGCCTTAAAAACAAATACAAGATGAAGTTAACTCACAAATTAATGCGAGACAAGTTTATTTCATTCTTCAATTCAAGATAATGCTATCTTAAGATCCATTGCAACAAAATGACAACTAAAGGTATAACGTTAAATATGATTCCCTCCTGAAATACATGCTATTAATTATAACCATTTAATTCTGATTAATATATTTAAATACTTTTTATTAATGAATATTATGTTAAATAAATTATAATCGAATGTTCACCTATAATACCTTGTCTCAAAATAATCATGTTTTGCAAATTCACAAAAAATTTTAGTACAAATACAATATTTTTGTCTGTGTTCGAGGTGACGATGCTTGACTAATATAATAAATAAATAAAAATATTTAAATAAATAATTAGCAAACAGAAATAATAAATATGGGCAATAAATTAGACTTCCAAAATAAAAATGAATTTTCTTATTTGCATTTAGAATTATTTTAATATTATATTAAAATCGAATTAAAAACAAATTTAGCTTCTTTTACAGAAAGTGCTTTTCTTTAAAATGGATTTGACGCAATTAAAAGTATTTTGTAAGTGGATATTTACTTGTATTATAATTTTGAATGCAATTGTAAAAAATTCAGACTAGGTTATATGAGTAAACATTCGATTAAAATTTATTTCTTGTACTGTTAATTAAAAAGTATTTAAATATATTAATTGAAATGAAATAGTTATAATTAATTACTCATATTTCGAGAGGGAATTATATATTTCATGCTGTACCTTTAGTTGTCATTTTGTTGCATTGAATCTTGAGATAGCATTATCTTGAATTGAAGAATGAAATAAAATTGTCTGGTATTAATTTGTGAGTTAACTTTATATTGCATTTGTTTTTGAGATAGATTCATACTGAACTGACGTTTGAAATAATATTATCTCGTCGAAGTCAATTTATCGAATTACGTCACCAACATAGATTATGTCAACCAAAATACAAAGAAACGCGACACCTCGTGTCAAATTGCGTGGGCCATGTTCACATAAGTGGGGTTTCAGTGTATTTCTAAAAGAAAACATTTATAAGCCTTAAAAAATTAACAAGTGATATTTATTAGTATAATATTTTCGAAATATAAGGTTAACAACATAGGGTAATGTCACCTTGAGTATTTCAAGCTTTAGTATAGATCCCTAGACAAGTATTTATACCATAATGGCTTTGATTTTTCTTATTTGTAAGAAAAAATTTAATATTTTTGATATATTAATACAAAATTTATGCTTATGCAGCTTCAGACCATGTGTGTATCTCAATGTTTGCAATCCTCTCATGGTTTTAAACAGTGGTCCACTCATGGTGACTTGCAACTTTTTATGGCAGCCACCACAATTTTTTTAGTCAAAATAATCACTTAATTAAACTAAGACAATCAATTTTAATGTTCAAAGCAATAGGAAAAAAATAAGTTTCCTTTTAAAACTTAAATTCTAACCTACTTTTACACTTCCGAATCACTTTACTTATTGTAAGAATGACTTCTTTTTTGGTTTGTGTTCTTAAAAATTCGTTACATCAAACGATAACGTATAGGATTATCGCGGAACGTAATTTCTTACAGTTCGTAGCTGCGGTGCTGCTATTCGCACTATTTATTTTACGTTTCCGCTATAAGATAACTTAAAAGCTCAAAGTTTCAGAAACCCTGTTTTTGGCCTTTTTTGATCACGTGTAGAGAAAGATGCTGACGTGCTAGAAGTCTCTAATTAGGCTTAAATTAAAGCTTGAAACGTCAACTGTAAGAATCAAATCCAAAAAGTTCTGAATCAGTCAAAAATTTTCATTTAGCACAACTTTTTCATGTGCGCGCACGCTCTACTTGTACTTATAGAGCGCAAATAAAATTACTAAGTATAAGAGTGCTATAGTGTACTATAGCACTCTTATACTTATTAATTTTATTTGCGCTATTTATTGTTATTTATCATTTATGGGCTCGCTGAATGTTGCTGATTGAATGTGAGGTCGTTATTAAACAATTCAAAATGTCGGACATATAAATTTTGAAAATTGATGGATTTGACTAAAACTTGGTATTTGGGGATTTTCGAGGTCGATGATTACAAATCTTAACTCAAAATTAAAAAATTCGAAATGGTGGTTTCCAAATTTGTATTAATTAGCGATCTCAAAAATAATAAATAACAATAAATAGCCTAAATAAAATTAAAAAGTAAGAGTGCTATATAGTGTACCGTTCTATAAGTACAAGTAGAGCATGCGCGCACATGAAAAGTTGTGCTAAATAAAATTTTTTTACTGATTCAGAACTTTTCCGATTAGATTCTTATAGTTGACAGTTTAAGCTTTAATTTAAGCTTAATTGGAGACTTCTAGTACATCGGCATCATTCTCTACATGTTATCAAAATTCGACTTTATATAAAAATTTATTAATTCTGGTTTGAAATGGATTTTTTAATATTCATATGAATAATTTAAATTTAATGTACAACAAAAATTTAAAAAAAATTATTTAAGTGACATTGAATTAATAAATAGAAAATTCGAATATTCAATTGTTTTGAACAAAATAATTTTCAATATTTTCTTTGCCCCATAAAAAACCTTTTTTTACTTTAAATTTCAAGTATTTAGATATAAAATTAAACTAAAACACCATACCAGTGCGTTCAGTAAAATTATCATTTTCTTTTGCGAAACAATTTTTTTGGTATATTTCGTCAAATATTTGATATTTTTAGGTTTCTCTTTTTTAATCAATTGGTCGGAATGCATTAAAACTAAATTTTAGTTTAGACAGGAAATAAAGGAGATATTTTAAAACTAACATATTTGTCTCGCAAAGCGCCTTTGCCCCATTCTCCCCTAAATCATTTTTCACAGAATAATTTATTCCCAACAAAAACATCTTTAACATTATAATATAATATAAGTAAAAAAATAAAAGTTATAATAAACTGATAAAAAAATTACAATTATTGAAATAATCTTGCATAAATATTGTGTTCTTAAATTAAGGTTTTCGTTTGTCTTAAATGATTAGGAGTGGGCATAATGATTCGCATTACATTACTCTGGCCTTTCCTATTTCGCAACCGCTCTTCTGCATGGATACAAAAAATTTTTGGATTTAGGTAATTAAGAAGATTTGTGTCGTTGGTTCGGATTCAGATTTTGCAAAAATTGCTTGTGTGCAGAGAAAAACTCGTTCAAAAATGATTGTTTACCAATTTCACATCATTTAAACCAGTCAGTACCGTATTTGTTGGGTGATAACTATGAGTCGCATATTGTCGAGAAATTTCAGAGACCATTGAACATCGTTAAGGGGACATTCCAGTTCATAACGGGAAAAAATAAAGCTTTTTTAGTATAAATTAAAATAAATTAAATTAATTTAATATAAATTTATTAAAATAACTATGACATTTATTTTTAAAAGTTCTTTTACATGTAAACAAGGGAGGTAAGTCGGAGTTTATGTACCGAGCACAATGTTGCACACTTTGCTTTATACAACAAAGGCGTGTTATGGTTACTCTATGCTACCTGTACCGGTGCATGCTAAGTTCTCCCATATAACCCAGCTCAATAAAGTCAATAAAGTAACCATTACTGCCCGTCAACATTATTGACCGTTCACAGGTCAATAAAGTACACTTTATCTCCATAGGGCAATAATGGTTTCTTTATTCGCTGCTGGGTTGTAAGGGGAAACTTAGTACGCGTCTTTACAGGTAGATAAAGTGACCATAATACACCTGAGTTGTATAAAATAATTTATTTAAGAATTTGTAAACAATTTTTTTTTTTACTTAAAAATGGTGGTAATATACGCCACTTTTGAAAATTCCCATTTTATGTGGTAAGATTAATTCCAAAATTTCTATAACAGACAAAGATAAAAAAGTCATAGTCTCTTCGTTAGATATTTCTTTAGGTATGGAACTTCAAAAAAGTAAAATTTTCTCCCTCCCCCCCCCCCTTTTTTAGAATACGTTTTCCCAAAACATGCAAACAACAGGTGTTTTTATTCAGAATTTCTCTTATCAAAAGGAAGGAAGTTGGAAATGTTCTAGTTTTTAAGGTTCCACTTATAGACATGATGACACTAAATCAAATGCCATTTGATTTTTTAAAACCGCTTCAGAAAAACTCGAGATATACTCTTACCAGTTCAAAAAAAGACATTTTGAAAAAAACGCATTTAAAGTTTTTGTTCATAAGTTTCGAAATTTTTTTTTTAAATTATCAGATTTGCTTGAAAATCGTTACTAGGGGGTTTCTGAGGTCGCTTATTACGAATATGGAATCAGATTTTTAAAATTCAAAATGGCGGATTCAATATGGCGGACAATTTTTTTTTCAAAATAATTGGATTTGTTTGAAAATCGTTACTGGGGGGTTTTTGGGGTCGCTGATTAGGCATATGATATTCGACATTTTGAATTATGGAAAACTAATGTCAGTTTTATAATCAGCGACCCCAAAAACTTTCGAGTAACAGTTTTCAAGCAAATCCACTTGATTTTGAATTTTCTCTTCCGTCATTTTGAATTTTGAAAATTTGATATCTAATTTGTAATCAGCAACACTAAATACATTTTTGTTTGTCTTTTTAAAAAAATGCAAATGAGAAAACACTTAAATCATCGGATTGCTTATCTGCATACAAAAACATTTTTGACATGGCGACGAATAAGGATTTATAACTTTAGTTTTACTTCGAATTTTGCAATAATATTTTAGGAGAGTATTCTGGATACTATAAGAAATCCGAAAATAAAAAAATCAATTTTTTTACATTTTGAACTGGAATTTCCCCTTAAAATTTTAAGATACTTAAAAATTTTAAATGCAAGTCTTCCAAAATTCCATAATATTATTCAAAATTTAATTTTTAAGGAATCTAACAAAGTAAAACACTACACATTATTTTTTAACACACAGCCAGCAAATTAACTCTCCATCTTTTGACATAATTATGTATATAATATATAAAACAACGTTAACTTCAGGTGACGACAGATTATGTCGATTATTGCAATATAATAATATTTTAAGTTTGATCATCCAATTTAAAGGCATATCACATTTTTTCGAAAAAAAATAACAACTAACATAACTTCTATTTTAATAATTAATCAATTAAGAAAATTTTTTTGGCAAATACAAATCATTCACTTGTTCGACTTGTATGACAATAGAGAACTTTTTTCACATGGGCACAAATATCGCATAAGATTAGCTTTCTTTTTCTCATGGGAAAAAGGTCGTCATTTTCATTCCATTAAACAAATGAATAGCTTCTATTCCAAAACGGCTGTTATCTAAAAGCTCCCATTTTTTGCATGAGGTATGAATGGAATTTTTTGAATTTAAATTTTGAAAAAACTACCTCTTCGATTCGAAGAACTTTTTCCAAGTTATTGTCTATAAAGTAAAGAATACTTCCTATACATTTTATTATGTTACAAAAATACCTTTTCGAGAAAAAAATAAAATGTCTACTGAGGCGTATCGTGACTTGTTACAATTTTTTACTAAAACTATTTTTTTTCTTTAAGTCTTCTTACATCAAATTTCTATCGCTCTTGAGCCCGATTTTTAAATTCTTGTTTTTAATTATTTTTTAATAACAATAAGTATTTCAAAAAATCGGTCAAGTGTGAGTTATACTCGAAATAACATCGAGGGTTCCGTACACCAAAAATTAAACTCCTTTTTATACAAAGATATATGGCAATAAATATATATGATTACAAATAATAAATACCAATTAGAAGAGAAAGTAATCGATTTTTATAATACAAACTTTTTTAAAAATAAAAATAACATCCTATATGATTGGGGCGGTAGCGATTCTACGCAATTAAATTCTACAAATGAAAATTCAACACAGTAAACTCTACACGAGAAAACTCTCACTTTATATTTAGACAAGTTATAATAATTTTACGCAAATTAATTCTACATAATGAAACTCTACGCATTCTAATTAAATAAAATATAATTTAATTAATTTTTTTAAATTCTTCACGATTAAATACTACACCAATAAATTCTACAAAGTTTAATTCTACGCATAATAAAATATATTTTTTATTATTCTTTATAAGTTGTTAACTCTACGCAGTTAAATTCATAACCAGATAATTCTACAAAAAAAATACATTTTTTAAAAATTCTACACAATTAAACACTACAATTCAAAATTCTACACAAATTTAAATTGGATTTTTTTTTCTTTTTTTCAAAAGTCAATTAATAATAATTCTACGCCGTTCAATTCAACATTAAATAATTCTACGCATATAAACTCTACACGGTAAAACTCAACACAAGTTTGTTTATTTGCGTAGAATTATTTAATGTTGAATTGAACGGCGTAGAATTATTATTAATTGACTTTTGAAAAAAAGAAAAAAAAATCCAATTTAAATTTGTGTAGAATTTTGAATTGTAGTGTTTAATTGCGTAGAATTTTTAAAAAATGTATTTATTTTTGTAGAATTATCTGGTTATGAATTTAACTGCGTAGAGTTAACAACTTATAAAGAATAATAAAAAATATATTTTATTATGCGTAGAATTAAACTTTGTAGAATTTATTGGTGTAGTATTTAATCGTGAAGAATTTAAAAAAATTAATTAAATTATATTTTATTTAATTAGAATGCGTAGAGTTTCATTATGTAGAATTAATTTGCGTAGAATTATTATTACTTGTCTAAATATAAAGTGAGAGTTTTCTCGTGTAGAGTTTACTGTGTTGAATTTTCATTTGTAGAATTTAATTGCGTAGTATTTTTGTCAATTAATAAAATATTCCTTATAATTTCACCTTTCATTTAAAAAAAGAAAATCGATGGAGACTCGAATAGTTTTCGAGATATTGCAATTTTTGTGGAAGGGCGACCAGGTTTCAGTGTGTTTTTGTTACTCAAAGTAAACAATTTACAAGAATTTTGAAAAAAATCGTGTTTATTTTTTTGTTTTTCCATTCCTCATGATCGAAATCAATTTAAATTAGTCTAGTATGACCACCCGATAAATAATAATGCATAATTCAATTTATTTAAATAATTTCGTTAATTAACAAATAGATAACTCTGGTCCTTCCTAAAAAAATTGTATTTTTTACAGATAAATTTTGTCTATTTAAGTAATTTATGTCTATTTTGTTACAAAATAATTTTAAAGTTAATAATTATCATTGTTATTAAAAATTATATTTATGTAAAATATAAATTAAAAATTAATTAATTAATTGCTTCCTCGTGAGGAAGCTTTGTAGTCGTTTAATTTACAAAATTTTTAAAAATCCTTTTGACAAATTTTCTTCTATATGGGACTATGTTATATAAGACCCTGAACAATTGTCCGGATGTATGTATATATATGTGTGTGTGTGTGTGTGTGTGTGTGTGTGTGTGTGGATCCCGATTTTTGTGAACACGATAACTCGAAGAGGTTTTAACGAATTTGGCTAAAATTTACCAGGTATATTTATCATAAAAATATCTCGAACTGGATTGATAGACTTTAAAAAATTCTCAGAAAAAAATTTTTTTTTGACTTTTTTCTAAAAAAAAATTTTTTTAAAAAAATTTTTTTAAAAAAATTTTTTTTAAGTTGGTTATTGAAGTTAATATATAATAAAATCTTATTCTTTGCATCAAAACGAATCGATTGGTATATAAAAAAAATAAATTCTATGAGAATTTATAGAGTTAATCACAATTAAGGCTGAAAAATTCGCATTTTTCTCAAAAAATGAGTTCTTTCCGCAAAATTATGTTGCTGTATAAGAAAATCTTACTCACTTATTTCTAAAATTTTATTCTTTGCATCAAGACGGATCGATTGGTATATATAAAGTATATATTGTATTTAAATTTATAAAATTAAAACCAATTACAGACACAAAATTTTGCATTTGTAATAAAAATTCATTTTTCCTTAAGAATCATGTTGCTGTACAATAAAATGTTATTATTTATTGAAAAATAAATCTAAAATCTTATTCCTTGCATCAAGACGAATCGATTGATGTATGTAAAATATATATTCTATTGAAATTATATAATTAATTACAATTAAAGATGAAAAATTCATCTTTTTATTAAAAATTTTATTTTGCTCATTTAGGATTAAAACAAATTTTATAAATATTTTTTTGATTTTATAAATATTAGATCGTATTAGAAATTACTTAAAAATTAAATATACTTCATATACTTAATTATAATTATAATAAATATAACAAATTTTTAAAATTATTTTTTAATTAGATTTGAAGACAACAATATGGAAAATATGTCAATACGTGACAATAAGTTAGTGCTTCCTCCACGAGGAAGCAAATTTTTTTGCTGATCGTATAGAGGAAGCAAAATGTTCATGTAATGAACATCTGGATTTACAACTTGTTTTTTATTAGTTATATCTTTATTTATATAAGCATAAATTTGTCTCTAAAAAATACAATTTTTTTTAATAAATGTTAATAACAATGATAATTATTAACTTTAAAATTATTTCGTAACAAAATAGACATAAATTACTTAAATAGACAAAATTTATCTGTAAAAAATACAATTTTTTTAGGAAGGACCAGAGTTATCTATTTGTTAATTAACGAAATTATTTAAATAAATTGAATTATGCATTATTAATTATCGGGTGGTCATACTAGACTAATTTAAATTGATTTCGATCATGAGGAATGGAAAAACAAAAAAATAAACACGATTTTTTTCAAAATTCTTGTAAATTGTTTACTTTGAGTAACAAAAACACACTGAAACCTGGTCGCCCTTCCACAAAAATTGCAATATCTCGAAAACTATTCGAGTCTCCATCGATTTTCTTTTTTTAAATGAAAGGTGAAATTATAAGGAATATTTTATTAATTGACAAGAATACTCAAAAATCAGTCCCGCTCGGGCAAAACGGTTTCAAAAATTTTTTTTTTACTTTTTTTGGGCAAAAAAATTTTTTTTGTTTTTTTTTATGTGATAGTCAGACAAAACATGATGTCAAGTATAAGCCTTCCAAATTTTATTAAATTTTATCGAAAACTTTCAAGAATATTAAGATTTAAAAGAATTATACCAAAAAAATTGAAAATGGCGTAACTTTAACAAATTTCAAAAAATTTTTGACACGCTTGTTTCTAGTATTCAATACTACAATTTCACCAAATTACAGCCTAATCCAAAGACCCCATGCAAATCGCATATTTTCTGACGGAGTCTTACCCTACATTCTTTAAGATTTAAAAGCTGTATATGTTAAATTCTAAAGATTGGCATTAAATATATTTTTAATTCAAATCATTTTTAATTTTACGTTACTCACTTAGTTTATTACATTTAATACTATAAAATTTAAAACAAGCTTAGATCTTTTGAAGAATTTATAACTTTTTTTTACAAGTTATATAGTTAAATTCCATTATATTTCGACTAAAGTCGTTGCCGACTAATTTTTTAAAAAATTGTAATATTTTGCAGGAATGATTTTAAAGATATTAGGATTACCGAGCGAAACAAATTTTTTAAATATTTTTTATATTTGTTGTAAAATAAACATCTAAAGTATATGATGTCGTAAAAACTGTCACATTTTCGTATATTATCGTATATTAGAAAATATTAAAGAAAACACATAATTTATTATAAAAACGTAAAAAAATTTTTAGATTTTATTAAGAATGTATTATTATATTATTATAAATTGGTAGAAACAATTATTAATAAGAAATATTAAATAAAAAATGATTTTAACGTTCACTTGGTAACTAACCTATTTTTGCAAATTTCATTCAGTAAATGTGAGAAATAGAAATCATTAAATTGAATAAAACCTTATTAAATACAAAGTACCTGTGATTAACTTTTAGTTTTTCTTAACACTTTCTTCCTTTTTTCTTCATAAATGTTAAAAAATAAGCAATAAAAATTGCCACATTGCTTATTTTCACGATTTTAAAATGTAAACAACTTCTGCCCAGAAAAATGAAAAATTACGAAGACTGGGCAATAATTAATTGATCACTAGATACACTCACTGGAAAAAGATTTTCTTTGGTCCAGAAGCTATTTTTTGAAATAATTAATTTTAATCTTTTCACTATTTCTATCAGGTTAATACATGTCATTTTTTTAAAACTGAAGTTGTTCAAAACGATTAACATGTAACACTTATACGCGGAACAAAGCAGACTAAACACATTGATAGGCGCTTCTGGGCGGAGTCCAAGGCAAGTTTAGTGCCGAGTCCCATACTGACAATAATGTGAGCAGATCTTCTAGTGACCTACATTATTATTTTTATTTGTCAAAATATTTACTTTTATTGGAATATTTAATTTAAAACTAAATATAAAATCTAAAAATGAAACAACTGAAAATATTAGAATGCTTTGAACTATATAAGACTTCTCACTAGGATTTTTATTATTCTTTAGATATTTAAACGTCGAATCTTTTTAAAAATTAAATACAAGTCCTTACAAGGAAATAAGAGCAATTTTCTTTAAAACCCGCCATTTTAGGTCCGCCATTTTTAACATCTTTTATGTATTCAATTTTTATGTAATTAGAGTCACTGAATTCAAATCAATAATAAAAATATGCGAAAACTCTGTTTAAAACATAAAAAATAGGTAAATCACCATGCAAATCATTTTCTCAGAATTCACCACCTTACGAGACGTGTAGAAAAATACCAGCAATAAACTTTTGGTCCAACTACTTTTTTTCTCTTTAGATACACCCCAAGGAAGAGAACCTACCATGTGTCAGTCTTCGCACTCGAAATTTTTGTTTTGTGTGCCGGTGTTATTAATTATCATGCTATATTTTAGGATTTTTAAACATAAAACTTGCGAATTTAGAAATTATTTCATGTAAAATGTCAAAATCGACGTGGTTGTATTAGTTGAATTTTCTGTTTCCAGAATGCGTATCGCAGTATTTCAGATCCCTATTGGAAAGAGCATGAATAAACCTTTCAGAAATATATTTAACGAAGTTTTTCCCATTATAAGTATGGACAGAAAAAATTGATAAAAATAAACGGTGTATAGCAAAAGTGGTAAAATTGACCCCCCCCCTCTACCTCCTCCAACGAAGTTTTCCAATTACAAGTATGGACAGAAGAAATTGAAAAAGTAAACTTTTGAATCAATGTCTAATATGTTATAAACAATCAAAGTTTTATATAATAAAAACTATTAGAAAATCTATCTCCTTGCGATTGTTTTTTGTCGGTGGAACGGTTTGAATTGAAATGCCTCATTTGTATTTCCTTTTAATTCTTTTTTTGTCCTGAGTTTCGAATTCCCAATAAGAGTATATAAATAAAAAAATTTTTAATTCCCTTTAAAATCGTCACATAATCGTTGACCAAGTTATAGAATTTTACATTACATTATTTACATGAAAATCACACAGCACCGAGAATTTCTTAAAACTTGACAGGAAATCGCTCAGTTTATATTAGCAGATGACATTTTAATAATTAGGCGAATATTGCATGCAATATTAATAGAATATTGCCTGAACATTTCCAGTATTATTGCAATAAAATTTTTGTTCAAGTATGATATTCAATATTTCCTTAATGACATTTAAATAAACTCAGATTCTTCATGAGTTTTACCACGCAATATTTGTAACCTCGCTGGGAGAAGTACTGTAAATTTTCGAGAAATTTTCGGTGCAGTGTGAGATTTTATTTGCAATTTGATAATTTTCATCCAATTATATGCACGTGGACAGTCGTAGTTGACGCCAGTTACAAGGTCAAGCACGTTACAACTTCTTCTTTTGTTTTTGTGGCTTCGAAAGCACATTACCACTGTCACTGAAATCATTTTCAACAGGGACACTTTCTTTCTTTTTTCATCCGTTTCTCAAGTAACTTGCTGGATTTTCATTGATCAATTTCTGTTAGTTGTCCACCGACAAGCATTTGATTTACAAGGAATTAAAAGGGATTAGATAGAATATCACAAAATTATTCAATTTTAAGTGATTAAAAAGTATTCACTTTAATATTGTCAGTATTGAAAAGGATTCGCTTTACAGACAAAATTGCCTTAGTAGAAGTATTTTAATCTAGCGTACAAAAAAGGAATTCAGAAATATTTAAAATTTTCGTCTTCTTATTGATGATGAAGTAATTACTAATACCTTTCTATTCAAGCTTTTTTAGGTCTTATAAAGCTACATACAATTTGTCATAAATTTCCTAAAATTTCAAGAAATACAAAATTTGAGTTTTTTTTATTTGTTACTTAAAATTTTTTAATTTGAGTTCACGCATTTTTAAATGAATGAATGTACAACTAAGTTTCATTCAATTTCTATTGAATAAATGACGTTTGTTTAGTTTTCTTGATCAATATTATTTATTTTGACAAAAGCATTAACATAATTTGCAAATTATTTATTCTTGATAAAGTGTTTTCTTGAACGATGTTGCAATCAGTTTGAATTAAAAATATATAATCATAAATAATAATTATACACTTTTCAAATATTCTTGCTACTTTACCACAAAAAAAAAACAAATGACATTCAATAGAATCCAAACGAAACTAAGTGGCACATTCATAGAATCTGACTCAAGAATGCATCCACTGAAATTAAAAAATATTGTAAATTGAGAAAAATTGCGTTTAACCGAGTAGTAGAAATAGCTCAGTTAAAAATTGTATTTAAAAATAAATGAGTTGAGGTTAAAAAAACTAAGTTATACTATCATAACCGAGCTAAGATGGTTTAAACACACCTGTTAAAAATAATTCTCCGATGAATTGTCTCAACCAATAGCGTAGCTGTTGTTACCTATCTGTTTTTTAAATACAAAAAATAATATGTGATTAATTTTAACCGAGCTTCATGTAATTACTTTAAGTTGTGTCAATTTAACCAAGTTATCATCTAGATGATATATCGTCAGTCTCTTCGTTTCGTTTTTTCCGGAGAGTCGTGTTGTTAAAATTCCTACTACATTAGTAGTACAATAGTGATTCAAATTTTTATTGATTGCTAGATGTCGGACCCTTCTTCGACGAGTTTTAGTTTCTGCTAATATATTTGATAGGGGGTCCACCCACCGAGAATTAAAACTAAAAATCAAGTATAAGTATAAAAAGTATAATAACGTAACTTTTTACCATGTAAACTTTACTTACTTTACTTTACTTACTTTACTTACTTTACTATACTTTATAATGATAGTATCGTATCACAGGTGACTTACAACTTTTTACCATGTAAACTTTACCCAGTAGCATAATGATAGTATCGTATCACAGGTGACTTACAATGCTTTACATCCTGCAATATCAATTTTTTTATAAAACATTTATCATCATCAAGTCAATTTATAAATTTAAGGCGAATTTGAGAAGGCACATTTTTGACGTTAGTAATGATGAAAATAACAATGAAAATTAAAATATTTAAAGTGTAACGCCCTTGATTTGTTTTCTATTGTTAATTTAGTTTTAATATGTATTGTATTTCGCGCCTCCTCCGAATAGATCAACTTGTAGTCTCTCTAATTTTAGCGAAAAATTGTCAAATTTTTAAAGGAATTAAAATTAAAAATTTACGACTGCATAGATCATATGTGCCTATATTCTGCCTGTTAATGGATTTATTATTCTCTTTCTTTGTGCCAAAGTAGTCACATCTGTTTTTTTTCCAAAATGGAAAAAGAATCATTAACTTAATTCAACAAATATTTTGAAACGTCGAAAGCAAGGAACAGTGTTTAAACCTTACCAGGAGGCAACAATTTTCCCTTCATCACGGAATTCAGTGGAGTACCAAGAGTCAAAGAAAACATCACTAAAAATAACTTTCTTTTCATCGCGGAATTCAATCCCAATAGGTAATTGTTTAATTCTTTCATCACTTTTATGAAGAATAATTAATGTTGTTTTGGTTGCTAGGGTTCTGACCCATGTACACTAATACTGAAAATACCTTTTTGAATGGTTGTTTTACCACATATAGGCACTAACCTTTTGTAAAGAACAACTAATGTTGTTTTGGTTGAAAGGGTTCTGACCCGTGCACACTGATACTAAAAATACTTTTTTGAAAGATTTTTTACCACATATAGGCACTAACCTTTTGTGAAGAACAACTAATGTTGTTTTGGTTACTAAGGTTCCGACCTATGCACAGTACACTGATACTGAAAACACTTTTTTGAAATGTTTTTACCACATATAGGCACTAACCTTTTGTAAAGAACAACTAATGTTGTTTTGATTGCTAGGGTTCTGACCTATACACACTGATACTGAAAATACCTTTTTGAAAGGTTTTTTATCGCATATAGGTATTAACCTTTTGTGAAGAGCAATTAATGTTGTTTTGGTTGCTAGAGTTCTGACCCACGTACACTTATATTGAAAATATATATATTTTTTAATGGTTTTTCATCGTAAGTAGGTTATGTCCTTCTCTGAAAAACAACTCATGTTGTTACTATGCTAGACTTCGGGCTCATGTACATTGTATTAAAAATACTTTTTCGAAAGCTTTTTGCCACATATAGGTACTTACCTTTTGTAAAAAACAACTAATGTTGTTTCAATTGTTAGAGTTTTTAGCCACTTACACTTATATGAAATATACATTTGTGAAAGGTTTTTTCCACACATATAAGTTTTAAACCTTTTTAAAAAAAAATTAATATTATTTTAGTTGCGAGGGTTACGGCGGTTCTGACCTATTAACATTAATATAAAATAAGACTAAATCTTTATAAAAAAAATTGCTTTTCCAAATACCTATTAAACAAAATTACTCGGTTCTGACTCAAAATATGAATAAATAAGATAGTTAAATAAATAAATCAAATTCTAACCGGAATTTTATTATATTTATAAAATTAATATTAGGCCTTTGCCAAATAAATTATTCGGGAAGAATAATAAATAATAAAAATGTTCAATTTAAAAATTAACTGCAAGAAAAAATATTTACATGATAACCTTTCTTCTTGTAAAAAAGGCTGTACGATTTTGATTAAAATCAAAGCCAACTATCCACTTCGGAAAATCTCCAGAACTTCTAATTTAAAAAGTAATAACATTTCTAACAAAAATAATAATAATAATAATAATAATAATAATAATAAATGATTGGAAATATCTATCTCCATTAATAATGAAAACTCACATATTAGTACATATTTCAGAGGAAATAATAAGTAATTTTAAAAAAAATACAATATCGATAAGCACCAAAAATCACAGCTGAAAGCTAGGTGCAGATTACAGCCTTATAAAAAATATTTTATGTTTTAAAATATAAATTCAAAAATAAGTGGGTGCTAGTTTCAGCTCCATATAACCAAAATCATAACATTTAAATTAGTAATTTACTAACTAAAAGTGTTCTTAAAAAACGCACTTCTATAGAAGGACAATTCTTATCAAGTTACTTTTTTAGTTCCAAAACCTGATTAGTTTTTTAGATTTATTCTAAATTTTAGAAAATTTAAATAAATTTTTAATTTTACAGTATTTTATACTTGAAGATTATAGAACTGCTATTAATATTTACGTTTTTACTCTTCGTAGTATTTGGAGCCTCTTAGGTTTTTATAAAAATTATGAAAGCTGTGGTTTCTTCCCGAAAACAATGGATTTATTTCTCTAATATACCTGATGACTGTATGCTTTTTAGAAATACGTACAACAATTGGATTAGAAATCTTAACATGGCAAAGAATTTTAATTAATGACAAAAAGAGTTTCTAAGCAAAAGCGGTTATTTTCTAGATGAAAAATGGTAAAAAAATTCAAAAATTCCTAAATACATATAGTAACAAAGTCGAATACTGTAATAGAGATTTTAATAAATTTATTGGTGTTCTTGTAGCTTCTTGGATTTAACTGGATTTGCAGTAAACATTACAAAAAATCATATGTAAGGTGTAAATAATAGTTTCCTATCAAGTCAATTTCATGAAAGTCATATAAATTATATTATATATATATAAACTAAAAAACTACATCTAATTATAATCATTACAAAAAATGTTACCCCTTATTTCTATAAACACTATCATGACAAATATCCAATGATCCAAATTACTTAATAAATCAGATTAAAATTCTATATCAGAAGTAAATTTTGTTTTTGAAATTCCACTTAAAATTCTTGTTAGAATAAATAATAATACCGCTATACCTTATATTAATTATATAGGAAGAATTAGATAAAAAAAACTCTAAATCAAATCACAAGAGAAACTTGGCAAAAATGTAAAAAGCTTAATATGTAGATATTCGCTTCTTACAAAAAAAATTCAAAGTAGACGCTACTTAATTTGAATTATGCAAAAATCAGTTTTTAAATTAATAATTGTACAAATCGGAAAATCGAAAATAGACTTATTCGCGTAGTCATACAAACAAAACAACGTATTCATTACGTTTTTTTATTCATATTTCCAGGATGCAATAAAAAAATATAAATAAATAAAAAAGGTATTTTACTACAATGCACTTGAAGTGCATAAGTTAATGTCCCAGTGCTGAACACACTTGGAAATGCATAAAATTCTAGAAAGTGTTATGGTAATGCACTTTACTATGTTCATGCACATTATAATTTACAGTGCATTGTACCCAAATGGTCAACACAGCTATGGTACCCTCTATTTCAGTTAATGGTCTTTTCTGAAACTATCACCCTCAATCCTGATTAAAACTTTTTAAGTTCATGTCTCAAAAATCACCGAAACGGAATAAGGCATAGAAACAGTCTACCCTGGTATCCGCAGTTTTATCAGGAAAACAATGATGAGACACGAATCTCTGGTAGATTCACGTTCTCACGATCGGATTTTTAAATTATTATTTACTCAAATCTTACTAAACAGACCTAAATAAGTTGTGGATATTTTTCAAAAAGGAGGCAATTCGTATCTTCGGTCCTTTTATCTCGAAATTAATATTGCTTGTATCAAAATAATTCAAAGGTTTATCATGAAGTTCAAGTAATTCTAAGAGATCAGCTATCTCTATCATTGTTAATTCTCAAATTTCAAATGATACTTTAAGTTAACATTTCTTTGAAGGTGTATCTCTTTGAATGTTCTCATAAGATCATCCAAGGTTGTTATAATTCTAGATAGAATAAACATTAGTCCCTGATTACTACCAATCTCAAACTACAGAGGATTCTTACTTTAATAGCAGGTCACTGAATACAAATTTTCTTTAAACAATATTCAACAAACAATATTTTCTTTAAACAATTTTCTTTTGACAATATCAAAACCATGAATGATTCTATTGAAATAAAAATACCTAACCGTATATAAACCTATATTAAAAACAATACTCTACTTTAGAAAATCTAAAAAAAATCCTCTTTATATTTCTTCGTAAACCTCAAGAACATGTGACTGCTTAAACCTTATGTCAATGGATAAAATAAATCCTAAAATTGACTGGAATACTGCCGTACTAAGGAAAAACTTACATAAGTGCAATCCCTGTCAAACTGAGAAAATAGAGAAAAACTGTTTGCTTCAAGAACTCCGTTTTAGAAATAATAATTTAATAATTAATTTACACTTCTCTAATGAAAGTGTATGCGCTGATTCTAATTTTGCAAAAAAAAATTAATTATTTAAACAAATTCTATGCAAAATGTGACTTACGATGTCTACTTTTTGAAAATAGGAAGAAAAAACTTACACATAGTCACTTGCGTTGTTTCTCTCGCACGGGCACTCGAGCTAGGCACGACGATCAGAATTAAAAACTTACACATTTTCTATGTCGCTTGGTATGGAGCAGTACATGGTGATGGAAATAAAATTAATAAAATGTAGCTAACATTATAGGCCTACAGTAATATTCATTTGCATAGGGAAATATTATTATTTAGGAAATATTTTTTAAACTGAAAATAATGTATTATATTTAAGTGGTTTTCATTTATTGCCTAGTTATATATGCAATAAAAACTACTGTATAAATTTAAATTAATCATTCAATGCATTTTAAATCGTATTAGTATATACCATTTTACCTCTCCGAACATACCCGACAAATAATGGCGAATGTAACCGAAGTGCAGTTACGTGGTGCCTTGGTCAACTTTACGATAGAAGAACTTACACATGTTTCGGGTAATGCAGATGCGTGGTTTTCATTTCGTACGCAACCGTCGTGCTCGACCATGTGTTCGATTGAAAAAGAACATATACCACTTTGTGTATGTTTTTCCTACGTATTTAATAGTCGAGTTTGATGATTCGTACGATTTTCAGAGCACGCAAAGTACTTCGTATCACTTTTTATCAAGTATTTCTTAATTTTCTTCATATTCCTCGATTTTAAATTATCGTTTTTTGCAGTCATTAATTATTATATTTAATTTTTATTAACACAGTTAAATGCGGTTTTTCTTTCCGAGTTGATTGATACCAAAAACTAAAATTTCACAAAATTGTTAGTTATGTAAGTTTTTCCTTAGTACGGCAGAATAGACCCTGATATCTTTCAGTTAACAGTACGCGCCATGCTCTCCTTTCTGTGACTAAAAGATTTTAGATTAAGAAATTACAGTTACGTTAGATCTACATCTCTAGATTTTCAGAAAATCAGTTTGGACTATAAATTTAAACGCCTTCGAAAAATCTCATGTCAAATTAGATCCGACCACCGACAATTTCCTTATGCGATTATAAAAAGCTAAATAAGTTTCAAAATAATAAATGTTTTGTAATTCGTTCAATATCCATATTAAACTCAACAAACCTTCTTGCCGTAATGAACTTTAAACATCTACAAGTTAATCTATTCTGAGGAGGCGCGAAATACAAATTGTTAAATTGAACGAACCTACTTGTGAATATCGATTTAAATTGTATAAGCGTCGTAATTTTTATTTTAATTCCTTTAAAAATGCATATGTGACAATTTTGGCCAAAATTAGAAAGACTACTAGTTGATCTATTCGGAGGAGGCGCTCATACAATTTAAATCGAACTTCACAGGTAAGTTCGTTAAATTTAACAATTATGTTTTTTGTTAAGTACAAAATTGTACAAAAGGGTCTAGAACCCGTTTATGATGAAAATAAAATATAATCATAAAAGATCTCCATTTTTAAAGTTTCTGAAGTTCTTTCAATTAAAGAATATTGAATTAATTGGGTAAATAATTACGAATTGTATTATTTTGTCGTCACAATCTTATTCAAAGACCCCCAAAATACTACTGAATTAAGCTTGATAGTAATTAATAACAATTATAATTTTTTTGATTTTTTTATATTGAAAATATTTTTATACTCACATCTTAGTCAAACTATTTTTTTGTGTAAGATTATGCTAAAATGTGACTAAATAACATGTATTATTCAATTATACAGAAATTAAAACCAATTAATTAAAAAATGTAATCTTTGAAAATTTGCAAATTTAAACATTTTTTTAAAAAATTTTATACTTAAATCTTAATTATACACTATTTTTTGCAAAATTATGCTAAAATGTGACTAAATAACATATAATATTTAATTATAGATAGTTTAAAAGCAATTCATTAAAAATATAAAAATTAGATATTTGCGATTTTTTGAATTTTTTTTAATCATGATTATACTTACATCTTAGTTGTAGGACATTTTTTGGCAAAGCTATTCTAGAATGTGACTAAATAACATGTTATACTCGATTATACAAAGTTTAAAAACATTTTTTCAAAAAATGTAAAATTTGAAATTTTTTTGAAAAAATTGAATATCTCCCGTTCTAATTATTATTTTTTTAATCTGTAAATTTATACACCTTCCTTGGCCCAAAATCAAACATTCTGTAAAATTTTGTTTCATACGGTTTAGCCGTTTTGAAGTTTTGAAGTTTTGAAGAACAAAGTTTTGAAGAACAAAGATTCTGTGACACACGGACATACATACATTCATACACAAAATTTGTTATTGTCATTTTTGGAAACCTGGATGCTCAAAAGGAATAATTATATAGAAAATTTAGATTTCTAAGCAATATACAGACAAAAGTCTTATCTTATATATATATATATATATATATATATATATATATGGGAGAGTGGGGCAAACCGGACCCCCCTCAATATTTCCGAAATGGCGAAATTGTCAAAAGTGCTATTTAGAAATTTGAAACAACCATGTGTAGTATACCTTATTTTTTTTAATTTGTCATTTTTGACATTTGTTTGTGCAACGCTAGGGGCAACAGTTTTTTTTTTAAATTTTTTCTACACTTTTACGAATTTTTTCTTAAGGAAATTCTGAGGAAATCGTGTAATATTTCCAAATATTAGGTCTTCGGTTTTGAAGATACACACCTTAAGAATATTTACCACCAAAAACTTTCATGAATTTGCAAAGCATTTCTTTTTGACAAACATTTATTCTCAAAATGAGCCTGTGGGGCAAACCGGACCGTTTTCGGTGGGGCAAACCGGCCATAGGATATTTCCATTATAATAAAGTTTCATAAAAATTATTTTTAAATAAAATGTTTCTTTCATTAAAATATTTACTTACAATGAACAATAATTGTCTTCCAATGAGAATTGGACCCTTTAATATTGTTTCTCTGATAATGACAAACATTTTAATTCATTTATTAAAAAAATATTTATTTAATTAAAATTTAATCCCCAATTATTATTTTCATTACTACAACCATTGTTTACATGATTCTTTATGTTTTTTATTATTGTAGATTATGTAAATGCAATATTATAAATAAAAAACCAAACGGTCCGGTTTACCCCAGAGGGTAAGCAAACCGGACCGTTTGCAAAATTTTTTAAAGTTTACACAGCAACTAAACAATAAAAGGTAAAGTATAGATGTCTCTGGGAAAAAGTTGCGCAATTAAATGATCTTTCAAACAAGCCCTCAAAAAATAAAATCGGTTGATTCGTTTAGTCACAAGAGTCAAAAAACCGTTACGGGGTGAAATAAATCTTTTACATGATGCTATATAATTATACAACGTTAAAGAGGTTAAAAATATTTTACTTTATTTAAAAGAAATTTGTTTGATTATAAAAAAGAATTTTAATTTCCAGAAACTTTGGATATCTTTGAATTAGAACATAAAACATTATTTTGTAACCGAATAGATTTCTTTTAGATAAAAGAAAATACATTTCATCAAGAGAATATTTTATTAATCCTAAACAATATTTTTATCGAGTTGGGTGGTTAAAATTAATTATTCGGGTTTTATATTATATCAAAGCTAATCAACTACCGTAACCGATTTAGCTGTTACTGTAACCGAGAATATTAACTCATTTTACCCGAAACTAAATATTTGTTATCGTTTGCTAGATGTAGTACAATATTTTTTAGGGTTCCGTACACCTACGGTATACCGACGAAACCCTGTTGGTGAGACTCTTGTGTCCGTAGCCAAATCGTGTCCCCCCTAGCGACTAAATTATTTGACCTAGAGAGCTCAAAGAGCTTAGGGGGTTAAGTATGCAAAAACTGACCCCCCTTCTATTTTTCTCAAATTTGGCCCATATGTTACTATCCATATGACTATAACTTTCTGCAATTTTGAACTCAAAATTCGCTTTTTTGGGGGAGTTATGGAGGGGGAAAGCAAAATCAAAAAACTTATTTTTCTCGAAAAATACTGAACCGATTTTAATGTTAAGAGGTTGAAAATATAGATAAGACGATATTGGAAAAAAATCAAAAATTTTTTTCAAAAAAAATTTTTGAAATTTTCAAAATTTTTTTTAGGGTTATTTTTTAAAGTGACCACTTTCTCTTTTGTTGTAAAAAGTACCTTATAATGTCCCCTTTAACATATATTTTTTTCAAATTTTTTAAAAATATAGTTTTCGAGTAAAATATCAAAAACCATGGTCATGCTATTTGTCACGTACGGAAATGCACATATATACATATGGGCCATATTAATGTGATAGCGTATAGCTAAATAAGTATGGAAAAAGTGACCCGAATATGTTTTTCCAATTCATTCCTACCCACTTAAAAATAACTTTTTCAAATTTTTAACTCAAAATTTTGAGTTTTTTGGAACTTATGGAGGAGAAAAAATCGAAAAACGCATTTTCCTCAAAAACTACTGTATGTATTTTAATCAGCTTTGGATATGTTGAAAAGACAATTAAAGAGATTCCAAAAAAATTTTCAAATTTTTTTTCAAAAAATCTTATGAGGTCTACTTAATAAAAAAATTTTGCCCGACATGATTTCAAGGTGTGTCACGGTAAATAACTCAAAAACCCTACCCGGAACATTTTTATGTTGTATGCGAATGGTTAACTAATTAATTATTTATTTAATTACAAAATAATACTTAAGGGTTTCCTGAATACAAGCCTGATATCGATGTCAAAAAAATTATTTCCAATGAAAAATCCAAAAATTTTTATTTTTACATTTAAAATTTTTTTCTTTTTGGATCGTTGAAGCGGTACATCACACTTTTTTTATTTAACTTCTTTAACAGTCTTACTTTTTAAACAATAATGGCCTGGATGATTTTAGAGTGCTACACGGTTAAAAAAAACTCCAAAAATACTAAAATTTGATTTTAAAATTTTCGAAATTTTTTTGCTTGTCTAAATATATTTTCTTATATCAACTTCAGATTTGTATTTATCAACCTTAATAAGTCACTAGTTATAAGTTGCAAAAATATTTAACAGTTTATTTAAAATTAACCATTTACATACAAAATAAAAATGTTCCGAGTAGGGTTTTTGAGTTATTTACCGTGACACACCTTAAAATCATGTCGGGCAAAATTTTTTAATTAAGTAGATCACATAAGAGAATGAAATGAGAAAATACATAAAAATTTCACTTTAATAGAACTAAAAAATTTTTTGAAAAAAAAAATTTGAAAATTTTTTTTGGAATCTCTTTAATTGTCTTTTCAACATATCCAAAGCTGATTAAAATAAATACAGTAGTTTTTGAGGGAAATGCGTTTTTCGATTTTTTCCCCTCCATAAGTTCCAAAAAACTCAAAATTTTGAGTTAAAAATTTTGAAAAAGTTATTTTTAAGTGGGTAGGAATGAATGGGAAAAATATATTCGGGTCACTTTTTCCATACTTATTTAGCTATATCCTATCACATTAATATGGCCCATATGTATATATGTGCATTTCCGTATGTGACAAATAGCATGACCATGGTTTTTGATATTTTACTCAAAAACAATATTTTTAAAAAATTTGAAAAAAATATATGTTAAAGGGGACATTATAAGGTACTTTTTACAACAAAAGAGAAAGTGGTCACTTTAAAAAATAACCCTAAAAAAAATTTTGAAAATTTCAAAAATTTTTTTTGAAAAAAAAATTTTGATTTTTTTTTCAAAATCGTCTTATTTATATTTACAACCTCTTAACATTAAAATCGGTTCAGTAGTTTTCGAGAAAAATAAGTTTTTTTATTTTGCTTTCCCCCTCTATAACTCCCCCAAAAAAGCGAATTTTGAGTTCAAAATTGCAGAAAGTTATAGTCATATGGATAGTAACATATGGGGCAAATTTGAGAAAAATAGAAGCGGGGGCAGTTTTTGCATACTTAACCCCCTAAGCCTTTTGGTACAGATACGTATTTTCACATGTAGATTGCAGGAAAAAAAAAAAATATATATATATATATATATATATATATATATATATATATATATAAGATGAGACTTTTGTCTGTACATTGCTTAGAACTGAAAATTTTACACATACTTATTCGTTTTGAGCATCCAGGATTCGAAAAATGCCAATAAAAAATTTCGTGTATGTATGTATGTATTTATGTGTGTATACATGTATGTCCGTATGTCTCAGAATTTTTGTTCGCGAATCACTTAAAAACGGTTCAACCGTTTGAAACCAAATTTGGCAGAATGTTTGACCTTAGGCCAAGGAAAGTTTTTAAATTTACAGATTTGAAAAATATTAATTAGAACGGGAGATATTAAATTTTTTAAAAAAATGTTTAAATTTGCAAATTTTCAAATTTTACCTTTTTTAAAAAAATGCTTTCAAACTTTGTATAATTGAGTATAACATGTTATTTAGTAACATTCTATAATAGATTTTCCAATAAAATGTCCTATAACTAAGATGTAAATATAAACATGATTTTTAAAAAATTAAAAAAATCGCAAATATCCCAATTTTATATTTTGTAATGAATTGCGTTTAAATGATCTATAATTGATTGTTACATGTTAATTGGTCAAATTTTAGCATAATTTTTTCAAAAATTGTGTCCTATAACTAGGATGTAAAGATAAAAATGTTTTCAAAAAATCGAAATTTTAAAAATTTTAGATTTTCTAATGTATTGCTTTTAAACGATCTATAATTGAGTATAACATGTTATTTAGTCACATTTTAGCATAATTTAGCAAAAAATACTATTCCATATTTCAGATGTAAGTATAATAATGTTTTCAGAAAATTAAAAAAAAAATTATCTATTTATAAGAGACAATTTTTGGAAAAATTATGCCAAAATTTGACCAATTAACATGTAAATGAATTATAGATCATTTAAAAGCATTTCATTAAAAAATATAAAATTTGAAAAATTTCGATTTTTTAAATTTTTTGAAAACATTTTTATACTTACATCTTGATTATAGGACATTATTTTTGGCAAAAAATTTTTACATTTTGATAGATTGCAGTAAAATAATCAGTTATGACTTTTGTGAGATATATATAAACAATAAATTTACAGATTTTAAACATATTAATTAGAACGGGAGGTATTGAATTTTTTCTAATCATTTAAAAAATGGAAAATTTTTATTTTTTTTGTTTTTTAATATATATCTTTTAAACTTTTGACGTCAAAATAATGGAATTTAGAATAATTTGTTTATCCAATTAATTAAAAAATTTTCAATTACAAAACTTCGAAAATATTAAAAATGGTAAACGATAAATGGTAAACAATGTGAAAAAATATTAATTCATAGCTTTAAAATTATTTTTAAAGGAGATTGAAAATGGAGATTTTTTATGATAAAATTCATACTACAGAAATTCAAGAATACCTGTGAAACGATACTTGCATTATGCTACTGGGGAAAAACTTAGAAAGTAAAAAGTTTTGTTATTTTAATTCTAGGTTTAACTATTATGGATGTTTTGAGCATTGTAAAGGCAAAAGTTAAACAGAGTGTCGATTATTATTTTAGTGTAACAAACTATCCGGTTTCTCCCATCTTTGTCCAAATTTTTCCAGGTGTATATTTTCTCATCAAAAATAAATTTTTTTGATAAGAATAAACGATAAATAAAACTACAAATGGCTACAAAAATTCACATATTTTATGAAAATACTCTTCGACGGGTTTTTGTTTTTACAAATACTTTTAACAGGGGTTCTACCAACTGGAAAAAACGGGAAATATGCAGGAATTTTATTTAATCGGGAAAAATTGTGAATTCAGCTTGCAATATAGGTCTTATTTTACATTTAAGCAATTATGATACAATTAGTTCGAATTTGACTTTACTATAACTCCAAAAACTGGTCGAAATTTAGGATTAACTTATAATACTATAATTAAATTTCTACAAATAATTGACAATCATTGTTTTCTGCATTTTAATAAATAAAAAATTAATTATTTGATGATAAAAATTTAATCACTGTTTTAAAATAGTAATATTTTTATAATGAAATAGTTAATGGTAGCTAATCATAATTTCTTCAGTCAAATTAAATTTCCCACTATTTCCTATTTTTCGAGACTGGTAGACACACTATTAAATGTATCTGTACGACAGCTAGTAGAAACTGTGATTGGAGGTGATGGCCATAGCGTTGTCAAGGAATAACTAAAAAAATTTTTTTTCCTAATTTTCACATTTTTTTGACCTAATGAGCTGAAAATTGGTTTATTAGTATATTTTTAGTCTGATCATAAAAAATATATTAAATAATCTTAAAAAAAAATTTTTTTTAATTTTTTGTTAACAATAAAAAGTAGAGGAACTAATTATGGAAATTTTGTTCCTCTACTTGTTATGTTCTGACATCGGAAATTCATTTGTTTAAGGTAGAGATGTGTGAAGAACGTCATTTTACAGTGAAAAAATATATTCATGTTCGAAAAATGTTCGTAAAACATTTTAAAAAGTCTCATTTCACATCTCCTTAGATAACGTATTTTAAACGTTTCGTGTACTGACAACGTTTTTAGATTAATTTTTATATGAATTTTATATTTTCTGTTTCCATTTTAAAGTGTATTTCAGCATTCTTCTGTAATTTACAAGCCGTTTTTAGTAATATTCCTTCATATCACATTGATTTTCTACGGTGGCCCGACCGTAACGACATTTTTTTAAAATGTTTATAACTTTTCCAATTTTTGTCCAGACATTTTCTGATGTACAGAAGAAACATTCCAATTTAGATGATCTTTCCAACCATATGCCAAAAAACGTGAAATTCGGCCTAGAACGGAAGTTATGGGCACAAGTCCCAACCGTAGTGACTCTCCTCTAAATATTGAAAATAACCGGAGTTATCTTAATTTAAAAAAATTATTACATACATTTTCAAATTAGAATATTTTCGAAATTTTTTCGAAATTTTCAAAATCATCTTCAGTTTATCATATCTTATCCTTATAGCTACAAGAAAAAAGTTTCAAAAAAATTTCTAACATTGTCGAAAAAGCGTCGATTATTTCACATGGAATTGCTCACTTTCTTTAGTTTTTCCCTGACTAAAGATTAAATTCTCTGTCCTTTCCCTTACTTTTCCAGATTTTAAAAATTCTCTGTCTATTCCCGGTTTTCCAAATCGCTCGTCACTCTGAACTAACTATCCTTGCCCAATCTCCCTTATAATAAAAATCTTTTTGAATATTTAAAAGTTTGTAAAGTTTACTTGAAATTAATAAATTTATTTCTAGTATTTTGTTACAATTTTTGAAAATCAACTAATTTTGTTTTCTCCCGTAAATTAAAAATAATTCTAAAACTTGGTTCTTTCTGTATGCATTTCAATTATTGGAATTATGTAATAAAAAATATTGAATTTTAATTTAAAATAGAATGTAATTTTTAATGATTATCATTTTTAAATTTATCTTTAAAGATTTTTCCTTAAAATTTTTGATAATTCAATTATTTTGAAAATTTGCAAATAAAATTTTTCAAAAGTTAATTTTCAAAAATACTTGAAATAAATTAATTATTTTCAATTAAACTTTACAAGGTTCCAAATATTCAAACAAGTTGTAAACTAAGTTGTTCATTACATGAACATTTTAAATCATAAAAAATTTTTTTTAACATATTCCATATTGTTGTCCTAAAATCTAATTTAAAGAGATTTTAAAAATTAATTATATTTATTATGATTGCCTTTCGGCCAATCATTATATATATATATGTTAGCGAATAGTCATCAAGTGAGTACGAATATTTCCGAAATTACACGAGATAGGCGCGATAGATTGAAGGTGCGATTAGAAAGAGTAGTACGAAACAGAAAACGAAAGAATAAGAACGAAGTGCGTGAACGAGTGCGAAATATATATTGTAATAATCTAAGAAACAGTTTTAATTTAATTGTTAGATTAATCACGTAATCAACTAACTATTCTAATAATAAACTTCTATATATTTTCATAATTTATTGTGATAAATCTATTAAAACAAACAGAAAATCTTCACCACGTGTTCTTAACTCCAAATCCTCTATTATTTCAGAAGTGGGATACGAAGATTTTCAGTTAAACATAGGTGTTAAACGGTCAAACAATAAAACATTTAGAGTATTCGAGAGTGTTTTAAAATTTACGTTGTTCGCGAAAATTAGAAAAATTTAACAAATTTCGCGAAAAATTCAAGATGTCCGCCGCGTGTTCAAAGACGCTATAAATTCAGCGCGAGATAAGAATATAAAATATGGCCGAAGGTGGTTCACATCCGGTGACGAGTTACTCGTTAGAACAGTTCGAAGAGTTTGAGTCCCAATTGGTGCTGACACCTGATGCATCTCAGCTCAGACCTCATCATCCCATAGGTTCAAGAGCAAGAGGTCGAGGTTTTACGACGTCTAGGTCACAGAATAACGCAAGTGCGAATTTAAGACCTGGAGCTACAGAATCAAGACAACATGAAGGGGACCCATCTTCAACCCAAAATCGAGAAAATTTACGCGTGCGCAGGGACATACTCCCACCAGAAAATCAAGGCGGAAACCCTCAACAAGTACACCAACCCGATAATTTTCGAACCTTCACGAATCAACCACCTCTCTTACCGCAACTGAACCCGAACACACAACTCGAGCAAATAATGTGGAACTTGATCGAAGACGGCAGACGTAGAGAGCAGACCCTAATGCAACTTTGTCAACAAGTCCTCACACACAATACGACACCTGCTCCGAATACGTACCTTGCACACGATGATAATGCAATCCCGAATTACCATATAATGCCCGACCTCTCGAAAAGTATCGAGGACTTCAATGGCGAAATGGGAACAACATTGGCCAAGGAATGGCTACGCACTCTCGAAGGGATGAGAGTATTGCATCATTGGCCCGACAATTTTGCTTTAGAAGAAGCACGCACTCACATGAAGGAAGGAGCTCGAGATTGGTATAAGCTACGCGCTCCAGAACTCAAAACATGGAAGAACTTTCACGACGCATTTACGACAACCTTCATTGTTCGAGTCAGCATGACACAATTGTGTCGAACTATGTCCGAACGCACTCAAGGACAACATGAGCCACTAACGACCTATTTTTATAGCAAAATAAAATTGTGTCGAGAACTAGGACTAAACATGAAGGAAATTAAGGAGCAAGTTCTTATCGGACTATGGTCACGAGATTTGTGCAACGCTATGGCACCACGAACACATACGGATGCAGATTTACTCATTCACGATATGTTAGAATACGAACATTTATACAAGCAACGAGCTGATCGAATAAAAACGGCACGAGAAAAAAACCAGAAATTAGCAAGAAAATATATACACGTTCGACAGACGAAAAACCTACTCCTTCAACGTTAACCGGGAAAAATCCAGATACGAGACCACCTGTTCGCAACACCGAGGGACAATGGAAATGTTATAACTGCAATGCTTATGGACACATGTCACGAAATTGTCCACAACCTCGCAGAGAATTAACATGAACCAAGTGCAAACAAACAGGTCATACGCAACGCCATTGCACTTCCACGGTAACTGTCAAAGCGGATGTCAACGTTATTGACAAACATGACAAAGATGCGACGATTAATAAATACATTAAACAAGTAAGCATCGAAGGTCATTCAGCAATTGCACTAATCGATCCAGGAGCAGCAGAGTGCACTATAAAAGCATCTAAAGTTATCCATTGTGGCTTTAAAGTGATGATGGAAAAAGTGACACTGAAAAGTTTCGGCCCGCAACATTTCGTTACCGAAAGCCCTGGTTATATTAGTGAAAGTGTGACAGTGGACGGTATTTGTGTGAAAGACGTAAGATTAATTATTGTGCCGGATGATTATCAGTCGGTCGATGTTTTGATTGGCCGTACCTTTACAGATTCAGAGTTCGTCGATTTTCATAAAGTGCAAAATACTCTGAAATTTGAGTATAGTGAATTTGCAAAATTAAATAACGCCATTGCACTCGAATGTACCGACGATAATTGGGAAGTAGTGAGTAAAGTCGAGCTACCCCCACGCTCGATAAATTTTGTCAACGTGATAAGCCAAGGTACAGTCTTATCTATGCCAGTGCTTAACCTCAGCAACAAGACACGTGAGTTACAAGAAAGGGAAATTGTCCCTTCCATTCCAATTCCCCCACTTCCATCATGCGACAGCGAGACAACGAAGCAACCCATCACAGCAGAAGAATTAGACATCGGCGAAGGACAACCGAAATATGTAATTGAAGAACTTGTAAGTATTTTAAATAAATACAGAAATGGTATCGCCAAAGATATTAGCGAACTCGGGTGTACAAACTTAATCGAAATGACCATAGACGAACAACCCAATAGTAAACCTGTTGTAAAAAAACCTTTTTTTCAAAGTAACGAAGAACGCGAAAATACCAAACGAATTTTGACAGAATATCGTAGACTTGGCATTGTTACAGATACTCTTTCAGCATACGCGAGTCCAGCATTTGTAATTAATAAAAAAAGCGGTGAACCTCGGGTAGTAGTAGATTATCGCGGTTTAAATAATCAAACGATACGCATTCATTTTCCTTTGCCAAACATTGACGAACAGTTATCGAAAATAGGCGAGAGTACATTGTTTATAGTGTTAGATTTGGCGATGGGATATATGCAAGTACCATTGGCCAAAGAAGCGCGACAAAAAACTGCGTTTATCACAGCTGATGACACCGGAGAATTCACGCGAATGGTTTTCGGTTTAATGAACGCGCCCTTTTTTTTCTCAAAATTAATGGAACGTGTTATCGGACCGTTTAGAAATGAAAATGTAATTTTTTATTTAGACGATATTATGATTCCGGGCAAAGATTGGCCTTCATTGAAAGAACGATTTTCTAAAGTTATGGAAGGGCTGGTCAACGCCGGATTAACAATTAATATTCATAAATGTCACTTTTTACAAAAAAAACTTTCATTTTTAGGTTTTGAAATTTCCGCAAAAGGGATTCAACCCGGCAAAAATAAATTACGCGCCATAATCGATTTTCCAACTCCGACCAATACCACAGAAGTCCGACAATTTTTGGGTTTAGTTAACTTTTTCCGACGTTACATTTTTAAATTTTCCGAGATTGTAAGTCCGTTGTATGATTTATTAAAGAAAAATAGAGTTTTTCAATGGACAGAAAAAGAGGAAAAAGGTTTTCGTAAAGTCATTGAACTGTTATCAAAAGAACCTGTCGTTCGACCTTTCAACGCGTTACGTCCCACGGAACTACATACTGATGCTAGCTCACGCGGTTTAGCAGCAATGCTTTTTCAAAAAGACGAGAATGGTTAATTACACTTAATTTACGCTATAAGTCGAAAAACCAGTGATATAGAAAAAAATTATCACTCCAGTAAACTTGAATTGTTAACGGTCGTTTGGGCAATATCGAGACTACGTCAGTGGTTAATTAACGTACACTTCACTGTAATTACCGATTGTAATGCATCGATTTATTTAAATTCATGTAAATCAAAAAGTCCTCAACTAGTACGTTGGGCAAATTTGTTGTCAGAATATTCATTTGATATTGTTCATCGTTCGGGATCAAAATTAGCACATGTAGACGCACTAAGTAGATCACCCGTGGAAGAAAGCGAAAGTTAAGATGTAATTGAAAAACGACTCGATATTTTCAATCTAGTAACACGCGAACAAGAAATTTTAGTTTTCCAGTATGCGGACGAAAAACTGAAACGCAAGAGAGATATTTTGAATAAATCAATAAAAGATCGTACAAAATCGGAATTGTCTGAAATTAAAGACTATGAACTATTAAATTCAATTCTTTATAAAATCGAAGGTAAAAAAAAATTTGTTTGTAGTACCAGACTCTTTGCGTAAAGGTTTGACGATCCGATTTCATGATTTGCAAAGTCACATGGGTGTAGATAGAACTGTTGCTAAAATACGAGAATTTTATTACTTTCCTGGAATGATAAAATATGTAAGACAGCATGTTAAAAATTGCATACAATGCATTCTCAGCAAAACTAAAACAGGTCCGCAAAGCGGAGAATTGCATCCGATTCAACCAGGTAATAGACCGTTCGCCAAAATTCATATAGATCATTCAGGCCCGTACGTCACAACTGCGAGACGAAATACTTATATTCTAGCGTTAACAGATACACTTACACGATTTGTAATTCTTTTTGCCGTTAGAGATACGAAAGCGGTGAATGTTGTGCGGAGTTTAGAGGATTTCATTCTTGATTTCGGAGCGCCTATTAATATAATTTCAGATCGCGGTACATGTTTTACATCACATTTATTCGAGGAATTTTGCAGTAAACATGGTATTCGTCACACTCTTAACTCCCCGCGACATCCACAAGCAAACGGCTTAGTCGAGCGTATGAATGGTACATTGATACCAGCGATACAAGCAAACATTGAGAGTAATTCTGGAAAAGATTGGGACAAGCAATTAAAAAAGGTTCAGCGTGACCTTAATTCGAGTATAAATAAAACTACGGGAAAGAGTCCTTTCGAACTATTATACGGTTATGTTAATCGACACGACGAAGGTGCATTACGAATACTTACTGTACACGACGACAAAGAAAATTATGTAGAACCGGCGAAATTACAAGAAAAAGCGCTACAATGTATTGAAATTGAACAATGTAAATATAAAAATCGTTATGATAAAAATCGGAATATTTTATCGAAGTTTAACATTGGAGAAATTGTTTATATGCGTAACTATGTAGCTGCAACCGGTGAATCGACTAAACTCCAACCTAAATTTCGAGGTCCATTAATTGTAACTAAAGTTTATCCGAGTGATACGTATGGCATTGTCGATTTACAAGTCGACTCATTAGGTAGACGATATGCTGCGACAGCCCACGCACAACAATTAAAAGGTTGGAAACCTTCCTACGATGAAAATGATAATTATCTCGAGAGTGACGACGAAAACTAAAAACAAATTCAATGTCAATTTTCTTATTCGACGATGTATATTTTGGTTTAGCGATGTTTTGAACGAATGTGTGTGATCGATTCTTATAAAGATAAACTTCTTTATTTGTTATATAAAATTAATTTTTTTTTGTTTGTTACTATTATACGATTGTAATTTTCCTACGTTATTCGGGGACGAATAAATTGCGAAGGATGGCCGAATGTTAGCGAATAGTCATCAAGTGAGTACGAATATTTCCGAAATTACACGAGATAAGCGCGATAGATTGAAGGTGCGATTAGAAAGAGTAGTACGAAACAGAAAACGAAAGAATAAGAACGAAGTACGTGAACGAGTGCGAAATATATATTGTAATAATCTAAGAAACAGTTTTAATTTAATTGTTAGATTAATCACGTAATCAACTAACTATTCTAATAATAAACTTCTATATATTTTCATAATTTATTGTGTTAAATCTATTAAAACAAACAGAAAATCTTCACCACGTGTTATTAACTCCAAATCCTCTATTATATATATATATATATATATATATATATATATATATATATATCTAAAAGGTCGACGAAAATCTCACGTGGAATTGCCCATATATATATGGGCAATTCCACGTGAGATTTTAGTCGACCTTTTAGAATCGGCCAAAATAATTTTTTTTCTATTCTGTATTGAAAAAAAACAGATACGTATTTTTTCATTTATTTTTTTTTTTTTGAGACCAAATTTTTGAGTTATGAATTTTCAAAATTTTGGGTTACCTAAAATAGACCTATTTTCAAATGTAAATAACTCGAAAACTATTGGATGTAGAAAATCTTTTCCAAAAGATGAAAAATTTGTTTTTTCTTCGACTTTTGAATTATGTAGTCAAAAAAAAATTATTAATTTTTTATAAACAAATAAACTTTTTTAAAATTTGGTCCGGATTTCTTCATATTTTTTTTATACTTACCTGGAAACAAACATAAGATTTTGCACATAGTTTCAGAGTGGGCCTGAGACGTTTAAGGAGTGTAAATAAATTTTGAATTTTCGCTTGCAAGCTTTACGCCTGATCTGCACACTACGTGGTTAAACTGGAGTACATGTTACTCGATTCGCGCACTTGACTCGGCGGTGCGGTAAAAAATATTTTATGAGTTATTCAGTTTTTTTTTTTTGTAAAAAAGTTTTTATCATCAAGATTCGCGGTAGAGAATCGCCGCCAAGTAAAAGCAAAAAACCTCGATATATCCTCGAAAAATAGGCTGTTTTTCGATAAAATTGAATAACTCGAGTAAATCTTAACCGATTTGGCTCATTCTTTTTTTGTCGGATAAAGAATAAAAAAGAAAGAATTCTGTCAAGTTTATTCAATATTTTATATATTTTTATAGAATTTAGGCTAGGAAAACAGATAAAATAGCGATTTTTTGAGATTTAGACAAACGTGGAGCGTTAACTCAGAAATGGATTGCTAAAATCTTCTATAATATTATTATTTAGACAAACGCAGAGACTAAACTTCTAAACGCTTATGTAAAATCTTCTAAAATATTATTCATTGGGTTTAAATCTCAATATGTATTCCTGGAAATTTTAATACACTCCGTATTTTTTGAAAAATTTCATTTTTCTAAAAAAAATTGAATTTTTTAACATTTAGACAAACGCAGAGACTAAACTTCTAAACGCTTATGTGAAATCTTCTAAAATATTATTCATTGGGTTAAAATCTCGATACGTATTCCTGGAAATTTTAATACACTCGGTATTTTTTGAAAAATTTTCATTTTTCTCAAAACAATTGAGTTTTTTAACATCTAGACAAACGCAGAGACTAAACTTCTAAACGGTTATGTGAAATCTTCTAAAATATTATTCATTGGGTTAAAATCTCGATATATAATCCTGGAAATTTTAATGCACTCTGTATTTTTTGAAAAATTTTCTTTTTCTAAAAAAAATTAAAATTTTTTAACATTTAGACAAACGCAGAGACTAAACTTCTAAACGCTTATGTGAAATCTTCTAAAATATTATTCATTGGGTTTAAATCTCAATATGTATTCCTGGAAATTTTAATACACTCCGTATTTTTTGAAAAATTTCATTTTTCTCAAAAAATTGAATTTTTTAACATTTAGACAAACGCAGAGACTAAACTTCTAAACGCTTATGTGAAATCTTCTAAAACATTATTCATTGGGTTAAAATCTCGATATATGTTCCTGGAAATTTTAATGCACTCTGTATTTTTTGAAAAATTTTCTTTTTCTAAAAAAAAATTAAATTTTTTTAACATCTAGACAAACGCAGAGACTAAACTTTTAAACGTTTATGTGAAATCTTCTAAAATACTATTCATTAAGTTAAAATCTCGATATATATTCCTGGACATTTTAATGCACTCTGTATTTTTTGAAAAACTTTCTTTTTCTCAAAAAAATTAAATTTTTTAACATTTAGACAAACGCAGAGACTAAACTTCTAAACGGTTATGTGAAATCTCCTAAAATACTATTTATTGGGTTAAAATCTTGATATATATTCCTGGAAATTTTAATACACTCCGTATTTTTCGAAAATTTTGATTTTTCTCAAAAAAATGTACTTTTGTGACCCTTAGATGAACGCAGATACTAAACTGCTAAAAACATTTTAAAAATATTTTAAAATAGTATTATGGGTTGATAGGCTTGAAATTTATTTCAAAAACTTTACTGTAAAGTATCATATCTTATATAAATTCTTATTTAAAACTTAATTGTATTTTATTTTAAATTATTAGATCAAAGACTAAAATATTTTTACAATTAATTATTTCATTTATTAAAAAGTTGAGACGACGCAAAATGTTTTAAAATCCCAACAAAAAGATCTATGATGCAAAAACTTCCGCCAAGTAAAAGATTTTGTAACTGTCCAACAAATAATTGAAATAAAAGTATACCAAGTAAAATTTATAATTAAAATTTTATTAACGATTTATTTTAAATATTTCCTCTGCTACACAACTCGAAGTACATATTGCAGTTGAAAAAAATAACCCGAGATTAGCTGCTGATATTGCACATTGAGGCTTAATTACATTTCCGAATTAAGTCAATGTTCTTCACTGCATTTTGAATTGTAACAAATAAAACTAACTTCATAATTTACATTAACAAAAAACGAAATCCAATTATTCATCATAATAAAAAATTTCTATATCAGCAATTTAAAAATCTTGGCGTCAATAATGCTTCTAAGTTGTAATTAATGAAAGTATTGACGCCAAGGCTTTCAAATTGCTGATATAGAAATTTTTTATTATGATGAATAATTGGATTTCGTTTTTTGTTAATGTAAATTCTGAAGTTAATTTTATTTGTTACAATTCAAAATGCAGTGAAGAACATTGACTTAATTCGGAAATGTAATTAAGCCTCAATGTGCAATATCAGCAGCTAATCTCTGGTTATTTTTTTCAACTGCAATATGTACTTTGAGTTGTGTAGCAGAGGAAATATTTAAAATAAACCGTTATTAAAATTTTAATCATAAATTTTACTTGGTAAACTTTTATTTCACTAATTGTTTGGACAGTTACAAAATCTTTTACTTGGCGGAAGTTTTTGCATCATATATGTTTTTGTTGGGATATATATATATATATATATATATATATATATATATATATATATATATATATATATATATATATATATATATGTATAAGATAAAACAAATAAAGAACTCAATAACTCATAAAATACTTTTTACCGCACCGCCGAGTCAAGTGCGCGAATCGAGTAACATGTACTACCGTTTAACCAGGTAAGTATAAAAAAAATATAAAGAAATCCGGCCCAAATTTAAAAAAAGTTTATTTGTTTATAAAAAATTAATAATTTTTTTTTGACTACATAATTCAAAAGTCGAAGAAAAAAAAAATTTTTCATCTCTTGGAAAAGATTTTCTACATCCAATAGTTTTCGAGTTATTTACATTTGAAAATAGGTCTATTTTAGATAACCCAAAATTTTGAAAATTCATTACTAAAAAATTTGATCTCAAAAAATAATAAAAAAATATGTATCTGTTTTTTTTCAATGCAGAATAGAAAAAAAATTATTTTTTCTAACACATGCACCGAAAGTACATCATTTCCTACCTGTCAAGCGAGAGAAAAGTTTATTATTATCTCGGTAATGTTATTATTAGGTGCGATGTATAAATCAAAGTATAACCATTAGTGAATCAGTTACGTAAGTTACGTAACTTAAACGACTGGCGTAACTTACGTATGTGATGTTAGTTACGTAATTTACGAGGTGTGATGTTAGTAACGTAACTTAAGTATGTGATGTTAGTAACGTAACTTACGTATCTGATGTTAGTTAAGATTCTTACGTAACTTACGCAATTTACGTAACTAACTTTTTATTTACATTCAACCGTTACGTAACTTACGTAACTAACTTTTTTATTTGTATTCAAGCGTGGCGTAATAGTTATTTTCGTATCAAGGGAGCAAAATAGGTGATCTCGCCGGAGTCTTAATCACCTTTGCGCCCATAATGCGAACATAATTTTTTGTCCAAACTGCATGGAAAGTATGGCATTGTGGGCACGCACGATTATACGCTCATTTTAGTCAAAAATTTGTGATTTATCTAGTGCAGGCTGTCTAGGTGTCAGGATGACAAGTCTCCTGAAAAAGTGCCAGGACGTGATAATTTAGTTAGTTTAGTTTTGTGTCGACTCGAAACTAAATTCAGTTTGTTAATTTAGTTTCGTGTTGACTCAGAAGCTGAAACGAAACTAAACTTTGGAGACGGTCTCTGGTTACATTATTTTCTATTTTGAGCAATAAGCTTTATTCTTATTAATTTCTACAGAAAAAAACAAAGAATTAACATGCGGGCGTAAAATACTTTCAGAGCGGGCGAAAAATACTTTACCGCCCGCTTGTGTGACGTCAGCGGGCGGTAAAGTATTTTCCGCCCGCTTAACCTACTTCCGGGCAGAAAGTGCTACTTTGCGCCCGCCTTAAGTGCCCGAAATGACATTCTTTCCGCGCAGGTAGGACAAAAATGTATTTAAAGTTTCATTAAATATTTGTACTTTCGGTATACGTGTGTTAGAAAAAATAGTATGTGCAACTCGGGAGAAAAAATGATTTTCAGCTCGTGTGTTTACAGTTCTCGGCTTCGCTCGCAAGCACTCGCTGCGCCTCGAACTGCAAACTTCACACTCGTGGAAATCACCCATTTTTCTCCCCAGATGCATAATATACTATTAGCCGATTCTAAAAGGTCGGCTAAAATCTCACGTGGAATTGCCCATATATGTGACCAAGACTGAGAAAAGGGACCTACTTACCAAAATCAACTTTTCGAAAAAAACGCGTTTAAAGTTTTCTATACAAATAAATTAGATTTCTTGAAACATTTTTCATTTTAAATTAACATGATGAGTGTTTTTTATGTATTTTTTTAATGCTGAATCCGATTTTCATGGTTAAATAAATGTTTAAAAAATCCTGTAATTGTTATAAACAATTTACTTTCCAAAAGTAAAATTATGGAATTTTTAAAATTAATTTAAAAGACTTCCGGATGTCCTAGAGGTCTGAAATTTTTTATGCAAGTTCAGAACTGATAACTCTACAATAATACATAGTTATTTGTTGAATTGCACAACCAGGTTGCCGATGACGGGTATACTTGGGAATCATCTTCGACGAATTAAGTCGAATTTTTTGTAAATGGTTTAGGCATTCAATAACCAGAAAGAAATCCATTGCACTTTGCAATTTTAAAAAATTTATAAGTTTTTAATTTTATATTTTAAGTAAAAACACCTAGAGTAATTTTTGTCTTAAAATTACTTATATTTTCATAAAAAAATTAAAAAAATTTTTTTTTAAATTTGTTTAAACAATTGCAAAAAATTTTTTTAAAAATTTGTTTAAACAATTGCAAAAAAATTTTTTTAACAATCGGGACTGATTGCATTGTATTTTTAGGACCTTAAACTATACACGGAGAAAAATCTGTTGGGAATATTGCATGGAGTAGAGGTTAGGAATATAGCATAAACACTTACTAGCGAAAACTATAAGAGGTCCGCCTGAATATCAGTCGAGTCCGCCTAATATTTAGGCGGCCACCTATACTTTTCGCTAGTAAGTGTTTATGCTATATTCCTAACCTTTACTCCATGCAATATTCCCAACATATTTCTCTCCGTGTAAGAATCCATCATAAAAAAATCGATTTTTTGATCAGTAGGTCCCTTTCTCAGTCCCGGTCACACACACACACACACACACATATATATATATATATATATATATATATATATATATATATATATATAATATTTTATTTAATGATTAAATAAAATATATAACAAAATAATAATTATTAAATATATATAATTTTTAAATAATTTCTAATAGAGTCCAACATTTCAAAATCCAAATTCATTTCTTTTAAATAAAAAAATAAAATTTTATTGTACAATAATACAATTTAAAAAAAAGAAAAAAATTTTAATAAAGTGAATTTTTTCATTTTATTTAATTCTATTAATGCTAATAAAATATATTCTTTTTATACATCAATCGATTCGTCTTGATGAAATGAAGATTTTTAGTTTGTTTTTAAGTCAAGAGTAACTTTTCATTATCAGGCAACATGTTTTTTAAGAAGGAAATAAATTTCTAATAAAAGTGCAAATTTTTGGTTTTAATTGTTTAATTCTATAAATTCAAATACAATATATACTTTATATATACCAATCGATCCATTTTAATGCAACGGATAAGATTACTGAAAAAATGAGTAAAACTTTGTACTGGACTTTGTTGTACTGGAATATAATTTTGATGAAAGAACTGAATTTTTGATAAAAAAAAAGGTAATTTTTCTGCTTTAATTGTCATTAACTCTATAAACTCTTATACAATTTATACTTTATATATACCAATCAATTCGTCTTGATGCAAAGAATAAGATTTTATTATATATTAACTTCAATATTCAATTAAAAAAAAATTTTTTGAAAAAAATTTTGTTTTTGAAAAAAGTTAAAAAAAATTTTTTTTATTATTCTGCATCATAATTCATTTTATCCATTAAAGGTAGTAGATTTATTAATTAAGGACATAAAGATAATAAGAATATTTTAAGGATTACTAACCTCATTAAATTTAATAATGGTTTACGAGAAGAATGATGATATTCACTATGTAATTTACTACTTAAAATATTTTCTGGCAGTTCCATTCTTATACAAAATTTTGGAGAGAAAATCGTTGCTCCAATGATTACAATAATTTCTTTTACTTTGCATCCATCCGTGTAAAATTGTGATTTAAGATGTTGAGATACATCACATAAACAATTCATAAAATTACCAATAATCATAAAATTTTTGTCCGTAGGTTTACTTTTGGCTTGAACTTGAGCTAACGAGTCAAACGAGAAGGGTATTTGTTGCTTATTATAAAGTATGTACTTAAGAAATTCCATAACGAGTTTTATACACCCATCACTTGTCAAAGGCTCATCCAATTCTACAGTCATTTTCGTTTTTGATTGTTTTCTTTCTGACATTTTTTGTTTTTTGATCAAATTTTTTTTATTTATAAACAAAAATCGTTTCTATGGCTACAACCGGGACGCGTGTTAAGTAGAGTCTACAATAAAGAAGGAGACGCATGATTTTCCCCTAATCGCCAAGTGGTCGAATGTTCAAATGGTCGAATACCAAATCGAATCGATTTTTTTTTTCGGTCGAATCGTCATTTTGTCGAATGCTTAAAACGTCGAATTGTCAACTGGTCGAATGCTAAAAACATCGAATCGTCAAATGGTCGAATGTTCAAAACGTCGAATCGTCAAATGGTCGAATGCTAAAAACGTCGAATTCTCAAATGATCGAATGCTGAAAACATCGAATCAGCAAATGGTCGAATGTTCAAAACGTCGAATGGTCATTTCGTCGAATGCTCAAAACGTCGAATCGTCAAAAAGTCGAAAAATTTGCTTGGTTTAAATTAATGTTAACTTACATCAAACAAATTTTTCGACTTTTTGACGATTCGACGTTTTGAGCATTCGACCATTTGACGATTCGACGTTATGAGGATTCGACGAAATGACGATTCGACGTTATGAGCATTCGACGAAATGACGATTCGACGTTTTGAACATTCGACCATTTGCCGATTCGATGTTTTTAGCATTCGACCAGTTGACAATTCGACGTTTTGAGCATTCGACGAAATGACCATTCGACGTTTTGAACATTCGACCATTTGCTGATTCGATGTTTTTAGCATTCGATCATTTGAGAATTCGACGTTTTTAACATTCGACCATTTGACGATTCGACGTTTTTAGCATTCGACCATTTGACGATTCGACGTTTTGAACATTCGACCATTTGACGATTCGATGTTTTTAGCATTCGACTTGTTGACAATTCGACGTTTTAAGCATTCGATCAAATGACGATTCGACGATTTGGTATTCGACCATTTGAACATTCGACCACTTGGTGATTAGGGGAAAATCATGCGTCTCCCTGCGCAGGCAGGAGCATCGAGAGTAAGGGAGAAGTTTAAAGTCACTAACTCTCTTACTCTTGTACGTTACCATGACAACCTGCAGGCAGGCGGGCTGCCTGCAGAGGTGTAACCGCAGCCTTACGCACGCGTGAAACCAAGTTAGAAAGATGGCCACTGTTTGTTTTCTTTTGGAATCTTATTTTATTTTCGGCAAATAATTGTTTTTATTATAATAATATAAATAAAAGTATATTAGATGTTTTTTAATTTTTTATTTTTAGGCTGCGTCTACAATAGGAAAATAATGTTTTGAATGTGTTATGTTGTAGTATTTCTGGTAAGTGCTAAATGTATAAGGTATGCACTTTGTAAACAATGGTTCCTAACCTCACTAACTTAGTTACTTAATCGGAACGAAACAAATTTCTATTTTTGTTGTGACAGACTAAAAATACAACAAAATAACCATATATATTATATGTATAAATAATAAATAAACATTTATTTGCTGAAGAATGAGTAAAAATTTTAAAAAAACATACAGTAACAGTTTTTTCATTCTTGTTTAAAAACCAGTTTTCGTCCGAAGTGATATTTTAATGTTTTATTATTTCTGAACAAATATAATTTTTGAATTTTGCCACAAACATTTTGTTTCAAAATTTATTTTAGAAAATGAAATTCGTTGTTTTTACATTTTTTTACCACAACAAAATCATAATTTTATACAAAATTTAGCAAAATAAGACAAAAATAACAGAATAGACTCTTGGAAAAAGTGAAGTTAATGCAAATTTAAAATATTCGTTATGTGTGAAAAATAAAAGTATTTACATTTAAGAACTGTATATAATGCTAATCTCAGATAGCAGCACCACTGCAAGATCGTCTAGCGCTTAATTTTTGATTTCGCGAAAAATCACATTTGATTTAAAAACAAATGGGCGAAGTAAATAAATATTTTTTGTGGAATTGTGAAAAGTTAAAAATTTAATTATATAAGCGAGAAATTTGTGCCACAGGAAAAAAACGTTTTTGCAAGTCGCAGTATCGTAAATGTATTACATAAAGAAAATTGAGGTTGTGTTCATTCAGGAGAATTTATTTGTGCTTTATACTAATATTTAGTGATATTTCGGTTTGATCTTTTATGTAAGTGTAATTTTGAAAACAAGAACTAACAAGAAGAGTCTGATGAAACACGAAAGACATTGACTTATTATTGTTTAAAAAGTGTACAACATATTGTCGAAAAACAGTAATAAAATTAATGCCTGTGCCATGTCTAAATTAATAACATTTAAATGGAATACAATTGAAAACTTGATCCTTTTATCCAAAATGAAATTATGATAGAATGTAAAAGATTCATCACTTCAATATGGAAAGTATAATTGAATTGATTGACAAATAGACAAAAGCTTTGGTCAAATGATTATTCACATTCAAAAATTTTTAGAAAAAAACTGATGTTTTGGTACAAGTTGAGTAGTATCCTTAGAGTGTTTCTATGCAATTGATAAATTTTGTTTAACATTGTGAAAAAAGCTAAATAATAAGAAACAAAAAATGTTGCTAAAAAACTCACCAAGGTCTAATCAAAGAATATTAATTTGTTACAAATAAAATTAAAAAAAACAAAATACTATTAAACGTAAAAGAACGTAGAAAAGTTTCCAATTATTAAATTAATAATTTTACAATAAAAAAAATCATGTGTTGAAGAATATGTTGTGTAGGTTGTGTAGTATTGCTGGTTATATATTGTTTAAATGTTAGATAATTAAAAAAAATAAGTTTTTTTTCTTTTTAAAATTGATAAAATTAAATGATATATTTATTCAATTAAAAATGAATAACTTATCTTTTGTAATTACCTTCAAAACTTAATAATCATATCTTCAGGGTGGCCACTTGACCGGGAAATTTGATACTAAACCGGAAATTTGTTTTTTAGTTTTAATTTTATTTTTAAATTGACCCAAAAAAAATATTTTTTCAATTATTACTCGAGAAGTATATTGTACATAAGTAGGTATATTAGAGAATACATAAATTAACAGACTTTAGTTAGTGAGGAAGAGGGATTACTGAGAAAATAATATAGTTACAGGGTGTCTAACGGTCAGGGAAGTCAGGGAATTCCAGAGAATTTCATTAAAAGTCGGAAATTTCTAAAAATGTATACAAACATTAAAATTTCTTATGAATAAAATAGTTTTTTAATCTAATAAAACTTAGAAAATTGTTTTATGGTTTGTTTCAATCATTAGATAAAAATTTATTGTTAAATATGTCAGTTGCCATATTTTTTGGCCCAAGAAAGCAGAAATAAAATTTGTTAAAAGGGATTAAAAGTCAGGGAATAGTCAGGGAATTTTCTTCTCAATCTTTGTTAGACACCCTGAGTTATTTAAATTTAACGAAATTCTTTTATTTTAAGCGGATTTTTCTTTTAATGTTTATTCCACAGGATTTTTCTCATAATTTCTATTTGGGACAAAATAAGTGAAACCGGCCACTTGAAAAATTTTGTCTCCAATTTTCAAGTAATTTATGACTTTCGGTAGATATACAAGTACATTTTTACACCTACAATATTTTTCAAAAAAAGAGTTTATTTTGAAAGAAATCATGTGTTAAAGTTTTGGGTCATTTTATTTTCGTTTTCTTACTACTCTAAAACGAATAAAGATAATTAAGTAAACTTTTTTTAAAAATAAAGCCTAAAATCTATATTTTGAAGATAAAATGAAGCGATTACTAAAAAATAAATTTTTTTAATTGTAAGTAACAATTCTTTTAAACAATTGCAAATTGAAGATTATTCTCAATGTTTTTGAAAAATTAAATTACCATATAATGATGCGCAATTTTCCAAAGATTAATTTAAAAATAAGAAAAATGACTAACCTTCAATTTTATAGAAATTGTGTAAAGTTTTCTCTCAAAATGCAGGCAAAAATAGACTCTTGATCTTAAAAATCCGCTTGAAAGGGTGATGTTTCTAACAAAACAAAAGAAGATCTTATTTATCAGTTTCCAATTTTATCTGTTTCCAGGAACAGGATTCTATTTTCGCCTGCATTTTGACAGAAAACTTTAAACAATTTCTAAAAAAAATTCAAGGTTACTCATTTTTCTTTTTTTTAAATTAATTTTTCAAAAACATTGAGAACAATCTTCAATTTGCAATTGTTTAAAAAAATTGTTACTAACAATTAAAAAAATTTATTTTTTAGTAATCGCTTTATTTTATCTTCAAAATATAGACTTCAGGCTTCATTTTTAAAAAAAGTTTACTTAATTATCTTTATTCGTTTTAGAGTAGTAAGAAAACGAAAATAAAATGACCCAAAACTTTAACACGTGATTACTTTCAAAATAAAATTTTTTGTTGAAAAATATTGTAGGGGGTAAAAATGTACTCGTATATCTTCCGAAAATCATAAATTACTTGAAAATTGGAGACAACATTTTTTTAAGTGGCCGATTTCACTTATTTTGGCCCTATTATTTTCCATTCCCGTTTTTCATACGCTTATTTCAGTTTTAAAGAATCAATCTTAAAGTTCATTATGAAAAATTTTAGTTCATTTAAAAAAAAAGAAATTCGTAAAATAGTAAAAATTTCTTATTCTTTTACAACTTTCATATTATTATCGGTTCGGAAAAATGTCAAAAAAAAAGTTATCTCTAAACGAGCTCAATATTGATAAGTTTAAATTCGTAATATGTATAATACAGAATAATTTAAGATTATTTGTTTCGTTTGTTATTAATATTTTAAATATTTTATAATTTGTTGGATAAAACAAATTGTCTTGCATGAAATAAAAGGATTTTCTTTGAAAAATAAAAGAAATCTTTTGTTATTTATTTAAACTTTTCGTTTTGTCTATAAATGTAAAACGTTTTGAAACTGAAAAGTTTCCTTTTATTATAAAACTAATTTATTAAATATTATTAAAGGACTGGTTTTAAAAGAAAATAAATTTTTATGTTAAATAGATATTGTTTCAATCTATTTATAATGACCAAAAAATAAATAAAATTTGGCTGGGAAAACTGGGAAAAACCGGGAATTCAATTTTCTAAAAAAAAGTGGCCACCCTGATCTTTTTCATATATCGACATTGAATATATAATAAAATTTGAATAAAAGTTGAAGTTAATCTGACTTTTTAAAGCTTCATTAATGATTTATTTGCTTAATCTTCAGAGAGGAAAAGAAATTAATTTACAGAAGTAAATATGGAGTAGTTACTTACAATAAAAAACTTTCATAGATAATTCACGTGTTAAACGAAAATAGCGAAACAACTCGGTGAAATTATCATTTAAAACATATTCATGTACTTGAAAATTTAGTTTTTAGTTTGTATTAAATTGAAAAGATTAAATTTATATAAGGGGAAGAATAACGTAGATATGCAAAATTACATGTTTAAATGTTTATAGGAAAATTACGTATTAAACGGAAAATGGAAGCAACGTAGTCGACCGCGAAGCGGTCGACGGAGGCGCTAGTCTAAAGAAAAAAAAACTAATATAATGTTTTTAACTTGTTCAGTGAAACGACATAGCACCCGGTATGTCCCAACATACCGGGTACCCCATACTGCCCCAAATTATATAATAGAACAAAATGTAATGTTTCCAAGTGACTGTAAACAACTGAGCAATATATCCTATAGGAAATTACTCTAGAATAAGTATTGAAAAAGATCCCAAAATTGCCAAATTAAATGTTTGCTTAAAACTTTAAAGTTGTATAACATTCAGAAATTTTTTTTCGTAGTTTCTTCATAATAACATTTTCTTATCAATATGAATTATATATATCGAGGATAAAAAAATTAGAATCACCCATCCCCTGCCGGAAGAATGGACTGGAAAAGTACTGAAATTCTACTGGTCTCCAGTACAATTTCAGTCCGTTTTTTTTAAATGTTTCGGTAGACATTTTTAAAGTCCTTTAACAATAGTTTCAAATGTAGGTTATGTCAACAAACCATTGTTAACAGTTTGGAAGTGAAAATAAAAAAAAGTTAACAAAATGTTCAACGAAATTCCCGTTAAATTTTAAACTTATGTTGCAACCCCTGCTATAACAATAGACCCGAAAGCCTATTGTTGTATGGGATTATAATTTTATGGCTTAAAACGTTTACAATTTAAATAATTCATTTTTCAAAACAAAAAAATTTGAATCTGTGATGTTTTATGATTACAAATATCTAAAATTCATTATACAAAATTTTTAATTAAAAAAGTTATAAACTATCTCGCAAACTCTAATTGTAACTTAAAAAGGAATATTATTTTTGAATTTAGATTAACAGGAATATATAGCATACATGATAATTACATGTAAAGAACCTGAGTTCATGAAAAACAAATATAATGTTGAAATATAAATAAAAATTATTTTTAACATTAACAAAGAAATATTCGTTCTTCAACTTAATGACGGTCAAGCCATAAACATCACCGATAGGGACCCTTTTGCAGGTAATTTTCCCCAGTACAATTTCAATGCTGAAACGCAGCAAATTTTCACTGAAATAGCACTGAGCTCTCAGTACTAATTCCCCAGTACAATTTCAGTCCATTCTTCCGGCAGGGTCCTGTAAAAACAGGGGTACCCCATTTGACCCGCCTACCCCATTTTGACCCACTCTTCCCTATAAAGAATTTTATGTATTTATAAGTTGATTAATAAAACAAAAATTTAAATTACAGCGAAACTTGTCGGGGTGATAATAAAACCGGCTGAGGCCGTGGCGAAAAGCCCGATTTGCCGAGCTCCCAGACCGAAGCCCTGTCGGTTTCTCTGCTTTAAGTGAGGCCAAGGCCCTGTTATGGCAATTTCAGCACAAGTGGTTACGCGCGCATCGTTTTTACGTTCATGTCCATGAAGAAAAGTTACTGTAAAAACAACTTTAGAGCGATTATCTCTCAAATTTTAAATGAACTATAATAAACTCGTCTTAATATTATTAGAGTTAAAATTTTTATTTTGAATTTTTAAAAAATTTTAAATTAAAAAAAAGAAATTAAAATTTTTTTTAAATTTCTTTTTTAAGTAATAAATATTGGGTCAGAATTTGTAAAATTTTTCCTAAAAATAAAAAGTATATTTTTTAAATATAGGAGATTTCCCTGACTTTCTCGGCTTTCCAGGAACAAAATTAATTATTTCTTTGACTTTATAAATATTAAATTACAGGTTAAATAAAATAGTCTTAAAACATTTATGCTTTTTAAACTTTAAGACTAACATTAATAACACAGGCACACAAAAAAAAGTTGTCTGTTTTTTGAACCAGACATACATATCTTATAGTAATTTTGCCCGCTGAAAACGAATCTGAAGTCAGAATTGCTCCATCACCCTCTGTTTTTTTAAATCGAGAAAACTACCCTTAATTTCAGATTTTAAAGTAAAAAAATTGAATAACAGATTTCTCTTTAAAACAAAACAATAAATTTATCTACTTCTGCTACAATAACTCAGAAACAATGTAAACATTGCTTAAACACCTTTTGTTTTTTATTAAATCGAAAAAACTACCTCTAAAATGTAAAAATTCAAAATTATAATATAAAAACCCACATTGGTTTTCAAAACAACAAAATAAATTTATGTACTTCTCTTTCAACATTTCAAAAGTGGATGATAAAGTAATTTTGATATTGCTTTTGAAATGTTGAAAGAGAAGTACATAAATTTATTTTGTTGTTTTGAAAACCAATGTGGGTTTTTATATTATAATTTTGAATTTTTACATTTTAGAGGTAGTTTTTTCGATTTAATAAAAAACAAAGGGTGTTTAAGCAATGTTGACATTGTTTCTGAGTTATTGTAGCAGAAGTAGATAAATTTATTGTTTTGTTTTAAAGAGAAATCTGTTATTTAATTTTTTTACTTTAAAATCTGAAGTTAAGGGTAGTTTTCTTGATTTAAAAAAAACAGAGGGTGATGGAGTAATTCTGACTTCAGATTCGTTTTCAGCGGGCAAAATTACTATAAGATATGTATGTCTGGTTTAAAAAACAGACAACTTTTTTTTGTGTGCCTATGTAAACATTATTAAAGTAAATAAAATCAAAATTAATTGAAAATGTGTTATTAAAATAATAATTTTAACACAAAATCAAAAATGTGTTAAGATTTTTTATTATTTTTACTGATAACATTAGGACTTGGATTTACTAACTTTACAACAAATTTTACTTCTAAAATCTTGAAAAAATAAGACAAAATATATTGTTATAAGGAAAAATTTGAATTTTAAGAACAATAAAATAAACTTTGTTCTATACTAACAATCTTTTTGTCAATGTAACAATCGTTTTTCTCTGTATACCAGAATTAAATGTTTATAAGAAACTTGTATGTCTACTGTTGTATTAATTTAAAAAATCATTCATACCTATAGTAATGGAATAATTTAAAAAATTTATTTTTGTGATTACGCACGTCTTTAAAAAATGTATGATTTCTGTCAAACTTTTAAGTACTAAAATTTAAAAAATGTGTTTTATTCTGTGATCTTTTCTCAAGTAAATCACGCACGTCCCTGGGATGCGTGGATATTTTTGGATGTTTCAACATTGTGTAGGTGACAAATCTATAAGGAGGGTTTATTCGTATATGTAAAATTCGTATATTCTACATGAAATATTTACAGAGGGGATTGCACACGTGTCTTTGGCTTTAGTTCGGTAGCGGACTTTGTCCGGTTTATGTATTTACTTTTAATAAATTATTTAATTTTTATGTTTTTACCCAATTTTCCCACTTAAAAAATATTAAAACATACATTATTGTTAAAATTTTTAATTCTTATGATTGTTAGAATTTTAATCATGACAATATCTACATACTAATAATAGATATACTGTTCGTAAGGCAGTGTTGTTTTATAACGAAGAGAAACTTTTTGATTTTATGATTTTTGTTTAGTGTTCATATATTGTGTTGTGTTGTTTGTTATGTTAAAAACCTAAGTATTGGATTAAGTTTCAACAAATTTTCGTAGTAAAGTACGTTATAGATACTAAGGTAAATAAATGTTAGGCATTTATTTTAACTTATTATTTATTAAGAAATGAGTATTATTTACTTAAATAATCCATTATTTATTGAAACAAAAATTAAACATTTTTGTTTGAAGAAACTTTATGTTTATAATCTTTGACAATATAATGTTATATATAATAATAATAATATATTTTCTTGCTCTAGAGACTTAACAAAATTTAAAATAATTCTCTAATGGGATTTGGTAAGTGATTTTACAGAGTTTCTAAAAGTACACTTGTCAAGTTCTACTGATCAGTCACTTATATGTGTGATTTTCTAGAATATTTTGTTTTGTAGGACTTGATAACAACTCCACAGATAATGAAAAGAAATTGGAATTACTTTTAAAAATTTTGTTTGAGACTTTATGCTGTTGCAAACCATTAATTAAAATAACAAACAATTCTTTTTTTTAAATTTGTTATAAAAATTTTCCATTGTCTATTCAAAACAATAGAGTAAGTTAATTTTTTGTGAAAGGTTTAGAGTCATGAATCTTTGAACATTTTTAGAAACAGTTAATTGAAGCAATTTGTGTTCTATTCTATTTTTTATGCTTGCTAAAAACAGAAAAAGTTGAGTTTTCTGATGTTTTGCAGAACAGTGGAAATTAGTATTTTTGAAATTCTTTTACCTAAGAAAAGTATAAAAATTCTTGTTTTGCAGAATATTTTTAGAAATTCATGAAGAAGGAAACAATCAAGAACTTTTGTTTTAATATGTTTTTCAATAGATTTTGATAAAATTTAAATATTTTGTAAAGATGCATTAGACAGTTTAAAAAATCAACCTGCCCTTGCGCAGAGACTTGCAAGTTTAAGCGCGACTTGGGGCGTGCGGCACTTTTACTCCCCGATTTTATTGTCCTTTGCGCACGTTTTCTTTGTTTTCATTTTTTATTTTTTCATGCATATTATTCTCGAGATAAAAATTTCTCTTTAATATCATTACATATTAATTAATATTTAAATATTTTATAAACATATTATTGGTTTTATTGAATATTTAAAAAGTAAAATCAGAATATCCAATAAAAGTTTAAATTTTGTAGTCTGTTCTAAACATCTTAATATTTTCTTTGAAAATTATACTTATTTTGAAATTATGTTTTTTAATATATGTGACCTAGTAAGTTAAAAAGGACCTTACGCCCAAATTAGGTTTTCGAGAAAAACGTTCTTAAAGTTAACAAGTCGATATTCATGCTTCTGCAAATTTAAATTAAAAAAACTTATGAAGCTAGAGATGCAGGATTGTTTGCAATGAAAAGAGCACATCTTTTTCTATAAAAATTAGCGAAAAAATAAAAATATTTTTTTTGACCTAAGGCCCCTTTTAACTTATCAAGTCACATATGTGACCGCGTCTGAGAAAACGGTGCTTATGACCAAAATCAACTTTTTGAGTAAAATTCGTTTAAAGTTTTTCATTAAAGTATTCTCCATTTCTGGAAACCTTCCAGATTATTAATTATCCAGATAAGTTATGATGTAAATGACAAATAGTTGAAATTTCAAATCGAATTTAAACAATATTTTTAATTAATCTAAAGATCTGAGATTTTGTACGAAAATTCAGGACTGACATTAATACCATAATCCACAGTCTATAATAAATGTACTCAACCAGATCGCCGATAACGAGTATATATGGAGGTCATCTACGAGAGTTTAGGTTTAATTCGTCGCAGATAGTTTTGGTGTTTCTATTTGAGGTTCAAGGTAATATTCTCGACTCTTTTATTTTAAGAAAACGTCTTTTTAAACCTACTTTTTTTCTTAAACCAACATATAAATATTCTCATAAAAAAATTATATTATATCTACTAAAAAAGAGCTTTTTTTCTTTATTTTAAAATTTTTAACTAAATGATTACTTTTAATATTTATATTAAAATATAACATTCATATTTACATTTACTTCAAATATTTTAATAAAGATGGGTCAGAATTCTCTGCAAACGGATTACCTAAAACTAAAAAATTTTCTTTTTAAACCAAAATATTTTTTTTGACTCCTTATACGGAAGGGTGGTCCCATACCGACCCCTCGTACCATACCGACCCCCTTACACGGAAAAAAAGTCCATCAATCATTAATAGACTAGTATATTACTTTGAGACAGGACACAAAATCATTGAATGGATAACATACTTGGAGTCACAATATATAAAACTCGTTCACTAAAATTTAGAAAACTGTCTATTAAATTTTCCATGACTATCAAAAGCATTCAAAAAATTCAACTTATTCTTTCAGAATTATCCCTAATTTTAGACACTATTTGGTACAGAATAAACACATTTTTTCGTTGCACAGTTCCGATATTTTATTTACACTCTTAGACGCTTTAGACCAATACATTTTCGCACTTATAATAACTACACGTAGAAACGCACACTTATAACACTTTAAGTTTAGAAGCGAACTGTTCTTATATACCAAATAACAAAATTTTTCACAACTTGTGAGAAATGATTTTGCACTAATAACTACTTTTTAATTAGCGAGAAATATAAAAGAAAATATATTTTCATCGAGGTCAATTTCTAGACGCAATCAAACTGCAAATTATTAGTTAAGTTAAATATTCACATTACACATAATAGTATATAGGAATTTGTATAGCAGACAGCAAAAACACATGGACTATAGAGAAACCGGAAGAAATACGCATCGGTACACTGCGCAACAATGCGCTGGTGAAGAGCACCGATTTAGACTACGAGTCAACTAACGTTTCACAAACTTTACTAATGATTCGTAAACATTCAAACATCCATTGATATAATAATTCACCATTAAATCTAAAACAATTGGTCACATACTGGCATTCTAATCATTCCATGACTCTTTTTTAATACTTCAATGATGTTTTTCAATTGTTAAGTGAAGTTAAGTAACCATCAACGGAAAAAGAGTCCCGTCTCAAAGTAATATACTAATCCATTAATGGTTGATGGACTTTTTTTTTCCGTGTATGTTTCTTAATGATGGTATCACTAAAAAATTCGTCAGTACCATCAATCAACACTTTCACAACACCAAAAACTGGGCCACAGGTTTTATCAATGCGCTTGACTTCATTTTGGAGATTCAAGCAATATTAGATATTAGCATTGGTTAAATTAATTTTTGAACTATATGGAATTCGAGCTAACAGTGTTTTTTGATTACAGGAAAATTTTTACGAAATTAATGTTGATTGTGTATTACCTTAACTTCAAAGCACAACATTGAAATTAAATTGATTCCATTGATATAAGTGATTGTCAAAACATTTTGTGAAAATAGTGGGGGTGGTCCGAAACCGACCCACATATTTTTACATTTTAATTGTTTATTATCTTCTTTCTTATTGTTCACATGAAGTGAGGATAGGTTATGCAAATTTACTTTTATTTTTTAGGAATTTATAAAATATTATACTAGCAATCACAGCACATATTACTTCACTCTAATTCTCTTTTGGTAAATTTTTTTTTCATTGTCAGTTGTAAAATGTACTTGACAAGGCGATATGAATTAAGAAACGTTGTACTTTTCGACATCTTTGTAAGCAGTTAAGTACAGAAACGAAAAAAGATTAATAACAAATTTCATATATATTTTACTAAAAATAGGGCGAAAATTAAAACAGGCAAAACCATTGCTGTTATTATATTGGAAATTTAGACACTGTTTAACAATTTATATTTATTACCTTTTAAAAAATGCCTTAAAATTTATTTAAATAAAGTAATAATATTAATTCAAGTTTAACTATGTCAACATAACTTATAGACATAAATAATTTCAGAGTAAAGTTACCAATCCCAGGGAGAAATTTCCAACCGGCGCGGATCCTAGCCAGTACTGACGCCGGTGTAACTGTACTGGCTCGGAACTGCCTGCCAACCGGATGTGAACGGGCATTCTACCGAATAGTGACTAGGCCAGGAGCGCGCTGGCAACCGGCTCGGAACTGGCATTCCTACCGGCCGGGACAAGCCGTTCCGTGTATAATTCAACCGGCTGGGACCTGGCACTCAACCGACTGCGGATTTTCAATTTAATAGCTGGCATTCTACCGCCTGACAACCGGATCGGATCCAAATGATAATTTTAACAAATATCAATTAAAAAAATAATAATTAATTGCAAAATATAAAAATACTGATGACAAGTCATTGACAGTTCTCTTTACACATTTTTTAATTTTTTTATACACTTAAACGCAACTTTTTATTACTTAGACATTTGAAAAATCCTAACGCTTGAGGGTACGAACCTACGCCTAACCGAATATTTCCGCACCGAAATCTCGCACGCTAACCACTATGCTACGCTCGCATGGGACTCTCAAATCTTAAATACTCTCAAGTGTCACGAGCTGAAATAAAACTTGTAGAATTACTACGTGTCAATGCTACAGCTATATTTTAATTATTATATAATATATTAAATAATTCTTTCTCAATATAATAATATTAAACATAATAATATTAATAATTTTAATTAATATCTTAATAGTAATAAAGTTATTATTGAGATATTATTAATTAACGTGAATATTAATATTAATAATTTATTATTAATTCTCAATAATATTAATACTAATTAATAATATATAATATTAATTAATAATATCTCAATAATAATATAAATTTATTTATAATAATTATAAAGTAAAAGTGTAAGACAAATTTTTTTAATTGTTTAATTTAAAAAAAAGTCTCAATAAATAATTACTTAATATATTGATTAAATTTATTTATTAATTAATCATTATTTTCTAAAATAATTCAATTAATTATTGTAATAGTTATTTAGTTATGACACATTTATTAAAAATAAATTTATATTGTGATTTATGATGTGACAATAAATGACAAGATCCGCAGTCGGATCCGGCCCAGCACCGAGCCAGTACAGACTTAACATATCCGTCATTCTTCCGACGCCGCAGAAGAATAAGACCCGCGGGCGGAAGAAATCCAGTACCGAGCCCGTACTGACGATAGTGGGAAGACGGTTCCGACGGTCGGAGCATAATCTGTACCGCGCCGGTTGCGTTTTCAGATCCGAATCGGTACAGACCGTCGGTACTTACGGTCTGTACGGGCGCGGATCCCAGCCGGTTGTAAACTCCGACATTCGTCCGACTTTTCCGCCTGGGATGATTCATTTATTTACCTTTTTGTTCAGAAAAAGGTCCAAAAATGTATTCAAATTGAGTCAAAATAATTTAACAGTTCATTACAGACTGTTGAAATTTATTTGAATTACTATCAGAATTTGATATCTTAATTTTTCCTGAGATTTCCCCCCCCCCAAAAATTGGGTAAATTTCAGAACATGGAGGGTCGGTTTCGGACCACCCATTTTAAGAAAGTTAAAAATGTAAATTTTCGCTTTTTCTTCAGATCTTTCATTAATGACAATCAAAGACCTCGGGATCCGTTAGAAAACGTTGAAAAATAGTTCCTTCACTCAAAAAAATTTTGACGAAAACAAAGAAACACATTTTTGGCACATTTTTAGCCTTTGCACTTTAGGGGGTCCTTATGGGAACACCCTTCCCTTTGATTAAAAAAAATCTCTGAAAATATTAGGGTCAGAAATTCTCAAACGGATCACTTTAAAAAAAATAATTTTGTTTTTCATCTAAAATAATTTTTTTACTCCTTGTAGAGTAGAAGAAAAACCCTAAAAATTTTAAAACAAAAAAAAATTTTGTTAATGTTATTAACAGTTTAGTTTTTTTGTAGTCTTAAATAAAAAAAATTTTTTTTCGAAATCCAGTTGACCGATTTTAACATACCAAAATGTTTTTTTCGTCATGAAACCAAGTATTTAAAAACAATTTTTATTTTGATAAAAATTTATTTTCAATAGTTTTTATATAATTTGTTTATAAAATGTTAATAACAAATTAAGTTCTGCGCCTACTTGAGAAAAAAGAAAAATTGTTTTGTATGGCCAACATTCCCCTGATTAATAAACTGTTTCGAAAAAAATGTATGTCCATTACAAAAAAAGTTATTAAATAATAACTGTGGCGGTGCAAAGCGATTTATGGCTCGCAAGCATGGCTTCCATTGACGCTGTGTTCACTGGCGCTGCACTACAAGTTTGTATAAATTCCAACAGTCTCAATATTTAAGAAAATATTCATATCTTACAAATTAATATTTATTATCTTACAAATGAATATTTAAGAAAAGAGTAATACAGTTTGAATCGTTAGTATATTTATATAACATTTTGGTTAAATATTATTATTATTATTATTATTTTATTATTTTTTGTTATAATAATATTACAATATACACAGAAAAAAAATATCCTTGTTTTCAGAGGATTCCTCTTATTTCGATGCATTTTTTCCTTTTGTATATTGACCAAAAAACATCCTCTTATTTTAAGAGGATTATTCTCCACTTAAGAGTAATTCCTCTTAAAAGTAGAGGAATAGTCTCCAATGAAGAGTAATATTCTTAATTTAAGAATAAAATGTAAGAGGATTTTAGAAGAGGAATTTTCTTCTTAAAACAAGAATATTTTTTTTTCGGTGTTGTATACGAGGTGACTTTTAAGGGGGTGTCAAAGTCGATGCGATTTTCCCATTGAAGCTCAATGCAAAAACCCAATCGACTTTGACACCGCCTTAAAGCGTTTTTATTAATGTAACACTATTTTAAAGTAAATGTATATAATAGAAATAAATTTTTAAAGTAAAACAAAGCTAAATTTATAAGGGAAATGGAGTTTTAAGAAAAAAAGGATAATTTTGTTCAAAGAATTTATTCACACTGAAAAAAGGTTAGAATTTGATAATTCCTTGTTACTCTTGTTAAGCACGATTTTGTATTGGCGGTAGAATAAATAAGTTTTTCTTCATTGCTAATTAATAATATATTATTATTTATTTATTATATAAATGTTCACATAAAATAATTAAATTAAATACAAAATCGTGCTTAATTCCTTAAGGAATTATCAAATTCTAACCTTTTTTCAGTGTGAATAAATTCTTTGAACAAAATTATCCTTTTTTTCTTAAAACTTCAGTTCCCTTATAAATTTAGCTTTGTTTAATTTTAAAAATTCATTTCTATTATATACATTTACTTTAAAATAGTGTTACATTAATAAAAATGCTTTAACAGTCCCCTCGTATTGTATACCCCAGGCGGAAAAGTCGGACGAATGTCGGAGTTTACAACCGGCTGGGATCCGCCGTACAGACCGTAAGTACCGACGGTCTGTACCGATTCGGATCTGAAAACGCAACCGGCGCGGTACAGATTATGCTCCGACCGTCGGAACCGTCATCCCACTATCGTCAGTACGGGCTCGGTACTGGATTTCTTCCGCCAGCGGATCTTATTCTTCTGCGGCGTCGGAAGAATGACGGATATGTTAAGTCCGTACTGGCTCGGTGCTGGGCCGGATCCGACTGCGGATCTTGTCATTTATTGTCACATCATAAATCACATTATAAATTTATTTTTAATAAATGTGTCATAACTAAATAACTATTACAATAATTAATTGAATTATTTTAGAAAATAATGATTAATTAATAAATAAATTTAATCAATATATTAAGTAATTATTTATTAAGACTTTTTTTTAAATTAAACAATTAAAAAAATTTGTCTTACACTTTTACTTTATAATTATTATAAATAAATTTATATTATTATTGAGATATTATTAATTAATATTATATATTATTAATTAGTATTAATATTATTGAGAATTAATAATAAATTATTAATATTAATATTCACGTTAATTAATAATATCTCAATAATAACTTTATTACTATTAAGATATTAATTAAAATTATTAATATTATTATGTTTAATATTATTATATTGAGAAAGAATTATTTAATATATTATATAATAATTAAAATATAGCTGTAGCATTGACACGTAGTAATTCTACAAGTTTTATTTCAGCTCGTGACACTTGAGAGTATTTAAGATTTGAGAGTCCCATGCGAGCGTAGCATAGTGGTTAGCGTGCGAGATTTCGGTGCGGAAATATTCGGTTAGGCGTAGGTTCGTACCCTCAAGCGTTAGGATTTTTCAAATGTCTAAGTAATAAAAAGTTGCGTTTAAGTGTATAAAAAAATTAAAAAATGTGTAAAGAGAACTGTCAATGACTTGTCATCAGTATTTTTATATTTTGCAATTAATTATTATTTTTTTAATTGATATTTGTTAAAATTATCATTTGGATCCGATCCGGTTGTCAGGCGGTAGAATGCCAGCTATTAAATTGAAAATCCGCAGTCGGTTGAGTGCCAGGTCCCAGCCGGTTGAATTATACACGGAACGGCTTGTCCCGGCCGGTAGGAATGCCAGTTCCGAGCCGGTTGCCAGCGCGCTCCTGGCCTAGTCACTATTCGGTAGAATGCCCGTTCACATCCGGTTGGCAGGCAGTTCCGAGCCAGTGCAGTTACACCGGCGTCAGTACTGGCTAGGATCCGCGCCGGTTGGAAATTTCCCCCTGGGACGAGGTGTTATAGCATCTACACACTTCTCATTACGGAAAATACTCGTATGAGAGATTTCTCATACGAGCTACCGAGCTCATATACGAACTCCGTGGTCCTTGTATCGAAAATTTTTTACTGGATATAACCACTAGAAAAATGATAACGGATATAAAACAATTTATTTAAATTGTTGCAAACAATATTAATTAAGAAATAGATCAATTTGGTCCTTTCTTACAAAAAAATCTTTTTTGTAGACAAATTTATGTTTATTTGAGCACTATATGTGACCTGGTAAGTTAAAAGGAACCTTCGGTAAAAAAACATTTTTGCTTGTTTGATGATTCTTATATAAAAAAATGTGCTCGTTTCATCGCAATAAAACCTTCACTTCTAGTTTGATTAGTTTCTTAAAAATTTAATGTGCAGGAGCGTGAATGTCGACTTGTTAACTTTAAGAACGTTTTTCTTGAAGACTTGATTATATGCGTGAGGTCCTTCTAACTTATCAGATCACATATGTAGGTTTTGGTAAACAATTATTTTAAAGTTAATAATTATCATTGTTATTGACAATTAATCATATGAATAATAATTTATTTATCCATAATGAAGAAGAGCTTTACATAACTTTAAACTCGTTAAAATAAGAAAAACAATTTTACTTTTTGAAAAGGAGCAAAGGTATTAGTAAGGACCAAAGTTATCTATTTGTTAATAAACATTGTTTGCATAAATTCAAGTAAATTGTATTATACCCACTCACAGAAGAACTATTTGAACATAAAACTAGTTTCCTTTCAGATCATACCCTTTAATCGTTAGAAGAAATAGTTTTATGGTAAAAGAAATTTTTTAAATATAAAAAGATATTAAAATTCTTAAAATTCTTGGTCTTATAATATTAGAACCAAGTACATCAAAATATAATAAAATTTATAGGCTTTAAACAATTATAAACAGTAAATTGTAAAAAATTCCAATGTGCGGAGCGCGTGTTTAACGTCATGAAAAGCTCTACACGGCTGCAGTTTTAAATTAATAATTGAAGTTTTTTTAAAGGACCTTAATTTTATAAATAATAAATGAGTAATTTTTTGTGGCCTTTGGTTCAAAAAGATGTAGTTTTTTTAGTGTATAATTTCAATGTTTATTCTCAAATGCATTTTCACCATAGAACATGGCTCATCAGGACTACAAAAAATACAGGAAATTATTCTTAGCATTATAGACATTTCCAAAATAAGACATAAAAAGGATAGCAAAACGACTTACCGCATTATAATGGAAAACATAAATTAAATAAGAATTTATTATTATTATGGGTATTATGACAGTGCGAAAGTTCCCGGTTTGAACATAACCTCAAGTGTGTGTTTAAAGTCGTATAAATAAAACCTTATGCTATGATATCTTTGGTTTTAGGAACCTCCCATAATTTAAGTGGTAAAATCACATCAACCCTAAGTCATAATATTACCTCAAAAATAATAAATTAAACATAAAGAAAAAAAGAAAAAAAGAGTAGCTAAGAAAAATTACTCATTCATTTTTTGTTTTAAATTAATAACTGTTTTCTAATTGAGGCTCGTTTTTTTATAAACGGTTTTAGAATCGGAGACGTTTAAGGAATGTAATACAATTTGAATTTTTTTCGTTAGGACGTGAAGAACATATTTGTTTATTAATATTTTATAAACAAATTATAAAAAAAAATTTTAAAACAAAAAATATATTCGAACAGTGCAATTCAAGAAGAAAAAACCCATATTTTACTTTTTTAATCTGTCAACTGGAACTTGGAAAGAGAAAAATTATTTTTTATTAAGCAATACTGAAAATTTCAATTATTAATAACTTTTACAAAGAAAATTTTTTTGTTTAATATTTTCAGGGATTCTGTTTTATCAGATTAGGAGTTTTTGTTTCTCTGTAGACAATTTTTAACTTTTTTTCATTGTAGTACATTTTTCCCAAAATACGATTTCTCAGAGGATATTTTTATCTAAAATCAAGTTTCCCAAACAATAGTCGTTTCCAAAGGATATTTTTCAAAAATATTTTTTTCCCAAATTAATACATATTTGTGCGAGTATTTAATTTAAAAAAAATCAGTTCCAAAATCGAATTTTAAATGTGGCACTTTCAGAAGAATCACCTAACGTAATTATATTGTAAATATTGTTATTTTATTATATTATTGAATTGTATTGTAATATTATTATATTTTAACCTAAATTTTATATCAATATTCTAACAATTCAAACTGTATTACTCTATTATTAAATATTGAGACTTTTGGAATTTATACAAACTTGTAGTGCAGCGCCAGTGAATACAGCGTCAATGGAAGCCATGTTTGTGAGCCATAAATCGCTTTGCACCGCCACAGTTATTATTTAATAACTTTTTTCGTAAGGTACATTTGAGGTAGGTTGAGGTACATTTTTTTCGAAACGGTTTATTAATCAGGGGAATGTTGGCAATACAAAACAATTTTCCTTTTTTTCTCTAGGAGGCGCAGAACTTATTTTGTTATTAACATTTTATAAACAAATTATATAAAAAACTATTGAAAATAAGTTTTTATCAAAATAAAAATTATTTTTAAATACATGATTTCATGACAAAGAAAACCCATTTTGATATTTTAAAATCGGTCAACTGGATTTCGAGAAAAATATTTTTTTATTTAAAACTACAAAAAAAACTAAATTGTTAATAGCATTAACAAAAAAATTTTTTTGTTCTAAAATTTTCAGGGTTTTTCTTTTATTCTACAAGGAGTAAAAAAAATTATTTTAGATGAAAAACAAAATTATTTTTTCAAAGTGATCCGTTTGAGAAATTCTGACCCTTTTATTATTTCATAATTGCTTTATTAATAATTTTACATTACTTTATTGAAACTTTATTTGGCATTATTTTATGACTATTTTATTTATATTTTTACACTGAACGTAATAAAACAAGTTGTAAATCCAGATGTTCATTACATGAACATTTTGCTTCCTCTATACGATCAGCAAAAAAATTTGCTTCTTCGTGGAGGAAGCATTAACTTATTGTCACGTATTGACATATTTTCCATGTTGTTGTCTTCAAATCTAATTAAAAATTAATTTTAAAAATTTGTTATATTTATTATAATTATAATTAAGTATATTTAATTTTTAAGTAATTTCTAATACGATCTAATATTTATAAAATCAAAAAAATATTTATAAAATTTGTTTTAATCCTAAATGAACAAAATAAAATTTTTAATAAAAAAATGAATTTTTCATCTTCAACTGCAATTAATTCTATAATTTTCAATAAAATATATATTTTACGTACATCAATCGATTCGTCTTGATGCAAGGAATAAGATTTTAGATTTATTTTTCAACAAATAATAACATTTTATTGTACAGCAACATGATTCTTAAGAAAAAATGAATTTTTATTAAAAATGCAAATTTTGTGTCTGTAATTGGTTTTAATTTTATAAATTTAAATACAATATATACTTTATATATACCAATCGATCCGTCTTGATGCAAAGAATAAAATTTTAGAAATAAGTGAGTAAGATTTTCTTATACAGCATTATAATTTTGCGGAAAGAACTCATTTTTTGAGAAAAATGCGAATTTTTCAGCTTTAATTGTGATTAACTCTATAAATTCTCATACAATTTATTCTTTTTATATACCAATCGATTCGTCTTGATGCAAAGAATAAGATTTTATTATATATTAACTTCAATAACCAACTTAAAAAAAATTTTTGAAAAAAAATTTTTTTTAGAAAAAAGTAAAAAAAAAATTTTTTTCTGAGAATTTTTTAAAGTCTATCAATCCAGTTCGAGATATTTTTATGATAAAAATACCTGGTAAATTTTAGCCAAATTCGTTAAAACCTCTTCGAGTTATCGTGTTCACAAAAATCGGGATCCACACACACACACATACACACACATACACACACACATACATACATCCGGACAATTGTTCAGGGTCTTATATAACATAGTCCCATATAGAAGAAAATTTGTCAAAAGGATTTTTAAAAATTTTGTAAATTAAACGACTACAAAGCTTCCTCACGAGGAAGCAAAATAATTTACATTATATCTTATGAACAGTTTTATTTTGTAAAAATATCACTTTGGTAAAAAAATTTTTGTGAAAAAGTACTTGCTTTCTAAATCTAAATTAGTGAAATTTCATTTATTATATGTTATAAGTCGTCTTTTCGATCAATAAGTGCATATGGGCATTCCTACGTGAAATTTTTCTATGACATTTTAGAATCGGTTAAACATATTTTTTTCTCGTTCTTTATAAAAAATATTAAAATACGTATTTTTTTATTATTCCGTCATTGCCAAAATTTTCGAGTTGTGATTTTTCGAATTTTTGTATTTTTAAAAGTAGACCTTTTTTCAATAGCTTATAACTTTAAAAGTATTGCGTTTCGAAAAAAATTGTCAAAGAAAGAAAGTTTTGTATTTTCTTCAACTTTTAAACGATTAAAAAAAATTATGTTTTTATAAACAAATTAGTTTTTTTTAATATGGGCGTGATTACTTTTAATTTTTTCTTATTTATTTATACCTGCAAATATACAGAAGATTTTTAAAAAAGACCTGAGATGGGCCGACTCATAGTTTTCGTTCCATAAATTGTTTAGAACGAAAAATATAAATTAGTTAACCTAATAGTTTATAATTTTTAAAATTTTGAGTTTAGAGAAAAGTTGTCAAAGAAAAAATCATTGTTTTTTTAACTTTTTAGTAATTTTAAAAAAGGAATTTTTTTTAATTTTTGAAGAATGAAATTTTTTTAAAAATTTGTTTAAACAATTTCAAAAAAATTTTTTAACTATCGGGACTGATTGCATTGTATTTCTAGAACCTTAAACTATAAGAATCCATTATAAAAAAATCGATTTTTTGGTCAGTAGGTACCTTTTCTCAGTCCCGGTCACATATACACTAAAAAACAAATGAATTTTTCTTTAGTTTTTTGTGAAATTTTACTTATTACAAGTGTATATGCACTTATTGAACGAGGGAGCGACTTATAACTTAGAACTCCAAGGTTGGTTTTACATTCATTTTGAAAAGAATAAATTATTTTAATTAGAAATTTAGTGCTTAATGGCTTCTATTATGCAAAAGACGTTGCCCAGCTTCAAAAAATAATTTTTCAAAAAGTAATCAGTTAAGTCCTAAAGTCTCAGATTCCTGGCATGTACAAATAAAAATGTCAGAAATAAAATTAAAATAAAATTTTTTGGTGCTCGGACGTTTGTAATGATATCTCACGAACCAAATAACATTTTTAAACTCTTTTGGTTTTTAATTTAAGATGAGGCTTTAATAATCGCACCTATATATAAGTTTCAAATTTTTTATGCAATTTAAAAAAAATATACAGGGGTTGAAAAAATTTCCGAAAAAGTTTATTTTTTTGTCAAAGGACCCCGCACTTTTTGTACAGGAAATGGCTTTCTGTCAAATTTTCTGAAACTTCACAGTTTTGTAGTTCAGGGTCTTCTGAACAAAAAATGTTAAAGCCAAAATTAAAAATAATGAACAGTTTTTGAGCTACAGTAGCTTAAAGTTAAAAAATACTGACACTATTTTGTAAATGCTCTGTACATAAAAATCAATCAAAATTGCTCAACAACTGTCACTCGGGGTTTTTTTGGGTCCCTGATCACGAATCTAATGTTAGAATTGCAAAATTTAATATGGAGGATCCAATATGACGGACGGGTTTTTTAAAAACTACTCGAATTCACTAAAGACCTGTCACTCGGGGGTTTTTTGGGTCTCTGATAACGAATCTAAAGTTAGAATTGCAAAATTCAATATGGAGGATCCAATATGTCGGACGAGTTTTTTAAAATCTACTCGAATTCACTAAAGACCTGTCACTCGGAAGCTTTTTGGGTCTCTGATCACAAGTCTAAAGTTAGAATCCTTACCAGGCAATTACTACCACTGTAGCAGTAAACATTGAGAGGGACAGCTCTGTTTGAACACAGAGAGGCAAAAAGAGTAGAGACCGTATGTGATAGGTATTTTGCGACCATTCTCTGTGCGCTCTTGAACGTTTGTAGATCGTTTAGAATAACACAGAGAGAAGTATGTGACTTTTAAGCGAATCTCCATACAAGATTATTTTTGATTTTATACGGGTTTTTAAAGAAAGATTGGTTATTAACGACGCTTGCATACTTATTTACTGATTTTTTTGTTTGGTTTGTTATTGAAATACATATTTTAATGCTTTTTATTTTTTGTTTTTTTATTAAAAGAAATTCTTCCTTTATGAAATGTAAAAATCTTTATTTTGTTTATTAATATAGTTAACTTTTTCTTTGGATTTTTCTAGTTATATTATTTATTTATTATTATTATATTTTTATTATTATATTATTATTATTTTATTATTATATTTTATTTTTATTTACTTCTTTCAGTTTAACGTTTTTTTATTTTTACAAAAAAAATTATTCTATTAAACCAAATATCAGTTAAACTTAGAATAATGGCATTTAGATTACGCTACTTTTGTTATACTTGCATCCCACAATATCGTGGGCGACAAATGCCATTAATGAATGTCAATGAAAATATTATAAGACGTCAGATTGCTGTATCTCAAAGGGATCAGCTTGAACATCCTCCACTTCCGTTAGACGAAAACTTTTGACTATGTTTCAATTGCTTTTTATCAATTTCTTATGAAATAGCTTTGCAGAATGCAGATCCACATTGCATGCGTTTGAATGTCTTAACGCAAACATTTAGTAGCTCTTGTGTTGTTTGCAACGCGCAAAATAACCTTCTTAGATTGTCCGAAAATTGTAGAATTAAAGTTTTTATATTGAGAGATATTTACATGCCCGAAAATGTAAGATCCTGTCCACATCATTTGGATGAAGATGGGATATTTTTGAACGAGTTAATGCCACATTTTCGTTCTATAAATAGACCTTACATTATTACAGGACGTCAATTACAATTATTTTTTCAAGGTCTTAGGAATGCATGTAATCAAAAGGATAGATTTTCAAATGCAAATAATTTGAGTGAAGAAGAATTTGCATGTATTTCTCCTGTTACAAAAGCTCAGTTTCAACAATTGTATGGATATTGTGATACAATTAGGCAAGGTGGAAACCAGAGGTATGTAAGTAAAAAACATTTATTGACATTTCTATGTAAGTTGAGACAAGGCCTGACCGACGATTTCTTAAAACTTATTTTTGATTACCCGAGCAGGCAGTGCGTGAGATTAATTATAAGTAATGTAAGAAAGTCTTTAATGGAAAATATTGGAATAACATCAATAACACGCCAGAATTATATAGATCGCCATGTAACATCTTTCTCTAAAATTTTGTACAACACTGATCCGGAAGAGCCAAAGGCTATTTTTATAATTGATAGCACATACGCCTATATTCAGAAAAGCTCCAATTTCCGTGTCCTACGGCAGTCATATTCTGTTCACAAAGGACAACATCTTTTGAAACCTACAATTATGGTAGCTCCAAATGGATATATTTTGGCAATTTTTGGTCCACACTTCTCAGATTCGAGAAATAATGATGCTGAAATCTTGCGACAGGAATTTGAAAACAATGCGGATACTTTGAGGGACTAGTGTCAAGAGGGCGATATAATACTGGTTGATAGAGGATATCGTGATGTGATACCACTATTAGAACGTTTAGGAATAAATGTTAAAATACCAGCTGTACTGAATCGAGGTGAAAGGCAACTGACTACCGAAAATGCTAACCAATCACGCTTGCTCACGAAAAATCGATGGATTGTTGAAGCTATTAATGGACACTTTAGATTAATCTTTAAGTTTTTCGCTGGTACTATTAATATGAGTCATGCAAAGAATCTGAACAGTTTTTATTGCATTGCTGTAGCCATTTTAAATCTTTTTCGCCCACGGATTTTCATGGAAGGTGCAACCGATGAAGTTGCAAGACGAATGTTGCAACAATCTCTAGAGCCAAACGTTGTTCAAGCAAGAGTGGAACAGGAAAACCTCCGGAGGCGAAATGGACAATGGAGACGTCTAAATAGAAATTATGTCCCAGAATTTTCATTTTAGCTTTAGAGCACATTCAGGAATTAATGGTAGGGGTGTATCAGGTTAGTCTAGCACCTTCGTACGTTCAAGACAAAATAGTCAGAGAAAATGACGATGAGTTTCAGATAGACGAAGATGTGATCGAACCAGGGTTCATAAGAATAAGAACATATTCCAGATTTAGAAACGCAGTAAGACATCAGACATTTATTTCCTACAGAATACTTGATGCAGATTTAATGCCAAAAGATATCCACGACCAAATAGATGGTTACTATTGCACATGCCAGACACGGACAAGAACACTTGGCTCATGCGCTCACGAAGCAAGTATTATTTGGTTCCTTGGATTTGCAAGACACCAACCAAATGTCAGATATCCAGACACATCTCTCTTAAATCACGTATTAGATGCTGCGAACAGAGGACCAAATGTCGAAGAAGAAGAAGGAATTGAAATAATTCACGAATAACTTAAAATATAGTTTATAACTAGATAAAATCGGAAGTCTCAAAATGGCGAATGATAATTTTTTTCTTATTTTCTTTATTTTTATATACATGTCAAGTACATTCTCGATTATTTTTATTCATTTTTTAAAATCAAAAAGTTACAAAAAGTTCACTTACACATAGTACGTCAAAAATTCTTTTCTATTTTTATTCAAATCAACAATTCAGAAGCTAAAAGTGTGATAATGTTCTCTTTAGTTAGGATTACAGCACTATTTATACTCACAAACAGTAAATTCTACAGTTAATGTTAGAAGTCTTTTCATACGATAGTACAGTATTCCACCAACATAACACACCGTTCTACACAGATTTCAAGAAGATAAAAATATCCAACATCTTTTCCTAAGTAACATTAAATGTTGATGTACATTAGTTATTTCATTTTATGCTTTAACTAAAAAATGATGTGACACGATAGGATCGTAATCAAAGACCCAAAAAACCCCCGAGTGACAGGTCTTTAGTGAATTCGAGTAGTTTTTAAAAAAATTGTCCGCCATATTGGATCTTCCATATTGAATTTTGCAATTATAACTTTAAATTCGTGATCAGAGAGCCAAAAAGCCCCCGAGTGACAGGTCTTTAGTGAATTTGAGTAGATTTTAAAAAACTCGTCCGACATATTGGATCCTCCATATTGAATTTTGCAATTCTAACTTTAGATTCGTTATCAGAGACCCAAAAAACCCCCGAGTGACAGGTCTTTAGTGAATTCGAGTAGTTTTTAAAAAACCCGTCCGCCATATTGGATCCTCCATATTGAATTTTGCAATTCTAACATTAGATTCGTGATCAGGGACCCCAAAAACCCCCGAGTGACAGTTGTTGAGCAATTTTGATTGATTTTTATGTACAGAGCATTCACAAAATAGTGTCAGTATTTTTTAACTTTTAGCTACTGTAGCTCAAAAACTGTTCATTATTTTTAATTATGGCTTTAACATTTTTTGTTCAGAAGACCCTGAACTACAAAATTGTGAAGTTTCAGAAAATATGACCAAAAGCCATTTCTTGTACAAAAAGTGCGGGGTCCTTTGAAGATTGCTGCAATTTTTTGTATAATTTACTAAAATTGTCAATTACACAGCCACATAAAAAAAGAAAAGTGCCTTGATCTGGGGTCGAGACATGTATATTCCGATGTATTTCGATGCGTTGAATCCGAATCCGCCATCAGAATTTGGCTAATGGGTCCTGGTTTGGCCCTAACCTCAAAAAATACCTTAAAATCGCTAAAATGGTCACTTTTAAATGATCAAACTTGAATCTAAGCGCATATTAGTAAGTTTCTAAGGTTCCTTATTTTTAATAAACTATTCTATAAGCTTTTCAATTGAAACTTCATATAATAAATTAAATCTATCGAACATAACCTCAAAAATGCATCTAAGCTTCCAAATAAACAAATTATATCATATACAGCGCAATAAAAATTTTGTAAGCTCATGAAATTTAATATTCAGGTCTTTCTGTAATTACTGATTACGGACCCTATATCCAGTTTCCAAAATCCAAAATGGCGGATCCAATATGGCGGACACTATTATGAAAATTTGTTCGGATTTGCTTGAAAATCGTTACTCAGGGTGTTTCCGGAGTCGCTGATGACGAATTCCATGTCGGTTTTTAAAAATTTAAAATGGCGGATCCAATATGGCAGTCTTTATTATTTTAACAATTTTTTTAGATTTATTACTTGCGATTTTTTGGGAACAGCTCTTCAGTCCATTGTCTTGCTACTATACCGTGTTCTTTTTTCTTCAAATGACCGATGTAAAGGGTTTCGCTTACGTTTTTTTTCGTTTTCTACTCGTTTCTTTCTTCAACATCCAACAAAAGTCAGTCATCATTACCTAATCCCATCTTCCCTGATATGGTTCTTCCATCAATTTGATATCTTGATGAAATCGCTCTCCTTGTTCTTGGCTGTAATGTCCGCAATTTTCGGGAAACTTATTCAGATGCGAATCGAGGATGTGTAGTTTTAAACTCATTAAACATCCTAATTTTTGAAAGTTTTTAAGCATTTGGGCTACAATTTGTTTATATTCGGGACTCTCATTGTTTCCTAGAACATTTGTTAAAACTTCTTTGTAACTTTCCCAAACTGCCCTTTTAGTGTCGGTCATTTGAGAAACGAAGTCATGTCTCTAAATGATGCTCGAATCTGTAGTCAATCAAATACCCCTTGTTTTAATTTAGCATCAGAAACAGTTGGAAATGTTTTCGCAATATACTTAAAGCATGGACCGTCCTTATCTAACGCTTTCACGTATTGCTTAATCCCACCAAGCTTAATGTGAAGAAATGGAAATATAATTTTCTCGGGGTCTACCAAACTTTGATGAATGACGTTGTGAGAACCTGGTTTAAACGAATCTCTTGAAGGACAATTTTTTTCTTGTAATGATTAGCACGATCTCTGCTATTCCATAGACAAAAGAAACATGGCTCTCTTGTGAAACCCGATTGTTGACCCAGTAATATTGTTATAATTTTAAAATCACCACAAATTAACCATTTGTGTTTTTGGTAATTCCCTTTCTCTAGAAACATTTTTTATTATTATATTCTTCTTTGATTTGTGTAGAAAGAGCTATTGGAACAGGAGCGTAGACATTTGTATTGTGTAGTAAAACGGCTTTTATACTACTTTTGGAGGAATCGATAAAAAGTCTCCAGTCTTCATCTCTATACACATTTTCTTTTAAAATGTCCATCAAACCTATTATGTCAGTACAATACACCAAAGATGTCTCTTCATCTTTCTTAAAATATTTTCGGAACTCTTTATCTCTATCTCTATAAAATGACACTTTCGTATTCGGCTGCAAGAAGTTTCTTTTCTTCATAAATGAAGCAGCAAATTCTGCACCATCTTTTGGTAAACCTAGATCTCTAACAAAATCAGTTAACTCCGGTTGCGATACTAATATTGGCCTTTTTTCTTTATTGTAATACGCGGTGAACTCATTTTCCTGATCATCATTGTCATTTTCATCACTGTCACTACTAAATTCTTCTGTTTCATTGTTGACTTCTACTTTTTCGACATATTTTTTTAAAGTAACATCAAGTTTTCCCGCTTTTCGATCAATTTCAGTAGGTCTGATTACTGTTGACACATTTATATATGTAATGGAACTCTTATTTTTTGAGGTAATTCCTTTGATGTAATTCATACAAAAATAGCAGTCTTTTAAATTTCGTGGTTTCTTCCATATCGTGGGTGTAAAGAACTTTAGATATTTTTCATCTTTCGAATTTTTTGAGCGATACAACATAAGTCTACAGGTGTTACAAACAATATGAGGACTCCAATTTGTTTCTTAAGGGAATAATTTACGACCAAAACAATTTCCGTGCAGATCTTCTACTTCTTTATCTATTTTTTTCCGCAGGGAGCTGACTTCATATTTGCTACAAATGTAACAAAAGGAATCGGGACTTTTGTTACAATTATGTAGTCGAGAAGTCACTTTTCTTGTAGCATTGGACTCTTTATCAACCAAGTTACCCATCAATGAAGAGCTACGGTTGCCGGATGACGACGTCGGAGGGCCCGCTTTCCCACCCTGGACCAGACGCCAATACTGGGGTTCCTAATCCCTGCATAGTAAAACCTTTTCTTCCTGTATCTGCCATGACGGCATGGACGCCGTTAACCCAGGGACTCGGCCAGTATGGATCCGTTGCCCACCGTCACCACGTGGAGGTGCCCTGGTTACAGATACAGGCAAAAAATGCTAACAAGGAGAGATTCTGAACCATGAAGTAGCAATAGCATACATTTAAAGATTGAATACACACAATAAATATATCGACATGAAATTAATTTCTAGAAATATTTAAGGGTGAACAATTAAAAATTTAATGTCAGATTCGTCATCAGCGACCCCGAAAACCCCCTGAGTAACGATTTTCAAGCAAATCCGAACAAATTTTTATAATTGTGTGCGCCATATTGGATCCGCCATTTTGGAAACTTGACATAGAGTCCGTAATCAGTAATCACAGAAATACCTAAATAGTAAATTTCATGAGCTTACAAAATTTTTATTGCCCAGTGTATGATATAATTTTTGTTTGTTTGGAAGCTTAGTTCTAATTTTGAGGTTATGTTCGATAGATTTAATTTATTATATGAATTTTCAATTGAAAAGCTTATAGAATAGTTTATTAAAAATTAAGGACCTTAGAAACTTACTAATATGTGCTTAGATTCAAGTTCGATCACTCAAAAGCGACCATTTCAGCGATTTTAAGGTATTTTTTGAGGTTAGGGCGAAACCAGGACCCATTGGCTAAATTCTGATGACGGATTCGGATTCAGCGTATCGAAATACATCGGAATATATATGTCTCGACCCCAGATCAAGACACTTTTCTTTTTTTGTGTGGCTGTGTTATGTATCATTAATCGTAAAATTTAATAATCTTTCGAATGGTATATTTGTTAAATTTCTGTCGTTTGTATTTATCAAAAAATCGTAATTTAAAAATTGGTATGTTTTAGGCCGGGCGCGTGTAACCGTACTGATAATTCCCGAAGGTAGTGTAAATATTATTTTTAAAACCGACTGATTATCTCGGTCGGATAAATGCCTGACTCGGCGGATGCTTAAGACCAAGGGAGTACTTGGCTTGCGCCTACTAGCCTGGGATTTTTCCGGCACGTGAAATAATTTGAGCAGGAGGTTTGATGTCGCATATATTTGAATTAGTTAATTTGCATACCACCCACTTTTCTCCCTCTCTCTTTCAGTTTATGCAAATACCATCCACTTTCCACCCACGTTCTTTAAGTTTTATGCAAAATCCACCCTTTTAGACGTGGAATATGCAAATACCACCCACTTTCACCCCCTTTTTAAATTCTACCTAGCCTGTATACATCTTGTTCTTTGCAACCACCCCCTCCCACCACCCACTCATCCGTTACCTTTTTAAAATACGTTGCTTTTAGATAACCACCCCCCTCCCACCCACCCACTTTTTTCCTTAATATGTATATTTTCTCTACTACCACCCACCACCACCCACTTTGTATAAACCAGAAATTTCAAAAATCGTATACAGAACCGCGAGGGACCAAGCGTTCGCGAGATACCGCGCGGGCGTTGTGGGTGGTGGGTGTTGCGGTAAGGCCCAGTACGCAGCAGAAGTGCGCGTACGGTTACCGCGTTGAGTGAATAGTGAAACTTTCACGCGTCAGACATATATTTTACCGAGCGGTATTCTACTTTACCCTTGGTTGATGTTTCCTATATTTTTTAATGGATGGCTTTGAATTCTATAGAAGAAATTTTAAATGTTTTTAAATATATTTAAATAGCATTTTGTTTAAAGTGTTTATTTTTAGTACAATATTTATTACATATATGTTTATAATTAAGCTTATGTTGTTTTATATATATTTAAAAAATATTTTTTGAAAAAGAAGTAGTAAAATTTTTAAACTATCTTTTTCTCTTCGAAATATGTACAGAAAAAACATTTTGCAGCTACCTGTTAGCCCTATCTTAAAAAATGGTTGAAACTTTCTATTTTTTTTACAAGCTTCAAATATTTTAGGGGGAGTAAATTTTTGGAAATTTTCTGGATATACTCTAAGTGTACCTGTCATTATGAAAACTATCCTCTTCGAGAAAAATGTTTTCTTAGTGAAAATATTAGTCAAAGTGAACGTATTAGATGCAGTGAAAATATTAGTCACAGTTAAAATATTAGTCTCACTAAAATATTAGTTACAGTGTACAAAAGCGGAAGAATATTATTTTCGAAATAAAAAAAATCCTTTATCATTTAAAATGGTATGCATTTCTTTGTTTGGCTGTGCATATGGAAGATGAATGTTATGAGAAGATGTGGCGAGGAGCCTACATACAGAAAAAATAGGTGGGATGTACCATCCAGAAGAGTTCGAAAAAGTAGGTGGGATTAAAAAATTAAAAAAATGTAAAATATAAATAAATGTATATTTAAATTTTTTTCAAATTGAAGGGGTCTAATTAGTATGTCACCTTCGGCAGATACAATTATCATCTGTAGCTAAGTTATCTCTCATAGGTATTACTACCAACGGTAGCCTCCACCTCAACGTCAAGTTAGTATTAGTTGGAGAAGTGACAGTGGTGGGAATATAGCCTATGGTAGGGAGGTCACCTCGGGTAGTCCCAAAGCGAGGGACCGTCATTCTGTTTCAAGATTTAGCTTCTGCAACAACTCCAGCACTAGCCTTACCAACTACTACCTTGAAGCAGCTCGCAATCTATCAACCTTCTTCTTCTACGAGTGGAGGTTTAGGCAGGAGTTTGAAGAAGAAGATTCTGTTTACTTTTTGATTACAGATTGCAATTTTACCAGCTTCTATAAAAAGGAGGTGATTTTGCAGATAGGCTGCAGTCATAGATGTGATGTAGGTTTTAATAATTACTTTTATAGTATTAAATATAAATAACAATCATCTTATATATGAAAATTTACTTTTCAGATTCAATATTTGGAAAATATATAGGGGAACTCATTTCTTGCAGTGCTTCATCAACCTACTTGTCATGTAAGTATTTTAGCTATAAAAGATGTATTATATCATTAATTATTGTGAGTTATTAACATGATATTTTTTATAATTATATTTCAGATTATCCAGGGTAGCTACAATTTTTCTTGAATGAAATTCCCTTACTTTTTCATGTGTTCCAGGTCTCAAATAATATTTTTCCATACACATTATAATTGTGATTTATATAAAAAGTGATTAATTAAAAAGCAAAATTTATAAAAACAGCCTATTTTATTGTTATATTCATCTTTTATAGAAAAATAACTTACTTTTAAACATATTTTGTTGGCGAAAGTAAAATATTTAAAAGTTATATCTTTTTTAACAACATATGTATTATACTTTTTATTATATTATTTTAAAAATGACCAACTTGAAAGATCATAACAAGATTTAAACAATAAAAGTCAATTAAGTCTCGAAAAATATAAAAACTTATATTTTTAAATAACTTTTAATTGTTCATCAATTATGTTTGCCTCCTCTATTAGCCGTTTCTTCTTTGCAGTCAATTCTCTTAACAGGTCAGTCTTTTTCCATCTACCTAATTAATTTTATTTCAAATTATCCGTTAAGCAATAAGCGACTCTGATCTCTGATTTTCTATTAAACACTTCTTATTAACTGAGAAACCACGTTTAACGGTTGCATTGTCATGAAAAAGGACAAAAACAATTTTTAGGCAATGTGATAAGGAATTATATTCCATGTTGCATCGAGATAACAATGAAAACCAGAATGTATCGATACGCTGGGATGATTTATTGAAGTTTTTCAATAAATCCGTAGCCAATGGATTTTCAATTACGCTTTTAAAATCTTTCTCAGCCCTGGTAGCAAATGATGTACTAATTTTGTTTTTAATAACGTGTGTCTCTAGAAAGGATTTGCATCTCTTCAAACTATGATTTGCACTTTTTTCAATGAGAAAAGGATCACAAATGCAATATATTTCGTGAGTTGAAAGCTTATTAAAGATTTTTCCAACATTTTTGACACAAGATTTTGAGGGCACACTAAAAAATCATGATTAAAAAGAAGCTTATCTTTTTCCGAAACATTGACTCCTCGTAGAGCTTGTCGTGTAGCGTAACCAACATTTAAACAATTAGCGGTAACCGTATCACTCGTATTCATAACGTCAATTTGAGGTCTAAGTACATAAACGGAGCCACAGGATTTTCTGTTTGATAAGCGATCAGAAAAGGCTCAATATCTTTAGCGACTTTCGAAAAAAAGCTAGTTTAGGACCCATCAATTCATCAGCAACTCCAGATGCTATGATTTTAAAACTTGTGGATAATGGACTTTTTTTATTTTCATAATATTTTTGAACAAAAACAGATAAATTGGATAAAATTTGTAAAGCCCTTTTGCCATAGTCATATTATTAAGCCAACGTGTTCCGCAAAACTTCAATGGAAAACTCTTTGACTTTGTGTAGTAGGTGTAGTCTGCTTTCTGTGCTGGTGGAATTGTGGACAGTGTGCAGTGGACGTACGCCTAAATCAAGTAATTCTGGGTGATCAAGATCAAGTTCAGTTAAATATTTCGTTAAATCCTTGAAAACTTCCTTATTAAATTCGGCCCATCCATAGCAAGTTGTAACAAACGTTTCAAATCACAGGATTTTAAATTCTTCAAAATAGCATTTAATAATTCTGCCGCCGTCGTATGTCCCAAGAAAGAAGATGTCAAATACTTAGATTTTGCTATGTTAAGAGTGTCGTCCCAGTATCGAATTATAATATCCAACTGTTCAGTATCCGATACTTTATTAAACGATTCATCAAATGAAACTGAAAATATTTCGCTTTTTACAATCTAATTTTCTACTTGTTTTTGAAAAAATGGACCTAACCCGTGAACTATAATATAATAAATGTTTGCACGATCTCTGTCTTTTCATTATTGCCATCAATATTAGATATATAAAATTACCTGTATCGACTTTTTTGACAAAATTAGTAATACTTTGAGAATTAGTCTGAGTCGTTAACGCTGATCGATGTTTTCTTCCTTCACTATGACTGGCTAAAGAATTTTTCCTGTGTTACTGAGAGAAAAACTCTTTTTACAGATTGTACAGTAACAAGAATGTACATCATTGTCTACTTGCTTCGCCTAGTAAAAAGTTGGATCCCGTGTCCAATCGTCATTAAAAACAGTCTTTCTCATTGCCATTTTTACTAGTATCTTTAAAGTAAACGTAAGAGGAAGATTATAGATATATTACATCACATTGACGTATGAATATGACGAGAATCTTCATGCATCTCATGTGATTTAACATAACCTATTATTGTCAATTTACAACTACAAGATTAACTAATTTACAACTACCACAGAATATATTAATACAAGTTATGTTAGATTATAAAAAATTACGTCTGATATATATTGTTTTGCAATATATATAAAGAGAAAAAATTGTTGAAGTTCGTTAGATTTAAGAAAGAACAAAACAATTTCAAGAATAATGCTTTAAATATTTTACTTACCTCGCATTAAAGCTATCATTAACTATCATTTATCAAATTATCTTTTTAAGGAAAGTGGATCATAAGTGGATTTGAGTGGTATAATAAATGTAAAAAACATTATGCCTTATTACTAAAATTCTACGAACGTAATATAATCACCGATTCTAAAAGAAAAAAAATTAAAATTAATGTGAAAGAATTTATCAATTATCCGAATCAATCTCAAAATAATTCTTATTAAGCTCTTGAGTTTCATATGTATCGACAGCACAGCCATCCTGAATACAGAAACCTGCTTTTTCAGAAAATATTATCATGAAATAATGCAGGGAGGTATAGTATATCAAGGAACTCGGAGAATCTTGGGGTGCATGTAGCTCAGTGGTCAGAGCAGTCTACCGGCAATAGAAAGGTCGTGGGCTCGTATCCCACCATGCTAACCAATTTTTTCTGAGTTCTTTGATAATTTTAAATTATTAATTGATTTTGAAAAAATATTTTCTGAAAAAGCAGGTTTCTGTATTCAGGAATGGCTGTGCTGTCGATACATATGATACACAAAAGCTTAATAAGAATTATTTTGAGATTGATTCGGATAATTGATAAATTCTTTCACATTAATATTAATAATTTCCGAATGATAGATTCACTCCCTTAACTAAAAAAAATTAAAGTTATTGAAACAAATAACATTTTACAAAAATCAGTTAGATTTGCTTATGAAGCGTGGTGCTAGAATGTCTGACTCTAATGAAAAAATTAAATGGGTGGTAACTGACAAGGCTTTTAATAATAGACTCCAAGATGGAAGTATTTTGAATTTATTACATAAATATGTTAATGATTCACAGATAAGATGTAAATTTCAGTATATACAATCCCATGACGGTTAGCTTTTTTATAGATTTACCTCAATCAATTTAATTAAAAAAAGCTTGCAATAATGTTCATAATAGTGATAATGAATGCTTAACGTTGTCGATACTTTCCGCGCTCTATCCACCTCATGAAAAAGATCCTACATTTTGTTAAAAATTATTTGGAATATCAAAATACTTTAAATTCTAAGGGAATAAACGTTCCCGTTTTAGTTTCCGACATTCGAAAATTTGAAAAACAAAACCCTATTTCAATTAATGTCTTGAAGTTTCTAAAATAAACAAAGGTTAAAGAATACTAATGAATTTAATGTAGTTACATTACATCTAACATCAAACATAATAGAAACTCATGTTGATCTTTTATTAATTCAAGATAATTACAAAAACCATGAGGTGGACAAAGCAAAAACTAAATATCATTATGTTTGGATTAAAAATATATCACGACTTCTTAGCTCTCAGTTATCTCAACAAGAACATAAAAAGTTTATTTACGATCGCTGTTTCCATTATTTTCATTGTCAAGATAAACTTTCTACACATACATTAACTTGTTCCCTTTTAAATAAAACAAAAATTATTTTACCATATCCAGATAAAAATAAACTAAAATTTAAAAACTTTTCAAACCAGGAACGTGCACCATTTATCATATATGCAGACTGTGAAAGCTTATTACTTCCTCAAACAGATTCTTCCTCTATGGGAGGTAATACAGAAATTGTACAAAATCATAAACTTTTAATCATTGGATAATATCTAAAATGTAGTCAACAAAGATGTAATAATATAAAATCTGTATACAAAGGATCCCCCATTGATAAAGAAGATGTAGCTAAATGGTTTGCTCGTGAATTAAAGCTAGTTGCTGAAAGACTTCAACCTGTACTTAAAACTATCATTCCGATGAAATTTTTAAGTGTTAAACAAGAGGATGATTTTCCAAAAATTAATAAGTGCCACATTTGTGGGAAATTGATTAAGCAGGGTGAGATTAAGGTTAGGGATCATTGTCACCTGACTGGTAAATACAGAACTTGGTATTAGAGGGGGAATTAGTCGATACAGCACTTTCCTATGGTGGTTTTGAGTGGGCAAAAGATGTAAATAGAACTTTTAACTTTAACATCGCTAATGATTCACCATTTGGTTATATATTAGAAGTTGATTTAGAGAACACACCAGATCTACATGAAAGTCATAGTGACTTAACATTTTGTCCAGAACACTCAAAGCCACCTGGATCAAAACAAGAGAAATTGCTCACTACCCTCTTACCAAAACAAAAGTATATTCTCGATTATCGTGCGCTTAAACAAGCAGTAGAAAGTGGTCTTGTAGTCACTCAAATTCATCGAGTTTAAAAATTTAATCAATCTCCATGGTTGAAAAAATATAACGATTTTAATACCCACATGCGAACAAATGCAAAAAATGAGTTTGAAAAAAATCTTTTCAAACTAATGAACAATGCAGTTTATGGAAAGACAATGGAGAATGTACGAAAACGTGTTGATGTAAAACTTGTAACAAAATGGGAGGGTAGATATGAACCAGAGGCTTACATCTCGAAACTAAATTTCCACACAGAGCTATTTTCAATGAAAACTTGTTTGCTGTGGAACTTAACAAAACTGAAGTGCTTATGAATAAACCAATCTATGTTGGACTTACCGTTTCGGACATATCTAAAACATTGATGTATGATTTTCATTATAAGTATATGAGAAACACGTATGGTAAAAATTGTAAATTGCTCTACACTGATACCGACAGCCTTATTTAGAAAATTAAATGTACGGATTTCTACTCTGATATGAAAGCAGTTATTTGTAAATTTGATACATCTGATTATCCTACAAATAATGTATATGGAATTCCGCAAGCTAACAAAAAAGTCTTAGGACTCATGAAAGATGAGTGTAATGGACGAATAATAACAGAATGTATTGGTTTACGAAGTAAAATGTACAGTATTCGTGTGGAAGAAGAAGATTTTTTGAAAAAAGCAAAAGGTGTTAAAGCGGTAGTTGTAAAAAAATATATTACTTTCCATGATTATATTTTTAGTGTCTAAGAAATATTAAAATACAAACTAGAGTACAATATTCTATAAGATCAAAACTACACAATGTTTATACACTAAAACAGACAAAAATAGCATTGAGTCCTTATGACGATAAAAGATATTTATTAAAAAACAGTACAGATACTCTTGCTTGGGGACATTATGAAATCAGAAACGAAGCGAATGATGATGATGTTGTGATGTTAGAAGTTTAGAAATTAATGTTGTATATTAAAACCTTATAAATTAGCTTACACATTATTTAATATTACATTAACTAAATAGTAAATTGTATTTAAATCAGTATTATTCATTTTATAATTCATATAAGAGAAAAAAACATTCTTAAACCATTTTAAACTTTCTATTTTCTATTCAAGTTAAAACCTGTTTAAAGGTGACTTAAACAATGTCTTTGTTATCATCAACAGTCAGGATGAAACCTGTCTAACAGTTTTGTAGACAATTTCTTTATTCTCTTATAGAATCCGGTTAAAACATGCTTTAAGATTTCTAAAAAAAACCATTATTATTTTGACGAAAGTCAAGTTGAAGCCTGCTCAAAAAAATATTTTTGAACAAAACATTCGTCCCCTTCAAAAATCAAGTTGTAACCTGATTGTACTATTCGTTGTAAGTATACATTCTTTGCAGTATTAAAATATATTAAAGTAAGAAAAAGTTAACTTTAACTTTTACATATCTGTCTTTTTTATCCAACTATTATGTGAATTATCAAAACCTAACCACTTTACAAACACTTCGTCACGACGATTCTTAAGATATTTTTCAAAGAGATATATATCTGGATATTTCACTTTAGAAATTTCTTCTTTGTAGAAACCACCTACAATGGGTTGATCTTGATAATCATCCAGCTTATAAGTTACTGGTTTTGTTGACTCAACTTTAGAGATGGTAAATATTTCAGTTGTCCAGTGTGGTGTATATCCTTTCTCGAAAACATGTTTATTCTTACTGACTTGAACTCTGTCGCCAACTTTGAATTTTGCCTTTTTAGTTAAAATTTTCCTATCTTTTGAAATGTGTTTTAATTAGAGCTGTGCAAAAAGCTCGAAGCTCGATCGAGTATTTTCGAGCTTTTTATTTTTCGAGCCGAACCGAGCCTAATCAGTTCGAGCTCGAGCCGAGTCCGAGCCTCATAAAAAGCTCGAATAATTTCGAGTACTCGAATTTTTCGGGAACTCGATTGGAAACGAGTACTCGAATTCACTCGAGTACTCGAAATTATTCGAGCTTTTAAATTAAAAAAATATTAATAAGTAGAAAATTTCGAATTTAAGGGATTTACTGATCGTAGAAAATCGTTAGGTGTTAAAATAATCAACCTACTAACTAACTTAAGATATTTAGGGAGAATTCGATATTTTTTACTTATTATTATTTTTTTAATCATTTATAAGCTTGAATTAAATCGAGTACTCGAAAATATCAAGTTCTCGATTCCACTCGAGTACTTGAAAGTTTCGAGTACTCGATACAACGAGTCAAGCTCGGGCTCGGCTCGGCTCGAAAAAATTGAAGCTCGGCTCGGCTTTTCGAACTTTCTGCACAGCTCTAGTTTTAATAATTCCTTTTCATCTTCTTTCCTGACATCCTTTGGTTTCATACCAATAGTTCGATGTTTTTGATTGTTATATTTTAAAATTAGAGATAGTAAAATATCTTCTCATTTATAACTTCCTCCTAAGTTGAACTGTGGCCACTTCATATTTTTGAGTGTTCGGTTAAATCTTTCAATTATAATTATTAAACTCTGTAATATGATTGCTAAATATGTTTAAAATAATTAAAAAGATTCGTATTCGTAATCAGCGACCCCGAAACCCCCGAGTAAGGATTTTGAAGCTAAATTTTAAAAAAATGTACATCGAACAATAAATTTTCATAAAGTTTTGAGATTATAGGCGCCTTTTTAAAAAATAACAGGTTTATTTACAAAAGAAAGATATGTAATTTGAAAGTAGCACAATCGAGTGCACGATTTATAGAAATGTGACCCGGTAAACATTTTTTTATATTTAAATTTAAGATTAAAAAAAATCATTAAAAAATTGTGTTATTTTTTAATTATATGCAATAAAATATTGTTAAACAATTTTGTAATAATTTATAAACATGGGTAATCCATGCCTAAAAAATCAAAGTTGCACCCTAGTTCTTCGATTTTGTTGAAACTTTGAAATTTTGAAGTGGAATACATGCCAGTAAAAAGCCTTAATTCGATTAAAAAATTTTTTGAAAAATTTCGAATTTACGAGGTTTTTAACATTTTGAAAATGGTATATCTTTTAGGGAAATAAATAAAATTTTCAAGGACTTTAGGAGATATTAAATTTTTTTACCTTGCGCGCAACCGTAAATAGCGCATTTTCCAGCTATAGCTGGAAAATGCTCTATATACAAACTATTGCTCAAAGTCACCTAGTCGTAAATTTTAACCGAATTCGATTTTTCTTTTTGGAGAATGTCAGGCTATAAATTCGTAAGAATACTGTGCAAATTTTAAATTTATATTTGTTTAAACAAAATAATATTATTATTGTTAATTACTAACTATTTACTAAATAGTATACTTAAAAGATGCAGTTTTCTCTTATCATGCAAATTTACCAAACTTTTTTGATATGCAGATTTACATTAAAAATAAAATTATATTTTTAACAAAAATAAAAAAAACAATTTATTTAATTATTAATTAACTTTTAATTAGGGTTGGTAAAATTTCTCCTAATTATATTATTTTTCTTTTAAAAAATTTAAATTGTAATTACTAAAAAAAAGAAGAAAAAATTTAAAAAAAATAAACTTAGTTAAAAAACTATTTAAATAATTGTTAACAACAATCGTATTTAATATTAATTGTGTTACTCTCCTTTCTTAAAGTTTATTTCTCTTAATTTTGTAAACTCAGTAAAGTATTTTTGTTTTTAATGTCTCAAAAATATTTAAAATTCAAAAGCTTTTAATGCAGGTAATTTGGTTTTTATTTAATATTTGTAATCATGATTAACAAATAATTTTTTTAAAGTCGTTTTCACAATTTTTTATTTGCATGTGTTCTGTGACAATTTCTTAATCGAAGAACTATTAGGAAACAACTTTAATTTTTTTGGCATGGAGCTACTCAGATTAAAATTAAAAGTACAATTATAATTTAATCAATTTTTAAATAAATTATTGTTTTTATTTTTGTTTAAAATATGATTTTATTTTTAATGTAAATCTGCATATCAAAAAAGTTTGGTAAATTTGCATGATAAGAGAAAACTGCATCTTTTAAGTATACTATTCTGTGAATAGTTAGTAATTAACAATAATAATTTGTTTAAATCTTACTTAAATAATAATAATTATGTTTTAAAAGACCCCGCACTTTTACTATTGAATTTAGCTCTTAGCCAATTTTTTTGTAACTTTGCAGATTTGTAGTTATTGACCTTCTGAACAAAAAATATATGGGACAAAATTCAAAATAATGACCAGTTTTTGAGATACAGACGGTCAAAGTTCAAAAAAATCAAATATCGGGTATTAGTCGTTCAAGAATGTTTTGTTGACAAAAGTCAATTGAATTCGCTTGAAACTGGTTACTCGGGGGTTTTTAAGGTCGCTGATATTGAATATGATGTTAGATTTTCAAAATTCAAAATGTCGACTCCAATATGGCGGACACATTTTGAGAAAAGTCAATTGAAATCGCTTGAAACTGATTACTCGGGGTTTTTAAGGTCGCTGATAACGAATATGATGTTACATTGGTAAAAACACACTTAGGTAGAGAGAAAAATAGACAAAGAGAGGGGAAGAATCTAATAGCTTAATAAAATGTTAGAAAGAAACGTAGAAAGATATACAGATAGTTGTAACATAAGGTGATAAAGCAGTTTAAGGCAAGATCAAAAAATAATTCAGCAGTTTAAAGAATTAGTATGTGATTCAGCCGTTGAAGGCAAGAGCAGGGGGTGATTTACAAGTTTAAGTCAAGATAAGTTAGTGATTTTCTAATTCAAGTGTTTTTTTTATTCTGCATGCTCTTCATTTTGGTGCTATATCTGCTGCAATTAAGATATTGTTCGTAAGTGTTGTTTCTGGGTATTTTACATTTCCTTGATGCCGTGCATAGTCCAGAAATCACAATATGTCAATCAGTAACATAATGATCCATATACTCCTGGGAATTTTCGAAAACCAATCTTGTTATTTATTATCAAACTTACACATTGTATGCTTGGGTAATAAAAGATAAGTTTCTTAAAGTCGTCAGGCAATCCTTGTCTTAACTTACATGATGAAGTCAATAAATGTTATTTGCAATGTTTTTCATGTTTCTAAGTTGGTAGTAAAACAGTAAAAAGATGCCATTTTTATCAAAATAATGTCGTCACGCCATAACTGCACTATAGATAGTCTAACCACGTTATTATTTTGGTTAGTAATGATGCAAGAGTAGTTATTATTATTAACTATTAGGGTTGCAGCCGCTTAGCAGCCGCTGACGCTTGGATAATCCCTTTACGTCCCCAAAGTCCTACTAAACCGCCTGACCTAAGCCCAAAGCCCCTTCGATAGAAACAGGACCGCGGCCAGTCCTTCAGTAGCGATTGCTGTCTCCTCGAGGAAGTAACAACCTGTAAACTGATATCGTTCCCTCACCAAAGCAGGGCATCGACACAGAATGTGAGCTGAGGTTTCGTTTTCCTCACCACATTTACGGCATTTAGGATCCTCGACGATGCCCATCTTATGCCTGTGATAGCGTAAATCTCCATGGCCTGTTAACAAACCTGTTATGATTTTCGCCTCTTTTCTATTAAGCTTGCGGAAATGCGCCGCTCTTTTAGGATTTAAGTTTTCCCCAATGAGTGCTTTGGCCTGTCTACAACCTGCAGCTGCCCGCCACTCTTTTTGGTGCTCTAGTGTCCGCCATTGTTTAAATTCCAAAGTCAGACACTTGTTGGAGACACCAACTATTGGTTCTGGTCCGATAAATCGTTTCCTAGCGCCTTCTTTGGCTAGTTCATCCGCTACGTTATTACCCTTAATTCCACAGTGTCCTGGGACCCAGATGAGGGTAACACGGTTAATTCCAGCTAGCCTGTTGAGCGCCTCGTGGCACTCTCCGACCAGTTGGGATGTCGTAACATATCGTTTCAAAGCGCAAATGGCTGCCTTGCCGTCCGAGGCAATATAGATATTTCTATCCTGGCAGCGCTCTAGAGCCTCAAAAGCACCGTAGAGAATCGCTACAATTTCGGATTGTAAAACAGTAGTGATGGTTCCCAAACTATATGCGAGAGCCACCCCCACTGCTTCTTGATAGACACCTGCGCCTGCGCCAATTCTTCCCTTCGATCCGTCCGTATACCAGACAATAACATCCCTGGGAAGAAGGGCCGGCCCATCATGCCAATCCTCTTTATTAGGTATACTTATTCTATACTTCTTGTCAAAGAGGTCAAAGAGTGGAGTCACCTTATCTCTAATCATATTGAGAATGGGTTTTTCCACCAATTTGCTGGGGAGACGCCGTTTGCCAACTTCCATACGGCCTCTGTCCCCACCTAATCTCAGGGCAGCTTTCGCCGCCTCTGCTTTAATGATCAGGGGTAAAGGTTCCAGTCCCAGAAGAGCACCAAGGGCCATCGTGGGCGTAGTGCGCACAGCACCAGTAATGCTCCCCAGGACCAGCCTCCTTACGCCCTCCAACCGGTCTTTTGCCGTTTTAAGTTCAACTCTGCTCCACCAGACCACAGACGCATAGGTCAGCCTAGGAAGCAGAATCGATTCATAGATCCACAAAAGTGTATCCGGTTTAAGACCCCAGCTACATCCTATAGCTCTCCTACATTGCCATAGAGCAGCTGTGAGTTTATTACACTTCTGATCCAAGTGTTCTTTCCAAAGAAGCTTATTATCTAAGATGACTCCTAGGTACTTCGCTTTCTTTGTGAATTGGAGTTCTTTTCCAGACAGTTTTAGCATACATGTGGCTTTCCACTTGTATCGTCTGGTGAAAATAACAGCTTCCGTTTTTGCTGGATTGACTGACAAACCAGTTTGTCCGTACCATCCATCTACCATATTTAACGCTTGCTGCACCACACCCAGTAATACATCCACATGAGGACCGCGAGCGATTAATAAGATATCGTCCGCATAACCAATCGCATGAAATCCTTTCTCACTGAGGAGTCTTAGCAGTTCATCCACTACCAGAAACCAAAGTAAGGGCGATAGAACTCCTCCCTGAGGACATCCAGAATTAACTGTTCCTCGAAGGGTTGAGCTCCCTTTAGTTGTTAATAGGTTTTTTGTTACCCAACATGTGACAGGTCCAGTCAACAATGGTTGTGGGAATTCTATGAGAGATCATGGCTTCCTTTATAATCTCCGAGGAGGTATAATTGAAAGCTCCCTCTATATCCATGAAAACACCCACTGCGAAACCCTTATCCTGTAGCTGTCCATCTATTAAGTTAACAGCTCTGGCAAGGGCTGATTCTGTAGAACATCCCGTTCTATAGGCATGCTGATCTCTATGCAAAGGATTTTGCTTTAAGATCTCACTGCGGATGTATCTATCCACTAATCTTTCAACCAACTTCAGAATGAAAGATGTTAGGCTAATTGGACGAAAATCCTTTGGTGAGGTATATCCGTTCCTGCCAGCCTTTGGTATGAAGACGACTTTAGTGCCCCTCCACGCTTTTGGGACATATCCAAGAGTTAGACTTGCCCTGATAAGCCTTACCAACGGTCCGACCGCCTGATCCATCGCCCTTTGCAAAAGGACAGGGAAAACGCCGTCTGGTCCGGGAGACTTATAAGGGCTAAAGGATTCCACGGCCCACCTGACCCTCTCGGCAGTCACGATTCCATTAGCCAACTGTCTCCGCGGCCTATATTCAGCCTGCGGTAGTTTACTCAGAGGCCAAGAATCGGGACCGCCCTTCTCAGACTTAGAAAAGCCTGGGAAATGGGTCTGGACCAGGTGAGCCAAAGTCTCCTCGTCTGACTCGGCAAATCCTCCGTTAGGCAGTCTTAAGGTGCCTAAAATTGCATCTGGGTTTTTTGAAAGCAGTTTGTCTAACCGCGCTGCCTCTTTGTCCTTATCGATGCTGGAGCAGAAGGCAGTCCAGCTACCCTGTTGTGCCTTCCTTATTTCATTTCTATAGTTGTCCCTCATTTTTGCATTTCTGAGGTTTTCTAGCCTCTCATTCCACCAGTAGGTCTCTTTTGCGGAACGAACTTTCGTTGGTTTGCAGCTGTTCTCAAAAGCTGTTATTATGGCTGTTGTAAAAGTACCAGCCACCTCATCGAGGGTTTCATGATCTCTAATCCTGCCTGGTAATACAGAAAGTGTCTCCTTCAGCTCTGCGCTGTATTTAGCCCAATCCGTTTTCCTGGGATTACGAATCCACTTGGTTTCCGAAGGGACCACAGCCTCCAGCTCGAAGACTATCTGAAAATGATCAGAAAGTGAAGGTTCATTAGATACTCTTCATCTTTTCACCTTGTGTGCAATACTGCACGAGCAGAGGGTGATATCAATCACCTCCTCCCTGACAGCATTACTGAATGTCGGTACCTTACCCGTGTTTAGAATATCCAGTCCTGTTCCCAATAGATATTCCAATAGCTCCTGTCCCCTTTGGTTGTTCTTTGAGCTCCCCCACACCCTGTGTTGTGAGTTAGCATCACAGCCCAACAAAAGGGACAGTCCCCTCTCTGCACAGTAATCCACCAATTTACATACCTCATTTGGAGGATTAACATTGCTATCATACGGAAAGTAGGCCGATCCAATGACCATCCTTCCGATACCCTCGAAGTCGGTCAATACCGCCATCAGGTCTCCAGTGCACAGGTCCAGCAAAGTTACAACATTAATGCCCTTTGTAAGGATGCACGCTCTTGGTTTGGTAGCCTTGGGGTCCCTGTAAACATTAAAGCCAGCCCCCCCAAGTCCCCTAATAGCACCTTGAACTAACCATGGTTCTAGAATTAGTGATATGCCAGTGTGCATCCTAGTCATGCCCCTCATCAAAACTGCTGAGGCGCCTTTACTATGATGCAAGTTAATTTGTTTAAGGGTAAGCTTACGGGCAGCCATTATGGTTGCTATTCACTTACCTCTTTTTCTTCAGACCCATCCTGACCAAGGCTAGCAACCCTAAAGGTTACCCGACCGAAGTCATAGAAGGGTCTGAAGTCGAGAGCAGCAAGAGCTCTCGCTTGACTCTCAGGGACCTGTATGACCAAGAGAAATTTTCTCTCAGCCATACTAGCCGCCTGAGGTCCGTCAATATTGACATGGCGCCAAGTTGACGTTTTCAGTGAGGGGTTGTACGCCTCAAGAGTCCTGAAGACCACTTGCACGTCCTCCGGTTCACCCGGGATCCGCACCGTAGCCTTCAGCATCCTTTGGAGCACCTCCACCCCTTTATTCTGGGGCCCTTCAGTCAAGCCAGATCCAACCTGCTCCATGACCGTTGGTCCGTCAGCCCGCAATTGGACCGTTGGGCCAGCCGATGGAGGCGGTTGGCTCACCACCTCGGAACCAGGGGTCGTCGTGTCTTTAGCCGCCGAGGAGACCTCAGACGCAGCCGCCTCGTCTCCTTGGCGTGTGTCAATTTTTAGGCTTTTAAAATGAGACTCCATATAAGTCCCACGAGTAGCTAGGGAAAACAAAACGTCCACTCCTGCAGAGCCCCGCATGTAGGAGTAAGGAATCAAATTAGTACAGGGAGGTCTCCCGGTATCCCTGACCGCCGTTTGCGACACCACCATCCACAGCGCCCCGGACAGATCGACCATCCACCAGCCAGAGCCCCCACCGGACCGGTCCCCCGAGCTTTACGGGTTCACAGCCCGGCCAGTACAGCCCAGACCAACGTCCGGCCGATCCGCCCGGGACACGCGGCGGCTTTGGTAACCCTGGTGCCATTCATCCATCGACATGTATCCGTACGTCTTAGATTGGGGGCGGAGCTCGCGCTCATTACTCTAGTTCCTTTGCCACGGAAACCAGAGGGACCGTTTCTTAGTAAAGGCCCCGCAGGCAACAGTCTCCTCCGCTTCCAGTGGTGGTCATTACTTCCCACCAATGGTCTGTGTATCGTCGTGTGCAATCGGAAGGACTACAGGAACTGTATAATAACGAAAATGATGACAGTATTCGAGAAGCGCACTTGCATTTGTTCCACCGGACGATGTTCCTGAAGTATTCGATTTATTTTTAGACCAAGTTCCAGAGGAATTTGTATCAATCGCGGAATATTTTGAGGTTACAATTTATTTATTATTATATATTGTAATATTTCATATTTTCATTATAATTAATAATACTTTTTCTTTCAGACTACTTATATTCGTGGAAAAGTAGCCCGAGGCAGAAGAAAAGCAGTGGCTGTTAGATATGCTCCAGAACTGTGGAACCAACACCAGGCTGTGATTCAAAAACTTGCTAGAACGAATAATTCTTCGGAAGGCTGGCATAACAGATTTCAGGTCATTGTGGGTCGGCATCATCCCAGTTTGTACGCTTTCCTAACAGAATTGCAGCAAGAGCAAGGTGACGTGGAATGTATGCAAAGTCAGCTTACATTAGGACAAAAAATACGAAATTTGCCTTCAAATAATTTTCAACGCAATGAAGAAAAAATTTTGAGTATCGTGACTCGCTACGAAACATTTGCTAAGGACAACCGACAGTTAGAATACATTAAATTACTTGGATACCATATACATTTTTAAAATCACATATTTTATATAACCTTTTTTTATACATTGGTTTTGGAATAAATTTTTTTACTTTGGATATTTTTAAATTTTGGACTTTTTGAACTTCTGGATATTCTGACTATTGGACCTTTCGAAACTTTGGATATTTTGTATTGGACCTTTCAAATTGGACTTTCTGTCTTGGACCTTTTACTTTGGACCTTTTGTACCTATACCCTTACGATCCCTAGGAGAAGTGCAAGAGTAGTTACACGGAGAGAAATCTGTTGCGAATAATGCATGAAGTAGACACTTACTAGCGTAAAGTATGAGAAGTTCACCTGAGTATGAGAGTCGACTCCACCTAATATTCAGGCGGACTCGAGCAATAAATAGGCCCCTTTGTTAGGATTTTACCATCAAAGAATCTATGGAAAAAGTACAATAAAAGCTACTTGAGATAAAACATTTAATAAAAAATAATGAGGATCCTCATTTGATTACCTTGCGCTATTTCGTTTGAAACTGACAAATATCATTAGAAGCATAATCTGGAATGCTTATTTATCTGAAGTGCAGAATAGTTGAATTAATCTCTTGTTGTGGCAAACTGGCGCCTAATAATATTTTTTTATCATCGAACACTAATCGTATTTGTTGTCTTGAATCCTTCAAATAGATTCTACACGCCATTTTAAAAAACTGCAATATTCATCAGTTATTCATAAAAACGTTTTAACTATAATAATATAAAAACAGTAGAAAAAAGTGCAAAAAAACTTGTTTTTTGTTTTTGAGTTTACCTTGGTAAAAGTAGCTATAAAGAAAGATACTTTAATAGTTAGGAAAGAACAAGTAGCAGTTGTAAATAATGCAAAACAAGATCAAATATATGTGAAACGAAAAAAAAGTAAATGAATATCAAGAAGACTCGAACAAGGAGGTGAAACTTAGCTGTTTTCTTACGATGTTGACTTCACTTCTTTTTCTCGCAGCGTTGACCTTCATTGATTTTGACAAGCTATGAGTGCTGTAAGTTTCAATATATTACCGTATTCAATTCTACGCGAAGTAAAATAGTCATATCCTCTGTTCCAAAAGAGAATTCTCTGTTCTTTTCGTTGAATTTTTTTGCAATTGTTTTCTTTTGCCTTTATTTCTTTATTTCATTTAAATGAACTCTCAAATAAGTTAGACTATTCATTTTATTCATTTTTTTCCTTTTAGGTTTCATTTACTTTTTTTCATTTTCACTTACGTTTGTTTTTGTTTTGCATTATTTCCAATTGCTTTTTGTTCTTTTTTAACGATTAAAGTATCTTCCTTTATATCTACTTTTACCAAAGTAAACTATCAAACAAGAAATAAGTTTTCTGCTCTTTTTTTACTGTTTTTTATATTATTACAGTTAAAACGTTTTTGTGAATAATTATTGACTATTGTAGTTTTTCAAAATGGCGTTCAGAGTCCGTTTGACGTGTTATACGTGTAATGCCGAATTTGGAAGGCAACAAATGCGATTAATGGTCGGTGATGAAAATATTATTAGGCGCCAGATTGCCATAACAAGAAGAGATCAACTCAATCATCCTGCGCTTCAGGTAAATGATAATTCTAGATTATGCTTCCAATGCTATATGTCAATTTCAAATGAAATAGCACAAGTTAATGAGGATCCTAATTGTCTGCGATTGAATGTTTTATCTCAAACAGCTAGCAGCTCTTGTGTCATTTGTAACCAAAATGATAACGTAGTTAGACTATCTGTAGACTGTAGGGTAAAAGTCTTTGTAGAAAGAGACATTTACATGCCTGAAAATGTTAGAGTGTGTCCACATCATTTAGATGAAAATGGCATCTTCTTTAATATTTTACTGCCAGGTTTACGTTCCATCAATAGACCTTGCAACATTAATGGACATATTCTTGTATTATTTCTGCAGTGTTTGAGAAAAGAGTGCACCAAAAAAGATAGACTTTCAGATGAAAATAATTTAAGTGATGAAGAATTTGCGTGCATTGCTCCTATCACAAAAGTTCAGTTTCAAGAACTGTATATATTTTGTGATCCAGTCATGTAACACGGAAACATGAGAAACATTACAAAAAAACATTTATTGACTTTCTTATGTAAGTTAAGACAAGGATTGACTGATGACTTTCTAAAGCTTATCTTTGATTACTCAACCATGCAATGTGTGAGTTTGATAGTAGATAACGTAAGAAAGTCATTAATGTTAAGGTTTTTTCCCGAAAATATTGGCATCAGATCAATAATCCGCCAGAAGTTTATAGATAGGCATGTTACTGATTTCGCTAATGCTTTATACAACCCTGAACCGAATGAAGCTAAGGCTATTATTGCCATTGATACAATATTCGCGTATATGCAAAAAAGTACAAACTTTCGAGTACTGCGTCAATCATATGCCCTTCACAAAGGGAAACATTTATTAAAACCCACCATGTTGGTGGCTCCTGACGGCTATATTTTGTCAATTTTCAGACCACACTTCTCTGATGCTAGAAATAATGATGCTCAGATCTTGCGACAACAATTTGAAAATAATGTTGATACATTAAGAGAGTGGTGTCAAAACGGTGATATATTGCTAGTTGATAGAGGATATCGCGATGTGACGCCACTTTTGGAACGTTTGGGAATCAACATCAAAATGCCAGCTGTTCTTAATCGAGGTGAGAGGCAACTAACCACAGAAGATGCTAACGCATCTCGTTTGGTTACGAAGAGTCGATGGATCGTGGAAGCTAGAAATGCACACTTTCGATTAGTTTTCAAGTTCCTCGCTGGAACTATTAGCATCTGTCATGCAAAAAATCTTAATAGTTTTTATTCTATAGCAGGAGCTATTTTAAATCGTTTTCATCCACTGATTCATATGGAAGGTGCTACTGTTGAGCTTGCTAGACGAATGTTAGTGCAATCACAAACACCTAACGTTGTTCAAACCCGAGTGGAACTGGATAACCTCCGAAGGCGAAATGCCCAATGGAGACGCTTAAATCGCAACCATGCAGTAGAATTCCCAATTTTAAGTGTGGACAATATTAAAGATTTAATGATCGGAGTGTACCAAGTCAGTTTAGCACCTTCTTATATTCAAGATAAAGTGGAAAGAGAAAACGACGAAGAATTCCAGTTCGTTGAAAACACTTAAATAAACCCGGCTTTCCGAGAATTAGAACATATTCTCGCTTCAGAAACGCAACTAGACATCAAACGTTTATTTCTTTTCAAATAAATGAGCACAATGATGATCCCAACAATAACAATGACCGAATTCTAGGATACTATTGTACTTGTCAGACTGGAGCAAGGACACTTGGTTCGTGTGCCCACGTGGCAAGCATCTTTTGGTTCCTGGGATATGCACGGCAACAAGAAAATGCAAAGTATCCGGACACGTCACTTCTAAACCACATACTTGATGCAGCAGACAGAGTACACAACATTGATAATGCAGAAAGAGTTGAAATAATAAACGAGTAAAAAAGTCTAATATTTTTTTCAACTCATTCTAGATCTAGCCTCAATTATCTGAATCAGTTCATGATTTTGCCTTAATTAGCTGAATCACTTTTTATTCTTGCCTTAATTGGCTGAATCAGTTCATGATTTTGCCTTAATTAGTTGAATCACTTTTTGATCTTGCCTTAATTGGCTGAATCAGTTCATGGTTTTGCCTTCAACGGCTGAATCACTTTTTGATCTTGCCTTAATTGGCTGAATCAGTTCATGGTTTTGCCTTGAACGGCTGAATCACTTTTTGATCTTGACTTAATTGGCTGAATCAGTTTATGATTTTGCCTGCAACGGCTGAATCACTTTTTGATCTTGCCTTAATTGGCTGAATTAGTAAATGATTTTGCGTTCAACGGCTAAATCACATACTAATTCTTTAAACTGATGAATTATTTTTTGATCTTGCCTTAAACTGCTTTATCACCTTATGTTACAACTATCTGTATATCTTTCTACGTTTCTTTCTAACATTTTATTAAGCTATTAGATTCTTCCCCTCTCTTTGTCTATTTTTCTCTCTACCTAAGTGTGTTTTTACCAATGTAACATCATATTCGTTATCAGCGACCTTAAAAACCCCGAGTAATCAGTTTCAAGCGATTTCAATTGACTTTTCTAAAATATGTCCGCCATATTGGAGTCGCCATTTTGAATTCCATAAATATTTTCTTAAAATTGTTTAAATAATAAGATTACATTGAAAATTTTATTAAATTTCATTTATTTCCCTTAAAGATATACTATTTTCAAAATTTCAAAAAAAAATTTAAAAACCTCGTAAATCCAAAATTTTTCAAAATTTTTTAAAATCGAATTAAGACTTTTTACTGGCATGTATTTCACTTTAAAATTTCGAAGATTCAACAAAATCGAAGAACTAGGGTGCAACTTTAATTTTTTAGGCATGGAGCTACCCTATATTTGTACATTTTCATATACTGTTTCTGTTTCAAGTGTCTCCTACAATCGCGAAGTAGCGTAACAAATCTTCTCTCATTTTTTGTATAAAAATTATGTTTATATATTAAATATTATTCTTTCATACTTGAAAATATTTAAAAAGTAAAAGTGAAATGATTTACTAATACAGCAACTTCTTTAGAACAAAAATTTGCAAAAGACAATCAAAACAATAATGATCATATTCTACACATAAAATGACATTTAACGATTTTATCTTAATTGATAATATTAGTAGTCGACGTTTGTTCAGACGTTAAAAACATTCAATTATTATCTGCCCACGTGGAAAAGTTCCCGGAGTCTCCCGGAAGATTCTCGGGAGCAACTCCCGGGAGTCTCTTGGAGTCGTTTCCGGGAGTAACTCCTGGGAGTCTCTCGGGAACTTTTTCAGAAGATTCCCAGGAACAATTCGGGGAGATTCCCGGGGATTTTTTGGAAGATTCCCAGCAACATTTCCAGGAGTAATTTTGTGAATTTTTGTAAAAATTCACTTAAGAATGCCAAAAATTGTATAAATATATTATATTTACATACCTTTCATATTTATTAAATAAAATAATATCTTGTAACTTTTCAACAAGTTTAAGAAATAAACTTACATTTAAATTTAAAGGGTAGAAAAATTGTGTTTGTACACGAAAAAAAAGTGTTACCTGGAACAGCGAAAGTATTAATTAAAATAACTAAAAATTTTGCTTATTTAATAGAGTTATAATAGTGCCATGAATAGCTTTTTTTGTTTAGGTAAACATTTTTTTTATATTCTTTTTGATAATACTTTTAGACACAATAGGGGAGATATAATATGTGTTTCTAAACAACAACAACAACATGTATTTGTTACTCGAATATTATATCTGTGTATGTATTATAAAAACATTTAATTTAATTTAATTAATAATTAACATTATGTATCTAATTCAACTTTTTAAAAATGTTTAGTAAAAACATTACATTTTTTGCTGAACATTGTAAAAAAGTTAAATCGAAAGTGTGATTAAACGAAATAAACGCGATTATCCAACTTTGACTACCTATCCAACACTGAACACTCTCCCCTATTGTGTCTAAAAGTATTATCAAAAAGGATATAATAAAAATGTTTACCTAAACAAAAGAAAACTTTTCATGGCACAATTATAACTCTATTAAATAAGCAAAATTTTTAGTTATTTTAATTAATACTTTCGCTGTTCCAGGTAACACGTTTTTTCATGTACAAACACAATTTTTCTACCCTTTACATTTAAATGTAAGTTTATTTCTTAAACTTGTTAAAAAGTTACAAGATATTATTTTATTAAATAAATATGAAAGGTATGTAAATATAATATATTTATACAATTTTTGGCATTCTTAAGTGAATTTTTACAAAAATTCACAAAATTACTCCCGGAAACGACTCCAAGAGACTCCCGGGAGTTGCTTCGGAGAATCTCCCGGGAGACTCCGGGAACTTTTTCACGTGGGCGTTATATACGAATAATAATATATAAGTCCAATTTTTTGGGAAATTAATGAAGACATTTATTATAACACATTGTTATTAATTTTTAATTCTATTAGAACAAATAAATATTAAATGTAAAATAAATTATTTATTATTATATAATTACCTAGAAGGCAAACTTGCGGAAAAAATAATATCGTAAAATTATAATAAATAATGTTATAAATAAACGTTATACTTATAAATAAATTACTTTTTATTTAATTCGTTGAATTAGACATATTATTTATTTATTTAGTTACACAGGCGTATATTTCCTTAATACTAGCGTTAAAAGTGTTTCTTGTGGAATTCTTCTTACATACTATACTTGTACTTTAAAGTGCTATAGGACACAAAATACAAGGCGGTATAATATACTATTTTTTAGAAAATATAAGAAATTCCTAGAATTATTCTAGTACTAGTATGGGGCACAGTGTATTTTAAATTTTAACTAAAAGTCATTTGTTCAGTTTTATAAAGTACGTGAAAGATTAGTTGACTGCGCTTGAAAATTCTGTAGAGAATGTGCAGTGTGCGTTGCGCGTTTCTATACAAGGTAAATGACAACTGATCGTCTGTTTTCTATTGTGGTTATTTTAGATGTGAATTTACTATTATTTTATGAAAAACAAATAGTGTTAATATATATTTGTCTTCATGAATTGACTTTTAAAAAAATATTTTTTATGTTGTGTTTCTCACAAAACAGAATGTTATGTAATTCTCAGTTTTCAGTGAAATAGAATGTCTTTCAAGTCGTGAAAAATTTCACCATGTGGTACTTAAGAACAATTCGATACGTACTTTTAAGTGTTAAGTGTGTGTTTATATTTAAGTTATACGGGAATATGTGTGTGTAATAGGTTAGTTCAAAAGTGTTGATAAACGTCGAAAAGTGATACAATAATAATTGTTCTTTGTTTGTGTGATTAATTATCCAAATATGTGAATGAATAAGTGAATTTCAGAAAAACTGTTAACAAGTGGAAATTACATTTTTTATTTTACAGAAATATACAATTTTTTTGAATGTCAATGAAATTCTCAAGCAAGGTACTAGAAATTTTTATTGACTGCTTTTAAAACTCTCATGCAAAAGTACTAGACTGTTTCTAGTATTTTGTGTCGCATCTAGAACTCAAGTACCGGGTCAATGAAAATTTCACGTACTTTTTTCTGTGTACTCACATTTGCCTGGACCACCCGCCTAATAGGGTTTCTCGCCAGTGAAAGGGAAACTGTAGAAAACCTCTCCCAGTACAACCGATTTATCAACAGTAGAATTCTAATGGTGTGTGCCGGACAATCATCGACGGTGCACATCATTATACTTCGACGTCAAATCTCCTGCTCAGATTATCTCACGTGTCGGAAAAATTTTCAGGTTAATGGGCGCGAGCCAAGTACTCCCTTAGTTCTAAGAAGATCGGGGTAAATTTTGTAATTGCTAATATCCTGAATATTGTCAAGGGATTTGGCGCTTGCGTTAAAAGAGCTCAATGGTTTCGTCAACGATTGACGATATTCCTGGATCGACCGCCGTCTAGATCGCAATGATAAAAAAAAAAAAAATAAATGATTGTTTGTTACTCTGACGTTTTGTGTGAAGGTACCTCATGGTGAGTTAGACGTCGACTAAAATCATATCGTCGCTTGGGGGCAGCAACATGCCGACTCAGCTGAACGGTGAAAAAGATGCCGTTTCAAAAAGAAAAGTGAAAAACATGCCATTTCCCGAAAGCGCTGAGAAATATACCTTCTTCAAACGAACGGTGAAGAACATGCCTTTTCAACCGTTAATATTAAATATAATAATAAATAAATAATTAATATAATAATATTAATAATTATAAATTAATCAATTAATTAAATTAATTAATTAATCATTAATTGTTTATAATAAATATAATATTATTAATTATTTATAATTAATATAATATTATTAATATAATATGAATATTAAATATTAACGGTTGAAAAGGCATGTTCTTCACTTTTCGTTTGAAAAAGGTATGTTTCTCAGTGCTTTCGCGAAATGGCATGTTTTTCACTTTTCTTTTTGAAACGGCATCTTTTTCACCGTTTAGCTGAGTTGGCATGTTGCTGCCCCAAGCGACGATATGTACCATAAGTCTTAATCTAATTCATTAAACAATTGTCGATAACGCTTGATTTTTATTGGGTTTACCCATTTTACCCCCTTGAGATAATTATTAGTTAAGGTAAATTTAATTATACATCTTATTTACTGTCGACCTTCAGTCGACTGGCGCCGGGCGCCCGCGGTTTTAATATATTATTTTATATCTTAAACCCTCACAGCATTGAAGCCTGCCGCGTGAAGTGAAGAATTTTTATTTAAATAATTTTTAGTAATTTTTACTTAAGATAAGAAGATTCTGTTTCAATTGGCGCCCAACGTTAGGCCGTTGGGATAAAACTTCTGTTTTTCTTGTATTAAATATTAAAGTTGTGAAATTACCAAATTTTAAATAAAATTTTGTTGGAAATATTAATTATAAAAGTGCAGAATAATAATGTCGTTTTTGCAACGTCGTCTCAAGGTGTTTATTTTGTATATTTCATTTTTATGAATCAAGTGTTGACAGCTGTAGGTATTGTGACTAATATTGTGAATTCGATAATCATTGAGTGTATACTATACTTGCCAGATTTTTAATTTTATTTTATAGGGGAAACCGGGGCTAAACCGGACGGATTTGGTCTTTGACCAGAAAACTCATACAAAAACATATTTTTTGCTATAGAGTAATATACCGTTTTGAAGCTTGTACCTTCACCTACAAATCGCACTTGTTCGATTTTAAAAAACTACAGTAGCTTTGGAGATATATTGCTTCGAAGGTGACTACCTCGAAAACGAAAATACGAAAATTGGTGGGGCTAAACCGGACACAGCTAATTAATTAAAGAATGAGACAAATTTTCGTTTTTTTGTAGAAAAGACAAATAAATTCTTCTTTTATTTTTTTGCAGATACTTCTATACAAAGAATATAATATAAACTGTAAAATCGGTAATTAATATAATATAAAATGAATTACAGTTTTCAGACTTGTCTGTTTGTAGCAACTCGCTTGCGAATTCGAGTTTTAATATAAATTATTTATTTATAAAATGGTTCTATGCAAAGAATATAATATAAAATAGTTAATTAGTATAAAATAAATTAAAGTTTTCAAAGATTTGGTTGTTTTTTACCACGATGTCCGATTCAGCCCCACACCATCATCTTATAATTAACCTGCAATATATTTTTTCTTCTTAACGTTTTCCATTAAACTTTTTTTTCTACTAAACTCAGTTCACCTTGAGCTAAAAGAAAAATTGCAGTATGATATTTGCACTTTAACTTTAACGCTAAAAACCCAAAAAAATGAGAAATTTTTTTTTTACTTTTACCTCAAAAAATTACATTTATATATATTAACGGCAACTATTATTACAAGAAAAATGACACGTCCCTAAAACCTCATGCAGCATATGCATCACGAAATTGCGTGTTCATAGGTTATTTACATGATTTGAAATTCTTCATGGTTTCGGAAATATTTGACTTGTCCGGTTTAGCCCCGGTCTCCCCTAAATGAGGTTTTAAAAATTTTATTTTCTTATTCTTGTATCAGGTAATATTAAAATTTTATTTTTGACTAAATTAATAAAATAATTTTTGTGTGTTACTCGGAGAATTTTGAATCTTAGAAAACTAGTGGTTTTCATGGCAACAAATAATTGTTTATTTTTAATTTTGTTATTTGTCACGAAAGTCAACCTGCCTATGTTTTTGTGATATCTGTGTATACCAATTAAAATGCCAAAAGCAAGAATACACATGACCAAAATCGTTCGAAAGTTTGTTTATCCTAATTAAAGGGTGTGAATTTATCTTTCGGCACTTAAATATTGAATATTAAAGAAGCAATCAATGATCCGAATCAATTTCTCAAATAAATTTTTTAAGGTAGATCATGATTAATTTATTCCTTTTAATTATAATTGCTTTAGACCAATAGAAAAATAAACAAATTCCTCCCACTTTTAAAATCAATTTTTCTATTAGTTGGCAGATTTAAACAAAATGGAGAAAAAAATTTATATTTAAAAAATAAAATATATAATTTAAACCCACAAAAGAAATAAAGGATGTTTTAGACCAATAAAAATAAAGTTTAAACTCCTCCTACATTTAAAATCAATTTTTCTATTTGTTGGTAGATTTAAACAAAATTGAGAAAAAAAATTAAATTAAAAAAAACATATATAATTCCAACCCCCAAAAGAAATAATGGATGTTTTAGACTAATAAAAATAAAGTTGAAACTCCTCCTTCATAAAGAAATAAATTTTTCTATTTGTTGGTCAAGTTAAACAAAATGAAGAAAAAAAGTTATATATTTAAAAAAAACACATAATTCCAACACCAAAAAAAAGTATATGACTTTGACCAATATCAAAATAATGTTGAAACTCCTCCTTTATAAAGAAAGCTATTTTTTTATTTGTTGGTCAAGTTACACAAAATAGAACAAAAATTTATATTAAAAATAACATACATAGTACCAACACCCCAAAAGAAAAAATGGATATTTTAGACCAATAAAAAAATATACAAACTCCTCCTACTTTTAAAATTAATTTTTCTATTTATCCCTCTGGGCACGGAAACGTGTTTGTTCTAGAAACGTTCCTAAAACGTTTTTAAAACGTTTCATGTCCTCTACATAATGTCTTTAAAACGTTTTATGTTCTAAAAACGTTTTTAGAACATTGGACGTTCTTAAGCCGTTATGTAGTAGACATGAAACGTTCTAAAAACGTTTTAGGAACGTTCCTAGAATAAAGACGTTTCCGTGCCCAGAGGGATTGGTAGGATTAACCAAAATTAAGAAAAAATGTTAAATTTGAAAAATAAAACATACAATTCCATCCCCCAAAAGAAATAATGTATGCTTTAGACCAACAGAAATAAAGTAGAAACTCCTCTTTCAATAAGAAAGCTATTTTTTTATTTGTTGGTAGAGTTAAACAAATTGGAGAAAAAAATTTTTATTTAAAAAAACATAATTCCAACCTCACAAAGAAAAATTTAGTGACGTATAAGTCATCCATTTTTTCTTTTACATGTTTTATTTTTTAAATATAAATTTTTTTCTCCATTTTGTGTATTTTAACCAACAAAAAAAATAGTTTTCTTAATGAAGGAGGAGTTTCAACTTTATTTTCATTGGTCTACAATATCCATTGTTTCTTTTCGGGGGTTGGAACTATATATGTTTTTTTTAAATATAATTTTTTTTCTATTTTGTGTAACTTGACCAACAAATAAAAAAATTGATTTCTTAATGAAAGAGGAGTTTAAACTTAGTTTTTATTGGTCTAAAACATCCATTATTTCTTTTGGGGGTTGGAATTATATGTTTTATTTTACTTTAACTTTTTTCCCATTTTGTTTAAATCTATTAACAAATAAAAAAAATTGATTTTAAATGTAGGAGGAGTATGTTTATTTTTTTATTGGTCTAAAATATCCATTTTTTCTTTTGAGGGTTGAAATTATATATTTTATTTTTTAAATATAAATTTTTTCTCCATTTTGTTTAACTTGACCAACAAATAGAAAAATTTATTTTAAAAGTAGGAGGAATTTGTTTATTTTTCTATTGGTCTAAAATATCCATTATTTCTTTTCGGGGGTTGGAACTATATATTTTTTTTAAATTTAATTTTTTTTCCATTTCGTGTAACTTGACCAACGAATAAAAAAAATATCTTTTTTAATAAAGGAGGAGTTTAAACTTAGTTTTTATTGGTTTAAAACATCCATTTTTTCTTTTGAGGGTTGAAATTATATATTTTATTTTTTAAATATAAATTTTTTCTCCATTTTGTTTAAATCTGCCAACTAATAGAAAAATTGATTTTAAAAGTAGGAGGAATTTGTTTATTTTTCTATTGGTCTAAAATATCCATTATTTCTTTTCGGGGGTTGGAACTATATATTTTTTTTAAATTAAATTTTTTTTCCATTTCGTGTAACTTGACCAACGAATAAAAAAAATATCTTTTTTAATAAAGGAGGAGTTTAAACTTAGTTTTTATTGGTCTAAAACATCCATTACTTCTTTTGAGGATTGAAATTATATATTTTATTTTTTAAATATAAATTTTTTCTCCATTTTGTTTAAATCTAACAACTAATAGAAAAATTGATTTTAAAAGTAGGAGGAATTTGTTTATTTTTCTATTGGTCTAAAATATCCATTATTTCTTTTCGGGGGTTGGAACTATATATTTTTTTTAAATTAAATTTTTTTTCCATTTCGTGTAACTTGACCAACGAATAAAAAAAATATCTTTTTTAATAAAGGAGGAGTTTAAACTTAGTTTTTATTGGTTTAAAACATCCATTTTTTCTTTTGAGGGTTGAAATTATATATTTTATTTTTTAAATATAAATTTTTTCTCCATTTTGTTTAACTTGACCAACAAATAGAAAAATTTATTTTAAAAGTAGGAGGAATTTGTTTATTTTTCTATTGGTCTAAAATATCCATTATTTCTTTTCGGGGGTTGGAACTATATATTTTTTTTAAATTTAATTTTTTTTCCATTTCGTGTAACTTGACCAACGAATAAAAAAAATATCTTTTTTAATAAAGGAGGAGTTTAAACTTAGTTTTTATTGGTCTAAAACATCCATTATTTCTTTTGAGGGTTGAAATTATATATTTTATTTTTTAAATATAAATTTTTTCTCCATTTTGTTTAACTTGACCAACAAATAGAAAAATTTATTTCTTTATGAAGGAGGAGTTTCAACTTTATTTTTATTAGTCTTAAACATCCATTATTTCTTTTGGGGGTTGGAATTATATATGTTTTTTTTAATTTAATTTTTTTTCTCAATTTTGTTTAAATCTACCAACAAATAGAAAAATTGATTTTAAATGTAGGAGGAGTTTAAACTTTATTTTTATTGGTCTAAAACATCCTTTATTTCTTTTAAGGGTGGAAATTATATATTTTATTTTTTAAATATAAATTTTTTCTCCATTTTGTTTAAATCTACCAACTAATAGAAAAATTGATTTTAAAAGTAGGAGGAATTTGTTTATTTTTCTATTGGTCTAAAATATCCATTATTTCTTTTCGGGGGTTGGAACTATATATTTTTTTTAAATTTAATTTTTTTTCCATTTCGTGTAACTTGACCAACGAATAAAAAATATCTTTCTTAATGAAGGAGGAGTTTAAACTTAGTTTTTATTGGTATAAAACATCCTTTATTTCTTTTGTGGGTTGAAATTATATATTTTATTTTTTAAATATAAATTTTTTCTCCATTTTGTTTAAATCTACTAACTTATAGAAAAATTGATTTTAAAAGTAGGAGGAATTTGTTTATTTTTTTATTGGTCTAAAATATCTATTATTTCTTTTCGGGGGTTGGAACTATATATGTTTTTTTTTAATTTAAATTTTTTTTCCATTTCGTGTAACTTGACCAACGAATAAAAAATATCTTTCTTAATGAAGGAGGTGATTAAACCTAGTTTTTATTGGTCTAAAACATCCATTATTTCTTTTGAGGGTTGAAATTATATATTTTATTTTTTAGATATAAATTTTTTCTCCATTTTGTTTAACTTGACCAACAAATAGAAAAATTTATTTCTTTATGAAGGAGGAGTTTCAACTTTATTTTTATTAGTCTAAAACATCCATTATTTCTTTTGGGGGTTGGAATTATATATGTTTTTTTTTAATTTAATTTTTTTTCTCAATTTTGTTTAAATCTACCAACAAATAGAAAAATTGATTTTAAATGTAGGAGGAGTTTAAACTTTATTTTTATTGGTATAAAACATCCTTTATTTCTTTTGTGGGTTGAAATTATATATTTTATTTTTTAAATATAAATTTTTTCTCCATTTTGTTTAAATCTACCAACTTATAGAAAAATTGATTTTAAAAGTAGGAGGAATTTGTTTATTTTTTTATTGGTCTAAAATATCTATTATTTCTTTTCGGGGGTTGGAACTATATATGTTTTTTTTTAATTTAAATTTTTTTTCCATTTCGTGTAACTTGACCAACGAATAAAAAATATCTTTCTTAATGAAGGAGGTGATTAAACCTAGTTTTTATTGGTCTAAAACATCCATTATTTCTTTTGAGGGTTGAAATTATATGTTTTATTTTTCAAATATAATTTTTTTGTATTTTGTGTATCTTAACCAACAATTAAAAATATTGCTTTTATTATGATGGAGCATGTAATATAAAGCCATGGACAAATGTCACCATCGCCATCTGTCGCGCTAAATGCGCGGCGACATATCAACAGTTTATTCCAATATTGATCTTACACACACATTCATCCTACACTAAAACTGACATTTCCTCCGTTAAACATTAATTTCTCATTAATTTAACGTTAATTTATCCTAAAAAATATATCAATTCCATCATGATTGTTCCTTTTCAATTTCCAATAACTTTTTTCATTAAATTCTGTCTATTAACAGACTTATAAAGCCGTTTACCAAATGTTTCCCAAATGTATCCCAAATGTATACCCACGTGGGGAGACATTTGGTAAATCACTTTTGCCAGGGCTTGTAATCTGTAAAATTGTTACTTTTGCATATCTTCAGAACAAATGTAGATTGACAACTTGTTTAGATAACATGACTGAAAATATCGTGAAATTCGGTCCTAAGGCAAATGAAGAAGTTTTTTTATCATTGTTAAAACGGTTATTAGAAGAACGAAATGATGAGCAGAGAACGTAATTTTCTTTGTGTGAAAGTAGAGGTGGTCAGTTTTTAAATGTTACTATGGGTGCAAAAAGTAACAAAAATCTAATTAAACAAGCGCTCCTATCTGCAGATGATTTTTTGGACAATCAAAAACGGTTGCATCTTAGTCAAAGAAAAACTATTGGCATTGCACAAGCTTTACGCGTAGCTACAAAAAATTCTAAACCTGTCCAACCTTACTTGAAGCATCTATTACAACCATTGTGATGAGTAAATGTTTTAAAATAATCGAATTTTTTCCCCTTTTGTATTTCATATTTCAATATTTAATAATATATAATACCTGACAATTTCACAAAGTCTGTTCTTAGAACTAACTTTAATTATTACATATGAAGAATTCCATGTGAGATTTAACTATGATCTACAAAATTCGGATAAACATATTTTTTCTTAATAATTTATAAAAAAAATAAATGTTTTCTATTTTTGTTGAATTGCAATATAAATATGAACGAACAAAATTTTTTGATGAGGAGAAACCAAAGTTAACTAATTTTAGCTAATATTGTTTAGCTAAATTATTCATTTTCAATGGAAACTACACAATTAATTTGTTAACTTTAAGTTTAAGAAAATATAAACAATTGAACATTTTCAGGTTTGCATGTAGTGATATTTTAAGAAATTATTCCGCTTTAATTTAAAACAAAAAATATTTAAATTCTTTAAAAATTACACCGTCCGACACGATTTTGCACCCATGAATGAACCAAAGATTTTCGGAAACTAGAGCTAAAAAAAAGATACCCGTGTCTGGCCGTTTTTCGAAATCATGTCGTTTACGGTTTTTAGGGGTAAAAACATCCCTTAAATAGAAGGTAACCAATTGTATTGCAAACAATATAGGAAATGGTAAATTATTATTTAAAAATTCTTTAAACCTTATTGGGACTATTAAACATACTTTTACTAATATTTCAGGTTATACCGTCAACCCCAAAAACTACCCCTATTTCGATTTATTTCAAAAAATACTAATAAAACTAAAAAAATTTGGATTTTTTAAAAAGTAATAGTTGGTTAATTATAATATCATTCTACAGCCTATCATTTTCAATTTTTTACCCCAACCCTTATCTCAAAATATGCCCCTAAGCTAAATCAATATATTGAATACCAACTTACAATTTTTTGAATTTTATAAAACTTCGTATTTAAGGGTTTTTGGGGTGGCTATTTACAAATCTGAAGTCGTTATTTAAAAATTCAAAATGGTGTATCCAGCATGGCGGACAAATTAAGAAAAACCATATGATTTTTATAAAATTTAATAACCGTGGTATTTAAAAAAACTGCAAAAAAATTTTTAAATAAAAAATGTATTATTTCTTTTTTTTAAGTTGTAATAATTTAAATTATAAATAATTTTTTAAATATCTAAAACGATGTATGAAAAGACAATATAAAATTTTTAAAAATAACTCTAATTTTTCTCAAATTTTGGTCGCTTATTTTTGCGGTTAAATGATTCGTAATATTCCACAAGTTCGAAATACCACGGTTATTAAATTTTATAAAAATCGGATGGTTTTTTTAATTTGTCCGATATTTTGGATATGCCATTTTTAATTTTTAAACAACGACTTCAAATTTGTAATTAGCGACCTCAAAAACCCTTAAATACGAAATTTTATAAAATTCAAAAAATTGTAGAGCAGAATTCAATATATTGATTTAGCTTAGGGGTAGGTTTTGAGTAGGGGTTGAAGTAAAAAATCGAAAATGACAGGCTGTAGAATGATATTACAATTAGTCATGGATTCATTTAAAAAAAATTATTTTTATTGTTATTTTTTAAAAATAAATTGAAGTAGGGGTAGTTCTGGGGTTGACGGTTGGACCTGAAATAATATTAAGGGTATGTTTAATAGTCTTAATAACTTTTAAAGAATTTTTGAATAAAAATTTCCCATTTTTCTATATTTTTTGCAATACAATTGGTTACCTTCTATTTAAGGGTTGTTTCTACCCCTAAAAACCGTAAACGACTTGATCTCGAAAAACGGTCAGACACGTGTACCTTTTTTTTAGCTCTAGTTTCCGAAAATCTTTGGTTCGTTCATGGGTGCAAAAAAAAGTTTAATTTTGTCGGACGGTGTTATAGGCTGTAGACATTTTTGAACAATAAATTGTGAAAAAACTCCACATTAAGGCGTAGCGTAGAAAACGAGCAGCTTGTACGTGATTTTTGCAAATTCTGTAAAACTCATTAAATGCATCGATTAACTCTAGGACTTTTTGGAAAATTTTTATATTGTAAGGTATAAATAAATTTTTTAAAAATTCAAAAAATTATGTCCAAAGTTAAAAAAAGTGAAACTTGCATTCTTTAAAAATGTTTTTCTAAACTCAATATTTTCAGACTTATAGGTTACTGAACATAGGTCTACATTTACAAACCTAAAATTTCAAACATTTATAACTCATAATTTCATATTTTTCTATAAAGATAAAAAAAAATATGTTTAACAGAGTTTTAAAGGTCATAAATAAATCTCATGTGGAATTGCCCATAACTAATATATTAAATTTTTTAGCAAAACAAACTGAATTAAGTAGAGTCCAAAATTTTACTATAAACATAATTTTTTATAAACATATTACTTCTATTACCTCCTAAATGTATTTTTACGGAATCAAATGATCGCACTCTTGATAATTCAATATACATTTGACCATGATTAAAAACATCTCTTCTTAAATCAATAAACATTTTGTTAACTGTTTGTCCTTGAGATTTGTTAATGGTCATTGCAAAAGCCAGTTTTAAAGGAAATTGACTTCTTTTAAAAGTAAACAGATATAAATTTTCACAATATAAAGTTACTCGATGTAGAAAAACAATATTTCCGCTTTTATCACCCGTTATTTGACATTTAATTACATTATGTGACAAATCTAAAATAATTAACATCGTTCCGGTACATAATCCTTTATTAATAGTAAGATATCTAATAAGCATTACGAGAGAATTAATTCTTAAATGTAATTCATGTGGTGGTAACGAAGGTGGAAAGAGAGTATTTAAATATTCTGGTAATAAAGATTCAAAAAATTTTCAATTTTCACAATTTTCAGTAGAATCAATACTTTTATATATTTTTTCACCTTTACTGTCAAAGAGACGCACCACTCTCTTATTAATATCATCAACATCAACGTTTCTAGGTGCTAAAATTGCACACCCCGACAACTCCTTGAATTTCATCTGTGGTATTAAAGGACCATACATTTCTTCAGCTATATCTATATAGCCTTGTTGAATAATATGTTTTGATACTTAGATGTTATCATCTATATCATTTAATTTACAATTACCAACTTTAAGTAGGAAATCTACAAATTCTGTTTCTTCTGGTAAACTCATATTTTCTGTTAATGTGCATTTTTTAAAATTTTTCCATAAGTAACTATTTTTTATTGATAAAGTTATTATTTCTGATCAAGTACCTCGTTCTTTTATCGGTAAAATTTGTCGAAAATTTCCTCCTAGGATAAAAATTTTTCTACCAAAAACTTCATTTGATTTTATTATGTCTCTTATTAACTTATCCATAACTTCTAAGGCATATTTCGAAGCCATTGGTGCTTCATCCCAAATAAAAACATCAGTATTTTTTTTAAAGTGCTTCTTTTGACTGAACAATTTGAAAATGAATCACTGTACAGTGGAACAGGTTAGCCTAAAACTTTATGAACAGTTTTCCCGTTAGGAAGCAGAGTGTCAGACATACCTGTAAAAGCCATGTTGCAAACATTTGTGCCTTTACTTTTTAATAAATGCCATAAAGTAATATATAAAAAAGTTTTTCCAGATCCTCCACAACCATTAATATATAAACATTTAGAACTATTAAAAGAAGAATCTTTGATGACTTCAAGTATATAATCAACTATATTTTTTTGTTCAACATTTAATTTATTATAATTTTGCTCTCCTATTCTAAAATGTTTAAAAATATTTTCATCATCTACCTGTGCAGATAAGTCTTCATTAATGTCTAATAATCCCTGAAAATCAGTTAGACTATATCCTTTATTTAATAACATTGATTATATATTCTTATAAGCTATTTTTTCAGCATCAATATTGTAAAGTTTTGAATAGTTTTTTGACATTTTAAATGTTTTCCAAAGTTTTTCAGGATGTACAGGATGACAATGAATTAGAATTTTTACAAATAATTGTCGAAGTGAATGAGGCATCATCCATAAGGTAGCTTCTTCCATTGTCCTAATCCACTCACTATCATCTTCTATTAGTCCTAATGCTAAACAGGCAGATGTAAAAGGTTCGTGACTAACTCCACTAACTGTTCTTCAATGTTGGAAAGAAGTTACTCCTTTTACTGTAAGCAAAAGCAATCTATGGTGAAGTAACTCTAATTGACATGGATTAACTGAATACATTCTTCTCAATACTTTTTCTTTACAGGCTCTTTTTTCCATTCAAGACATTTCGTTACCCGCGTAAAATGTTCTGGTATTTCTGAATAATAATACTGACGAGCAAAAATATCACGTTCATTAAGTTTAAAAAAATCGACAAATTTTGTATTTTTCTGCATATCCAATGAAACATTGTTATTATCTTTCCCTTCACGAATAATAACATTCTGTTCATTTGGTACATGTATGGGTAAACGACTAATACTATAGCTCCTTTTCCCCAATGGTTTACTTAAAATTCTCCAAACTGCCTCAACAGGACCTACATATCCATTCTCTTCATAATGATTAATTTCATTGTGATCAACAGTTATCTCACTATTGGCATTTGTAATAATAATGGATACAGCATCATGACCCTTGAATATATATTTATATAAATATTTAACAGATTTTATACTTGAAACTATTTCCACATTTATATGACAATTAAATAATTCTAAAAGTATAGGACAATATGGAACTACACTAGAATTGTCAACAACAAATCCGTTTGGTCGTTCATACGTTTTATTATTATTTCTTCGCCGACAACAAACATAAGAATCTTCTTCAATTGTATTTTCTTCTTGGTAGCTTTTTGGAAATTTTTTTTAACATTTACCATCAATTAAACACCAATCTCCACAAGGCCCATGAATATTATTTTGCATTATTATTTTATGCAAAGACGGATTGCTATTTTCATCAGGAATTTCTGTTGAAATATAACGATCAGCACTGTAAACTGTTGATAATTTAGAATTTTCTTTCAATATAACTAACAAATGAATATGTGGCAATCCTCGCTTTTGAAATTCAATAATATAAACATAAGACAACATAATAAAACTTATTCAAATAACTTGTTGTCAACAATAGCCTTGGCATCCTGATATTGCTGCATCATATTACAAGGTAATCCTATAAAAGTTTATGACAATATAAGCTTTTTCCTACATGTACATTATTTTCTGACTCATGACATTATAAATAATCGATTAGCCCTTGATATATTTTACTTCCCAATTGAGCTTGATTGTTTGTACAAAATCGTAATCTATCTTTCTCTATTTTTACATAATTGTCAACAACCCATTGTTAAAATAATCTTTCCCTATATAAAAATTGATTAAATTCCTTATCTCTAATATCTATTTTGTATTTACAATATGCAGACCGAGAAATAGTATGGTTTCTACTTCTAAAAGCATATTAATATTATAACCTTTATTTCAGAGTGGATAAAATATGGGATAAATCCACGGTTTCAACATTCGGATCTAAATTACTTATTGATTTTAATTCCTTTGTAGACTTATTATAAACCGTAACATAAGATTCTGGTATTTCTCCTTCAGAATTTGTATTAAAAATAGCAGCAATTTCATTTAAACTTTGAAAATTGTATTTATTTTTATCAAAACCTTTTTTTAACGTAAATAACAATTGTAACTCAGGAGTTTCTTCATTTTTTTGTCTTGCTAATTCATTTTCAATTTTAATTATTTCTGACATTATCGTAAAAGATTTTGTGTATGCATTAGAAGTTCTCATAATATTTTCTATAGTTTGTAAAAGTCCTTCATCCAAATTTTCGTTACTTTTTAATCTGTAACGAATTGCTTCTTCAGGATCGTAAATATACAATTGACCAAAATACGGGTCATCACCTTTATCAGGATATAAAGCACTATTCATTTGGTAATAAATTTGACCTTGAATTTTGTAACAAAATGGTCCTCTTCTTCTGTTTTTAAAATTAATTACGTTAGCTTTTAAAGATGCAAAAGAAAAAGAATTGTTATACAATTTCATATTCCTTTTAAAATGACCTGATTTTGTATGAAGTCCTTCTAGCAATATTCTTAATTCTTCTGGATATTGCACAGAAGGCAATATAATACCACCATGACCACAACAATCATTAAAACTGTCTTTTTTGCCACTAACTCTTTCATCTTTAAAATGCTTTGCTTGACAATTATTAGAAAAACAATTCATTATTCATAGATAATTTTCATTAGGATTTTTATTCATAAATAATTTTGTCATTTGATATGCTTGACAGAGGAACAATTGATTTTTGTGAACTAAATGTATTTATTAAATCAATAGATTGATTAGAATTAACATTTTTCGAATCATAAAGCAAAGAGCTTTTTTCATTTTCTTTTTTTAATTTCTTTTTTTCTATATTTTTTGGTATTCTACTTGGCTCTTTTTTATTTTTACAGGCGAATCATCTACTTCGTCTGAATGATTAATAATATTAATTTTTCTTTTCCATTTTTGTTTGGCACGATAACTTCTCTGATTCTCCACTGCACTTTTTCGGATAGTTTTGAATAAAGAATTTGTTTCCTTTACACTATCATGTGCATTCGTTATTGGAGAAATAGAAGCAAAGATATTTTCTAAATTAACAGATTCATTCATGTTATCATCATTTGTATCATTTACTTGATTGAACAAATTTTTATCATCAAACAAAGATTTTATTTCATTTCCTTTCTGTAATTCATTAGAAATTACATTTGTTGAATTATCAAATAAAGAGCTTATTTCCTTCACTTTTGTTTTTTTCCTGTATTTTTTTGGTATTTTGTCTGACTCTTTTTTATTTTTACAGACGAAACGTGCACTTCGTCTGAATAATTAATAATAATAATTTTTCTTTCAATTTTTGTTTGGCACGATAATTTTTTTTGATTTTCCACTGCACTTTTTCGGACAGTTTTAAATAAAGAATTTATTTTCTTTACACTATAATGTGCATTCGTTATTAAAGGAATGGGAGTAATGAATAAATTAACAGATTCATTCATGTTATCATCATTTGAATTAATAACTTTACAGAAAAAATTTGTATGCTTCAGTAATCCTCTATATTCTTTTTGAAATTGTACACTACTTTCTTTTTGATAGAACACGGTGAGCTTGGATGAAATTCAACCCAAAAGTCAAGACCCTTTCTGGTTTATTTTTTATATCATTTAAGTGATGTCTAACAATCATTTTAAGATAAAAATTAAAATAATCGTTGGAGGGAAACTCAAATTATATTGATTTTTTAATTTTTTTCTAGGTTATTGTACATATTTTCTGAAGGATAATGTTTTAAACAATATTTATTGCTTTAAAAGATACCTTTTAACATTAAAAAACATTCTATTTAGTAAAAACAATATTTTAATATATATATATATAAAGCTAAAAAATTGTCGAAAAAGTGTGAATTTTTTCGTTTTTATGAAAATTACTCTTTTATAAGTCATTAAACACTAATATTATGCAAATGTAAATTTAAGTACATAAAATTTCCTGGAAAACTGAACAAGAAAAACTATTTTATCTATTGTCGTTACAGAAATACTATGATTTAAAGTTCGTTTTTAATGAAAAAGTAATTGAAATTTGTCATTAAGACCAGTTTCTTTGGTGAAATCTTTTTTTCCCGGCCTTACTTGAAAACCATATAATAATATGTTTAAAAAATTTTAATTTAAAAAAATTTTAAATGAATAAACTTTTTATTGAACTAACAGAAATCATGTTCATTTATTTTATTCAAACAGTGACTAAGAATAAAACATGAATTATATTAACAGATTATTTGATTACCATGGAAACTATTTTTATAAGAGCATCCAATAAGAATAACTCAAAAACTCTTCCAGCGCTAATTTAAAAAAATTGACTTTCTATGCTCAAGATATAAATCAAGTTTATTTATTTCAAATTGTTTAAAATTAAACTTTTTTAAACATATTATTATATGGTTTTCAAGTAAGGTCCAGAAAAAAAGATTTCAACAAAGAAACTGGACTTAATGACAAATTTCAATTACTTTTTCATTAAAAACGAACTTTAAATCATAGTATTTATGTAACGACAATAGATAAAATAGTTTTCCAGATTTTATGTACTTGAATTTACATTTGCATAATATTAGTGTTTAATGACTTACAAAAGAGTAATTTTCAGAAAAACGAAAAAATTCATAATTTTTCGACAATTTTTTAGCTTTATATATATTAAAATATTGTTTCTACTAAATAGAATGTTTTTTTAATGTTAAAAGGTATCTTTTGAAGCAATAAATATTGTTTAAAACATTATCCTTCAGAACATATGTACAATAACCTAGAAAAAAATTAAAAAATCAATATAATTTGAGTTTTCCTCCAACGATTATTTTAATTTTTATCTTAAAATGATTAGACATCACTTAAATGATATCAAAAATAAACCAGAAAGGGTCTTGACTTTTAGGTTGAATTTCACCCAAGCTCACCGTGAGGAGTCTACTTCATTATTTATAACTTCAATCTTTCTTTTCTCCGAATGTTGTTGTTGGAACTCAAACTGACTTGTTTGAATTTTTTTAGAGGAAACGTCTACTTTATCTGAATAAAATATATTTTTAATTTTACTATTCGATTTGAGTGTAGCACTATATTGTTGTGTCTTTAAAGGATTATTAATTACCTTTGAATTATTTAAAATTGTTTTACAAGGAATTTCTTGATTAATAATTTTATTAGGGTTTATTTTTCTACATAGGAGTTCTTTAACTGAATCATTCAAAAGACACTCCCAATCATACTTAACCATCAAACATGGATAAACACAAGTTTTTTAGTCGGAAAACAACTTGAATGATTGTTTTTAAAAATCAACTTCAAATTATTTCCCATTTGACAATAATTATAATAAAAAGTGTTTGGCATTTCATTAAAAAATAAAGATGTTGCAAATGCTATAGCAAATACTCCACAATCAACACTGCGTAACGGTTTTTGATGAACTCTTGAAAACACTACTGGTGATTTAAAGGGATATAATCTAACTAAATAGTTCATTTGATCCTCATTTAAAAAGCATTTGTTTAGACAGTCAAAAATATAAAGTATTGTTCCATCATAATAAGTGCAAAGGGCTTAGGGGGTTAAGTATGCAAAAAGTGCCCCCGCTTCTATTTTTCTCAAATTTGGCCCATATGTTACTATCCATATGACTATAACTTTCTGCAATTTTGAACTCAAAATTCGCTTTTTTGGGGGAGTTATTGAGGGGGAAAGGAAAATCAAAAAACTTATTTTTCTCGAAAACTACTGAACCGATTTTAATGAAATTTTAAGAGGTTTTTGAGGAAAATGCGTTTTTCGATTTTTTCCCCTCCATAAGTTCCAAAAAACTCAAAATTTTGAGTTAAAAATTTGAAAAAGTTATTTTTAAGTGGGTAGGAATGAATGGGAAAAATATATTCGGGTCATTTTTTCCATACTTATTTAGCTATACCCTATCACATTAATATGGCCCATATGTATATATGTGCATTACCGTACGTGACAAATAGCATGACCATGGTTTTTGACATTTTACTTAAAAACTATATTTTTAAAAAATTTGAAAAAAATATACGTTAAAGGGGACATTATAAGGTACTTTTTACAACAAAAGAGAAAGTGGTCACTTTAAAAAATAACCCTAAAAAAAAATTTTGAAAATTTCAAAAATTTTTTTTGAAAATTTTTTTGGAAAAAAAATTTTGATTTTTTTTTCCTAAAATAGCCTTATCTATATTTACAACCTCTTAAAATTTCATTAAAATCGGTTCAGTAGTTTTCGAGAAAAATAAGTTTTTTGATTTTCCTTTCCCCCTCCATAACTCCCCCAAAAAAGCGAATTTTGAGTTCAAAATTGCAGAAAGTTATAGTCATATGGATAGTAACATATGGGATTTGAAAAAAATAGAAGCGGGGGCACTTTTTGCATACTTAACTCCCTAAGCCCTTAAAGACAAGATTTGAAATAACTACTAAAAAGTATTTGAGTGTGTCTCTTATTTTTTCGATTGGAACTATCAAATCAAGCGCTTGTAAACATAAAGTGCTTTGCATATTATAAAAAAAATTTGATTGTCTTTCTAAAAGCTTTTGAAATTCATGCATATGGTCATCATTCAACATTGCATTTTTATTATCTATTACATCATAATTTTCATCACTTAAGTTAACTAATTCTTTTTAGTACACCCTCAACTGGGACACCTTATATATATATATATATATATATATATATATATATATATATTGGGCATATCTCTAGAACTTTTAAACTTTATGTTTCCGTTTATTATTATATTTTAAAAATTATAAAAATAATTTTGCAGTACCATAATTTGATAAATTATTGTGCTCTTTAAATATACCTTGTGTATGATAATCATTTTAATTAGGTAGGGAACGACAAAAGTGAGTAAAAGTGTCGAAATCGCCAGATTCAAATTCCTAAAAAGAATTTATCTGAAAAAGAATATGAGCTTCTACTGTCATAAACATTGCTCCATGGAAAAAAGCATTAAACTCGTAAGTTTGCCTAAAATTTATTATTTATAGGTTTCTGTGGTCCTATGATTACAAATCTAAGGTTAGTTAAAAAAAAGTTTTAATGGCGAATCCAAAATGGCGGACGAAATTTTAGAAAAATTATCAGATTTTAATATATTTTGACATCTAAGAGTTTCCTGTTTTGCTGATTACGAATTTGATATAATTTTAAAAAATTTTAAAATAGAGATTCCAATATGGTGGATACATTTCTGAAAAATCAAATCTTTTTGCAAGATTTTTTTTGAACTTCTGGTTGTTATATAATGATTTGAATGTAATTCAAGAATTGTTAAAAAAATTTTACTAGACTTTTATAGATAGAAGGAATTAAAATTTTTGAAATTTTAACAGTATTAAAGAATTTTAAAGATAACAAGAATTAATCAATTTTAAATTTCTTTTTATTTTTATGAGCTTAATTTAATTTAAAATTATTCATTTAATTCATTATTTAAATTTTATTCTGTTTTTAGAATTGTAAACTTCTTTTTTTTCTAAGTTTCCATGGTAATATTATTTTTAATATGTCAAAATGTTTTGATTGACGAATGTAGATATTATGTATTTTATTTAAATAATATTAATTATGGATAAAGAAAGAGAAGTAAAACTTTCAATTAAATGTTATTCATTTTTAGGGTTCCGTACACCGTAGGTGTACTGTCGGAACCCTTATGAAATCACTCGTGTGTCCGTCCCAGCCACGCAAAATGGGCTGTCCCCTCCCCTTAACTTCTACAAATCTGAACCTGGTGAGCTGAAATTCAGCAGGGATCTTCAGTTTTAAGTGCAGATTACAGGAAAAATATAGCGAACCCGATTGGCCTAGATATTAACGACAGGGAAGGGAAAGAAATTAAATTTTGTCAAAAAAATTACTAAAAATGACACTGTCCCCCCCCTTAACTTCTACAAATCTGAACCGGGTGGGCTGAAATTCGGTAGGGATCTTTAGTTTTAAGTGCAGATTAAAGGAAAATAATAGCGAACCCGATTGGCCTACATATTTGCGAAAGGGAAGGGAAAGAAATTAAATTTTTTTGAAAAAATTGCAAAAAATGATCCTGTCCCCCCCTTTAACTTCTACAAATCTGAACCTGGTGAGCTGAAATTCGGTAGGGATCTTCAGTTTTACGTGCAGATTACAGGAAAAATATAGAGAACACGATTGGCCTACATATTTGCGAAAGGGAAAGGAAAGAAATTAAATTTTGTCAAAAAAATTGCTAAAAGTGACCCTGTCCCCCCCCTTATCTTCTACAAATCTCAACCTGGTGAGCTGAAATTCGGTAGAGATCTTCAGTTTTACGTGCAGATTACCGGAAAAATATAGCAAACCTGATTGGTCTACATATTTGCGAAATAGAAGGGAAAGAATTTAAATTTTTTTAAAAATTGCCAAAAATGACCCTGTCCCCCCCTAAATTCTACAATTCAGTACCTGGTGAGCTGAAATTCAGCAAAAATCTTCAGTTTTAAGTGCAGATTACAGGAAAATTATAGCGAACCTGATTGGTGAACATAAGTATAATTACAGAGAAATATAAAAATTTATTAATAAAATAAAATAATAAAAATATTTATTCTAATCTTATTATAGTATATTACCATTTTGTTTAATTTGTTTTTAATTTTAAAAGAATTGTTAAAATAATTTAAAAAAAATTGTGTTTGAATATTTGTGTACGGAACCCTCGATCTTAGTGCGAGTGCAACTCGCACTTGTCCGATTTTTTTCTTCATACTGTTTGTACCTTTAATATAAAATAAAACTAGAAATTTTTTTAGAATATTAAAATAATTATATCTCGTGATTATTTATTTATTTACTTCTATTGCTTTTTAATTATCCCAAAATACTTTAAAAACCGTACTTAAAATATCAATAATTTTTATGACATTTTGAAACCACTTTTAAAATTTTTAAAAAACTAAATTTAGATTCATAATGATTAGCGACCCTAAAAACCCCTTCATACCCACTTTTGTGCAAATTAAATTATTTTTTAAATTTTCATCCGACAAATTGGATACGCCATTTGTAATTTTCGAAATCCGACTACAGAATCATAATCAACGACCCCAAAAACCCATAAATATCCAAAACTGTGGAATTCCATTAATTTTTTTAAAATTTCGTCTGTCATATTGGATCCGCCATTTTGAATTTTTTAAATATAGCATCATATTCATAATCAGCTACCCTAAAAACCCCAAGATACCGATTGATGTGAAAATCCAACATTATGAAAAATCAATGCATTTAGAAACATTTTCTTGGGGTTAAATTTATACACAGGGGGGTTAACAATGTGCAGAAATGAGTATCGCAAGGGTTTTTCTACTATTCGATCAATGCACAAAACAATAAAATTAATTTCAAGATTGTGCCTTGAAAAGAAAAATTAAGTTTTCCAATACCTGAAAGTTTAAAAGTTCTAGAAATATGCCCATATATATATATATATATATATATATATATATATATATATATATATATATATATATATATATATATATATATATGTAACATATATATGAGGCATTCCATGTCAAGTGATCCAGGTGGAGAAAAATTTTTCTCCAATCGTAGCAAAACTTGGGGCTTTTGTAGTACTAATAGATATAAATTTTTCGTGAAAATATTTTTTTACCTAGTCCAATATTTTCCGAGGGGGAGGGGGTTAAATTTTTGGGATTTTCAGTACAATGCTTATTTCAATAATTTTTTACTCTTAAACTATTAAATATGAAAATTTAGCAAGGTACATTTTGGAAAGGTTTTTTCATGCTCTTTCGATTGAAAATAGGCATTTAAAAAAAAATTTTTTTGGCCTAAAAAACCAAAATTAAAAATTAATTTTATTTTTTTGGAAAAAGGGCAGCTTTTTTTTTTAAACGAAAGATGAGGTTTTTTCCTAAAAGGACATATAAATGAAAAAGTGGGACAAGAATGTTTAAACATTGAAAAAATGAATTTTCTCGTAAAAACCGGGTTTAGAGCGCTCCGGTGAGTAGAAACCTCTGTTTTTCAATGTTTAAACATTCTTGTCCCACTTTTTCATTTATACGTCCTTTTAGGAAAAAACCTCAGCTTTCGTTTAAAAAAAAAGCTGCCCTTTTTCCAAAAAAATAAAATTAATTCTTAATTTTGGTTTTTTTAGGCCAAAAAAATTTTTTTTTAAATGCCTATTTTCAATCGAAAGAGCATGAAAAAACCTTTCCAAAATGTACCTTGCCAAATTTTCATGTTTAATAGTTTAAGAGTAAAAAATTATTGAAATTTGCATTGCACCGTAAGACACCTGGGTCACTTGACATGGAATGCCTCATATATATATACACTGAGAAAAATAAACATGACTGGGTACTGTCCAGACAGGAATGGTTCCTGTCCAAAAAAACAATTGAGTTTGGCAGCTGTCAGAGCTGTTTGGAAATGAACGATTAATGTCCAGACATTACTGATTCCTTTACAGACAGGAATGGTTCCTGTCCAGAAAGCAAAGAGTACTGTCTAATTACAAAAATTTTTTGGACAGGAACCACTCCTGTCTAGACAGTACCCAGTCATGTTTATTTTTCTCAGTATATATATATAGATATATATATATATATATATATATATATATATATATATATATATATATATATATATATATATATATATATATATATATATATATATATATATAATTGTACGTGCATGTACAATAGACTGACCACTAGTTAAAGGAAACCCTTCGAACAATAGGTCAGGTACTCGAGCAGACCTTTCGCTTCTCTTTATATATATATATATATATATATATATATATATATATATATTTCTGTTTTCTTCTTTATATATAAATAACATAAATCGGTCTCTGTTTGTAAGGCAGAAGATCTAACGCTATTGCTTTCTTCCTCTTTCGAAGAAAAATAATATTAGACTGTCTCTCTTTACCTAATTTGCATATCTACTCGTTTCATAGAAGGAAAATTCATTGCGATGATAAATATTTTTGGATTAAAAATTTTAATTTTGTTAATATAAAAAATGATAAAATTGGTTCAACATCTTCCGAAGCAATTGCTATTTGCACAGATCTCAAGAGTTTAACTAATTATATCAAAGAAAAACAAAAATATTCAGATGTCAATCTAAAATTTGGTATCGATGGAGGCAGTGGATTTTTTTAAATGCATTAACGCATTGCTCTGAATTTTTTTTTAATTTTTAGATTTTTTGAAAGTTTGTTGCAAATTTCCCTCAAATTTTCAACAAAATTATCTGCAAGTTTGCCACGCAAGTTTTCTGATGCTCTGCAAACTTGCCACCAAACGGAAATTTGGTATTTGCCGCAAGTGTGCTACAAATTTGCCAGGTAAGTTTTCGAATTTGGTTTTGATAATTTGCCGCAAATTTGCAGAAAATGATTGTGCTATCTGTGAAGAATAGATAAATAGAATAAACTACCCTTAAAATTGATCTAAATTTTTAGGGCAGAGGGAAGTGTTTGTCAATTTTTGACATTTAGGTAAAAATTGTCTTTAAAGTGACCTAAATTTTGAGGACAGAAAATCTATCAGTCAAGGGAATATTTAGTTTAGAAAAAAGTCGTCAAAGAATGAAAGATTTAGTTTTTTTAGACTTTTAAAAAATGTCTTTATTTAAAATGTTTTAATGTATGTTAATGTTGTTAATTTTAATTAATTAATTAATTAATTAATTCAAATTAATTTTTTCAACTTTGGGCTGGATTTTTTTATTTTTGCTTTTTTAAGATCAAGCTTTGCATTCGTGAAAAATTTTCAATTTTTTAAAAGTAAGTTATATAGACTCATTTTTGTCTCGAACATATGTATATTCAATTCTGAGCAAATGTCCATGTGTGTGTATGTCAGAAAATATTGTTTACAAAATATCTTGGACAAATTTTAATGAATGGTCATGAAATTTTTCAGGTTTATTGCAGTCAATATAATACCTAAAATCTGACACAAGGATTTTCGAATATATCTACAAGATATTTTTTTAATCAATTTTTTCAAAATTTGAAAAAAATTGTATTTTTTAAAATAACTTTTTTATTGATTAATATATTCATTAATTCTGATCAAAATTACGTTCCTGACATTGAAACAAATCGATTGATGTATATAAAGTATATACTTCTTCAAAATGTATAAAAGTAATCGCAAGTTATATTTTTTTAAAAAAGGTAAAATTTGAAATTCTTGAGATTGTTAAAATTTTTCTTTAAAATAATTATTATTTAAAAAAATATTGAAAAATTGGTGTATATTATATTGATGTAGCTTAACGTTTCTGGAATGAACAACTAATTTTTAAGTTTATTTATATCTTTTAATATACAGAAGATAACAATTATATATTTGAAAGTTTCCATGCAAGGATATCTTTAGGAATTAATTTTCTTTAAAGTAAAGGAAAGAACACTGAAATAGATAGACAGTTTTGAAAAGTTAAATGTAAAAAATTTAACTGTGACGCTTGCACGCTAAGTTTGAAAATGTTTTAAAACTCATTCAATACAGCAGGCTATTTCCCAACACATCCCATTTCGAGACTTTTTGGAAAATTGTCTCAATATTATAAGATATAACTTAATTAAAAAAAAATTGGACAAGTGCAAGTTGAACTCGCACGACAATGCCGGGTTCTGTACACAAATATGAAAACAATACTTGCAACATTCATTGTTAATGGTAGAATTAAAATAAACAATTAAAAAAATATATTTTAAAATTATTTGCTAAAAAAATAATTTAAAAAAAAATTAAAGTTTTGTAAGTCTAATATTGTAAACAATAATAAGTAGAGGAACTAATATTGTAAAAATGTTGTTCCTCTACTTATTATTGTAACTACAAATAAACGAGAATATACTAATAAACCCATTTTTAGTCAATTAGATCGAATAATGTAGCAATTAGAAAAAAATTTAAATTTTTAAAAATTTTTTAATATATTTTTTGTGATCAGACTGTAAAAATATACTAATAAACCAATTTTTAGCTCATTAAGTCAAAAAACTTAAAAATCCTAAAAATATTAAAATTCGTCTGAAAGTTAAAAAAACAGTTGAAGAAAACAGGTACGCATTTTTTTTAGTTTTTTTGTAGACACATTTTTGAGTTATGAATTTTCAAAATTTTCGTTTTTTAAATGTAGATAAATTTTTAATGTCAGATAACTCAAAAATATCGTTTTTTCATTTTTTTGATAAGAGAAAAAAAAATTTTTTTTCTCTACTTTTGAATAATTATTTGAAAAAATTATTTTTATATGTTTTATTTAAAAAATAAAAAAAATTTATAAACAAATTAATTTTTTTAAACTTTGGGTATGATGAATTATTAATTTTCTTTTTTAAAAACATACCTGAAAATGCCAAGAAGGTTATGCAAAAAGTTTCAAAATGGGCCAGATAAGTTTAATAGGTTTAAATAAATAATTAAGTTGTACATGCAGGTCACTCGCACGCGGCTGACTAGGATTTTTTACAATTTAGTATAAAAATTGTCTAGAGTCTATAAATCTAATAGCTTACAAAATCTGCTAAAATTTATAGGCTCTTGTTATGTCATCGCGACGTATTTTATATTTATAAAATAATATTTTGTGAAGTTAGAATCTGAATCCTTATTTTCTTCTGATCAAAGCAAATATTCACCAAAAGTCTTTATGAAGATAGCAAATGGTCATGTGTTTTCTATTGGTTCCCCGTCTGCTTTATGCAGAACTTTAAAATGTAATCAATATACGCGTCCTGTCCCAAAATCTAATAAGAGTGGATAATGTAACGTATTATCCTTTAAAAGGAAATAGTATAAAATGAGACATCCTTACCGATTTCGTCCAGTGCAGGAAACGCCTTCAACTTGATTAGTCCAAAAATCACCCTCAAATCAGCAATTCGTGTTCTTCGCGTCTTCATCCTCGTTCAACTGCGACAAAGTAATAATTTTGTTTTAGCATCCCTAAAGACATCTAGATCTACTCTTCCTTTATAATTCTAATTGTAAAGGATTCGAATAAATACTTTAGTAATTTAAGTTCATTCTAACAGTTTCTTCTTCTTAAAACCTGTCCCTTAATATCAGTTTTCCGCTCTGAGAATAAATAAGGTTGAATCACCGATGCCGGGCAGATTAAATATATAAATTATGATTACGTTTAGTTTCATTTCTTGAGACGCAACACTCTAGATAATTTTTAACAGTAAATTGTAAATAAATCTTAGTCAGCTGCATGCGATCAACCTGCATGTATAACTTAATTATTTATTTAAACCCATTAAACTTATTAGGCCCTTTCTGAAACTTTATCCTTTTTGCAAAACCTTCTTTGCATTCCCAGGTATGTTTTTAAAAAATAAAATTAAAAATTGATCATATCCAAAGTTAAAAATAATTGTTTATAAAAAATGTTTATTTTTTATTAAAAAGGAAAAAATAATTTTTTCAAATAATTATTCTAAAGTAGAGAGAAAAACAAAACTTGTTTCTCATATCCAAAAATGAAAAAAAACAATATATTTTTAGTTATCTGAGATTAGAAATTTATCAAACCTTTACAGAACTTTTAAAAAATATTGCAATTATATATTCCAAATATTGCAAGTAAATATTTTAAAAAAATTTAGGAATGCTTCAGTGCTTTGGGAGTAAAAATGGACAATATAAAAATACTACCATACAAAAATTCTAATAACACAGGCACACAAGAAAAAGTTTTATGGACGAGACGCTACATGACTACAATAATATATTCCCGTGTATGTTTGCCAGCTGAATTCGAATTGGAAGTCAGAATTGACAGATTTGCGCAAAATTTGGATATAACTCAAAAAACTACTAAAAAGAATGACAAGCATAATTAAATAAATTTTTTTTATGCACATTAGGTGTATTATTATTATGTCACATTATCTACCTGTGCAAGCGCATATTAAGTTCCCCTTATAACCCAGCAGTCAATAATGCAACCATCACAGCCCTAGAGAGATAAAGTTTATATTATTTTTTTATTAAATTATTCACTATTCAGAGATAAAAAGCCTTTATAGTTACAAGTTTTTAGAACCTACGAAAATATTATTTTCCTACTAGAAAATGTCCACGTGGATAATCGAGGGCAAGGGGGGGGGTCGGTAAAAAAATCGACGATTGTCCACGAGGAGAGAGGGGTACATATACATACATGCACTGTTGGGAGTTTCCCCAATTGATTTGGTATAGGCAAATGGAGATTTTAGAGAGCATGGTTAGAGAGACTTGTGACTTGATAGCAGTAGATTTTGAAGATCCCCAACTCGATATCAACATCCTGCTGTATACTGGTGGTACATAACCTCACCCTTGCCCGAGGCTCGTGTTATTTTTTTAATATTTCTATATATTTTTTCCAGCTAAATCCGAATTCAAAATGACTCAAAATTTTGAGATATTCTTGAAAAGCTGCTAAGAGTAACAAATTAAATTCAAGAGACTCAACTTTTTCTTCATAGTACACTAGTTTAGAGTAGTTTCATTAGTGATATAATAATTATTTTATCACTCGGTTTTCAAATTAATTCTGTGTTTAAGTTATCGATCACTCCGAGTCAAGCAGATGGAAAAAAATTAAAACAATTCCTTTAACATTTTCAACAGCAAAGCTGCCGTCTTCAGAAACTATAATTTATTTATTAAATAAATTTAGACAATTAGTTCATTATAATATTAAGTATTAAAATAAAATAACATTAGTCAAATTATTACCGTAAAAATTGCGAAAAAATTAAATTATAAATACATATTTAAAAAAAGAAATGAATGAAGGAAACGTCCTTATCACATCGTATGCGATTAGACACTAATTTATATTGTAAGTTTCCAGAAGATACAAAAATAAATCGATAAAGATAAGGTGAATAACCCATCAGTAAACAGAAAACGAAAACCAAAAATCAAAACCAAGAGAAATGTCAAGTTAACTTAGACAAGAAAAGAATCGAAGAAATTTCTTTTCCTCTAAACTGTAAATGTAATGATTATTAAGATCTTGTGTATCATTTTTTTATTAACTGAATAATTTTGCAAATTAATATGAATCATCTCAGAAAAAAAGCAGAACAATTTCTACAACTTATTTTGTAAACAGTGTTAACATTATCAGATTTTCCATTTCTATATTTAGCCTTGGGGGAACATTTTGTATAAATTACCACTTTTTGGATTTAAAGAATTCTGTTCAATAGAACAAATGCAATGTTTTATTTATTTAAAAAATCCAAAAGGATAATTATTCTTTTTTAACGTTTCGATAACAAATTTAACATTTTTAGAATGACATTTTTTATGAGAGAGTTTAATAGATCTATCGATGAAGTTATAAACTATTGCAACCTTTGGAGGAAAGGGATGTTTAGAATAATAATTAATGGTACGTCCAGAAAATGTGAGTTTCTTGTACCAATCTGTAACAATTCTACCATTCTCATTGATGAGAAGCATACCAAGGAAACTAATAGAATTATTACTCTGCATCTCAAAAGTAAATTGCAATCTTTCGCCATAACTATTAAAGACATCAACAATTTCACTGATTTTATTCTTTGGGATGCAAGTAATAATTTATTTATTTATAACAACAAAGCCCAACAGTATAACAGGGCTACTATAATTACAAAATTAAATTGTTTCTGAATACAAACTGCAGATATACATTGCTTAGAGTCTAAATTATGATGTTTGTTTTATAAATTTACGTGTTGCAGATATAAATTCACTTAAAGACATAGAAAATAGTTCTGAATTCACACAATTAGATAGAAGAAACAAAATATTGATATAAGAACACATTCGATAGAGTGGAGAATGAATATTAAGTACAGACGGTATATAAAAAGGAGCCGTTTTCTTATTGTGTAACAAGGGACATTGAAAGGTACCATCTCCAAAACAAAAGGACATTGAATCATACCTCTAATGAGTTTAAAGAGGAATATTATATGAGCAAATTCTCGTCTTTCTACTAAAGACCACACACCAAATCTAGCTTGGAGAACCTAAAATTCAGTTCCTCTAGGAAGATAGACTTTGTCTTCTCGCCAAGCTAAAAATTTTAAAAATTGCTTATGACAATTGTCAATTGCATCAGAATACTTTTGAATACTTCTTGTTTATTTATAACAATTAAAAAAGTATGTAGGAGAATACTGAAAATTGACGGGTGTTTGTCTTTGTATATTGCAAAAAAATAATAATAAAATCGTTAAACTTTTACAGTAAAATTGTTTTATATCAATAAATAAAATATATTATGATGTTATAATACATTTTTTATTTATTTTAAAAAGTTATTGTTGTTATTTACCAACCTTTTCCAGAATACAACTAGAAAGTTGCAGTTTGTTCCTAATTTTGCAATTTACTAAATCTTATATGATTACAAATAAAGAATAAAAGTTGAATAAAAATATAACTATTTTTTAAACAATTTTTAAACAAATTATTATTGTTATTTATCAACTTTTTCCAGAATGCACCTAGCAAGTTGCAGTTTTTTCCTAATTTTGCAATCAACTAAATCTTATATAATTACTGATAAAGAATAAAAATCCAACTATTGTTTAAACAATTTTTAAACAAATTATTGTTGTTATTTACCAACTTTTTCCAGAATGCACCTTGAAAGTTGCAGTTAAATTGTTTAAAAAATAGTTTAATTTTTATTCAACTTTTATTCTTTATCTGTAATCATAAAGGATTTAGTAAATTGCAAAATTAGGAAAAAACTGCAACTTTCAAGGTGTATTATGGAAAAAGTTGGTAAGTAACAACAATAATTTGTTTAAAATTGTTTAAACAATAGTTAAATTTTGATTCTTTATCAGTAATTATATAAGATTTAGTTGATTGCAAAATTAGGAAAAAACCGCAACTTTCTAGGCGCATTCTGGAAAAAGTTGATAAATAACAATAATAATTTGTTTAAAAATTGTTTAAAAAATAGTTATATTTTTATTCAACTTTTATTCTTTATCTGTAATCATATAAGATTTAGTAGATTGCAAAATTAGGAACAAAGTGCAACTTTCTAGGTGTATTCTGGAAAAAGTTGGTAAATAGTAACAATAATTTGTTTAAATAATTTTTTATTAATAAAACAAATGTATTGTGTCATAAATGTTATAAAACATTATTAAGACACAGTATTTGTATTAATACATAATTATATTCAAATCTTTTGATGAATTTTAATCGTTTTGGGAACATAATAGTAAAAAAGCGTTTGGCCACCCCGGGTGGCCGTCCGGTAGTCCGCGTATACAAAAAGTATTGTTAGCGCGAAGGTTAAAGTTGATGTCTTTTTATATTGTTTAAATGGCCTAAATAAAAAGCAAAGAGTTTTGTTAGGACTATTAACCACATCTGAAACATGATCTTGAAATGACAATCTAGGTGAAAAAGAAACTCCAAGATCCTTGAACCTTCTCAACATAGTTTCCCTCAATAGAATACACAGCCACACAAAAAAAAGTTTCTTGATCTGGGGTCGAGACATATGTTTTCCGACATATTTCGATGCGCTGAATCCGAATCCGTTGTCAGAATTTGGCCAATGGGTCCTGGTTTCGCCCTAACCTCAAAAAATACCCTAAAATCGTTAAAATGGTCACTATTAAATTATCAAAATTGAATCTAACCGCATATTGATAATTTTCAAAGATCCCTTAATTTAAATAAATTATTCTTTAAGCTTTTCAATTGACAATCCATATAAAACATTAAATTTATCGAACCTAACCTCAAAAACACATCTAAGATTCCAAACAAATAGATTATACCATACACAGCGCAATATTAAATAGGTAAGCTCATGAAAGTTACTGCTTAGGTGATTCTATGATTGCTGATTACAAATCCGGTGTTAGTTTATCAAAATTCAAAATGTCGGATTCAATATGGCGGACATTATTATTAAAATTTGTTCGGATTTGCTTGAAAATCGGTACTCGGGGGTTTTCGGGGTCGCTGATTACGAATACCATGTCGGCTTCTAAAAATTTTTAATGGCAGATCCAATATAGCGGTATTTATTATTTTTACAATCTTTTAAAATTTATTACTCGCAGTTTTTCGGGAGCTTTGATAACGAATCCTATATCAATTTTTATAATCTTAAAGTCTTACGAATTGTTTTCTAATATACTCTTCAGTAAATAACTCCTTGTTCCGTTCAACATATTTAAAATAATACCTTTATTAATTCTGTTACCGTTAGAACATCCCTTCAGTCTATTGTCTTACTACTGTAGCGTGTTCTTTTTTTTCAAAGGATCTATGTAAAGGGTTTCGCTTATGTTTCTTTCCTTTCCTATTCGTTTCCCTCTTCAACATCCAACAAAAGTCAGCCATCATTGCTTCATCCCATCTCCCCTGATATCGTTCTTCCATCAATTTGATATCTTGATGAAATCGCTCGCCTTGTTCTTCGCTGTAATGTCCACAATTTTCGGGAAACTTATCCAGGTATGAATCAAGGATGTGCAGTTTTAAACTCATTAAACATCCTAATTTTTTATAGTTTTTCAGCATTTTAGCTACAATTTGTTTATAGTCGGGACTCTTATTGTTGCCTAGAACATTTGTTGAAACTTCTTTGTAACTTTCCCAAGCTGCCCTTTCAGTGTCGGTCATTTGAGAAACGAAATTAGTGTCTCTAAATAACGCTCGAATCTGTGGTCCATCGAATACACCTTGTTTTAATTTAGCATCAGAAACAGTTGGAAATTTTTTCGCTATGTACTTAAAGCATTGGCCGTCCTTATCTAACGCTTTTACGTATTGTTATAATTTTAAAATCCCCACAAATTAACCATTTGCGTTTTTCGTAATTCACTTTCTCTGGAAGTATTGTTATATTATTATATTCTTCTTTGATTTGAGTGAAATGAGCTATTGGAACTGGAGCTTAGACATTTGTATTGTGTAGTAATCGGCTTGAATTTATTTACTAGAAATATTTAGGGGTCATCAATAAAAAATTTAACGTCAGATTTGTAATCAGCGACCCCGAAAACCCCCGAGTACCGATTTTCAAGCAAATCCGAACAAATTTTAATAATAATGTCCGCCATATTGAATCCGCCATTTTGAATTTTGATAAACTAACACCGGATTTGTAATCAGCAATCATAGAATCACCTAAGTAGTAACTTTCATGAGCTTACCTATTTTTTATTGCTCTGTGTATGGTATAATCTGTTTGATTGGAATCTTAGATGTGTTTTTGAGGTTAGGTTCGATAGATTTAATGTTTTATATGGATTTTCAATTAAAAAACTTATAGAATAATTCGTTTAAATTAAGGGATCTTAGAAAAATATCAATATGCGGTTAGATTCAATTTTGGTAATTCAAAAATGATCATTTTAACGATTGTAGAGTATTTTTTGAGGTTAGGGCGAAACCAGGACCCATTGGCCAAATTCTGACAACGGATTCGGATTCAGCGCATCGAAATATGTCGGAAAACATATGTCTCGACCCCAGATCAAGACACTTTTTTTGTGTGGCTGTGATACCGATAAGAGATCATAGTTTTCTCCTTCACAAATGACATTACTTTACATTCATCAATATTTAAATTTAATTTGTTATTTTTACACCAATCATTAAAATTATTAAATCATCTTGAAGTACTTCACACGAATTGGCATTAGTAATTGGAAGATAAAGTTTTACATCATCTGCATAAAATAGGGGATGCATGTGATTCCAAGAAAACAGACGGTGATGAGGAAATATTATCCTTAACATTTTTTGTGTAATTATTATACGCAATTGTAATATGATTCTTAATATCTATTCGATATTATTTATATGAATCCAAATAATATGAATGCCAAGTTTCCTTAAATTTAGTTCTAAATTTCTCTTTTATACGAATATCTGTTATATCTGTGCACCAAACTGGGTATTTCTTATTATTGTTTACTATTCTTGGTACTGATTCTAAAATTGCATTATTCAAAATCTCATAGAAAATCATACAACATTCATTAACATCACAACAATCAGTTAAAGTAGACCAAATCATTATCAAACAGTTTTATATAAATTTGATTCCAATTGCATAAATTCCAATTGTAACGGAGAGAACTTTTATTAATAGGACAATTAGTTATCTTTTTTCAGTCACTAAATCAGAACATATTATCAGTGATGGGTGATATGTATCTTCTGGAAAAATTGGATCCAAACATCTTTCAATATGAATAAAATTAAAACATTTTTTGCAAAAGTATAATTTGCACAAATTGCACTGTAAGAATGTTTTAATATTACAAATTGTAAAAAAAGTAAAAAATTAAAAATAATTAGACTTTAAAATCTACGTTTACGTGCAAAATATGATCTGCATTCTCAAAAACCCCCGAGTATCCACTTTCAAAGGAATCCAATGAAATTTTGAAAAAATGTCAATCATATTGAGTCCGCAATTTTGAAGTTTTATAAACTTCTATCATATTTGTAATCAGCGACCTCAAAACCCCCCAGTAACCAGTTTCAAGTGAATTTGATAAAATTTTTAAAAAATGTCCTCCATATTGGAACCGTCATTTCGAATTTTTGAAAACTACTATTATATTAGTAATCAGTGAACCCAAATACCCCCGAGTAACCAGTTTCGAGTGAATTCGATGTAGTTTTAAGAAAACTGTCCGCCATATCGGATCAGCCATTTTTAATTTATGAAAACTACAATTATATGCGGAATCAGCGACCCCAAAAACTTCAAAGTAACTAGTTTCAAATGAATCCAATAAAGTTTTGAAAATATGTGCACTAGGGTGACCGTTATTTTGCGAAAGTTGAAATTTCTTAGGTCGCCGGGCAGACTTTGCTACAGAATGTGAAAAAATGAGTTATGCACAAGAAAAGCCCAATCGATCAAAATTAACCCGTGCCACCGAAGGTTTAAAGTTTAAATGGGGTTTAACATAGGATTAGTGCACTTTTTAACATTTTGTATGAGAACTTTTTTTTAGATTAATCTTTTGCCTTAACAACATTAATGTTTATGGTTCTTGAAGTGTTGAACACGAATCCGATTTTTTCAAGTTTCACATTTTTTTTCACCTCGAAAAAGTGTAAGAATAAAATTCTATTTTCAACTATCGGTGCATAAAGATTATACACTTTCAAGAAACGTAAAGTAGAATTTAAAATTTCAAGATGGCGGACCAATATGGCGTCAAATCTGAAGTATCATTTGAAAAGTTTTGGCAACATTGATCAAATTGCTCAAAAGTCAATGGATTCGACTAAATTTTGTTACTCGAGGGTTTTTGGTTTTTTTTTTAAATTTGACGCCATATTGGTCCGCCATCTTGAAACTTTTAATTCTACTTTACGTTTCTTGAAAGTGTATAATTTTTACGCACCGATGGTTGAAAATAGAATTTTATTCTTACACTTTTTGAGGAAAAAAAATGTCAAACTTATAAAAATAAATTTTTTTGGGTTTCATGACATTAAAACCGTCATATTTAATTTTGGTTCGGACGAAATTTATTTTTGACACCGGAATCGAAAAGAGCACATCCAAAACCTTTAAAAAATGTACCTCTGGTTTAAATTGTCTACCGTTTTATTTATAATTACATAGCTTGAAAATGACCATAAAATTTTTACGAGTTGGGCGGAAATGGGTTAATATGTCAAACTTTTGAAACTGAGACTTCTTACATTGAATTGCTTTTCAAAATTTTCATGTCTTCGTTTTCATACTAAAAAGTTCTGTCAAAGTTCCGGTAAATTTTTTGTACATTTGGTCCTTAAAGGGTTAATTGCAACTAAAACTTCTCCAGCCGCTCTATTTTCACGATCGTTCCTGAATACATTAAATAAGTAAAGATAAAAAAACTCCGATGAACATAAATTACTCTTTAACCAAGTTTCAGTAAATGCGATTATATCAAAATTATAAACATCGACAGATTTAATAAGATAAGATAATTTAGTTTTAATACCTATTATATTTTGATAGTATAACTTCAGGTTTTGTTTACATTTTGCTTTAAGGTTGAGACTATTCATTTGCTCGAAAGTTCGTTTCATTATTTCTAGTCTGACTGCCTTGAATTGACGTTGCTACATTGGCATTCGATCCGGAAAAATAATAAGATTTGGAATCAATTTTCTTTCCTGAATTTCTTTGCGTTGTTTGGTAAGTGCTTTCAACACCTGTGTAGATAAAAGTTCCGTTTCAAAAATAATTTTCATCGGACGTGCCAATAACTGAGATCTTTTACCCAATCGAAAACACTTAATATCACCAATATTAGAGTCATTATAAAATAACTGTATAAATTATTTTGTTTTAACAAAATCTGTATTTACAGTGGGATCTTGAGATTCAGGAAAATTAAATGATATTAATTTTCTCTTACGCGCATCACGTTGAGAGAACTCCACAATCAAGGATTGAAGGGCTGTAGTATAACTGGTGACAATTTGCCCAATCATGTTCTTTAGTTCACTAACATTAAAAGAAAACGGGGCTTGCTCATCCTGGGGAGAGGTTGATTTAGAACCACAACATTTAGCAAAAGCACCATCTGCATTCTTTCTCATTTTGCTTGCACATTCCGAATGAAATGAAGCTGTGCACTTAATAATTGAACCACCATTAAAAGGTTTTTTACACTTTCCATGTGCACACAAATTTAAAGAACTTTGAACTTTAAAAAACTTATCATTTTCGTCACTCATTTTAAAAAGTTTGGAAAACAGACAAATGAAATGAAGAGTTAAGTCGAAAGACACACTGATAACATACAGCAAGAAAAAAATACATGAAGTATAAACACTGCGAGTAAAGGAAAACACTTTCAATACTTATCCCCAGTTTACTTGTATGTACAAACTAATGCAAAGGTTCAGAGATAGCACAAGACTACGTTTTCAGTGGAAAAAAGAAAAACTGTTCTCAAAACCACATTTTTTATCCAACTTGAAAATTAAAAAGATTTTCTAAAAGCGGATTTTTTAAGGATCACAGTATAACTTATCACATTTATAAATATAACTTAACTCCAAAAATGAATAATTTTACCGGACCGATATAATAGAGTGAGTATGTGTTACATCAATATATCTATAACAAAATCATAGTTTAAATGAAAGTTTATTAATACAAGAAGTTTCTAAGTCATCCATGACTATGTCATAAAATAAACCATAGATAAATAAACCCATAAAGCGGGCCACCCCGAAAGCCAAAATTGAGAACTTCCAAAAAATTGCTTATACCCAAAAATTATTCATGTAAATAAGTACTTTCGAAAAATGCGGCTGAATTCAAAAACAGACACCTAAAAGTGCTACTAAAGAGGAATTAAATACGGAAATCACCTATGTATTGACGGTAAAATTAGCATTAGGATACATACTTTTCATTCCATAAGCAATAACGGTAGTTTGATATCGGTTTTCAGAAAATAAATATGGCGGAATCAATACGGTGGACAAAAATTTTTTTAAATGCTTTGGATATGCTTGAAAGTTGTTACTCGGAGGTTTTCAGGGTAGCTGATGCCAAATCTAATGTTAATTTTCAGAAATTTAAAGTTGCGGATCCAATATGGCGGACAAAACTTTTTTTAATTATTCAGATTTAATTAACTGTTGTTACTCGGGGGTTTTTGGGGTCGCTGATACTGAATCTGCTGATAGTTTTCAGAAATTTAAAATAGTGGATCCAAAATGACGGACAAAATTTTTTTAATTCTTCAGATTTTCTTGAAAGTTGTTACTCTGGGATTTTTGCGGTCGATGATATCACATCTGATGTTGATTTTTAGAAACAGAAAAAAATAGCCACGACGGAAAGCTTATTTAATGTATTGAGGTTCAATATCAGTTGCGAGATAAAAATGCAAACAATCATAATCAACTATGAAAAATAAAAATAAACAGAAATACAAATGTTTAAAAACAAAAAGAGGTTTTGGAACCTTTGATCTTCCCAAAAAAGGACTTTTTGAACTATCGGCCTTTAAAAAATAAAATCTTTGGACCTTTTTTATTGGAACTTTTGTTTTGGAATTTTTGTCTTCCAAACGTTTAGACAATCTTTTTGCTAAGTTTTAACAACTCCAAAAAAGTATAGATAAGAGCAAATGTTTTCAGCTTTTACTGGTATTACTTAGTATTAAATCAATAAATACAATTATATATTATTAAACTTTTAACAAATATTCTTTTAAATTATTTAAACAAATAATTGTTATTTATTAACTTTTTTCTATTGTACCTTGAAAGATGTATAATTTATCTAAGTTTGTATTTTATAAAGCTTATTATAATAACCGATAAATATTAAATGTAAAATCGATATTTCATCAACTGTTTAATTATTGAAGACTTTCACGGAATAACGATCTATGGCACATTTTGTCATAAATGCTAACGTCATTATATAATTATACAATTAATTGTTAAATTTGTTCAAATTACACAGAAAGAAACAGAAAATCTGTTAATGTCAACACTGTTTACAAAATAAGTTGTAGAAATCGTTCTGCTTCTTATGTTGGTCAATCTAAGAGAAGGGTAGGTGTTTGTATTGATGAACACAAAAATTCTAAAACAGCAGTTATTACAAATCATAGCAATTCACTTAACTATTTATTTGACGGGGATAATTTTTAATACTTGAAAGAGAATCTGATTACAAAAACGACTAATTTCTGAGATGATTCATATTAATTTGCAGAATAATTCAGTTAATAAAAAAATGATACACAAGATCTTAATAACACAGCCACACAAAAAAACGTGTGCCTGCATCCAGGACACCTCCATGTGGTGACGGTGGGAAACGGAGTTTGTCCGCTATCCGGCTAAGTCCTGGATAATGGCTTTGATGCCGTCATGGCAGACACACTCGGAACCCCAGTATTGGCGGTTGAGGGTGAAAAAGCAGGCTCTTCTGGCGTCGTCATCCAACACCTGCAGCTCTTTATTGGTGGGAAACTTGGTTAATGTAGAGTACTATGCGACAAGTAGAAGTAACAATCCATCTCACAATGGTGATAGCAATCGTGATATGTTTTGTTACATTTGCTCTAAGTACGAAATTAGTTCACTGCGGAAGAAAATAGATGATGACATCGAAATAACATACAAGGAAATTGTCTACTTGAATATTGGTGAACATCCATGGGTTCCCAATATAATTTGTAATTCTTGTCAAATAATGTTGAATCGTTGGAAAAAAGACAAGAAAGAAACTAAATTTTCTTGTCCGACAGAATGGAAGAAACCTCTTAGTGAGAAAGATTGCTTTTTTGTTCTAAAAAGATATGTAAAAATTTTACTATTAAGAATAAACACACGATAGAGTAAAAACAGTGACAACAGTAATGGCTCCAATTTTATTCATCAAACATAATAAAGAAACTCATTTCGAGGGCATTAATGCAGTTAGAAATGACGAATTAATGAATGTCGATGATTACGAGTCTGAGAGCGACCATGACGATAGCCGTTCTGTCTATTCTGTAGACACTAAAGATTCGGTCGCAAAGCTGGTTTTACAACCCTCATTAAATGATCTCATACGCGACTTAGGTTTGGCTAAGGACCAAGCGGAGTTTTTGGCTTCCTTTATGAAGCAGCAAAAATTCCTTGCACCATGTACGAAGGTATCTGTGTATCGAATTTGAGAGTTAGACTTTAGAAAATATTTCGCTAAGGATGAAGATCTAGCATATTGCACCGACATTAATGGGCTGATGAATGAGATAAAAGAAAATTGCTACAATGCAACAGATTGGCGACTTTTTATTGATGCATCTAAAAGCCGTATTAACGCAGTGTTAGTGCATAATACTGTTACATCCCTAGATATAACTTATATATGGTGTCCCAGTCGAGGGTGTACATATTAAAGGGGCATAATCTACTGAAAAAACTGAGACGAAAAGTCCTTTGCACTTTTTAAAAATTTTCAGTAGTTTTTCCGTAAATCTCAATTAAAAAATCGAAAACTACGCTTTGCTATTGGACGCAAATGCTCAGTGAGACGGTAGGCGGGGCGTACTATTGCAGCGTTTGCTTGCCTGGGCGTGTACCAGCAGCGCGCGTAGTGTGTCAATTTAATACTTATTATTATTGGGTGTTTAATTAACACCAGGTTTGTGTTAAAATAACACTGTTTAAAACTAGAAACCAGAAATTATTGTCAAAAATTTATTCTACGCGAGCTGATGGTACACGCCCAGGCAAGCAAACGCTGCAATAGTACGCCCCGCCTACCGTCTTACTGAGCTTTCACGTCCAATAGCAAAGCGTAGTTTTTGGTTTTTTAATTGCGATTAACGGAAAAGCTACTGAAAATTTTTAAAAAGTGCAAAGGACTTTTCGTCTCAGTTTTTTTCAGTAGATTATGCCCCTTTAATATGTACACCCTCGACTGGGACACCCTGTATATATATATATATATATATATATATATATATTTATATATGATTTTCATAAATAGTTGTTATTATTGCAAATAATATATTATAAGTTGTAAATTTATCAAAAGAAACATAATTATAATTATAATATTGCATTTTAATTAACAATTGATAATGCATGTATATATGTATATATATATGGAATGAACATAGAAACGCTGTATGATAAATCAGTAAGTTGCGCGAAAGAGTTACCACCTAAGATAATTGAAGTTATAATCGACCGTAATCTAGAGCGGTGCGATGAGTGGTCGGCGGCCGGTTGATTACCTACACTCATGGTAATTACTCTGCCGCCGCTCGCTTATCATAAACAGTGTAAAGTTTTATACGCGTAAGAAGGTTCTTGAATTAGACACCGGAGCCCTGAATTTAAAACTATAAGCAAGAATGCATGTAAAGTGACTAAATATATATATGCGTGCCTTTTAAACAAATCATCCCCAATCAAGTAGACGTTTAGCTACTATATAAACCCCTAACTTTCTTTGAGATGATGTCAAAATACTCCGCTGAGCTTCTGCCTGAACAGTGTCGTGAGTCGGCCCTTTGATCGTTTAATTGAGTTCTAATTTCGGTGTTTAACGAAAAGAAGACTTGTTTTCTTCATAAAAGAAGTAATTAACACTAATTATTAGCAATTTTAATTATTTCAATCGTCGTATCATTAAAACAGTCTTTTCATTATTTTCTTTCTAATTTTGATAAAATTAGTGCAAGTTATTTCGAGACATTAAGAAAACAAGTTTTTTTTGTATCAAGGTACGGTGTTCGAAATAACACTTAGAATATGTGAATTAACTGTTTAAAAATAGTCGTTTAGTGCTTTAAGTGCTAAAATAACGAACTGAAAACAAAACCTCATAAATTATCCTTGTAAGCAGCAAAGCATAGCTGGTTGCAGCGCATTAATTGTATCATTATTCTACGTACGCAACAATTTGTAAGTAAGAAACATTTGTTAATATAAAATTGTTTAATGTACAAATAGTATGTATAAGGAATATGCATATGTTTAATTAACGAGAACCCGTAGTTCTTTCAAAATCAAACGAATCCACACTTAAAAATAAAAGTCAAGTCTTACCAACTTGATTAATCAGCTAATTTCCTCCATTTTATAAAACAATTAGTAAAATTAACTAAATCTTAGCTCTGGTCGTAACAAATACTAACGTCTATGCTCCTATACCCATAGCTCATTCGACTGTTATGAAGGAAAATTATGAGAATATGGTAGTACTTTTGAATAAAATTGGCTACGAGCAACACAGATAAAGATCTGTGGAGATTTATAAATTATTACCATATTACTCGGACAACAGTTTGGCTTTACAAAGTACCCCTGCTACTTATGTTTATGGGACAGTAGAGACAGGCAGAATCATTACAAGGTGAAATATTGGCCAGCTAGGGAATCCCTCACACCTGCTTCACATAGTGCCATTCACGAATTCCTTGTAGATCCATCAAATGTCCTGCCTCCTCCTCTTCATATAAAACTAGGTTTTATGAAGCAGTTTGTCAAAGCTCTTGATAAGGCAGGTAACAGTTTCAACTATTTACAGAAGATTTTCCCTAAACTTTCCGATGCTAAAATTAAAGAGGGGATATTTGAGAGACGCATGCTTATTCCCGAAATCTTTTTTGACGAAATAGTTATTTGATATAAAACTACTTATGTAGCTTAAATTTGACACAAAATCCATTTGACATATATAGCATTAGACATAAAATTAGCTTGACGTAAATTTCATTTGACGTGAATATCTTTTAACATAATTATTATTTAACGTAAAATTAAATTTATATAAATTTTATTTAGCGTAAATGCCATTTAACATAATTTTCATTTGACATAAAATTTATTTGATATAAATTTCATTTGATATAAATCTCATTTAACATAATTCTCATTTGACATAAAGTTCACTTGATATAAATTTCATTTGACAGATAAGTCATTACACATAATTCTCATTTGACATAAAATTCAGTTGTCATACATTTCGTTTCACATAAAGATCATTTGACATGAGAATAAAGGCGCGAATTTCAAAATTGGCGAATCACAATGTTGTTGACAATATCTAATTGGTTACTTTTAAAATTCGCGACAATATTTTCATGTAAAATGTAATTTGTGTAAAATAATTTTTATGTCAAATGAGAATTTTGTTGAATGACTTTTATGTCCAATCTAATTTATGTCAAATGACATTTATGACAAATGAAAATTATGTTCAATGTCTTTTACGTCAAATAAACTTTATGAAAATGAAATTTATGTTAAATGAGAATTATATTAAATGACATTTATATCAAATGAAATTTATGACAAGTGAAATTTATTTCAAATGAAGTTTATGACAAATGAATTTTAGGACAAAATAAAATATACAAAATGTATATTTATGTCAAATGACGTATATGCTAAACAAATTCTACCTCAAATTAATTTTCTGTCAAATAAAACTTATGTCAATTAAAACATATGTCAAGAAATTTTTATGTGAAATAAAATTCAAGTCAATTGTATTTTTACGTTAAATGGAAATTATGCTAAATGTATTTTATATCAAATAAAATATATGTTGAATTAATTCTATGTCAAATGACACATATGTTATATAAATTTGATGTCTAATGAAGTATATATCAAATGCACGGTGAGCTTGGACAAAGTTCAACCTAAAAGTTCTTGCCCATCCAATTTTTTCACGGTATCAATTCAGTAAAGCCATACTATAATTTTAAAATGAAAAAGAAAAAATTAGGTAAAAAAACTTTGAATTAAACTCAATTTTTCGATTTTTTTAAAGTATTGAATATAATTTAATCAAATTAACGAGTACAAAATTTCATTTTTACTTTAAATATCTCTTTTAACATCGAAGAATGATGTTCCATGATAAAAAGCGCTGAAAATTACTTTAGAACCCCACAAAATACCAAAATAGATATAAACCATCAAATTTTTAAAAATATTCGAATGTAGTTTCAGAAATACAAATTTAAAAAATCATAAGTTTTTAAAAATTAAAATTGTTACTGTTTCTATGGCAACTGTATTGTTTTAATTTATTTTGTCTTTATCAAATTTATCATCTATTTAAAAAGTGAACTTGAATGCTACTTTCGTTGAAAATGTCTAAAATAGGAACTCGAACGCACTAGCAAAATAGACTAAAAATTTGTTTGATATCACAGCCACACAAAAAAAGAAAAGTGTCTTGATCTGGGGTCGAGACATATATATTCCGATGTATTTCGATGCGCTAACTCCGAATTCGTCATCAGAATTTGATCAATGGGTCCTGGTTTCGCCCTAACCTCAAAAACTACCTTAAAATCGCTAAAATGGTCGCTTTTGAGTGATCAAACTTGAATCTAAGCACATATTAGTAAGTTTCTAAGGTCCTTCATTTTTAATAAACTATCCCAGTGGGCACACTTGTTCAAAAGACGTCCTAAGGATGTCTTTTTGCGGACGTCTATTGGATTTGTACAAAAAGACGTCTTTAAGACGTCTTAAAGACGTCCTATATATGTTCTATGTCTTGGCCATTAGATGTCTTTAAGATGCCTAAAAGACGTCTTTTGAATTCAACATTTGAAAATAGAAAAATTTTCATGAATGGAAAATATTAATTTCTAAGTTCAACTTGGACTTAGAAATTCGTAAATGTGATATTTATTGAAATTTTTTTAAGTTAAATTCATTTCATTGTCAAGTGAGATCGTTAACTTCGTAGAGGTTCATATCTGCCTCGAACGGCTGAGGTGCTTTAGGCGCAGTGCTTCAAGCCCAAGGTATCCAAGTTCGATCCCAGCTTCGTAGGAATTTTTCCATTATTTCTCTACATTTTAGAAAAAATAAAATTAAACTAAAAATAAATTTAATACAATATTACTGAGTTTTAACTTACAAAATGTTACAAAAGAAATGTCTATTTAAGATCAGAAGAAATATAAAAAGGACGTCCTTTAGACGTCTTTTCTTATGTCTTTTAGACGTCTTCTGGACGTCTTTTGGACCAGATATAAAACGTCTTTTATACGTATTTTAGTGGTCTTTTTGATAACTCAGAGACATTACCATCAATGTCCCCGAATTGTCCGCGGACAAAAAGGGACGTCTTTAAGACGTCTTTTAGACATCCCTGTGCCCACTGGGATTCTATAAGCTTTTCAATTGAAAATTTATATAATAAATTAAATCTATCGAACATAACCTCAAAATTATAACTAAGCTTCCAAACAAACAAATTATATCATACACTGGGCAATAAAAATTTTGTAAGCTCATGAAATTTACTATTTAGGTCTTTCTGTGATTACTGATTACGGACTCTATGTCAAGTTTCCAAAATCAAATATGGCGGATCCAATATGGCGGACACAATTATAAAAATTTGTTCGGATTTGCTTGAAAATCGTTACTCAGGGGGTTTTCGGGGTCGCTGATGACGAATCTGACATTAAATTTTTAATTGTTCACCCTTAAATATTTCTAGTAATTAATTTCATGTCGATATATTTATTGTGTGTATTCAATCTTTAAATGTATGCTATTGCTACTTCATGGTTCAGAATCTCTCCTTGTTAGCATTTTTTGCCTGTATCTGTAACCAGGGCACCTCCACGTGGTGACGGTGGGCAACGGATCCATACTGGCTGAGTCCCTGGGTTAACGGCGTTCATGCCGTCATGGCAGATGCAGGAAGAAAATGTTTTACGATGCAGAGATTAGGAACCCCAGTATCGGCGTCTGGTGCAGGGTGGGAAAGCGGGCCCTCCGACGTCGTCATCCGGCAACTGTAGCTCTTCATTGATGGGTAACTTGGTTGATAAAGAGTCCGATGCTACAAGAAAAGTGACTTCTCGACTACATAATTGTAACAAAAGTCCCGATTCCTTTTGTTACATTTGTAGCAAATATAAAGTCAGCTCCCTGCGGAAAAAAATAGATAAAGAAGTAGAAGATCTGTACGGAAATTATTTTGGTCGTAAATTATTACACCAAGGAACAAATTGGGTTCCTCATATTGTTTGTAACTCCTGTAGTCTTATGTTGTATCGCTCAAAAAATTCGAAAGATGAAAAATATCTCAAGTTCTCTACACCAACGATATGGAAGAAACCACGAAATTTAAAAGATTGATATTTTTGTATGAACGACATCAAAGGAATTACCACAAAAAATAAGAGTGCCATTACATATAAATGTGCCAACAGCAATCAGACCTACTGAAATTGGTCGAAAAGCGGGCATACTTGCTGTTACTTTTGAAAAACATGTCGAAAAAGTAGAAGTCGTCAACGAAACTGAAGAATTTAGTAGTGACAGCGATGAAAATGACGATGAGGAAAATGATTTCACCGAGTATTGCACTAAAGAAAAAAAGCCATTATTAGTATCGCAACCGGAGCTAAATGATTTTATTAGAGATCTAGGTTTACCAAAAGATGGTGCGGAACTTGCTGCTTCATTTATGAAGAAAAGACACTTTTTGGATCCGAATACGAAAGTGTCATTTTATAGAGATCGAGATAAAGAGTTCCGAAAATATTTTACGAAAGAAATAGAGACATCTTTGGTGTACTGTACTGACGTATTAGGTTTGATGGACAATTTAAAGGAAAATGTGTATGGAGATGAAGATTGGAGACTTTTTATCGATTCTTCCAAACGTAGTATAAAAGCCGTTTTACTACACAATACAAATGTCTACGCTCCAGTTCCAATAGCTCATTCCACTCAAATCAAAGAAGAATATAATAATATAAAAATACTTCTAGAGAAAGTGAATTACGAAAAACACAAATGGTTAATTTGTCGTGATTTTAAAATTATAACAATACTACTGGGACAACAATCAGGTTTCACGAGAGAGCCATGTTTCTTGAGTCTATGGAATAGCAGAGATCGTGCTAATCATTACAAGAAAAAAAATTGGCCTTCAAGAGATTCGTTTAAACCAGGTTCTCACAACGTCATTCATCAAAGTTTGGTAGACCCCGAAAAAATTATATTTCCATTTCTTCACATTAAGCTTGGTGGGATTAAGCAATACGTGAAAGCGTTAGATAAGGGCGGTCCATGCTTTAAGTACATTGCGAAAAAATTTCCAACTGTTTCTGATGCTAAATAAAAACAAGGGGCATTTGATTGACCACAGATTCGAGCATTATTTAGAGACATGACTTCGTTTCTCAAATGACCGACACTAAAAGGGCAGTTTGGGAATGTTACAAAGAAGTTTTAACAAATGTTCTAGGAAACAATGAGAGTCCCGAATCTAAACAAATTGTAGCCCAAATGCTTAAAAACTTTCAAAAATTATGATGTTTAATGAGTTTAAAACTACACATCCTCGATTCGCATCTGAATAAGTTTCCCGAAAATTGCGAACATTACAGCGAAGAACAAGGAGAGCGCTTTCATCAAGATATCAAATTGATGGAAGAACGATATCAGGGAAGATGGGATTAGGTAATGATGACTGACTTTTGTTGGATGTTGAAGAAAGAAACGAGTAGAAAAGGAAAAAAAACGTAAGCGAAACTCTTTACATCGGTCATTTGAAGAAAAAAGAACACGGTATAGTAGCAAGACAATGGACTGAAGAGATGTTCCCAAAAAACAGCAAGTAATAAATCTAAAAAAATTGTTAAAATAATAAAGACTACCATATTGGATCCGCCATTTTGAATTTTTAAAAACGGACATGGAATTCGTCATCAGCGACTCCGGAAACCCCCTGAGTAACGATTTTCAAGCAAATCCGAACAAATTTTCATAATAGTGTCCGCCATATTGGATCCGCCATTTTGGATTTTGGAAACTGGACATAGGGTCCGTAATCAGTAATGACAGAAAGACCTGAATATTAAATTTCATGAGCTTACAAAATTTTTATTGCCCTGTATATGATATAATTTGTTTATTTGGAAGCTTAGATGCATTTTTAGGTTATGTTCGATAGATTTATTTTATTATATGAATTTTTAATTGAAAAGATTATAGAATAGTATATTAAAAATAAAGGAGTTTAGAAACTTACTAATATGCGCTTAGATTCAAGTTTGATCATTTAAAAGTGACCATTTTAGCGATTTTAAGGTATTTTTTGAGGTTAGGGCGAAACCAGGACCCATTGGCCAAATTCTTATGGCGGATTCGGATTCAGCGCATAGAAATACATCGGAATATTCATGTCTCGACCCCAGATCAAGCCACTTTCCTTTTTTTGTGTGGCTGTGTATGTTTTCGAAAGAACAAAACGGTTTATCGTATTCAAGGCAAGTTAAAAGATCGATTGGAAACGGTTTTTTTGTACCATATGTCTGTGAAAGGTTACCTTTCGTTCTGTGTGATGGCTGTAGAAGGATCTTGTACGACGAAAAATGGAAAGAAAAGCTTGTTTCAAAATTGCCAAATTTTCCTACGCTAAAACAAATTAGAAATATTAAGACTAGATCGTGCGAAAAAGAAACTTGTTCTTGTTATATTTGTGAAATTGCAAGAATTCCAGGACATAAAAATTGCTGTTCTCCTGAGTCTAGCAGTAATTTTTCGAAATCAAAAATCTTGAATGATATTACAAACAAAAAGATTTCAGGTATTTTATTATATAATATTTAGAAAGATTTATTTTAATAAAAAACAAATAAAATAAATTTACTATTATTTCATAAAATTAAAAACCTGGTTTTTTATAAATATATACATTTATTTATTATTATTCTAAAATTTATTTAGGAATTTGGATATCTAATTATAATATCACAATTGGTCAGCGTTTTTAAGTTTTAAGAATTTTGTAAAATCTATTTTTCAGATGGAGTTAAGTTTCCTCCTGTTGAGAACCTATGCAGTTACTGTCATTCTTTAATTGGTAAAGGGTTACCTCATAAATGCAATTTATCGAGTCGTTTGGAAAATCTTACAAAGAGTGTAATTGAATTTGGTCCGAAAGTAACTGAACAAGTTTTGTCTTCACTACTAAAAAGAAAAATGTAAGAAAATAAAGAGAATAAATCTGCTTTATCCTTAATTCAATCACGCGGGGCCAAAATTTACAAGTTTTTGTTGGTGTAAAAAACAAGAAAAGCAATCTCAAAGAATCGTTACTAAGTGCTGACGATTTTTTAAAAATTCAAACTAGATTTCATCTTAGTCAGAGAAAGGTACTTGGGATTGCGCAAGCTTTTCGTGTTGTTAGTAGAAATTCGAAATTTGTTGAACCCCATTTAAAAGAAAAACTGTCTTCGAGAAGTCACTGCCTAGATGAATTTTTTGGAATAAAGAATTTTGATTTCGTCAGTTTAAAGAATAACAAAATTGTCTCAGCTTCCACAGAAGCAGTTGCATATTGCGTTGACCTTCAGAGCCTTCTTAATTTCATTAAGCAAAAACCCCAACTTTCTGAAGTTCATTTAAAGTTTGGTATTGACGGTGGTGGAGGATTCCTGAAAATATGTCTCTTGATTCAATCTACTGTAGAAGAGGATGAGCAACGAGGTTTTCGGCAAAAGTACGATCAAGGCATTCTTGCAAAACGTTTCAAAGATTCAGGTGTCCATAAAATATTTATTCTAGCATTAACCGAAGGTTGTCAAGAAAACTACGAGAACGTATCTCAGTTGTGTCAATGTTAAACAAATTTTGAATTTAAAGTGAAATTATTAAGACTTAATTTGATTGAACTATATTATAATTATTTTTAAAAAATCGAAAAATTGAGTTTATTCAAAATTTTATCAATCGATTATTTTCTTTTTGGTCTTAAAATTATCTTATGGCTTTACTGAATCGATACCAGAAAAAAATTGAACGGGCAAGAACTTTTAGGTTTAACTTTGTCCAAGCTTACCGTGAGGAGTGAAGACTATTGTATTTACTGATTGCTCGTTGTAATCTCTACGGATACTCAGAATAGTTTCGAGGAACTTTCTTTATCCATATTGTCTTGAAGTCAGAGTGTACTGCCTCCTTTGCTTGTTCGATATAATATCCGAGACCTCTTTGGGTTTCATCACAAAAATCAGGAATGTGAGAGAAGACAGCATGAACTTTAGGAGTAACAGATATATTTAGTTCTAGGTAACATTTCTTAAAATCTGAAATTTTTTTTTTAAACGATGTATCAACATTATTTCCAAAGCAGGCATCTACAACCTGCTTCATACTCAGTCAATAAATGCGAAAACACAGAATTGACTACACCTAGCATCAAATGTAGTTCTGGGAGGGGGATTACGTGAAGAAAAGTTTTATCCTCTGTAGTGACTAAAGGAGGAGGATGAACACAATTTTTGTAATTTTTGGCTTTAGATTTCACGGCGCCTGCTTTAAACCAGTTCATATAATTTTCAAGAGCATTGCTTACAGTTCTGAGAGAAGAACGTTCTGTTAGTTCAGTATTTCTCGAATAAAACCAGGTACATGGGAAAACGCTACTGTGTGACATGATACAAACAATAATGTTAGCTAATTTTAAATCCGTTGCAATGGTTCCCTCGAAGTCATTGATTTTTAAGGTTGACCACAACTGAGATACGTTCTCGTAGTTTTCTTGACAACCTTCGGTTAATGCTAGAATAAATATTTTATGGACACCTGAATCTTTGAAACGTTTTGCAAGAATGCCTTGATCGTACTTTTGCCGAAAACCTCGTTGCTCATCCTCTTCTACAGTAGATTGAATCAAGAGACATATTTTCAGGAATCCTCCACCACCGTCAATACCAAACTTTAAATGAACTTCAGAAAGTTGGGGTTTTTGCTTAATGAAATTTAGAAGGCTCTGAAGGTCAACGCAATATGCAACTGCTTCTGTGGAAGCTGAGACAATTTTGTTATTCTTTAAACTGACGAAATCAAAATTCTTTATTCCAAAAAATTCATCTAGGCAGTGACTTCTCGAAGACAGTTTTTCTTTTAAATGGGGTTCAACAAATTTCGAATTTCTACTAACAACACGAAAAGCTTGCGCAATCCCAAGTACCTTTCTCTGACTAAGATGAAATCTAGTTTGAATTTTTAAAAAATCGTCAGCACTTAGTAACGATTCTTTGAGATTGCTTTTCATGTTTTTTACACCAACAAAAACTTGTAAATTTTGGCCTCGCGTGGTTGAATTAAGGATAAAGCAGATTTATTCTCTTTATTTTCTTACATTTTTCTTTTTAGTAGTGAAGACAAAACTTGTTCAGTAACTTTCGGACCAAATTCAATTACACTCTTTGTAAGATTTTCCAAACGACTCGATAAATTGCATTTATGAGGTAACCCTTTACCAATTAAAGAATGACAGTAACTGCATCGGTTCTCAACAGGAGGAAACTTAACTCCATCTGAAAAATAAATTTTACAAAATTCTTAAAACTTAAAAACGCTGACCAATTGTGATATTATAATTAGATATCCAAATTCCTAAATAAATTTTAGAATAATAATAAATAAATGTATATATTTATAAAAAACCAGGTTTTTATTTTTATGAAATAATAGTATATTTATTTTATTTGTTTTTTATTAAAATAAATCTTCCTAAATATTATATAATAAAATACCTGAAATCTTTTTGTTTGTAATATCATTCAAGATTTTTGATTTCGAAAAATTACTGCTACACTCAGGAGAACAGAAATTTATATGTCCTGGATTTCTTGCAATTTCACAAATATAACAAGAACAAGTTTCTTTTTCGCACGATCTAGTCTTAATATTTCTAATTGGTTTCAGTGTAGAAAAATTTGGCAATTTTGAAACCAGCTTTTCTTTCCATTTTTCGTCGTACAAGATCCTTCTACAGCCAACACACAGAACGAGAGGTAACCTTTCAACAGACATATGGTACAAAAAAACCGTTTCCAATCGATCTTTTAACTTGCCTTGAATACGATAAACCGTTTTGTTCTTTCGAAAACATATCAAACAAATTTTTAGTCTATTTTGCTCGTGCGTTCGAGTTCCTATTTTAGACATTTTCAACTAAAGTAGCATGCAAGTACAGTTTTTAAATAGATGATAAATTTAATAAAGACAAAATAAATTAAAACAAAACAGTTCCCATAGAAACTGTAACAATTTTAATTTTTAAAAACTTATAATTTTTTAAATTTGTATTTCTGTAACTACATTCGAAATTTTTAAAAATTTGATGGTTTATATCTATTTTGGTATTTTGTGGGGTTCTGAAGTAATTTTCAGCGCTTTTTATCATGGAACATCATTATTCGATGTTAAAAGAGATATTTAAAGTAAAAATGAAATTTTATACTCGTTAATTTGATTAAATTATATTCAATACTTTAAAAAAATCGAAAAATTAAGTTTATTCAAAATTTTTCGACCGAATTTTTTCTTTTTCATCTTAAAATTATAGTATGGCTTTACTGATTTGGTACCGTGAAAAAAATTGGATGGGCAAAAACTTTTAGGTTGAACTTTGTCCAAGCTCACCGTGGACTCTGTCTTTATTTAAATCTATCAAAAACAAGTTTGACATGCATGACGTTTAAGTTAATCAATAAAATTTAGTGAACATAAAATTTAAAGTTCCCTGATTTAAATTTCACGGCAAAATTCCGGGAGTGATATCTTGTAACTTTTTAACAAGTTTAAGAAATAAATTTACATTTAAATTTAAAGGGTAGACAAATTGTGTTTGTACATGAAAAAACGTGTTACCTGGAACAGCGAAAGTATTATTTGAAATAACTAAAAATTTTGCTTATTTAATAGAGTTATAATTGTGTCATGAAAAGCTTTTTTTGTTTAGGTAAAAATTTTTACTATATCCTTTTTGTTAATACTTATAGACACAATAGGGGAGATATAATATGTGTTTCCAAACAACAACAACAACAACATAGATTTGTTACTCGAGTATTATATCTGTATATGTATTATAAAAACATTTAATTAACATTTAATTTAAAATTAACATTATGTATCTAATTCAACTTTTAATAATTGTGCCATGAAAAGCTTTTTTTGTTTAGGTAAACATTTTTATTATATCCTTTTTGATAATACTTTTAGACACAATAGGGGAGAGTGGTCAAAGTTGGATAATCGCGTTTATTTCGTTTAATCACACTTTTGATTCAACTTTTTTACAATTTTCAGCAAAAAAATGCAATGTTTTTGCTAAACATTGTAAAAAAGTTGAATCAGATACATAATGTTAATTATTAATTAAATTAAATTAAATGTTAATTAAATGTTTTTATAATACATACACAGATATAATACTCGAGTAACAAATACATGTTGTTGTTGTTTGGAAACACATATTATATCTTCCCTATTGTGTCTAAAACTATTATCCAAAAGGATATAATAAAAATGTTTACCTAAACAAAAAAAGCTTTTCATGGCATAATTATAACTCTATTAAATAAGCAAAATTTTTAGTTATTTTAATTAATACTTTCGCTGTTTCATAGTAACACGTTTTTTCGTGTACAAACACAATTTTTCTACCCTTTAAATTTAAATGTAAATTTATTTCTTAAACTTGTTGAAACGTTACAAGATATTATTTTATTAAATAAATATGAAAGGTGTTACGTCAAAACGAGAAACCTTTATAAATATACCTAACGTTCCTCGTTTTAAATTAGTTTCATAAATGAATCTAATTTGGGATGCGGATAAGTCAATGAGCCTACTAAATGTTGTGAGAGAATAATTTATTTAAAAACCAACAAGAAAGAAAAGAGTTGACAAAAATACAATGAGTACAAAGTTATGAATCTTACTTAAAGAATAACGATTACTTGTGGTGTGATGATTATCTTGTAATCCAATCTTGAGTGGTGATGAGCACTAGACGAAAAGGGACCGCCTAATAGAGTGGAGCGAAGAAACACTTTTTTTGAATTTACAAACGTAATAGTGCGGAAAACTTGCTATGAGTAAAGACAAATAAAACGCAAAAAAAAATTTTGAAATCGATAAATATCTTCCATTCGCGCAATGAAGTCAAAGTTTTAAAAATTTAAAAAACTAAAAATACTCACTTTCTGCAAAAATATTATTTGTTTACGTAAATTTTTATGGCTTTTTATGCCTTATTGTGAATGCAGCACTTCGCCCGTTTCATAAAAACTAAAAACGACTCAGAACTCACCACGAGAAGGTGGCTGCACATAGAGTTCCACCACCGCCCTACCCAACCAACCAACCATGTTATATAAAAGAAGATATTTAAGGCGTAAATGCAAACTCTGATTTTGTATCAAACTTTGGCATATTTTCCCTCGATTTTAAAGTAGATCTAATAAATCCATCTCTATTTTCAAATCCCACTACTTTTTCTGCTGACGCTGTTACTAGTTTTACACAGCGTTCCACAGCTTGCGTATGACAGGGAAAGATTGAAACGTCCCATTGCGGAATCTCTTCTGTTCCAATTAGACGAGAAATTTCCTCGTTTGAAACGTTTCTTAAGAGGGGTGGTGAAAAGTATTTTTCATTTTTCCAATCAATTAAGTCACTGTAATCAGAGGCGTCAAAGTTTAACTTTGGAACAATGAAGTTGCGTATTCCAGACTTCTTTTTATCCTGTGTTTTGCTAGTCCGAGCCTCTAAAATGCGTCTGAAAGCAAGCTCTCTAATTTGCTTTCTTTCGTCCAGACACATAGACAACAGCAGGTTTTCCGAATGCGCGAAGTAAGCATTATTTTGTATTACAGGTTGAACAACTTCCTGCAACGTCTGCGTTAAGAGTTTTGATGCCTGTATCATCAGAAAGAGATTTTTAGGTCCATCTACTATTGAGCTATGTTTCTTTATAGAAAACCATACTTGAACATAGCAAGTAAGAATAAATTCAACAATTTGAATTAAAGCAGCAGACGGTTTTCGTGTTGATATATACAATCTGAGTATATTGTTTGCTGTTGTTAGCCAACGGGAGTGACAGATTGATCCTGGATCTGCCTTAGCAAGATCAAGAGGACATTTTCCTATTTGAATAGCTTGAGAGATGCGGAAAAGATACTTTTGATCTTTGCTAAGATCATCAGTGTCTACATTTGGCAGGAAGCCATTAATTTTTTTAAATTTGACTACAGGTAACGCATTACAATTTTTGAGAGCCTTTCCAATTGGACCAGAGAACGAATTTGGTCCAGATGTAGAACCATCTAGATATTCAAAAACGTGTCTAAATGGAAGTTCGTTAAGGTGTAACATGCAGACAACCCATTGCACTTCTCGTTGTAAATAAGTTTCTATATGATGAATAACACCGTTTTTCCAGCCGGTATTTGTGTTTGTTCCATCACATCCCACGACATCTAACTCTTGGAGGGAAAGAGAACATCGATTGACAAGATCGGATATAATTGCTTCCTTTATATGTTTTGCACTTCCAGATTCTGGAACAACATGACTAAGGTATCGAGACCCAGGTTCTTCAATTAAAGACACGTGTTCTTCTATAATGGTACGTCTAAAGCGCTTTGAGTCTACTTTCTCGATGTGCAATGTCTTATCTTTGCGACCATCAAAAAACAAGCCTCGTATAGAATCGTCTATTTGTTTTTCCTGCTGTAAACTTGTCCTATTTTTCTGTTTTTCTCTTCTGAGTTTGCTTCGGTCTATTACGAGAGCTTTGTCTGATTCGGTTATAACTCCGACATCAGCAAGCGTACTAGATATAATTGCCGCGGCTGCTCTATCAGAGACACCATATCGGTCACATACCAAAGCTGTATTTTTTAAATTAAACGACTTAACACGAGATAATGTTGAATCCTTAAAATAATCTGTGATTCTTTTCGGAGGTTCAAATGTTTCCTCTTGTGCAGAAGGACTCTGACAATAAGTTGCATTAGATGACGGTTTTTCTTCATCTGTATCATCACAAAATGAAACTACAGCAGAAGAACTTACTTGCTCCGGACATAAGCGAATGGATTCGTTTTTTTTTCTTTCAAGTCGCTTGGTAAGTATCATAGATGTTTTGCGATCAACGCCTGAAATTTTTCCCTCTCGGTTGGTTCTTTGATCATACATAAACTTCAATTCAATGGCGGGAATTTTTCTTGACTTTTCGCATGTACATGTTACAGTTACGGGATTTGGACAGATACAAAGAGCGAGAGACCTGTCACAAGTGCAGTTTAGTGTCAAAGTGCACTTGCAGGATGCCACGTCAAATAATTGCGTCAATGAACTTGTAAATTCAGCAAGCTTTGTTTGAAATGTTGAGCCCATATTTTTGCTGTCTCTTTCGAATGACTTTTTGATATTGATGTACTTACTGTGATATTCCTGAATCTTTTTGATAATTCTTGTCTTTGATACTACTGGAATAGAAGCTTTATTATAAACTTCTACGATTTTCTCTGATACAATGTTAGCTACATCAGAAAAACATACATTAATCCTATTGACTTTCGACGAAAGATTAAATCTTTCCTCATTGCAGCATCGTAGAACATTACCATTAGTAGGAAGTACAGAGTTTGGCAAATCCTTAGGATTGCCAATTAGTGAACATTCAAATGAATGTCTTGTTATAGGTTTTCGTTTCTGGGTAGTAACTTCCATTGATATAGAAAAATTAAAGACCCCAAACGTAAGGTACCGGAATAGTTGTAGATATGTTATTGTTTTTAAGTAATGTTTGCGATGTATTGGTAAGTAGTGAATCACTAATAAAATACAATGAAAAAAAAATTATTTTCAAGTAAGTGAAAAATTCAACTGCAAATGCAATGACAAAACCTTAATTAAGTGGATCAACTTCAAGAAATGAGTTTCAATACACTTATAATTGTCGCTGCTAATGTAAAGTAGTATTCTGTTTCCAAATATCAGAGTATCTCTAATGTGGTTGAAATTGTGAAATATATACCTTAAGAAACATATACTGACGTATGCTCCACCAACTTAAAATTTTCTCTTCGCTTATAGTACTGATTCTAAGAAAAAAATCTATAGTTAACTTTTACCTTTAGGTTACAGTTCCCGTAAAGAAGCAACTGCAAAAACAAATTATAAAAAAAAAATTATAGAAAAAAACAAATTATAGAATTTTTCCCTTAGAACAGTAGTTTGGTTTTGAGTCACTTTTGTGTACTATTACGTTGCATTCACTATAATAAAACATATTTCGCTCTTCATTTCCAACTTTACATGAAAAAATTTGAATCTCTTAATTTTTCTGAAATTTTAAAACTTTGACTTCATTGCGCGAATGGAAGATATTCATCGATTTCAAAAATTTTTTTGCGTTTTATTTGTCTGTACTGACAGCAAGTTTTCCGCACTATTACGTTTGTAAATTCGAAAAAAGTGTTTTTTCGCTCCACTCTACCGCCTAATGGTTGTCCTTAATGGTGGAGAATTTGTGCTGGTGTTTACACTAATAAGATAGTGTATTGTATTCCGAAAAATATCTGCTAGTCCCAGACAGTTGTCGCCTCTTAAGCAAATTTCGATGTTTCGAAATTTGGAATGTGATCTTTCAATATTTGAGTTTTGTAGACACTCGAAAGAATTTCCAAATTTATATTTTTGGAAATTAATAAAAGCTCGAAGATCGATGAATAGGGTGTTGATTTGAAACTGATTTCAAATTATTACTTGGGGAATAATTCACTTGTAACGAAGTATGTTTAAATTAATACTTGGACGACACTTTTAAATAATGTTCAAAGGTATACTGGGAGACTTTTCACTTTTAATAATGTTTGAAGGTTTACTGGGAGTTCACTTTTAAATAATGTTTAAAGGTATACTGGGAGACTGTTCACTTGTTGACGATTAGATGAATACTGCTGATTTCCAAAAAATTACTCTCTGATCTCTGCTTAATTTCTCTCCCTTTTTATACGAAACTGTTCCATTGTTTAGAATCATATACGTGTAGTTATTGAGAGTGGGAGAGCAGGGTAACTATGAACACCTGTGCACTTGTTTATCTTTTCTCTCTTTCTAATTTTCATGTCTCTTCAAAATAGTAGTGGTGATGATCACAGCCTATTTACTTTTTTATGCTCGATGCTGCTGTGGACTAATCTTTTCTCTCTTTCTAATTTTTGTGTCTCTTCAAAATAGTGGTGGGGATGATCATAGCCTGTTTACTTTTTATGCTCGATGCTGCTGTAGACTAATCTTTTCTCTCTTTCTAATTTTTGTGTCTCTTCAAGCTCTCTCTTTGTGTATAGATGGTTTTTCTTCCTTCCTGTGGCGAAATTGTTTGAAGGTTGTTGAACTGATGCACTATCGTTATTCTTTTTACATGATTTAAAATATTATTCTCTTTTCTTAGAATTATTATGATTTGTAATTTATTCAGATACATATAAGACTTATAATATCAATTGCCATATATTCAAAAATATTATAATTGTAATGCAATAATATGAAATACATAAAATATAATTATAAAAAATACAATATCGAATACAAAATACGTACATAAGTATTGTACTTAATTTAGGTACATTAATAAGAAGTTACGGACGTAACAAAGGTATGTAAATATAATATAGTTCTACAATTTTTGGCATTCTTAAATGAATTGTTACAAAAATTCAAAAAATTTCTCCAGGAAATGTTGCTGGGAATCTTCCGAAAAAAATTCCCGAGAATCTCCCCGAATCGTTCCTGGGAATCTTCTGAAAAAATTCCCGGGAGTTACTCCCAGAAACGATTCCAAGAGATTCCCGTGAGTTACTCCCGGCAACGATTCCAGGAGACTCCCGGGAGTTGCTTCCGAGAATCTCCCGGGAGACTCCGGGAACTTTTCCACGTGGGGTTTTTATTATGAGTAAACGAGCAATACCCAGTTAAAAAGGTGTGCTTTTTCCCTTTTAAATAAAAGAACAATTTTGAAAATCGGTTGAAACTTACAAAAGTTAAGAGTAATTCTTTACATGAATATGCCAAAAACGGTTTGTTGATCCTAAAATTAAATTTTGGGGGTGTTTGGTAAATTTCTCATACATCATTGTTAACAGTTTTACTAGACCTACAACTTATATTAGGTCTCTATTAAAGTGCAAGCATTTTTTTACTTTGTCACGCAGTGTTTCTTGTGATAAAAATTTTATGAAAAAAACTCGACTTACAGTTCTGTTAAGTATTACAATTTATCAAATGAGCTGCACTATATTATTTGCTTAAGGGGACATTCCAGTTCAAAACGTTAAAATAATCGATTTTTATTGAACTTTATTTTTGGATTTCTTATAATGTCAAGAATACTCTTCTAAATTATTATTTCAAAATTCGATGTAAAACAAAAGTTATACATTTTTATTCTTCGCCATGTCAAAGATGTTTTTGTATGCGGATAAGCAATCGAATAATTTAAATGTTTTCTAATTTGCATTTTTTAAAAAAGACAAACAAAAATGTGTTTGATGTTGCTGATCACAACTTAGATATCAAATTTTCAAAATTCAAAATGGCGGATCCAATATGGCGATAAAGGAAATTTTTTTATTTTAATTTTTTTTCGTTTAATATTTTTTCATCCTTCATATTTCATCCGAGATTTTTAATTTTTGGAAAATTTTGTCATATTCGTAATCAGTGACCCTGAAACCCCCCGTAACGATTTTCAAGAAAATTCAATGATTTTGAAAAATAAAATGTCCGACATATTTAAGGACAGTATTTTATGACGCTGATATTTACTGCATTATGCGCTGAAAAACTGATTATTATGCGAAATTATGTGTTAAAAAATTAAAAAGTGCGAATAGATGCTTTTAAAATAAAATTATTATTTAGGACCAAACTCATGCTTTTAACATTAGGCTAATTTAAAATTGTATTTTAAACTAATACTGTTTTTTCACTGTAAGTGCATTATATGAGCTTTTTTCTGTGAACTGTTTAGTTCTAGTGGACCTTTCTATAGGTCTAAATAATTTCTTACTCGCTATTTTATTTAAATTCGTTTTATGAACAAACGAGGCATTTATTTTCCTTTTAAATAATTTTTGTTTGCCTGTAATCTGTGACTATAGTTAGCAATTATTCTTATTACGGTCTCTTGTATTTACATTGTTAACGGCCTTGTCGTTTACGAATCGTGAAAATGACACAAAAAGAAGAGAGATGGGATAAATTGTTTTCGACTATAGAGGAACTCACCAAATCTAATAACAGATTAAGTGCGGAAATACATAGCTCAAATCAACGCATAGACTCTGTTACGAAATATTTACTTACTAATGAGAAAAGAATAACTGAGATTGAAAACAATTTTTCTTTATTCGAATATCAACAGAGACGTAAAAATATTGTTCTCTTTAAATTGGAGGACTCGGTTATCATTAATTATGATTTGTTTTTATCTGTTTTAAATATCTTTACAAAAGTGGGATTAATAATTCCTGATGCAGCGATCGATAATATTTTCCGCTTAGGTAAAGTCCCTGGAAATCGCCCGGTATTGATTAAATTTAATGGTGAGAGATGTTTTTTCGAAAGTGAACGAAATTAAACAATTAAATTATATCATCAGGGGCCGTTCAAAAAATACGTAACGCGTTTTGGGGGGAGGGAGGGTCAAGCAATTTGTTACGGTAAGGAGAAAAAATGGCGCTAATGTATATAACATTGTGTTACGTGGGGGGAGGGGGGGTCCAAATTTCCGAAAAAATAGCGTTACATATTTTTTGAACGGCCCCTCACCAACGACCGCTCGAAGGAGGAGAGGGAGATGCGACGTCAGCTACACTCAAAAATATTTAAGGGGAGATTCCACTGATTTGTTTTTTGAATACCGAAATTATTTTTTTTTTAATTTTTGGTTAGTATGATTATCTAAAAATACGGGAAAAATAGTCTGAAGGGATAAGAATAGACTCGCTAGCAGGAGAGTAGGAATAACATCACCTTTCCACCTCGAAAATTCATGTTTTTTCATTAATTACCTAACTGCTATTTGTTTATTTTTAAATTTACATTTTTTCTTTTCGCACCGCTTGAAAGAGTAGTTCTTAAGTAATAAGAAATGTCTACTGTTACGTATCAAAGGTTATGTATATAACTTTAAGTTAAATTTTTGTATATTTGGTCCTTCAAACTTTAAACGCGTTTTTCTCGAAACTACACATTTTCAACTTGTTTACACTCTCATTTTTACAATTTTCAACGAAATAACTTGCAATTTGGACAGCATGCTCCTTGAATGTGTAGTTTTCGTGTAAAATAGGATATTTCAGATCCATTAATATTTATAAAAGTTATTAACAATTTAAGTTGCAAAATTATGGTCGAAAAATTAAAAAGTCTGCCATTTGGTTATTTTTCAATAAATTTTTTTTGTTCTAGTTTACACGATAGCCATAATGGTATGGATTAAGAAAATTATGACTTTTTTAGTTTAGATTAATTGTCGCCGAGAAAAAATGTAAACAACTTTTAGAGGGGGACCACTTTCGGCAGCCATTTTCTAAGACTCCATTAAAAAAATAAAAAAATAAAAAATGGTTTTTATTACTGTAACACAAGTATTTTATTGTAAAAAAGTTTAACTAAGAAATATTTATTTTACTACCTATAAAAATTTTTTAAAAAAAACCTTAATTTCTGTGGAATCTCCCCTTAAGTTGTGTGATGCTGGTCATAAGGTGTCTCTTAGTGGAAATAAAATTTATTTGAATGATTCAATAATTAACAAAGAGAAATTAGAATCTCTGTTAGTTTCTGGGGGGCCACCAGCGTTGGCCACTACTCCTGGAGCTTCTCACTCCTCAGACCCGACTGTTGCAACCCGGAATAAGAAAAGAGGTCGTTCTAGGAAAGAGCTGTCTTTGAGCAGTATAAAGTCCCCGCTTTCTAAGACATTGGTAAATTATTTTTCTCCTGGAGTCTCGACTAGGACAGGGGATGGAAATGGAAATGGAAATGTCAAAAAACAACGCACTATAACGGATGAGGATTCTTCTTCAGAATTGTAGCAGCGATTTTCAGCTCTGCCCCCGGAATATCCCAGAGCCTTTTCTTCTTCTGCTGAGAATGAAATAGATTCTGGGGGGCGAAGATAATCTTTTGGAATGTTCATGGTGTTAGGATTATTGCAGACATCGCAAATCAAGTGCATATGGGTGATATACTCTGTGTTTGTGAAACGTGGTCTATTAAACCTGACCTTAAGGAGATCCCACTTATCGACAATACAGATCTAAATTGATAAGTAAACTGTAACCGCCTTTTCTTGAAAAATATAAAATACCATACCATATCCATTTGGGAATCTCATTTTTTATCAAAAATACACAGGATGAATATTTCTTTTTTGTAATTGTTACAAAAAATAAAGGTTTTTAAATTTTAAATTCCCTTACAAACAACAAAACAAACTTATTTTTTACTTGGAAAATTAAATATATCTGCGAAATTGTCTTATTTTATATATGTTTTACCATTAATCAGTTTTTCTCTTTTAAACAAGACATTATATTAAATTGTGTTTAATTTAAAATGAAAAATAATCAACAATTTATCATTTCTGGTACATTTGGCGCCATCTATTGGTTCTATTGCAAAATAATGTACCACCAAACAGATGTTAAATGTGGTTATGGTGGTTTGGACTATTGGAAACTGCTCATATTTAATTTTTGAATAATAATTTTTTCTAATAATTACGACAAATAAAATATTCATCCTATGTATTTATGACAGAAAATGAGTTTCCTAAATTTATAGGGCATAATATTATACAATTTTCAAGAAAAGGCGGTTGCAGAGTTTTTATCAATTTAGATCTGCATTGTTGATATTTGGGATCTCCTTAAGTGTCAACAGCTTCCTGATTTCGTTTCAATTGTTTCACCGGCGATTAAATCAAAAATTCTAGGAAGAGCAAAAGGTGGTCTATTGCTTTTATTTAACCCTAGAAGATATCAGGGAACGGAGCTATCTATTTGTACAAGTCATATTATTATTAAAGTATGCTCGTCTAACATGTGCTTTGTGTTAGGTCTAATTTATTTATCTCTGCCTGATAATTTCGTAGAACTTATTGACAACTTTGAAATTAAATTAAATTTTATCATGGAGATGCACGCCGAGTTGCCTCTGGTGATGGGGGGGGGGGGGGTGATTTTAACTGCAGAATAGCAGCTTTGAATCAATTGGATCCATCTTTCTTGACCCACGTGCGTGTTTTTAGTTCGAGAAGACAGACTTATGATGCAGTTTTGAATTGTAAAGGTAAAGACCTAGTTGAAATATTGGAATCTTTTAATATGATTGTTTTAAATGGTCGGTCTAAGAGCGATTCTCCGGCTGAATTTACATTTATAGGTGAACACGGTATGATTGTTGTCGACTTGGTTTGGTGTTCTTTTGAGGGCCTATTTTTGTTTAGCGATTTGAAAACTTTAAATATATCTTCCCTTTCTGATCACCTTCCTGTGGCATTGTCTTTTCTCCCCTTGACTGAACTATTAATAAAATCCAAACCAAGTGCAGCTTATAAGCTAGTTTTTGATGTGAATAAAAGCGATTCATTTAACTCACTCCTGGAGTGGAGAAGGAAGGTAGCAGATCTGGAGCAAGACGTAAATGGAATGAACGAAACGCTTATTTCAAATATAAATTGTGTTGCTAGTGATCTTGGTATGTTGCATCGTTCCTTAAATGTTGGATATATTTATGTTTCGGAAACCATGGAATGACGAAGAATGTAAATCGGCTAGAAAACGAGTTTTAACAGATTTAAAGAACGCTAAAGTCAATGCCTTTTCGGAAGTGTCGAGGCACGAATTTTTGAGAGAAAAATCAATTCTTAGGAAGCTTCTTAGGGTTAAAAAGCAAAACTATCGAAAAATTATTCTTAATAAAGTTGCATGTTGTACACAACAGGACAATTTTGGCAGGTCGTAAATGGTTTCAGAAGTCGAAACAATCGACATTCATGCATTGACCTTCCGACATGGCAAAACTTTTTACATGAAACTTTTCCTGTATTGGTTCCTAAACCCTCATTAGACAGACCCTTTCTAAGTATCTCTCATCCATGTCTGGACGGTTATATTACCACTAATGAAATATTTTGTAGTATTGCTAATTGTAAAAATGGAAAGGCTCCGGGATCTGATAGAATTAGCTAAGAATTTTTTAAGTGTCTTCCCCAAAATTGGTTATTATATTTGGAAAACCTTTTTAATAAAATTTTGGTAACGGAAACAGTTCCTAAGATCTGGGGAAAACTAATAACTTGTATGCTATTTAAAAAGGGTGACCCGGGGATGACTGAAAACTATAGACCCATAACTTTAATTAATTCAATCGCGAAGATTTTTACACAAATTCTCTGTGATCGATTGGTGACCTGGGCCTCGGAGCTCTTGTTGTTACCAGAGTCACAGTCGGGATTTAGAAGGGGCAGAAGTTGCCTTGATAGCATCTTTACGTTACACACAGTTATTCAGATTCACTTAAGCAAACCGAAAACCGTAGCCTATGCTACTTTCATTGATTTTAAAGGAGCTTTTCCATCGGTAAATCATGACCTTTTATGGATAAAATTACATAAGATGGGATTAAGTTCTAAATTCATCGAAGAATTCAAAGTTTATATGTATCGGCTTACACGTGCATTAAGACGGTTGAAGGGTGTACAGAGTATGTTAAAGTATCAATTGGTGTCCTGCAAGGCGAAGTATTAGGTCCCTATCTATTTAATCTCTTTATTTGCGATATGGATGAATACCTATTAAGTAACGAGTGCAGAGGTCTTTCTGTTTCCAACGAATGTGAAATAATGGATTTAGGTTATGCTGATGACTTTGTTTTTCTATTAGATTCCCCACTTGAGGTTAATAGAAAGCTAGAAATTTTGGATCGGTATTGCCGAGAAAATTACATAACTGTTAACACGGAAAAGACAAAGATAGTCATATTTACCAGGTCCGGGAACGCATCTGCAAGAAAATTTAAATCATTTAAATTTGGAACAAAAAATATAGAGGTTGTAAAACAGTACACCTATCTGGGGATTCCTTTTTCAGGTTCAGGTTCATTTTTTCCGGCGGCGAATGGGCAATAGGTGCAGCAAATTTAGCGATTGGGGGAATTATGAATATAATCTATGCTACCGGAGCAGACTCTTGGGCTACTTATCAAAAACTCTTCCAAAGTCTTTCTGTGAGTGTATTGTTTTACGCGGTGCAGGTGTGGAGTCTGTGTTTTTTAAATGAGATTAAGAAAGTTCAACATACATTTTTTAAGAGACTCCTCTCTTTACCGATTAACACCCTGAACTATGCGGTGAGATTAGAAACGGGATCTCTTCGGCTCTCTCGTGGGGTTCTTTTGAATGCGCTGAACTAAATATATAAAATTTCTAAAATGAATTCTTCAAGGTACCCCAAACAGTGCTTCGAGGGACTCTCGAGATTGGCGATTAGGAATTCCAATTGCCGAAGGAATTGGCTGACTCAATTCGCGAAGTCTTTTGACATTTGCAAATTGACCGCGAACTGGTGAACCTCACCCCTGAACTCGGCGGTAAGCAATAGGAATCTGATTCTCGAGAGATATGATCGAAAGTTGAGGGCTCTAGACCTGGTGCAATACTGTAGGTCTGGTAGTCTCTTGTTGTATCCGTTTCTCTCAGTCAATCAGGGACCTCAATATTATTTAAGGTCTCTAATCGCTGTGCAGACAAAAAGAGTGTTTGCTCAAATAAGATTATTAAATAAGCACGTGTGCAGAGTGAATCTGGGGAATTTTTCTTATAAATTTAATGCGGAAGAATATTGCCCGTCTTGCCGTCGGCAGGCTGAAAGTTTTGGTCATATTCTTTTAAATTGCCCTGCTTATGAACATCTATGTGCAGCTGCGTTTCCGCATATATGTTCAGCCCCTGATGCATTAGATTTTTGGTGGGCTATTTTAAGTTCTTCGGAAATAAAAAACATCAAATCATTTGTTAAACTTGTAAGTGGGTTACTTGGTGAACTCCACACGTCGAAGACATCATTAATTTGAATTATAGTTCGTTCTTATAAGTTTTATTTGAAATTTATCTTTGTTGAATGCGTCTAAATGTATTGTGACGAATGTTTATTTTATGATTTTGTTTTATTTCCTGCTCATTATTAAGAGACTCCTCTTGTATTCGTTGTAACGATATAGACAAGTAAATAAATTATTCTATAAAAATATACAACTTAAACTAAAAATTTCAATAAAAAATTTTAAAAATGTGATGTATAATCTTGTCAAGGTCTTCATAAAATGTATGGTTTGTTGTGGCCACGATTATTTTTTTAGATAAAGTTCCGAGGGCTAAAGAGTGCTTCGAACAACATATACAATGTTACAAGGAGCTGCTTCATCAAAAACGCAAAATTCAAACGAATTTAGTTAAAGTAGAAGATAATCTTGTCCTTAGGAATCGAAGGATATAAGAAAAATTCTGTTTTGACAAAATAGCAACTATTCAAACCCATCGTTTTTATTTTTACTTAAAAAGCTGTTTTCTCAGGAGTAAAAAAAAGATTTTTGCATTAAAAAAACTTCTTCAATTAAGAACTTGATTTTCATGTACACCAGAATTAAGCAAAATCGGTCCAGTTGTTTTTGAGAAATCGTTATCACCAATTTGGAAAATGCTGTTTTGAGAAAACCGAGTTTAAAGATGTAACGTAATCTTTTATTTAGACGAAAAAATTTTTCCCGGCTACAGAAAGTCAGACTTAACTAAACCTTACTTCAGATCTTTAAGGGTGTAAATATCTCTTTCAATTTTTAAAGTATCAACTTAGCATTTCATGAAAATATTTCTGAGACCCTAAAGTTAGAAAAATGCAAAAAACGATTTTTTGAAAATATACGCTGTCAATAAATGAAATTTTACTAAAATATCAAATAATTTTTTATTTATTTATTAGTGCATATAAGCTAAATGAAATCTGTGGAAAACTTATCGTGGGGAACCATTGATATTTCGCTAATTCGGATTTAGAGTTCTATACTTTTTTTAAATTCTTTGCACAAATAATTAAATTATGCGCAATAGTGCGAGAATTAAAAAATTGTGCGACGAAAAAAAAATTATGGGTTTCGATGCGACGTTAAGTTTATTATATTTTATTCATAAAAATAATAAAACGTGAAACTTGCAACTTTCATTCAATTTTTTAAAATTATGCGATTATGCGCTTCGCACAAAGTGTAAGTCTCTAGACATATTGGATCCGCTATTTTGAATTTAAAAAATCTGATTCCCTATTCGTAATTAGCGACCTCAAAAACCTCCGAATAACGATTTTCAAGCAAATCCGATAATTTTTTTTAAATTTCGAAACTTATGAACACTTTGAATGCGTTTTTCTCAAAATGTATTTTTTTGATCTGCTAAGACTGATATCTCGAGTTCTTTTGAAGCGATTTTAAAAAACCAAACGGCTTTTGATTCAGTATCATCATGCCTATAAGTGGAACCTCAGGAACTGGAAAATTTCCAACTCCCTTTCTGTTTATAAGAGAAATTCTAAATAAAAACACCTTTTTTGCATATTTTGAGGAAAAAGTACTCTAAAAAAAGGGGGAAGAAAATTACACTTTTTAAGGTTCCACACCTGAAGAAATATCTAACGAAGAGAATGTCACTTCGTTTTTTGTTTTATCTGTTTTAGAAAGTTTGGAATCGATCTTACCACTGAAAATGGGCATTTTCGAAAATAGCTTATATCGCCGCCATTTTGAAATAAAAATTAAAAAAAATTTTTTTTACAAATTCTTAAATAAATTATTTATTACATGCAAAAGAAATTTTTTAATAAATGTCACAGTTATTTTAATAATATTTATTTAAAAAGCCTTCTTTTTGCCTGTTTTGAACTGGAATGTCCCCTTAAGATGAAAATATATATAGTAACAATGTTTCTTTTGATTTACAGAAAATACAAAATTTCTAGTTTACGTAAAATTCTTTGTAGTAAAAGCAGAAATTTTTTAAAAACACATGACAAAAAAATTAAATCTAATCATACAATTTTGCAGCAATCTTGTCATAGTCTTACAACAATGGTGCAGGTAGATTATGGAAATAACATTAGTGGAAGTTCACATGTTAAGATTTATGTCACTCAACATTTTCAGTGTCAACAATCCTACTGCAAACTTGTTGGAAGATGAGAAGAAATAGAAACTTTTGTATTGTTAATAATTTTAACATTACAATAATGTTAAGTTACTGTTTTCAATCGTATTTTGTTTAATACGAGCAAGGAAGGAAGGTAATTAAGTTTGAGACTTCCTATTGTGTCATGAACTTAACTTTTATTAAAACATTGAAGTGTAACGGGATAATTACATAAGGTGGAGGAGTGATTACTATTTTTGGCGATGATTTGATAGTGACTGACTATACATTCAAAAAAATTACTTCGACGTCTTGAGTTTGGGGATGTACAAATGAACTTTGGTGGGAAATTAACTGTTTTAATTGGTTGCAAAACTAAAGTGGGCGTTTTCGAAATTTACCTGCGAAATGTTCGGCTGTGAAGTAATAATCTCCAAAAAATTCATCTGTTCTACAGATGTGACAATTCCCAAAAAATGTAATAAAAGGCTTAGGACTTTTTCTGAATTTGTAGGACAATACACTTGAAGACACAATTGAATCCAGTAGAGTAATAAAATAAACTGCTCGAACGTGCTTAAATTCAATATTTTAGGATAATAGTAATCCTAAGTAAACATTTACAAATATCAAAATTTTACTTTAACGATTATTACTCAGGTTTATAATTTAAGAAGCAACATGCCTGCCCACTTGAACTACTGAGTTTAAAGAAAATTATTATTTTTTGTGCTTTACAGTTAATAAAAAACTACATTTTTATGAATTCACAAATGATACATGTCAGTTCAGTGATAAATTTTCTTTTATTTCTGAATGACAAGTGGTCTTCTAAAATTAACCTAAATTATTTATTCCAATGCTGACAATAAATTTAAATGTTTTTTCGTCGATGAGAGTAACAATTATGTTGTATGTAATGTTACTCTTGTGTTGGCAAAGGACATAATCTTTGAATACTTCGCTTGTATTCCCCAGCTGTTGTTTTGACTTTTGCAACGCGAATTAGTCCATCATGACCTGGAAAAGTTTCAGTAATTCTGCCCATATTCCATTGCATAGGAGGAGCATTGTCTTCTTTGACAATGACGAGTGTCCCAGGTTGAATCAGCTGACTACTTTTGGACTGCCATTTGCTGCGTACCAGAAGTTGATGCAAATATTCCTTTTGCCACCTGTTCCAGAAATGTTGTCGCATTTGCTGTATGTGTTGCCAATTCGAAAGTCGATTTTGAGGGATATCTACGAAGTCTGCTTGTGGTATACTTGTCAAGGGACCACCAATTAGGAAATGACCTGGAGTGAGTGGACGCAAATCATTGGGATCGGTAGACATAGGTGAAAGAGGTCTAGAGTTAAGGATTGCCTCTATTTCAATTGTATAGGTTTCTAATTGTTCGAAGGTTAACAATGTTTCCCCGATTACTCGCACTAAATGATGTTTAAACGACTTTACCGCGGCCTCCCAAAGCCCTCCAAAGTGAGGTGCCCTGGGAGGTATGAATTTCCATTCAATTGTCTCATTATTTAAATATTTGTCAACTTGTTGTTTATGTGAACTCGATTGAAATAATTGTTCCAGTTCTTGAAGCTCACGATTAGCACCAACGAAATTTTTACCGTTATCTGAAAATATAACCTTTGCTTTTCCCCTTCTAGAGAAAAGGCGTTTTAAAACCGCTATAAATGTTTCGGTGGTCAAGTCACCTGCTACTTCTAAATGCACGGCCTTTGTACTCATACATACAAATATAGCTATGTATACCTTTACTTTGTTCCGATTTCTAAGACGTTTTTCCTTAATGAATAGTGGACCGCAATAGTCGACACCCACATTAAGAAATGGTCGAGAGGACGTTACTCTTTCTAAAGGAAGATTGCCCATTATTTGTTCAACTGCTCGAGGTTTTGCTCTAAAACATGGAACACATTGACGAATGATTTTTGATGTGAGGTTTCTCCCATTGATGGGCCAGTAATGTTCGCGAACCGAGTAAAGGGTAGCTTGAGCTCCGGCGTGATGAAGTTTTTCATGTTCCTCTCGAATAATAAGTCGAGTTACATGATGTTTTGACGGTAACAAAATAGGAAATTTTTGATTTTCTGGCAATTCCGAATTAACGAGCCGACCTCCCACTCTCAAAATTCCTTTGTTGTCGATAATTGGATTTAAAGGAATCAATTTACTTCTGGGATTAAGTTGCAGACCTTGTTTAAGAGTTTGAATTTCGCTCTTGAATTCAGTCATTTGTACCAAACATATTATCGATTCTAACGCTGAGTTCAATTCAAAGAGAGAGAGAGGTCCAACTTGTTTATTTTTCGAATGCTTAGCATTGTTTACAAACCGATAAATATAAGCAACAATTCTCTGTAATTTTTTCAAAGAACTATATTTCTCAATTAAATTTTGACCCGAAATTTGCAAATTTAAACAAATTAGATGTGCCGCAATTTTCTTTTGTTCTAGCGTGTGAGGTTTTACGACATTTTGTTGAGGCCACGAGGCTTCATTTTCTTGAAGCCAAGTGGGCCCATTTTTCCAGAGACTTGCCCCCAAAAATTCTTGAGGTAATTTTCCCCGCGAAACTAAATCAGCAGGATTATCTTGTGACGGAACATGTCTCCATTCACAAGATTGCGTATCCTTTTGAATTTCAGATACCCGATTTGATACAAAGGTTTTAAGTGAATGTGGCTCGGTTTTTAACCAGTGTAAAACAATAGTTGAATCCGACCATAAATAAATTTTACTAATTTTTTTGAATTCTTTCAATAAGGCATTTTTTGTAGTACTATACAATCTGCTTAATAAAAGCGCGGAACACAACTCTAATCTTGCCAATGTTACTGTTTGCACAGGAGCAACTTTCGATTTAGAACACAATAATTGTGTGTGATGATGACCGAAAGAATCTACTGATTTCAGATATAAGCAAGCTCCGTAGGCCTTTTCACTTGCGTCGCAAAATCCGTGAATTTGAATTTCGATACAATTTTCAACACTAACACATCGATCAAATTTAATGCTTTCCACTAGAGAAAGTTGATTTTTGTATTCTAACCACGAGTGTGAATACTTTGAGGTATTGATTCATCCCATGAAATCCCAGCTTTCCAAAGATCTTGAATAATTATTTTTGCAATTATTATGACTGGACCTAATAATCCTAAAGGATCAAAAAGTTTCGATATTTCTGAAAGTATTACGCGTTTAGTTATTCGTTTTTGATTTTCCGATAAATTAACCTTATAACTTATCGAATCGTCTTTGTAATCCCATTGAATTCCAAGAGTTTTAATTGACGAATCTTGATCGAATGTTTTTTGCGTTAATAGAACCTTATCTGAATCGTTTGGTATAAGGGTGGGATTGTTTGATGCCCATTTTCGAAGATGAAAGCCTCCCTTTTTCAACAATTGAATTAACTCATTTCGCAGGTATTCCGCCTTTTCGCGAGTATCAGCACCTGTCATTAAATCGTCAACGAAGAAATCTTGTTTTAAGATCTCACAAGCTAAAGGGTGGTTATCTTTTTCATCTTCAGCCAACTGATGCAACACTCGAATTGCTAAATACGGTGCACAAGAAGTACCATAAGTAACGGTATTTAACACAAATTCTTGGAGTGGGTCTGAATTTGATTTTTGAAAAAGAATTTTTTGATAAATTCTATCATCTGGATGTACTAAAATTTGACAGTACATTTTCTCAATATCAGCGATAATAACAACGAAATGCATTCTAAATCTCAACAATAACGAAAATAAATCTATTTGCAGAGGTGGACCTGTCATTAATGCATCATTTAATGATACACCTGAATCAGTTTCGGAAGAACCATCAAATACTACGCGAGTGTTTGTTGTAGTACTGTTGTCTTTAAAGACCGCGTGATGCGGCAAATAAAGGCCCGGTTTCGAATTTTCATTGTCTGTAATTTCTGTCATATGATTAAGTGATGCATACTCCTCTAAAAAAGCTATATAGTCCTTTTTCAATTGGGGATTTTTCTCGAAACGTTTAATTAAATACATTAACCGTTGTAGTGCTATCGATCGCGATTCACCTAACTCCTCTTTTTTCTCGTTAAAGGGTAATCGAACTACATACTTTCCATCAATGTCCCGATAGGTATTTGTTTTAAAATGTTCTTCACATTTTTCTTCTTTTATTGAAAGTGATTTTGAGGCAGGTAATTCTTCAATTTCCCAAAATTTTAATAAACTTGAGTCAATTTGAGTGTTTTTCTTTACAAACGTGCATTGAAGTTTATTATTTTGTGTACACAACGACGTTTTCAGTTCCCCAGCAACGATCCAACCGAGCTGAGTTTTCTGAAATACAGCATCAGGGTGATTTTTTATACTAATTTGTCCGATGCTTATTAATTTGAAGAATAATTGAACACCTATCAAAATATCAATAGGACCGGGGTTGTAAAAGTCAGGATCCGCCAAAACTATATTTTTTGGTATTTTTAATGATAAGATATCAATTGGCACCGAGGGAATGGATTTGGTAATTCGATCCAACACTAAGAATTCAAGTCGTTTTTGATAGTTACTAAATTTAGATTTTATTGTACCCGACACTGAATAATTTATTTCAACATTATTATCGTGAATTCCAGATACAGAAACGTCAACTGGATTTTTTGGCATTTTAAGAAAATTAACTACTTCTTCTGTAATAAAATTAGCTTGTGAACCGGCATCTAAAAACACTCGACATGTTTTTGACAATCCCTGATCATTAACGAAATCTACAATAGCTGTTGCCAATACAGCTTCAGACGACGCCTTTGCGAAATTCAACAAAACAGACTTTTTTTGAGAATCCGAATTTTTCTTATCACTTGAATCATCTTGATCGGTAGATGAACTTGATTCAATTGATTGAGTTTCAAAGTGTAAATAAATATTGTGTTTTTTATTACACTTCTTACAAGGTGCACCAGTGCAATTTGAGGCACGATGATTTTTTTTTAGGCAATTAAGACATAACGAATTCTTTTTTGCCGCTTCGAAACGTGCTTGAGGAGTAAGCCTTTTAAATTTTTCACAAGCGAAAATTAAATGATCATTATCACAATATGTGCAAGGATTTTTTGTCATTGTTGACGAACAAGATTGCTGGGAGCGCATTTTTGATGTACCCTTTCTGTCATTGCTTGTTTGATTTTTATCAATTTTTTGATAGTTCTGAGCGTCTTCAAATTGTGCGCGACGCTGTAAAAACGAAACTAATTCCGAATACGTCGGTTGTGAAGAGTTATCACTAACTTCTTCCCATTTCTCTCTAAGGTATTGATTTAATTTTTGTGAAATAATTCCTATCAACAACGAATCCCACATTTCAACAGGTTCATTTAAAGCTTTAAGAGTTCGAATGTGTTTTTGAATTTGGTCTAAGAGAGATCGAACCGAGAATTCTTTTGAAACAGATGGAAGATTCAAAAGAGCCTTTATGTGCCCTTGTCTAATTACCTTGCGATTATCATACCTATCTTTCAATAATTCCCACGCGACCTTATAATTATCAGCAGATAGTTCAAGAGAAGAGATAACTTCTGCTGCTTCATCACGCAAACAACCTTTTAAATGATACAATTTTTCAATATCTGCGATCTCAGTGTTACTGTCAATTAACGATTTAAAAAGATCATGAAAACCAAGCCACGTCTCAAAACTTCCGTTAAATACGGGTAGATTTAAAGCGGGTAATTTTCTTTGGATACGAGGTTCTATCCCGATTGTTGTTCGATTTGAATCAACCGAAGAGGATCTTGATGTTTGGTTTTCTACTTCGCGTAATCGAGCGGAAGCTACACTTAAAACGGTATAATATTTTTCTTCAAATTCGTTACTCTGATCATCAAGGGTTTCATCTTCCTCTAAAATTTGTAACTCTGCCTGACATTTATCAAATATTTCGCGTTGGCTTTCAATTTCTTTAATCCTTTTCTCTAAAACGGGGTAATCCTTTGTAGGATTAAATCCATCAATATAATTTTTAAAATTTGTTAATATCCGTTTAGCATTTTTCCGTTGAGCTTTAAGAACCTTAATTTCAGCTTCCGACATTGTAATTAGTATTCGAATTAATTTTTTAATAAGAGATTATTTTTACCAATTAACAAACTTTTTTTTTTTTTAAATTTAACTAAATGAGTAATAAATGAATTAATCGAATGATCAAAGTAATACGTTGAACAATAGAGAAATTCAATACAAATGAAATTAGGAGAAAGGAAATTGTAAATATAAAGATAAATTGGTGGTTTGTAATGACTTGCCTTGTTGCTTCCAAATCCTGACGTCTCCCAGAATATGTTTCTCCGAACAAAGTTGATTGATATGTATTTTGGATACTGCAATTGCTATCAGTTAATTCTGCTTCAATCTGCTTAGTTGAAGTATGGCACCACGAAGTTATATATAGTTTAAATTAAATCAACTATTATTGATTATTTCTTTTTATATGTTTACACATATACCGTCAATTTTGAATCACTGTATACTGTTTTTGAATCACTCACACCACGAGAAGGTAACAAATTAATCAGTGTTATGTACAGTACAGTTCACTGATAGTTATCACTCACGATAAATTGTCCACAATGTTAATAGTGTTTTCATGCACAAGATTTCTCACAAAATTGCACTATTAAAGTTCTTTTCATATCACTTTCACTTTGACAAACAGTGAAGATGAATCCGGCTCGAAGGACCATGTTTTCAATCGTATTTTGTTTAATACGAGCAAGGAAGGAAGGTAATTAAGTTTGAGACTTCCTATTGTGTCATGAACTTAACTTTTATTAAAACATTGAAGTGTAACGGGATAAATACATAAGGTGGAGGAGTGATTACTATTTTTGGCGATGATTTGACAGTGACCGACTATACATTCAAAAAAATTACTTCGACGTCTTGAGTTTGGGGATGTACAAATGAACTTTGGTGGGAAATTAACTGTTTTAATTGGTTGCAAAACTAAAGTGGGCGTTTTCGAAATTTACCTGCGAAAGGTTCGGCTGTGAAGTAATAATCTCCAAAAAATTCATCTGTTCTACAGATGTGACAATTCCCAAAAAGTGTAATAAAAGGCTTAGGACTTTTTCTGAATTTGTAGGACAATACACTTGAAGACACAATTGAATCCAGTAGAGTAATAAAATAAACTGCTCGAACGTGCTTAAATTCAATATTTTAGGATAATAGTAATCCTAAGTAAACAGTTACAAATATCAAAATTTTACTTTAACGATTATTACTCAGGTTTATAATTTAAGAAGCAACAGTTACTAAAAAAAATATAATAACGTTTCGCTATTATTAATAATGATAATTACAATTACATTTTATTTTTTGTTTTCAGATTATCCATGAAGAAAATTTTGTCATTATAAGAGAAGATAACTTAATTTTATAAAGCTGGTGTTAACATGTCGCAATATTCAAAATTAGAAATGATGAAGACTGTAGTAAACATTACAACTTCTTTGTCATACTTATTCTCATATTATGTATTTCTTTTAAAAATAACTATAGCTAAATAAATTGACTGATTAATACCAATAACAAGTTCGACATGCATTTTTCACAACTTTATGAGCTTATTTTTAAATTGACAATAATTATGATAGCATCTGACTCAGCTGTGGGGATTGATAATACTCTTGAGTTTCAGGATAATGGTAAGATAATATTTTTTTCCTAAATAATTATAAAACTAAACATTTTAATTAAGCAAACGATTATTTTCTATCAAACTGATTTGAGTATTATTAAATTCAAATTTTAAAAAGTAATTAACCTATACCACATTTTTAATTTTTTAAACTGCTTATAAAAGATTCCACGCGTCGATGGCACAAAGTGATAATAGAAAATTAGTGATTAAAACACAAACTTTCCGACAGCTTTCTCATCAAAAAAGATATGACATATAAAAATTTCATGTTCTTTTTATTAAACAATTTGAGGAAATCGCGACATCCATAACATTTTTTTGAAATACATGTTTTAGAAACTACAAAGAAACTTAAAATATTGTTGGAATTAAAACGACCATAGGACTAAACATATTAGACACTAGCTGTTGTACGCGTTTTCGATGGGTTTTTATTTTTACTAATATTCTTAAAAAGAGTATCTGTCTACCGAGAAATTAATTTGATTGAGAAAAACTAAGAATGAGTTGCCATGTATTTAATTTAGAAAATATTACTATTTGAATCAGTAAATGACTTTTCCTATTAAATACTATTTTTAAATACAATTCTATTCAAGAGACAGTTTTTGTTAAATTCCTGTAGTTTATGCATTTGTAGTAGTTTAATTAATTTATTAAACATTAATCCTAAATTTACACCAGTTCTTGAAGTTATTAGTATATAATTCGAACTAATTGTAACTAAAATAGACCCTAAATTAAGATTGATTAAATCTAAAGTAACACCTATATTGTAGACTAAAAGTTGAGCTTAAATTTTGACTCAGTTCTATTAACATAAATACTATATCAATGAAAATTAAAGTAAAAATCAATTTTTTAAAAGCGAATTAATATTGTTATAGTTGGTTACTTTCCGAGTTTTAATATTTGAAATAATTTTGCCATTCATTACAAAATTAATTAAATATTAATAAACTTGGAAATTGCCTTTAAAGTATAATTATTACAATCACTTTTTGAACTTGAGGAAATAACAAATTTTGTTCATATCTCACATAATATTATTTAATGTATATTATAGTTCTGTCTAATATATTTTTACAATATATTAGATAGAATACCGAATATAACATTAAAGAATATTATAAGTAAATTCATTTATTTTATTTTAGCATTAAAATTTAGATTTTTGTACCGGAGCTACGATACAAAGTTGATGGTTAAGGTAAAGTGGCCTTAAGTGTAGGGACGTTAAACTCGCCCGCGCACATTGGCATTTTTTTACAATTTACTGTTCAAATTTGTCTGTAACCTACAAATTTTATCGGATTTTCATGGTCTTGGTCTTAAATTAGAGGGAATAAATTTTCTAAGAGATCCCACTAAACCAATTTTTAAATTTTAAATTGTTAATATATTCTTTTTAAACTCAAAGTTAACAATTTACAATATTTTTAGAAAAAATCATGTTTTTTTTATTATATTTTCATTGCAGATGATTGAAATCAATTTAAATTAGTCCAGATGACCACCTGACAAATAATAATGTATAATACATATATTCTAAAACAAAGAAAATTCCTTGCATATGTATTGGATAATTTTTAATTCGATATAATATATATTGTGCTGTTTTATTTTGTTTGGATTTATAGTTTTAGTGTGATATTATATTGTTTGATAATCTCATATATTCCAAAACAAAGAAAAAAACTGTCCCATGCATGTGCAAGGAATTTTTTTGTCTTGGAATTTATGAGATTATCAAACAATATAATATCACACTAAAATTATAAATCAAAACAAAATAACAGCACAAAATTTATATTTATTTAAGTATTATATGTCTATTTTAATATAATATGATTTTATATTTAAAAATTATTATTGTTATAAACAATTATTATGAACAATAATCTGGTTTCTCAAACATTTGTAAACATTTTAGGGATTTTTTAAACATAAAATGTTTATATAATATCTGCATTCTTTCAAAAACTTAAAAACTTTGTTAGCACAAACAATTACATTTGTTGTAAATAAAATAATTTACTTTTTAAACAAATAAATGGCAACAAATAAATATTTTTTAAAATAAAATAATTTTGTATTAAAATCGACTTAGATTACTTAAATAAATATAAATTTGTCTGCAAAAAAAATTCTGTTCATTAAAAATAACCTACGTTATCTATTTGTTAATTAACATTGTTTGCAACAATTTAAATAAATTGTATTATACATTATTATTTGTCAGGTGGTCATCTGGACTAATTTAAATTGATTTCAATCATCTGCAATGAAAATATAATAAAAAAACATGATTTTTTCTAAAAATATTGTAAATTGTTAACTTTGAGTTAAAAAAAATATATTCACAATTTAAAATTTAAAAATTGGTTTAGTGGGATCTCTTAGAAAATTTATTCCCTTTAATTTAAGACCAAGACCATGAAAATCCGATAAAATTTGTAGGTTACAGACAAATTTGAACAGTAAATTGTAAAAAAAATGCCAATGTGCGCGGGCGAGTTTAACGTCATATAAGGCCCTACAGAGCTGCAGTTTTTAATTAATAACTTTTTTTTTGCTTAATATTTTTAGGGATTTTTTTTTAACCATATTAAGAGTCAAAAAAAATTATTTTGGTTTAAAAAGAAAATTTTTGAGTTTTAGGTGATCCGTTTGAGAAATTCTGACCCTATTTTAAACTCTATTTGATAGTTTACTGTGTATGAAAACATACATTTCCATAAGTTACCACATTAATTTCCATAAATTTGTTTAAACTATAATTGTTAAACAATTGAGGGACTGGATGCTATAATGTGTTACGCGCCATGTTAAATGAATGGCTCGTAACATATTATAGCATCCAGCCCCTCAATTGTAATTTGCAACATAACATATACAGATAATTATAATTCCATTTGCCTGTAAATATAGCAGGTGCCTTCATTTTACCATAGCTGGATAGTATGGCCGCAAAGTATATATATAAATAATGTGTTCATAAAATAGAAAAATTATAAATATTTTGTCCGGTCCACCACTGATATTTCATTCATAAACACTATATTTGAAGATTCTATATCGACTTTTACTTAATATGAAAAAAAATCGTAATAGTAATAACTAAATCGTGCGCTACGTGGAGAATCGCCCACTCAAATATTTCTAAAATTCAAGAAAAAAATTTTCAAACTTTAAACAATAAAATGTAAATATAGAAATTGCTTGGAAACTCACGTTTATTGATTTTACAAAATTTACATTAGACACCAAATTTATTACTCTAAACTTGTCAATATCTAAGAACAATTAACATAAGTTAAATTTTAAAAACATCAAACAATATCAAAAATAACTTTATAAAAAATTAAACAATATTTAACAAAAAATTATTTTAAAATTTTGTCGAATTCAAAAATATGATTTTGGCTTAAAAGTTCGGATTTTATATTTTTTTGGGAAAATTAAGGTAAATGCGTCAGTGCTCGTCAGTGCTTTAGTCGTCGGCAGGTTGTCACAACTTAACCAAAAAATAAGACACACCGTCATTTTATGCATGAATAAACAATATTTTTGGTAAGTTTCAATATCGCGACATCGACGACCGATTACTGACACAGTCAGTTTTCGTACCTGCCGATTACTAAGGCATTTGCATATTTTCGACTTTAGATGCAAATAAATATTACATAGTATTTGATTTCTTAAAAAGTGATGTTAATCACTCTTCTTTATAATCCCCTTTAATCAATAAAATTTGTTTCATTTGAAAAAATTGTCTTGGAAACTGCTAATTAGTCATTTTAAAATTGAAAAATTCCTTAAGCTACCGAGCACTGACGCATTTACCTTAGTTGTCCTTAAATAAAAAAGTTGATACAAAAAATGTCACTTCTATTTGACAAAAAATTTAAAACTTTGCATTTTTTTATTTTTTGAGAACGATTGCTGGAGCTGTTAAATTGATATTGATAAAAATAAATCTATATAAATAAAACCAGAAATTGCTTGTACATTGCATAGAATTTAAAAATATATGTTTAGTTTTTTATTCGAGTAGTAAGAATTACAAAAATGACAATAAAAAATTATGTATGTCAGACATTCCACGTCAAACCAACATATTGTCAAAATTTCCATTTTTTCTTTGGATCAACAATTTTTTATCTTTAAGTACTAGTAAAAAAAGAGCTTCATGATTTTTTCAAATTTTTTTACATAGTTGTTTATAAAATACGAATTTTAAAAAAATTTTCTTTTTGAAAAAAAATATTAGTAGTAGTTAGACTATGCGAGTTTTCAATTTCAAGTTCACGAGGCTGCCGCTAGAGGCGCCACTAGCGCTGCAGTCGGTGATTGCGCGCGTTTTTAAAATTAGTTCGCGAGGCTGCCTCTGTAGGCACTGTATTTTGTTACATAGTGTAAATATAACCCACAGTCGGTAAATTCAGATTCCAACATTATTAGTTGATGGTAATGCAAATTTCCACTATAAAATGTAACTCAACCGGTAAAGTAGACAACTGTTTTACCGACATGTTTCAACCCTCATCTGTGTTATCATTTGCATATGTGATAGTGTCATTTGCTATGTGTGAATCCGTGTATTAGTATAAATTCACTGCAAGCAATAGAGTTTAGCATTCGCAGCAGAATCTTCAAGTCCAGTAGATCAACCAGCAGAAGCAGAAAGGATTCACTAGCAGAAGTAAAGTTGGAGAAAAGGAAAGAAAGCGAGAGAGAGAGAGAAAGAGAGCGAGAGAGTACCGGCATATCAGAGCGAGAGAGTACCAGCATAGCAGAGCGAGAGAGAGCCAGAGTCATAAGATAGTAGAGAGGAGAGGGAGGAAGGCTTGCAGCGTAGCAGAAAGAGAAAGGCGGCTCCGCAACAAGTCAGCACTAGCTGTAACGTGTAGAAGGGAGACTTCGTTCAATGAATAGGTGACACATAGCAGGAGACAGCATCGTTGAAATTTTATAGGGCGGCACTGTTCACTTTAGCATCTTTTAAATAACATTTTTAGAGTAAGATTATTTCATAAAATATTTTTTTCGATTTTTGGAAGATGTTTAAAGGTGAAAGAAAAGACACTAACTCTCACTTTTTTAATAAAATTGACAACGTTTCGGTGGTCAGATTCGCCACCATCATCAGGTCACTTTAATAAAAAATAATTTTCAGATAAATACAAAATGATATATGAAATTATAAAATTGAACAAAATTAAAAATAATTTTTACCTAGTTAAAATCAACAAACAAACATCACTTTAGTAAATTAAAATACAATAAATAAATAATTAAATAAAAATTAAAATATTCAAATTTGCAAATCACAAACATACTAAGACGAGTGATTAGTCATACTGACTGAGCCGATGACAATTTTCGCGATATATACAGTCGATGGGTTCAATAACCCGCAATCGAAATATTATGAATTATAACCATTATTTCAATTTATTATTTCAATTTATTAAGCAAAGGAAAATAGGTATTACTAAGAAACTGAATATCTTCCTTCTTGTTAATAGTAAAATTATTGCATTTGATAAAAATCATCTCAGAAATTAATCGTTTTTTATAAGAAGTTTCATAATCTAAAATTTCTGCATCGTCAAAATTAAAAGAATGATTATATTCACTTTGATGTGTATTCACAACAGATTCGATATTTTTATTTTTGTGTTCACTTATTCTTTTTTTCAAGGTACGTTTCGATTCACCAATATACGTAGCTGGACAACTATTGCAATTAAATTTATAAACAATATTTGTTCTATCCCACTTTTCCGTCAAGTCTTTTCCTAGTTTTATTACAGAGCTTAGGCTTTTTTCCACAATTGGAATAGACAAATTATATTTTTTTTAAATGTTAGATAATTCATAATAAATATTATTATAAGGAATACAAACTTTAGGTAGTTGTTGATAAATTGTAACGCTATTTTTAGTATGTTTTTTATCTATTGTTTTGTAAACTAATTAATGTTTTCTTTTTTCAATATTTTTTTGTATAAATTCTAATGGATAATCATTATTTTGTAAAATTTCAAAAATTTTTTTAATATTTTCTTTATGAAATGACTTGTGAGACAGTGAGATAGCTCTGTCATACAAATTGTAAACAATATTCTTCTTTTGTTGAATTGGATGACTTGAAAAATAATTTATTAATCTATTAGAAGAAATGTTTTTCTGATACCAGTTAGTAATGAGTTGATTATTGTTTTTAATTAATGTCATGTCCAAAAAATTAATTTTATTATTTATTTCTAATTCATACGTAAATTTTAAGTTAATATTAAAGGAATTAAATGTGTTAATGTAAAGTTCAACTTGATCTTTATGAACACACAAAAGCGTGTCGTCCACATATCTGAAATAAAAAATAGGAACAGAATTGAACTTGTTTTTAAGTAAATTTAAACAATCAGTTTCAAAGTCATCCATTACAATATCCGCAAAAAATGGTGATATTGGTGAACCCATCGTAGTGCCGTAAATTTGTTGGTAAATCTTATTATCAAATATAAAATATGTATTATCGAACAGAAATTTTGTACAATCAATAATATCATTAAAGGGAATCTTACAGTTATTGTTAATTATATTGTGTCTTCTATCGAGGCTTTGTATAACTAAATCACATGGAATATTAGTAAAAAGTGAACTAACATCAAGAGAGAGTAATACAAAATCTGGCAATACATTAATATCTTTTAATTTTTCTTTTAACTCGAAGCTGTTGTTTACATGAGATTTTGGTAAGGGAATTACAGTTTTTAATTCTTCGTATATAATTTTGGCTAAAAAATGAGTTGGACTATTTATAAGAGAAATAATTGGACGAAGAGGTGCATTATCTTTGTGAATTTTTGGTAAACCATAAAATTTTGCCAAAGAGGTATTAGTCATTGTTAACTGATTATTATGATATTTATGTTTGAGAAAATCATTGTCATTTAACTTTTTTAGTATTTTATAAGTTCTGGATTGTAATTTCGATAAAACTCCTTTCGTTAAAATTTCTTTATACGTGCGTTGGTCAGAGAGTAAGTCATAGGCTTTAGTAATATAGTCAGATTTTTTCATGCAAACTGAAACATTTCCCTTGTCAGAATTAGTGAAAAAAATATCAGGATTTTCTTTCAAAAAACTTTTTGCGGAATTTAACTTAATAGCAAAATTTCTGTCTTCAAAAGTGATACTATTTTTTTTGGACAAATTTGACATGACACTATTGCTAACTTTTTGTCTGATCTCATTTTTTACCTCAGAACTAATATTTAAACTGGAAATAGTACATTCTACATTTTTAATTATATTTATAGTTTCCTGTTTAGTAACATGCTTAGTATTCTGTCCAGTACAACTGTAATTTGGACCTAGAGCAATAACATCAAAAACATCTTGAGGAATATCAGTATTGCATAAAAAAATATTTTATGAAATAATTGTGGAAGAATTTACTAAATATTAAGTAAGATTATTTACATAAATTTGATTATATTATATAGTTTAAATTATATCTTATGTAATATATTTAAACTATATAAAAAATTTGTAAAATCTGAATTAAATTTTTTTTTTAAATTGTAGAATGGCTGGTAAACGTCGGAATACTACAGATTCAAAGACTGAGGTTGCGGAAAAATTAAGGAAAACTAATTCAATAATTCTTCAGGAAATTGAAAATATTCTTCAAATTGGAGAAAATGCCTATAAATTAACGAACATAGTTAAAAAAGAAACCGACTGGACTGAGAACATAACGACTTGGAGGGCAACGTGTGAAGAATATATTGTGCAATTGAGGGAAATTTTAAATGAACCAAATTCCTCATCAGGAAACCAGAAATGTCTTAATTTGGAATAGGAGAAAATTCGAAAAAATCAGAATCTCCAGCGACAGAAATTAATGGAATAAAAGGTCGTGTTCGATGGACCAATTGTGAGAGTGCTTTCAAATGTCGTCTTCAGACTAGTTTTATTATCAATTTAGTACACATTGATGTAAAGGCATTTTTAGATGATGCTTGTATGCTTTGCGAAAAAAATATTCTAGATATTATAAAGAGACATAGACCACTAAAAGTTTATGCTGTACTTGCTGCAAAATTTAGTAAAATCGCCAATGATGAAGAGAAAATTGAATCAAAATATTTCAACGTAAAAAATGAACCAATTTTTCCAACAACAGTTTTAAATGATTGGTATAACAAGAACGTTAAGGAGCCAATATTGCAGAAGGTGGAGGAGTTTGCAGAGAAGGAATCACAATGGACATTAAATTCTATAACAAAATTAGAAGTTAATATAAACAAGTACAACGCAATACGTGTGGGTGCATTCATTGATTTACCACGTCAAATAAAATTAAAAAAAGATTGCATCAACGTTAGAAATTATGATCAAAAGTGTTTCAAGTGGGCAGTGTTATCAGCTCTTATTCCAAGAGAAAATAACGCAACAAATCTGTACAATTATTATCAATATGATAATGAATTAAACTTTAATGGAATAGATTTTCCTGTCAAACTAAGGGATATTTCTAAATTCGAAAAACAAAATAATGAAATTTCCATCAATTTATATGAACTACGATTAAAAGGCAGAATTTTATTACTGTTCCATTGCACTTGACTGCAGAGAAAAAGGAGAAACATGTCAATTTTCTAAGAGTTGAAAGTCATTATGAAGATGAGGGTACTAGTGATAATGATAACGATGATAATGATGTTGTTAATAATCAAGTCATCTCACTAAATTATCACTTTGTGTGGATCAAGAATTTGTCTCGTCTAGTGAATTCTCAACTCTCGAAAAATAAAAGTAATAAATATATTTGCGATCGATGTCTTCATTATTTTACCACAAAGAACTTTTACCGATAAATAAAGAAAAATACATTTCCTTAAGCAAATATGTAAAAGGAACTGAAATTAAATTTCTATTTATCGACGCTTTCAAATTTTACATTAGAGGAAATAAATTTATTAACGCGTAAAGGAGATTTCCCTTACGAATATTTAGATTCTCGAGTAAAGTTGAAAGAAACAAAATTATCAGATAAAGTAAAATTTTATAGCACATTAAATGATTGTGGGATTTCTGATACTGATTATTTACATGCTCAGCGTGTATGATCTACATTTAATTGTTCTAATCTCGGAGAATTTTATTATTTATACATGAAAACTGATGTCTTGTTATTAACTGATATCTTTGAAAATTTCAGAGATCAATGCATACTCGCTTATAGAATTGATCCTGCTCACTATTATACAACACCAGGATTAACGTGGGACGCAATGTTAAAATTTACTAATGTGAGGTTAGAACTGCTTACAGACATTGATAAGTTAATGATTTTTGAACGTGGTGTGCTCGGAGGTATTAGTCAATGTAGCAATCGTTATGCTTGTGCTAATAATCCTTTCATGGAAAATTCTAATGAGAATGAGGAAATCAAGTATATTATGTATTTTTATGCAAACAATTTGTATGGGTGGGGTATGGTTCAACCACTTCCTTATGGTGGATTTGAGTGGGTTCCAGTTTCAGATGATTTTAAATTAGATATAAAAGATGATGAAGATTATAGCTACATTTTAGAAGTTGATATAGATTATCCGAAAGGTTTACATGACAGTCACAGTGATTTACGGTTTTCTTCTGAACACACAAATCCACCATCGGAATCAAAGCATGCGAAACTTTTGACAACTTTGAATGATAAGCTGAAATACATTATACATTATAGGGTATTAAAACAGGTTATAGCTAATCGGCTAAAATTAGTAAAAATTCATAGAATAATGAAATTCAATCAATCAACATGGCTTAAGCCATATATAGATTTCAATACTTCGATGAGAGCTAAAGCAAAAAACGAATTTGAAAAAAACCTTTTTAAACTCATGAACAATGCTGTATATGGAAAAACAATGGAAAATGTTCGGAAATACGTCGACGTTAACCACTTCAGCGGCATGGCGTTCCAATTGGCGTTCCATGAGTAAGTGGCAAAAGCGGCAAAAAAATGCGAAAATGGCGTTCCTATTTAAACTTTATTCCTGAACTCTGTAAACAAATTAAGTCAACCAAACCAAAAGTTATTTATTATTTGAGATTATGAATCTTAAATGGATTTAAAAAAATTCAAATAGGCGGATTCAAAATTATCAACTATTTTGGCTGAATATTGGAACGCCATTCGTAAAAAGTATTAAAAATTGGCTACATTAAAACCTTAAAAAAACTATTAAACATCTCTAAAAAATAATTTTTTTTGTCCTATTCATCTTCATTTATCTCAAATAATAAGAATATTTTATTATGGCAAGTTTAACTTGACTACAGACTTTTGAAATCGAGTTCAAGTAGGAACGCCATTTTCGCATTTTTTTGCCGCTTCTGCCACTTACTCATGGAACGCCAATTGGAACGCCATGCCGCCGAAGTGGTTAAACTTATAACTAAATGGAATGGTCGTTATGGTGCTGAGGCTCTTATTTCAAAACCAAATTTTCACAGTCGGTCAATATTTAATAAAAATTTAGTAGCGATTGAACTTAGAAAAACAGAAATTTATATGAATAAACCAATTTATATTGGCTTTTCGGTACTTGATTTGTTAAAAACGCTTATTTATGACTTTCATTATACTTATATGTTAAAAAAATATGGTAAATCTTGTAAATTAATGTACACAGATACGGATAGTTTAATTTATGAATTGAAATGCGACAATATTTTTGCTGATATAATGGAAGATATTCACAAGTTTGATACGTCAGATTATCCAAAGGATAATATTTATAATATTCCACAAGCAAACAATAAAGTACTTTGACTCATGAAAGATGAATGTAGTGGGAATATTATCACTGAATTTGTTGGTTTTCGGAGTAAAATGTATATTATTCGTGTAAATGGTCAAGATTTTACGAAAAAAGCAAAGGGGGTTAAAGCGTTAGTTGTAAAGAAAAACATCGATTTTAATGAATATATTGATTGTTTAAGTAACTATTCTATTTAAATTAGAACTCAACATGTTATTAGATCACGATTGCACAAAGTTGAAACTGTTAAACAAATTAAAGTAGCTTTAAGTCCGATGGATAACAGGCGATATTTGTTACCCGACAGTAGCGACACTCTTGCTTGGGGACATTATAAAATAAAGAAAAATGATTAAGTTTAAGTGTGTGAGTTAATAATGGTATTAAATAAACATATACTTGACATAGATATAATTAGTTTATTCATTTATTACCTCAAAAGTTTTACATTTATTTTATTAATTTAACATTCATGTACAATTCATTTATTATGAATTCATTGTTGATTCATTAATGGTTCATTGTTAATTCATTATTGATTCATTATTGATTCATTATTGATTTATTAATGATTCATTATTTATTCATTAATGATTAATTAATGATTCATTATTGTTTCATTATTGATTCATTAATGATTCATTAATGATTCATTATTGTTTCATTAATGATTCATTGTTGATTCATTAATGATTTTCCTTATCTATCCAGCTATTATGAGAATTATCAAAACCTAACCACTTGACAAAAACTTTATTTCCTCGAGACTTTAAAACTTTTTCTACAAGATATATATCAGCATATTTTACTTTAAGAAGTTCCTCTTCATAGAATCTACCACTGATTGGTTGGTCTTGGTAATCCTTGAGCTTATAAGTAACTGGTGTAGTTGAAGCAACTTTATCAATAGTAAATATTTCAGTTGTCCAATTTGGAGAATATCCTTTTTCAAAGACGTTTTTGAATTTGCTTACTCGTACTATATCACCAATTTGAAACTTTGGTTTTCGCTGTGGTATTTTTCTGAACTTAAAAAATCTTCCTTTTAAAGAGTCAACATCTTCTGATGTTACATCTTTAGGTTTCATTCCAATTGTTCTATGATTTGTATCATTACAATTAGCAATCAGATTGGATAATATATCATACCACTTGTAATTACCTCGTAAACTGAACTGAATCCACATTTTTCTCTTGAAGGTTCGATTAAATCGTTCTACAATGGACGCTTTTAGATTACTGTATGTTGAATAAAAATTAATTTTATTCATTTTCATTAATGCTTCAAATTGTGAATTGTAGAATTCTTTTCCCTTATCTGAATGCAGGTTTTTTGGAATACGTTTCTTTGCAAATACAGATTTCATTGCTTCAATAACATCTTTTCCATTTTTACTCTTTACTGGAACAGCCCAAGCATATTTGGAGAAAATATCTATAACCGTGAGTAAGTACTTAAACCCTTTATTTACTTTAGAGTATGGTATCATTTCTACTAAATCTGCTTGCCAAGTATCATCAATACCACGCATTTCTACTCGACGTCGAGGATAATTATTTCGAGCTTGTGTATGAAGTTCATTCACTACTCTCAATTTTTTATCATTCATTTTCCAAAGTTCTTAAACGAGTATCCAATTCATTAATTATTTCAGCGTTTCTATATGATAAATTTAGATTTATTTGTCTTTCAATATTTTTTAATTTTTTTGCTACAGAGTCTTCCAACGTCTTTATCAACACTTGAGTGTCTTCAATATTTAAAATATTTTTATTTAATTGCTTTTCAAGGTTTCTGATGTCACTTTCAAGAGCTCTCAATCGAGCATCCAATTCACCAATCATTTCAGCGTTTCGATATGATAAATCTTGATTTACTTGTTTTTCAATATTTTTTAAATTTTCCACTGTAGAGCTTTCAATAATGTTTAACAAAATTTTATTCTTATCAATATCTGATCGTAAAGAAGATGTGATATCATGCACTGGTTTAACTTCGTTTTCTATCATGCTCCGAGCAAGTAATAAATTAACTACGTCTCCCTCCTCTTCAGCGTTTGCAACGTTGCAAATTCTTCTATTTTCAACCTCGTAGTTGCCTTGTGAATTAACCTTAAAGCCAACTCCAGGTGGTCCTCTTTTTGCTACAGTTGTCCCTCCTCGATTAAGAGGATGTCCGAATACATCGATGCTCATTTTGAAACTGATCTCTAATGGACAAAACACTTACTAATATATAATTTTAGCTTCTCGTAACTCCTCAATAATCGACATACTTCCATTATTATGACTTGGATTACCAGCTTCTTGGGATGCGATAAGCAATTTTAAACGATCAACTAACTCATTTGGATCATCCCAATAAATGTAGTCTGGTTGAAAATCTTGCTTTCTAATCATAAACTTTGGAAGAGAAGTACCAGTTTTCAATTGCTCTTTAGAAGTTCCATTATTAGGAAAAAGTTTTGATACAATACTACTGTACTTTAAACTTTTACTTGTATTGATGGTTTCAGAAGATTTATATTTTTTCTTGTGTGCATTTGACATAATAAGAATTTGTTTATAATTATTCATGTCATCTTCACTAATGTATGAGGTTTGTGGTTTATTTTTAAATAAAAGTTCTAATAATCCACTAGTAATTTTAAAACGTTTGTTGCCAACATTCACAAGATTGTCTCTAAAATAGATTGGTGTATCACCCATCATAAGCGATCCATTTTCATTTTTGTATACTCCATAAATTGTATCCAAACATTGTTTTCTGTTGTGATTTACCAAGTAAATATATTTACTTAGTACTTTATTGTAATCATAGTCTGGAATTGTTGTTTTGTCATTCTCATCAGCATTTGTAAAACCCAGAAAATCTTCATCGTCAATTTTACTATTATTATAATCTTCATTCTCTTCAACTTTATTCTCTTTCTTTTCAATCTCATCATTTTCAAGTTTTATATCATTTATAGAAATAATTTTTGTAAAGGTTCAACAATAGGTTTGAATGTTGTATTTAATATATTTTCTGCATTTTCTTTTCCTAATTTAAACAAGCGATGCTTACGTCTAATTGCCTCACTTGCTTTAGCAATTTGATGTAAATATTCCTTTTCTTTGTGATACATCTTGATGAAACAAAGTCTCAACTTGAACTAAAACAAATTTAGTAATTGTTGTTATTTATAGTGAAACAAAACAATCAAAACCTTTTCTATACTTTCCTTTATTCATGTTGCTATCCTTATCAATTACAACAAAACCATATTTGTCAGAATTCCAACAAGCTGAACATAATTCTCGAAATTGAGAAAATGTCATATCTGTATTTACATGATCATCATATACATGTTTTAAATTTTCTTCATCTTGACGAAAAAGAACTAACAAATTAACATTATCTCGTACTAAATGTTTCGGAATTCTCGCACAAGTTTGACATAGATAAAAACTATCAACACTTACATGTCTACCCATGCAAAAGAAAGCTCTTATATTGTCTTGTTTTTCACACGCAACATCATCAAATATAAATATAGAGACACTAAATGGTAAATATTCAACCCCATCAACTTTCCTCACAACTCGCTCCAAAAATTTATATTTAGGTTGTTGTAGTGATTTTGAGTAAAGATAAATATTATCAAATCTTAGACCATTAGGATCTAATATCAAAGATAAAAGTACATTTGTTTTTCCACAATTAGATGGCCCACAGAATATTGCACGAATACTACCTGAGAGTAAACTACCATGTCGTTTTATTTTTTTCTCATTTTGTTGTACAATAGTATCCAGATTTACAACAGGAAGTTTTTGAGGTTGTTTATCGAATCACATCATGAGGCAGACTGACAAAAAGGTATAAATATAGGGTTTATATACATTTCAAGTCATTCTAATCTCATCTGCCGTAGAGTAAAGTATCTACGGTAAAGTACATCGCAAAACTCGAGGTAAAGGTCTAGTTAATAGTCTTATTAATAAGTTGACATTTGAATTTCATCTGCCTGGTTATCAATACTGTGGACCAGGCACGAAATTAGCAAAACGTTTAGAACGTGGTGATCCAGGAATAAATCCTTTTGACGCAGCTTGTAAGCAGCACGATATTTCATATTCTCAGAATCGAGAAAACGTTGAACCAAGAAACGTTGCAGATAGAGTCCAAGCCGATAAAGCTTGGCAACGTGTTTGGGCTCCTGACGCAAGCTACAGTGAAAGAGCTGCAGCTTACGCAATAACTAACGCTATGAAAGTAAAATCTAAATTTGGCATGGGATTCGGAAGGGAAAACAAGAAAAAAAGAAAAAGAATTTGTAAGAAACGAACGACATTAACAAAAATTGTTGCTGCTGCTAGAAAATTAATAATTTCTGGAAATGATGCTCAATCTACAATTCTTGCTGCTGTTAAATCTGCTAGAAAAGCTGTCAAGAAAGCAGGTGGTAAAAAGAAAATTTCACCACCTCGAGTTTTATCAATACCTTCAAAAATCGGTGGTATTTTACCATTAATTCCAATATTTGCTGGTTGAAGTGTTCTTGGAGCTCTTGCTTGGGGAGCTGCTGGAATAAAAAAAGCTATAAACGAAGCAAGTGCTGCTAAAGAACAATTGAAAGAAGCTCAACGTCATAATAGAACAATGGAAGCTGTTGCACTTGGTAAAGGACTTCACATAAAACCTTAGCGACAAGGGTTAGGACTTCACTTGAAACCCTATCAAAGAGGACATGGAATACGAAAAAAAACGTAAAAGTTCCTCAACGTGCCCTTACAAACTATGATTTACTCATGTACTCTAAAGAGTTAAGTATTCCTCATTTTCGTGGTGTTTTTATGCGAATTGAATTACCAATAAGAGGACCTCGAAAGATTGAATCAGCCATAATTAATCTTGATGATAAAAATGGTTCTGCAACACATTAGGTTGCATATAAAAAGGTTAATAACAATGTAGTGTACTTTGACAGTTTTGGTAATCTTTAACCACCATTGGAGCTTATCAACTATTTTGGTGATGATGTTTTAATAATGTATAATTATGAAAATTATCAAGATTATGGTACTTTTCATTGTTGTCATTTGTGTCTTAAATTTTTATGTAAACAACTTAAAGCGAATAAAAAGTCTATATAAATGATGTAAACAGCAATTATTAATCAGTTTTTAAAAAGACTTCGTCATGGATGAATCGTTTACTATAACAATATCTGGTAATTCATCAGTTTTATAGGCTGAATATTTTCCACCAATTGAATTATTATCTAATAGAAACTATATTCTTGGACTTGTAGAACTTTTAACATTTAATTCAATTCCTAATATTCATGAAGGAAATAATAAATTTTATATTGGTAATCAAGTAATGACTATTCCTCCTGGAAGTTATGAAATTGAAGATATTGAAAAATATATTCAACATTCTGTTGCTAATGAATCTGAAGTTATAAATATAAAACCTAATAATAATACTTTACGTAGTGAAGTAAGAAGCAGTCATAAAATAAATTTTGTAAAAAAAGATTCTATTGGAGAGCTATTAGGATTTACACCTCGACAATTAGAACCTAATATAACTCATACATCTGATTTACCAGTATCAATACTCAATGTGAATTCAATACGAGTAGAATGTAGTATCACAACTGGTGCATATATTAATAACAAAAGAGTTCATACCATTCACGAGTTCTTTCCAGTAGTACCAGCTGGATATAAGATTGTAGAAGTACCTTCACACGTCATTTATCTTTCAGTCGCCGTGAAGACAATACATAATATTCAATTCTAAATTGTTGATCAGGACGGAGATTTAGTGAATTTCAAAGGTGAAACAACAACAATTAGATTACACGTGAAATCAACGTAATGGGCATTGTGTTCAAAACAGAAAATCTGGTAGAAGTTATATAAACGAGTCAACATGTCAGAAAACATCTCTGGGCACGGAAACGTGTTTGTTCTAGAAACGTTCCTAAAACGTTTTTAAAACGTTTCATGTCCTCTACATAATGTCTTTAAAACGTTTTATGTTCTAAAAACGTTTTTAGAACATTGGACGTTCTTAAGCCGTTATGTAGTAGACATGAAACGTTCTAAAAACGTTTTAGGAACGTTCCTAGAATAAAGACGTTTCCGTGCCCAGAGGGCATTCAGTCTTGATCCAGTTCGCAAGAGATTAACATCTCAGAACATTCGTTTTCTGAAACAGCTCGGTCTAAAAGTTCGTCAAGAGAGAGAAAAAAGAAAATAAAACCTTTCATCAGTGCACTTTTTATTTGCTGTTGTTCCAATAAAAATGGCAGAGACTTTGAATATACTAAGTCCTGTGAAATATGATGATTAATTGGCACATTATGGGATCCATTGTTATCAACCTTATGTTTCATCAGCATTTAATAACAGTGATGAGATTAGAATTGCAGTACAAGATCAAGATTTATATATCTTACCTTGTAAAAGTACCTTACATGTACATGGAAGAATATTAAAAACTGATAATACCAATGTGACTAATACAAAAATAATTAGCAATGGTAATTGCCATTTTTTTAATGAGTTTCGCTATGAGCTTAATGGTGTTGAGATTGATAATTGTAAAAATGTTGGTATCTCAATCACAATGAAATCATATATTTCACAAACACCTAATCAACTTATGTATGCTGAAAATGCAGGTTATTTAGATTTTGATGATGCTAGTAGAGTAACGGATAATAATGGATATTTTGATGTTAATATACCATTAAGTATGATTCTTGGATTTGCTGAAGACTATCGAAAAATTGTTGTTAATGCAAAACATGAACTTATTTCAACAAGATCTCGTTCAGATCTTAATGCTGTGTTAACATACTTGGAGTAGAACGTGAAGAATTTAAAATTGTAATTAATAAAATTGAATGGAAGATTCTGTTTGAAAATTTGAATATTGTGCACATAGCGACCACATGCTTTGGGGAGTGTGTACTGTGCTTGAGACCGTGTTGCGAGACCCCCATCTATATGTCTTTACGTCTATGTCTTTTTACATACCTGTTCACGTACATGTTTACATCTCTTTGTATTTAATTTACTTTTGTATTACGTTGTATTCAAATTATTCTAAATAAATAATAAATATTCTTTCAAACATGGCGCAGTACAAAAGAGGATAATATAACAATTTATCGAACACAAGTTTAAGTGTACAAGTGTATTCTGCAATATAACCTAAAAACAAAATGGCAAATGTATTTGGAGGTCCTGTAAAATTACCACCTGATTTTAATTTTTAAGGGCAGAATGCTGCAGCAGAATGGAAATTCTGGAAAACCACTTTTGAAGATTATTTAGTAGCAACAGGCCAACATGAATCAACAGATATAGTTAAACTGTCAATTTTAAGAAATATTATCGGCATAGATGCTGCTAGAACAATGTCGACCTTCGATATACCAGATAATGAAACGAACAAATATAAATCTATGTTAGAAAAAATAGAAAAATATGTGAACCCTCGAGTCAACGAATGTTTCGAAAGATATACATTTCTAAAAAGAATCCAAAAAGAAGGTGAACCATTTGAACATTTTCTGAAAGATTGTCGACATCTAGTAAAAAGTTGCAACTACAACACGATTGATCCAAACGAGTCAAATGAAGATAGAGCATTACGAGATAAAATTGTAATGGGAATCAAGGATCCAACAACTCGCGAGGCTCTTCTACGAATAGACCAGTTATCGATGGACAAGGCTGTCAACTTTTGTCGGACTAGTGAACAAAGTAAACAACAAAGCATGCGATTTCAAGAAGAACAATCCGAAATAAATTATATAAAGAAACAAAATTCAGATAAGAACAAACAAACAAATTATAAAAAAATCAGTCGGAGAAGCAGGCACAATGCTCCTACATCATAGGGTTTCGTGGCGTAAAATGATAAATAAATAATAATTTATCAATTACCATAGCAACGGTTGCCATGGCGATGGTTGTTATGACAATCGTTACCATAGCAACGGTTGCTATGGCAACCATTACGTAAGGCGTAAGACATAAGACATAAGACATAAGACATAAGACATAAGACATAAGACATAAGACATAAGACATAAGACATAAGACATATGACTTAAGACTTAAGACTTAAAACTTAAAAACTACGGACGGACACCGAAGTCTCGCTATAAGGGTTTTGGCCCTTGGCCACGAAACCCTAAAAAACTCGAATGTCGAACAAAAAAGAACATTTGATTGTAGACGATGTAATATGACACACGGACCCAGGGAATGTCCTGCTTTCAAAAAAATGAAATAAGTGTGGTTTACTGAATCATTTCCTGATTGCATGTAAAGTACAAAAAAAACAAAATATTGAGCACGACGAAAATAGTAGTAGTGACGAAGATTTATTCGTTAACAATGTGAATATCAAAAAGAAAGAAGTAGAGATTAATTCAGTAAATACGTGGAATGAATCACTAGTAATAGAAGACCGAAAATTTAAGGTTAGGTTAGATACTGGAGCCGACGTCAGTGTAATACCATTAGATTTATTCAGGACTGTTGATAAACAATTTACGGTTAGACCAACACAATATGTATTAAAAGCTTTTGAAGGATCACAAGCAAAATCAATCGGTATATGTAATTTACATTGTATTTATAAAAACAAAGAAATATATGAAGATTTTGTTATTGTTGATGGGGCAAATCAGATTCTCTTAGGTGACCAGGCTTGTTTAAAATTAAAACTAATTAAACGAATTAATAACGTAAATCTCAATAATAAAAACGACAATAAAGAAAAGGAAACTTTTATAAAAAACAATATTGACATTTTTAACGGATATTGTAGATTTCCAGGTGAACATAAAATTACAACTAAAGAAAATTTCGAAGCTGTATGCCACCCTCCAACTAAAGTCCCAATTAAAATACGTAATGAATTAAAAGCAGAATTACAAAGATTAGTTGATCGAAAAGCTATTAGTAAAGTAGATGAAATGAAACCAAACGCGAGTGTGAATAGAATGGTTATTGTTGGAAAACTAAGCGGTAAAATTAGACTTTGTCTTGATCCATCTGATTTAAACAATCAAATAGTTCGCAAACCTTCAGTTGGGTTAGATATTGAAGAAATATGTTCTAATTTAAAAAATAAAAGTTTTTTTTACAGTTTTTGATCTATCAGAAGGATATCATCACTTAGTTTTAACCAAAGAATCTTCTTGGAAATGTTGTTTTGCCACTCCTTTCGGTATATATCGATTCATAGTACTACCATTCGGTTTATCAAACTCTCAAGACCTTTTTCAGGAAGAAGTAGAAAAACACTTCGGAGACATAGAAAATGTACAAATTTGTCATGATGATATGATTGTATCAGGCAAAACAAAAGAAGAACATGATAAAGCCGAACACGAAATAGTAACGCCAGCAAGACAAGTTAAAGCTAAATTTAATAAAGATAAATTTCAATATTGCCAAGATAAAGTCAAGTTTATGGGGCAAATATTATCAGGAATAGGAATGCATATTGACCCTGATAGAATCGAATCATTATGTAAATTAGAAATCCCTAAAAATAAACTCGAATTACAAAGAATTTTAGGTTCGTTCAACTACGTTAGGCGTTACGTAAAGGATATGTCCTCAATTATGCATCCCTTATATGAATTACTAAAATCCAATTCTGAATGGTGCTGGTTGCCAAAACACCAAGAAACCTTTGATAAATTGAAACAAATTATAAGTCAAGCACCAGCCCTTGTTCCATTTGATCCAAAAAGAAAGATTGTCCTTCAATGCGATGCTTCTAAAAACGGACTCGGTTGTTGTATGTTTCAACAACATGAAAATAACATGTTGAAACTAGTTGCTTGTGCTTCCCGCACTATGAACGATCACGAAATTAATTACAGCCAAACAGAAAAAGAACTTCTTGCGATTCAATACGGTACACAAAAATTTCACGGTTTCATATATAGAAATGACATTAATGTTCAATTTGATCATAAACCATTTGTCTCAATTATGAAAAAACCAATAAATAAAATAGGATCTGTTAGGTTACAAAGATTGCGTTTAAAACTATTAAAATACTCACTTAATGTATATTATTTACCTGGAAAAAACGTGCAATTTGCAGATATGTTATCGCGATCAAGTTTAAAGACGGAAAAGTATAATGATCCCGAAATGTTAGAAATGATTCATTCAATTACTAAACATTTGCCTATGAGCAATGAAAGAAAAGATCAGTTTAGACAAGAGACTAGTAAAGACTTAACTCTAATGAAAATTCACGACTATTATTATAACGGTTGGCCAAAAGAAAACAAATGATCTGCAGATTGCAAGCCATACTACCCCTTTAGAAACTACATATATGTTGAAGCCGGTATTATTTTTGTAGATGATAAAATAATTGTTCCTAATAACCTTAGAACCGAAATGATTAAAACCCTACATAAAGGTCATATAGATAACAATAAAACAATAAGCAAAGCTCGTAAAATATTTTATTGGCCTGGTTTACCTAAAGATATAATAAGTTACATTAAAAGTTGCCGTATTTGTGAAAAATACATGCCAGCTAACTTTAGAGAACCTCTTTTGCCACATTCGTCACCGAGACTCAGATTCAATAAAATATCCGCAGATATCCTTGATTTTGGTGATAAATACTACTTAACTGTTATCGATTATTTCTCGCATTGGCTTGAATTGATATTATTAAAAGATAAAACATCTGAAACTGTTATTAATGCATTTCAGGACGTATTTACTCGTTTCGGTTACCCTCAAAAGATAATTACAGATAATCTACCATTCATATCAAATCGTTGTAAACAATTCTATAAAGATAAAGATATAACCGTGAAAACTTGTTCGCCACATTACCATCAAAGCAATGGTCTAGCGGAAAAAGCTGTCAGTATAAGTAAACAGATATTAAGAAAAAGTATAGAAGATAATTATGATTATAGAGAAGGTGTATTAGAATACAACAATTCACCTATTATACATTTAGATGCTTCTCCTGTTCAAATCTTATAAAGTCGAAATTTAAGAACACAGTTACCGATAACTAGCGAACAGTTAGAACCTAAGATTCAACAACACATTTATAAACAACTTTGTGAACAAAAAAAGAAAACTAAACTAAACTACGATAAAATCGCGCGAAAAACCTCTATAGATTATAATGAAGGAGAGAAAGTAGTTATAAAAACTAACAAAGAAAAAATTTGGTCTAAAGGTACAATTGTTAAAAAAGCTGATGAACCAAGATCATATTGAGTTAAAAAAGACAAAAATAATAAAATTGTTAGACGAAACACTACTCAAATTAAACATTCGTATACTACATCTAAATACATATTTATTTGTGAACCAGAATTATATCATAATAATATTCAAATGCTTGATAATTATGTAATCAACGAACAACACACTAACAGAAATTTACATCATTCTCCAAACAATGTAGAACTTAACGACGATCTTTTTCAAACTCCTAGAAATTCTCCTATTTCTAATAATGATACAAACCTCATCTCGAAAAATGATAATCATGTATTGAATAACAAGTCGAATAACAATGATAATCAAATCGTCGATAAAACATGTTCACGATATAGCCGTACTGTAAAACCCGTTCGACGACTCAATCTTTAAAAGGGAGGTGTTTGAATATTTGAATATTGTGCACATAGTGACCACATGCTTTGGGGAGTGTGTACTGTGCTTGAGACCGTGTTGCGAGACCCCCATCTATATGTCTTTACGTCTATGTCTTTTTACATACCTGTTCACGTACATGTTTACATCTCTTTGTATTTACTTTACTTTTGTATTACGTTGTATTCAAATTATTCTAAATAAATAATAAATATTCTTTTAAACAGATTCCATATTTATTTGTTGGTGACCGTCAAAAAATTGAATTGTTAAAATTTATTAAAAAAGATCCCCTTATAAGTATGAGTTTTAGGTCATGGGAACTGTTTGAATATCCACTTATACCTGCAACTCAGAAACATGTTTGGACTGTAAAAACATCAACGCAGGTTGAGAAACCTCGATATGTTATCCTTGGTTTTCAAACAAACCGAAAAGACAATCATGCAAGATATACAATTTTCTTTGATAACGGCAACCTCATAAATGTAAAACTTTTTCTAAACTCACAGTACTATCCCTATGGTAGTTTAAATTTGAATTTTAATCAAAACAAATACTCCATACTGTATGACATGTATTGTAACTTTCAAACATCATATTATGGGAAAGATTGAGAACCCTTATTATCTAGAAAAGATTTTAAAGATTATGCACCATTAGCTGTTATAAATTGCTCAAAGCATAATGAATTTTTTAAACAAGCTTCTGTAAACGTAAGATTGGAATTTGAATCTAGTGCAAATTTTCCCGCTAATACAGCGGCATATTGCTTGATTCTTCATGATCGTATTGTACAATATAAACCAATCAGCGGTCTGGTTAAAAAAGTAACATAATAAGTGGGGGAAAATCTCTGGTATAAAAGTAAAAAAATTACCATAGAAATTCTCATTCTGCTGCAACCATGGACGTAATTGTGAACATCCAAGGCTTCAAGAAACCCTACAGCGACTTCATCTTCAAGGAGCTGGCCATTATACCTCTCCAAGAAGATGCTTAACCGATGGTGTTCCTTTTTGAACCACCGTGCAGTTGGAGTTCTCTACCTGGACGATATAAAAGTGAAAATATGTGGTTGATGCATAACTATCATGGACTGAAATGGACGGCTGGTGATGTGCCATATGACCAATTACAACCGCTTTTACAAGATTTGTTATCTGATGCTCGTACGATTTATGTAAAGGGACTGGAGAAAAAGAAATGGCTTGAAAGATATTTAATTAATGTACGAAACCTTGAAGATTTTAATTGTCCTTCACTTAAGAAGCTTAAATTAGAATCATCAGTATATGTATGTAACTATCATACTCTGTGTAATAAATGGTGTGTTAAGTGGGGATTAATTCTCTTGAGCATATTATTTCTGCGCATTTAGAGTGGGAGAGATAATGAATTGGTGGGGATGAGTTTAGACTATATAAGCGACGCAGTAAAGACGATTTTTTACATTCAATCTGCCCAAGCTGGAAGACCAAACACCTCCAAGGACAAGCCTGAGAAGCAACATAAACTTTACAAAAATCAATGCTGTTGGACGGATGGAGAGTAAATTCTTGCCTACGAAGTCGCTGTCCGAGTTATCTGCAGGAAGCGAATTCACAGTCATAAAATTAAAGAAAGTTCAATCCAAGTATGGAGATAGGATTGTTGCTGAATTAAACAAAAGTTTCAACATCTTTCTGCCTGCAAGGTTTTACAAAGCGTTTGAAGTTGAAAGTGCCACCTGGATAACAATGCAAGAGGCAGCGATGAACAATACTCTAACAATGTTCTACATTTGAATATACTGAAAAATTAATATAAAAAATTGCTTCTCTTATCCTAATAAGTACACACACATTTGGTATAAAAAAAATATATGTAAGTCTTCATGAATTTTTTAAAGAATATAAAAAAAGATTAAAAAATTCATATGAAAAATAGTTTCTCTTAACCTAATAACCTTACATTTGGTATAAAAATGAATCTGAATTTATAAAAAAATAAAAAATATATTATAATACTATCATTAATACTAATTTTGTTTAAAAATGTAAAAAAAGAACCATCTCACTTGAAATAATCTTTGGTTAAAATTAAATTTTTGTTTTTTAATTGTATACTTTTTTTTAAATATTGTTTATCTTGGTGGAGTTTCTTTTAAGGGGCTTATTGGAGCTGCTGGTGGAGTAGGGTGTGTCGGTACAATAATTTTAGTTAGATTATTTTTTCCAGTTTCTGTCTGTCTTTTTTTGTAAAATTGTTTTGATGTTGATGGTGTTGCGAAAAAAAATTCAGGTGTTTGTGTAGATTTGGATGTGGATGGCTTTGGATTTAGTGGTGTAGGTGGTGACTCGGGTGCGTATGATTCTCGTAATGGTTCTATATAGTTTCCAAATTGTTAGAGAGTGGTGGTGATAATGGTGAAAGTGAAAATGTGGTTGGCGGCTGTGGTGGTGATGGTAAAATTTGTGTTATTTCAATTTTTTTTAAATAAAATCAGTCGTGTTCTATAAGAAACAGGATTGTTTGAAGCCACAAAAGATGAACTCATTTCATCAGGAAGTGGTTGAAAAACTTCACCTTTAACAGGTAGCGGAAATGGTGCAACCGGTTCTGCGACTGGAGGAAATTGGTCCTTGTCCTGTTAAAAAGAAATTTTATATGAAAAACAGAAAAAAATGGTTTCATAACTGTATTACTGTAAAAGAACCATTATTCTATAAGAGTGAGATAGAAAGAAACACCTTAAGGTGACTCTATCTCTCTCTAACACATTGCGTAGTCTTACGTTCACAGATTGTACGGCGCTTCCGTAGCCAACCGCAACGAGAGTAAGAGAGAGAGAGAGAGTCTCTCTGTCTCCCTCACACCAATGCGTGGTGCTTTACGGTACACTAACAGCTTGTTACCGCTTACGCATGCATGCAAGCGGTTGCCAAGTTCTGAATGTACCTTAAGTCAAACAACATAAGAGGCTACTCACTACATGTTACACTATAAATGAATTAAAAATTTGAATTAAGAAAAACCAATTATTGTTTTAACTAATTTATACTATTAAATTTTAAACATATTTTACATTTTAAAAAAAATCTTTTACATACTACTTCTTTGATATTGGCAAATGCTTTCTGTTCAGAGTTTATATGTGCCGGTAGTATCCTTAGGTCTGGTATGCGCGGTTGTTTTAAAATATATCTTCCAATTTGCTCCTGCCGCAGTTCCTGTGGAATCTATAATATTTATGTTTTAATTATTTTTTTTATTTTAACTCTAATTACTATTATAAAAAAATTATTAAATAATTTTTAATAAACATAAATAATTGTTTAAAAATATTAATAATTTTTTTTTCTTTTGTTAAATTATGAAAATAATTTTTTTTAATTTTACTTATTACTTTAATTTTTTAAGAATTATTTATAAATATATAGTATAAATTATTTATTTAATTCAATAATTTATTTTTGTTTTTATTTCAATATATTCAATAAATATAACTGAATATTTAAAAATAATTATTGAATACTTACTTCTCGAGCTCTTCTCTGAAAATCTTGTTGAATTGTTGATATTAACAACACATTGGTATCAAATGTAAATTTTGGAAATGGTAAATCCATTACCTTTCTGTATTCATATCCCGATTTTCTTGGATCTCTTAAATATCCGTGTTTCATTGGAACATTTCCTTTTTCCATTTTTTAAAACTTAATTTTAATAGAAAATCTAATTTTTATAAAAATTTTAATTTTTAACAATAAAAAATAATTTTTTTTAAAATTAGAATTTTTTAAAACTAAATAAAATAATATTCATTAAAATATAAAATTAAATAATTTTCATATCTATAATATCACTATTCACATTCAAAATCGCTTTCACACTAAATGCATTTATTTCATCTATATGCTGTTGACAGATTTGTTTATGTGTTCGGTAGGAATCTTCAGTTTTAAGTGCAGATTACAGGAAAAATATAGCGAACCCGATTGGCCTACATATTTGCCAAATAGAAGGGGAAGAATTTAAATTTATTCGAAAAAATTGCAAAAAATGACCCTGTCCCCCCCTTAACTTCTACAAATCTGAACTTGGTGAGCTGAAATTCGGTAGGGATCTTCAGTTTTAAGTGCAGATTACAGGAAAAATATAGCGAACCTGATAGGTCTACATATTTTTAAAATAGAAGGGAAAGAAATTAAATTTTTTCGAAAAAATTGCAAAAAATGACCCTGTCCCCCCCTTAACTTCTACAAATCTGAACCTGGTGGGCTGAAATTCGGTAGGGATCTTCAGTTTTAAGTGCAGATTACAGGAAAAATATAACGAACACGACTGGCCTACATATTTGCCAAATAGAAGGGGAAGAATTTAAATTTATTCGAAAAAATTGCAAAAAATTACCCTGTTTCCCCCCTTTAACTTCTACAATTTAGAACCTGGTGAGCTGAATTTCAGCAGGGATCTGCAGTTTTAGGTGCAGATTACGGGAAAAATATAACGAACACGATTGGCCTACATATTTGCGAAATAGAAGGGAAAGAAAGTAAATTTTTTTGAAAAAATTGCAAAAAATGACCCTGTCCCCCCCTTTAACTTCTACAATTCAGGACCTGGTGAGCTGAAATTCAGCAGGGACCTTCAGTTTTAAGTGCAGATTACAGGAAAATTATGGCGAACCTGATAGGTCTACATATTTTCAAAATAGAAGGGAATGAAATTAAATTTTTTTGAAAAAATTGCAAAAAATGACCTTGTCCCCCCCTTTAACTTCTACAAATCTGAACCTGGTGAGCTGAAATTCAGCAGGGACCTTCAGTTTTACGTGCAGATTACAGGAAAATTATGGCGAACCTGATAGGTCTACATATTTTCAAAATAGAAGGGAATGAAATTAAATTTTTTTGAAAAAATTGCAAAAAATGACCTTGTCCCCCCCTTTAACTTCTACAAATCTGAACCTGGTGAGCTGAAATTCAGCAGGGACCTTCAGTTTTACGTGCAGATTACAGGAAAATTATTGCGAACCTGATAGGTCTACATATTTTCAAAATAGAAGGGAATGAAATTAAATTTTTTTGAAAAAATTGCAAAAAAGGACCCTGTCCCCCCCTTAACTTCTACAAATCTGAACCTGGTGAGCTGAAATTCGGCAGGGATCTTTAGTTTTAAGTGCAGATTACAGAAAAAATATAGCGAACACGATTGGTCTACATATTTGCGAAATAGAAGGGAAAGAAATTAAATTTTTTCGAAAAAATTGCAAAGAATGACCCTGTCCCCCCCTTAACTTCTACAATTCAGGACCTGGTGAGCTGAAATTCAGCAGGGACCTTCAGTTTTAAGTGCAGATTACGGGAAAAATATAACGAACACGATTGGCCTACATATTTGCGAAATAGAAGGGAAAGAAAGTAAATTTTTTTGAAAAAATTGCAAAAAATGACCCTGTCCCCCCCTTTAACTTCTACAATTCAGGACCTGGTGAGCTGAAATTCAGCAGGGACCTTCAGTTTTAAGTGCAGATTACAGGAAAATTATGGCGAACCTGATAGGTCTACATATTTTCAAAATAGAAGGGAATGAAATTAAATTTTTTTGAAAAAATTGCAAAAAATGACCTTGTCCCCCCCTTTAACTTCTACAAATCTGAACCTGGTGAGCTGAAATTCAGCAGGGACCTTCAGTTTTACGTGCAGATTACAGGAAAATTATGGCGAACCTGATAGGTCTACATATTTTCAAAATAGAAGGGAATGAAATTAAATTTTTTTGAAAAAATTGCAAAAAATGACCTTGTCCCCCCCTTTAACTTCTACAAATCTGAACCTGGTGAGCTGAAATTCAGCAGGGACCTTCAGTTTTACGTGCAGATTACAGGAAAATTATTGCGAACCTGATAGGTCTACATATTTTCAAAATAGAAGGGAATGAAATTAAATTTTTTTGAAAAAATTGCAAAAAGAACCCTGTCCCCCCCTTAACTTCTACAAATCTGAACCTGGTGAGCTGAAATTCGGCAGGGATCTTTAGTTTTAAGTGCAGATTACAGAAAAAATATAGCGAACACGATTGGTCTACATATTTGCGAAATAGAAGGGAAAGAAATTAAATTTTTTCGAAAAAATTGCAAAAAATGACCCTGTTTCCCCCCTTTAACTTCTACAATTTAGAACCTGGTGAGCTGAAATTCAGCAGGGATCTGCAGTTTTAGGTGCAGATTACGGGAAAAATATAACGAACACGATTGGCCTACATATTTGCGAAATAGAAGGGAAAGAAAGTAAATTTTTTTGAAAAAATTGCAAAAAATGACCCTGTCCCCCCCTTTAACTTCTACAATTCAGGACCTGGTGAGCTGAAATTCAGCAGGGACCTTCAGTTTTAAGTGCAGATTACAGGAAAATTATGGCGAACCTGATAGGTCTACATATTTTCAAAATAGAAGGGAATGAAATTAAATTTTTTTGAAAAAATTGCAAAAAATGACCTTGTCCCCCCCTTTAACTTCTACAAATCTGAACCTGGTGAGCTGAAATTCAGCAGGGACCTTCAGTTTTAAGTGCAGATTACAGGAAAATAATGGCGAACCTGATAGGTCTACATATTTTCAAAATAGAAGGGAATGAAATTAAATTTTTTTGAAAAAATTGCAAAAAAGGACCCTGTCCCCCCCTTAACTTCTACAAATCTGAACCTGGTGAGCTGAAATTCGGCAGGGATCTTTAGTTTTAAGTGCAGATTACAGAAAAAATATAGCGAACACGATTGGTCTACATATTTGCGAAATAGAAGGGAAAGAAACTAAATTTTTTCGAAAAAATTGCAAAAAATGACCCTGTCCCCCCCTTAACTTCTACAAATCTTAACCTGGTGGGCTGAAATTCGGTAGGCATCTTCAGTTTTACGTGCAGATTACGGAAAAATTATAGCGAAAACGATTGGTCTACATATTTTTGAAATAGAATGTAAAGAAATTAAATTTTTTCGAAAAAATTGCAAAAAATGACCCTGCCCCCCCTTTAACTTCTACAATTCAGAACCTGGTGAGCTGAAATTCAGCAGGGATCTTCAGTTTTAAGTGCAGATTACAGGAAAATTATAGCGAACCTGATTGGTGAACATAAGTACAATTACAGAGAAATATAAGAATTTATTAATAAAATAAAATAATAAAAATAATAAAAATATTTATTCTAATCTTATAACAGTATTTTACCATTTTGTTTAATTTGTTTTTAATTTTAAAAGAATTGTTAAAATAAGTTTTAAAAAATTTTGTTTGAATATTTGTGTACGGAACCCTCGATCTTAGTACGAGTGCAACTCGCACTTGTCCGATTTTTAAGATACATTCGTAAGACAATTCTTATGCCACGAAATGAACTACGCATGTGCAACGGGTCTGATGTTTTAAGCTGATCTCAGGAGTATGCTGCCGCATAGCTTTAAGGTAGTCACACGCTGCTCTGACGTCACGCACGTAGTCGCAACTAGTGTAAGAGAGAAAGTCACTCTGTCTCACTCACACTAATGCGCTGCGTATAACGGTAGACTCACAACTTTGTCTAACAAAACTGCGCCACGGCGGTGATTTAGGGAAACACAATCGATCGATCTTCTAAGTGACAATCAATACTATGATCTATACAGTGTAGTGACTGTCTTAATCTTTATTTTAATGTTTGCAGAAGTCAATTTGCAATGTTTGTGTTTACAAAATGAGTTTATAAATGAAATTTTTATAACAATAAGTATAGTTTATTATTATTCATTAAATAAAATGAGTTAATTTAAAATTATTGCTTTAAAATTGTAAAATTATTATTATGTCATTTATAATAAAATTATTTTCATTATTGAAAATTTTTTGTTTTCAAGTTTGAATATTAAAAAATTTTACTTTTTAAACAATTTAATTGTTAATAATGAATTAAATACGGTTAAATAATGTGCTTTGTTTATTTAAAAAATAATTTTGAGGTTATAGTTTTATTTAAATTGTGAATTAAAAGTAAAATATACAGTTTTGTTTGTTTTAAAAAATAAATTTGAGGTTATGCATATAAAATTTTCAAAAAGTATATATATATATATTTCTTTTAATATTCTTTCAAAGTGTTCTTTTTAATTAGTGTTAAAAATAGTTTTTAGCTTATATTTTTAAAATTGAATTTGAGGTTATGTGTAAAAAAATGATATAAAACTATAAATTTTCTTCGTAAAATTTTTACAAAAAGTGTTCTTTTTTATTTCAATAAGAAAAATTATACTCTCGCATGTGATGAAAATGTAAAAAATGTATAAAAAATAGCTTTTTTAATTTCGGTTATTCCTAAAAATTAAATTTATAAATTTTTAGTTTTTATTATGATGACGATAATGATGATGATCATTTTGATGATGATGATGGTGTTGACGATGATGATAACTTCGACGATGATGTTTGCAATAATGGCAACGACGATGACGCCTACGATCCCTTCGCCTGCGCCTGCAATGACATTCTGTGCATCTTGTTGGTCTATTCTCCTTGTCTCCATCCACATCTGGAGTTGGAACTCTCATCGGCGATATAACTGCTTCCGGAGTTGGTGGACGAATTGGCGAAAGACTCTTTTCAGAAATTGGTTCTTCAAGCTAAAAATAGTTTGAAATTTTTAATTTTTATACTTTAAAAAAATGAATTTTCACTTGTAATAGAAAAAAATACATTTTCAGCCTCAAGGTCTTGCGGTTCCGTCTGAGTGGTGGAATCGTGCACCCACACCACCATAGAATAATTCTGGACATCACCATCATTAGAGTCTTCCCAATTTAAGAGGTCATCATCTCTGTACAGGGCGCTCCGCGATGGACTTCAGATATCATCATCGTCAGAAGTCAGGATCACTGTGGCTGCTGGGCTGCTCTCCATCTCGGTTACTGCTGAGTTCTGCATAATGCTCTGCTATCATATGCGAAGTGATTCGCTTCGCGGATCTCGCGTGCTATTCATAGCGCCGTCCACTCTCCCACCATTCACGAAAGACCCCACCATATCTTAGTGGGTGGTGACTATAGCCCACCTCACGTGAAAGTTGACCACGTGAAAAGGGTTAAGTGGAACTTTCGAATTTTAAAAATACGCGCCATAACCGACTGCAGCGCTAGTGGTGGCCTCGCGAACCAATTTCAGAAAAGCGCGCTATTACCAACAGCAGCGTTAGTGGCGCCTCTAGCGGCGGCCTCATTTATAAAAATTGTGAGGTAATTCATAATATTATTACACCCTGATGCTTTAATGCCTTCCTTCCGGTTTTGACGGCATTTTAAAAAGTTGTGGCATATCTATAAAAATGTTGTTAGTTCATGACGTATGAACAAACTTGAATGTCACTAATTAACAACATTTTTATAGACGTGTCACGACTTTTTAAAAAAACCGTCAAAACCGGAAGGAAGGCATTAAAGCATCAGGGTGTACAAAACATAATTCAAGAGTAGAAAGACTAATGCAGGAAATTTATAGTAATTTATAAATTTTTGAGGTACCTAAATAAATTTTTTTGAGTAAATAAAAGAAAATATTAAAAACTATTTTTTAAAATTTATGGAAGTTTATAGGGTAATTTATGGAAATTTATGTTGTAATTTATGAAAATTTATGGAAATATATGTTGTAATTTTATAAATTATTTAAAATCATTTATCGTAATTTATTAACATAATTTAAATGAAAATAAATTCTTGTCAACTTTCAGAAATTAGTACGTTAATTTATGAAAATTTATAAAGTAATTAATGTCACAACTTACTAAAATTATAGTTTAAACAAGGTAACTTTTATTTGTTTAATTTGATTTGGAAAAAATTACAAAAATTGTTGTAATTATACACTTGTTTAAACCACAAGTTTAATGAAAGACAAAAAAGGCTTCACCATGACGCTAAGGCTTCACCATGACGCAAAATAAATACTGTTTTTTAAAATAAATTATTAGCAATTTTCAATCGGTTTCATATTCCTATCTTTCATATTTACTGAAATAATACGACTATACATTAATTGCTAAAAAAAATTATTTTTTTATTTATTATGCAAAATGTGAAGGCTTCACCATGACGATTCTGTGATTCCCTGTACAAAGTTGACGCTTAAAACACACTTATACATTAAAAAAATGTTATCACTGAGACAGTGTAAAGAGATGTCTTCCTTTTTAAATTTTTACTCTGTTTTTTTAATTACTTTATGTGGAACATGTGTTGCATTTTGTTTGTGTATTTATTTATTGCTTTTTACTTCTTGACAGATTAAAACGTGTTTTCATGTTTTAATGACTTAGGTAGGATATTATCATAGTTATTACTTTTGTGAAAATAGTGCTTTAGATCTTTATAAATATTAAATTGTTTTTTGTTTAATAAATTCAGCCAACGAAATATCGCTATATTGACAATACACATTGGATTTTTTTATTCAATATTCCACCTTCCCATGATCATTTATTTAACAATAATATCGTTTAATTATTTGGTTCGATCTTAGTAATTTACAAGATTCTAATAAATATTTAGGAGTCAAGTGTAGTTTAATCTTGTAACCCTAGAATTGGAATATCCCATGATCGTTCATAATTTTGTCGTGAAATAAAGTTAAGAAACGACAACATTGGATTAAAGTGACGAATACATGGAATTACTAAGTAGTAAGTATTATAATTCTACGCTACATACACCATTATTTTATTTTCTTACACACATTACAAAAAAAGAATTTCTAATAAACAAGTTTAATTGTTATCAATAATTTAATTTAAAGGAATGTTACACGAAAAAAAGTCGAAACCTTTAAATGCGTTTGGTAGTGGATCCCCTCCTTCCAGACTATCAATTCAGTCTGTGGGGTGAGAATCCCTATTTTTAAAGCAAAGTGGTGATTTGGGAAAATGAAGGTTATTAATTATAAACTAGTACTTAGGTTTAATATTGAACAAAATGATCATATATTTAATAACACAAACTTCAAAGAATAAAGTGAACAAACTATACATGCGTAAAATATAACTTTTGTGTTCTGTGTAGTGTAATGTTTTTAATAGTTGAATATTTTGTTCACCAACCAATTTGTTTCCTTTGGTTGCTCTTTCCAAAATGTATCCTTTGGTTTTCACTTGAACCTTACACTTAATTTATATATTCTATTCACATCAATTATAACTTGGACTCATAACACAACCCTTCAAAAGAAATACTCTATAAAATAATTTAACTTTTCTATATTTGACTTTGTCGACCTATTTGTTTCAGGTCTTAAACACAAGAACCAATCTAAACTGACTTTCCACTACGGAAGTCTTATTCCAACTCCCCGATCTCCAATTTTTATCCATTTTCGTCCACCGAAAATCGAGTGGGGAGATCTTTATTACTTTGCAACACTCGGTCGTTGACCAGTGCATTTTTGCATAGTTGTATTTTTCAGTGGCGTGATCCTAGTTTATTGAACTCGGACACGTAAATTGCAAGTATTTTTATTGAAAGTTGTGAAATACAAATTCCACAGGTGCTAATGACATTGATTGTGAATACTCATTTTAATTTGCTCTCTACTGTTTTATTTTATTTAGAGCAACCAAAGTTATTTTCAATTTGGTTTTGGTTTAACCAAAAAAAACTAATTTACATTTGTATTTCTGTATTGTGTTTTTATTTAAACAAAAATAAATGTGACGAAATCGGTTCGTCACAGAATTTTTTTGCATTAGAGAATTTCTTGGGTAAAATATAATTATAGTTATTTTCATTTTTAATTGCTTATAATTTTTATAACCTAAAAATGACCTTTCCTTTCATTTTTTAAGAATAAGGTTCTGAACCTATTAACTGAAAAATGGCTAGGTAGAGTAGAGATCCACTACGTGTTACTTTTTTGTCCGACGAACACGTTTAGATAGCGTTTAAAATAACATCTCTTTTTTATTAAATAACATTAGTTTACAAAATTAAAAAAAAATTGATTCACGGTATTTCAATATCATTCCTTATGTAAAATTAGCTCCTGAATCTGAATATGATGTCAGATATTAAGAAAATAGAAGTTTTCGAGATATGAGTAAATTTTAACTTTTTGAGTTTCGACAAAAAGTGAATTCACAAATATACTATTATTTCCGAATGCAGTCTATCGATTTCAATTTTCTTTGAAGTAAATTACAGGTAATTAAATTTCCAATAAAAAATATACAGTAAGAAAAGCTATCGGTCAATCATAGGAAAGTATGGTAATCGCATAAGTCTGTATCATTCGCACTCATGGGCGGTGACTAACGTATTGCTTTTCCTACTGTATACAATATTTTTAAATGGACTGGCGCTTTAGGAGGTAGTTATGAAATTGTTAGGAATTTCTCATTATTTTTAATAAAATTGTAGAAGTTGATTGACTTTATCGGTTAATTACGTCAGAAAAAAGTTTACTTCGGGTTTTATTTTTTGGATGTTAAAGTACAATTTTGTATGATGAAAATAAGTTGTTGACGATTAAAAATGAACTGAAAATATAGAAGATATAAGCACTTAAGTAAAAATATAGAAAATTAGCTTTTACCCAATTTTACGAGTTATTAGCGACAGATCGTATGGTTTTAGTTTAAAGTAAATTTTAAACATTAAAATTGGCTTAAATTCTATTTGCACTTTTTTATGGATATTATCTGCTTCGCGAATCCAAAAATAACAAAAATGACCCAGCATTGCCTAGTCCCGAAATTCTTGATAACGACATTTCATTTCCTTTATTTACTCGTGCAATCTTTAAAAACTCCTATTTAAATGTTGAAATTTTGTTTAAACCTAAAACCATACGTCATGTCTTTAGTAAATCGTAAAATTGGGTAAAAGCTAATTTTCTGCATTTTGACTTAAGTGCTTATACCTTCTATATTTTCAGTTCAATTTTGATTGGCAAGGGCTTATTTTGTTCTTAAGAAATTGTACTTTTACATCTTAAGTGTAAAGATTACCGGTTAACTCCGCAGAGATTCCGCGGAATTATGATTTTCTTAAATATCCATAAATATTTTTAACCTAAACTGACAAAAACGAAAAATCATTTTGTTTAAGATATCCTGACAATATTAAAATAATTTCAAAGTTTCCATCTCTCCATTACATTACCCACGATTATCCCGGTATGATCTACAGTATTTTGTTAAAATTTGGTACAATTTCAAATGTAAGTTTACTTTCAAGATCGATCACCTGGATTTAACCGACGTTAATATTTTAAACAATTTTCAAGGAAAGTAAACATAACCTGTCAAATATGATGGATTAGATAATTATCAACTGATATCCATTTATCCAGTAAGTTAGCATAATATGTCAAAGAGGATGCATCCAGCTAATCAACTACTGTTGTCCAGGTATCAGGCCAATTTTTTAATAAATTTCAAAGGGAATTTAACATAGCCTGACAAAGACAAAGCTTTAGTAAATGAACTACAGACATTAAGTAATACGGTCATTTTTTATTAATTTCAAAGGTAAGTTAACATAACATGTCATAAACGATACAAATGATAATTATCTAATATTATGAAGATATCCTGTGGAATGTTTGTACAATTTCAAAGTCAAAAACGATACACCTGATAATCATCTACGATTAACAAGGTATTCTTGGGTAATTTTAAAGGTAAATTATCCAGGTATTCGGACATTATTTTGGTCAATTTCAAGTATAAGTAAACCTAACCTTACAATAGCGATCCACCAGCTTATCACCCACTGTTATCCAGATGTTCGGTTATTATTTTGGACAATTTCAAGGATAAGTCAACATAGCCTGTCCCAGACGATGCAGCACCTACTAATAACAACCACTGATATCGAAAGATATCATGTCGATAAACCTGCTAATCATCTAATGTTATCCAGATATTCAGTGGAATGTTTTGGAGAATTTCAAAGGTAAGTTAACATAACCTGAGGATACATCAGCTAATATCCCACTGATATTTACAGATATGCGGTCGAATTTTCAAACAATTTCAAAGGTACGCCAACGAAACCTGACATATACGATACACCTGCTAATTAGCTAATGCTATCCATATATGTAGTCAAATGTTTAGAGAAGCTCAAAGGTTAGTCAACGTAGCCTTTCATACACGATACACCTGTTAATTATCTAATGTTATCCAAATATTCAGTCAAATGTTTGGACAATTTCAATTTAAATATCAAGATAACATTCGACAATTAGCAGGTGTATCGTCTTGGGCAGGTTATGTTAACTTACTTTTGAAATTAATAAAAAAATGACCGAATTACTTAATAACTGTAGTTTATTCACTAGTGCATCGTCTTGGTGAGGGTAGGTGCACTTACTTTAGAATTGTCCAAAATAATGGCCGGATACTTGAATATCAGTAGTTGATTAGCAGGATGCATCCTCTTTGACATATTATGTTAATTTACTTTTTAAACTGATCAAAAAGTGACTGGATACATGGATATTAGTTGATAATTATCTAATGCATCATATTTGACAGGTTATGTTGACTTACCTTGGAAATTGTTTAAATTATTAACGTGGGTAATATCTAGGTGATCGATCTTGAAAGTAAACTTACCTTGAAAATTGTACCAAATTTTGACAAAATACCGTGGATCATACCGGGATAACCGTGGGTAATGTAATGGACAGATGGAAACTTTGAAATTATTTTAATATTGTCAGGATATTTAAAAATGCTGATTTTTCGTTTTTGACAGTTTTGGTTAAAAATATTTATAAATTGCCTTGATAACCATAAATAATATCCTTGTAAATCGGTTTTCTTACAATTTAACTTGTTTTGTGAATTTTCAGTACAATGAAGAAAATCATAATTCCGCAGAATATTTGCGGATTCACTCCGCGGAGTTTACCGGTAATCTTTTCACGTGAGATCTAAAAAAGAAAACTCAAACTGTACATTTTGTCAGAACGTAGTTAACCGATAATGACAAACAATTTCTAAAATTTGGTTACAAATAATGAGAAATTTATAACAAATTTATAACTAGCTCCTGAACCGTCAGTCAAATTAAAAATGTTGTGTATATTTTTTATTAGAAATTTAATTACCTTTAATATGCTTCAAAGAAAATTGAAATCGATTGACTGCATTCGGAAATAATAGTATATTAGTAAATCAACTTTTTGTCAAAGCTTAAAAATTTGAAATTTGTCCATATCTCGAAAACTGTTCTACTTTCTTAATATCTGACTTCATATTCGGATTCGGGAGCAAATTTTATATAAGAAATGGTATTGGAATACCGTGGATCAAAATCTTTGTAAACTAGTGTAATTAATTTTTATTAATTCCTATTTTAACAGGACTTTATCTAACAATCTGTTTTTAATTTAAATCGGTAAAAGCGTTTATGTTATTAGGGTACACTAGAATCAAACGGCGCACCTACTCTTAATCATTTTAAACAAATAAAACCTTATTCTAAGAACACAATAATTATGCAAGATTATTTCACTAATTGTGATTTTTTCATTAGTTTATTATAAATTTTATTTTTTTACTTATATTATAATGTCAAAGATGTTTTTGTTGGAATTAAATTATTCTGTTAAAAAAGATTTAGAGGAGAGTGGGGCAAAGGCGCTATGCGAGACAAAGATGTTAATTTTAAAATATCTCCTTTATTTCCTGTCTAAACTAAAATTTAGTTTTAATGCATTTATACAAATAGATTAAAAAATAGAAACCTAAAAATATCAAATATTTTACAAAATATAACAATAAAGTTGTTACGCAAATTTAAAATGATAATTTTACTGAACGAACTGATATGGTGTTGTCTCATATCTAAATATTTGAAATTTAAAGTAAATAAAAGTTTGTTGTGTGGGGCAAAAAAGTATTGAAAAATATTTGGTTAAAAACAATTGAATATTAGAATTTTCTATTTGTTAATATTTATTAATTCAATGTCACTTAAATAATTTTTTAAAAATTTTTGTTGTACATTAAATTTAAATTATTCATATGATTATTTAAAAAAATCCATTTGAAAACAGAATTAATAAATTTTTGTATAAAGTCGAGTATATGTTAGATATTATAAAATTTAATTAAAAATTAAAATAATAAAAATTAATTCATTTAAAATAACCGTATTTTAAATAAAACAATAACGACTCGAATTCACAATATGAGGTTCAAATCACTAAAAGTTTTTATTTTTTATTTAAATAGTTTAATACTTTTAATAATAGGGTACTGTCACCTTGAGTAGACCACCTGAGCTTTTAAATGATCTTATACCGGAAATGTGAAATAAATAGTGCGAATAGCAGCGCCGCAGCTAGAAACCGTAAGAAATTAAGTTCCGCGATAATCCTATACGTTATCGTTTGATGTAATGAATTTTTAAGAACACAAACCAAAAAAGAAGTCGCTCTTAAAAAGATTAAAATGATTCGGAAGTGTAAAAGTAGTGTAAAATTTAAGTTATTAAAGGAAACTTATTTTTTTCTACTGCTTTAAACATTAAAATTGATTGTCTTAGTTTAATTAAGTGATTATTTAGACTAAAAAATTGTGCTGGCTGCCATAAAAAGTTGCAAGTCACCATGACTGGACCACTGTTTATAACCATGAGTAGACTACAAACATTGCGACACACACGTGGTCTGAAGCTGCATAAGCATAAATGTTGTATTAATATATCAAAAATATTAAAGTTTTTCTTACAAATAAGAAAAATCAAAGCCATTATGATATGAACACTTTTCTAGGGATCTATATTAAAGCTTGGAATACTCATGGTGACATTACCCTATGTTGTTAACCTTATGTTTCGTAACTATTATACTAATAAATATCATTTGTTAACTTTTTAAGGCTTATAAATGTTTTATTTTAGAAATACACTGAAACCCTACTTATTTGAACATGGTTTACGCAATTAAGCAAAATTTGGTGTACTTTGCCGTACTTTGTGTAATTCCGAAAAGTCATAATTTTAATTTTTGAGATTTAATCATTGTAAAAAATTATTTTTACTCTCACATACTTTGCTGTATAGTATAGTATTATAAGTTGATCCAAAATTTCCACTAATGTTTGGATTTATAGTAAAGTCGAATTCGAACTAATTGTATCATAATTGCTGAAATTTAAAATAAGACCTATATTGCAAGCTGTATTCACAGTTTTCCCGATTAAATTAACTTCCTGCATATTTACCGTTTTTCCAGTTGGTGGAACCCCTGTTAAGGGTATTGGTAGGAATAAAAACCGTCGAAGAGTATTTTCATAAAATAAGTTAATTTTTGTAGCCATTTCCACCTGGAAAAATTTTGACAAAGCTGGGAAAAACCGGATAGTTTGTTGAACAAAAATAATAATAGACACCATGTTTAATTTTTGCCTTTACAATGATTAAAACATCCCTAAAGGTTAAATCTGAAATTAAAATAACAAAACATTTTGCTACCAAAGCTTCTTCCCAGTAGCATAATGCAAGTATCGTATCACACAGGTCTCCATTTATAATAATTGAAAAATAATTTTAATGCTGTGAATTAATATTTTTTAATATCATTTACCATTTTTAATATTTTCGAAGTTTTGCAATTAAAAATTTTTTGATTAATTAGATAAACAAATATTTCTAGATTCCATTATTTTCACATCAAAAGTTTATCAGAGACCCCAAAAATACTACTGAATTAAGCTTGATAGTAATTGGTCTGTCAATTATAATTTTTTAATTTTTAGATATTAAAAACATTTTTATACTTACTTCCATCTTATAGATATAGTTATAGGACAGTATTTTCTCAAAATTATGCTAAAATATGATTAAATAACATGTAATATTTAATTACAGAAAGTTTAAGAGTTATACATTCAAGAATATAAAAGTCTGGAAACTTTATATTTTTTAATTTTTTTTTTAATTTAATATCTCCCGTTCTAATTAATATGTTAAAAAACTGTAGGGGAGAGTAGGCTACATTGAACCAGCGTCAACAGTGAACCACTTTAATTTTCTAAGAAATGACTGAGTGGAATTTTTTCTTATTTAGTATATAAATTAGTATTACCGAAAGCGACTACGTCCAAAAATTTCGAGCACGTAGGTTTATTATTTACAAAGAAAAACGAAAAAAACTGTTTTTCACGTACAAAACAAAAAATTTTGTGGAAATATAATGAATTTTTTTTATTCAAATAGGAAGTTTTAAAAATTAGTAAACTTGTGATTTATGTCGCTTAGGGTGTCAACTTGAATATTCCGATGTGATAAAGAATTTTAAGCCTTACATAAATTTATTATAAACAATTTTTGTTGTGAATGTCATGTGAATGCAGTGAGTGCGGCATCATTGAACCACCCGAAAAAGCAAAGAATTTTCAATTATTTTTCATGAAATTAAAAGAAATCACATGTCGAAAGGTGAAAATTTTTTTAAAATTTTCCTGATAACCTAAAGTTCCGCGATAAACAAAAATATTGCATAGTTATAACTTTTAAGTGTTTTAAAATAATTCGAGAAAATAAAATTTCACGTTATGGTACATTTGACAGGTGCTTATTAAGCGACGATACTTTGTGTATACAACTGACATAGCCTATAATGCTTGATTTTAAACACGTAATAATAAAAGAATACAATAATGTTTCTTTGAAAATAATATTTATTTTTAACAAAAAGACTCTAGATTTAAAGTTCTAATATCAAATTAAATAAAAAACTTCGTAGTTTAGCTAATATTTATTAATATTTATGGTGGCCGACTACTGTATCTGTTTTGTCCGACTATTGTATCAATGGCCGGATATAGATGTTTTCCACTTTTTGTGAAAGTATTGTTTTATTTCGTTGCATAATGGCCATTCGTTAAAGAAAATTAGCCATTTTTTATCGCAAAAGTGCCACGAACTGATAACAAATATTTAAAAAATCGAAAAGTTGACCATTTTTTGGAAAAAAATAAAATGTTTCGGCCCGTCCTTAAGTGGCCGAAAACTGTATCACTTACCCTATTCTCTTTTGTAAAAAATAATATAAATATTTTAAAAATAAAATAAATGCATATAGAGGGAGTTTACACCGAGCATTTTATTTATGCTCGCGCGCGCATATACAAAAACATATGCTCGGCGGAAATATATTCGCTTCTGCGCAAACTATCTGTCTGCAGCTGTGTCGTGAAAGGTTAGAAACATCCACTTGCCTCGACCTCGTGATTTTACACAAAAAATTTGTTTCTTGAATGAAAAATAATTATTTCATAGAAAAACATTAAATTAATATCGGTAAGTAAATAAGGTACTTTATTAGTATTGTTTATTACGTATTTGACTTACATTTAAAAAATATATATATATATATATATATATATATATATATGTGTGTGTGTGTGTGTGTGTGTGTGTGAATATTGTAAACAAAAACACGAGTAACCTCAAAATTTTACTTTGAAAAAGAAACTTTTACTTTAACCACTTTAACATTAAATAATTGTAATATAATTTTCAAAAAACTATTAATATATAATTATAAAAAAACAATCCCTATAAATTGAGATTATTTTATTATAATAATAATTATATATTAAATATTTTTATAATTTCTACACAAATCGTTGTATGAATGTAAATCTACATTTCACAAATGTATATTTATTGTGAAATATTAAAATAAATAAAAAAGTGATGTAATTGAAAATAATAATAATTTTTTGTTTTGCATAATAATAATAAATTTAAATTTTGAATCTTTCGAAAGGAAAATGAAGCGGATGAAAGCAAAAAATTGGTCTTCTGAAGAAACTACATTTTTATTGGATATATTAAAAGAAAAAGAAATTGTCAGAAAAATGGATTCGAAATCGATTAAATTTATTGATTTGTTTAAAGAATTGGAAAGTGATTTCAAAGCCAACAATTACAGTAGAAACTGGGTGCAATTAAAAAGCAAAGTTAAATCATTGAAAGGTAATTAATTTATTCATATTATTAAGTAAGTCAGCATATTTAAAATAATTGAAATTATTATAAATAAATTATAAATTAAAATTTTATAGACAAGCATGTTCAATTAATATATTTTGTGTTCAAAGATTTTTTATGTTGTCGTATTTTTTATTTAAGAGAGTATTGCTAATCAACTGAATTAATGTTTACCTAAATATCAACTTAAAAGAAATTGCATTTTACAGAATTTGCGTTTAACAAGATTTCCGTTCAACTAAATTTCATAAAGCAAAATTTTCATTTTATCGAAATTCCAATAAACAAAATTTAGCGTTTAATAAATTTTCTATTACATCTAGTTTCAAAAAAATTACTGTTTTTAAGAAATAATAATTTTATAATTATATAAAATGATTTAAAAAATTGTAATAATCATTTATTTAATAATCAATAAAAATTTTTTTTCAGACAAGTATATGGAAATTCGTAGGGAACTTAGAAAGAGCGGATTTGCGGGGATAACGAATTGAGATTTCTATGATAAAATGCATAAACTATATGAACCTAGGCCATGTCAAAATCGAAAAGGCATTGATCCGGGAAATGCTCGAAAGAGTATATCACAGTCTTCTACTCAATCTTCTATTAAAAAGCCAAAAATTGATGTTGATTCAGCTTCTACTAGTAAGGGGAAAAATGATAAAACGAAGACAAGTGTCCCGCTTGAACATCTAGAATTTCAGAAAGATCCTCAGCAAGATTCTTTGAAAAATCCTCTACAAGAATCCCTGAACGATTCTCTAAAAGATTCTCTGCAAGAATCCTTGGACGATTTTCCGCAAGATTCTCTGCAAGAATCCCTGAACGATTCTCCGCAAGATTCTATAAAACATCCTTCGCAAAAATCGCTGAATGATTTTCCACAAGATTCTCAAACATATCCTCTTCAAGAGCCGGAAATATCACAAAATGATGACCCAAAGAAGAAGATATCGTTTGAAGATAAGATTGATGAAAAAAACCGACAGTTTCACGAAAAATACCTTTGCCACCGAAGAAAAGATTATTTCAAAATAAAGATGATATAATTGATCTTGAAAAAAGTTTCGATCAGATTGAAGAATTAAATTATGCAACAGATAATTTTAAGTCGCAAATAAATGATATTCGAAACGTTGTTGAAGCTGAAGGAAAAGAAAAAAAATTATCAAAGCGAGAAAAATTGGAAGTGGAAAAAAGCTGTTATTGATAAGTTGAACAAACAACATGATGAAAGAACGCAAACATTTTTCAACATCCAGGCTGAAAGAGAAGATAAATTAATGGAACAATTTGGTAAAATTATTCAACAAAACAGTCTTCTATTAGTTCAAGCATTTGCAATGACACAAAGACTGTCTCCTTGGATGCAGCCGCAACCGAATTTTTCGAACTATTTTACTGGAAATATGTTTACGCCACCATCTTCACTACAAGGGTATCCTTATCAAAATTCAAATTTTGGCGACCCCAGTACACCGCCACAATATGTTCAAAATGCGTATGGATATCAAACGGCAACACATCATTTCAGTCCCTCAAATCCATATTCATTTGGAAATTATGCCATAAATCAGGATTTCGAAATTCTGCATTCGAACAGACATGATCAGCCGAATGACAATATTTCAGATCAAAATCTCGATACAAAAATAGTTAACGAAGAAACTAGTGAAGATATAATAGAAATGTAAACTCCATAACTATTATTTCATTTATTACATCGTTACTAAAGAAATTCATTTCTCAAGATATATTTTTGTCTTTAAAAATTACTTTTTTACAGTTTAAAAAAAATGTTTTTTTTCTTTAAGCCGCTCGAAAAAAAATTCTCAATATTTCTATTAAAGATTATGTTTTAAATTATTTTTAAAAAGTATTTAGTATTTATATTAATTAAAGTAACATTGATAAGAATGCGATATTGTTAAGAGATTTTAAACTTTAAAAGAAGATATGTATTTATTTAATATATAATAATTTTTAAGCAGAGTTACTGTTTTGGTCTCAAAAATTCGTGATATATGAAATGTAATCAAAGAATATTTTTAATTTAAGAATAATTATATATCAAAGCAAGTCAAGGAAATATAAAATTTAAGAAAAGAGAATATTTTTTATATAAAAACGTAAGTGTGAAAGGAAAACTGTAAAAGTATAAATGAATGTTTGTTAAAATGTATACTATGGAAACTTGTTCCAATTATTATGATAATTTTTATTTTTTATTTAAAAAGATAAGTATTTCATTTATAAAACGTTTTTTGTTGCATTACATATCTAAATATTGAAAATATTTTGTTCCTACAAAATTTTAAGTGCGTTTGAATGTGTTCTTGTTATTAAAAAAATTCTTCATGTTATTAAAAATAATAATTCATTTGGTTCAGTATTAGTGTTTTATCAATTGGGTATTTTTATTAATTTGGAAAATTAGGAAAATTGAAGATTTTTTATTATAAAATTTTATATATTCAGTACAAAATTACAAATTTGTTTAACTGTAAAGCGATAATAATAATAATTTGACTTAACATTTGTCCATATTAAAAAATTTTTTAACAGCTTATAAATAGTATCACAAATTCTTGACTCTTTAAATATATTCTAAAATATCCAATTCTTATTTTTATTTATATTAAATGTAATGCATCACTCTCCGTTTTGGTAGATTGTTAATTATCTTCATCATAACATTGCGAATTTGTTTACTATATTCATTTTCTGAAACAGGGTTGGCTTCTTCATTTTCATCTTCATCGTCGTCGGTTGGTTGAGGAAATAAAACTCTATCATTTCTCTCTTTTTCTGTCCACTTTTTCTTGTAAAGGTCATTGCGCATTTCAACAATATTGTGTAAAACGCAACACGCACTCACAATGTGTGGGACAAAAGAGTGATAACAATCAGCTTTTTTTGAGATTCTTCTTCAACGCCCCTTTAGACGCCCAAAAGCGATTTCCACAATGACCCGACCAGAATTTAAATAAGCGTTAAAGGATTCTTAGATATCGGTTAAAAATTGGTGACTTTTTTTGAAACCTATCCTGTAACACAAAATTCAGAATAATTTTTAAATCTAAATTTTAGTTATTTTTATTATTTTAATTTTATATGCAATTAAATACATCAAGTTTTTACAGATTGGCGATGCTTTTTACGATTTTAAATTGCTAGTCACATTTTCAAGTAATTTTTTAGCATTTTTATGTAAATTTTTATCAATAAGTTTTTGATTTATAAAGGAACTACTATTTTTGAAAATAATTTTTAAAACGATTTAACAAGTATTTGCTTTTATATTTTATATCAATTTTTTCTAAATGTTAAATTTATAAGAATAAATTTACTTTCATAGAATTTTTAGAACAGTCAAGATTTTAAAAAACAATTTTTTTATTTAATTATTTAAAATTTTTTTTATTATTTTCTGTTTTCTCAGTAAACTAGTTATCTTATTTTAAAACAGTTACAATAATGTAAATGTATACCTGACATAGTTGTTCTTTATTATTTAAGAACAATCCAGATTGCGCCAGCACGTGAGCATCATGGTTACATCCCGGAGATTTAATGTTAATGTCTCGAAACCTACAAAATAATAAATTCTATTAATTTGAGTTATTTAGAATTATATATTAAATATACTACTAGAAATATATTGAATTACATTAATTTAATAAATTTATTAATCATTCAAATTTCTAATATTTAATGCAATTTTAAAGGAATTTAATTTTTTTAAATGAATGATATCGAAAAGGAAATAATGAAGTGCGATTTTGTAAATGCAAATCAACTTATTTTTGAATTGCAATTCATTGTGAATTCTTTTTCTTAATATATGGATTTTTTTACATAATATTAGAGATCAAAATATGATTACCTCGCTTTATCATCCACTACGCCCTGCAAAACATAGAAAGGATAAAATTTCCGATTTATAAAATCTCGGTAACCTTCTGAAGGTGAAGTAATAGGGATATGACCACCATCAATAGCTCCGATGATTCGTGGGATGCCCGTCTTTTTTTGAAAACCTTGAGAAATCGTTTTACATTCTTGCGCATCAGGCATCTTAATCCACTCTGGCAATAAAATTTTATTAATTGTATCGGTCACACGATGCATGCATTTTAAAACTGTACATTTATGTATTCCAAAAAGATGACCAACGACTCTATATTCACAACAACAACCGTAAGCAAAAAATTACAACGGCTACTTGCTTCCTGGTGTCTAAAGGGATTCTAGGCATCAGAAGGTTGAATGCAGGTTTAAAAACATTATCTAATTTTGCACAAATGTATTCGAAAGTTCCTTTCGACATTCTAAAGTTCTCGATCCAATCATCTTTTTTAAACTCAGGCACAATTACTTCCCACCATTCACTAGATCGTCTTCGCATCCATATAGTACGATTACTTGATAACATTTGCTCCGTATAAGCAAGATCCAAATAAATGCGAATGTTGTCTAGCAAAATTTCTTCGGAAATAAATATCTCCTTCACTCTTTCTCGCATATTGTGCATATTTTGAAAAAACATTAGAACAGCTGCAATCATTATGTTTTAAAAATTTAGCATTAAAAACATTTGCCATTCGTTGAACATTGTAAAATCTGAAATACAAATATATATTTTAAATTAGCAAATTATTTTTGAAACAACAAAAAAGGAACAACTTTATTGCTTATTATTATTAAGAATACTAAATTTTTATTTTCATTATTTTTAATTGAATGATTATTTTTAATGAATTCAATATTTTCCAAATCTCAATTTATAGAAATTGTTTTTTTATAATTATATATTAATAGCTTTTTTGAAAATTATATTACAATTATTTAATGTTAAAGTGGTTAAAGCAAAAGTTTCTTTTTCAAAGTAAAATTTTGAGGTTACTCGTGTTTTTGTTTACAATATTCACATATATATATATATATATATATATATATATATATTAAAATGTAAGTCAAATAAATATTACGGTCGGGTCACCGTAAAAAATCAATGTGATACGAAGGAATATTACTAAAAATGGCCCGTAAATTACACAAGAATGCTGAAATACACTTGAAAATGGAAAAAGGAAATATAAAAATCATATATAAAAATTAATCTAAAAACGTTCTCAGTACACGAAACGTTTACAATACGTTATCGAAGGAGATGTGAAATGAGACTTTTTAAAATGTTTTACGAACTTTTTTCGAACGCATGAATATATTTTTTTCACTGTAAAATGACGTTCTTCACACATCTCTACCTTAACCCGTTGCCTGTTAACGACCCAACGTTGGGTCGTGAACTTCTTAGGGTAAAATAAATGCAATTTCTTATGTAAATTATAAAATAAATACTTTTATATCATTATTCACATACTATAGTGTTTAATGATACTAGATTAAGTAATAAATAAATAATTATTTATTATTTTTAAGTAATATAATAATTTAAAAACAGATAACATTTATGAAAAAAATTTTTTTTTAATTTAGCTTACATTTGGTATACAAGGGTTTTTGGGGTCGCTGAATTCGAATTTGACATAAAAAAAATTCAAAATTGCGGATCCAATATGGTGGACAAAATTTTTGTATTTTTAAACAGATATTGATGAAACTTAGTATACAAGGGTTTTTGGGGTCGCTGAATTCAAATATGACGTCAAAAAAAAGTTTCAAAATGGCGGATCCAATATGGCGAATTTTTTTTTCAATTTTAAACAGATATTTATAAAAATTAGTATACAAGAGTTTTTGGGATCGCTGAATTCAAATATGACGTCAAAAAGAATTCAAAATGGCGGATCCAATATGGCGGACAAAATTTTTTGATTTTAAACAGATATTAATGAAACTTAGTATACAAGGGTTTTTGGCGTCGTTGAATTCAAATATGACGTCAAAAAAAGTTTCAAATTGGCGGATCCAATATGGCGAATTTTTTTTTTCAATTTTAAACAGATATTGATGAAACTTAGTATACAAGTGTTTTTGGGGTCGCTGAATTCAAATATGACGTCAAAAGAAAATTTCAAAATGGCGTAAAAATTTGCTGAACTTTTGACTTTCAAAATGAAAAATATAAAATGGTAAATTCATAACGAGAGACGTAATTTTTTTATTTATTCAGATGTTTATCAAATTTTTTACTCTATTTTTTTTCCTTTGCATTAGCTGATGAAACGAATCATGAGCCCAGAATGTGCCGCGTGGAGGCTGCAAAGGTTTCACATTCCACTTTTTGTTCTTTTTTAATTTTTTTTAAATTTTTTATGTTTTTTTTAATGTTTTTTAATTTTTAATTTTTCAATTTTCTTTTAATTTTTAAGTTTTTTTATTTTTAAAAATTTTTTACTTTTATATAAGTTTTTGTGCATGCATATTTTAATTCTTTTTTTACTTTTGTTTAAATTTATTTTAGTCTTAGCTAAAGTTTTTATTTATATTAAATTTTAGTTGCTTTCTCAATTTTTGTAACCTGGTTTTTCTGAGGCTCGAATCTTTAATCGTTCTTATTTTATCTCTCACTTAGTAGTTAAGTTTATTATGATAAGTTTTAAAGCATGGAATGCAAAGCGCCTTTTTGCCACAGTCTACACATAACATTTTTGTCTTTGTTACCTTCTTGTGTTTAAAGCACACAATGCAATTTAATCTGTCTGATTTCAAATCTGAAACTTCGGAAATTAGAACTGGAAAATGTCTTTCTGTTAGTCGTGGAATTTTTTCATTTTGTTGTGCCTTTCTTTCAATATGAGTTTCCACTAGAGTACCATGGGTGTTAATTAGTTGTTTAATTAATAAAATTCGAAAATCGAGGAAAGTCATTTGTAGTTCAGGACGAAAAGATTTGTACACAATAATCGAATTGAGAATGCTGATGTCCAAAAGTCTGTAAAAGATTTTCATATACCATTTAAAACTTTTTCGCCCTGAGCTATAGGGTTGAGTGTATTGATCCCCAAGATCAACACCTCCCATATTTTCATTATACAGTAGAACGACATTCGGTTTTTGGATATTATTCCCATCGCGATTTCGTTTACGAGTGGTGACCATTTCCGGGGAAAGAACAGTGCTGAGAATTCTGACAATTTTTTTATCTTTCCATATAGTCAAACACATTTTCGGCGTAGGAAGAATTTTTATCTCACCAGTTTGCATAGTTCTTGTATCAATATTTTTTGGCATATACAAGCGATTTGGTCTTACTGTGCCGCAAACATTAGTCTGATAATCTGATAACTGTTTGAAAAGCACTGGAGAAGAATACCAGTTATCAACAAAAAGCGTACGGCCTTGTCGATCTAGGTCACCTAACAGCAATTTTACAGTTGCTCCTGAAACACCAATGAATTTATTTTTTGTCGAATTTTCTTTTTTCCCTGAATAAATTTTACTATTATAAACATAGCCTGTTTTCGATTCAGAGCAATGGTATAATTTTATTCCAAATCGAGCTCTCTTTTGGGGATTGTATTGCTTATAACTAAGTCTTTCTTTATACAAAAGGAGTGATTCGTCAACAGAAATAAACTCACCTGGCCTGTACACTTGTTGAAATCGTTCAACCAACGCATCAAAGATGGGAGAAATTTTATCTAACTTTCCTCCACCTATTGTATTGTCAGAGAAATGCAGAAAGTCACGGATTTCTTGGAATCTACTGATTGTCATGTATTTCTTAAAACAAGGAGTCTCGATAAAAGGATCGGATGACCAGTACATAGAAATATCTGGTTCTTTTATAATGCTCATTAACATTCTTTGATATAGAAATACATACAACTCGTCAGGAGTCAATGACTGATACTTTAAAATACGAGAATTTTTTTTTAAATTTCCAGAGAAAGTTCGTGCAGTCAAAGTATTGTCTTTGTATAAGTTGGTTTGAAAGCAAATCATCTCTACTATTTCACTGGTAAAAAATGATTTAAAAATGTCAACAGGTTTACTTCTTTTATTTAGACCCACGCTTGTCTGAACTCCAGCATTTATATCACAAAAAGGATGATGAATTGGTGAAAATTTACCTTCTTCCGTCCAAGTCAGATCTGAAGTAAAATTGTCTAACCTTTGTTTCAAAGGTACTTCAGATTCAACTTCGGAGGTGTTATCATCATTGTTATTCAATGTAATTTCTTGATCAGAAATGTCTGATAAAGAATCAGACAAATCAGAATTAACAAATCAGAACTATTGTTGCATGGAACAGAACTATCTGAATCCATTAGTAACGATAGTAATAGCAAAATTTATTAACATAAAAAAGTTATCAATTGTACTGATTAGTCAATTTTCTATCGATAAAGATTCACAAGTTGACACGGTAAGACAAAAAAAGAAACAGAAAGTTTTTATTGTAGGTTACGATAGTGGATAAAATTTATATATTTGAAAATACCTTGTATATTAGTGGTGGTAATAACAGTCACCTATAATGCTCCTCCAACTTGTATTTCGTGATTAATTGACTGATGCGTTTGAGGGAATGGATGCTATAAAGTGATATAATGAAGAACAATGAAAATAGTGCAAACCACTTTATAGCATCCAGACCATCAATTTAAATTTCTTCATTTTAAAAAATTTTGACGTCATATTTGAATTCAGCGACCCCAAAAACCCTTGTTTACTAAGTTTCATCAATATCTGTTTAAAATCAAAAAATTTTGTCCGCCATATTGAATCCGCCAGTTTGAATTTTTTTGACATGAAATTCGAATTCAGCGACTCCAAAAACCCTTGTATACTAAAATTCATCAATATCTGTTTAAAATCAAAAAATTTTGTCCGCCATATTGGATCCGCCATTTTGAATTTTTTTTGACGTCATATTTTAATTCAGCGGCCCCAAAAACCGTTGCATACTAATTTTTATAAATATCTGTTTAAAATTGAAAAAATTTTGTCCGCCATATTGGATCCGCCATTTTGAGTTTTTTTTTTGACGTCATATTTGAATTCAGCGACCCCAAAAACCCTTTCATACTAATTTTTGTAAATATCTGTTTAAAATTGAAAAAATTTTGTCCGCCATAATGGATCCGCCATTTTGAATTTTTGTTTTGACGTCATATTTGAATTCAGCGACCCCAAAAACCCTTGTATACTAAGTTTCATAAAAATTCATTGATTTGATTTTGCTGGACATTTTTGGTCACTCATATGAATATTCAGTCTAACAGGAAAGGGGTTAAACAAATGAATTTCCGATATCATAACGCACGATATAAAGTGACCCGACCGTAAGTTTCGCATCTTTTTTATTTTTTTAGCACACAGACATAAACACACGATATAAAAACCAAATAACATTCCAAAGTATTAAAGCACTCTCTAATGAATAAATCGCTTGCTGGGTGTAAAAACATGATACATCGGATTGGCGTTGAAAAACATGATACCTCGGATTTAATTTGAAAAACATGACATATCGTCGTTTGAGTTAAAGAACATGACACGTCGAAAACGAAAATTTTTTATTCAAATTTCGGTCAGTACCACTGACCGTGAATCTTAACCCTTTAACGACGAGATATGCTGCTTTTCAAGATGGATTTCAAACGCCTACAATTAGTAGAAAGAAGCCATATAATTTTTTAAAAGCCCATATCCTACTATTTTTGGGGTCGCTCTTTCTAATGGCGTGGTCAAAATTTTCAAAAAATGATATTAAACCCTTCTTTTTTTCAAAAATACTTTAAAATGTCAAGTTTTTTTAATGCAATTTTTTTTTAAAGAACTTTTTTCTCCGCCATAACATTTTTTAAATAGAATAAAAAGGATAAGAAACGTGTTCCTGATAGTTGTACTTGAAAAATAACCTTTTTTTCATTTTTAATTTTTTTCGATTTTGAATTTAAAATGGCGCTTGAAGAACAAAAAAATTTCCTAATTTTACGTAAGATTACAAACTTTTTCAAAATTGTTCAAATCTAAATGAAATGTGTTACTCGTAGGTTTTGGGGGACGCTGATTACGAATCTGAAGTAAGATTCAAAAAATTAAAAATGGCGGATCCAATATGGTGGTCGAATTTTTGGAAACTTATTGAATTCAGTTAAAACTCGTTACTCGGGGGTTTTTTGGGTCACTGATTACAAATATGAAGTCAGATTAAAAGAATTCAAAATGTCGGCTTAATTTTTCAAAATTACTTAGATTTGCTTGAAATTTGTTACTTGGAGATTTTTTAGGTCGCTGATTAGAAATATGAAATCAGATTCAAAAAATTCTAAATCGCGGATCCAAAATGGCAGCTTAATTTTCCAAAATTACTGAGATTTACATGAAATTTGTTACTCTAGAATTTTCGGGATATCTGATTTTAAATATGAAGTCGCCCTTAGCCTTTAAATAATTAAAGTTGCCCGATTCTCACCTCGAGGAGGTAGGCGATATAGAGAATCATTTTTTTTACTTTTTCAATGATATTTAATTTTTTTTGTTTTTTTGTTTATTTTTTTGTTTATTCAATTTTAATATTTACTTCTGCCAACTTAAAAACTAGAAAAAAACTAAAAACTATTAAAAAACTTAAAACTATTAATTTGTATTATGCGCTTTTTCGAAGAAATTGTCACAGTAATATAACTTGCATTTTTTGCAGTATTTCCTTGTTCGGAAAAAGAAAGTACAAAATTTTTGGCTATGTGCATCAGCAATGATTATTTGAACAAAGTAAGAACGGGAACGAGTTTCAACTGAATTCAATAAGTTTCAAAAAATTCGACCACCATATTGGATCCGCCATTTTGAATTTTTTGAATCTTACTTCAGATTCGTAATCAGCGACCCCCAAAACCCACCCAAATTAGGAAATTTTTTTGTTTTTCAAGCGCCATTTTAAATTCAAAATCGAAAAAAATAAAAATTAGAAAAGGTTATTTTTTAAGTACAACTATCAGGAACACGTTTCTTATACTTTTTGTTCTATTTAAAAAATGTTATGGCGGAGAAAAAAGTTCTTTAAAAAAAAATTGCATTAAAAAAACTTGACATTTTAAAGTATTTTTGAAAAAAAGAAGGGTTTAATATCATTTTTTGAAAATTTTGACCACGCCATTAGAAAGAGCGACCCCAAAAATAGTAGGATATGGGCTTTTGAAAAATTGTATGGCTTCTTTCTACTAATTGTAGGAGTTTAAAATTAAAGGTTGAAAAGCAGCATATCTCGTCGTTAAAGGGTTAAAATGTCTCAAATCAACATAAACTGTATACAAAATTATTTAACCTATTTCTTCTTTGAATTGGCATATTATGAAGCGAAAGCATTTGTTTCATAAAAGTTTCAAAGATTTGGCACATTTTAAAATTAGCGGTCAGTGGTATCAACTGAAAATTGAAAAGAAATTTTTTTTCGACGTGTCATGTTCTTCAACTCAAACGACGATATATCATATTTTTCAAGTCAAATCCGAGGTATTATGTTTTTCAACGCCAACCCGATGTATTGTGTTTTTACACCCAGCAAGCGAAATTTCATCATCTTACTTTATTGTTTACGTCTTTCATTTTGTTTAATTAAACTTTTTCGACACTAAGTAAAAGTTTTGCTTTAAAAATTCACCACACATTTACGTTTTACGTTTGTACTGCTCGCGTACTTCATTTGAACTTAATGAAAGTGACATGAAAAGTTTTCTACCATTACTAACAAGTATTTACATGCAATGTTAAATGGCACCAGTTTGTTACTGCTAAGAAACCTGAGGGGACCCAACAGTAAAGGTGTCCCGACCGTAGTGACTCTCCCCTATATATGCAGTGTCAGCAATCTGAGTGTATGTTTTTAACTGAATACGATCCCAGTCTCCAACATTGCGTATCACTTCAGAACATTGAGAAAAGTGGGGATAAAGACCCCTAAAAATGTACTTTTATTTATTTATATTATATTTATTTTGGTTCTTTTGGTTATTGGAGTGGTTTTCAATGTATTTTTATGCGCTGTACATGAATGTAATGATTTAAGCTTTAATTTAAGAATATAATAAATAGTTCTCAGCACGTCAGGTTAAGGAGAGAAATACTCAAATCTCTCAAAACTATATTTTTGAGGGTCTTTACCCCCACTTTTCTTAAAATCTTTAACATTATTTTGATCTCACGCATATGGGTCTTAAAGTGCACAAGTAAAGCTTTGATTTGAGACTAAAACCGTAAAAAACACGTTTTTTGTGTTTACCTCCACTTTTCTCAAAATTCTGACGTGATACACAATTTTTGAGAACGGGATCGTATTCAGCGCACAAAAGTACATAGGAAACCACTCCGATATCTAAAACAAGTCCTGTGCTATTAATGTCTTCGTATTTTCCATATTTTTGTTTATTGTATTATTTTATAGACTCCCTGAAGAGGAAATCATATTGATTTCGAAACGTTGGAGTAATATTTGTACTAAAAAGCACTTGTCCGAATGTATTTTTGTAAAAAGTTTATATTTTACATATTAATTTAATTTTGAAGAATATTTTACGTATGCCTTATATTCTCTTGGCTTAAAATTCAAAAATGGTATGAGTTTTTGCATATCAGTTATAGTTTGCGAGATAGCTTAAACATTCTATGACACAAAATATTGTGTACAAGTTATCTCAAACATATTTTGATGGATTTCATAGGCGTGGCTAGGTAGGGGCCCGACCCCCCGGAATATCTGCGGGCCCCCCTGAAAAAATGAACAGGTTTTTGCATACTTTTGATTTTTTTTGTTTAAAGGTGGAGTCCCATATTGGCGAAAAAACGTTAAAGGTTTGAGCAGAATGAATACGGATACAGAAACATGGCATGAGGTAGAGAAGGACATATACAGTCTCTACGTCTTTTTTATCTCTTGCCTTGTTCCCGTATCCGTAATCATTCTGCTTTGTCTTTTGAGCGTCATTGTAAAAGCGTAAATGCATGATAGTATGAATAAAACAAACTCATATCACTTTCTCATTCCCTTCGATACTTTTAGGGTAGGGTCCCATGGCATCGTTTTGCGTTGCGTTTTATAAAGTTAGTTAGGAAATTAGTTAATTCGCGTCTATTTCGAGTTCGATTCCTAATCTCCCCAAATTTATTTTCAAAATTTTCTGCAGAATGTTATGTTTCCAATAAAGAGAAGGGCAACAAACTTAATTTTTTATTAAATATTTATTAATTAATTAGTTTTAAATTATTTTGTCAATAATGACCATAATAGGTTAACTTACTACAACCTTACAAGAACCTTACTACTTGATAATAACCTTCCAACAGCCTTACCTTAACCTTTACATGTAAGCTTCCCTCAACTTTTACTTGCAAGCTTACGTCAACATTTACTTGTAAGCTTACCTCAACTTTTACATGTAAGCTTACAATAGAATTAGGTTTAATCTCACATCAGCTTTTATGAGTAGGGGAGAGGGCCCTATGGTGGCCACCCTAAGAAAATTTTTGTATATTAGTTAGTATCTTCAAATGTTTTCTGTTACTGTTATTATTTGAGAAGACAAAGATTTTAGTAAAGTTTTGAGGTAAATAGTCGTATGAGCCTCTTTGTAACGTGAACGTTGTAAAATTTCTGTTTTTAAATGATCGAGAAATTTTTTCTCAGGGTGTTAAAATCATCGAAATTAACCATTTTAAATTATTAAAAATCGTTATAATTATCTTTATATATCGTACAATAATATTCCAAATGAATATAATTAATACTATGCTTTAAAAAATTTTTCATTAACGTTTAAAAAATTGTGTCTTGGCCCTAAAGTGGACACTTTTTTGGCCACAAGGTGGTCACTTTTGATTTTTTATGAAAATGTGTTTATACGCTATATTTATCAACATTTATCACTGTGAATGTGAATTTTATCAATTTTTAAGTTTTATAATGAATAATAATAAAATAGAATTATTTTCAAAATTTTACCTGTCTAATACATACACAAAAAGTATCATTTTTGACAAAAGGACAAAGTGCAAAAAAATATGTAATATAATTCTGTGATCATAAAAAATAATTAATATTAAGTAAACAACTTTATAATACGTTTTTTACATTTTTTTATAACTTTTTTAGTGAATTTTCGTATGGTGACCACCTTGAGGCCACTTTTTCAAAAGTCGAATTTTCAACTTTTTTTAAAAAGTGACATAACTTTTTTTTACTAATGAAATGAAAAAAACTTTATGATAGGAAGTTAGGTAATAAGACAAAGCTTCAAACGCCGTCTTATTGACCTTTTTATATAATTCCATTTGAAATCTACAGTCGTTCAAAAGATAGGTGACCACCTTAGAGCCCTCTCCCCTAATCTTACGGAAATGTAGATATTTTTAGACTAACTAATGTTTATAACAGTCTTACGTGGTAAACCTTACAACCTTTACAAATTTCCTCACAGTGGCCTTACAGCAATAAGTCGTGCTATCTGGGTGACAATAATGAGAATTTTATTACAGTCGGGTTTAACAATTAGAAAAAGTTATCAGCAGCTTTGATAAAGTATGAGAAATCGTCTCTTCGTTCTTCTTCCAATGAAATGTATGTTTCTTACAAAAAGTCGTGTAATGATCTTAGTTTTTATTGACAAAGGATTTGCTCGCCGGATGGAGTCCGGGTTAAAATTCAATTATCTTTTATTAAATAAAATTAATAAAATGGTGTAAAGCGTCATTACAAAATTTAAGCAAGCTTGTTAGTCAATTTAGTGATATCGATAGGAAGGATTAAATTAGTAACAAAACAGAGTTTTAAACCTTTGTTACAAAATATATTCAAAATAATACAAAAGTAATAATTAATGAAGATGAATTTAAAATGAACCAAAAGAAATTTAACAATAAATTAGAAAATAAATGACTCAATATAATACAAAAAATAATATAACAGAAATCAATCAAAACCTAAACTAGCTAATAACAATGCAATATAAACTAAACTAACTAAATTAGAATTAAAAGAAATAAACAATAAGAGAAGAAGAAAAAGTAAAATAAATGAATAAAGAAATAAAAGAATAAAAGAGAAGAAAAGAGAGATAATGCATGCCAGAAAGAGAGAGGCAAGATAAGCGAGTATTAGAGAGAGAGAGAGAACTGTTTAGCACACAGGTATAGTTTACCATATTAAGTTACTAGAAATAGTAAAATTATTTGTAACGCTGCAATTTAATTTTCTTTCAATAATTTTATATTTGAAGGTCAATTTAATAGTTGAAAATTCATGCGCGAATGTTTTCACAGCATCTTTATTTTTTAACACAATCGAGGCTCTTCATGTTCATTTTTCTCACCAGGTCATTGTGCTGATCTTAAAAAAATTCAGGATATTCTTGACATAAACGCAAGCGAACTCGGAAGTCATAGTTCTCACGATGGACTTGTCGATTTGAAAATTGTAAAGCAGTTTTTACAAATTATGGAGCAATTAAATCTGCTTTAGAGGAGGAAATAAATCTCGATCAGAATCTTAATGAATCAGAGACTATTGGCTTGATAAGTTGCATTACAAAAGCAAATTTTGTAGTTTGTCTTGTCGTTTTTAAATCGGTATTGTCAGTTTTAAATTCATTAAGTAAATATTTTCAAACGAAGGAAGCTACTTTAGGTCAAGTCAAAAACCAAATTGAAGCTACAATCGCAACATTTGAGGAGAATAGAAACAACTTTACTCACGTCTGGACAGAAATATTTGAGTTTGCAGAAGAACATGACATTTCTCTTGGACCAACGCGAATTCCAAAAAGAAAACGACAACCAGAACCTAAGAGACTTCATTATTTTATAACAGAAACGACTCTCAGCAAAAGACATGTTGTGGACTTGTCTTCAAATGTAAATACTTCAGATTATTGGAAAATTAATATTTATTTAAACGTTATGGATAATGCCGTTACAAACTTAAGAAAGAGATTTTGTAATTTACCATTAGCTCAATCCATTGATTACTTCTTAAATCAAGACTTAGATCACGCTTAAGAATTCCTATATACATACAAACAGAAAATGGACATTAATATGGATTTACTGGCAGCTGAGGCAACTGTCATAAAAAATGTTTTGAAGCAAAAAAACATTGTTGCGAAGCTTTAAAATTTGAATGAAGTAATTAACAAGAAGTTTTGTCCCAATTATTATAAATTATTTCAGGTGACAATTTCAATTCCTATGAGTTCCGATGGTTGCTAACATAGCTTTTCAACTATGCGACAAATTAGGAATTGTTTGCGGATGACCATAATACGAGATCGATTTTCGGACACAGCTATAATAAATATTAAGAATACACTAGTTATAGATAAAATTTTAGCTTAACAAGTATAAATACTCACGTGTCCTTCGGACAAAAAAAATTGTTAAAATAGTGGATCCCCTCTCTACTTAATTATTATTCAGTTAATAGGTTGAGATCCTTATTCTTAAAAAAAGAAAAAGGGAATATAATTTTAGGTTATGAAAACTATAAAGTAATTAAGATGAAAATAATAATAATTATATTTTACCCAAGAAATTTCCTAATACAAATAACTTCTACTTTTTATGTGTGTAAAAGCGAGTACTTTATGTACGTGTGAATGAACGTATAGTGTAGATTATGTGGTGTAAGATTTTTATACTCACTACTCAGGAATTTCCTTCGACTTGTCACTTTAATCCAATGTAGTTGTTTCTTTTCCCGACGAAATTATGAATAACTATATTTATTTCGCGGATTCTTTATTTTTAAATTTTTAACTCTTTTATTTAAAAAATTTTTTTCAGATCAATATTATCTTTCATTTTTGTCTTTTCAATTATATCACTTTATTTATTCTTTATCATTTTAATCATATATGGGTAAGACTCCGTCAGAAAATATGCGACTTGCATGGGGTCTTTGGATTAGGCTGCAATTTGGTGAAATTGTAGTATTGGATACTAGAAACAAGTGTGCCAAAAAGTTTTTGAAAATTTTGAAATTTGTTAAAGTTACGCCATTTTGAATTTTTTTGTTATACTTTTTTTAAATTTTAATATTTCCGAAAGTTTTTGATGACATTTAATAAAATTTGGAAGGCTTATACTTGACATCATGTTTCTTCTGACTATCACATAAAAAAAACAAAAAAAATTTTTTTTGCCCAAAAAAAGTCAAAAAAAATTTTTTGAAACCGTTTTGCCCGAGCGGGACCGATTTTTGGGTTTTCTTGTCAATTAATAAAATATTCCTTATAATTTCACCTTTCATTTAAAAAAAGAAAATCGATGGAGACTCAAATAGTTTTCGAGATATTGCAATTTTTGTGGAAGCGCGACCACGTTTCAGTGTCAGCGATGTGTGAGTGCCCGGGAATCCTAATTCTTACACTTTACTGTTCAAAATTGTCTAGAACCTACAAATTTTATCCGATTTTGATGTTCTTGGTCTTAAATAAAAGGAGTTAATTTTTCTAAGAGTTTCCCCTAAACTGTTGTTTCAATTATTAATTGTTTATATATTTCTTTGTTACTCAAAGTAAACAATTTACAAGAATTTTGAAAAAAATCGTGTTTATTTTTTATTTTTTAATTCCTCATGATCGAAATCAATTTAAATTAGTCTAGTATGACCACCCAAAAATAATAATGCATAATTCAATTTATTTAAATAATTTCGTTAATTAATAAATAGATAACTCTGGTTCTTCTTAAAAAAATTATATTTTTTACAGATAAATTTATGTTTATTTAAGTAATTTATGTCTATTTTGTTACAAAATAATTTTAAAATTAATAATTATCATTGTTATTAACAATTATTAAAAAAATTGTATTTTTTAGAGACAAATTTATGCATATATAAATAAAGATATAAGTAAGTAATAAAAAATTGATTAATTAATTTTTAATTTATATTTTATATAAATCTAATTGTTAATAACAATGATAATTATTAATTTTAAAATTATTTTGTAACAAAATAGACATAAATTACTTAAATAAACATAAATTTATCTGTAAAAAATATAATTTTTTTAAGAAGAACCAGAGTTATCTATTTATTAATTAACGAAATTATTTAAATAAATTGAATTATGCATTATTATTTTTGGGTGGTCATACTAGACTAATTTAAATTGATTTCGATCATGAGGAATTAAAAAATAAAAAATAAACACGATTTTTTTCAAAATTCTTGTAAATTGTTTACTTTGAGTAACAAAGAAATATATAAACAATTAATAATTGAAACAACAGTTTAGGGGAAACTCTTAGAAAAATTAACTCCTTTTATTTAAGACCAAGAACATCAAAATCGGATAAAATTTGTAGGTTCTAGACAATTTTGAACAGTAAAGTGTAAGAATTAGGATTCCCGGGCACTCACACATCGCTGACACTGAAACGTGGTCGCGCTTCCACAAAAATTGCAATATCTCGAAAACTATTTGAGTCTCCATCGATTTTCTTTTTTTAAATGAAAGGTGAAATTATAAGGAATATTTTATTAATTGACAAGAAAACCCAAAAATCGGTCCCGCTCGGGCAAAACGGTTTCAAAAAATTTTTTTTGACTTTTTTTGGGCAAAAAAAATTTTTTTTGTTTTTTTTATGTGATAGTCAGAAGAAACATGATGTCAAGTATAAGCCTTCCAAATTTTATTAAATGTCATCAAAAACTTTCGGAAATATTAAAATTTAAAAAAAGTATAACAAAAAAATTCAAAATGGCGTAACTTTAACAAATTTCAAAATTTTCAAAAACTTTTTGGCACACTTGTTTCTAGTATCCAATACTACAATTTCACCAAATTGCAGCCTAATCCAAAGACCCCATGCAAGTCGCATATTTTCTGACGGAGTCTTACCCATATTCTTTTTAATTCAACCTTATTTTATCTTTATTATTATTTATTTTATTCTCAATTAAATTCGCTTTTTTACTCAAACTTTTTATTCAATTCTTTAAACTTCTGAGATTATTTCACATCAACACGGCCAATTTGCCGGACTTAAACTTCAGGCTTCTATTACCTAGACAGAAAACTACAGGCTTAAATGCCTGGTCTAGCTGTCGGCTACACGGCCTAAACTCAACTGCCCAGATTTCCTTATGTCAATCAATTTTATTAAAAGACGATTTAATGGAGAAATCGTATATTAAGTTTATTGCACTTGACTGTTGCCAAGCCAATTCTGCAAGCTTACAGATTGAGGCAGTGGCGTGATCCGAGTTCAGTGACTTGGATGCACCACTCCTTATATTGAGCAATTTACTTTACTTTAATATTTTCTAACTATTTCTCAAAAAGTGTTTGTCAAAGAAAAGGAATTTATTAAGAAATATGGTGTTGTTTTCGTTAGGGTTTTCACCCCGAAAATTGCAAAACGCTAAGGAATGTTAAACTCAATTAAATCTCTTATTTAAAATAGAATTATATTTTTATTCAATAGAAATGCATTGGATTTAAGTTATTAAAGCAAAGAATGTCCCTTTTGTGAAATTACAAAGGGTTGTTTTGTGTAAATGTGTTAAAGTTTGTAAACAAAATCTCATTTTGTGTAATTTGTTGTTTATAATTTTGATTTTCAGGTTTTTTATTATTATTATAATTATATAATAAAATTATATTATAATCTTTATAATTATTTATGATATAAAAAGTTACGGAGTTCGGCCGTAACAGTCAGTGAATTTTTTCTCGGTCAGGGGAATCCTAGAAATATTAGGGAACTTTATAAAATATTTTTTTTTAAAATTGTTTTGACGTATGTGAATGGCGTACATTTCAATATTTCATTTTTATTCTCACTTCTAATTTTAAAAAACTCTATTAACTAATTTTTCAAGTTAGATTCAAAGAAATTTATTAATTAATAACCAAATAAATGATTTATTGCCTAATATTGTTCAATTTTTTTATATAACAATTTATAAGCTAAACAATTAGCAAATGTTACGCGCCAAACAACGTGATGTTTGATTTATTATCATTATTATTACACAAATTACAAAATTTTTAATTTCAAATTAAATTTTTTAATAATTATATTTTTAAAAATTTTAATATTATTCTTCGCAATAATTCAATTATTTTTATAAATAGTAAAAATCTTTTCAAAAATTCAATTATTTTCAATACAATTGTAATAACATTTACAAGAGAATTAATTGATTTCAATTTAATTGTCAAGAATATTTTTAGAAAAAACTCAATTATTTTCTGAAATTTTAATAATTTAAATAAATCTTCTCATTTTATTTAGTCGCAAAAGTTGACAATTTTTTTACTGTTTCTCGTTCCTTTTCATTTTTTTTAACTTTACTATCTTTTTTTCTTTTATTTTTTATTTAATTCTTATACTATTTTCTTTTTAATTTTTTTATTTAACTATTTTCTTTCAATTTTTTAATTAATTTTTATAAGATTTTCTCTTCTATTGTTTATTTTACTATTTTCCGTTTTTTTTATTTTTTTAACTAACAAATGATACGAATAAAGAATTTTTATATAAATTCTATTTTCGACAACTCCTATGAAAGTTTAAAAATTTTTCAAAAACTCAGAAAAAAATTCTTCGAAATAGTTTAATTATTTTTATGAATTTTAAAAAATCCTCCGTTAGAATTAAATTATTTTCATAAATAATAAAATATTACAGAGAATTTCAATTATTTTCAAAATGATTATAATAAAATTTCTCGAAAGAATACAATTATTTTTAAAAATATTCTTTAAATTAAATTATTTTCAAGCGTTTTAAAAAACATTCTATTATTTTCAACAAATCAGATAAAATTCTTCGCAAGAATTTAATTATTATTTATATAAATAGTAAAAATCTTTTCAAAAATTCAATTATTTTCAATACAATTGTAATAAAATTTCACAAAAGAATTAATTGATTTTAATTTTTAAGAAAAATTTTCGAAAAAATTCAATTATTTTCTGAAATTTTAATTAATCCTTGAAAATAATACAATTTTTATCTTAATTCGGTTACAAAATTTGAATGAAATTCAATTATTAAATGTTCAATTTCAATTATTAAGAAACACGATTATTTTAGCAACTTGAAATGAATTGTTGATGAAATTTAATTATTTTGAAATTTAAAATTATTAAAGAAACTCCATTAAAAAAATTAAAACAAATTCTTCAAAGAATTTAACTAGGATTATCAATAATCTTAATAAAATCTTCGCAAGAAATAAAAAATTTTGTTGATTAACAAATTTTGGGGTCAAATTTTGAGTTTTTTAAGGTTAGCTCAAAACCCTGACGTGATGGGGTTAAATGAATTTCAGTTTCGGTTTCGGCGACCCCGAAACCTAAAGTAGTGACAGTAGAACTTAAAAATAAAAATTTTTGTTGATTAGAAAATTTTAAGGTTAAATTTTGAGTTCTTTTTGAGGTTATCTCAAAACCCTAACGTGATGGGGTTAAATGAACTTTAGTTTTGGTCTTAGCGACCCCAAAAATATAAAGTAGTCATAGTAAGATTTCTGCAGGTCAACCTGCACACCTGCAGGACGGCGCAGTCTCTCCTGATGCAGACGGTCAAGGAAAAAAGGATCGACATCCTGTTCTGCAGTGAGCAACACAGGGAGAACGATCTCGCTCCCTGGTACCAGGATAAATCAGGTAGGGCCGCTGTCCAAGTGTGCAATCCTGAGCTGCGGGTTGCCAGGTACTTGGAGACGAGCAGTGGATTCGTTTGGGCGGAGGTTGCCAGCAAACGTATGTACAGCTGCTACTTCTCGCCGAACGATCCACTGACAGACTTCGAAGCCGACATTTTGGAACTCGAATCGAGCCTTAGAGAATCCAGGTTGGATGTACTCGTCACCGGTGATTTTAATGCTAAGTCGCCGGAGTGGGGCGAGTCAAGGCTCGATTAAAGAGGCAGAATGATCGGAGAAATGGTCTCCAGAAGCAATTTAACGATTGTGAACTGGGGAAGGACTTGGACGTTTAGGAGGGGTGCAATTGGATCGATCATTGATCTTACGATTGCATCATCTCCTCTATTCAGACGCATAAACGAATGGCGAGTCTCTGAGGAGTATACCGCAAGTAACCACCAGTACATCTAGTTTTCAGTCTCAGTGGGAGACACAGGCAATGGCGAAAGACAGGAAGCACCGTGTCGAAAACGCCTCTCCTGGAATGTCAAGAAAATCGATAAGGAGAAATTTGTCCGATCCCTGGAAGAATCCCGCCTCATTGAGGAATTGGGTTGGGTACAGAGGCCAAACACCCTGGATGCAGAGGTGCGAGCGGTGAGGAAAACCATTACCGCGGCCTGCGATGCATCTATGCCGCGTCGCAGATGTACCGCTTCACGTAAAAGCTCGGTGCACTGGTGGTGGGATGCGCTGGCCTCCTTGCGGAAAGCGTGCTTCAAAGCTAGAAGGAATTATACCCGTTCTAAAGGAGATCCTTTGCTGAAGGAAGCATTCAAGGAGGCCAAGAAAAACATCAAAAAAGAGATTCGTGCGTCGCAACGCCGTTGCTGGAAAAACTTAATCAAGGATGTCGATAAGGACCCATGGGGTCTGGCTTTTAAAATCGTTACTAAGAAATTAGGAACGAGGCAAAAGACCCCCGGCCTGGACAGTCCCGATTGGGTCATAAAGATAATACAAGCTCCCTTTCTCCTGCGGAGCCATGGCTTAGTATGGACTGGAATGGCTGTGAAGTCGGTGAGGATGAACTCTTCACTCTTACTGATCTACGAAATGCAGGTAAAAGATTGAAAACAGGAAAGGACAAAGGTTAGTCCTCCTAAGGAAAGGTGAAAAACCTCTAGATAAAGTATCGTCGTACAGGCCCATATGCCTGCTGGATACGATGGGTAAACTTCTAGAGGATATGGTTCTGCAGAGAATGCAAAGCCACTTGACCGGTGAGAATAGTCTATCGGATCACTAATTTGGTTTCCGTAAAGGTAAGTCTACAGTTGATGCCATCCAGGCAGTTGTGGACATAGCCAAAGCCGGGAAGAACAGGTTGAGACCACAGAAGAAAAAAGGCTTCTGTGCTTTAGTGGCCATAGACATACGCAACGCGTTTAACTCCGCGAGATGGAAAGATCTCATCGAGTCGATGATGAGCAAAGGAATACCGCCTTAATTGTTGCGTATAATGGATAATTATCTTAGTGACAGGTGGGTGGTATATGACCACGCGAAAAGAAATGGAGACTGGTGGTGAGTGTTGCCCATGCTAAGCTGTTTTACGCAGCAGCAGCATGGGCTCCTTCGCTCAAGTTCAGAAGCAAAACAATTTCGAGAATATGCTGTCGGCCCAGAGAGGTATCAATGCCAGAATCGTATCTGCGTATTGTACGGTCTCGACAAGTGCTATGCAGGTCCTTGCAAGTGTCCCGCCGGCCGATCTTATGGCGAGGGAAAGGGAGGAATTGTTTGTTCTTTTTAAAGAAAGAAATAATCCCCAGAACCAAGAGTCGGGAAGACTCAGTAAGGCCTGCATCCGCAAGAATGCGAGGAGCAGACTCGTGGAGACTTGGCAAGACATATGGAATAGAGAGGAAAAAGGCCGATGAACTTATCGGCTTATTCCAACGCTCACCACCTGGATAAACCGAAAGCACGGAGAAGTCTCCTATTATTTGACGCAAGCGTTTACAGGCCATGGGTGTTTTAACGCGTACCTGTATCGCTTTAAATTACGCGAAAATGAGGTGTGTGCGTACTGTCAGTTCCCCGTGGACAACGCAGAGCACTCCCTCTTTTCATGCAAGAAGTGGGACTTGGAGAGGTGGGCCATGTTCGAAGGTGTAAACAGTCAAGTTACACCGGAGAACATGGTATCGCTGATGACCCAATTAGAAGAAAATTGGCGGCAAGTCGAGAACTTCATAATCTCGGTCATGTCGAGGAAGGATCTCGACGGCCGCCAAAAAGCGTAATTTAAACAGCTTTTAATTTGTTTGTTCGTTTTTTTGTATTAATTTATTTTGTGATTTATTGTCCTTATACACTTTTAATTAATTTTGTGTTTTATTTGTCCTTATACAATTTTAATTTATTCTGTGATTTATTTGTCCTTATAGAATTTTTACTTTTTGACATTATATATCTGTTGGTTTTATATGTTTCTGTTTTAGACCCGTTTAGTATTTTATCTATTGACATTTTAAACTATTTTAACATTTGTTTTTTTTAATTTTTTTGTGCTGTTAATTCCGCTTTTATATTGAAATGGTTTTAAATTTTATAACTATTGACGCAGGAGAACCGCAGGTAAAGAACAAAGTCGCAGCAGCGACAGAGTTGGAGCGCCACCCTCGAAGACTATAATCTTACGACAGTTCCGAGGGAGGGTAAAGGGCTCCAAAAGAAGGGTTACGGGTTTTAGTGGGTCGGGCTGGCAGTAGGTCGCCAGTATTCTAAATTTACTATAATACTTATTTATTTATTAATTTTTTTTATTTTCTTTTGTTTTATTATACCAACCCCACATAACCTTGGAGTGCGGAATCCAAGGTATCTGTAGGCAGATTCCCCAAAAGTTACTAAGCAAAATAATAATAATAAGGGATAGTATATTTAATTTAAAATTATTTATTAACTAGTAGACTATTATTCTTACATTTCTTATTCTTATTTTGTACAAAATAAAAAAAATTATTTCAATAAATGTTACAAATAATTTAATGTAAAACTAAAATTGGACATTTTGAAATATAGGACTTCGAGAGTATTAGCATAAATGATTATTATAACAATATATAACCTTAATATACAACGATCGCTGCGAATAACAGTAGTGACGTGATCACACACTCAGGTGTGCGTGGTAGCGGTACGGATTACTACTTTTTCGAGCAAGAAGTTAAAAAGTAAAACTTTTAAATTTCTTCAAGTAATATTTACAACATACTGAACGTAAATGGGAATACAAAATTTAATGAAAATTACAATGACGATGTAAACCCTTTAAGGACCAAATGTACAAAAATTTTACCTGAACTTTGACAGAACTTTTTAGTTTAAAAACAAAGTTATAAAAATCTTGAAATAAACATTTCTTAAAGCTCTGATGTTACAAACCAAATAAAAAATGGAAATTGTTCTTTTACTTTGAGCTTTTGAGACGGCTCTTTAAATTTGGTTCGGATAGGCACCAAGCTGCCAGAGTCTATAACCCACTTGAAAAACACGATGTCGTAAACGGTATCGTACACGAAATGGTATGTGACATCGTACGTGACAACGTATACGATATCATATATGACTTCGTTCACAACATCGTAAACGACGCAGTATTTTGGGACAGTATACTATGTCGTTTATGATATCGTATACGATGTCGTAAACGATGTTGAAAAAATAAATATTTTTTAAAAAATATTGCTGTCTGTTGAATAAAAATGTTACTTCTTTTTAAATAATTTGATTGGCATTTTTAACATAACAAAATAATTAAAATACTTTTTAAATAAATTATAATGTGCTTATTAGTTAAACGTATTAGAAAAATAAAGGCGAAATTTATCAACAACGAATAACGTAATGTATTTTAATTTATTGACATTTTTTTAATTATACAGATTTGGAACTGCGCACAAATACTCATTTTTGTCAAGAACCATATGCACGCATATTTTGTCAATATCACCAGTAAAAATTGAAGAATCTTCGTCGTCATAACTTACAATTTTCTTAAAAATTTTATGTCTATTTTCAAATGCATTTATTGTATGAATCATTTGAACTATAGTGAATTGATTTTTCTTCTCGAAATCAACTATAAACTTATTCAGTTTCACATAAGAACCATTACGCAATAGAGCAAAGGTATTTTCGGAACGTTTGTTACATTTGACCGATGTCATATACAGACAACCTTCTTTTACTAACTTGTTGTAGGAGAATGACTTTTCTGGCGACAGCTGCAATTTATCCATCCATGATTTACTAATACTATTCTTTAAACCAAAATACCTTATTCCAGAAACCTGTATGCTTTTTTTTACTATTGTCGAACCAGTCTCCTTAAAGAAGCGCTTCACACTGTAAGAACATGTAGGATATAGGCTATCTTTTAGAATTAATAAACAATATTTTAAACTAATACGCCTACATATTTGATTATGAACCCCTTTCGCCGCATGAACAACTTTTAACAGATCGCCATTGCCTGACTCGAAAGAATATGCATTATGGCAAGGTAGTGGACCCCAGTCGTACACACTTCTCGCTAAATGCAGAAGTTGATGAATATTAAAAGTCATGGAAACTTTAGTATACAAAATTTCGGTTTGAGCAACAAATTCGTGCAAGAGTTTATCTGCAAAATCCACTTCAGATGTTTGAAGATGATCTTTAGACAGTATATACACGCCTTCTACAAATAAGGCCCAATGCATCAACAAATTGTCTGGCAGAATATTTGCAAGAATAGGTATGCTATAATATAACACCCAGTTTTCCCACTCTTTGGCCTTCCAAAATTCTTTTTCGCTTAATGACCGAGTTAACCTATTAATTTGACGTGGAACTTTAAAATTTAAAAGAATTGAGTCGATATCTAAAACTTTTTGTCTAGGAAATATTCCAGCCTTCTTCTTATTGCCAAACCACATGGTAGCGAACTGTTTCGCTATCCCACTAATGCAATGCATTCCTTCAGGCACACAGCCGTATATAATATCAAAAAATTTTAAATTTATTAAATGTGATGGGTTTTTTATTCCGAAAACGGGTTTTTCCGATATTGCAGCTTGTTTCATATGTTCTATAGTGTCCTTCATATTTCTATATTTTGGAGTCTTTTTGAGTAAAGGATATTTAATATTACCAGAACGCGGATTGTTCGGTTTATTTTTTACCCATTCACCTGGATGCAAACACAGATTGCATCCATAAACACCATTAAATTGTACGAAGCCTAGTACTGGAGCACGTGCCACCGAATCCACGCAACAAATAAGTGTAAATATTTTTACAATTTGTTTTGTACCGTTCAGAATACACTCAACTCCTTTAGATGACAGTTCGTTCATTCGATCGGCAAATGGGCCAAAAAATACATTCATGTTTGGTTTGTCCTTCCCAAACCAAAGACCTACTAATATAAGTTCTTTCGTTCTTACATGGACGGGTAGTTCGTTAAGCATCAAAAATATAGGCCAAATAGAATATGTAGAACTCTTATACAATGGAGCTCCGTCGGTGTTGAAAACAACAGTAGCATAGTTATGTTTGTCGGTATTATCTAAATTGTCAAGAAATTTCCTATATCGCTTCCCGTCATAAATATCCCTTATGTAACCCTTTTCATGGTTTCTTTCATTCATAACATAATTATAATAGGTACTGTTTGACTCTAACAACTTAGAAATAGGAGAAGCAATATCTAACATAACAAAAAAATCCTTATATGCATAGTTTTTGACATTGATTTCCGCTGAACATACCTTACATTTTAGAAACTTAGTATTTTTATCAAATTCACTTAAATATGCTCCACATTGTGTACAAGTTGCATGAAGATTTGTACAACTTCTAGGATAAAATAATTTGTCGAGAAAATATTTTGTTGCTGGTAGAACAGCTTCGTCGAACAAACAATTGATCAAATTGAACAAGTCATAAAGTTGGGTCAATGAAATGGCATATACAAGTGCAAACTTTAAAATTACAAGAATTATTTCTCCCAGAGACTTCTTGATTGTCAAATTTATAGGATTATGGAAAGAGTTGCTACTCAACAAATCATCCAGAGAAGTGAATTTTCTTTGAGTTGGGATTTCTGCGTTTTCACTTTCATCTTCATTATCCTCTAAGTCGCTGTTATCCAGAGCATCGAAAAAGTAATCATCCTCTTCAGTATCACTCTAAAACATAAAGAGATAAGTCATATATGGGGTCTTCTTTCTCAAACGCTTCTATCATAATTGAAAAATTATTCGTTTATTTTAAATCCGTATAACTATGAGAAAAATGTATGATCTATAATTTATTAGACTATAATAATAATTGAAATATGTTTCGTGTACTTTGAATAAAATTTTGTAATTTTTCTTCTTCCATAAGAAATTTTGTTCTTGTATATTTATATGGGTTAAAATTTTCCAAACGGATCACCTAAACCTAAAATATTTTTGTTTTCAACAAAAATATTTTTAAACACATAATATAAAAAATAATAAAAATAAAAAAATTTAAAAATAAATTATACAATCAAATAATGCAATTCGAGACGAAAGAAATCAATATTTTGATTTTTAAATCCGTCAACTGGAACTCAAGAAAAAATTTTTTTAATTTAGCACTAGGGTAGATTAAGTGCAGTTACAATTTTGATAAAATCAGTTACCGTGAATAGAGTTTAACTCCAGTTTGTTTGGCCGTGCAATTAAATCAGAGGTATATTATCTAGTTTTAAAAAGCCATAATTGATTTAGATTTATATCGTGTAAATTGTAACAACTGCACAAAGTGAATGTCGGTTGTTACAATACCAAGAATCAACTATAACGTTTCTAAATTGAAGACAAAGAATTTTTTATAACAATTTTTATAAATTATTTTTATTTGGCTCGACGTAATAGTACGTGACAGTTTCATAAAGATAGCAGCACTAGTATTGTTTCGAAATAAAAAATTCTAAGTTTTTTTAAAATTAATTTTGAAGTCGAATTTAGAAAAATCATGAGATTTTTCATAAAAAATGAGTGTAATTACATTACCTAGTCTCCCCTACTAAAAAATTCAATTGCTTATAACTTTTACAAAAAAAAATTTTTTGCTTAATATTTTCAGGAATTCTTCTTAACCATATTAAGAGTAAAAAAAATACTTTGATTGAAAAATAAAATTTTTTAGTTTTAGGTGATCCGCTTGGGAAATTCCGACATATGTATATCACTGATAGCTCGTATATGTTTATAACAATTTTGCCATGCAATTTTCAAACAAAGGCTTAAACAAACTTATTTCATTATACGGTAACTCAGAATTATGATTAAGCCATTTTTAATTTTTCTCAATTACTATTTACTAATTAAGGATTCAATTATTATTTAACTTTTAATCAGGGTTGTTTTAATAGCTCCTAAGACTTTTTTCAATGGTTTAATTTATGATTATTTTTAAAAATACCTGAGCAAACTCCAATATATGGTTGTCAATGTCATCTAGTTCATCTGCCAAAGATTCAATGACAACATGAAAGTCTGCATAATCGTCATAGGCAGGCATAGCAGATTTAGCACATGACTAGAAAAAAATTAATAATTATCAATTAAATATAATATAAAAATGGTAAAAAAATTTTGTTTAAAGTGCGATTCCAAGTGAGATTTCAGTTTTTTCGGAGTAAGTAAACCAATTGCAATGAAGGACTTCAGGACTTTTAAACTACATACAAAAAGAAATATTTTTACCAAATTTGACGTCAAAATTTTGGAAAAATTTTTGTTCACTTTTGTGCGTAAACATTAGAAGTTTCTGCTAACTTTAATTGATTTACTTATTCCGAAAAAATGAAATCTCACTTGGAATCGCACTAAAGACTTTTATTGTACAATATAAAATAGGTTTTCATTCAAAATACATATTAATTTTACCTCGATTTCCATTGATAAAATCGTTTCTTCACTAGTTTCTGGAAACATTGAAATATTTTGGTAATTATTCTCTGTGATCTCCATATTTTCTGGATGGGTTTCTGTACGCATTGCAGCATCATCTCGGACTATGAATGTATCAGTTGCATAATGATGCTCTACTACCTGATGAATAGTGATTAAAAGTGATTCTTCAAAATGTGTCGATGTGAATTTATATTTATAATATAGTCAATTAAAAATTCAAATAATGTCAAAAAAGTCGTAAATTTAATCTGTCACTAAATTTTTATTTTGTAGTTTTCTGACTTTTAACTGATTTTTAAATTCGCTAATTCCAAAATAAAGATTTTATTAATTACAAACATTTAATTATTATTTAATCAAAAGTTTTAATCAGGGTTGCCACAAAACATGGATTTTGAACTTTTATGACTTTTCCAGGTTTTTCAGACTATTTTAAAATAATCCCAAACCCAAAAATAAAATTGTTTTGATAAATTCTTAACTACTTGCGACAAAAATATAGAATTCACGAAATAAAGTATTAATAAAATAAGTTATTAATTTTTAATTTCATAAATAATTGAAATTTAGGTTAAAATTTGCGACATAAGTTATGATACGCTCCAAACAAAAGTTCCTTATAAGTCAATCTCTTTAAAGTTTCGTATAAAAAAAGTTATTTAAAGTTCTACGATTCAAATAGAAAAAAATTGATTTTTCAGAACCATACTTTATAAAAATTTCCACAATTCCAGGTTTTCCATGACTGAAAAAAGTAAAAAGAAAGTCCTATTTTAAGGCAGAAAAGTAGTCTTAAATTAAGATGCAACGTTTTTAAGACAGTCAATGTTGAATTTACGCACGTATTTTGTATCCTTTGACATTATAGCAGACAGTATGAATTTAAGGCTGCTGTGAAATTAAGATTTACTTTTTACTGTGCATGACAATTACAGGTTTCTCAGGTCTGTGGCATCCTTGATTAATCCTTTGAAAATTTAATTGAAACTTTTTTGTGCAGAAACAGCCTAATCCCATAATTCGAAATTGTTCAGGAATCAATAAAAACTGTTTTTCTTGTAAATGTTAAGACTTTTTTGATTCTGCTTTTCGCATTATATTCTACAAACCTATAAGTTAAAAAACCAATCTGATTGATTAATTATCTCTTTAATATAAAAAATTAAATAATAAATTAACATTTGGACTTATGCTGTTTCTACACAAAATGAAATGAAAAAAAAGAAAATTTATTGAATCGAGTAAAATATCAAAAATTTATGAAATATTTAATAATATTTATTTAACACATTGAATTTGGATAATTTTTAGTAACATTTTATAAATAATTAAATTGTTTTAAGACTAAATTTAATCAATTTTCAATATTTTCTATTTTTAAAATATTTCAGTCCCCTTTATTATCTTTTGCTTCCCTTAAGTATTTTTTATTTATAATGTAAACTGTTTAATATAAATTATTAAAATACGTCAAGAATATCATAAATATAAAATTTATTATGTACTTGTGCTGTTTCTGCACGAAATGATATTTTAATTATGTTTTTAAAGGGTTTAGAGTTTATTCACTTATATAATATTGTACCAGATTGTAGAGCTTCATTTAAAGATATATTTTTAATAAGAAAGTGATTTTTAAAAAAATTGACTTATGTGGTTTCTGCACAAAACGCTTCAATTATTTTCAAAAGTTTTTAACTAACCTGCTTCTCTAAATCAAAATCGATGGTTAATAATTTTTTGAAAGTTTTTTGAGAATTCAACTATTTACATACAACAGTTTAATTTTTTATAGTAATTGCAACTAATAAATTTTTTTGAAAGTTATTAAGGTCAATTATTTACAATATAGTTATTACCAAGCATACTGCAAATACTTTAGTTATAAAAAATATAATAAAAAATTCTTATAATTTTAAAGTGATTTAATTTTTAAAAATTTAATGAAATACATAATAATCAATTATTTTCCATAACAATATTATTTCTTAATTTAATTTTTTAATTTTGCATTCAGTATTATTTTCTAAAAAATATTAGGGTACCGGATATAATGGCCGACAACCTCATGCAAGAATAATAAATATTCTTCTATAATTGCAGCGTACTGAATAGAGATTCCGGTATAAAATAAATGGTTAAATAAAAAAAGATGTTTATATTTATCACAATACATATAGTTAAGTTTATTTAATATGAATTTTAGAACGTTTTGTCTGAAGACAGTTAACAACACCCATTCTTCAGTGTTTAATTATTTAAACTTTTCCTTAAACATTATTTTAGATATTAATTTTACCATGAAACTTATTCAAACATAATTTCTAGAAAAAATATCAAAGAAAAAAAAATAATTTGAAATATATTTTATTATTGTTACTCTTATATTTTTTTTAATCTCAAATGTCCTTCAATGTCAGGGTGAATTATCGGCCACTGTACTATTCACTCTATAGACAACAAGCTTTAAGTTTAATCATTTAGACGTATCTCTTGAATGTCAATCATGTTTACTACTCTTAAGACTGAAAAATATAGACTAGGAATCTTGTTTCTTAGTTTGACTTTTTGATCATTTTTCTTTTAAATATAAAAGTAATTTTTCAAAAACTAAAAATTAATTTCAAATATCACATGCACTTTTATATTAATTTTTAATACTTTGAGAAAAAAAATTATTTAACTTTATATTAAAATACAATCTATGTACCTGTTCATTATTGGACTTCTGATATCTATATTTTGAAGATGAAGGAATGGACTCTCCAGATTCTAGCTGCAAATACTTTTTATATCTTTTTGGGCTTGAATTCTCCATGTCAGTCTGTGAACGAATATAAATTTTGTTGGTACATTTCAAAAAATGTTATTGAAACAGAATTATTTGAAATATTTCCATTATAGATTGTTTTATACAGAATACTGAAAAAAATTAGTACAGATAAATTTCTGACACATTATAACCTATAATTGCTGTCTTTAAAAGAAAATTAAATGTTGTGAGATATTCCTTTTTTAATATTAATATTGTACTCGCCTGAAGCTTTATATAGTTTTGATTGAAGACATTAATCACAGCCTGGGTGGTTGAAAAATTAAACAACCGATCAATTAAAAAAACGAACCATGCCGTATCTGCCGTTGTTTTTGAAACTAACCAACGATAGTGACGCTACGACGCTAGCCGGTGCGGCGTGATAGCAATAAAGGTAATTTCACACCTTCATACACAAATTAACACAGAAAATAAATTGAATCTGGATTTATGGTAAAATTTTAACTATAAAAACTCAACACACATAAAAGTATTTATGTAATTCGTAATACTGTTGATAAATTTAATAATTGTTCTGAATGAATGAATATTTCAGAAAATGCGAAACTGTTATGTTTTTTTGGAAACCCCTTCATTCTATCCTCTGGTTACAGTACCTGCGAAGAGCGAAAAAATTTGTCACGTGATCGGTGATTGGACATGTATTCGTATTCATGCTGCTAAACGTGTTAAACGCGATGTCGCGATTCGGTAAAAACAAAGTTTCAAGATTATCAGTGTAGTGGAAAATATTACCATTTACTATAAATAAAATTTATATTTCCACTGTGTCGTCTGAAATTGAAACCTCATCTGTATCACATGCTTATGTCATGTATACAAACAAACGTATACAAAAACTGATTCTAACAGAATCAATTGAAGGCCACGTGCCAAAAGACAAAAATGATTTTCGTAAAGGACAGAAGTATAAAGTTTGGCTTAATGGCGATAAAGGCAGAAGTGATCTACTTTTAAATGCGTTTATTCTTTTACTAGGAGGTATGTGAAATTTTTAATTTACAAACGTATAATTATTGTAGTAGTCAACATTATCTTTTTGTAAATTCGAATCTATATTATTTTTAATTAACTGAAGCATTTAATGATTGAAAATGTAATAGACCTAAATTACAATTAATGCAAATTTTAAATAATTTAAATTTTAATTTATCCGTATTTTTGTTTATTTAAATTTTAATCAGTTCGAGTTATAATTTATTTTAAAATTAAGTTTATCCAGATTCTTTTAGCTATTGAAATTTCAATCCACATTTCAAATGACCTAATCCAAATTTTTTATGAAAGTATTAAGTTATAAAAAAACTAATTTCTTTTAAACTCTCAAAATTATTTCTATTTTAAATGAAAAAATGAAAATTATTAAAAAAAGATCAAAATGGATATTTTTGTGAATAGAAAATTAATGCTTTAGTTAAACACTTTAACAGAAAGTTTCATCAATTCCATTTATTAAATTTTGAATGATTCAAATTGCATTTAAAGAAATTACTGCCTGTATAAAAAATGATTATTAAATTTAATACTATGCTGATATTTATTTATCAACTATTCTGTTGTAGTTAGCGAGATGGATATTAAAACCCAGTTAAAAGAGAAACGGTTGCAATTACCGATAAATTTGAGTTTCGATTCCAATTGCGGAGAAAATCCACACTCAAAACCATATAAGAAAATAACACAACCAAAAGGAAAGGTAATAAAGGCCAAAAAAAACTTAACTTCCCGTCTGCAGCAGCTAAAAAACACGAAAGTGAAAAAATTTTGAATAAGCATTTGAATCTGATGAAAAATCGGAAAACTCTTGCTGATACTGAAAGTGAAACTGAGACATCTGAAAATAACGGTGAGTTGAAAGAAAATATACAATTGATTTATTTTGGTAGTCTAATGCAATAGAATTGATTCGTTTTCTCGAAATTTTCAAAATTAGAATCGAGTGATCAAGACCATAGAGACCGTGATGACACAAGCGAAGAAGAAGATATGAGCAGTGGTATGTAAATGTAAAATAGAAAAATTTTTGAAAAATACTTTTTAATTTTCCCTTTTGATCTGAACATTTGCTGAACATGGTTAAAAACTCTTGCAACAATTTTTTTAAACAATCAAGAATTTTTGCGCCTATCCAACTTTGTATATTTTTTCCAACATTTTACTAAAAGTTCATAGGTTTAATTCTCTTTTAATAAAAAAGTACCAAAAATAACTTGCTTATTAATCACTTTTTCAATCAATATTTTTACAAAGACTATTTTAAACAGTATTTTAAAAGAGAAAATATTTTCAAAAAACACTTTGTACTTTCAGCCTTTCTGTTTAAACTTTTATCTTTAATCTACCAAAACTGTGGAGAATTGTAACTGTTAAAATTTTTTTTTATTATTTTTTTTGAACAGCTTTAGTAAACTAGTTATTTTGTATTTTTAACATAGTTCATTATGAAGAGTAACTATTTGAAAGTAAAGTTTTAGAAAATGATAAAATGCAAAGATATGACTTCTTTAAATCAATGTGCTCTAGGATATCGTTTAGAAAAATATTACAGTTCTATATATTGCGAATTTAACAGTAATAAAATGTTTTAAAAAAGTGGAAAATAATTGCAAATGTAATTTATTATCTACATTTGTCAATTATAAATAAGAATTATAACAAGTAGTCTCATTTTTAAAAGAATTTTTTTAAATCTATAGTTATTAAGAAAATTATTAGATTTTGATGTAATTTGTGTAAATTTTTAGATCAAAACGAAACCGCAGATCCTAAAAGGTACGATTCACGTAATGGTAGCACGTCTGCTAGCTTTGAAAGAAGAGACACAGTTCTCTTGGGTGATACTAGCTTTTCTGAAAATTCAGTTGATGGTAAGTAATCATTTATTAAAGGCGAATAATTTTACTTGTGTTCAGATATGAGAACGAATAGTTAAATTTCTATCAGAATTAATGACAGATGTCAAAGTAATTCAAAATAATATATTTAACATTGCACAGGAAGACATGCGCTACAATTACAATTAATTATTTTTTTAGGAGAACGATTGCAGCGATCACCCACATCTGATTCATTATTCGATCGAAGGAACCGTGCTTCTCCAAGGTCAGGTGTTACAGATAATAATAATACAGACGAAATTATAAATTCTACTCCTCAAAGACAAGGTCCTCCCGAGGAAAATGCTTCACCCGAAGCAGAGGAAAATAATACAGACGATATTGTAAATCCTAATCCTCAAAGACGAGGTCCTCTCGAGGAAAATGCTTCACCCGAAACAAGAAATGCTGTTCTTCAAAGACCAGTTTCTGTGGAAGGAAATGCTGGACCGGCAGTATTAGTTAGGCCAAGAAATCGTGCTCAGCAAAGACCTGCAGAAGTTAATGCTGCACCTGCATTAATATTCAGACCGAGAAATCGTGCTCCACCAAGGCCCTTCAATGTAGAGGAAAATGAAAATGACGATGATGAACAAGTAAGTATGTTTGAAAGTACGTTCTAGGTTAAGAAAATTATTTTATTAAATAATCAACAAATGATAATTTATATGTATGTTTACTGAAATTTATTTTTTAATAGGTACATTTAGGCGAAAATATTCATGTCAATATTGATACTTGGGAATCTATTTGTCGAAAGAAAGATTCCATTTTTGTAAAAGAGTTGGCCGTAATAATTTGGGGTTCTGCAAGTTTGGAAAAAAGATGCTTGCAAGAAGTTAGAGTTAACAAAGGAATCGAAGAGGGCAACGAGAAGTACAGAAAACAACTTACTCCTCAAAAATGTGAACTGATAAAAAGTATGTTAATTAAATTACAAACTGAAATTCTCAAATATTCCTTACAATAATAATATTTTTTTATACAGAATTGTTACGTCGAAAACTTACGTCTGCTGGGATTCGAGGGTATGACAGAAAACGAAGAGTGGGCAAGGTTACCAAATATTTATCGGAGAAGATATATGAGAACCGACGACGTGCTAACAAACAATAATTACATTCATTTTATTTTTCATATATTATTGTTTTTAATTTACTAGTTCCTTTTATTTATATTTATAAGTCTACAAATGTGCTTTATTACACATATGTGTGGTTATGTGTATTTGATACGTTCTTCGCCAAAGATTAACAGGAAAGGACTTCACGCTAAAACATTTTTATAGAAGTAAGAAAAGTATAAATGTGTTGTTTTGTTCAAGGTATATTTTTTGTTTTTTATTAATAAAGAATTTCGTATTCATTTGCATTAAAAGCACAAAGTGCTGAAATATTTGTCGAAAAAATTAGACATAAGCGATATCATGTTAACGAGCAACAGTAATTGAAGTCATTTAAAATTACCATTTTTTTACTTTGAAAATGTAAATTTCTTTTTATATTTCTAAAAGATTATAAATGTGTTGTATAACTGACTGCATGTTTTGTTTAATATTAATAAATATCTTCGCATTCAATTTAGTTATTATTTCAGTTTAATTCATACCCATAATGTATTAAAAAAAATCTGAGTATTTAATTTGAAATTACTCCTAAACATTTTTTAAATTATTTTAATTTACATCATGAACGACATCGTTTACGATATAGTTCACGATATCGTATACTGTCCCAAAATACTACGTCGTTTACGATGTTGTGAACGAATTCATATATGATATCGTATACGTTATCACGTACGATGTCACATACGATTTCGTGTACGATACCGTTTACGACATCGTGTTTTTCAAGTGGGAAGGCCCTGTTTAAATATGTGGGGTCGTGATCCTACATTTAAAAGATACCGTTCTGCTTCTTGTCTGTGAAGATTTTAAAAGAAGGAAGTTTTAACAGAAAGAAAGTACTTAAAAAGTTCGATTCCCATGTACTGTGGTTTATTCAAATTAAAGTATGAGATACAAAATTTGGATGATAGAAAAAAAAATGAAAAAGAGTCGTGTTAATATTGATGGAACGATACAGTATTACTTACTAACTACCGGCGCCATGTAGAAACATTCTCTTTGGCATCCGGCAAAATTGTTGTTTCTCCGCTGTTCACAATCAATTAGCCTTTGTTTGTCTAATTTTCACAACTGACAATTAGGTTGCGAGCCACTATACCGGGACGGCGCAGGCACTACACGCAAGGACTGTTTGGTCAGCGACAAAAATTAAGAGAATAAAATGAATTTATTTTTCCCGATTTTCATCCACTATAGCTTCACATGGACTTCGTCGGTTAGAAGGTTCTATTTTATTCTTCGACCGCCTTTTAGTATTATGCCAGATATTTCGCTAGTTCTACACGTGGGTTCGACGTGCAGACGGGCTCTCGTCGTTCTTGAGTCTCGCAGCATTTGCCAGGCTAAAACCAGGAGAAGGTGTTGCTCAGAAGAGTCAAGAAGTTGTACTGCGTTGATTTGGATTCTTCGACTAGCACATAGTCAACTAGTCACTGCTTTGTCTCCGAGGTAGAAAAATTTTGTTAATTTAAAGGTTCTAACCTTAGGAGTGGGGAAGAATGCATAGCCCATTGGACGTTTTTTTGCTAATATGTCGCTAACATAGTGAAAATGTCTAATATGTTAATTTTACTCTTTAAAAGGTTAAATAAAATGTTCTTTTAAGGTGATTCATATTAAAAACATGCTCACAAATGCTTAGTGTCATATCCACATTATAATTTATTCAAAAAGTGTGAGGTTATGTGAATTTTTTTCACTTTAACAAGAGGAGATAATAAAGTAGTATATAATAGACAGCCCAACCATGCTATCGATACTTTCGGAACGATCGATAGATGTAGATTTTATTTATGCTCATCTGAACCTACCCAGCCCTGGTATTCGCAGCTGTTTGCTGTTTATAGCAAATTGTAAAAAATGGAAAAAGACAATTATTTTTTTCGCGATAATATTTTTCTAATTGGGGATGTTGATTCTCAAATTGTTGGAAATAAACTACCTAGTAAAAAACAAGTTTTGAAAGTATTGTTCTTTAATATGCGTCATATAAAGCGTAATTTACGAGACAGTGCATCTTTAGTGACAAAGGAAATATTCGTGTTTTGGGAAAAAGCAAAAATACCCGTACAAACAATGCATAAATGTATTGAAAAAGTTGAAAAACTATATTACGATTGGCGATCAATACAAAAAAATGCCGGAAAAAAGAAAAATGAAGTGAATGAATTGATTTTCAAAAGTGATATTAATTTGTTGTTTGACATTGCTGCGTCTCAGACACTTTTACAAACAGTTGAAGAAGCAACGTTAACTTTTTTGAAGGGACAAAGACAACCAGAAATAATAGGTTTCATTGGCGATGTTCAAACGAAGTATGACGAATATATTACTGATGATGAAATAAAATTAATACTTGGTCTACGCAAAAAAGCAAAATGTAAAAGAGAACAAAGCACGATAGGTACAGTTACATTTTTAAAAGTAAAAATAACATTTTTGCAATAGAAATCACTTTTCTTTTTCTTTGCTTTATTTTTTTCTACAATAAAATAAATTATCTAAAATTAACATTTTCAGACGACATTATTGAATTAGTTTGTAGCACTGAAAGTAGCGTGAATCCTGAAAGTTAGAGTAGCAATTTTTCATTAGAATTTAAGAGTCAAGAAGGACCATCAAACCCAAAGAAATCTCGTGGATCAGTCAACATTATGACTGAAAAATTGGTTGCGACTCTCGATAAGTGCCAAATTTCTGACCGAAATGCAGTGCGAATTATAGCTGCCATAGCTGAGTCATTTCCTTGTGACCTGGAAACTTTGATCATCAACAGAAGTTCAATTCAACGACATCGCCAAATAATCCGTGAAAAACTGGCTGAAAAAATTAAAAATTCATTCTCATCTTTCCAATTTTGTGATCCTGTGAGTCATTGGGATGGAAAATTGCTAAGAAATGTTTTTAAAAATAAGAAAGTAACCGTCTAGCCATAATTGTATCCGAAGGAGATACAGAAAAAATTTTGAAGATACCAGAGTTAGAAGATGGATCCGGTTCTACACAGGCAACAGTCATTTTTGAGGTTGATATTATTTTTAGTAAAAGAAAATGTCATAATTTACATAGGTTGGTTTTAGAATAATCCAATAGTTTGCTTGTTTTATAGGTTCTTTGTGATTGGGGACTTGTGAATAAAATCAAAGCTCTTTGTTGTGAAACAACAAATGCTAATCTTGGGTCAAAAAATGGAGCTGCATATCATACATACCTTGTAGGCACCATATATTTGAATTAGTATTGGGAGGAGTGTTCGACGAACTTATGCCCTCTTCTTCAACTGACCCTACAATTCTTTTATTTAAAAGATTTCAAACTGCTTGGCCAGGAATTAATAAAAAAAAAATTTCTGGTTGGTTTGGAAGAAGAAAATGGTCACATTATAGAAGATCACGTTGAAAGCATAAGCTCCTTCATCGACGAACTTTTAAGAACACAAATGCAAATACGGGATGATTACCGCGAATTGCTACTTTTGTGTCTGATTTTTTTGGACAAAACTCCTCGCGAAGACGTTCAATTTTATAAGCCAGGTGCTTTTTCCCGTGCTCGTTGGATGGCAAAAGCGATTTATTGTTTGAAAATATTTTTGTTTCGGGAGGAATTTCACTTAACCTCACCTGAAAAAAAGCACTGCGTGAAATTTTCACTTTCGTCGTTGTAATTTACATCAAAGCTTGGTACACGGCTACAATAGCAATTGCTTCTCCTTATCACGATTTAAAGTTCTTGAAAGAATTAGAAGCTTACAGTAAAATAAATTTAAAAGTTAGCAAAATTGCATTAAAAAAATTTTTAAACCATCTTTGGTACTTAGCTCCCGAAACCACTGCGCTGGCATTTTTTGATGACACCGTTCCTGCTGAAGTAAAAAAACATGGTAAATAAAATTCATGAAAAAGAAAATGAAGAAATCGACGATAAACTACCAAAACGGTTTATTGCTCAAAAGGGTATCGCGGATTTAATTGATAAAGATCTCGATTTTTTCGTGAGTTCCGAAACGGTTAATTTTTTTAATCGATTCCAGATTGATTGCTCCTTTCTTGATATTGACGTTTCTGACTGGCCATCGGATGTAAATTATCAATTTGGTTTGGATAAAGTCAGAAAATTAAAAGTAGTAAACGATGTCGCTGAAAGAGGAGTTAAATTGATATCCGATTATAATGAAATACTTACTCATGATGAGGAACAAAAGCAATTTGTTATCCAAGTAACTGAAAGTTATCAAAAAAATATCCTAATGCGAACAAAAGCACTATTATACAATCTTTCGATTAATAAAACTAACGTAATTGGCATATTACCTGTAATAGAGGCATATTCCAAGTTTGTAAACTTTGTTTGTAAAAATATTTAATAAAAAAATTTGTAAAATTGTGAATTTTACCTTTTATCATGTACTAGAAGAACCTAAAGTTTGAAAATATTTAATTACATTACATTCATATTACACTACTTGTCTATAGTTGCCTACAATACTTGCGCGATACGGGTAATTTACGTCAAACCTCTTGTTAAAGTGGAAAAAAATTCACATAACCTCACTTTTTGAATAAATTATAATGTTGATATGACACTAAGCATTTGTGGACATGTCTTGAATATGAATCACCTTAAAAGAACATTTTATTTAACCTTTTAAAGAGTAAAATTAACATATTAGACATTTTCACTATGTTAGCGACATATTCATAAAGCTCGTAAATGGAGCAAATATTTTCAAAAAATTTTGAAAAAATTGGAAGTTCTACCTCTAATCATGTACTAAAAGATCCCGAAGTTTGAGAATTTAAAAACAATTTTTGTAAGCTAGAAAAAATGTTGAGTGATTTCCACGAAAAATTACATGTATTTCCCATTTAAAATTTCAATCGACTAGAGGAACGTTTTAATATTACTCGATTTGCTTTAAACTTTAAGGAAAAATTTTTTTTATACCTTGATTAATTTTTTGGGGTGAGACCAAAGATTTGGAAACATCGCCAAAATAAGAACCACCCTACCCTACATGTATAAATTACAATTACATATATGCACTTAATTAATGCATATATAATTGTAACATATAGTGCTCCGTCATTGAATAACAGCATTTATCTGAGTTAAAATGTTCAGCTATAAGACCAATGGTATAATTTGGAATTCTGTATTACTTGTGTACAGAAAGTCAATGTGCATTAAGCATCTTATGTCACTTAGTCAGCTGTTGAGACGGACGTGATTTTGTTGTGATGCTGTGACTCACAGCTTATGGGCCCGCGGGGAAAGGAGAAGGTTCTCTGGAGGCTAAAGCAACGAGTAGAGACTGTAGCATGTGGTTGGCGGCGGAGTTTACCTACAACCGACAGGTCCGTGAATGTGTTGGTTTTCGTAACCAGCAAGTCCGCGCTCGTGTAAATGTTGCCGTAGCTATCCTAGCCATACACATCATAATGATCATTCTTAGATATTTATAAGAATTTTTTTAAAATTTCTTTTCTCATAATTTTGGGCTGCAATATTGCGCCATTTTATCTAAAATCCATTACAATTATAAGGTCTTTTGTGCATCGTTGCTACAATGTTAGTTTTCGCTATAAAGCATCGTAACATTGCCGCAACGTTCACACTGGTTTAATACAGGCTACAATGTAATTTATCGCTCATTTGGCTTCGTAATGTTGCCGCAAGCTTGAATTATTCCCTATGATTATCCTATATTGCACTATATTTTATATAATATAAATCAATTATATAAAATATAATTAATGAATTAATTATATTAAATATAAATAATAAATTAATAAAATTGAGCTGGGAGCATTCGAACTGACGAAGAAATTCTTATCAGGGTATCGGGTGTCCGGCATCAAGGCCTCGCTACGCTGTTGCGAGCTTGATGCCGAAAGAAAATTTGTCATGCAATATTGCGAAATAGAATTTGAGTGTAACATCTGAAACAGCTCTTTCGAATGCTGCTATAAAAAATATTATAAATTCATAAATAAACAAATGACAGACAATTAATTTATAAAAACACGATATTTAAAAGATTTTTATTTAGAAATCAATTCTTTTATAATTTATGACAAAGAAATACATCTCAAAGGTATAAATATCGCGTCTAAAATTACCGACCTAAAATGTAGTAACGTAGAAAATAAATACAAACAAAATGGCGGATTAAAAATGGCGTTAAAAATTGATTTTTTAATAAATAATTTACACCAGGTGCACATTTTTTCAAAACTGCATCGGATTCATTTGAAACTGGTTGCTCGGGGGTTTTTGAGATCGCTGATTACAAATGGGTCAGTTCACTGACTTTCGTCTGAGCGTCGTTGCGACCATATTTTTATAAAATCAAATTTATATATATATATATATATATATATATATAACTCGATGACTTGCTGAGTTCATTAACCATAATATAATGGTACAAATTTTATTTCGTTAAATAATATTAACCATCAAAAGTAGGTGGTTCACGATGTGATTTCTTAACCTTAAATTTTTTAAGTTTTAAAAGACGTTATTATTCCAGAACTATTAAATATTAGGTGTTGGTACTTCCCACGAATATAAATATTTCCATTCTGTACGTTCTAACGACCAAAATAAACTAAAAATTTTATTATTAGTGGACAAAAGTAGATTTAAAAAATTTTTTTTACCAAAAAAATTATACTTTTTGTTTCACTTACAACTTTTTTGTCGAACCTCTAAAAAATTTGGAGTTTTGCAAATATTTTTTTAAGAACAAAATTTATCTTCTATTGAAATTTGACGAAAGTGTTTTTCTTCGTTCTCGAAAAAATAATTTTAAAAAAATTGTTCAGAAAGGTTAATTATAATGCTTGAAATAAAAAACAAGCATTGTTATTTTAGTGTCAATATAAACTTCAAGTCTTAGAATTAACCTTTTCACATACAAAATTTTTACAATTATTATTTGGAGAACGAAGGAAAACACTTTCGTCAAATTTCAATAGAAGATAAATTATGTTCTTAAAAAATATTTGCTAACCCCAAAATTTTTAGAGATCCGACAAAAAAGTTGTAAGTGGAACAAAAAGTATAATCTTTGGATAAAAAAATTTTTTAAATCTACAATGTCCACTAATAATAAAATTTTTAGTTTATTTTGGTCGTTAGAACGTACAGAATGGAAATATTTATATTCGTGGGAATTACCAACACCTAATATTTAATAGTTCTGGAATAATAACGTCTTTTAAAACGTTGAAAAATTTAAGGTTACGAAATCACATCGTGAACCACCTACTTTTGATAATAATTAATATTATTTAATGAAATAAAATTCGTAACATAATATTATGATTAATGAACTTAAAAAATCATCAAGTTTCACATGTATGAAAATTAGATTTTTTTAAAATATGGTCGCAACGACTCTCAGACGACAGTTAGTAGATTGACTTAAATGTAATAGTAGTTTTTAAAAATTCAAAATAACGGATCCAATATGGCGGACTTTGTTTCGAAACTTCATCGAATTCCCTTAAAACTTGTTACTCGGGGGTTTTGTAAATTTGGTCCTTAAAAGGTTAATATTCAAGCTTGATTTATTTTAATCGGCTAATTCATTTAGGAGAAATAAAATTTTATTTAAAAAGTTGCAAAAAAATTCATTTTGCAATAACTTTTATAAAAAAAATAAAAAATAAAATAAAATTTTCACTGAGAAAACAATATTTTTAAATCAAACATAACTATCTTTGTCATGCAGTCAACCAGAAATTATGTTTGATTCAAATATGATAATTTTGATTTAATGCATAGGGGAGAGTCACTACGGTCGGGACACTTTTTGACTTGTGCCCATAACTTCCGTTCTAGGCCGAATTTCAAGTTTTCTAACAAATGGTTGGAAAGATCTTGTAAAGTGGAATGTTTCTTCTGTACATCAGAAAATGTCTGGACAAAAATTGGAAACATTATAAACATTAAAAAAACATTTCACTACGATCGGGCGACCGTAAAAAATCAATGTGCTTTAAAAGAATATTACTAAAAATGTCCCGTAATTTACGGAAGATTGCTGAAATACACTTGAAAATGGAAAAAGAAATATAAAATTTAAATAAAAAAGGTTCTTAGTACACGAAACGTTTACAATACGTTGTCGTTTTTAAAATGTTTTTTAAAATGTAAAATGACGTTCTTCACACATCGCTACCTTAAACATATGAATTTCCGATGTCAGAACGCACTATAATTGTAAAATTATGAGTCCCAACCCAAAGGTACGATTTTTTTCAAACGAAAGCTGAAGTTTTTTCCTAAAAGGACATGTAAATGAAAAAGTAGGACTTATATTTAATTTTGATTTTTTTGTGTCAAATTTTTTTTTCAAAATGCTTATTTCCAATCGAAAGAGCATGAAAAAACCATTTCAAAATGTACTTTGTCAAATTTGAATGTTTAATTGTTTAAGAGTAAAAAATTATTGAAATAAGCATTGTACTAAAAACGCAAAAATTTAACCCCCTCCCCCTCGGAAAATATTGGACTAGGTAAAAAATATTTTCACGAAAAATTACTATCTATTAGTACTACAAAAGCCCTAAGTTTTGCTACGATTGGAGAAAATACTTGCTTTTCGCAAGGTGTCATCGTCGCCAATTTGGAAACGCTTTCCTCTGTGGAATTTTCCACCTTCCTCATATCGCCGCCAACGCCGCTGCTGTTTCAAGATTTTCTGACCTACAGGTCAAAAGTTGACCTGTAGTTTCTCCCCTGAAAATTTAGTTCAATTTTGAGGGCATTTTTTAACTAGACGTCAAAATTTGACAAACAATTCCCGCTACCCTCAAAATTTAGGTCAATTTTGAGGTCAGTTTTGACCTAAACGACAAAATTTGACAAACAATTTTCGCTACTCTTAAAATTTAGGTCAATTTTGAGGGAATTTTTGACCTAGACGTCAAAATTTGACAATTTTTGCTATTCTCAAAATTTAGGTCAACTTTGAGGGAAGTTTTGATCTAAACGACAAAATTTGACAAAAAATTTCCGCTACCCTTAAAATTTAGGTCAATTTTGAGGGCATTTTTGACCTAAAGGGCAACATAATATCATAATCATGTCCGTGAAGTAAAATTCTTTTGAAGTGCTTTCTTTTAAAATCGCCTAAAATAATATATAAAGTATACATTTCATCAAAATTTATAATAGTAATTGCAATCTACATTTAAAAAATTTAAAATTTTGTATTCCTTTGAGATTGATAAAATTTTACACGAAAATAATTACTATGTGTGACAAAGTGATTCGTCACTGGCACGTAAATTCGTCGGACACTTAAGTGCCCGCTTTAGTTCCGCCCCTGCGCATCATTAATGGACGCTTCCTTTTTTTTATTATTTGAATTATTATTTTATTATTGTTTAATTACACAGTTTTAAGTTTAATTTTGTACCAGGAAAATGTAATTCGAGGTTCTATTGATTTTTAGTTGAAGTATTTTCTGTTTCGAACAAGTATTATTTTTTTTGTTCCGTTTTGAAGTTTATATTTTTAGTTGGTTTGGATTAACCAGCGTCTTATTTCGAACTTATTCCTTGAAATTTTTGGTGAGTCCAAATTTATAATTTAATAAATTAGTTTTTTCGATTTTTGGAAGATGTATATAAAAGGTAAAAGAAAAAAACTCTTTTACTTTTTCATAAAATAAACGACGTTTCGGTGGTCAGGTTCGCCACCATCATCAGGTCACTTTAATAAAAAAAATTCTTATAAAATTATACACCATAAATTAAAAAAAAATTATTTAAAAAAAATAAACAAAAAACAATTTTACCTAGTTAAAGTCAATAAAATAAACATCACATTAATAAATTAAAAAACCATAAATGAACACAATATAACAAAAAAATAAAATATTTAAATTTACAAATCACGAACATATTAAAACGAGTGATTAGTCATACTGACTGAGCTGGTGACAATTTTTGAGTTATATACAGTCGATGGGGTCAATGACCGGCAATCGAAATATTATCAATTATAACCATTATTTCAATTTATTAAGCAAAGGAAAATAGGAATTACTAAGAAACTGTACATCTTCCTTCTTGTTAATAGTGAAATTATTACATTTAATATAAATCATCTCAGAAATTAATCGTTTTTTATAAGAAGTTTCATAATCTAGAATTTCTGCATCGTCAAAATTAAAAGAATGATTATATTCAGTTTGATGTTTATTCACAACAGATTCGAGGTTTTTGTTTTTATGCTCGCTAATTATTTTTTTTAATGTGCGCTTTGATTCACCAATATATGTTGCCGGGCAACTATTACAATTAAATTTATAAACAATATTATTCCGATCCCATTTTTTCGTCAAATCCTTTCCTAATTTTATTACAGAGCTTAAACTTTTTTCGACAATAGGAATAGAAAGTAAATTATATTTTTTTAAAATATTAGATAGTTGATAATAAATATCATTAAAAGGAATACAGACTTTAGGTAGTTGTTGATAAGTACTAACGACATGGTTAGTTTGCTTTTTTTCTATTGTTTTTTGAATTAATGAATGTTTTCGTTTTTTAATATTCTTTTGTATAAAATCTAAAGGGTAATCGTTGTTTTCCAAAATTTTAATGATTCGTTTAATGTTTTCATTATGAAAGGATTTATGAGACAATAAAATAGCTCTATCATATAAATTGTAAACAATATTCTTTTTTGTTGAATTGGATGACGTGAAAAATAATTTATCAACCTATTAGAAGAAATGGATTTTTGATACCAATTAGTGATGAGTTTATTATTATTTTTTATTAATGTCATATCTAGGAAATTTATTTTATTATCAATTTCCAGTTCATGAGTGAATTTTAGATTAATATTAAACGAATTAAAAGTATCAATGACAAGTTCGACTTGATCTTTATGAACGCACAAAAGTGTGTCATCCACATATCTATAATAAAATAAAGGAACACAATTGAAATTATTTTTAAGTAAATTCAAACAATCCGTTTCCACATCATCCATTACAATATCCGCAAAAAGTGGAGATATCGGTGATCCCATCGGAGTACCGTAAATTTGTTTATAAATTTTTTCATTAAACACAAAATAAGTATTATCAAACAAAAATTCGGTACAATTAATAATGTCAACAATAGGAATTTTACACTTATTATGAATAATATTATTTCTTCTATCAAGACTTGGCTTAACTAAATCGCATGGAATATTAGTGAAAAGTGAACTAACATCAAGAGAAAGTAAAACAAAATCTTGTGGCACAGTAATATTTTTCAACTTTTCTTTTAACTCAAAGCTATTGTTTACATGAGATTTTGGTAAAGGAATTACAGTTTTTAACTCTTCGTATATAATTTTAGCCAAAAAATGAGTTGGACTATTTATTAGCGAAATAATAGGACGAAGAGGTGCATAATCTTTATGAATTTTTGGTAATCCATAAAATTTCGCTAAAGAGGTATTAGTCATAGTTAACTTTCTGATCGACGCACTTATTCTGAAATTTAAACGAAAGGAGTTTTATCCAAATTACAATCAAGAACTTATAAAATTCTAAAAAATTTAAATGACAATGAATTGCTTAAACGAAAATATCATAATAATCAGTTAACTATGACTAATACCTCTTTAGCGAAATTTTATGGATTACCAAAAATTCATAAAGATAATGCACCTCTTCGTCCTATTATTTCGCTAATAAATAGTCCAACTCATTTTTTGGCTAAAATTATATACGAAGAGTTAAAAACTGTAATTCCTTTACCAAAATCTCATGTAAACAATAGCTTTGAGTTAAAAGAAAAGTTGAAAAATATTACTGTGCCACAAGATTTTGTTTTACTTTCTCTTGATGTTAGTTCACTTTTCACTAATATTCCATGCGATTTAGTTAAGCCAAGTCTTGATAGAAGAAATAATATTATTCATAATAAGTGTAAAATTCCTATTGTTGACATTATTAATTGTACCGAATTTTTGTTTGATAATACTTATTTTGTGTTTAATGAAAAAATTTATAAACAAATTTACGGTACTCCGATGGGATCACCGATATCTCCACTTTTTGCGGATATTGTAATGGATGATGTGGAAACGGATTGTTTGAATTTACTTAAAAATAATTTCAATTGTGTTCCTTTATTTTATTATAGATATGTGGATGACACACTTTTGTGCGTTCATAAAGATCAAGTCGAACTTGTCATTGATACTTTTAATTCGTTTAATATTAATCTAAAATTCACTCATGAACTGGAAATTGATAATAAAATAAATTTCCTAGATATGACATTAATAAAAAATAATAATAAACTCATCACTAATTGGTATCAAAAATCCATTTCTTCTAATAGGTTGATAAATTATTTTTCACGTCATCCAATTCAACAAAAAAGAATATTGTTTACAATTTATATGATAGAGCTATTTTATTGTCTCATAAATCCTTTCATAATGAAAACATTAAACGAATCATTAAAATTTTGGAAAACAACGATTACCCTTTAGATTTTATACAAAAGAATATTAAAAAACGAAAACATTCATTAATTCAAAAAACAATAGAAAAAAAGCAAACTAACCATGTCGTTAGTACTTATCAACAACTACCTAAAGTCTGTATTCCTTTTAATGATATTTATTATCAACTATCTAATATTTTAAAAAAATATAATTTACTTTCTATTCCTATTGTCGAAAAAAGTTTAAGCTCTGTAATAAAATTAGGAAAGGATTTGACGAAAAAATGGGATCGGAATAATATTGTTTATAAATTTAATTGTAATAGTTGCCCGGCAACATATATTGGTGAATCAAAGCGCACATTAAAAAAAATAATTAGCGAGCATAAAAACAAAAACCTCGAATCTGTTGTGAATAAACATCAAACTGAATATAATCATTCTTTTAATTTTGACGATGCAGAAATTCTAGATTATGAAACTTCTTATAAAAAACGATTAATTTCTGAGATGATTTATATTAAATGTAATAATTTCACTATTAACAAGAAGGAAGATGTACAGTTTCTTAGTAATTCCTATTTTCCTTTGCTTAATAAATTGAAATAATGGTTATAATTGATAATATTTCGATTGCCGGTCATTGACCCCATCGACTGTATATAACTCAAAAATTGTCACCAGCTCAGTCAGTATGACTAATCACTCGTTTTAATATGTTCGTGATTTGTAAATTTAAATATTTTATTTTTTTGTTATATTGTGTTCATTTATGGTTTTTTAATTTATTAATGTGATGTTTATTTTATTGACTTTAACTAGGTAAAATTGTTTTTTTGTTTATTTTTTTAAAATAATTTTTTTTAATTTATGGTGTATAATTTTATAAGAATTTTTTTTATTAAAGTGACCTGATGATGGTGGCGAACCTGACCACCGAAACGTCGTTTATTTTATGAAAAAGTAAAAGAGTTTTTTTCTTTTACCTTTTATATACATCTTCCAAAAATCGAAAAAACTAATTTATTAAATTATTGTGGAAGAATTTACTAAATATTTAACAAATTTTTAATTATTGTTAAATTGGTGCTTCAACGACACTTGCTTTCAGTGGCGGTCTCAATAGAATCTTACCCGCATCATTAGAGTCTCAAAATTTTGTAATTTTAGAGTTGAAAGTTAAGAAGAAATTATTTTTGTTATTTTGATAATTTCTAATATAGAGTAAAATAACTGGCGCTCAACTGAGCAATTTTCTTTTATTGAGTTTTGATTGTTCGTGAGAGACATGAGAATTAATTGTTGATTAGATTGGAAAGATTATATGATTAATTAATAATAAAAATAGCAAATAAAATCTAGGAGATTATTAGTTAATTAATTGAGTTTAAAATCATAGAATTTTATTAATTAAATCAAATTGATAATTTCCCTTGGTCACAAATTTTATCCCCCAACGTGGGGCCACGTTGAGACAGAAGCACATTTTTATTCTAGCGTCTATTTTTCTTTTGGTATTTTGTGTATGTCCAGCGAATATTTTTGTGTGTAATACTTATGGTTTCCAGCGAATATTTTTTTTGTGTGTGTCTAATCATTTTTGTTCCAGCGTGTTGCCAATTTTATATTTTTGTGATAATTATCCGACGAATAATTGTCACCTAACCTCAAAATTGAAATTTTGGTTCAGAGTCGTGCACGTGGTGAGAAAAATTTCGGAAGTCAAACATTTTTATTCCTTAATAAATTGCTTTAGTGGCCATTTTTATTTCAAGGAAGAAGAAGCACATTGCGCAGGTCACTTGGTCACACCTGTTTGAAATTCCCATGCGCGAAAACTTCTCGAATTTAAAACTTAGAAACTTTTGTGAAGAGTGTTAAATTTTTCGGGAGTGTTTAAAAATGTTTTTTTTGTGAATCATTCCGTTCGAAATTTTTTTTTTGAAAATTGAAATTCGAAGTTAATTTTTCTATTAAAGAATAAAAAAAGTTTTTTTTTTTAAATGGAGAATTACACGGAAAGATTACTCGAGTTATTCAGATTCGATCAAGCTGAACCAGCTTGGAGAGCCATTCGGTTGTTGACACCAGGACATGTAATACACGGTCTTGACAGACACACAGCCAGCGTCGAAGGTACTTTACAAGTACTACGCGAGCGTGTGTTTCGTGCGGAGATGCGTTTACAATTAGAAGACAATGTTGACGTGCCATGGGATGAACAATTTGACGAGGCAAATTCAGAATTAATTTTTAATATCGAAGCGTTGCCAGAGTTAAGCGCGGAAGTCACTTCTAAGGTTACCGAGCGAAATTTGAAAGAGAATCCAGAAAGTAGCGTTCAAGAATTGGGTAGACGACTCTCCCAAATTAGTATCGATACTAATGAGAATACTGTGAGAGAAATCAACGTTACACCAGTTCCTGAAACGAGTCATTTCCCTTCTTTTCACTCTTCTACCCCCATAATGACATTCGCGAGTATCGTCACAACTTCAGTCGTTTCCACCTGGCCAGATACCCATACCAGCGCAATAGTACACACAACACAATCTTCTAGTTTCCAAAAAATTTCATCCGACATTGCCTCCAATATGGCTAAATTGCAACAATTTAGTTTATTACACAGCCACACAAAAAAAAGAAAAGTGTCTTGATCTGGGGTCGAGACATGTATATTCCGATGAATTTCGATGCGCTGAATCCGAATCCGCCATCAGAATTTGGCCAATGGGTCCTGGTTTCGCCCTAACCTCAAAAAATACCTTAAAATCGCTAAAATGGTCACTTTTAAATGATCAAACTTGAATCTAAGCGCTTATTAGTAAGTTTCTAAGGTCCTTTATTTTTAATAAACTATTCTATAAGCTTTTCAATTGAAAATTCATATAATAAATTAAATCTATCGAACATAACCTCAAAAATGCGGACACTATTATGAAAATTTGTTTGGATTTGCTTGAAAATCGTTACTCAGGGGGTTTTTCGGAGTCGCTGATGACGAATTCCATGTCCGTTTTAAAAAATTCAAAATGGCGGATCCAATATGGCAGTCTTTATTATTTTAACAATTTTTTTAGATTTATTACTTGCGGTTTTTTGGGAACATCTCTTCAGTCCATTGTCTTGCTACTATACCGTGTTCTTTTTTCTTCAAATGACCGATGTAAAGGGTTTCGCTTACGTTTTTTTCCTTTTCTACTCGTTTCTTTCTTCAACATCCAACAAAAGTCAGTCATCATTACCTAATCCCATCTTCGCTGATATCGTTTTTCCATCAATTTGATATCTTGATGAAATCGCTCTCCTTGTTCTTCGCTGTAATGTCCGCAATTGTCGGGAAACTTATTCAGATGCGAATCGAGGATGTGTAGTTTTAAACTCATTAAACATCCTAAATTTTGAAAGTTTTTAAGCATTTGGGCTACAATTTGTTTAGATTCGGGACTCTTATTGTTTCCTAAAACATTTGTTGAAACTTCTTTGTAACTTTCCCAAGCTGCTCTTTCAGTGTCGGTCATTTGAGAAACGAAATTCATGTCTCTAAATTATGCTCGAATCTGTGGTCCATCAAATACCCCTTGTTTTAATTTAGCATCAGAAACAGTTGGAAATTTTTTCGCAATGTACTTAAAGCATGGACCGTCCTTATCTAACGCTTTCACGTATTGCTTAATCCCACCAAGTTTAATGTGAAGAAATGGAAATATAATTTTTTCGGGGTCTACCAAACTTTGATGAATGACGTTGTGAGAACCTGGTTTAAACGAATCTCTTGAAGGCCAATTTTTTTTCTTATAATGATTAGCACGATCTCTGCTATTCCATAGACACAAGAAACATGGCTCTCTCGTGAAACCCGATTGTTGACCCAGTAATATTGTTATAATTTTAAAATCACCACAAATTAACCATTTGTGTTTTTGGTAATTCCCTTTCTCTAGAAGCATTTTTTATTATTATATTCTTCTTTGATTTGTGTAGAATGAGCTATTGGAACAGGAGCGTAGACATTTGTATTGTATAGTAAAACGGCTTTTATACTACGTTTAGAGGAATCGATAAAAAGTCTCCAGTCTTCATCTCTATACACATTTTCTTTTAAATTGTCCATCAAACCTATTATGTCAGTACAATACACCAAAAATGTCTCTTCATCTTTCTTAAAATATTTTCGGAACTCTTTATCTCTATCTCTATAAAATGACACTTTCGTATTCGGAAGCAAGAAGTTTCTTTTCTTCATAAATGAAGCAGCAAATTCTGCATCATCTTTTGGTAAACCTAGATCTCTAATAAAATCATTTAGCTCCGGTTGCGATACTAATATTGGCTTTTTTTCTTTATTGTAATACGCGGTAAACTTATTTTCCTGATCATCATTGTCATTTTCATCACTGTCACTACTAAATTCTTCTGTTTCATTGTCGACTTCTATTTTTTCGACATATTTTTTTAAAGTAACATCAAGTTTTCCCGCTTTTCGATCAATTTCAGTTGGTCTGATTACTGTTGACACATTTATATATGAATGGAACTCTTATTTTTTGAGGTAATTCCTTTGATGTAATTCATACAAAAATAGCAGTCTTTTAAATTTCGTGGTTTCTTCCATATCGTGGGTGTAGAGAACTTGATATTAGATATTTTTCATCTTTCGAATTTTTTGAGCGATACAACATAAGTCTACAGGTGTTACAAACAATATGAGGAACCCAATTTGTTTCTTGGTGAAATTATTTACGACCAAAACAATTTCCGTACAGATCTTCTACTTCTTTATCTATTTTTTTCCGCAGGGAGCTGACTTCATATTTGCTACAAATGTAACAAAAGGAATCGGGACTTTTGTTACAATTATGTAGTCGAGAAGTCACTTTTCTTGTAGCATCGGACTCTTTATCAACAAAGTTACCCATCAATGAAGAGCTACGGTTGCCGGATGACGACATCGGAGGGCCCGCTTTCCCACCCTGGACCAGACGCTGATACTGGAGTTCTTAATCCCTGCATCGTAAAACATTTTCTTCCTGTATCTGCCATGACGGCATGAACGCCGTTAACCCAAAGCCTTAGCCAGTATGGATCCGTTGCCCACCGTCACCACGTGGAGGTGCCCTGGTTACAGATGCAGGCAAAAAATTCTAACAAGGAGAGATTCTGAACCATGAAGTAGCAATAGCATACATTTAAAGATTGAATACACACAATAAATATATCGACATGAAATTAATTACTAGAAATATTTAAGGGTGAACAATTAAAAATTTAATGTCAGATTTGTCATCAGCGACCCCGAAAACCGCCTGAGTAACGATTTTCAAGCAAATCCGAACAAATTTTTATAATAGTGTCCGCCATATTGGATCCGCCATTTTGGATTTTGGAAACTTGACATAGAGTCTGTAATCAGTAATCACAGAAAGACCTAAATAGTAAGTTTCATGAGCTTACAAAATTTTTATTGCCCAGTGTATGATATGATTTGTTTGTTTGGAAGCTTAGTTAAAATTTTGAGGTTATGTTCGATAGATTTAATTTATTATATGAATTTTCAATTGAAAAGCTTATAAAATAGTTTATTAAAAATTAAGGACCTTAGAAACTTACTAATATGTGCTTAGATTCAAGTTTGATCACTCAAAAGCGACCATTTTAGCGATTTTAAGGTATTTTTTAAGGTTAGGGCGAAACCAGGACCCATTGGCCAAATTCTAATGACGGATTCGGATTCAGCGCTTCGAAATACATCGGAATATATATGTCTCGACCCCAGATCAAGACACTTTTCTTTTTTTGTGTGGCTGTGTTATTGAACGATCCTGAGTACCGTATGTTCTTAGAGTGGAAAGCAGAACAGCGTCGAATTTTACACGAACAATATTTGAATTTGACGTCCCCAATCAGACCAGCGGAAAAATTTTACCCAGAGTAGACAGTGAAAACTAGTCCTAGTAGGGAGGAAATTTCTGGAGAAAATAAAGAATTGAAACCAAAGGTCGAGCGTGAATCTAAGTCGAGAGTAGGGCAAGAAAAACAGCGTGCCCACACAAGTGAGAGGGGTTCACACAAATCCAAAGAGGGGGAAAATTCTCCTTACGCGTTTTCGTCATCCTACGATTAGGAAGAACCAGCGTTTCAGCGTACTTTACAACATCGCAAGACCACGACAACAGAAAGGCGAAATAAAGTGATTAAAAGCCTGAGAGATTGGGAAATAAAATTTTCGGGAAACGAAAAACAGGATCCCGAGGAATTTCTGAATCGTGTCGAAGACTGTCAGCTTTGTACAGCAAATACAGACGAAGAGTTGTTGCATGCGATATCTAGCGTTCTGAGAAGTAATGCGAGAAGTTGGTATCGCACTATCCGTGATGATGTGTTAACCTGGCAAGAATTTCGTGAGGCGTTTCGACATGAATTTTCCAGCGAGAGTGATGACTTGGAAATTATGGAGGAATTAAGAAGCCGCACTCAGGCGAAAGGAGAAAAGATCACCGCATATTTGACTAACCTCAAAATTATTATGGGTCATCTCCAGAAGCCCCTTGCTCGCGATCTTAAATATAGGATCGCATATAACGGTCTTACACCCGAGTACCGTCACATGTTAGTGAATTCCAAGGCAAATTCACTTTCACAAATGGAACGAGTCTTACGAGAGTTTGAGAAAGCGAAGGCGGTGGATCTTCGATATTCTCCACCACTGCCCAAGGAGAAGATGAAATTTCCCTCAGCAGCGACAATTGTTTTTGGAAAAAGTGCCAAGGTGGAGGCGTTGAAAGAAAAACAAGCGGAGAGTGGATCGGAATTCAGCGACAAATCAACTAAAAGCTCGAAAAAGGGAAGTAAGAAGAAATCCAAGAGCTAAAAGAAGAGTAAGGACAAAGGCGAAAAGGTGGATGCACTTAAAACACAAGCACCAGCGTTGTCAAGGCGTTGGGAACAGAAATTTCTTTTACCTGACTTTTTAGTGAATGATTTACCGAAGTCTGATCAATCGACAAATATTATTCAAAGTGCCCACGATCAGACCGGTAATTCAATCCAAGGGGGGGAGAAAGCTATTGTAAAAACAGCTGAGCCCACCGTGGATGACGAAGCTGTTGACGGAGCGAGGACTGAAAATATATATTTCTTAAAATTAGTCATCGCTGATCAGCCCTATCTAGCGTTGTTTGACCCTGGTGCAGGAATTTCAGAAATAACTAGTGATCAGCCTGAACTTTTCAAGACTTAGTAAAAAATTTGATAATACCACCGTCTAAAGAACATGGTATGACGACGCTCACAGAATATCACATTGTTGTTTCTAATCCATCACCAGTCAAACAACGACCGAGAAGAATGGCTCCTGCAATTTTGGATTGGTTGATAAAGGAAATTAAAAGACTGTTGGACATGGGAATAATCGAGCGTTCAGCCAGCGAGTGTAGTAGTGCTCCAGTTGTTGCTCTAAAGGGTAGATTGTAGATTGTGCTTCGATTATAGGGATTTGAATAAAGTGACGATTCATGATGCGTATCCAATTCCCAGCATCGATTCCATACTCGATAAGCTTCGAAAGGCGCGTTTTATTTCGAAAATCGACCTTAAACTAACGTATCACCAAGTTCCTTTGTCCCCTTAAAGTAAAAAGTTCACGGCATTTTCAATTCCTGGATTTGGACTTTTTCATTTCAAGCGTTTACCTTTCGGTTTAACCAACGGTCCGAGTACTTTCCAGCGTTTGATTGACTCGCTTTTTGGTCCAGAATTCGATTCTCACGTGTTCGGATATTTGGACGACATTATCATCATCAGCGAAACTTTCGAAGATCACCTTCACTGGTTAGAACTAGTGTTAAAAAGAGCCAGCGTTGGGAATGGGGTGAGGAACAAGAAAATGCGTTTAACCTCCTGAAATCAAAATTGACGTCAGCACCAGTATTGGCACGCCCAGATTTCAGTAAACCATTTACTGTTCAGTGCGATGCGAGCAATTCAGCGTTAGGCGCAGTACTCACGCAGGAGACCGAAGATGGACAACATCCTATCGCCTATGTCAGCCGAGTACTCACATCGCACGAGAGAAATTACAGCGTCACTGAGAAGGAGTGTCTAGCGTTGTTGTGGTCTGTGAAGAAGAAGTTTCGTCCTTATCTGGAGGGTTCAAGTTTTCGAGTAATTACTGACCACAGTGCATTGAAGTGGTTACGTAATTTAAAAGAACCCACTGGAAGTCTTTCGCATTGGTCACTGGAACTTCAACAGTGGAATTTCGACGTGATTCATCGCAAGGGTACGTTACATCAAGTTCAGGATGCTCTTTCGCGCATTATGGAGCAGGACGAAGAGGAGATTGCTGCTTTCGAGACGATAAATGATCCGTGGTATTTGAAACGTCGTGAATTGGTCAGGAGTCACCCCCAGCGTTTTCCGGGTTGGAAAGTGGAGAACGAGATGCTATACCGATCAAGAATCGATCCGCTCTTGACACCAGTCACCGGAAATGAGGAGATTTGGAAATTGGTTGTTCCCTTAGAATATCGTGAGGAAATACTTACCGTGGCGCATGCTGAGTTCTCGGCGGGTCACCTTGGAGTTGACAAAACTTACGATAGAGTAGCGAGGGAGTATTATTGGCAGGGTATTTGGCATGACGTTCATAATTTTGTCACACAGTGCCCTGACTGCCAATTTCATAAAGTCTCTCAACTGGGACCACAAGGATTGATAGGAGAAAGAATTGTCGAACGACCTTGGTCTGTAGTGGCTGCCGACACCATGGAGTTTCCAGCGAGCAAAAGCCAGTACAAACATCTTGTGGTCTTTCAAGATCTTTTCTCTCGCTGGGTGGAGTTGAAACCAATACGTTCAGCAAACGGCAAATCAATTGCCAAAGCGTTTGAGGAACTCATTCTTTTCCGGTGGGAAACTCCAGAGTTCCTGCTCACCGATAACGGAAAAGAGTTCGACAACCGTCACTTGAAGGAAGTTTTAAAGGAGTGCTAAGTAAAGCACATAACCACACCACCGTACCACCCTCAAGCGAATCCGGTTGAGAGGTCAAACCGAACGCTGAAAACAATGATCTCAACTTTCATCGATTCTGATCATCGGAATTGGGATTTACACTTGCACGAATTGAGACACGCCATGAATACCGCAACACAAGCGTCAACGAAAGTATCACCAGCGTTTCTCAATTATGGCCGCCATCCAAGACCAGTCAAGAGTCTTCGGCGAGCTGTAGAAAATCCAACTTCAGTCGTAAAAATTGATTCAGCGTTGTGGACTGATCGTATTAAACGATTATATGGACTTCGAGATATGGTTGCAAGAGTTGTCAATCAAGAGAGGACCAAACAAGCCGAGTACTACAATCGAGGAAGGAAAGATGTAACATTTAATGTTGGAGACCTGGTGCTTTTGAGAACTCACAAATTGTCCAGTGGTATTTACAAATTTGCAACGAAACTGGCTCCAAAATTCGAAGGTCCTTTCGAAATTGTTCAAATATTATTTCCAACCGTCTATGTGTTAGGCACGAGTGATAATAGGCGAATTCCCAAGGTGCACGTCTCAGAACTGAAACGTTACATTTCATCCCGAAATGTAAACAAGGGTTAATTCTACAGTGATCAAGTATTTTTTTTATTACTTTTTTTTTGTTTTGGAAAATTAATTTTTTTTACATTAATTTATTTATATTGTTCAAGCGTTAAATCGAATATTTATTTTTTTTACCAGCGTGAGTTTTTGTTTATTCAAGGGTATGTTTCAGATAATGTCGGGTTCAGACAAACATACTCCAGCGAAGTTCCGAGGTTTGAGGTGATCGGATCAAGAATGTTCAAGAAATAAGGTCTCTTTCAAAACCCATTGAATCCACCACTTCTCACCCGCATCATTAGAGTCTCAAAATTTTGTAATTTTAGAGTTGAAAGTTAAGAAGAAATTATTTTTGTTACTTTGATAATTTCTAATATAGAGTAAAATAACTGGCGCTCATCTGAGCAATTTTCTTTTATTGAGTTTTGATTGTTCGTGAGAGACATGAGAATTAATTGTTGATTAGATTGGAAAGATTATTTGATTAATTGATAATAAAAGTAGAATTTTATTAATTAAATCAAATTGATAATTTTCCTTGGTCACATATTTAATAAAAGATCAAGAAACTGGTGTATATTATATTGAGGATGCTAAGTGTTCGTGAAATGAAAAACTTGTTTTTATTATATGACGAAACATGCTAATTGAAAATTTCAGAATACTTCAAAAATGTTCCCTACATATCATAAAACTTTAATGTTTTATTGAGCATGGTTAAGCAGTTAATGAAAATGTGAAGCATTTGTCAAATTACTAATACGTATATTACATTTAATAATAATTTGGTTTCAGTACCGATGAAATCAGTTTGGGCAGATAAAGGTGATAATGTTGAATTACCATGTGATATTTCTCCTCCTACACCTGGAGATTCAATTAGCATGGTACTGTGGTTTAAGGATAATGATGGAATCCCAATATACAGGTAAAAATAAAACATTAATATTCTATTTAAGGAGACTTCTAACCTTTTTAGCCCTAAAATAGGAAGTTATAAAAAAACTTTATCTTGTCATAATTAGAATAATTTAACATGTCTATTCATGAATTGACAACGATTTGCGGATCATCCTCATAATATATATATATATATATATATATATATATATATATATATATATATATATATATATATATATATATATTGCTTTCTTACATCGCTATACAATTAACACTCTAGAAACAAATTGTAAAAATTTTCTGTTGTTTGTAATTGTTACGACTGCTAAAATCTAAAAGAAGACCTATATTGTACTTTCTAAATTTGAGTTAAAGTTCAGATATTTACTAATTTGAATTAGTGATTGACATTTTGCTTTTCAATTATTAAATAAAAAAAAAAGTAAATATATATTTATTACTTGTTTTTACATATAACAATGCATACAAGAGAGTTCCACATATTGTTGTTTACATTTACACAATTTCATTTGATGATAAAATTTTCTTAATCAAACGGATAAAAGATTTAATTTGAGCATAATTATCAGAACAAAGTATTTCCAGACAAAAATTGGCAGAATCGCAAGAACAAAACAAAGGAAACTCAAACTCACATAAATGCTTACATGATAAACAGTCACACAAAAAATGAAAAAAGGACTCACGTTCTAATTTATAAAGCTTACAATACGAATCTACATTAAAGCGATAGATTTTGTTCTTTTCATAAATCACTCTGCACACATGTACATTCAGGAGTCGAATCTGTGCCAACACTTTCTTGCATGACAAAGGAAATTTAGTATTTAGATATGGTTGGACTCCTGGAGTGAGTGTAAGACTTGGGTAAATTTACAAACTCTTAGAACGTGAAGCAGATGACCAATCTCGCTCTCTGAGGAAATACTCGTATTTATCAATAAAAAATTCGATGTTTAAGGAGTCTGAACCGAAACCAATGTCCTGCCAAGCGTCCACGAAGCCGCAATCATTGAAAAAAGATTTTAGTTGACAAAACCAGTTAAACTTTGACGATGGACTTCTCAAGGCCAAAGATCTCAGTCTATTCAGGCAAAGTCTTGGGTACCTTGAAGAGTCCATAGTAAAAATCTTATTAAGCCAGTTGAGAGTACTCTTTAAGGGGATCCCACATATCGACAATACAGATCTAAATTGATAAAAAGAACTGCAACCGCCTTTTCTTGAAAAATATAAAATACCATGCCATATCCATTTGGGAATCTCATTTTTCATCAAAAATACACAGGATGAATATTTCTTTTTTTGTAATTGTTACAAAAAAAATAAAGGTTTTTAAATTTTAAATTTTCTTACAAACAACAAAACAAACTTATTTTTTACTTGGAAAATTAAATATATCTGCGAAATTGTCTTATTTTATATATTTTTTACCATTAATCAATTTTCTCTTGCAAACAAGACATTATATTAAATTGTTTTTAATTAAAAATTAAAAATAATCAACAATTTATCATTTCTGCTACATTTGGCGCCATCTATTGGTTCCATTGCAAAATAATGTACCACCAAACAGCTATTAAATGTGGTTATGGTGGTTTGGACTATTGGAAACTGCTCATATTTAATTTTTGAAAAATAATTTTTTCTAATAATTACAACAAATAAAATATTCATCCTATGTATTTTTGATAGAAAATGAGTTTCCAAAATTGATAGGGCATAATATTATACAATTTTTAAGAAAAGGCGGTTGCAGAGTTTTTATCAATTTAGATCTGCATTGTTGATATGTGGGATCCCCTTAAGACTTCCAAAGAAATATGTATGGAGCCGGTCTCCAATCTTACAGCATAGCTTGGCGTACAAATAGGCAAAGACAAAACTCTTTTAAAAAAGGCAAGTTGAACACCTTCCAAAATATCCAGAAACCTTAAACCCCAAACCTGAATGTCATAAAAAAGAACACTCAAACAAAGGCTCATAAACAATTTAACATACGAATCCCAAGAGTTAGCGTTACTAGAGTAAATCACCTTTAAAACAGAACCCACGGCTATATTCGCTGCTTCAATAACTTGTTTTGCCGCGGCCAAAAACGAACAATAACCTGAAAAAATTACACCAAGATACGTGTATTCATTAACCACTTCAATACGTTTATCTGCGAATTTAAAAGATTTGAATTTTTTTGCCAGAGAATTACCAGACCTTCTAAAAACTACTATTTTAGTATTATCAACATTTACTGTAAGATTTTTCTGCGAACAGTATTCGTGCAAGGCTTTAAGTTTCCGGTTCAGTTCTGTTGGACTATCAGAGAGCAAGACAAAGTCATCCGCATATCCCAGCATAGCTATCTCAACATAGTCGTTTACCGAGAGTCCTCTATCATTGATGCGAGACTTCATATATTCCTTTCTTTTAAATGCTAATACTATTGCTAAAACCTTCTTTGCATTCATATAAACCTCTCTTGAACCCACGGCAAAATTATTACGCTTACAAAATTTCAGTGCAACCTTTACATTCTTACGCGCAGATCCACAATCAAAATCAAACCACGGGTAACGTTTAGAACCCCCATTACTGATACATTTCTGCATTTCCAAAACCAATGCTACTTCTTTTATAGACTTAACAAGAATTTCATTCATTATATCAACCTCCAAATTAATGTCCGCCACCTTCTTTCTCCAAGCCATAGATTCGGCAAAAAGAGCCGCTTTTTGACCGTTCCAATTCCATACAGTGGAAGCAGGACGCACCACAGGCTCAAATTGCCCAACCGCTGAAAAGGACAAGGCAACAGGAAAATGATCCGAAAGAGTAGCAATTTGTAGAACTTGGAGGTTGTTGAACAGATACATAGCATTGGTGTTACACCAAATCAGGTCGACAATACTGCTACCTTGATGCCCCACAAAAGTAAAGTTAGCAGGTGAGTCCAAGAGCGAGCGACCATTTAACAGAAAAAATTCATTTGTTTCCATAATATCAACAAGTTTTTTACCCCTAAAATTTGCAGTTACTTCGAGAGAAGATCTGTCCGGAGAAAAAAAGTATACACTTTCAAAAGTACTTGCATCTGATTGGTTTAAATTTGCCACTCTACCATTAAAATCACCCCCCAATATAACAGGTACATCAGGAAACGTAAATAAAATCATATCTAAAATTGAAGACAAGTTTTCAACAAACAAATTCAAATTGCTTCCGGGAGCTTCGTAAATTAAACCTAGAATAAAACGAGTAACATTTAAAGTAATTTTTGGTGAAAATAAAATTGTGTTGAATTAAAATCGTATTTAGAGAGTAAAATTTGCTATTAAAAGCAATACAAAGACTGCCTTTAGCTCTTCCTTGTGAAAAGTCTCTAGTAGCGGGGGAAACACAAACCTGAAAGCCCAAATTCTGAAGAACTGCAATCCTGTCATTTCCACCCAAGTCCCCGAGATACATAAAATATCAAATTCTCTCACCTTATCAACATAGTCCTTCAATTTTTTAATGCCGTAAACATTACAGAAAATTAATCGACCAGGAGAAGTGATAGAGCACCTTGAGTGGAAAGAAGAAACAGACCCATCTGATGAGACCAGATGCTCTGTACCCGACTGCTATTCTACATCCGCTAAGTCCAATTTTCTGGAAATGACCGGACGAGTTACAGGATCCACAAGGATGTTTGACTTGGAGGAGAAAAAACCCAAAAAATTCACTAAATTTAATTTAGCAGTAGGAATCTTCTTTGTAGTCGAAGGTCTTCCGCGTTTAGTTTTTTTTCAGGAGCTTGAGGAGTCGAAAGTTCCGACTCAGAGATGATCGTCTCACGAAGTGGTCTTTTCGTAGTAGTACCTTTAGATTTTGCTTCTTTTAAAAGACCTCTAGCTTCATCCTCACTTGTCACCTTGTCATTTACCCAGATTGAATTTCGCTTCAAACTAGCTTTGAAGCCCATTTCACGAAGATCATTGATTAAAACAAGCCACTTTCTTCGCTTCTCCCTTTCCTCTTTAGAAAGGTCAATGGAGATTCTGAGGTTAAGGTTAAAAAATAGTAAATACTAATTTCTATTAATTTTTAAATAAAATTTACTATTTTTAAAGCCAAAAGTCAGTCACTATATTAGTGGAACAACCCAATTATATAAGAGAAAACAACTCCTATGCCGAAGGCATTATAAATATTTTTGAAAAAACATGATAAATCTTTACTGTAGGTTAAAACCATCACTTTTCTCGTATCAAAGTCTGTCCTCCTCGACTCATTATTTACGTTCGAATTAAGAGACTGAATAACATAAAATTCATAAATTTTTCTGGAAAATTATTGTCTTTAAGTATATTAAAAAAAAAAATTTTCTTTCTAAAAACTAATATCGGATAATTATTTACATCAAAGAATGCGATCTAATTATTCGACTCCTCTTCAGTGGTAAATTGAATCCTTGTGTGATAAGAGTTAAAAATGTCAAGCATGACGGAGACGCATTCCTCTGCTAAACAAGTAATTATGTCATCAACATACTGTAAACAAAAAAAAATATTCAAAACTATTTTTTGTAAAATATCTAACACAAACTTTTACATGACTAAGTCAGCAATAACACCTGAAAGGGGAGACCCTATTGGTGTACCAAAAATTTGTTTAAAAAATTGTCCTTAAAAAACACAATAGGAATTATCAATGCAAAAATTAACTAAATCCAGAAATTCCTTATCTGGAATGTTTGTATTACACCGTCCTACAAAATTTAATTTTTCTTTTCACATACAAAAAACCAAACATTTTTGGAAACTGATGATGAACCCGATGTCAGTTTTTAGAAATTCAATATGGCGGATCCAATATCGCTGCTGTCAAAATAAAAAAAATTGATCGGATTCGCTTGAAACCTGTTACTCTGAGGTTTTTAGGATCCCTGATTACAAATCTGATGTCAGTTTTACAAAATTCAAAATAGCAGATAAAAAAAACCCAAACAACAAGTTTCAGGCTAATAAAATTATTTTTTTAAAAGTTGCCTGACATATTGGATCCGCCATTTTGAATTTTGTAAAACTGACATCAGATTTGTAATCAGCTACCCCAGAAACCCCATAGTATCAAGTTTCAAGCGAATCCGATTAAATTTTTATTTTGTCAACCGCCATATTGGATCCGCTATTTTGAATTTTTAAAAACTGACATCGGATTTGTAATCAGCGACCCCAAAAACCTCCGAGTAACGAGTTTTGTCCAATTAAATCTATTTTTTAAATATAACTAGTCACTTCTTATTTAAGGGTTGTTTCACCCCTAGAAGCCACAAACGACTTGATCCAGCAAAACGGCCGGACACGGGTATTCCATGAGATAGTAAACATTCCCAGGAAGAAAACTAAGCTCGTGCCTTCGCAACATACTAATATGAGTCAAGTCCACTCATAATATGTGTATAATATGGTTTATAATTTATGTTGGTGTGCATCTAAATATCGAGTCTCATAGCTTAAGTTTTATGAAGACTAAGATAATTACATTGTAGTTTGTCAACTATGAGGATCGATATACAGATGAACTATTTCAAACAAAAATTCTATACTCTATGCAGCTGCAAAATAATTCTTAGAAAATAATGCATAGAGAATACAAAGATACATATTGTTTAATATTAGAATCGTAGGGGAGAGTCACTACGGTCGGGACACCTTTACGATTTGATCACCTAAGATTTCTCAGTTGTAACAAACTGGTGCCATTTACCATTGCATGTAAATACTTGTTAGTAATGGTAGAAAACTTTTCATGGCACTTTTATTAAGTTCCAATGAAGTACGCGAGCAGTATAAACGTAAAACGTAAATGTGTGGTGAATTTTTTAAGCAAAACTTTTACCTAATTAAAACAAATTAAAAAAAAGATTAATTAAATAAAATGCAAGATGCAAACAATAAATTAAGATGATGAAATTTATTCATTAGAGAGTGCTTTAATACTTTGGTATGTTATTTGGTTTTTATATCGTTCGTTTATGTCTGTGTGCTAAAAAAATAGAAACGACGCGAAACTTACGGTCGGGTCACTTTATATCGTGCATGTTAGGACGAATTAGTTTACAATTATGGTGCGTTCTGACATCGGAAATTCATTTGTTTAAGGTAGTGATATGTGAAGAACGTCATTTTACAGTGGAAAAATATATTCATGCGTTCGAAAAACGTTCGTAAAACATTTTAAAAAGTCTTATTTCACAACTCCTTCGATAACGTATTGTAAACGTTTCGTGTATTGAGAACGTTTTTAGATTAATTTTTATATGAATTTTATGTTTCCTTTTTCCATTTTCAAGTGTATTTCAGCATTCTTGTGTAACTTACGGGCCAATTTTAGAAATATTCCTTCTTATCACATTGATTTTCTACAGTGAACCGACCGTAGAGACCTGTTCCGACCGTAACGACATTTTTTTTAAATGTTTATAACTTTTCCAATTTTTGTTCAAACATTTTCTGATGTACAGAAGAAACATTCCGATTTAGAAGAATTTATTAATTGTGAAAGAAGAGTATTGCGTGAGAAATAATTAGTCAGTTAAATATTATTTCTTATTTAATTGTTTTTGTTCTACCACAAAATTGTGTAATTATGTTTCTTTTAAGGTTTATTTTAATTTTGATAAATTATTTAAAGTAGCAATATCATTTCTCTAATAATTTTCTTATTCATTTTATATCTATTGCCTTTCTTTTGTTATATTTATTTCAAATGCAATATCTCTATTATTGACATTCTAATTGCGCGATCATTAACATATCCTGGTCATAAATACAAGTCAATCCCTCATTTTCTAACGCGGCAACCCTTTTAATATGTTTCTCCTCATTCTTCTTATTCTCTTTAAATACCGCCTCAGCTCATTCAGGTCTTTCTTCTTTTCATACTATCGTAGATTTCTCTCCAACTTAGAAAGAGATTCTATTGTTGATGGTTCTACTTGTCTTCGGTATGTTGGGGTTTTTTGAGGCTTATTACCCCTAATTTTTTCAACATCCTTCATTTTATTCTGGAATTGTGGGTCTTAAAGTGTAGGATTTTATCTTTAATTTATAACTACATACAGGCTTCTAGCACGTCAAGTTAAGGGGAAAAAATGCTCAAAAACCTCTATAGTACATTTTTGGGAGCCTTACCCCCACTTATCTCAAAATCTTTTACATTTTTTGAATCTTACGCATATGGGTTTTAAAGTGCACGAAATTATAGTTTTAATTTGAGACTAAACAGCACATCAGGTTTATGAGAAAAAATACTAAAAATCGTCAAAAACACTTTTCTGGGGATATTTTTGTATTTTATATTATATTATTATTATTATATTATTATTATATTATATTTTATTTTACATTTTTATTTTTTTTATATTTTTATTTTATGTATATATATATATATATATATATATATATATATATATATATATATATATATATATATAAATCTTATCCATTTCTCAAAATATGTCGAATTTATTCTTGATTTTCTATGAAACAATTATTTTTTAAGTGCATATAATGAAGCAAAAGGTAAAGAAACATTAAAACTGCTATTGAAAAAAAATCATAATCATAATCAATCTTTGCCTTGAGAAAGGAGAGTTCTTCCGTGACTGGAAGCGACAGAGGTTACTCCTCCTAAGGAAAGGTGAAAAATCTCTAAATAAGGTTTCATCGTACAGACCTGTCTGCTTGCTGGATACAATGGGTAAACTGCTAGAGCATATGGTTCTGCAGAGAAAGCAAAGTCACTTGACCGGAGAGAATAGCCTATCGGATCACCAATTTGGCTTCCGTAAAGGCTAGTCCACAGTTGATGCTATCCAGGTAGTTGTGGATATAGCAAAAACAGGAAAAAACAAATTGGGACCAGATAAAAAGAAGAGCTTCTGCGCATTGATAGCAATTGACATACGCAACGCGTTTAATTCCGCAAGATGGAAAGATCTCATCGAGTTGATGGAAAAGAAAAACATGCCGCCCTACTTGTTGCGGATAATGGATAATTATCTTAGCGACAGGTGGGTTATATATGATGGAGACGCTTGCTCTCTCAGGGAAGAGATGCAGCGTGGGGCTCCTCAAGGCTCGAGGGTGTGTCCATTCATATGGAATGTATCGTACGATGACTTCCTGCGGATGGATCTGCCTGAAGGCGCGGTGATCATCGACTTTGCGGACGACGCGTTGTTCGTGTGCACTGCCGAAAACGAGGAGGCTCTTGGGACATTGGTGAAGGAATGTTTGCGACTAGCAAAAAGCTGGCTAGATACCAGAGGTCTTGAAATGGCCCTGGAAAAGACCGAGGCACTGCTGATCACATACAGACGTGGTTATGAGCTCCCACGAATCGAGATAGACGGATTCGAGGTCAAGTGGAGTAATCAAATTGTATATCTTGGTGTGGAGTTGGACGGAAGATTAAACTTCCACCATCACATGGCTACGTCGTCAAATAAGGCGATCGAGTGTGCGGCTAATATTTCACGGTTAATGCTCAATGTAGGCGGACCCCGGGAACAAAAAAGAAGACTGGTGGCGAGTGTCGCCCATGCTAAAATGCTTTATGCAGCACCAGCGTGGGTCCCATCTCTGAGAAGTAAAAGATTTTAAACCATCTGTGATAAGATACTGTCTGCGCAGAGATCGATAACTACGCGTATCATCTCTGCATATAAGACGGTATCTACGAGTGCTGTGCAGGTCCTTGCAAGTGTCCCGCCAGCAGATCTTTTGGCGAGGAAAAGGGAAGAAATGTTCCTCTTTTCTAAAGAAAGTAGTTCCCTAAACGAGGAAGCAAGACCAAGCAAGGGCCTGATCCTCAAAGAAGCGAGACACAGGCTCATAGAAAGATGTCAAGAAAGATGGGACGGTAAGGAAAAAGGTCGATGGACTTATCGCCTTATCCCGGCACTAGCTACCTGGATAAATAAGAAACATGGTCAGGTTTCCTATTATTTGACACAGGCGTTTACAGGCCACGGGTGTTTTAACGCGTACCTGTATCGCTTTAAATTACGCGAAAATGAGGTGTGTGCGTACTGTCAGTTCCCTGTCGACAACGCAGAGCAAGAAGTGGGACTTGGAGAGGCGGGCCATGTTCGAAGGTGTAAACAGTCAAGTTACACCGGAGAACATGGTATTGCTGATGACCCAGTCAGAAGGCAATTGGCGGCAAGTCGAGAACTGCATAATCTCGATCATGTCGAGGAAGGATCTCGACGACCGCCAAAAAAGCGTAATTTAAACAGCTTTTAGTTACTAGACACTGAATTTAACGATCATTCCGAGTCAGGTGTTTAAAAAGAAACAACAAATGTTGTTTAACGTTTCGACAGCGCGGCTGCCCTCTTCAGAAACTATAATTTATTGAATGATGAATGATCGTTAAATTCAGTGTTTAGTAACTATTTAAAACAACCGAGTGATAATATCATATAATAATTTAAACAGCTTTTAATTTGTTTGTTTGTTTTTTTATTAATTTATTATGTGATTTATGTGTCCTTTTACAATTTTAATTTATTTTGTGATTTTTATTTGTCCTTATACACTTATAATTTATTTTGTGTTTTATTTTTCATTATACACTTGTATTTTATTTTGTGTTTTATTTGTCCTTATACAATTTTTACTTTTTGACATTATATATCTGTTAATTTTATATGTTTCTGTTTTAAACCCGTTTAATATTTTATCTGTTGACATTTTAAACTATTTTAACATTTATTTTTTTCTTTTGTTGTGCTGTTAATTCCGCTTTTATATGGAAATAATTTTAAAGTTTTTAACTATTGACGCAGGTGAACCGTAGGTAAAGAACAAAGTCGCAGCAGCGACAGATTTGGAGCGCCACCCTCGAAGGCTAGTCTTATGACAGTTCCGAGGGAGGGTAAAGGGCTCCAAAAGAAGGGTTACGGGTTTTAGTGGGTCGGGGCTGTCTGTAGGTCGCCAGCTTATTAAATGTATTATCTTATTTCTTTTATATTTATTTATTTTACTTATATTTTCTTTTATTTTACCAACCCCACATAACCTTGCAGTGCGGAATCCAAGGTATCTGTAGGCAGATTTCCCAAAAGTCCCTAAGCAAAAAAAATCAGGCAGAGAAGCAGACGCAATGCGCCTACATCATAGGGTTTCGTGGCCTAAAATGACAAAAATGATGTTAATGATAATGAATGAATAAAAAACAACCATTACCATAGTAAGGGTTACCATGGCAACGGTTGTTATGGTAAACATCAACATAGCAATGGCTTCCAAGGCAACGGCTATTATTTCAAACATTAACATAGCAACAGTTGCTATGACAACGCTTGCCATGGCAACGGTTGATATGGCAACGTTGCCATAGCAACGGTTGCTATGATAACGGTTGCCATGGCAACCGTTGATTTGGCAACGTTGCCAAAAACTACGGACGGACACCGGAGTCTCGCTATAAGGGTTTTGGCCCTTGGCCACTAAACCCTAAAAATGGTAAAAATAATATTTATATTATCAGCTTTTATTTATATCTCTTTCACTTCATAGTTGTAATGCCAAAAGTAAAGAAATATTATAATACATGATTAGAGAATAAAATGTTTATGTTATTTTAGTATAGATGCTAGAAAAGGGAATTTGAGAAGTGCTATCCACTGGGCAGTAAGTAATGATCTTGGAACAAAAACGTACTTTCAAGTGACTGATGGCCGCCAAGGTATATTAAAATTGAACAACGTTCAATTTATTGATCAAGGAATATTTAGATGCAGAGTGGATTTCGCCAATTCTCCTACTAGAAATTTCAGAGTAAACCTGACGCTAATTGGTACGTAACTATTAAAACTTATTTAACCCTTTGACTGAGGCTACAATTTCAAAAAAGGTACTAAAATGCAAAAAGGAATTTTTGTGGTGAAGCTGAGTCCAGAATAAGAGACGGTGCTTAACGATGTTCATAGTTATAGGTATTCTATAGCATGCCTTATCATAGCCATACCTATGAACATCGGTGTGCGCCCCTTCTCATTTTAGATTCAGCTTTAAAGTGCTTGTTATTATGGCCATACTAAAGTGTTTCATTACAAAATTCTTTACCTACACTGAGAGACCTTTGGGACTGCACCTGAACAATGTATTTGACAGCAGCTCCACTATGGAAGTAAATTCAAAAAATATTATTTTAAGTGTAAATTATAATTTTAAGCAAGGTAATAAGTTAGTAGGCATGCCTTTATGTAAGTACATTTATCTTAAAAACCAGTACAGGTGTAGAACTTCCTAAAAATTCCAAAAGTTTTAAACATTGAACATTCATAAGTAATCTTCTTTTACAATGATCAATATTTTTTACCGTCAATTTTTTCTAAACTAATTATATAATTCCAAATAACCTCTCTGTTACAGATCCTATTTGTTGTTAATTATTTTAATTTAATTATTATCAACAAATCTTTTACTTCGATTGACAACGTGTCAATTCAGTGCAGTCCAAATTTTTGATAGATATTGAGAAATGGAAATTTCGCGATTGATAATTTGAAAATCTTTGTGACTCGATTATTGAGAGTTGCCCTGATTAAATAAAGGCCTGTCATTGGTAACATCTCACAGAGAATACTTTGTTTACTTATACGAAAAGAAATTCTTAAGCGTTAGAATTGTGGAAATTACAATCGATAAGAATATTTTCGTATAAGATAAAACGATTGGCAAACATAAGAATTAAAGGATTTTCAATCGGGCAAGATTCGTTTTTTTAATAACTAAAAAAATACTCCGGCTACCCGAAAGTCACCGTGAACGGTGTGCGTTTCATAAACCATAAAATATTAATACAAAATCAATTAAGCGGTGCGTGATTGTTCCGTAAGAAACTACAAGTACTCATTATTAAACACGGCGTTCAGGAGTGGATTTCTCCTGCAGCGGTAGCACATATAGGCCAGTCGTTGGGTCGAAAAAGTGCAAATAAATGCAACCTGAAATGTTTTTGCAGTTTATTATAGTTTGGGGGCTCTACATAAGAGCCCCACAGTTAGCTCTCGATTATCAGTTGCGAAAAATAGTGTAAACAATCGTCAGTTTGGAAAACGTGGTTTTTCGATGACCGACAATTCGGGTTACATTTTAGAGGAAAAAATTGTTATTGAAAGTTGTAGAGGTTAGAAATAGTTTTCTAATGACTGGTCGTACGTTAAAAAATATTAATTAGTTTAGTTGCAAATGAATTTAAACCATTAAAGATAGCACTTTTTTAATTGTTTAATTACATTGTTAATAATTATCGAATTTGCTTATAATTCACCAGGATTATTCTTTTTGTGAAGCTGAATAAATCCCAAAACAATTCAACTCGATCGGACAAATAGTTTAAGCATAATTACATTTGTTAACTAAAAACATGTAATTTTTCCACGGAATTTCTACACTTTTGGACCTGCGAATTTCATTTTTTTTAAGTACACTTGAGGAGTCAAACATTCATCCCACTTAAATGGAAATGCGATATTTTTTATTTAAATGCATAATAATAGATGTTAAAAAAGGGTACGTTTTTTATTCATAAACGAATGGAATAACTCAGCCAATTTTCAGTTTATTGATTTGGTCTAAAGGGCATTAAATTTCATTTGTTATCACAAATCTTTTCCAAAAAAAATCCGACTTAGCTTTAAGGGGGGGGGAGTTAGTTTTTTATTTTCAAAAAATTTCTGACTAGTTAATAATTAATATTTTTTAATGAAATTTGCACCACCTACAGTTTAATACATGTATTTTATGAAAACAAATTGATTGTTATATTTTATGCGTCGAAAACCACGCGCCACTGAGTTCCCCTACTCCGCCGTCTAAGAGTTGAAAAAACTAAACGCATATATTGTGTCCTTCCTGTTATTTAAAATATTTCTCGTTCATGGTATATGAATAAATTTTGGTACTATACGAACTGAGAACAATTTTAAGAATTGATCAAATTTACAATATTTCGTCAAACCGAAAGAACAGAATTTGGGTATTCTACGACATCGCTATGGATAAATAAAAAGTAACTATTAAATATCTCTGGCGTTCGACAAAATGAGAAGTGAAGAGTTCAAAAACAGTGAATATCATCTGTTACTGGTTTATAAAAAATCATTCGGGTTGATTTTGTGAAAGTGAGAGACAGTGTTCGCGTTTATTGTAGTAATACCACATTGTAGAGATTATTTAACTGTAAGGAAATAAATGTTGTTTTCCTCTTTCTTTCCTACTGTATGACTTTTTTCTATGTTTTATAAGTTTCTCGGCCTCTTTGAAGAGAAGATTAAAAGAAATAGATAAGAAAACAAACCTTATTTCTGATAAAATGGAAGAATTAGGAAAAAGTGATAAAAGTAAAGATTTTGAATTTCGAGAGAATTCTATTGAGCAAAAAATCAAGAATTCGAAACAAATAACTAATTAATGTTGAGATTGTTTTTTCAGAATCGAAGATAACAATTACAAATAATTATTCCAATTGTTTATCTACTTTAAAAGAAACATCAAAGCAAACAAATGAGTTAAAAATTGAATCGGAGAAAATAAATGAAGATCCATCAGAAGATGCGTCTTTCTATTTGGGTTCCAACCAATTACTAAGTCATCAAGAAAAACTATTCGAGAAGGTTTGACATCTCAAATACAGGAATTAAAAAACGTCTCATCAAAAAAAGAAACCTGGGCACCTGTCTTATAAAATGATTTTCAGCCATATTCTTTAGCGATATTTTGAACGAAGAAAAAGTCCTACATTAAAAAGAGGACATTCTCAAAAACCTATGGAGTATTACCAAACCCTTATCAGCCGTATTCGGACACTTGAACTTAACAGAGAATGCCTTCACAGTTGACTGGTACAACGATCTACATTCTGATCATAAATCTCAATAAATTAATTGTTATATCATTATCCGTGTTATCGAAATGACGAATCTCTTGTACTTGACTTTCGAGATTCTCAACTTTTTAAAATGCAATGTCAGATTTTCTAGAGAATGACTTTACAATTAAATTTATATCAGCAATGTCCAGTTGAGTCATACTCAGTTTATTAGCCATAAAATTTACAGATTCCTTTTTTCTCGTGTGTAAAAATATTGTGGCAGTCTAGAGTTCAATGATTTCCCGATTAGCAATCATCAAGTCTGTCTTATTCCAAACGATCCATCAAGTCCCGAATCAGTGACTTAACAGATAGGGTTATTAGAACAAATCTAAGTTAAATATGTCTGTCTAGTACGGTGTTATTAAGACATGGCGCTTAATGGCGTCGCGTTGTTTGGCGTCGTTTGGTCAGTCAGCGTATGGTACATTTTCTTTGTGATTTTTAGTATTCGTATTGGTTTATGTTTTATGTAAATAATACTGTGCTATGTTGTTGTTTTCTGTATAATTTAACTTCAAATGTGCACTGAAAAAATAGATTTTAACGTGTTTCTATGTGTTTTGATTACTCGGCTGAAGCTAGCAGTCGCAATCAGCATCAATGTTTAGGCGTCATCTATCAATATGCCTTTCCTTCAAATTTAGTAATACTTAATAATTTAAAAAACCATCGAATACTGTTGTTTAAGAAAAAATTTTCACTAAGTAGCAAATATTGTAAGTTTCTATTTATTAATTTAATTAGTGGTTGACGCCTAAAAATTGGTGCTGAATACAACTGCTAGTTTCATCCGGCTGTTTTGATTTGCAGTAAATTTTATTTTACAAAAAGACTAAAGACTCCTATTGTCAAAGATTGGGAGGAGCACAAAGCCTTACGCTAAAAGAAAGTTGAAGTGAAAAATACATAAAGTTGAAATATTTTTTATACTTTTTATGTAAAAAAAGTAATTAAAATTATTTAAAATATAATTAAGTCTTATCATTCTAAGAATAGTTGTCATAACATATAATGAGAAATTTTGAATAGACGCAGATTAGAATTTGCAAGCACTGCTGATCAGATCAGAAACGTTGGTCTATTCTAGACAATAGCGCGGAAGTTTCGTTTCAATTCTGAACAGCCGCTCGACAAGACCGTCTGTCCTTGGTCTAGAAAGACGTTTGGCGGTCTCTTAAGCGATTGCTCAGCGCCCTAAAATTTTTCCACACGGGTTGATGCTGATATTTTCTAATGTTACTTGTGTTGTTAGAGTTAGACATAAAGATCTACTAGTTGGATAATGCGAACAACACTTTCTTTTTCCGGTGGATTTACTGATAGCTGAATTCTATTATCCAAAATATGTAATACGTTATTAACCCGTTGACTATCACTTGCGTATATATGCGCAAAACTAAGACGGGCCAAAAGTGTTCATGGCGCAATAATATGTGCAACTTAAAAATGGTGATTAATAACTTCTCATACTTCCTGAAATTAGATACTAAGAGTTTTTCAGCTGTATTGAACTGATTACGAATCAGACATTAGTTTTTCAAAATTTAAGATAGTGGATCCAAAATGACGGATAAAGAAGTAAGCAATTGATTAAATTGACTTGAAACTGAATTCTCTGTGATTTTCAGAACAGTGATTACGAATCTGAAATCAGTTTTTCAAAATTAAAAATGACTGATTTAATATTGAAAGGAAATTTTGAAAGTCAATCGAATTATTGTTTTATTTTGTCGATCGACATATTAGATCAGCCATTTAAATTTTGAATACCTGATTTCAGATTCTTAGTCAAAAACACTGAAAACTCCCGAGTATTGAGTTCCTAGACTTTATAATTTATTCTTTATTTTTTGTCGTCAGCTATATTACTGTATATACTATGTTACCTTCATTTTTTAATTAAACATTTTATAAGGAATTCAGCAAGCCGTAAGGGGACATTTATAAACTGCGATACCAATTTAAAGAAGAAGGGGCTTAAAAAGTCTGAAAAATTGGTAACTTAGTTTATGAAGAAAACATTTTAAAAGATAAAACATTTTTGTTGTAACTTTTCAGAGATCGTATTTTGATGAAAAATAATATAGTTTACTGCAAAATGTATTTTACATTTAGAGAAAATGATTTAACCATTATAATCAAAACACCAGGGGTGCGTTAAAGGGAGGTCCCCATTGCGGAGGCCAAAATCAATACAAACTTTGAAAATTTTTTGCGAGGAATGGTTTTGACTTAGCGATGTAGTTTTATGTAAATGAAAATACTTCATTAAACATTTAAAACATATATTTCATTTTTAAAAAATCTTAAAATGGCGGCCATTATGGCGCATCTAGTAAACAATGTCTTTATAAGAGGAAAAACGGTGGGCAGTCTACAGTGTGCAATTTTGAGTCTAAAACAAAAACTCAAAAATTTTTATGAAGAGGACATCCTAAAGAATAGGTTATACCTATCAAATAGTTAAAAAGTTAAACAAATGTCAAAATGGCAGACACTTTTTTAAAAAAAACTGCGTTTTTGCACTGTTTTTTATGTTTAACTTCTTGTAAAAAATCTTTGTTGTTAACAATTATAAAATATTATAGGTATCAGAATTTAGTTACCTTTAATTAACCGCAAACCGGAAGTTGATTGGTTGATTAGTTTAGACGCTGTATTGTCCACCAGTTTGAAAAATCTTGTTTTGAGAAAAACGCGTTTAAAGTTTTGTAAATATCTATAGGTTTTTGGGGTCGCTGATTACGAATATGTTATCAGATTTGCAAAATTCAAAATGGCGGATCCAATATGGCGGTAGACTTTTTTTAAAATTGATTTAATTTGACTGAAATTCGTTACTCGGGGGTTTTTGGGCTCGCTGATTACGAATATGATATTAGATTTGCAAAATTTAAAATAGCGAATCCCATATAGTAAAAGAAAAAAATAATTTTTTGAACGATTTTGACCAACCTTGAGATATAAGGGTTTTCAAGGTCACTGATAACGATTCTGTGTTCGGATTTACATAATTTAGACTGGCAGATCCAATATGACTAGTAAAAAAGATATTTATTAAACGATTTTAATTAAATGTTACAAATAAGATTGTTCGCCGACGCTGAACATGAATCTAAGGTAAAATGGAATTTAAATAATACAAGCGGAAAATTGTTTATTCATCATTTATTCCATAATAGAACACAAAATATTCAAACTGTGATATCCCAGTCCTAAAGTTCGTAACGCAAACATGAGGCGCCGATTTACCTTATAAAAGATTTTTACATGTGGACTGGATGGAACTTCGCGGGTCTCACAAGAACACTTAATTATTAACTTGAAAGCGAGTCCCGATGCAGAGATACGAGAAAATAGTTAAATAATGACAAATCACATAATTACTATTAATGTCTATTTTAATACCGTCATAATCGGAACTTTCTAGCTTCTTCGATGATGTACTCACATACGTGTCATTCGTTTCGGACGTAAACTGATTTCCTTGAAAGGATTTTCTTTTTTGTCGATTTAAACGTTTGTGACTGAAACGACTTAATTTTATTGGCATGTTTGTTATTTAATACTACCTAATGATGCATTTCGAATTAGGTTATTTTGAAAGAACCGTAAGACAATCGAGCATCTTATAAAACATCCATGGAAATCAAATGAATGCAACGTTATCGTTTCTTTTTTTATAAAAGAGGGATACTCAAAGAACATCACTAGTATCAGAGAAATACTCGAAAAACATCACTAGTTAATGAACACACCTTAGAATTAAAGTTTTCTCATTTAATAAAATTTTCTAGTTTTGTTGTGTGCATAATCTAATTACAATGATATGAAAGATATTCTCTAAATATGAATTCCTGAAAATCAACTAATTCATAGTTAAAAATATGCTACTAATTAATCAACTAAACTAAAACTATTTTTATTAGAACTAATTATCTCTTATTTTAATATATATTAATTTAATATTAGTGCATGTTTAACTATAAATTAGTAGATTTATTTGGAGTCCAGAGCGGCTGGCTGACTATCTGAGCTACGACTTAGTAAATTAAAAATTTATAAAAAATAATCAAATCATCTAAACAAATTATATAATAAATTTTTTTATAATATATAAATATTGCTAACAATAATTATTTAGTTTATATTCTACATTAGAATATAGCGTTGAATTATCACAGCCACATAAAAAAAGAAAAGTGTCTTGATCTGGGGTCGAGACATATATATTCCGATGTATTTCGATGCGCTGAATCCGAATCCGTCATCAGAATTTAGCCAATGGGTCCTGGTTTCGCCCTAACCTCAAAAAATACCTTAAAATCGCTAAAATGGTCGCTTTTGAGTGATCAAACTTGAATCTAAGCACATATTAGTAAGTTTCTAAGGTCCTTAATTTTTAATAAACTATTCTATAAGCTTTTCAATTGAAAATTCATATAATAAATTAAATCTATCGAACATAACCTCAAAATTATAACTAAGCTTCCAAACAAACAAAAATTATATCATACACTGGGCAATAAAAATTTTGTAAGCTCATGAAATTTACTATTTAGGTATTTCTGTGATTACTGATTACGGACTCTATGTCAAGTTTCCAAAATGGCGGATCCAATATGGCGCACACAATTATAAAAATTTGTTCGGATTTGCTTGAAAATCGTTACTCAGGGGGTTTTCGGGGTCGCTGATGACGAATCTGACATTAAATTTTTAATTGTTCATCCTTAAATATTTCTAGTAATTAATTTTATGTCGATATATTTATTGTGTGTATTCAATCTTTAAATGTATGCTATTGCTACTTCATGGTTCAGAATCTCTCCTTGTTAGCATTTTTTGCCTGTATCTGTAACCAGGGCACCTCCACGTGGTGACGGTGGGCAACGGATCCATACTGGCCGAGTCCCTGGGTTAACGGCATTCATGCCGTCATGGCAGATACAGGAAAAAAATGTTTTACTATGCAGGGATTAGGAACCCCAGTATTGGCGTCTGGTCCAGGGTGGGAAAGCGGGCCCTCCGACGTCGTCATCCGGCAACCGTAGCTCTTCATTGATGGGTAACTTGGTTGATAAAGAGTCCAATGCTACAAGAAAAGTGACTTCTCGACTACATAATTGTAACAAAAGTCCCGATTCCTTTTGTTACATTTGTAGCAAATATGAAGTCAGCTCCCTGCGGAAAAAAATAGATAAAGAAGTAGAAGATCTGCACGGAAATTGTTTTGGTCGTAAATTATTCCCTTAAGAAACAAATTGGAGTCCTCATATTGTTTGTAACACCTGTAGACTTATGTTGTATCGCTCAAAAAATTCGAAAGATGAAAAATATCTAAAGTTCTTTACACCCACGATATGGAAGAAACCACGAAATTTAAAAGACTGCTATTTTTGTATGAATTACATCAAAGGAATTACCTCAAAAAATAAGAGTTCCATTACATATATAAATGTGTCAATAGTAATCAGACCTACTGAAATTGATCGAAAAGCGGGAAAACTTGATGTTACTTTAAAAAAATATGTCGAAAAAATAGAAGTCGACAATGAAACAGAAGAATTTAGTAGTGACAGTGATGAAAATGACAATGATGATCAGGAAAATAAGTTTACCGCGTATTACAATAAAGAAAAAAAGCCAATATTAGTATCGCAACCGGAGCTAAATGATTTTATTAGAGATCTAGGTTTACCAAAAGATGATGCAGAATTTGCTGCTTCATTTATGAAGAAAAGAAACTTCTTGCTTCCGAATACGAAAGTGTCATTTTATAGAGATAGAGATAAAGAGTTCCGAAAATATTTTAAGAAAGATGAAGAGACATTTTTGGTGTATTGTACTGACATAATAGGTTTGATGGACAATTTAAAAGAAAATGTGTATAGAGATGAAGACTGGAGACTTTTTATCGATTCCTCTAAACGTAGTATAAAAGCCGTTTTACTATACAATACAAATGTCTACGCTCCTGTTCCAATAGCTCATTCTACACAAATCAAAGAAGAATATAATAATAAAAAATGCTTCTAGAGAAAGGGAATTACCAAAAACACAAATGGTTAATTTGTGGTGATTTTAAAATTATAACAATATTACTGGGTCAACAATCGGGTTTCACGAGAGAGCCATGTTTCTTGTGTCTATGGAATAGCAGAGATCGTGCTAATCATTACAAGAAAAAAAATTGGCCTTCAAGAGATTCGTTTAAATCAGGTTCTCACAACGTCATTCATCAAAGTTTGGTAGACGCCGAAAAAATTATATTTCCATTTCTTCACATTAAGCTTGGTGGGATTAAGCAATACGTGAAAGCGTTAGATAAGGACGGTCCATGCTTTAAGTACATTGCGAAAAAATTCCCAACTGCTTCTGATGCTAAATTAAAACAAGGGGTATTTGATGGACCACAGATTCGAGCATTATTTAGAGACATGACTTCGTTTCTCAAATGACCGACACTGAAAGGGCAGCTTGGGAAAGTTACAAAGAAGTTTCAACAAATGTTTTAGGAAACAATAAGAGTCCCGAATCTAAACAAATTGTAGCCCAAATGCTTAAAAACTTTCAAAAATTAGGATGTTTAATGAGTTTAAAACTACACATTTTCGATTCGCATCTGAATAAGTTTCCCCCTGAGTAACGATTTTCAAACAAATCCGAACAAACTTTCATACTAGTGTCCGCCATTTTGGATTTTGGAAACTGGACATAGGGTCCGTTATCAGTAATCACAGAAAGACCTAAATAGTAAATTTCATGAGCTTACAAAATTTTTATTGTCCAGTGTATGATATAATTTGTTTGTTTGGAAGCTTAGTTATAATTTTGAGGTTATGTTCGATAGATTTAATTTATTATATGAATTTTCAATTGAAAAGCTTATAGAATAGTTTATTAAAAATGAAGGACCTTAGAAACTTACTAATATGCGCTTAGATTCCCCTTAACATAACTTTCACTTTGACTTTCATTTAAACTTTAAAAAAATTTTACTTTCAGTTTCTTTCAAAACATTTCAAATTTCACACAAGAAAATTAAATTTCATGCAAAACACTTTTTGTTCAAAAAATTCCTCTTTTAATTTTACATAAAAATGTTGCTACTTACTAACGAAATTTGTTTCTAAATTCTCACATTCATATCGATTCAAAAAGTTTTGTTAAAAAATATTTCTTTATTTCACTTAGATATTCTTATAATGTAATTAGTTTTTTTTATTAGTAAATTTGGATATACTTCCGAAAACAACCCCCGCCAGATTTTAATGAAACTTCGTATACTTACGTAATTTTGTGCGCTGATTACGAAAATCATAGTGAAAATTGGTGCAAATTTAATTTTTATGGTGAAAACCATAAAAACACCATAAAATTGTGGTTTTTTGCGTTTTACTTCTAAGAATCGCAAAATAGTAAAAAATGTTATATATAAAAGTTGAAGATCTCTACAAAATACAACTTTAATGTTCTATACATTTTTTTGAAAAACTGTCAAATTTTCGAGAAAAATGCAAAAAACTTAAAAATACTATGTAAATTGGGTAATTTCTAATATTTTGATATTTCGCTTATCCATATTGCATAAGTAATATCGATGTTTAAAAACATATCGTTATCGAAAATAAATATCGATATATCGTAAAAACGATATCGCGCATGCGCAGAAAAACGATATCCCATCACTGGGAGGATGATTGACACATAATAGAACTATAAGTTGGGAAGATACAAAAAATTGTTCATTGAAACCTCTACTTACCTCTACGTTCATTACTTACCTCTACCTCTAATAACATTAATAATATAGCATACATTGTTACACGTTCTGACAGTTGGCACAGTCAAAAGTCATTTAACATACATTGTACATTAAGAAGCTTACTGATCTCAGGTCATTTTATTGAGTAAAGCATCAATAAGATCTTAATAAGATAATCTTAATAAGAATAAGATCTTTTGTTAAAAATGGACGAAGACTTAAATCTTTTTAGGTTAAGTTCGATTCTGCAAAGCCGGCAAACAACTCTTGCTTGGCTACGCACGGTCGAACTTATACCAAAAGACAGATTTTGCCGCAAGCATAAAAAATATGACTTGCAACGAAAATAAACTTGTGTGCGGGATTTTCGTATGCAAAAAGTCGGGTTCGGAGCACAATGTAACTGTTGCAGAAAACACTTGGTTTAAGAGATGCCATATTTCTGCATCAAGTTGCATTCTGCTCACCTACTGTTTTGCTGTACAATTTAATTTTGAGCAAACAATAAGAGAATGTAGCATCGTGGAGGGACAAAAAGTGTCTTCGGAAACGGTGGCAGACAGATTCTCTTACTGTCGCGAGGTCTGCATGGTAGCTCTTGACGAGGAATTGCAGAAAGAAGGTCCAATCGGAGGTGTCGGAGAAGTGATTGAGATCGACGAATGTAAAATCGGCTGCCGAAAATTTGAAAGAGGGCGTATGGTTGAAGGTTCCTGGATTCTCGGAATGATTCACAGAGGCCATCCACATAATTATCGGTTAGAAATCTGTCCCGACAACAAACGTGATCAAAATACTTTGATTGCGCTTATAAAAAAACACGTAGCTGTTGGGACAGAAATTCACACCGATTGCTGGAAAGGCTATCTGAATTTAACAGACCACGGCTATGTGCATGGCACTGTGAACCATTCTGAAGAATTTGTAAACCAGGAAACCGGAGCCCACACTCAAAACATCGAGTCTTCTTGGCGGTGGATGCGGCGGTTTTTATCTCGTGGTGGCATCCGAAAGAGCAACCTTGCAGACCATCTGTGTAAATTTTTTGTGGCGTCGGAGAGTTAAAAAACTAAAGAATGACCCTTTCAAACAATTGTTAACGGACATTAAAGTCTGTTACCCCGGCCACAAAAATTAGCACCATTAAATTGAGATTTTTCTCAAAACAATCAGCCCTTTTCAGGGCTATTAAAAACAAGATTTCGCAACAATCAGCCCTTTTCAGGACTATTAAGAACAAGATTTAGCAAAAATCAGCCCTTTTCGTTTTTTCCCGTTGGAGGGGGGTTGGTTTCTGGGTTCGGTAGCTTCTGGTACCAACTAGAAAACCATTTTGACTCTCTTTTTGTACAAGAAATAAGTGAGTCAATAGCGAAAGCGGGCTTCGCCCGCTTTCGTGTGGTTTCTCCATTGGTCACCATAAAATATGTATTTTCAAGATCCGTTGAAGGGGGGTTGGTTTCTGGGTTCGGTAGCTTCTGGTACCAACTAGAAAATCACTTTGACTCTCTTTTTGTACAAGAAATAAGTGAGTCACTAGCGAAAGCGGGCTTCGCCCGCTTTCTTGTGGTTTCTTCCATGAGTCCTCATAAAATTGTGTTTTCAAGATCCGTTGAAGGGGGGTTGGTTTCTGGGTTCGGTAGCTTCTGGTACCAACTAGAAAATCACTTTGACTCTCTTTTTGTACAAGAAATAAGTGAGTCACTAGCGAAAGCGGGCTTCGCCCGCTTTCTTGTGGTTTCTTCCATGAGTCCTCATAAAATTGTGTTTTCAAGATCCGTTGGAGGGGGGTTGGTTTCTGGGTTCGGTAGCTTCTGGTACCAACTAGAAAACCATTTTGACTCTCTTTTTGTACAAGAAATAAGTGAGTCAATAGCGAAAGCGGGCTTCGCCCGCTTTCGTGTGGTTTCTCCATTGGTCACCATAAAATATGTATTTTCAAGATCCGTTGAAGGGGGGTTGGTTTCTGGGTTCGGTAGCTTCTGGTACCAACTAGAAAATCACTTTGACTCTCTTTTTGTACAAGAAATAAGTGAGTCACTAGCGAAAGCGGGCTTCGCCCGCTTTCTTGTGGTTTCTTCCATGAGTCCTCATAAAATTGTGTTTTCAAGATCCGTTGGAGGGGGGTTGGTTTCTGGGTTCGGTAGTAGATTTTGTAGAGATCTACAACTTTTATATATAACATTTTTTACTATTTTGCGATTCTTAGAAGTAAAACGTAAAAAACCACAATTTTATGGTGCTTTTATGGTTTACACCATAAAAATCAAATTTGCGCCAATTTTCACTATGATTTTCGTAATCAGCGCACAAAATTACGTAAGTATACAAAGTTTCATTAAAATCGGGCGGGGGTTGTTTTCGGAAGTACACCCGTAAATTTTACTAATTAATTATTAGAAATTACCATTCTTATATTGAAAAAACATGTAAGGATTTTTTTACTATTAAGTGTAGTTAAAAATTAAGTACTTCTTAAATAAGAACCTTTACCTAATACTCTAAAAGGTTAATAATATACTGTAACACCGTCCTACAAAATTTAACTTTTCTTTTTACACACAAAAAAACCAAACATTTTTGGAAACTATGACAAAAAAATACCCGTGTCTGGCCGTTTTGCTAGATTAAGTCGTCTGTGGCTTCTAGGGGTGAAACAACTCTTAAATAAAAAGTGACAATTTATATTTTAAAAATAGATTTTGAATTATGTAAAACTGACCTCAAGTTTTTAAATCAGCGACCTCAAAAAGCCCAGAGTATCAAGTTTCAAGCGAATCCGATTAAATTTTTATTTTTTACAGCCGCCATATTGAATCCACCATTTTAATTTTTTTAAAAAAAAGGACATTGGAAGCTTCTTAGGCTTATCTGGATACTATCACCGTTTCATTAAAGCCTACGCAAATCTGGCTAAACCCCTATCGGTATTGTTAAAAATGACGTGAAGTGGGATTGGCGTGAATCGCAAAGTAAAAGCTTTTTAAGACTTAGGAAATACTTCTGCCGTAAACCCATTTTACAATATCCGAACTTTTAACAACGATGCAAACTAACAAACGAAGCCTTAGAATATGCCGTAATGACAAATCTAACTCAAAAAGTGAATGGCGTAGACCTACCAGTGAGTTACTTCCACTGATCTATATACTAAGTTGATGGCGTATGCCAATGCAATGTTGGAGCTTATTTCCATAACTAATAGAGCGCCACTTTTTTCTTCCCGACTGTGACTCGTATACTTGTTCGTCAATCTTCGTGATTTTTTCGCGCGAATATTCTAAACAGTAGTATATTATGTTTGCAAGATTAAATGATTTTATTAAATTTTCTTCATGAAAAACAGTCTGTAAATAAATCTTTTAAAAAATATATTTCATATCAGTAATAATCCATATATGGATTAAGACAGACAGGCTGGAGAAGTCTGAACACTCCATAAAAAATTAATATTTTGCATATTTTAACACCCTATATATTCAGTACGTTTAAAATATAAATTTATTTAAAATATTTGTTTTGATGGTTATATGAGTTAATTTTGTTAAATGAAGCAGGCAAATAATGAAAAAACTCGTATATTTCGAAAGAATTGACTGACATGTAAAAAGAGCTACGAACGTTTCCGAAGACACACAAACAACCCTTGGCGTAAAAATAATAGCGTTTAATTAGTCAGGGCTTTTGGCAGCACATCCGCCATCCAGTTAATATATAGATCAGTGATTACTTCTCAAAGGTCCATAATAAAAATAAACTAAATTATCCCAAGGTAAAAGGAGAATGCTTGGCAATACTACACGCCCATGATGCTAACATAATTTTTTGTCCAAACTGCAGGGAAAGTATGTCATTGAGGGCACGAACGATTAAACTTTCATATTAGTTAAAAATTAAACTCTATATAACTAGAACTCTTTGAAGTCTATAATGATACAAGTTTTAATATAGAAATAAGACAACAATGTATTCTAAAAATATAGTAATTACCAATTTTTAACCGAAATGTGAACAAAACCAAATGTGTTATAATTTTTTTTAAAGAAAATCGAAAAAAATTGCACATTTTTCTAGACTAAATAAAACAAGTTGAAAATGTTTGCATTTTTATAGTCAACATAAAAAAAACTCGAAAATATCACATTTTAATGAAGAAAATCGAATAATTAACATGTGGGCGCATAATACTCTTCTGCCTGCTCGAAGGTAGGGGAAGCGGGCGCAAAATATTTTGCGCCCGCTTCACCTACCCCTGGGTGGTAATGAGTTACTTTACGTCCGCTCTAAGTGCCCGAAATGACATACTTTCCGTGCAGGTAGGACAAAAAATATATATGTGGGATTTATTTAGAGAAACTTACAGTAACATTACAAAGAGTGTATCGGTGGTTTTTTGACAGTTTCAAGCACCCGGTTTCTTTCGTAGCATGCGTTATCGAGAGAGAGAGAGAGAGAGAGAGAGAGAGAGAGAGAGAGAGAGAGAGAGAGAGAGAGAGAGAGAGAGAGAGAGAGAGATTTACAGCGGTTATTCCAGCCGTTTACTCCGGGTGATGCCACAGAGAGAGGAACCGGTTTCCTCTCCACACGATTGTTTCAGATTTTGTTTTTCAGGAGCTTGTCACAAGTTTGATTACAAAACGGGAAAAACAGATGGAATTGTTTAAGCATTATCAAACAACCCTGCAGAAAAGAGAACTGTTAAAAGTGATCAGTGCTTACGTGAGTTACAGATCCGCAACTCAACCAGAGAAAAAGATCTCTCTAAAATCCAAACCAACTTTCAAGTAGCCTAAATCTACGTTTAAAAGCTCTACAACAAAACCAGGACAACTGGTAGTAAATCTCCTGTCGAGGGTCGCTATGAGAAGAGTAACGGTTCCTGAACCTTTGACTTTCAAGCTCACCTCTATTTTAAAAAGTGCAAAAAAACTGTTTTAGGGGACCGGACAGCAAAGGTGAACGCAGACAACTATCAGCTTCCTGGACAATCAACAAGAACAGAATTCCCACCTTGACGCTTAGGAAGATCCAAAAATTCCACCAAACCCAAGGAACCAAATGAAGAGAATACCTACAAACCTCCGGCAGCAGCAGGCTTAATACACCCTGATACAAGTTGCATAGCTGAAAGATTAAGACAGATTGAAGAAGATTCGGACTTACCAGTATTCCGAAAAGAAAATAGTGCTTTCTCCAGTATTCCAATAAGTCCGACCCTTTAAACTAAACCATGTTTCTGAGACTAATACTAATCACCCGGAACCCCGAACTTCAACCCTCCACAATGGTGGAGCGAGGACAAGAGCGGACATAAGAGTGTGGTTCGGACCGGACTATCCCCTTAACGTATCGCGAAGATACAACGGACAGGAAACCAATAACGCCACAGAAATCGAAGCAGCCACAGTGGCAGTACATCAACCACTGCAGAAGAATTAGAAGAAGAACAAGCCCCAGAAAACATAGTGACGTGACACGGACTTCTCTCTCGATGACACCACAATCACGCTGCACATTCTCGAAAAGTAGGAGTTTTTTTGGCCCGGGTTAATTAACTCAGCGCTGATCGGGCCCAAATTGTCCACTTGATTGTCCTAAATTTGTTCCCTTGATAATCCTAGGTATTGCTCCCCCAGGACGCAAAAATGGATGTAAAGTCTGGTCACGGGTCTCATTTTCCATCCAACCTTTATTTTAAATGCTACCCAGCGTAAAAGACAAATGGGTCGTGCTCGGACTCCCTCCTCACGAACTGAGCACGGCATAGGGCGATGGAATGCCAGTGCTAGGCAATGACCAAGTGTTACTTGTCACACACGATGTAGTAATTCCACCTGACATCGTCGTACCCGTTAGCAAAGTAATTGGTACGAAAACGGTGGCTAATACCATCCAGCCCAAATCTTCCCGATGAATGAAACGATACAGTTAAATAAATGTGTGTTTTCTTTATGGGCGGTAGCGATTCCACGCAATTAAATTCTACAAATGAAAATTCAACACAGTAAACTCTACACGAGAAAACTCTCACTTTATTTTTAGACAAGTAATAATAATTCTACGCAAATTAAATTCTTCATGATTAAATACTACACCAATAAATTCTACAAAGTTTAATTCTACGCATGATAAAATATATTTTTTATTATTCTTTATAAGTTGTTAACTCTACGCAGTTAAATTCAATACCAGATAATTCTACAAAAATAAATGCATTTTAATAAATAGATTTTTTAAAAATTCTACAAAAAATAATTCTACAAATTTTAACTTTTTTCATAATAAATTTTTAGAAGATTAAACTCTACACAAGGAAATTCTACAAATATAATTCTACGAGAAAAATGTCTACAGATAGCAATTGTAATATTTAATTTAATTAAATTATTAACTCTACTCCGTTAAATTCAATACCAAATAATTCTACGAAAATAAATACATTTTTTAAAAATTCTACGCAATTAAATACTGCAATTCAAAATGCTACACAAATTTAAGTTGGATTTTTTTTTCTTTTTTTAAAAGTCAATTAATAATATTTCTACGCCGTTCAATACAACATTAAATAATTTTACGCAAGTAAACAAACTTGTGTTGAGTTTTACCGTGTAGAGTTTATTTGCGTAGAATTATTTAATGTAGAATAGAAGCTCGTAGATATTATTATTAATTGACTTTAAAAGAAAGAAAGAAAGAAAGAATTTGCGTAGAATTATTATTACTTGTCTAAATATAAAGTGAGAGTTTTCTCGTGTAGAGTTTACTGTGTTTAATTTTCATTTGTAGAATTTAATTGCGTAGAATCGCTACCACCCCTTTTCTTTAACGTTAAACACATATATCAGACTAGATTAAAAATTAAAATGTTTCTATTAAATATCTTATTTAGTAGAATGGTTCAATTGAAACCACGTTTTTCAAGAGAACCTCAATGGGAGCAATTCCATGATAAGTGATCATAGAATTTTTCATCTAGTTTGGGTTTTGGATGAAACTGTGCTTTATTGTTTTCTTTGATACCACTAAAAAATAGTTAAGCTTTTTTAGATAAACATTTATAAACATAGGAGATATACAATATTGAAATTTTTTAGCTCTTTTTCTTTGAAACCGCATAACTTTTCTTTGCTAAAAGATATTTAGGACAATTATTTTTTAAATTGCCAATAAGAAGATTCACTTCCAACTAAAAAAATGTCGGAAGGATATTTTTTCGATACATTGTTAATATTCAAATGGAAACGCACAAATTTTCATTAAATCCATTAAAAACCGTAGAATAAATCATTCCCATCGTAGAGGTTCGCTTGAAAAACGTGATTTCACTTTAAGTGTAATGAATAAACAATTTTGAAGAAGAAAAGGTTTTATTTTTAAGTTCAGTTCAGTTTTTATTATGCTGTACCGTTCCCCGGAAATAATTTAGTAAGATAGTTTTTATTTCTTATGAGCTCTGAGTGAGGTTGTTTGTCACTGACATTTAATATTTTAACAGTTACATGCTTTCTTTACATTAATACATAGATTTCGATAGTGATGAACAGCTTTTCATAACTCAAGTTTTTAATAAAAAATATCATCGTTCCTCACTGTTTTATTCAGAGCCTCTGCCTAAGAACGAAACACATTTAGCGAATTGTATTTTTCTTTTTCTGCCTAATTAAGAAATAAAAATTTTGAGTAAATCAACAACGGTAAAAACACATTTCCTAATTTTATAGTCACAAACGCCACAGTACTGAAATTTAGTGTTATACTATGGTATTGACATTTGACACATTTTTAACCTTATTTGCAAAATAAGGCACAACGAATCAATTTCCGTTTAAAGATCATTTTTTCCACATACAGTCTTTAAAAAAAATTATGACAATTGAAGAAAATAGTGTCTACTTCAATAGATTAGTAGTTCGACGGTAATGACTAGTTTTTTTTGTACAATTCGTTATTCTATAAAAAATATATTTTTTTTATTAAAATCATTCAATTTTGTAACTTTCTTCAACTGTTGTTTATTACATAGACACCAAAAATAAATTAGTTCCCTCCTTTACAACCTAATATTCTCTTACCATTTCTTAAGGATACTAAACGAGTACTAGGGCGTGGAGGAGGGTTCCAATTTATTTTTTCTCGTTTTTTTTGCTTCAGGGACCCAACCCCCTGTGAGGGTGCATTTAGGGCGTTCTACCCTCTGGGCACGGAAACGTCTTTATTCTAGGAACGTTCCTAAAACGTTTTTAGAACGTTTCATGTCTACTACATAACGGCTTAAGAACGTCCAATGTTCTAAAAACGTTTTTAGAACATAAAACGTTTTAAAGACATTATGTAGAGGACATGAAACGTTTTAAAAACGTTTTAGGAACGTTTCTAGAACAAACACGTTTCCGTGCCCAGAGGGTAGGGGGTTAGGAGAGGGACCCATTTGTTTCTTAGTGGTATGTTTTGGTTTCAGCGACCGTAAAGACTTAATAATAGACGCCGCACTCGACCTTTTTGAAAACTAAAACGTAGACTTACTGATCAAAATAATTTTTCATAAAGCTTGCAGAATGTCCCTTATCGACCATCGAGTTGGACAAAGACGTTTAAGTTATATTGGAGAATGCTTTTCATTCATCTGTAAGGAGGATAATAATAAGTTTTACTGTTTCACACTATTAGCAAAGAAAACATATATTGACTCAATTAAATTATAAAAGTTTCGGAATTTTGATATTCCTCCAACTGAATCGTTAAGGATTAAATTAAAGTTATGAGCACAGCAGTGTACATAAGTAGCGATTTCTTGTTTTTCGAGAATTCTTCTTCGAACGCCAGTATAAATGCCACTCATAACATGCGCACCATCGTATTCTTACCCACGACGTTTATGAATATTTATCCTTTTTGATTCTTTTCCAATAATAATTTTAGATACTAATCTAGCAGCAGTTTGATCATCCACTTTTTCAAAACTCATAAAACATTTTATGGCATTAATCTTATTTGGTTTCTCTGTTTGATCTTTTGCAATTTGAACGTAACGAAATATTTGAGCAAGCTGATCAACTTTAGTCATGTCTTGTGTTGTGTTCATCACTATAGAAAAGAAGGGTGCATCTATAATGGCATGAGTGATTTTATTTTCAACAGTTTTAGATAACAAATTAATTAACTCATTTTGAATTTTTTGACTCGAATATCGTCTCGAGGTCTCAGATTTCAAAATAAGTTCTTTTAAAACTGAATCATAAATTGCAAGCATTCCCACTATTTATAAAACGGTACTGTTGTGACATATGTCATCTATACATTCTTGATGGCTTCAGAAGGGAAGGTTACAAGTTGCTAATGTTAAAATTACATTCATAATTCTGTGCAAAACATTGATGCAAAAGTTTTTTTCTTTTAATGTTTGTTCTTACAGATAATTATTAATATTATTTTTGTCTCGACATAATTCAAACAAGATGCATGCATTAAAATGAATTTTTGAACTTTCGTGTAATTTGATTTTATTGCTTAATTTCATCCAGTTACGCAATCCATCGATCCAAGTCCAGCTTCATTGACCATTTCGTAAAAATACGATGAAAAATGCAAATTTGTTTCCATTTTCTTAGGAAAATACCCTGCAGGTCGACATGAACTGTTAGAAATAACGAACTTTTTATGATCTGCAGTTAAAATTTCAAGAAAATCTCCTTTGTCTGTGGGATTCGGTTTCGACAACAAATTTATTATCCATGGGAAGTTAGAGACGTGACATTTAGTGTCTGCGTTATTGATAGTAGAAATATTTTCATAATTATTGCTTGTAGTAACTAAGCCACTGGTCACAGTAGTGTTGCAAACTTCTATCGATTCTTCAGTGACTAAACTGTTATTTCAAACAGAATTTAAATTATCTTGAAGAGTGTTAGTATGAGTTTCATTTTCAATTTGACTTTCAATTTCATTTGAATATGGTTTCAAAAAAGATGTTACTGGATTCAGTTTCTTGATAGATGCTTCTATTTCACTCCTTAATTTTCTTTTCCATTTTACATGCACAAAAATGGCGCTTTTAAATAGCTGACGACAAGGAGTAAAGTCACTCATTTGTTCTACCATATGAAAATGGCGTCCACTTTCTCCCGTGTGCAAACATAATAGCTGATCCCATGCGTTATGCGGGAGAAGCGGCCGCTATTTTCATTTAAGTCAAACAAGTAACTGATTTTTATTCCCTGTCGTCTGCTATCTGAAATCGCTACTTTTGTGCATTCATAGATTATTTTAAAGGCCAACGCAGAATAGAAACGTAACCGCTATCGCAACCGCTAACGTTAACGGAAGAATGAGTTAGAGAAGGATAAGTATATTGTTTATCCTTCTTTAACTCATTCTTCCGTTAACGTTAGCGGTTGCGATAACGGTTACGTTTCTATTCTGCGTTAGCCTTAACCCCTTCACAGTGTTTGACGTCTATAGAGGCAAAAATAATTCGTGCCCCCAGTATGTATGACCGCTATAGCGACATCGAAAAAACAGATATTTAAAAACTAACGAATCTTGATAAAAGTGCCTACTCGGGGGTTTTCGGGCCGCTGAATCAATATCCGTTATTGAAAATTTAAAACAACGGTTCCAAAATGGCGACTAAAAAATTTTAAAGTTTACGGATTTGACATTAAATGTTTACTTGGGGGTTTTTGGGGTTGCTGAATTCGAATATTTAGTCAAAAATTCAAAATTCAAAATGGCGACCAAAAAATTTTTAATGTTTAGGGATTTGACCAAATATCTTCACTAGAGGGTTTTCGGGGTCGCTGAATTAGAATCCGTTATTGAAAATTTTACATTCAAAATGGCGGCTTCAAAATAGCGACCAAAAATTTTTTTAATTTACGAATTTGGCTGAAAGTGCTCATTGGGGGGTTTTTGAGGTCTCGAAATCCAAATATTTAGTCAAAAATTCAGAATTGCACCTTAAAAACGTCGACCAGAAAATTTAAAGTTCTCAAATTAGTTCTTAAAACTGAAAGTCTCAAATAACTATTTATAACCACATTCGTAAACTTTTAAATTTTTAGTTGACATCTGAATGTCGACATTTAGAAATATAAAATTTTAACCAAATAATCTAACTTAGTGATTTCAAAAACCCCCAAATGCGTATTATTAGCCACTTCGGAAACTTTAAAATTTTTTTTTGGTCGCTATTTTAGAGCCGCCATATTAAATTTTTTAATTTTTATCAAATATTTGGATTCAGCGATCCCTAAAACATAAAATAGAATCATATCAAATAATTTAAAAAACAAAATTTTTTTGCACATTTGTGTCACGAAAAGCTAATTTTAACTACTCTGCTAAGGGGTTAACCCATTTAGTACCAAATGTCCGTTTTTTTATTACAAGTTCAAACTTCCCGTTCTACGAGTTCCGGTTTAAAAAAAAATCGGGACAAAGGTTTTCTTATGGATTTAAGTGTCCTCTTTCAGAATCTGGAAAATATTTCAATTTCGACTTAATGATAAAAAGTTATAATTGTTTAAACAAAAAAACCGTTTTTTTAGTGTTTTTTATCTTTAAATGCAGATTATTAATTGAAATCGGCTTGGGAAAAATCTGGAACATCAAAATAGCGCGTCCAAAATGTTAGGACTATCAAATAGACATACTGCCAAAAACAATTTTTTACAAATTTCAAAATGGCGCCTCAATAATGGCCGCCAAAATATGCAAATTTGGAAAAATAATTTTAAAAAGTTTTAACTCTACATTTTTTTTACTTTTATGCTTCATTTAAATAAAATAATGCTGCTTCAATAAAAAATATCGTTATTTGATGTTATTTAACAATATTATAAACAATTATTATAAACAATTATTATAAACAATTTGAAAACTATGAGCCAAAGTAGATGTAAAAAATTTATTTTCTTCAATTCTCTTTTTTGGGGAAGGTAAAAATGAATATTGAAAGTAAACAATTTAATTCAAAATTATTTTGCAATGTTTAAGAATGTTATAAACAATTTTTATAAACAATTTTGCAAAAAATAAAATAAAATGGTAGAAATTTTATTTTTTTAATTTTATTATGCTCTCTGGTTATCAAAATGTTGCATAAGGATTAAACTTTTATTTTAGCAAATTGTGCTTTAGGAAGTAGAGTAGTCATGAATATGACAGAAAATTTGTTATTGGAAACATCTCGACGAAAGCTGGAGCAATATCATCTTTACTTCAATAATTTCTTTTCATGTCCAGATTTGATTATTCATTTGCACAAAATTGGTTTGAAAGCTACTGGAACTGTGAGACAAAATCGCGTTAAAGAGAAAAATAAGTTGGAGAACAATGTTCCACGAGGAACAATGAAAGTAAAACACGAGAAAAATAGTGGTCTCAATTATATTACTTTGATGGATTCGAAAGAAGTTTCGGTTCTTTCAACAGCTGCTGGTGTCAGTCCACTACAAAATGTTAAACGCTACTCGAAAGATAAAAGAAGTAAAGATGATATTGAAATGCCGCATGCGTTTGCGACTTACAATAAGTATATGGGCGGGGTCGACATATACGATCAGTATTGTGGTACTTTATTACCAATTTTTAGAAGCAAAAAATGGACTTGGTAATATTGATGAGACTAATTCAATCATCCATTGCAAATGCAGTTATTTTATTCAATAGAGTGCAAGAAAATGATAGAAAAGTGTCTGCTAAAAGTTTTGCAATCGATATAGCAAGAAGGTACTTAAAAAAACAAAGCACTGGTGCATTAAAAAACCATACAATTCAGAGCCAAAAGAAACGAAAGTACTGCTCAAATGACACTTGCGAAATTAGAACATATTTATGTTGTGAAAATTGTCAAAAATCATTTTGCAAAGACTGTTTTGCAAAATTTCACACATGATATTTTAAAGTTTATTTCAGATTTTTAAGAATGCTTTTAATCATTTTATAATTTAAAAAAAACAAAAAAAATTAAAAAAAACAAGATTCTTTTTTTACGTTCACCTCCACGCGGTAAGAGTCGGGCAACGTCAGTTTAAATTAAAAAACTAACGGCAAGGAAACGTTATGAATGATAAAAAAACATTTAAGCGAAACCAATACATTTAAAAAAATATATCTGCTGTATTAGTATAGAAATTTTGAATTTTAAAAAATGGATGTAAGATTCGTAATTAGCGACTCTATAAAACCCCCGAGTAACGAGTTTCAGGCAAATCTAATCTATTTTTAGAAAAACCATCCGCCATATTAAATCCTTCATTTAAAATTTTAAAAAATAGATGTAAGATTCGTAATCAGCGACCCTAAAAACCCCCGAGTAACAAGTTTCAGGCAAATCTAATCCATTTTTAAAAAAACCATCAGCAATATTGGATCCGCCATTTTGTATTTTCTAAATCTGAATTTTGATTCGTAATCAGCGACCCTTAAAACCCCCGAGTAAAAATTTTCAAGTGAATCCAATTAGTTCTTAACAATTTTCTTCGCCCTATTGGAATTTATCCGCCATTTTGTGTCCGCCATTTTGAATTTTCAAAATCTGAGTTTTGATTTGTAATCAGCGACCCTGAAAACCCCCGAGTAACAAGTTCCAAGCGAATCGACAGATTTTCAAAAAATTTCGTCCGCCATTTTGTATCCGACATTTTGAATTTTTAAACTCTGACTTTGTTTTCGTCATCAGGGACATCAAAAACACTTAACTGTCTAATTTTAAAAAAATCTATCAAGTTTTGCGATTTTGTTCACATGGCTACAATTTTGTAAATAAAAATTCACTTTTGACGCCATTTTGTGTCCGCCATTTTGAATTTTTTTTTCGGAATTCCCCTATCTCATAGGGAATATATTTTTGACGCGTTATTTAGCACTTTTAGATGTATTCAAAGATGAATACATCTACTAAAATTGGAAAAACTAAAAAAAACATAAAAATTTAATGTTTTTTTTAAAAACATATGTAATTTGTTTATTTATAAATTTATAAAATTTTTTAGAACGCCATTCAAAAGAGTGGTTTCTGGGCAATAAGAAAATATTATTCCGGAATTTTTTCTGTTGAATTTTTATGTTAATATACAGTGTCAAAGTTTGGTCCAAAAAATTGTACATTTGGGTGTTAATGGATTAAAGTAATATTAAAATGAAAATAAAATGACCCACAACTTCAACACCTGATTACTTCAAAATTAATTTTTTTTGAAAAAAAATTTAAGGGGAAAAAGTGTACTCATATATCTACCAAAAATCATAGATAACTTGAAAATTGGAGACAAAAATTTTTCAAGTGGCCGGTTTCACTTATTTTGGCTCAAATTGAATAAGAGGATAACCACAAAAAATTAATCGGATAAAATAAAATTATTAATAACTTATATTGGATAAATTTATAATGTATTGGTATTTAGAAAATTAATTAAATTAATAAATAAAATGATTTAATTATATCCCACGTGAAAATGTTCTCGGGAATCGGTCCCGGAAAATTCCCGGTTCTTACTCCCGAGAAATTCCCGGTAAAATCTTTTGACATTTGTCTCCATATTTCTCAGAGAATTTAATCTCAAGAATAAAAATATACCACTATAAAATCTTCAGGATCGTATTCGTGATTGAGATGACTTTTTGTTTATTATAATAGTCACGTTAAGCATACAAATTGAAAGTCTACTATCAACATATTAAACGGATTTCGACACCTAAGTGAGAAAAATTAATGGGCATCATAACAATAGGGTTAAAGCACTAATTTTTTAAATTAGAATTTTTCCATTTAAGAAATAAGTAACTATTTACACATTTCCATTAAAAATTTTCTATTTTATTGAGTTTTTAAACAGTTTTCAATGAAAATTAGTATTATAAAGTAACCTTAATTTTTAATAAAATTGTAATAGCAAAAAATGTTTTAACTTTGAATTATTGTTATTATTGACATGAATAACAATTCAATTCGAGAATTTGTGTATTGCTTGGTTTCAAAACAATCACTTAATAAATAATTTTTGTTGAGATAAAACTCTTTAAAAATTTACTTTTATCCATTTACTTTTTTAATCCTATAATATAAAAAGCGTATATTTTTTAAAATAAAAAATATTAAATTAAAATTAAATTCGTTAAATCGTTAATTTTTATCAATGAAATTTTTCTTCTAGATTAAGCAATACACAAATTCTCGAATTGAATTCACGGTAAATCGTTAGGTATTAAAATTACACCAAAAAGGATTAAAATAAACCAATTTAGTGTTATTTTAATCCATTTTGGTGTTATTTTAATACCTAACGATTTACCGTGTTGTTATTCATGTAAATAATAACAATAATTCAAAGTTAAAACAATTTTTGCTATTATAATTTTATTAAAAATTAAGGTTATTTTATAATTCTAATTTTCATTGAAAACTGTTTAAAAACTCAATAAAATATAAAATTTTTAATGGAAATGTGTAAATAGTTACTTATTTCTTAAATGGGAAAATCCTAATTTAAAAAATTGGTGCTTAAACCCTTTTGTTATGATGCCCATTAATTTTTCTCACATAGGTGTCGAAATCCGTTTAATATGTTGATAGTAGACTTTCAATTTGTATGCTTAACGTGACTATCATAATAAACAAAAAGTCATCTCAATCACAAATACGATCCTGAAGATTTTATAGTGGTATATTTTTATTCTTGAGGTTAAATTCTCTGGGAAATATGGAGACAAATGTCAAAAGATTTTACCGGGAATTTCTCGGGAGTAAGTACCGGGAATTTCCCGGTAGTGACTCTCGGTAATTTCCCGGGACCGATTCCCGAGAACATTTTCACGTGGGATTTATTATTAAAAAAATTGCTTACGATTAATTAAAAGATTTAATATGAATAATTTAACGAATTAGATAATTAAATTAATTCAATAATTAATTTAATTAAAAAATATAACATTTATTAAATATATGTTATAACTTATTAAACAGAATACAGTCAGTAGTTTTATTTTAACACAGATAGACATTGTAATCATACACTTAATAATAATAATCCTTATAATCATTACTTATTTATTGTCCTCTGAAAATTGTAGTTTTATTATTGATCAATCTTATTCTTTGTTCTTTATCTTTTAAAATGGTCCTTTCATGTTTAAGACGTATATCCACATAAGTTTGGATAATTAAAAGTATTAATTGATTTCTGTGATCCATTAAAGGTTCTAGTTACAAAGACTGGTCACCGTTACTTAAAATTGTTGACGGGAATACTTTTAAAGTTTCTGTGATTATTTTTTAATTAATTTGTTTTAGAAACAAATTTGTTTGTTGGCGATTAATTTTTTCCACTCCTTTGCAAATGAAATTGACATCATCGGATGCAAAAATTAAACCTCCTCCATTTTTCAATTCTATTAATTTTTATTTTCCTTTACTCTGGCGACCAACTAAAGTTTCAGTGCAGGATTTACATTGTATTTTTGACTTCACAGATCGAACAACTGCTCCAGCAATATATTGTACGACTTCTTCAGCATATTCGGAATTTAAACTATGACTATTTTTATAATTGTGTTCGAAAATATTATAATTATTATTAGGAAAAAAATCGCTAACTTTAATTGTTTCCTTATTTTGTGTTTCATTTTTCTCATTAGTTTTTGCACGATTTTCTTCAGATTCACCAATGAGAAAAGTTTCATCTAAAGGCGAACAACTTGCGTTTGTGGAAATGATTATGTTAGAATTATTAATAACAATGTTTTTATAAGCATACTATCTTTCGATAGGCTGTATAGATTTTTTAAACAAATAATAAATCCAACGAAGCCAGTATTTACCGAGGCACTTTCTATCACAGATTTACGCGTAGTTACAGATTTTTTGACAATATTGTTACTAATACAGTCTTTTTCCCTTACTAGCACGGGGACATTAATTTTTGAATTTTCAATATACTCTATGTTCTCGTCAATTTTTTTTTAATTGTTCTAAAGAAGATTTACAAATACTTAGTCGACCCGGAGTTTTACAGAATTTGTTTTGAACGTTCAACAGATCAAAAATGTCGTTAAATTTTTTGCAAAAATTGGCTGTTGCCGTCGTATTTTTAAAAGTATTACCCTTCAGGACATTTTCTAAAAATGTCAAAGCACATGATGTGCTATTACTTAAAACTTATGCAGCTAAAAAAACCTTTATTTTTTCATTACTAAAAGTCACATGTCGTTTTTTAATTTTACATGTGCAATGAAGATTTTCATTTTCTATTTGTACTTTTTGATAAATTCCCAGTCTATAAAGCCATTTCCCTTATGAATAAAAGGACCTTTTGCGGCAAAATGGTTTCTTGCTAATTTTAAGCAATGACAAGGATCATAAAATATGTACACCGGATTTGAAGAAACAGGGTGATTGAAGTATGGTTTAAAGTTTTCTTTATCATTATAATTTAAATTTGTCCCCAATTTTTCGCAAGAAATTCTATGGCTTCTATCACCATCAAAAGTGACACTCACAACTTGAATATTGTTTTTATGTAGTTTCTCTAACAAATCTCGTAACAGAATAGCTTTTTGTCCTACCTGCACGGAAAGTTTGTAATTTCGGGCACTTAGAGCGGGCGCAAAGTAACTCATTACCACCCAGGGGTAGGTGAAGCGGGCGCAAAATATTTTGCGCCCGCTTCCCCTACCTTCGAGCAGGCAGAAGAGTATTTTGCGCCCACATGTTAATTATTCGATTTTCTTCATTAAAATGTGATATTTTCGAGGTTTTTTTATGTTGACTATAAAAATGCAAACATTTTCAACTTGTTTTATTTTGTCTAGAAAAATGTGCAATTTTTTCGATTTTCTTTAAAAAAAATTACAACACATTTGGTTTTGTTCACATTTCGGTTAAAAAAATTGGCAATTACTATATTTTCAAAATACATTGTTGTCTTATTTCTATATTAAAACTTGTATCATTATAGACTTCAAAGAGTTCTAGTTATATAGAGTTCAATTTTTAACTAATATGAGCGTTTAACCGTTCGTGCCCTCAATGACATACTTTCCCTGCAGTTTGGACAAAAAATTATGTTAGCATCATGGGCGCAAAGGTGATTTCGCCATCGTCGCAATCACCTATTTTGCGCCCTTGATACGAAAATAACTATTCATGTTCCGTTTAGTGAGCTTATTAAGTAACTAGCTGTCGTACCCGTCTTCGACCGATTTTAATTTCTACCAATACATATATAACAGTTTGTCTACCAATCTGGATAACCAGAAAATAATTGGGAATTTATATTGACAGGAAAAAAAATAATTGGTTATAATTAACTGTTACAGTAGGAAAATGCTTGGGGAGAGTCTCCAGTTGTGAGACGGGTTTTATTTTTGACCCGTAAATTGTAAACAGGTAAACGGAATTGCAAATAAAATACACTATTCGAGAGATAACAGAAATACGCAACTTTTATTAAAAGAAAGTATAGTGTTTCGATGAACTCAAGACATTTTACGATACATTTTCGGAGCACATCGCTTTTAAAAAAAATGTCTCCAGTTGTAAGACACTCATTAAAAATTGCTAAACTTTAATAAGTTTGATATAAAACGTTATGTTTAGTGGAAATAATTAAATATATTAATAATATATTATTATATACTAAATAATAATATTTATTCGCCAAAATATGACTATAAAATAAACACAATTAAATAGCTTCAACAAGAGCATTAAAATTGATTTCTTCTGAATCAATTGACTTTTTTCCACTTGACATGCCCAAAATAACTGGGAAAAAAGTCAAAACAATATTTAAATAGTATGCCTGCAAAGTCGTATTTTTTATGGCTGTCGAGACTGTCTCACAACTGGTGATATGCTGTGTCTCACACCGAGAAATTGGCGCTATTTTGAAAAAGGAAAAGTAAATTATTTTCAACCGTAGATTGGTACAATGCAAAATTACATCACAAAATATAGGGAAAACACTGAAAGAAAATGCATTACATTTACCTTTTCCAATTAATTAACTTGGAAAAAAGTACATTGCATTTATTGAAAAAACATTTTTTTGTTGATTATCACACCCAGTGTTGGTATTTAACAAAAACAGTTTATATATCCGTTTCGGCGTACACGAAAAAGTTAGCTCATATAAAAAGAAATGTTTTTATATAAACTAATCGGCTTTTTAATATTGCGTGTTAAAAAAAATTGACTGTCTCACAACTGGAGACTCTCCCCTACTATTTGAATCAGGGACTAACATTTTATTATCAAATCAGTTAATTTTAAATGATTTAAATGCAGAGAACAATATTTGTTAATTTGTGCGAATTACCTAATATAATAAAAATGTTTTATAAGAAAATTACTGGTTTAGCTTGTCCTAGTTTTTCTCGGTCACATTAAATTCTCGGATATTTCCCGTATTTCCTGGTATTAGTTATATTTTTCTTGATTTTTGACATTAAAACCATTTATAAACAGATATTTTGAAAGTCTTCCATTAAAAAATGTGAAATTTTTAATTTTTTAAAAATATTTTTATATTTATATCTTAGTTATAGGATAGTATCTTTTGCAAAATTATGCTAAAATGTGCCTTAACAACATGTAATACTCGTGTATAAAAAGTTTTAAAGCAATCCATGAAAAAATGTAAAATTTTGATTTTTTCGATTTTTTGAAAATATTAAATATCTGCCGTTCTAATTAATATTTTTTAAATCCATAAATTGAAACACCTGCCTTGTGTCAATATTTACCAATGTGCCAAATTTAGTTTAAATCGGTTAACGCGTTTTTGTGTGATTGGGGTACAAAGATTTTGTGACAGACAAACATATACCTATAAACTCGTACATAAATAAATACACACATTAAAATTTTTAAGATTATTTCTGGATTCCTTTATGTGAATAACAACTATTTATGATAAAATTTTGAAGTTTGAAGCAATGTACAGACAGGCGTCTGATTTTATTAATTAGGATTAAATAGAAATATTAATTGGAATTAAAAATTATAATTTTTTCGTTTTTTTGGATTTTTCCAAAACATTTTTATACTTACATTTTAGATATGGAATAGTATTTTTTGCAAAAATATGCTAAAATGTAACTAAATAACGTGTAAAACTTAATTATTATGACAAATTTGGTTCAAATCGGTGAACGCGTTTTTCTGTGATTGGGGTACAAAAGTTTTGTGACATACATACATACATTAAAATTTTTAAGATTACTTCTGGAATCATTGATGTCAATAACAATTATTTATGCTAAAATTTTAAAGTTTGAAGCAATGTACAGACAGACATCTGATTTTATTAATAAGGATGAGCTACGGGAGCTTTAAAGCCTCCGTTTATATTTACTAACATGAAAACAATTGCTTTACTAGCAACTTTATTTTTATCTGCATTAGATTCATTTAATTGACAACTGTGTTGCTTTATATGGATCTCATCGAACGTTAAATTAAAAACAAGTTGTTTGCCTTTTTTTAATTCGCATTTCACAATGTTCGAAATTTTTTAAATAATATCTTCTGAAACTACTGGCTTATATTCTTTAGAGCAGAACCATTTGTTTAAACGTTTGGGTGCAACGTAAGCAATTCAAAAAATCTTTTCCTAACTGATTCATATGTAGCTGGAGAATGAAAATGCAGGGTTTTGGGAAAATTTTTTAGGCTTGAAGGAAAAGGAGCTGTATGTTTTGGATTTTTCATGCGAGCAAGAAATTCTTGAACATGAGGTGGTATATCCTACAAAAAATTTTTGAATTTTAGTATGTAATTTATATTTATTCATAAAAAATCAATTTTGTTTATTTTATTTAATCTCTTTCTTATATAATATTTTATAAAGTTAAAAATATTGTAAAAATGACAAATTTTAAAATTGATGTTTATTTTTAAACCTTTATAAAATAGGTTTAATTTCAATAATGCAAGTTAATTCTTTTTCATAAAAAAAATAAAAAAATAAATTCCAATAAGTTAATTAAAAAAGTTGATTATTTCATAGATGTATAACTTCGTTCTATAATATGTACAACAAAAATTAATTTACTAAAAAATTACTAAACTTCTATTCACTTTAAAATTAATAAACAACATTTTTGTCAATTTTCAAACAATTTACCTTTAAATATTTTGCAGCATTAAATTCTTGCTTTTCTTTTAGTTGTTTAACAACATTTTTTAGTGAATTTATTTTTCTATTTTAACGATAGTGTTCACTATATGTATTATTCTTCTTCAAATTTTGTTGAGTCTTACAAACTTTTCCCACGTTTCATCTGAAGCAAAATCTGTTCGAGAAATATATTTTGTTTTGAAATCATGGATAAAACGGATTCTTTTTGCTGGTCGAGCATCCGTGGACGGTGAACGTGGTCTAAAAATGTAAAAATTTTAATTGTTGTCAATTCACTGCTATAAAATTGATTTTGTAAACAAATACCAAATAGATAACTTTATTTCTAAATATTTTACCTTTTTCTAGAATTCTTCTTACTGATGGACTTCTTTGATTGTTTATTATTTTTCGTAGTTTCTTCAAGACAATTTTCACTCGGCGATTCTAACAATTTAAAACATTCGTTATCAGATACAATGCAATCTTTATTGTTTCCTTTATTTTTTATATCGTCTTCGCTCTCTTATAAAATGCAATCATTATTATTCCATTTATTTTTTATATTGTCTTCATTCTCTAACTCTATGCTCTCTAATATACTTCCATCCACAACATCTTCGGTAGCACTCTCCAATTTATTTTCCTTTATAACTGAATTAAGACTTTCTGATTCTCCACTTATCATTATATGCGGCGCTACATGAGATCGCAAAACTCTTTTCAGAGTCATGTGGTTTGGAAAAAAGAAATCTTCTTTTCCTTAAAGTGGTCATTGCAAACTGTAGCAATTTTGAAATTTGGTAATTTTGTTAAATGGAGAACATCTAACCATTTTTGTCTCACTTGAAGATCTCTTGGGAATCTATTTTTTAATATAAAAAATTTATGTTAATATGAACAAAAATACTATATATAATTTTGAGGTTATAAATAAAAATTATAAAAAACTTATAAAAAAAATTCATGTTAATATGAACAATTTATACTATATATATATATATATATATATATATATATATATATATATATATATATATAATTTTGAGGTTATGAATAAATATGCATGTAGAACATAAGATATTATTGATTCTTACTGGTGAAAAGTTGTGCCATTGCTGTTTGTCACTCAGCTATAAATCTTATAATCTGCAATCTTTACATATTAACATACTTTCAATCATATATACTAATAATATGTTTAAATACAATGTTTACAGAAAATCCTTCAAAGCTGATAATATATGATGGAAGAGGTGTTGAAGTAAGAGGAATTAGTGGTCCATTTCTGGAAGGATATAATCTTGTTTTGATTTGTAAAGTATTTGGAGGTAAGTTCAATTTTTCATATGTACACTAATGGATTTTAATAAAATTAAAAAACAACTTATAAAAGTAAACAAAACTCTACTTCATCGTAACACTTTCCAAATAAACAATTTATGAAACGTTAATAAGCAAGTGCTATTTTTATTTTTAATAACAAAAAACAAATTTAGTTTTTTGTGTACAATAAATAAGAAAATGCTATATTGATATTACAACGTGGTAGTCCTAAAATCAGCATAGTTGAGCTCCAGTACTTTCGTGGGACAAAAAGAGATAAAATATTAAAAATTTAAATTTTAAGGAACTTGCGATTATTATCCAGAAAACTAGGCCACCAGGCTGATCCTGTGATAATCGACAACAAAAGACAAAAAATATATTTTAAAACCGCGGAATTTCGAAGTATTTACACAACAACATTAGATAATATTAGAAAAATGGTAGAATTAAATCAAAAACAAAGGAAAATTTGTTAGTTTACTATGTCATCTTGTTCGTGAACGAAGGGTTTTGAGAGAAAAAAGTTTTGTAGAAATGGCAAATGATTTTCACCAAAATTCGAATTTTTCGGTTTTTAAAAACTGGTTTTTTGAACGAAAAAAATATAAATTTTGGTCCAAATTAAAGTTCCTTTGTTCACGAACTAGCTATTATATTTATAAAAATCCTGTAAGTTACAATCTGATAGCTTCAGCGGTTATGGAGAAATCATGCACACCGTAACAGTAGTTTTAAAAAAACACGATTCAGAGATAATAGCGTTTAAAGTTAGGTTCTAACCTATGAGAAGTACCGCGTTAAAAATATTAATAACTTGGGTTCTAACCCACCGATTTCAATAAAAATTTGAATAAACATTCTCGAAAATATATACTTTTAAAATAAACTATAAATTTTTTTTCGATTTTTTGAGTCCCAAAAAGATATGTAACCCCTTAAGTAAAGTATCACAGCAGTGGTGCGACACTGCTGTAATAACGGGATGATATAATAATCAGTACTGGCTTTCCAACTCTGATACGGTACTCACTGCCGGTATAGGCGCAGCAGTGACGGAATAATGGCGCAGTTCTGTTAAAATATTACTATAGTTTTTTATTTTTTGTTATAAAAGCAGAAAATATAACTAATTAATAACGCAAAATATTTATGTATATTATTGAAAGTAATTTTCTTATTAGACATTACTTTTTTAAGACTAAATAAAGATTCCAAGTGTACTGATAGATGTTTTGATAATGAATAAAAATAATTAACATAAATAAAAATCAATACTATGCAATTATAATGTAATTAAAATTCAGTTTTCCGATTGAATTAAAATTCAAAACTTCAGAAATAGCAAATATAGAATATATTTGTTGGCATCTTATTGTCTCTCAAACAGGATTCGATAAAATGTTCAAATAAGCAATAAAGTTCAAGGTTTTTCCATACAAATACCTTTGTTATTTAAAATTTTTTACAAAAATTATAGTAATCTTATAATTTAGGATGTTATAAATTTTCTAAATACTTTTATTCATATTAGAACCAAACGGCGCGCGCCCACTTCTGATCCTTTAAGACAAACGAAAACCTTAATTTAAGAACACAATAATTATGCAAGATAATTTCACTACTTGTGATTTTTTCATTAGTTTAATATAACTTTCATTTTTTTACATATATTATATTATAATGTCAAAGATGCTTTTGTTGGGGCAAAGGTGCCATGTAAGACTAAGATGTTAATTTTAAAATATCTCCTTTATTTCCTGTCGTAACTAAAATTTAGTTTTAATGCATTCAGACCAACTGATTAAAAAAAGAGAAACCTAAGAATATAAAATATTTTACAAAATATAAAAAAAATTGTTTCGCAAAAATAAAATGATAATTTTTCTGAAAGAACTGGTGTGGTGTTTCAGTTTAATTTTATATCTAAATATTTAAAATTAAAAGTGAAAAAAAGTTTGTTATGTGGGGCAAAGAAAATATTGAAAATTATTTGGTTAACAAAAATTAGATATTCGGACTTTCTATTTATTACTATTTATTAATTGAGGAGCAAGTTTTCAAAAGCTCATAAATCCATTTTTTAAAAAAATTGAGATAAACATAAATTTAATATTTTAAGGACCTCAAAAATCGATCTGTCACTGTTGAATTTAAGAAAAAAATTTTATTAACAACGAATTTTTATTTTAAAAACATTTTGACATAACCAAGATGACTTATAATATTTATGTTTTTGATTAGAAAAAATTTACCAAAATCTTTAAAACACTTAATTATAATAATGTTTAATTAAAACCAGAACATCTTAAATATAAAAACATTGTTGTGAAAATAAATTAATACAAATTTTTTATTTTAAAATTAACTCTATTGGTTATGTGGGGAAAGTCATTTGTTTCATTTTCTCGAAATAAGAAATTATGGATTTATCAAGCTTTGAAAACTTGCTCCTCAATTCAACGTCACTTAAATAATTTTTAAAAAATTATTGTTGTACATTAAATTTAAATAATTCATATAAATATTAAAAAATCCATTTAAAACCTGAATAAGAATGACAACCTGAGCATTTAAGTTATCTTATAGCGGGAACGTGAAATAAATAGTGCGAATAGCAGCAACGCACCTAGAAACAGTAAGAAATTAAGTTCCGCGATACACATTATCTTTTGATGTAACGAATTTTTAAGAACACAATCTAAAAAAGAAGTCCTTCTTACAATGAGTAAAATGATTCGGAAGTGTAAAAGTAGTGTAGAATTTAAGTTTTAAAAGGAAACTTATTTTTTCCTATTGCTTTGGACATTAAAATTGATTGTCTTAGTTTAATTAAGTGATTATTTTGATTAAAAAATTGTGGTGACTGCCATAAAAAGTTGCAAGTTACCATGCGTGGACCACTGTTTATAATCATGAGTAGACTGCAAACATTGCGACACACACATGGTCTGAAACTGCATAAGCGTAAATTTTGAATTAATACACTCAGATGCATTAATTCTGTCTTTCCGATTTAAAGGAATTTTGAAAATTCGTGTCATTTCTATAAAATATTCTTAGTTCGTGACATATGAATGTTCTCATATGTCATGAACTGAAAACATTTTGTCAGAAATCTTACGACTTTGCAAAATGCCGTCAAACCGGAAGGACAGAATTAATGCATCTGAGTGTACATCAAAAATATTAAATTTTTTCTTACAAATGGTGGACTCCACATCAATTCAACACACTTATTTCCATGACTTGTTGGGATTTGGCTGTACTTTTGTAAATTTATTACATTTATAGTGATAAACAACTCCACCAAATTTTTTTTTTTTAATTTTGAAAATTACCAAAAAAAATGGCATTTTCAAAATTTTTGTTTTTTTCAAAGTGCTATAACTTTGGTTTTAATTAACCGATTTTGGATTTTAAGAAAAGGAATTCTTGGTTTCAAGTATATTTTAAGATACAATTAACATAAATAAGAAAAGTTCAAAAAAATTTTTTTTTGAAATGTTTAAAAATTAAAAATCCGATTTTGAAAAAACATTATCTTCGATTTTTTTCAAAATCTTACTAAATGTTAGGGCAAATGTGATTTACATGTCCTATAATTTTCATCTTGGGATCTCGAAGGGATTCGGAGTAAAAAAATAAAACGTAACAACAAATTACGAACATATGAGGCAAAATTCCTCAACTGCTCAGGTAAAAAAATGAATTTTCTCTAAACTTTGCTAAAATGTTACTATTATTAGTAGAAGTTTAAATATTAACTTTTTTGAATTTGATAAAATATTTTCTGTCAATTTAACCTTGAAATTCATGGTCAAATTCTTAATTTCAATACACAGTAGAACCCGGTTATTACGATTTTCCGCTTAAGAGGTTCATTTATGGTGGTCCCTGCAATTAAAGACATACATTGTATATCCCACCTAATACGTTTTCACGCATAAGACGCATTCTTAGTACGGTCCCTACAGAATCGAATTAACCAAGTTCTACTGTATCTCAAAAACAGTGTTTTTTATTTTTTCGTAACCTAGCCCAATCGAAAGCTTACCTTTTTTCATATGAGTCATGTAAAAATCAGAGTGGGACATTGGAACTTTTTGAAGAAATTAATTATAAATCATTATTTTCTATGTAAAATAATGATAAATTATTATTTTTCTCAAAAATTGTCATGGTGCCACTCTGATTTTTACATAGCTCATAGAAGAAGGGTTACCATCTTATAGCCCGTGAAAACCCCTTTAAAAATCACTATTCATACTTTCAATTTGATTAATTTTACTTATCAATATATTAAATCGAAAAAAATATGTTTTCAAAAAAATTAAAATTTTGAAACTCCATAAATTAAAAAATATTTTATTAAATTAAAAAAAATTAATATTTACACTTCTACTAAGAATAGTAACATTTTAGCAAGGTTTAGAGAAAAATCATTTTTTTACCTGGGCAGTTGAGGAATTTTGCCTCATATGTTCGTAATTTGTGGTGACGTTTTATTTTTTTACTCCGAAAACCTTTGAGATCCCAACATGAAAATTACAGAACATGTAAAGCACATTTGCCCTAACATTTAGTAAAATTTTGAAATAAATCGAAGATAATGTTTTTTCAAAAATGGATTTTTAATTTTTCAAAATTACAAAAAAAAAATTTTTGAATTTTTCTTTTTTATATTAATTGTATCTTAAAATATACCTAAAACCAAAGAAATCCTTTTTTTAAAATCCAAAAGCGGTTAATTAGAACTAAAGTTATAGGACTTTTAAAAAAAAGATAATACTTTACAAAAGTACAGCCAAATCCCAACAAGTCATGAAAATAAGTGTGTTAAACTGACGTGAATTCCACCAAATGAGAAAAATCAAAGCCATTATGGTATAAACACTTGTCTAGGGATCTATACTAAAGCTTGAAATACTCAAGGTGACATTACCCTATGTTGTTAACCTTATATTTCGAAAATATTATACTAATAAATATCACTTGGTTATTTTTTAAGGCTTATAAATGTTTTCTTTTAGAAATACAGTGAACCCCTATTTATTTGAACATGGCCCACGCAATTCGAAACGAAGTGTCGCGTTCACTTGTATGGTCGACATAACCTATGTTGGTGACGTAATTCGATAAATTGACGTGATTGGTTGGTTTTGTTTGAACTCAGCCAATGGGAATCTAAGTATCTTTCCATTGGTCGCGTACTGCGCATAAGCTAAAATAAGTAGGGTTAGGGCTGATTCAAACTGAAAATAACTGAAGCAAAAGCGGATTCAAATAAACGCGACTTTAAGCAAACGAAACTTTAAATAAGTGGGGTTTCAGTGTATAAGCGAAAAAAGATAATTCTGTATTTTTGGAGTTTGGCAAACTACGGGAGAGTATAGCAAAGTATGGTAGAACTAAAAAATATTTTGTTTAAAAATATTATCCCTGAAAATAAAAATTCTGAATTTTTGGAGTTCGGAAAAATACGGGAAAATACAGAAAAGTATGGGAGATTTAAAATAAAGTTTTTTTGCGAAATATTAGGTCTAACAATTGAAATTCTTTCTCTTTAGAGTTTGGTAAAGTACGGAAAAATACAACAAAGTATGTAAGATTTAAAAAATTGGACAAGTACGACTTGAACTTGCACTGCAATGGCGGGTTCCGTACACAAATATTAACCCTTTAACGCCGGGAAGGACACACATTTTACTCGACATTTAGAGCCATCGTTCTTAACGATTTCGTAAGTTAAAAATTTGGTAGGTATCCATCCCTATAGAGTTTTTATCGCTCTTTCAAAATCTAAAGATCAAATTTAAAAAAACTTTAATTTGAGAAAGTTGTGAACATTTTTTCGACAAAAAACTGAAAAATTTTTACTTTTTTTTTAAAAATGAATTTTTTTAAGGTAGCAAGTAAGAATGCATGCGTCAAAACTACAAATATCGCGTCCGCAAAAACCAACCTTCAATATGGTGAAATGTACGTTTAAAAATGTTAAAATGGCGATAGAAGACATTTTTTTTAAATAAACATCAAAGTCTAGTGTACGAATTTAAAAAAAATTGAATATTCTTGTCACTTTATATTTAGGGGTTTTTGAGGTTGCTGATTACGAATGTGATATTAGTTTTTCAAAATTCAAAATGGCAGATCCAATATGGCGACCGTAAAATTAAAAAAATCATTAGATTCTGTTGAAATTTGTTACTTAAGGGTTTTTGCCATTGCTCGTTACGAATCTGATATTAGTTTTTCAAAATACAAAATGTCGGATCCAATATGGCGATTGAATTACGTCGTTAAAAAACATTAACATTTTTTGTGGATTAAGAAGGTGATATTTTTTTATATGTTCTTGAAACAAAAGTAATATACAAAATTTGGAAACTTTTACTTTTAAGACAATCCTATCAATTATAGATTTTACTAAAAACCATGTTTTGCCTGTCATATTAATTCTACTATTTCAAATTTACAATATTTCACATCAGAGTTTAAGTTACAAATTTCAACAAAATCCAACGATTTTTAAAATTTACGATCGTTATATTGGATCCTCCATTTTGAATTTTGGAGAACTAATGTCAGATTCGTAATCAGCGACGCCGCAAACCCCTGAGTAGGAGGTTTCAAACATATTTTGTCAAATTTAAGAAATATATTCCGCCAAATTGGATCCGCCATATTGAATTTTGAAAAACTAATATTAGATTCGTGATCAGCAACCGCAAAAACCCCCAAGCAACAAATATCAAAAGAATCTAACGACTTTTTAATTTTACGACCGCCATATTGAATCCGCCATTTTGAATTTTGAAAAACTAATATCACGTTCGTAATCAGCAACCTCAAAAACCCCTAAATACAAAGTGACAAGATTATTCAAATTTTTTTTAAATTCGTACACTAGACTTTGATGTTTATTTTAAAAAAATGTCTTCTATCGACATTTTGAAGCCGCCATTTTAAAATTTTTAAACGTACATTTTGCCATATTGAAGGTTGGTTTTTGCGGACGCGGTATTTGTAGTTTTGTCGCATGCATTCTTACTTGCTACCTTAAAAAAATTAATTTTTTCAAAAAAAAAGTAAAAATTTTTCAGTTTTTTGTCAAAAAAATGTTCACAACTTTCTCAAATTAAAGTTTTTTTTAAATTTGATCTTCAGATTTTGAAAGAGCGATAAAAACTCTATAGGGATGGATACCTACCAAATTTTTAACTTACGAAATCGTTAAGAACGATGGCTCTGAAAGTCGAGTAAAATATGTGTCCTTCCCGGCGTTAAAGGGTTAAAACAATACTTTGTGTACGGAACCCGCCATTGCAGTGTGAGGTCAACTCACACTTGTCCAATTTTTTTTAATTTTAGTTAACAATTTTTTCTAAGAGTTTTTAATATATTTCTTGTGATTGTTAAGATTATAGTCTTTAAACCTGGTGATTTGGCAACCATGTAAAATAATTTCAATTATAAATCAGCCCAAGTATATAAAATGTTGCGACGCAGTAACGCCATGTCTGGTGATATTTGACACTCTGATGACGTTCCGAGAATGCTTTAACTAAGGAATGCTTATAATAATAAATAAGAGGGACAAAAGAAATTATTGTTTTCCCTTCTCCTTCTATAAAACAATAATCACTATAAATAATTATTAATAATTGTAACGGCGCAATCAATGCTGCCGCCTCGAACCTCGCGGCAAAATACAAATAATAAATATGAAATTTTGTATTTTGAAAAACATAAATAAGGCATTGTTGCTGCCAAATAACGTAAATGAATCCAATCTATTAATTTCAAAATTTTATGTTAATAGTTGAATGTGTGAGCGCGATTTTAAAATATAAAAATATCGACTAAGAATTACATTAAGAGGTTGTACGTTCGCAGGAGTGGTCGGCGGCAACACACACAGCTGCGCAACCACTGGTTATAAGCACCAACACACTCACTAACTCCATGCTACGGGCACTAACACAAGCGCGCTATGCTTGTCTTTAATCGCTACCTTGTGCGTAGAACTTTCCTTTCCCCTCAAGGCCCATAAGCTGCGGAGCACAGCTTCAAAAGAAACGCACGTGCGTTACAGCTGACGCAAACTACAAGGCTTGCATGCCTTATGACACTTGAACTTAAGAATCAAGTCAGATGCACATAGAAACAACTCAACAATAGTTAAACATTTTGTTGTAAACATGGTTGTTACAACAAAATGCCGGAGGACATTAGGTTATATATATATATATATATATATATTACTCAATATGCAAATTTGTATACAAGCAACCTATAAAAAGTAGGAACAATATAATCACAATAAATAAATTATATGCACTATAGTAACTAAGATGAATTATAATTTTATTAATTAAACAATATTATTATTATTTAAATTCTTAATTATTTCAAAAAATAATGTCGCAAAAAGTATCATATTAACAGACCGTTTCCGTTCTCACGGACCTACCGTGAGATCCAAAACGTCAGCAAAAATGTATAGACCAATGGGCCCACGATTTTCTTATACTCCTTACTCCTACTACCTAAAATTTTCCGTCTTCCACACTTTTTGCACTAAAGGTAAGGGTTAAAGGCTTGTCGCGAAATTTCAATCATCGCAGTACGAATTCTCGCTTCTTCTTGAAGACACCTCTCCTGGGTCTAACCCGGCAAGTGTTTTGAGACAGAGAAATTTCGCGAAAAAGGCCCGTCCGCGAGCCGGATCCCGAATTTCATAATTTAGGGCAGACGTTAAAATTCTCAAATTCTCCGAGCCGGTGGAGTCCAGTGCGAGCTGATTTTGAAGAGATTCTGAAATTATTAATGTAATTAATAATTCTGAAATCTCGTTATTTATAACTGGCCGGTTGCATAGATATTGCCCGCGTCCGTCTCAAATATCGGTGGCCCACGAGCGCGATTAAAACTAATTATCGAATTATCGGTTGCATAGATGTTGCCCGGACTAATTCGGTAAAAGTAGATCCGCAGTGAGTTTTACACAGTTGTGTGAGACGGCCGGTTGCATGGATATTGCCCGCGTCCACTCACCACAAGTGCAATCTCGCAACCAAAAGAAAATTGCGTGTATTAGACGTCGCGATTTTCAGTAAAAGTAAAAGCAATAGTTATTTTCGTATCAAGGGCGCAAAATAGGTGATTGCGACGATGGCGAAATGAAGGGACCGAGGGGTCCCCAAGGTCCCGAAATTTCGCCAGAATTGTAATCACCTTTGCGCCCATGATGCTAACATAATTTTTTGTACAAACTGCACGGAAAGTATGTCATTGACGGCACGAACGATTCAACGCTCATATTAGTTAAAAATTAAACTCTATATAAATGTTAACTCTTTGAAGTCTATAATGATACAAGTTTTAATATAGAAATAAGACAACAATGTATTCTGGAAATATAGTAATTGCCAATTTTTATAACCGAAATGTGAACAAAACCAAATGTGTCATAATTTTTTTGAGAGAAAATCGAAAAAAATTGCACATTTTTCTAGACAAAATAAAACAATTTGAAAATGTTTGCATTTTTATAGTCAACATAAAAAAACTCGAAAATATCACATTTTAATGAAGAAAATCGAATAATTAACATGTGGGCGCAAAATACTCTTCTGCCTGCTCGAAGGTAGGGAAAGCGGGCGTAAAATATTTTACGCCCGCTTCCCCTACCCCTCGGTGGTAATGAGTTACTTTGCGCCCGCTCTAAGTGCCCGAAATGACATACTTTCCGTGCAGGTAGGACAAAAAAGAATTTTCGATCGACGGAGGTTTGTGATTCGAAATAGGAATAACTCCGCCGGTAGTTTGTAAGTAAATAAGTATCGTTTCAGTCACATATTCTAACACACACACACACTTTCTATTTGTAATACACTATAACCATACTGTATTCAAAAGGTATTTTACTGTTTAAAAATAAATCATGTATTCGTAAAATCAATTTCTTTACTTACCTAACTAAACCTAAAATTCAAATCATTTTTAAAATAGTGCATGTAACGAATCAGAAGGCAACTTTTAAAAGTAGGATAACGTCCCCACAAATTAAACAAGGTCCTTTGGACCTTGGCAGCTTGGAGCCTCCCCAAATAAGAATTTAGAGCCATCTCAAAAGCTCAATATTTAAATCAATAAATTCTCTTTTGTAACAGTGATCAGATTGTAAAATTATACTAATGAACCCATTTTTAGTTAATTATATCAAATAATGTAGAAATTAGAAAAAAAAATTTTTTTGCTTAAAAATTTTTTTAAATTTTTTAAAAGATTTTTTGATATATTTGTGTGATATTAAAATACACTAGAATGCCAAATTTTAGCCCTCCATGTTGAATAGTTTAGAAGTTAAGGGGGGAATGGTCACTTTTTGTGCATTTTTTTCAAAAAATCTTGTTATTTCCTTGACAACGCTATAGCCATCACCCTTAAATCACATTTTCTATATTTTTCCTGTAATCAACATGTAAAAATACGTATCTGTACCAAATTTGAGCTCTTTAGGTCAAAAAGTTTAGCCGCTAGGGGGGGGGACACGATTTGGCTACGGACACAAGAGTCTTACCATTAGGGTTCCGTCGGTACACTGAAGGTGTACGGCACTCTAAAAAGAACATTTTTATAAAAAAAGAACATTTTTATCTCTTTTCATTTATGAAAGGACAGAGTCTCGTCTTGCATCACTAGTTTTTCTCGGTCACATTAAATTCTCGGATATTTCCCGTTATTCCCGGTTGGTAGACACCCTAACTTTAGTCTTTACATTTGCTCAAAACATCTTTAAAAGAAAAATGTAGAATTAAAATAAAAAACTTTATAACATTTACATTTTTACCTAGTGTAGCATATTGCTTATATTGTATCTCATGTAACTTACAATTCTTGACATCCTGCAATACCATTTTAATAACAAAAAATTTTATTTTTACTGTTTCTGAAATTCTTGAAAGTAGATAATATTGGATAAATTGGATGAATTGTATTATTTTGACGTTTAAATCTTAATCAAAGATTCTAAACATACTAGGGGACACCGGGGTTACTTGGCGCACTTTTTACTCTTTGTTGTTTAACTAAAATATTTTTGCTTTTTTTAAATTCCTATTGCACGGAAAACTTACTGTAACATCTCAGCTTCAATTTAAAACAAAAAAAATTACAATCTATTTGATAGTTTTTATTTTACTTTTATTTATTTTATTTATTAAAATAAATAATAATAATAATAATTATAATAATAATAATAATTTATTTATTAATTTTTTTATTTATTATTTTTATTTATTTATTATTTTTTTTTATTTGTTTTTATTTTTATTTTTTTTACTTTATTCAAAGCTATGTAAAATGCGCCAAGCAACCCCAGGCCGGGGTTGCTTGGCGCACGACCCGGGGTTACTTGGCGCATGACTGAAATTAATTAATTTATACGATTAAAAGATGAAACATTATGTGATATAGTAAAATAAGTTTTTTACTGTCATTTTACAATAAAAAAATTTTGAAAAGGATCATATTTAATTACAATGAAGAACATTTTTGTGTAATCGTAAAATTATAGAAAACTTTTATAAAATATATGCTGCAAATTTTTAAAAAACGCACCCTTCACTAAAATTTTTAAAAAAACTAATTATATTTTTAATAAAGAAATAATAATTTATAAAATTTTAACATTTGAGATTTTTTATGGTATATAACACTGTAGATGTAGTAGATTAGAACCGCGCCAAGTAACCCCGGAGGTACTTTTTATATATTTATAAAGTTTTTATTAATAACATTAATAAAAATCAAAGATTCTTTATTGTCCCTAGAAAACAAATAGTTAGAGCTAAAAACTTGATATTTGAGCCTTATTTTAAATCATTTCTTAAAAAGATATAACAAAAAAATGAGGAGGTCAAAAATTTACTTTCGAGCACCAAAATCAATTATTTAAATCTATACGCCACAATAATTAATAAATAAAAATGAAACTTTGTACAAACTTAGAGTTCATTAAGTACTTGAACTTGAGTGGAGAGAAGAAATTATTCAACTCAAAATTTTTGAAAAAAGTCGAGTGCGCCAAGCAACCCCTGCGCCAAGTAGCCCCGGTCTCCCCTACTGACTTAAGTTTAGTAGTAAATAGTATCAGTGATATTTTTTTCAATTTCTGACATTAAAACCATTTTTAAACATATATTTTAAAAGCTTTCCATTAAAAAATGTGTAATTTCCCATTTTTTGAAAATATTTTTATACTTACATATTGGTTATAAGGCATTATTTTTGGTAAAATTATCTTGAATAATGACTAAATAACATGTTATACTCAATTATAGAAAGTTTAAATGCAATACATTAAAAATGTATTAAAAATTTCGATATTTTAAGAACATTTTTTTATTAACATCTAAGTTATAGGACACAATTTTTTTGAAAAATTATGTTAAAGTTTGACCAAATAACATGTAACAAACAATTATAGATCATTTAAAAGCAATTCACTCAAAAATCTAAAATTTGAAAAATTTCGATTTTTAAAATTTATTGAAAACATTTTTATACTAACATCTTGGTTATAAGACATTATTTTTGCCAAATTATTCTAAAATATGACTAAATAACATGTTATACTCAATTATAGAAAGTTTAAAACCATTTGGAAAAAAATGTAGAATTCGAAAAGTTTTGATTTTTTGAAAAAATTGAACAACTCCAGTTCTAATTAATATTTTTCAAATCTGTAAATTTATAAACCTTCCTTGGCCCAAGGTCTAATATTCTGCCAAATTTGGTTCAAATAGGTGAACGCGTTTTTGTGTGATTGGGGTACAAATGTTTTGTGACATACATACATTCATACATACATACATTAAAATTTTTAAGATTATTTCTGAAATCATTGATGTTAATAACAACTATTTATGCTAAAATGTTAAACTTTGACGCAATGTACAGACAGACATATGCTTTTATTAATAAGGATTGCTAATTAATATTTTCAAACAACTCTTTTTTAATTGGTTAAAGATGAATTTGATTAATTATTCAATAAAAACAAATCTTTCTTTTGAGCAAATTCAACTTTAACTGTATTGAAGATAATTAACAGCTTATATAGAATTAAACTCAAAATTTATCATCCTGAGTAAACGTTATTGCTTTTCGGGAACAAAATTTATATTCAAAAGGTAGTGAATCCCCTTTTTAAGTTTATTATTAATTCAATAACCCTGGTTAGACGGTATTTTAATTGAAAGACGGTAAAAATGGAAAAAGTGGAAACAGTCTAATAACTGTAATAAACCACTAATTGTAATATGAGCGCAATGTAATTTACTCAGTTTTATTTTTTTTAATGAGATTGAAATTAATATAAAATCTTACAATTGGCCAAGATTTTTAATTTCTCTTAAAATGTTTATGTTGATAACAAGTAATAATTATTATTGTAAAATATCCCTTCTTTATAAAACATGTTCTATTGAAATTCTCAATTCATATATAACAATACGACCTTCATGATACTTAACTATTATTTATTGTATACAAGATAATATTTGTTTATGTTTTTATGTGTATAGAATATAGTTATGTGTGAATGTAATCATGTATAAAATATTGTTATAACAAATAATCAGCTCACCAACTTACAACTTTTATTGTTTTAATCAAAAACAGAAAAGTATCCTGTTATATTTCTCAGGTGAATCACTCAGATTCACACCTGCGACAGATTGCTTATGTGAATTATTTATTTATCATTTTAATTATTTTCCTTCGTATTCTCCTTCAATTGCTTCATTTCTTCCTTATTATTATTTTTATTAGTGTTATACTTTAAATAACTTGCATAGAAAAATGACATCAAAAGATGATTTTAATATTTAAAGTTCGGGGTCGCCAAATTTAAACTTATAATCAAATCTGATATTATTTGACAGTGACAAATGATTCAAAAACTTCAAAAACACTAAACAGAGGTTTAATATTTAACACTCACTTTTTACTTTATTTATCTAAATTTAACTTTTTTTAATCCACTTTATCTACACAATGTATTCTTAAATGATACTCTTTTCTTTAATTTCCTTTTTTATACTTTTAAAATAATAATTCACTTAGTATTCACTTTTCGTATTTGTATTTTTTTGAATTATTTAATTATTTGAATTCGCGCAAAATATTAGAAATTCTCAATTCAATTCACTTTATTCAATCGATAAAAAAATTATAAATCAACCCTTATTTCTGGGCATAAAAAATAATCTAAACTTCCGCCTTTTTGCGGTAAATAAAACAAATAAAATAAATCAAATGTCCGCTTTGCGGGAAATGATCATTAATACTCCTAGATTATTCCACCTGTGATCTTGGTCACACCTTGGAAATCGGTTCAAAATCGGTAGGGTGTGAGATTCCTATGCACACGGCCCCTCAAATTTATTGTTAGGGGAAGAGGTTCGGTTGTGGACACCCACGCAGAACTTTTGACAGAAATGAGATTTGTCTACTCTGGCAAATATCACGTATTTGTTATGACCTAACGTAGTTTTCTATGTCAATACAAAAATGATTAGACAACTCCGCTTTTTACTATATATAAATTAATTTTTCGACACGTTGAATATAACAAAAATGTATTTTTAAACATTGTTAAATGTTCAACAAATCGAAGTGAATTAATTAAAATGATAAGTTCAAAGCGTATTTACACAGCAAATGTGTTATATTTTATAATCTAATACCGAGCATCACAAAAATGTCCACAAGTAAAATTTTTTCATGATGTTTTAAAATGATCGTCAAGTTTGGTTGTGGCCATCTAAATTGATTCGGTTGTGGACACCACTTTTATTTTTGATAAATCGTGAAATATCGTTGTCGATATAATCATAAGTAATTCTAAAAACCCTTTTTCCTCTTCTATATTTTGTTGTGCATTTCCGTACTTTGTCTAACTTAGAATATTCAGAATTTGAATTTTCATAGTTAATATTTTCTAAAATACTATTTTTTAAATCTCCTATTCTTTGCTAAACTTTTTCGTACTTGACCGAACTCCAAAAATTCATAATTTTTTATTTTCATAGTTAATATTTAAATTTTTTTTAGTTTTCCATACTTTGCTGTACTTTCCTGTACTTTGTCGAACTAAAAAAATGCAGATTTTTAATTTTTATATTTAATATGTCACAAAAAACTCGCCTCCAATACTTTGGTGTAGTTCTCCATTCGGAAATATTCCCGAAAACCTATTTTATTCTACCCGTACTTTGCCGAAGTGTCTCCGTACTTTAAATATCGTTGTTAACCATGTACATTCCAAAGTATGGGAAACGCTTATGTGTTTGCTTTTTCGTAAGCAAATTGTTTAAATAAAATAAGAAAATTTTTATGTAAAATCATGACCGAAGTTTACACAATAACCACTCATGTGTACAATAATGTCTCCGAATTGCAGACCGATCGGTTAAATAGGTTTTGAGTAATCCTTGTCACCCATTAGAAAAAAGTGGTTTTAAGAAAAATGCGTTTAAAGTTTTGGTAGAGTTAGCTTGTGCCCCTGCACTGTTTAATTCTACGCGCATTTACTTTGTTAATTTTTCAAATATTTGTCTAAAACTTTTACACGATTTTTCTAATATCAATATCTTAGAAAAATCGTGTAAAAGTACTTTTAAAACATGCAAAAAATCGATTTTTTCAAACCGTCACATAGGAAAAGTGCCTTAAAAGCTGTACTTTACTGTACTTTGACCTTAACATTCTGTACTTTGACCTCAACATTCTGTACTCTAATGGATTTTGCCCATACTTCCTTTTCGACGCGGTCAACTATTAAAATTTCTTGTTGATTAGTTTTAGAATAATTGAATACAAAGACCGCATAAATTAATTGCTTAATTTAAAAAAAACATTGACTATGTAGTGGATTAATAGAATTGCAATGGCCTTGCTCTTAATCTTGATAAAACTCAAGTAATGGTGTTTGCAACTGGCAGTAATCCTTCCATTGCTACTCTTTCTCCTCTCACAGAAAATGGTACTCCTCTAGTATACAAATAATCGGTAAAGGATCTTGAAGTTATTTTGTACAGAACTTTGTCTTGGAAAAAAATGTTTTTGAAATTTCTCGTAAAATTTTTATTGTTCTGCAACAACTTTATAAAAACAAAGAATCCCTTCCTACATCAACACATATGCTTTTAGTTAAATCGTTAATTCTCACTATTTTTTATTATTGCTGTCCTATATACGACGATGTCACAGATGAATTAAATGATAAGTTGGAATAGTATATTGTGCATCTAGGGAAAAAATGGGTGAATTCCACGAGTGTGAAGTTTGCAGTTTGAGGCGCAGCGAGCGCACGAGCGAAGCCGAGAACTGTAAACACACGAGTTGGAAATAATTTTTTCTCCCGAGTTGCACATACTATTTTTTCTAACACACGTATACCAAAAGTACAAATATTTAATGAAACTTTTAATACATTTATGCCACTGTTGAATACAAATAAAAGAAAGTTAGTTACGTAAGTTACGTAACTGTTGAATGTAATCAAAAATGTTAGTTACGTAAATTACGTAAGTATCTTAACTAACATCAGATACGTAAGTTACGTTATTAACATCACACACGTAAATTACGTAACTAACATCACATACGTAAGTTACGCCAGACGTTCATACTTTGATAGATAATTTGTTATATTCAATAGTAAAATTCCATCATACCTGTATGATTTCTTTAAATTTAAAAATACCGATGATTTGAATAATAATAGGCTTCGAGAAAGAAGAGCTATCATGAAAATACCCGCACATAGAACCTTTAACCTTTTGGCTGCGGGGGTGGTCGATATATCGACCAGACATCAGGTCGGGGACTCTACCTGATATTCTAATAACTTTGTGTATAAATTTTGAATTTTATAACTGGTCAATTTGTACTGAAATTTTCCCGCAGCTAAAAGGTTAAGATGCAAAAATCTTTTATTTTCAGAGGTGTTCGGCTTTGGTATAAATTGCCGAAAGAAATTAGAAATGATCATAAACAATTTTTTTCAGAAGACTTTTTTAATTTCTTGTTTAATACTCATAATAAGATTTTTGATATAACTTACTGGTAATACATTTGATATATTTTTAATATTTTATTTTTCTCTTGTTTCTTCAATGTTACAGTCCGATTGATATATTCTATTTGTTTAATTATCAAAGCAATTATAGCTGTTGAAATTATAAATGCAAAAATAAACAGGAAAAATTGACCACAAAGAAAGGTCTCGACGAAACCCTAAATTTATTATTATATTGTTATACGCAGGCATGTTGTTGTGACCTTGTCGTTTGGATTATCAATTTCTCACTACAATAACGTATATTTCTCTTCAGTTCTTGTTTTGACTTTGTAGAAGTTAAACGTTTAAATAAAGTGTTATATTGTATTATATTTTTTTTGATTTAGTAAGAAACCCATTATCCCATATTAATAGGTTATGGGCCCAGATCTCGTGTTGTTTAACCCTTTGAGTCATGATGGGTCTTTCAGTGACTCACTTACATTTTACTATTTTTTTAATATTTAAATTGGTTTTTTATCATTATATGATGGTTTTTCTTTTTATTTAGAGCATTATATAGACATTAACAATTCCAAAAATAAAAATCATTTTTTACTTATGGCTTAAAAATTCAAGGTGCAATTTTTTTTATATTCAGAACATGTAATACTACTTTAAAAAAATTAATTTTAGAATTTTTCGCCATATTTATTTTTAAATAAATTATATTTTCTTTTTACAGAACGTGAAAAAGAAATTTTCTTTACAAAATTAATTAAAAATATGGAATAATATTCAAAAACAATAAATGTAATTCTATTTTAATAACTAAACTGAAATATTAACTAAAAGTCTTAAAATTCAAAATGGGGGATCGAATATGGCGGACAAAAAATAAAAAATCAACGTATTTCTGTATGAATTCGTATCAAAGAGTTTTCGAGGTCGTTGATTACGAATCTGAACTCCGTTTTAAAAAATTCAAACTGGCGGATCCAATATGGTGTAAAAAAATGAAAAATCAACGGACTAGGTTAAGAAAATAATCAGATTCGTTTGAAATTTGTCGCGAATTCAATATAGTGGACAAGTTTTAAAAAATTATTATATCTTTAATTATTCTTATATCTTTAATTATTATAACCTTTTTAATAATTTTTTAATCACAAACCAAATAGACGAAGAGATTACCGATTTTCAATTGTTTTAATTCTTGATACGATTTTTTATAACTTTTTTCATCTTTTTTATTCTACAGCTTATTTAAAATAAATGTTTTAGTATTAGATTTCATATATGTTTTATGAATTTTTCGAATTCGACATTTGTCAATCAAAAACTAAATTGACTATTGGAACAGCGATTTTCAATTGTTTTTATTTCAGATACAAACTTTTGCATCATTTTCAGATAGCTAATGTACAGTTAATATTTTCGTATAATCATTTAGAAATTGTTCCTTGCATCTGTTCGTATATTTGTCAATTGGTAACAAATATTCGATATTCGACATTTGTCAATCAAAATCTGAATTTACTATTGGAACAGCGATTTTCAATTGTTTTTATTTCAGATACAAACTTTTGCATCATTTTTAGATATTAGCTAATGTACAGTTAATATTTTCATATAATCTTTTAGAAATTATTCCTTGCATCTGTACGTATATTTGTCAATTGGTAACGACTAAAAAAAATTTTAATCCGAAATCGTTTTTCAATTTTTTAAACTTGTTTCCACTATATATATATATATATATATATATATATATATATATTATTGTCTTTTTGAGTTATTACTGTTTGCGTATAAACAATGGAGGACGAAGAGATTTGTCAAATATAGGACATAAGGTATATAAAAAGTCTCAACAAATAAAGTTATTACACAACAGAAACTTGTATTTATTTAAAATAACAATAAAATTAGACATATATACATATTGCCAAGTCCCGAGGACAACTGAACTCGTGGTCCCAAAATCCAACTCGTCGTCGAAATCGTAGTAAATTGCGTTTGCGCAATTTACGGTCTATCCCTTCTTTTGAACCTTTATTCGTTCGTGTCTCTTATACTTTTCTCCATAGTATCTTACTCAACATCCTCCCCCCTTTCGATAAGAAAGTCTTTAATATTTGAAATAGTCAGGCTTACGGACACGTCTACCACTCTTCGTTACAATTACCGCGGAATCTCTCTCACACAATCCACTCTCTTCATCATTCTTTGAAATACAATTCTCGTCTTTATCATTCTCTCCCTCATTCATATTCTTCGAAATACATTTCTCGTCTTTTTCGTTCATACTCTGTTCGGACGTACATTTCGCCTTTTTACATAATTCCTGTTTCTCTTTTACATCGTCCTGTGGGATTTCTAATTGGAAGATTCGTTGGAACGCTCTCTTTTTTAGACCTTCTTTTGTTTTTAATAATGCTACTCTAGTATTACCGTCACATCCCGGATATATTTCGACAACTCTAGCGAGAGGCCAATCCAAACGCCTATGTAAATCATCGCCAATCAAAACAATATCACCCGGTTTTATTTTCCGTTTTTCCCCTTTCCTTTTTAATCGTTAATTGTCCCAAGTACTCTGTACGAAATCTGACCCGCAAGTCTTCCAAAATTTTAAGTCTATATTTTGATTTCTTGTTTAATTTTGAATGGTATTGCATGTCACAGTCTACAATCCCCACTTCTCTAATTTCTTGCAGAAAGAGTGACGGCGACAGAGGGACAAGTTCTTCGGGATTCTCGGAAACATACGTTAACGGTCGAGCATTGATTATTGCTTCTGCGTCACAGAGCGCCGTGTAAAGTTCTTCGTATGACAAACTTGCTTTGCCGAGTGTTTTTCTTAAAATTCTTTTCATGACTCCAATTAATCTCTCCCACCATCCTCCCCACCAAGGGGCAGAAGGTGGGCTGAAGTGCCATTCGATCCTGGACAAGGCGCTCCGTTTAGCAATTTTTTGCCATTCTAATTTTCCAAATGCATTATTACTGCCAACAAAGTTGGTACCGTTATCGCTGTAGACATCCCGTGGACGGCCGCGTCTCGCCACGAATCTGCGAAAACATTCAAGAAAACCTTCCACTGAGAGTGACGATGCCAACTCAAAGTGGACTGCCCTATATACCGCACACGTGAATATACAAATCCACGTTTTTCCTCCGCCTTTCGTAAATAAGGGTCCCGCGAAATCCAATCCTACGACCTCGAAAACTGCAGCATCTCTGACTCTGTTAAGAGGCAACGGTGCCGGTTCGCATTCTAAGTGTTTCGCATGTTGTTTTTTGCAAACTACGCATTTCGATATTATTAGCCTTATTATTTTTCTTAATGATGTCACCCAAAATCGTTCTCGTAAAATATTCATGATCGTTAAAACTCCTGCATGTCCTGAATTTTCATGCGTTTCGCGAACAAGCAATTGAACTATATTATTTTTTCCGTCGAGCAAAATAGGGCATCGAAATTGATAATTATCATCCCGATTTATAATTTTCGTCTTAACAACTCGAATACCATATTCATTTGTTAATGTCTTAAATGAAGACAATTGATCGCCATTTTCGCCCGAAATCATGCGATCTTGTAAGAATTTCAATAATTTTCTTTCCGCGAGTTTTATTTCTTCCGGCGTTATTCTTAATTTTTTCTTTTCGTCTTCATTCAGATATGGCATTTGAACGACTTCTTTTTCTTTTTTCATTTTTTCTAATATTGCTCGCCGATTTTCAAAAAATCTACTCATCCAGGCTAAAAAATTATAAAGGCGCGAATAAGACGCGAAATATTTTTCTACTTGAAATTCTGTTTTGTCTACGTTGACCATCTCTACTAGCGGACTTTTTTTCATTTCGCCCCTTATCTCCTCTTCCCTGACCCCTTCAGTTTGTATAGGGCACTTTGATTCTTTGTTGTAAAGCCATTTTGGCCACAACCACCATTCAGATTCCACCAATTTAGAGGGACTACAACCTCGCGACAGTAAGTCAGCAGGATTTAAATCGCCGCATACAAATCTCCAATCTTCTGGTTTACTATAACTGCGTATCTCATTAACCCTATTATACACGAAAGTATTCCATTCTGAGTCGCGCTTTATCCAAGCTAACACAGTGGTGGAATCTGTCCAATAAGTAATTTTTGAAATAGGTCTGGTCATTGCTTGTGAAACACCATTCGCGAGCCTAACAGAAATCGTTGCTGCCATTAACTCAAGACGCGGTATCGTCGCATTTTTCGGTGCCATTCGAGAATTTGCATTTAATAATCGTACGCTTACAATTCCTTCGTCTTCGATTCGTGCAAAAACTACGCTCGCATAAGCAAAACCACTTGCATCACCGAAAACATGCAACGACAAATCACCGCGTCCTAATTTTCGGGGAATTTCTATGGTTTTTAAAATTGGTAAATCTTTTAACCATCGTAAAAAATCTTCTTTACCATTTTCGAGTTCTTTATCCCAATCCACCTTATCATCCCACAATTTTCGAATTAATAATTTAGGCAAAAGAGACACGGGACATGTTACTCCAAGAGAATCATAAATTTTATGAGTCGCGGCTAATACACTTCTTTTCGTCACGATATTTGTATTCTCGACATTCATGATGTTCGGGTTTATTGATAATGTGTCGCGTTTTTTATTCCATAGAATACCGAGAACTAATGTCGTTTCTCTTTCCTGACAATCGCCAGAACTTTCCCAACCTCTGAGATCAAAAGCACCTGATGCTAAAACTGTTGTTGCTTCTCTAATGAATTTATCTCGTTCGCATTCTGAATCTACGCTTACTACGCAATTATCAACATAAAAACCATTTTTTAATTTTTCTATAGTTTCTTTAGACCATCTGCAATTTATATCTTCTTCAGTTTCTTTTATGGCCGATTCCAAAACCAAAGTGAGAATAGCTGACAAAAGAAACGGACTACAGATAAGACCAAACACCACGCGACAATGTCTAAACGTTATTATCTTATCCCCTTCCATCGAAAGGAAACGAAGAAAGTCTCTATCACTCTTATGAATCACGATCTGTAAGAAAGCCTTGCGTATATCTGCGACCACACCGATTTCCCCTTCTCTAAATCTATTCAAATTTGATGTCACCAGTTCTATCAGGTTCGGCCCCTGCTCTAAACAGTTGTTCAAAGAGGGGAACCCCTTTACGCAAGACGATGCGTCGAAGACCGGTCTTATCGCCGTAGTTCCCTCTTCCTTTATTACTGGGCGGTGGGGGAGATAATGACTAATATTCTCAATTTCGTGTTCTGGCACTATTTCAATTATATTTTCCGCGAGCCATTCCTTGAAAACCTCACTATAAGCATCATATAGATTTTGTTTTTTAAGTTTTGAGACACTATTTTTTAGCCTGCAACATGCTACATTATAATTATCTGGAACAGGAATATGATTTTCGACCGAAGGCAATCTGACCTCGTACCGAGCTTCTTGGTTCAACTTGGCAGTACTTATAAAAAATTCCCAAACTTTATCGTCACGTTTCGCTTTTTCTAATTTCTCTATCGGGTCTGTAATCCCGATAACGTCTATATTCCACAGATCGGTTACCCTGGCCTCGCGCACAAGCATCGTAGTGATCATAGTAGCCGAATCTACACTCTTAGATTTTTCCGGTAATCTTCCCATTATCGTCCACCCAAGTAAGGTTTCAAATGCTGTCAGACCATTCTTTAATACGAATTTTTTACCGGTCAATAATTTTCCAGCTACATCCGCGCCGATCAAAACATCTATTCTTTGACTATCACTATCTATATCTGAGAGAACAATATTATTATCACGCAGTTCTTTAACCCAATCGTCGCTTTTTACACTCATAATTGTGTCACAAATGATATTCTGTTCTAACACTGAAAAATTACACGAAAATGAATTCTCTAAGTTTCGCATCCGGATCAAAAATACATCTAATTCTTTAGTTTCCGATTTTGCCCCACCGAACAATGAATGTGTTACATCTATTTTATTAATCGGAATATATTGTAGATCCTTTGCAACATCAGTGCGTACATAAGAGCGTTGTGAAGCCGTATCTATTACTGCCCTCACAACTCTCTTTCTAGAAGGCGAATACAATTCGATTCGCAATGTCTGTAAACAGACCATCGGAAAATCAGACAAGGTTGCTAAAGCCTTCTCATTTTCTAACTTATCTTTCGAATTCGAACTATATTCTCGCTCTCTTTCACTCACAATATCATCACGGCACAATTCTGGACACATGAGCAAGACGTCACGTCTGGTACACCAATCACATTTAATTTGACATCTACATTTTTTAGCAGGGTGCCCGCGCACCAAACAAATGAAACATGCGTTTTGCTTTTTAATAATATCTTTTCTTTCATTTAATTTTAATTTTCGCGCTATTTCACAACTCTTACTCTCGTGTTCAGCCTTGCAAAAAATACATATAAATTTTCTTTCAGATTTAGCTACAAGAAGGACATTTGCACTTGGTACATCTTTAACTAGTTCTACTTTACCTTTAGGCTTCTTCCCCACTTCCGGCTCTGATAATCCAAAACCTGTCAATGCTAGATCGATCCGCTCCTCACTTTCGACTTCCAAACGGAGAAATTCGAGCAGCTTCGTCAAACGATCATTTGTTTCACGTTGTCCGTCTGTTTCCGTAAATCCCCTCTGCCCACTTCTCTGCCAAGCTCTAAGAATTTCCTCTGGAAGGGATGACTCGACTAGCGGGAACAACATGGCTGTACACTTATCCTTGGTAACACCCAAAGTATCCAACGACCTTATGTAAGATTCCAGCCTATCGTAAAGACTTGCAAGAGATGCTGGTCTCTTATTTCCTTTTAAGGCGTTTTGGAGAACTAAACCCAAAAGTTCTCTGACGTAGAACTCCACCAAAAGATCATCTCGACCAAAGCGACTCTTCAAAGTAGCAACAGCCTTCTCGAAGTTCTCTCCCGTTGGCGGGAAACTATTTACTATCTCGTTTGCTCTTGACCCAGGGACTGTGGCCTGTATTAAATATTGATATTTATCCTCTCCACTGATAGTGTTATCGTCATTTATTTTCTTAAATTGACTCCAGAAAGGCAGCCATTCTTTGATGTTTCCACTAAATTTGGGCAGTTCTATACTGGGAAGCTTCATGGTTTTCCTATCCACAACCACATTAGGTACTGGATGCACTGTTACATTTGGAGAATTCAAACTGGTTACTCTGAGTTTCGCAGTGAGGAAAAGCGTCTTGTACGCATCGTCCGACTCCAACTCCTTGGTGATGGCTTCATCTGGCAAATCAGATTCGAAAAGGGATTTGTTATATCTTGCTTGAACCTCATCCAATTCCGTCATCTTTAACTCCAAAAATTGAAAGGCAACTATTTGTTCTTCTTTATTATAGTTACCAGCCATCTTGCTTTGGAATCCATTATGAGCCTTTGTAAATGCCGAACGTAACGCTGTTCTCTCCCTCTTATTAGCGTCCATCTTGGCGTCTCACAAATCACACTTCCCGTTTTATATTACACTTAACTGCACCAATTTTAGTGTCCTGTCAGGGTCGCCACTTGTCAATTATAGGACATAAGGTATATAAAAAGTCTCAACAAATAAAGTTATTACACAACAGAAACTTGTATTTATTTAAAATAACAATAAAATTAGACATATATACATATTGCCAAGTCCCGAGGACAACTGAACTCGTGGTCCCAAAATCCAACTCGTCGTCGAAATCGTAGTAAATTGCGTTTGCGCAATTTACGGTCTATCCCTTCTTTTGAACCTTTATTCGTTCGTGTCTCTTATACTTTTCTCCATAGTATCTTACTCAACAAGATTATAGGTGTTCCTAGTGATTGTGAGTTAGTTGATGGCTTGTGTGATTCTGACGGTGAAGCAATTTCAGACGATGAAAATAGTGAATAACTTGAAACTTCTGGAAATATTGGTACAGGAAAAGAAAATGTTACAATAGATAATGAACAATTTTCAACCGAAAACTCTGATAGTAAAGGTGATGAACCTTTGAAGGATCGTTTGAAGGATCAAACTCAAATTTGTAGTGTAAATTTGATCAGGAAATAAGTTTACAAAAAGATGATCTCATTATTTTCTTGATAACAACAAAACGGCTTATAAATAGTTTTCTGCAACATAGTTTAATTTCTTTACGCAGTAACAGGAAAAAGAAAGAGCTATAGAGACTTTATATTTATTTCAGTGCTAGTGGTTATTTTTATCGTTTCCCAAAGTTATTTAAAAAAGAATTTAAAAATTGCGCGAAATTATCCTTGTTTATGGTATTTATATTTTATTACTATTATTTTTTTTAACTATATCATTATTATATTACCATCAGGAATTTCAAACGAGGGATCATTAATTGTATGGAATTCATCAGCCTTTTTGATTTTAACATCAGCTACTTTTCTTCTGTAAGTTGAGCAAATACTCAAACCGGGAATCAATTTACAAAAATTGTTTTTCGCAGCAAAATCTAATGTTATCTCCCGTAAACCTGAACTAATTATTGAGTTATGAATTTTAAAAGGATCGCAACACTTATATCCGAAGTTTTGAAAATAATGAGCAAAATATTTATTCTCGTGTTTTTCACAAATAGTGGTTACTTCATCATACGTTCTCAATTTTGAAATCAATTCATTAGATTCGCTGCATTTACACTTTATTGTTTGTTTTAACGGATATTTTTCACTCTTACAAGATTTATTAAAATAAACAACAACAGAACACTGCATTTTAAGTAATAAACTTAACTTAAACACTCTGAAAAATACCAATGTTTATCTCTGATTTAAATGAAGAACGTCAGTATAATTAAGGTTATTTAAAAAAGGTAGTTGGTTATATTAATAATTAATATAATATTGAAAATATTTAAGTAATTAAATAATACTAATGCAATAATAATAATTATTCTTTCATTTAATTTAATTTATTTAATTTATTAATTATAATTACTACAATAGATATTGAGACAGCTAACTTCAGTTTTATAAAACTACTTGCATGTTAACCTTTAATTTCGTTCTCGCTAGTAGATTTTTCAAATCGAATAAACTTAAAAATTAGCTTGTTCCAAATTTTAATAGAGTGGAAAAGAAGATTTAACTTAATTTTTGCGAAAAGAATTGGATTTTTTCATTAACCGCCAAAGAAAATATAAAAGATTAAAATTGACGAAAATCTTCAAAAATGCTATATTTAAGTTACATTTTTTCTTATTTCTGCCATATAGAATTAAAATATCAGCATACCGAATAAAAGTACATTTAAATTACTCAATATTGAGTAATTACTATTTTCAAAATATTAAAAAGCTTTTGAAAAAATTGTGATTGAAATATAACAAATTTCTCCATTTGACATGAGTCTTCAAAAATCAGTTTTCACATAATATTTTTGAATTTTTTACAAAAAAATCAATTAATATAAGTTGAATAGGCTATTTCTCACAAATATCAATAAAAATATTTATGTTATTTAAATTATTTATGTGATTTTTTTTTTAAATTGCAGAGCTATCAAAATAACCTTTTTTCCTTGCAACTCAAATTAAGAACTTAAATTCTAAATTAAATGAATTAAATTTTTAAAAAAAATTCCCAAGAATATGTTGTTTAAATATTAACAATTGTTATTCTTGAATATCATAATTTTCTAAAAATAGGACGCAACGACTTTGGCTGAAATAAAATGGACTGATCCAATGTTAAAAAACGAATTACGTAAAAATAAATGTTTAAAAAACAGTATTAAAAAATTGATTTAAGTAAAAAAATCTGATTTTTTTGATTTAAAAAAAAAATATTATTTTTATCAGCCCTGTGAAGCAGCGCTATCAAGTAACCACACTTTTTTATTATTTAATTCGAGAAAAATATTCTTCCCGTTACTTGTTAACAAAATATTTGGTTCGTTTGTCAAAACAAAAGCATTTGAATTTGAAAAATCTTTTTTGCTGTTTGGTTTTTGATTGTCGCAATATTTATTTTCTCTTACATTTTTCTTCGAAAAACAACATTTTTTAATATGGCTGACCTTCTTACAATAATAACACTAATAAACAAGATATCAAATTACATGTAAAACAATAGCTGAAATAAAGAAAATAATTCCAAGAAACAAATAGGTATCAAATTACACGTGGGAAACAACATCTACAACAAGTAGATGGTAAAACTTTCTTAGATAAGAATCTAATAAACAAGATATTAAATTACACAAGCAAAAATTCTAGTAAGTATAACGACATTTCCGGCTCAGCATTATGTTCTGAATATTGTCCCCTCCCCTTGCTTCAATGAAATATCTGCCTTATCATCTGACTCTCCCAAAATAGTTTGAATCTGGGCTAAATGTGTCCGTAACATGTCGGTGTAGGAATCGTCACGGCCTGAATAGTGGCATTAGTGGCAGAATAATGTGCGAATGACTTTAACATATCAATTTTTTCGTACTTTAATGTTCCGACGGAAATTTATACATACGTTTAATATCTACACTGAAAAAAATATATTTATGGTACTGACATAAATATAGCCAATTCTGACATATTATATTGGTAGATATGATACTGCTGTACAGTATTGCTGTTTTAGCCATACGCAGTGTAAAACAGCAATATGTATTTGAGAGACAATAATATGTATGCGGAGAACACGAATACTGTATTTTAAGAACATCAATATGGTATTGCTGTTTCAGCTATACATACTAACCATACTTGTATGTCAAAATTAACATTACCATTTTTTTCAGTGTACAAACAATTTCGAGGCATTAAGGAAATAACGGAGTGGTCTGCACGTTCAGACTGTGCAGTGCTATGTACTGTGGTTCGCAGGTTGAACACTCAAAGTGTCAAATTACTATTTATGTCTAAACGTGCATACTACTTTTTTGGGTAAAAAATAAAATGTTTATATTATCAGGTATAAATTGTTTATTTTTGTTTAACCCTTAAAGCGCGCCTAGGTGTGCGACATCCATATTAGAGCTTTTTACTCTAATATCTGATTTAGATTTGTAAACATAAAGCATGTGTTGTTATTAGACGGTACCTTTTGTACTTAACTTTATGTTCTGTGACTGAAATTAGTCTTTTAAGTGTCTTTGCGTATTTGATAACTTTATGAAGTTGTCAGCGAGAAATTTCGGAGTGTCTGACACCCAGTTTTCCGTCCATGGTAATTTCAGTAGTTTTAAAAACCTTTTTTAATTATGAAGATTAAAAATGTAATTAAGAAACCTATTTTCCTTCAAAATATATGTACTTAGAAACATAATATAATTTTTCTAAAAGATAATATACTATTCTAGTATGGAGACCACACTTTGAATTCCCCGGGTGTTGCACACCCAATGTGCGGTTTGAGGGTGGTTTTGTAAGTGTTCACTTTAAGGGTTAAATGCGAGTAATTTCTTTTGCAATGTTGTATCCCTGGAAAATATTTATAAGAAAGCATTTAGAATTTTTCTATAAATTTTGTTTCTCTAAAAATATTACACAAAAACCGTCTCAACTTGCGTACCTCTCTCCTAATTAAAGTTCTTATATACAGCTAAAAACATATTTTTAGGCCGTCCAAAACCTTCAGTGACATGGTGGCAAGATGGTAAACTTCTAGATGATGTAATCGATACTCTAAAATTGGAAGACTATTCAAGAAAATTTACAGTCAATAAATTATTTATTGACCAAGTGACAAAATCGTTATGGGGAACTAAGTTGGAATGTAGAGCCCAATCTGGAGAAATTGGAAAGCCTGTTATAAAAGAAGTACCGCTAGATGTATATTGTAAGTAAAAACAAATATTACAGTGAAAGTTTTGTTTATATGACTCTCAAAATATTTATTTATTTATTTATAGTCTTACAGTAAGTAGTATATTATAAACTAAATAACAATAATGTTAAGAGTGAAAGAACTGACATTAATTCAATTAGCGAAAGAGCTTTGTGTTACTACTTTGCAACTGAAAGCGTATAACTAAAATAAAATGTGTATTATTTTATATATATATATATATATATATATATATATATATATATATATATTATATATATATATATATATATATATATATATATATATATATATATATATATATATATTTATATATATTTATATATAAAAGGGTGGTTCTTATTTTGGCGATGTTTCCAAATCTTCGGTCTCACCCCAAAAAAATAATCAAGGTATAAAAAAAAATTCCTAAAAGTTTGAACCAAATCGAGCAATAATAAAACGTGCCTCTAGTCGATTGAAATTTTAAATGGAAAATACATGTAATTTTTTGTGGAAATCACTCAATATTTTTTCTAGCTTACAAAAATTTTTTTTTTGAATCTCAAACTTCGGGATCTTTTAGTACATGATTAGAGGTAGAACTTCCAATTTTTTCAAATTTTTTTGAAAATATTTGCTCCATTTACGAGCTTTATGAATATGTCGCTAACATAGTGAAAATGTCTAATATGTTAATTTTACTCTTTAAAAGGTTAAATAAAATGTTTTTTTAGGTGATTCATATTAAAAACATGTTCACAAATGCTTAGTGTCATATCCACATTATAATTTATTCAAAAAGTGAGGTTATGTGAATTATTTTTCATCTTAACAACAGAAGGTAATAAAGTAGTATATAATAGACAGCCCAACCATGCTATCGATACATTCGGAACGATCGATAGATGTAGATTTCATTTATGCTCATCTGTACCTACCCAGCCCTGGTATTCGCAGCTGTTTGCTGTTTCCCTCTGGGCACGGAAACGTGTTTGTTCTAGAAACGTTCCTAAAACGTTTTTAAAACGTTTCATGTCCTCTACATAATGTCTTTAAAACGTTTTATGTTCTAAAAACGTTTTTAGAACATTGGACGTTCTTAAGCCGTTATGTAGTAGACATGAAACGTTCTAAAAACGTTTTAGGAACGTTCCTAGAATAAAGACGTTTCCGTGCCCAGAGGGTTATAGCAAATTGTAAAAAATGGAAATAGACAATTATTTTCTTCGTGATAATATTTTTCTAATTGGGGATGTTGATTCTCAAATTGTTGGAAATAAACTACCTAGTAAAAAACAAGTTTTGAAAGTATTGTTCTTTAATATGCGTCATTTAAAGCGTAATTTACGAGACAGTGCATCTTTAGTGACAAAGGAAATATTCGTGTTTTGAGAAAAAGCAAAAATACCCGTACAAACGATGCATAAATGTATTGAAAAAGTTGAAAAACTATATTACGATTGGCTATCAATACAAAAAAATGCCGGAAAAAAGAAAAATGAAGTGAATGAATTGATTTTCAAAAGTGATATTAATTTGTTGTTTGACATTGCTGCGTCTCAGACACTTTTACAAACAGTTGAAGAAGCAACGTTAACTTTTTTGAAGGGACAAAGACAATCAGAAAGAATAGGTTTCATTGGCGATGTTCAAACGAAGTATGACGAATATATTACTGATAATGAATTACAATTAATACTTGGTCTACGCAAAGTAGCAAAATGTAAAAGAGAACAAAGCACGATAGGTACAGTTACATTTTTAAAAGTAAAAATAACATTTTTGCAATAGAAATCACTTTTGTTTTTCTTTGCTTTATTTTTTCTACAATAAAATAAATTATCTAAAATTAACATTTTCAGACGACATTATTGAATTAGCTTGTAGCAGTGAAAGTAGCGTGAATCCTGAAAGTCAGAGTAGCAATTTTTCATTAGAATTTAAGAGTCAAGAAGGACCATCAAACCCAAAGAAATCTCGTGGATCAGTCAACATTATGACTGAAAAATTGGTTGCGACTCTCGATAAGTGCCAAATTTCTGACCGAAATGAAGTGCGAATTATAGCTGCCATAGCTGAGTCATTTCCTTGTGACCTGAAAACTTTGATTATCAACAGAAGTTCAATTCAACGACATCACGAAATTTCCGAAATGGCGAAATTGTCAAAAGTGCTATTTAGAAATTTAAAACAACCATGTGTAGTATACCTTATTTTTTTCAATTTGTCATTTTTTACTTTTGTTTGTGCAACGCTGGGAGCAAAAGTTTTTTTTTACTTTTTTCTAGACTTTTACGAATTTTTTCTTAAGGAAATTCTGATTAAATCGTGTAATATTTCCAAATATTAGGTCTTGAGATTTGAAGGTACACACCTTAGGAATATTTACCACCAAAAACTTTCATGAATTTTCAAAGCGTTTCTTTTGGACAAACATTTATTCTCAAAATAGGGCAAACCGGACCGTTTTCGGTGGGGCAAACCGGCCATAGGATATTTCCATTGAATTAAAGTTTAATAAAAATTATTTTTAAATTAAATGTTTTTTTCATTAAAATATTTACTTACAATGAACAATTATTGTCTTCCAATGAGAATTGGACCCTTTAATATTGTTTCTCTGATAATGACAAACATTTTAATTCATTTATTAAAAAAATTTTTTATTTAATTAAAATTCAATTTCGAATTATTATTTTCATTACTACAACCATTGTTTACATGATTCTTTATGTTTTTTGTTATTGTAGATTATGTAAATGCAATATTATAAATAAAAAACCAAACAGTTCGGTTTACCCCAGGGGGTGGGGCAAACCGGACCGTTTGCAAAATTTTTTAAAGTTAACACAGCAACTAAACAATAAAAGATAAAGTATAGGGGTCTCTGGGAAAAAAAAATTTTTGAGTTTAGAAAAAAGTTGTCAAAGAAAGAAAGTTTTGGTTTTTCTTCAACTTTTAAAAGATTTAAAAAAAATATTTTTAAAAATTTTTTAGAAAAAAAATTATTTTTTTATAAACAAATTAATTTATTTTTAATTTGGGCGCGATTAATTTTTATTTTTTTCTTATTTATTTTTACCTGACAATATACAGAAGATTTTTTAAAAATATCCGAGATGGGCCGACTCATAGTTTTCGTTTTATAAATTTTTTAATTAATTTGTTTATAAAAATTTTTTTTTTTTAAATTTAAAAAAATATTTTTTTAAATAATCTTTTAAGAGTTTGAATGGCTACAGAATAAATTTTACTCTTCTGAGAAGCATTACAAACCGAATCCGAAATGGATCAAGAATCTGTCTAGTAAACATATTCCTCAAGACATTAGTTATTTTTTGAGTCTTGGAAATAAATTTTATACCAATCCGGTTGAAAGGGATATTGTTGTTAGAGACACATTAGCAATTACTGAGGAAAAGATTTACTTAATTCAAGACGATAAGAGATCCTTATTTAGAGGTTCCTTATCAAATAAATTACAAAATTATATGAATTCGGATGTTCGTAAAGTTAATACTAATGATCTTCTGGATTTTCAACTATTGGGAAAAAAATGTAGAGACTATATCAAATCCAATGAGGATATTAAAATTCTAAATGCTGATAAGGGGAATGTGACAGTTGTAATGAACTCACAGGAATATGTGGATAAAACTTTAGAATTATTAAATGATAAAGAAGTTTATACTGAATTAAAGAAAGACCCTACCAAAAATATACAGGCAAATTTAAATAAATTGATTGAAATAATTTTACATAAAGGTTTTATAAATTGTGATACTAAAGCTTTTCTTAAGAGTTACAATTCTGTGGCTCCAAAATTTTACACTCTACCAAAAATCCATAAAGAAAATGTTCCTATGAGACCTATCACCTCATTCTGTGGATCCCCCTTATATAATCTTTCAAAATTTTTAAGTAAACCGATTCAGAAGGTCATTAGAAAAACTGAACATTTTGTTAAAAATAGTTTTGATTTGGTTTCTGAGATGAAAGATTTTTATATACCGGATGGTTTTATTTTAGTCTCTCTAGATGCAAAATCCCTTTTTACAAATATTCCTAAGGATTTGGTACTAAAATGTGTAAAGTTAAAATGGCGGGAAATTAGAGAACACACTGGCATTGATGATACATATTTTTGTGAACTGCTTGAGTTTTGTTTGGATAATGCATACTGTATTTTCCAAGGCAAATATTATAGACAGATTTTTGGTACACCTATGGGGTCCCCCTTATCGGGTGTCATAGCTGACCTCGTTATGGAAAAATTAGAGTTTGATGTTTTAAAAAGAATTAACTTTCAGTATGTTTTTTATCGAAGATATGTTGACGACATTCTGACATGTATTCCACGTGATAAAATTCCCGAATTGTTATATGTGTTCAATAGCTATCATCCAAAAATCCAATTTACTATTGAGGTTGAAGAAAATAATTGTATTGGTTTTTTGGATGCCCTAATAATGAGAGATAATAACAAATTAAGAACAAATTGGTTTAGAAAAGGAACTTTTTCAGGTAGATATGTAAATTTCAACTCAAGCATTTGTATGAAGGATAAAATCTCGATCGTTTACTCTCTTGTTGATAGAGCGGTAAAACTTTCTGAGACTGAATTCATCAACGATAATTTAAATACTGTTTTAAATATTTTAATTTCAAACGATTATCCGGCATTTTTCGTTAAAAAGTATATTGATTTGAGGCTTAAAAAAATTACAAATCCTCTTGATTCTAATGCGAGAGTAGTCAACAAATCAAAAACTATTGACCTCAGAAAATGTGTATCTCTTCCTTTCATTGACGAACTTCACATTTTCTTTATAAAATTTTTTAAGAAGTTTGATGTTAATGTTGTTTTTCATTATAATAAGGATCCGTTTGGTTGTTTCTCAAAGCATAAAGATATTACACCTTTCGATTTGAAAAGTCACGTTGTGTATCAGATTCCATGCAAATGTGGGATGGTGTATATCGGTCAGACTATGAACTATATAAAGGACAGGGTCAGTACCCATAAGAGAGATTGCAAAAATGATAAAAGAGCTTCTTCTCTAGTTGCACATTCCCATGAATATGACCACATTTTCAATTTCAATAACACCAAAATTATTTGTAATGAGTCGAATCTCAGGAAGCGACTTTTTAAGGAAATGTTTTATATTGTTAAATTTAGTAATTCTGTAAACAAACGAACCGACATAAATAACCTTAGTGATTTAAATTTTAATTTAATATCCGATATGTCCTTATAATTGTTTTTTTTTTTTTTTTTTTTAAATTAGTTAAAAAAGTTTTTTTTCTTTTTATGATATATGGTTAAATATTTGTCACTTCGCTGTAATGTGAATAAAACTTTAAGTTTCGACGACATGTGAATGACACTGTAGAATTTAGGCATTGTAAACGAACACTCATGGTTTTGAGGTTATAACGTTTTTTGACAGCTGACGAGAATTATTGTTTTTTAGTAAATAATAATCTTTAAAAAATGTAGACCACAGTACTGTCTAATGCTGACTTATATATGTGTTTTTTATATGTATTTTTGACATTATGTTTTATTTTTGTGTGTCTGTGACTTTTTTGTTGTATGTTGACATGGTGAGAATTCTTTTTGTGATCTCTTTATAAAGAGAAAATTATTATGTTTTGAACTTGTTTTCTTTTTTATTTTATTTTATATGTTATTTTATTTTATATGTTATTTCTTATTTGTTTTCTTTTTTAATTTGTAAAACAATTTTTTAGATTGATTTGATATAACCTGATGAGGTCTTTCATGGAAAGACGAAAGCTCGAATTTTGAAATTGTATAAATAAAGACCAGCGAAAACAAACACTATTTTACATCTTCTCACTACAATTTATTCTGGTCAACACCAAAATACATCTTTAAACAAAATTTTCTTTCTTTGACAACTTTTTTCTAAACTCAATACTTTCAAAGTTATAAGCTATTAAAAATAGGTAATGGTAGAAAACTTTTCATGTCTCTTTCATTAAGTTTCAATGAAGTACGCAAGCAGTACAAACGTAAAACGTAAATGTGTGGTGAATTTTTTAAGCAAAACTTTTACTTAGTGTCGAAAAAGATTAATTAAACAAAATGGAAGATGCAAACAATAAATTAAATTGATGAAATTTATTCATTAGAGAGTCCTTTAATACTTTGGTATGTTATTTGGTTTTTATATCGTGCGTTTATGTATGTGTGCTAAAAAAATAAAAACGACGCGAAACTTACGGTCGGCTCACTTTATATCGTGCATGTTGGGACAAATTATTTTACAATTATGGTGCGTTCTGACATCGGAAATTCATTTGTTTAAGGTAGAGATGTGTGAAGAACGTCATTTTACAGTGAAAAAAAATATTCATGTTCGAAAAACGTTCGTAAAACATTTTAAAAAGTCTTATTTCACATCTCCTTCGATAACGTATTGAAAACGTTTCGCTTACTGAGAATGTTTTTAGATTAATTTTTATAGAATTTTTTTATTTCCTTTTTCCATTTTCAGTGCATTTCAGCATTCTTCTGTAATTTACGGGACATTTTTAGTAATATTCCTTCATTTCACATTGATTTTCTACGGTGAACCGACCGTAAAGACCTGATCCGACCGTAACGACATTTTTTACAAATGTTTATAACTTTTCCAATTTTTGCCAAAATATTTTCTGATGTACAGAAGAAACATTCTACTTTAGAAGATCTTTCCAACCATATGCCAGAAAACGTGAAATTCGGCCTAGAACGGAAGTTATGGGTACAAGTCAAAAAGTGAGCCGACCGTACTGACTCTCCCCTATATTATCAGCTATAAATTGTTTATTTTTTTAACCCTTAAAGCGCACCTGGGTATTTTAATATTTTATTAATTATATAATTATTACTATTATTATTTATTATATTAGTAATATATATATATATATATATATATATATATATATATATATATATATATATATATATATATATATATATATATATATATATATATATATATATATGTTTATAAATAAAAAAACATAATAAAATTTGCAAATATGCAAAATAAATAAGATACTATAACTAATAATATCAAAAATACATAAAATTATTCATAGATAAATTAAACCATTAAATGAAATAATATCTAATTCACCAATATATTATATTAAATTACTGGTTTTCACAATTGAAAAGAAAACTAAAGAAAAGTTTCTTAAATATAAAATGAGTCGACAAGTCTTTAATTTCAATTGGCAGTTTGTTCCATAGTCTCGCACTTCTTATAATAAATGATCTTTAAATTATACAAGTACGATGAGAAAGAATGTTTAAAACCTGATTACATTCTAGAATTCTACCACTTATTGCTTCCTTGCAATGTTTAAAATTAAAAAGTTCATATAAATATGAAAGACCTTGATTATGAAAAATTGAATATAGTAAAGATCCAATGAAATATTGTCTTCTACTTGCAACATTTAAGAGTCTGCTCTCAATTCTGTATGATGTGATATGCTCAAATTTAGGTATATTATAAATAAATCGTATAAAAGCGTTTAAAGATCTTTTGAGCTTATAATTTAGTTCTATAGTTATATCATCATATACAGTACAACAGTAATCATATATAGGTAGTATTAATGTTTTTACCAGTAAAGATCTAGTTGAGGTTGGAATTGAATCTCTATTCCTATTTAACTGTTGTAGTATAATATAAGTTTTTCGCGATATTCCAAGAATATGTTCCTTCCAAGTCAAGGAGCGGTCGAGCGTAATACCAAAATCTTTTACAGTATGGGTAAATGCAATGGGATTACCTCCCACGACAAGAGGTGGAAGGGTTGTCAAATTTTTTTAGTTGGACTATTTGATGCTGAGAAAATCATGGCCTGAGTCTTACTGGAGTTGAGAGCAAGTCCATTATTTTTTGCCCATTTTTCAACATAATTAATATCAACTTGTAAATTTTTCAGTAACTTAGGAAGAGATGACAATGGTTCAGAAATATAAATTTAAAACTCATCCGCATACTTATGATATTTGCAATAATTAAGTTCACGTCCGAGATCTGAGATGACTAAATTAAATAATAAAGATAAAAGTGATACACCTTGTCGTACACCACATTTAAGTCTATCTCAATCAGAATTGTCGTCCAATGATTTACTGAAGGGAAAGCTTTTGAAAAATCAAAAAATACAACAATTGTTATATTTTTAATATCCATAGCACATTTCATATCATTAGTAAATCTTAATGCAGCTGTGCAAGTATTATGTTTCTTTTTGAAACCTGACTGTAACAGTTCTAATAAGTTGTCACTTAATAGAAAAGGTGTCATTTGACTGCAAACTATTTGTTCAAAAGGTTTTGATAATGTGCAAATGTTAGAAATTAGTCTGTAATCTCCAAGATTTTTCGGATTTAGAATTTTAGGTATAGGAATTACATTGCTAATTTTCTATATATCTGGAAAAATCCCACTCTGGAGTGAATAATTCTAAATGTGCAATAATACTGGAAAAATGACTGGTTGAGCAATTTTTAACATTTTAATAGAGATATAATCCGGACCCATTGCATTAGATTTGATACGACTAAGACTTTTTAACAAAGTATCCGGTGATATATCATGAAAAACATTTATTTTCATCAAACATACCTTTAGAAGGAAAGAAGGAACCAGGAATAGATGAGGGAATAGGAATTGGGTTATAATAAAATACATCAATATGGTTTTAAAAAAATAGAAGAAAGAATCACCTTAATTACGTTAGGTTAAAACAATTTTTATTTTTAAAATTCATGTTTTCATAATTTTTTTATAAATTCTTAGCATTAAACTTGAACTGGGGAATCTAAAGAAGGGAAAACTCAAACAAAACATCTCGCAATCTTTTTCAAAAATTTATAGAAATCGGTAATACTACGAGCCTCGTGCTCCACTTGCCTGCACTTTAATATAAAACAATACTCCAATTTCGAGATACACTCACGACACAGTTCTCGTTTCAACACTCTTCGGCACAATAATCCACACCATCTTGACAAGTCTTTTAAAAACACTATAGTACTCGACACACGGCAATTTCTTTTGACTTTTCTCGTCTCATTACTTTTCGACGCGTTATTACACACGATGGCGGCGAAAGTATTAGATCTGTTGTGTCTCCTCACGTGCTAGTCTTCTTCATCTCTTTTTCTGTATTGTTCCACTGGCTCTCCTCTCTCTGTCTCTTACTACTTACTTCAACCCCCGCCCTCTGTCACTTTTACTCTTACTAACTAGCCTCGCGGCATACATTCACCACTGATAGTGGGTCACTCGGCAGTTACAACTTTCCAAATTATCATACTAATTAACGATCACGGTTCAAGGATAAATCCGACAGATGACGTGACGATTCAGATTGTCGAACTACAGGTTACGACAATCCACAATGACACATTACACAAAAATGTTTCCAAAACTTTAAACGCGTTTTTTAAGAAACATGGTTTTTCAAACTGGTGAGCGTCATAGCGTTTCAACTATTTAATCAATCGACTTCTAGTTTGCAGCTAGTTGCAAACTATAATATAATAATATTATAGTATTATACTATAATATGATATAATTGTTAACGATAGGGATTTTTTTACAGGAGATTAAACGTCAAAAAATATTGCAAAAATGTAGTTTTTTAAAAAAAGTATCCAACAATTTTGTCATTTCATTAACTTTTTAATTATTTTATAGGTATAACGTATTCTGTACGATGTCATCTTCATAAAAATTATTGAGTTTCTGTTATAGACATACAATTGTGCAGTGTAGAATGTCCACAGTTTTCCCTATTTAAAAAAACACTGTTTTTAGATGCGGATGGTCATTTAAAAACCCTCCTGGGCATAAAGCCGAGTATACTCGTCCAAACCAAACCCTTACGGTATGCATGAGGAAGAGTATACTCGTCCAAACATTTTTGTTAATAACTTTTGATAAAATTAATATTAAGACATCGGTCAAGTTCCAAATTGCTTTTATACCTAAACAAAGGTAATTAAATTATTTAAAACTATATAAATAATTTATTTAACAATAAATATTACATTAAAAATAACTTTTAAAAAAATAATGTATTATAAATTAATGTTTGCTTGTCCCACATACCGACAATGCAGATCTAAAATGGTTAAAAATCTGCAACGACCGCTTCTTGGAAAATATAAGATATTATGACCTATAAATTGTGACGATGTGAATTTTCACGCGATCCAGTTCATGTCGAAAATTCGGAATCGTTGCCCCATCCGTTGGAAAGGCCCCGAGTTGATGGGCCCGAATTCTCATGGTAATTAAGGAAAAGCTAGTACCGCCAGCTGACCCACTATTCGAGGGAAAGTAGGTCGCGCGGCTAGCTTAACGAGGGAAAGTGGAAGACGGCGGGGCCAGTACCACTTTTGGAGAGCGAGGAGAAGAAGAAGACGGGCCACGTGGGAAATTCGAGACGCAACCGGTGGGCCGTGTATTCGCCGCCATTTTTGTGAAAATTTTGTCTTGCCGCGCCGGTACGTAGTCCTTCGCCGCTAACGAAATTTTCGTTTTGTTTTTGGAGAATTTGTGGTGTGAGAAGTTTCTCGAGTGTAGCAGTGGAGCGTAAAGCTCAGGATTGTTGTTAACAAATAAAACTTAGTATTTTCTTTGTGAAATTGAGGAGTTATAGCTGTTTTCCCCTTGCCAAGTTCCTTGTGGATTACCACCGCATCGCTACCACGGAGAGTCAAGCCTAGGAGAACAATTTTGAGTGTGAGACAGCCGAGTCGTCGTGGGTAAGTCGTTTACCAGTACTGTGTCAGTCGTGTCTCACCGTTGGATTTTCTGCTGCCAACTGTTTGAGCAGAATTCCCTCTAGGAGAGAGAATCTCAGAGGTGTTGAGTGTGTATTGTGGTTGAGTAAAGCCAAATTTATTAATTCATCTTTAAAAATTAATTGGCGCCTGACGGCGAAGTTTGTGAAATTAAATTTCATTCTTTTTGTTGTTGTAAGAGTCAGATTTTGCTTGACGTCAGCAGAAACTTGGGGCAAATTCTTTATTGCTCAAAGTTAGACGTCACAAAATTTGGCGACCAACGTGGGGTCAAGCTCGAGCCGAGACACGACTGTGAATTTATTATTGTACATTGTGTTACATCAAGTGTTGCCAGAATTCTAAAATTTTCGAGAGCCAAAGCCAGACGAAAGTTAAAATTTTTTTTGTCGAAAAGTTTAGAATTTAATTGTCAGAGCCAGTCAAAAGTCTTGAATTTTCTGTTGCTAAAGCCAGACATAAAAGTTATGTTACCAGCTAACAGAAATTTCAAGATTTAAATTGCCAGATGCCGGAGTGTTATACCGGAAACACAATTGAAAGTAGTCACGTGACTGTAAATAGTGCGCCGGTCGGTTAAGAGAAACGACGCGCCGGGATATTTAAATTTTCGTCAGCCGAAAGAAAGTTCGCGCGCGCCAGGAAAAGTGGCTCAGTAGTAGTAATAGCGGCTATAGGGAGCGAGAGAGAGAACGAGAAGAAGAGATAGTGGAAGAGTCGAGCCACAAGTCAGCCAGAAAAAGAAAAATTTTAGAAGGGGGCCCCCGTCGAGTGAGTACGTCCTTGTATTCGAAGTAGTACCCAATGTCAGCCAAGCATGGGAGGTAATTAACGCCATGCAAGTCGGACAAGTAGTGACGAGCCTGCTGAGACACCAATTGTGTATCAGTGGCACATCACAAGTGCTTAGAGAGAGAGAGACTATTGAGGGCCGAGATGAGGCTAGCCGTATCTGAGGAAGTCGACGTACCATCTGCGGAAAGGTACGATCTGGGGAAGTCTGACAAGATTTTCTTGTTGGAAGCGTACATAGAGCCGGAAAGTAGCCCGTTCCCAAACGTCACTTGGAAAAGGGGCGGTAGAATTTCGTCCGCGGACGATGAGGAGTCGAGCAGTGGGGAAAGTAGGGCCAGCGTCCGAGTTAATGCCGAATTAGTGCCGAGAAAAGGGGGAAAAGAATCGCAAAACGACACGACGTACAGAAGACGGAGTCCGACTAATGTCATTTCGACCCCGCGATTCTCACCCCCACCACCAGTCATGTCGACAACAAGCATAACCACTACTTCCCCCACCACCACCAGTGCTCACATGAGTGTGACAACAAGCACTATCTTGACAGCCCCGCACACCATACAGTCGTCAACAATGGCGCCGAATGCGCAAGACATGCGCGACGCAGTTGCGCGGTTGAGTCTGACCCCCGAAATCAAGCTGTTAGCGGGGTGTACTGAGAGATTAGAGAGCATGTATAGAGGAGGGATGGGGTTGGCAACAAAGCCATAGCCAGACAGCCGTCGGAAATGGTTTTCATATATCCCACCACCAGGAGTCGAGGATCATTTCGCCCCAAAGACCTGGGAAAATTGCCGAAATCCCGCACACACTCAATACGGGTGAGCGGGTGAAACCCACCTCAGCCCCCCGAAATGCCGAAGAATTCTTGGAACGATTAGAGGACTGCAAGGAATTTTCAGACTTCTCAGATTGAGAAATACTACAAGCATTGCCCATCATTCTCCAGAAAACGACCAGTAGTAGGTTTAGGTCGTTGCACCGCGAAATAAATTTTTGAAGATTATTCCAGAGGGCGGTCAAAAATGAGTACTTGGTAACAGTTGACGACGATGACGTCATAGACGAACTCCGAGCCAGGACGCAAGGGAAAGGGGAGAAAATTTCCCCATATTTGACCAGTTACCGACTGATCTTGGATCACATGAAGCGACTACTTAGCCAGAAACAACAGGTCAAATTAGCCTATAAAGGCCTGACACCAGCCTATCGTCGTCAACTGGAGAGAATCCATTTTGAATCGTTGAGCCAGATTGAGAAGATTTTGACAGATTATGAGAGGGCCAAAGACTTAGACGAAAGGTACGCCCCACCCCCACCAAAAGAAAAGATGCAGCCAGCCATGGTACAAGGCCAAGTTGCCAGCGCTCCATCAGCCCAAGCCATGCAAATGCCCATGCACTTTGCTTATCCAATGGCGTATCCGGGTATGTTTTCAACGGAGAGTCGTAGGACGAGCAACAAGAAGCGTTCGAACAGCTTAAACAGAAGCTGACCTTTGCGCCAGTCTTAGCCCGACCTGACTTCACGAAGAAGTTCACAATTCAATGTGACGCCAGCAACTACGCCATTGGGGCCATATTGACGCAAGAGTTTCAAGACGGAGAGTACCCAATAGTGTACATCAGCCGAGTCTTGACCGAAGCCGAGAAAAACTACAGCGTGACAGAAAAGGAGTGTCTGTCATTATTGTGGTCGATCAAAAAGTTCAGGCCGTACATTGAAGGGTACAAGTTCCATGTGATCACAGATCACAGTGCCCTGAAATGGCTCAAGAACTTGATATATCCGACAGGACGTTTAGCCAGATGGGCCCTGGAAATGCAGCATTGGGACTTTGACATAGTTCACAGACGAGGTGCACAACATCATGTCCCTGATGCATTGTCCAGGTTACAGGAAGAGGAAGAAGAGTCGATGGCCGCGTTTGAATCCATTGAGGACCAATGGTACCTCAAACGTCGTGAGTTAGTGAGCCAACATCCGCAACGGTTTCCTGAATGGATTGTAGAGAATGAGAATCTCTACCGACATAGAAGTGACCCACTTTTATTGCCGATAACAGGAGACGAGGACGGTTGGAAATTAGTAGTGCCAGAAGAGTACAGAGCGAGAGTGATGGAAGATGGACACGCCCAAGCATCAGCCGGACATCTGGGTATTGAGAAGACCTACGACAAAATAGCACGAGAGTACTATTGGCCAGGCATATGAAATGATGTGCACAACTACGTGACACATTTATCCAGTGCCAATTACATAAGATGTCTCAAGCCGGACCATCGGATTAATGGGCCAAAGAATTGTTGAGAGGCCGTGGGCCGTAGTAGCTGCAGACACCATGGAGTTTCCACCAAGTAAGAGCAATTACAAGTATTTGGTTGTGTTTCAAGATTTGTTCTCGAGGTGGATAGAAGTCAAACCATTGAAGTCAGCAGACGGAAAATCAGTAGCCAGAGCATTCGAGGAGTTAGTCCTATTTAGATGGGAAACGCCAGAGTACTTGCTCACCGACAATGGTAAGGAGTTTGACAATAAATTGAACCGCCGGCGACCAAAAGGGCATACGCATGACTTTCGTTGGCCCCGCGTACAGCGATTCTACGGCTGCGCGAGGGGCCAACGAAAACCGTGCGCACGCCCTTTTGGTCGCCGGCGGTTCAATTTCTCAAGTCAACCCTTGAGGAATACGGAGTCAAACATATCACGACACCACCATACCATCCACAAGCAAACCCAGTCGAGAGGAGTAACAGGACCTTGAACACTATGATCTCCACTTTTATCGGTGCCGATCATTGAAAATGGGATCTTCATGTTCACGAGTTTCGTCATGCCGTGAACACAGCAACTCAAGCGGCAACTAAGACGTCGCCGGCGTTCCTGAACTACGGAAGACACCCTAAGCCTGTGAAGAGCCTGCGAAGAGAGGTCGAGAGTAAGAGAACGGTCGTGAGAATGATACCGGAAGATTAGGTAGAGAGAGTAAAGAGATTAGACGCGTTGAGAGATATGGTAGCCAGGAACATTGACATAAAGCGAGCGAGGCAGATGAAGTTTTTCATTTTTTTTATTATAGATTTTAAATTTTTACAGATTGTGGGTAGTTTTTTCAATATAAAAACACAGTGGATGATAAGGTAATTTCGATATTGCTTTTAAAATGTGGAAAAAAAAGTACATAAATTTATTTTGTTGTTTTGAAAACCAATGTGGGTTTTCATATTATAATTTTGAATTTTTACATTTTAGGGGTAGCTTTTTCGATTTAATAAAAAAACAAAGGGTGTTTAAGCAATGTTGACATTGTTTCTAAGTTACTGTAGTAGAAGTAGATAAATTTATTGTTTTGTTTTAAAGAGAAATCTGTTATTCAATTTTTTTACTTTAAAATTTGAAGTTAAAGGTAATTTTCTCGATTAAAAGAAACAGAGGGTGATGGAGGAATTCTGACTTCAGATTCGTTTTCAGCGGGCAAAATTACTATAAGATATGAATGTCTGGTTCAAAAAACAGACAACTTTTTTTTGTGTGCATGTGTTATAAGTAAATGTAGTAAATCAGGAATAAGTGTTACGGACGTAACACCTCACCCCTTAGATCGAGCATGGGAGTAAAATGAAACATGCTCAAACTAATAGAAAATTTAAAATGTAGAGGAAATGTTATGACCGTTTACGCATACATTTAATCCACTCTTTTTTTACATTCAGAAAAATTATTTTCATTCAAAATTAGTAAAGTACAATAGTTGTTTTTGCTATTATTGTTCATGCACATAGTTAGAGTCTTCTTCAATAAAATGATATTGAATAAATTATAGGGTTTATTGTTATGTGTAATACAAATTATGTTTAATTTCTTTTAGTTCTAAACAAAAATATATAAAATTGTTTAAGGTTTAAGATAAAATCATAACAAAATCAAATATAAAAATATTTTTATCCAGCTTGCGAAAATTTAAAAAATATTTCTTTTTAAAATTAGATTAATGTTCTAGTGAAACAAAAAAATTAATTCGAATGTTTTTATATTCTATTGAAATATATTCATTGAAAATCATTTCATTGTTCTATGTAAAGTCTCTTTGTGTAACATTAAACTATATGTATTATTTAAAATATTCTATTATTCTTGTTTAATTCGCGTTAGTTTTAGTTTGTTTGTATGTACTATTTTTTGTTTGTTTTTAAATTGTATAACAATTATAAAATATTTTTTTTATATTAAAATTTTTACGTTTCCTTTATTTAATATTTCTAATATTTTGTATGGACCTGCATATTGATCAGGAAATTTATGAATCTCCCCCCCATGTAGTAGAAATACCTCATCACCGAGCTTAAGATTTTGTGGATTGCAATTTTTATCATAATATATTTTTTCTTTTGCTAAAATCAAATTTTCTCTAGCATTATTCCTCATTTCATGAAGTCTTGATATTAAATCTGTTAAGTATTGATCATATGTTTCTAATTTTTGGCGTTCAAGTGGTGGATGACTGGAAGGTAATCTTGCTAATTTTCCAAAAATTAACTAGTACGGAGTACACTTAATGCCTCCATGATTACTTCTATTGTATGAAAACATACCTAATTCTAACCAATCGTCCCATTCTTCATTTTTGTTAATAAATTGTTTCAAATATTCTCCTAAAACATGATGAGATCTTTCGATTAATCCGTTAGACTGAGGGTGAAAAGCAGTTGTTTGGAATTGTCTATTTCTAAATTTTTTCGCTAATCTACTCATTAAATTGATTAAGTAATCTGTACCCTGATCTGTTAAAACTCCTTTAGGTGATCTAAAAATGCAAATAAATCTTTTAATAAATGCATCAGCTATCGTAATAGCTTGGTGATTTGGAAGTGCAATTGCTAATGAATATTTAGTTAAATTATCTTGTTTTGTAAATATATGGGCATATCTCTAGAACTTTTAAACTTTTAAGTATTAAAAAAAATTTCTTTTTTCAAGGCTCATTCTTGAAACTAATTTTATTGTCTTATGTATTAATAAAATAATAAGAAAAACCTTGCGATACTCATTTCTAAACATTGTTAATCCCCCGTCTATAAATTTAACCCCAAAGAAAATGATCCAAATTGCACAGCTTTCTCACATAGTCAAATTTTTACATCAATCAGTATCTAGAGGTTTTTGGGGTCACTGATTACACATGTCAACAAAAAAGGCTTACTTTTTTATGAGACATCGGAGTGGTTTCCGATGTATTTTTGGATGCTGAACACGATCCCGGGTCCCAAAATTGCCCATCACGTCAGGATTATGAGGAGAGTGATTAATTGACCTCGTAAAATCGCTGGGATTTGCTTACAAATTGTTATTCGAGGGCTTTTAAGGTCCCTGATTACCAATCCGATACCAGTTTTCATAAATCCAAAACGGCAGATACGACCAATTCTTAATTTTGACATCCGATATTTTGGATCCGCCATCTTGGAATTATGAAAACTAATATCGAATTTGTAATCGGCGACCCCAAAAGCCGAATTACCATTTTCAAGCGAATCCAAGCGATTTCAAGAGGTCAATTAAAGATTTTCTAAAAATACAAGTGTTTAGTGCCTTCGATCACATATTTTAAAATGAATTTTTATTTTTTTGTCTTATGAGTATGGGTCTTGTAGTGCACAATCCAAGCTTCAATTTAAGTCTATGTAGAAGTTTGTATCACGTCAGGTTTAGGAGAAAAAAATATTGAAAACCCTCAAAAACATGTTTTTTGGTGTCCTCACTCACACTTTTCTGAAAATGATGGGCAATTTTGGGACCCAGGATCGTGTTCAGCGTCTAAAATACACTGGAAACCACTTGGATATCTTATAAAAAAGTAAGCCAATTTTTGTTAACCTGTGTTACGAATCTGAACTTAGTTTTTGAAAAATTTTAAACTGGTTTAAAAGTGTCATATGATCCACCATATTGGATTTTCTAATCAAAATTTTTAATTTTAAAATTATTTCAAATTCGTAATCAGCAAGACAGAAAACCCTAAAATGTCAAAAGATATTAAAATCTGATAATTTTAAAAAAATTTCGTCCGCCATTTTGGATTTGCCATATACAATTTTTTTAAACCAACTTCAGATTAGTAAGATTAGACCCTAGAAAACTAAAAATAATAAAGTTTAAGCAAGTTTGTGAGTTTAAGATATTACGACCTATAAATTTGACAAACTCACTTTTTAACATAAATACACAGGATGAGTATTTTATTTGTTGTAATTATTGAAAAAAAATTTTTCATAAAAAATTAAATATAAACAGTTTTTTTGTAACCGGTCTTTTGACAACAGCTCAAACTGCAACGACCATTTCTCGAAAACAACGAAACAAAATAATTTTTCCATTTGGGAAATTTAATTTAGTAGGAAAATACACAGGATGAGACCCATTTGCCATTCAGAAATAAATAAAAACTTTATTTTTCCCAAAGTGTATAAGTGACAGCTGTTCGGTAGCACATGATATTTAATTTACTAACATTAGTTTTTCTTTAATAATTTGAACAAAATATATTTCTCCCATTGTGTATATTTTATCACTAATAAATTTCCACTCGAAAAGAAGACATTATGTCTCATTGTTGTTAATTTAAAGGTAAAAAATGAAAATTTGTCAGTTTTGGTACCTTTGGCGCCATCTCTTGGTTCTATGTATCACTAAACATCTGTCTGATGTGTTCTTCTTGTTGCAAATTACTATACAAAATAGTTTACATAAATTAAAGTTTTATATTCTTGTTTTCATATAGAATGAATCTTATTATGTGTATTTGTTATTGAAATTAAGTTTGTCAAATGGAAAAGTTATTTTGATTTTGTTGTTTTCAAAGAAAGGTCGTTGCAGTTTAGACTGTTGGAAACTGCTCATGTTTAACTTTTTATGAATAATTTTTTTTCAATAATTACAACAAATAAAATACTCATCCTGTGTATTTATGTTAAAAAGTGAGTTTTTCAAATTTATAGATCATAATATCTTACATATTCCAAGAAACGGTCGTTGCAGATTTTTAACCATTTTAGATCTGCATTGTCGGTATGTGGGATCCCCTTAATGCTTTTTTCTTCATGAAACAATGTGTATGCTAGAATCAGCTCATATTCTTACTTAAATATATTTTTTCTATGAATAGTGTAAAGGTTAACAATTTTTTTTATAATGTGCGTGAAGAGATTACATAGAGTTAAAAGTGTTTAGAAATCAAATTCAACATGTGCCCTTCAAAAATGTAGGTTCTTACTATGAGTTTCGTTTTGAAATTTAATGTTTGAAGTCATCGCATTCCTTATATATAAGTGGCACATATTCCTGTTAGGCTTTAAATTACGTCTTATTGAATAGACAATGTAATCCTGTTATATGGTTAGTTAAAAATCTTCGTTAAAAAAGTTATCTCAAGTTAATTACTAAGTTGTCGAAATTTAAGAAAAGTTGTCTCGCAAGTTTGCAGGCACCCCATTTTTATCTTAATTGAGGCACATCACCGTCTCAATGATTTTTTGGTTCCTTGAACTCTCAACTACTTCTACTGTAATTCACAAAATATATAATGACTCGTTAAAAAAGTTATACCACATAAACTGAAAAAAATAGTCAATGTCACACACGAGAAGCAGTCAATTTCGCCACTTTAACTTATTTTTGTCGCCCCTACCAAATTAAAAATGTTATTAAACACAAGGTATATTTAAAATGGACAATAATTTATCAAATTATGGTACTGCAAAATTATTTTTATCATTTTTAACATATAAAAATAAGCGGATACATAAAGTTTAAAACTTCTAGAAATATGCTTATATATTCACTTTCATTTTTAGTTTTTGGTAATGGTCCAACGTTGTCCATTGCTATTTTTTCGAATGCTGTACCTGGTGTATCTGTTATAATCATTGGGTCTTTTGTTTTTACTCTAACTAATTTTTTAATTGACATTAGAGGCAACTTTGTATATATTTTTGAATATTATGTTGCATATTTTCCCAATAAGAATTTTGTCGAATTCTACTATAAGTTTTGGTTACACCTTTATGTCCTCCAACTGAGCTTGAATGAGCTTCTTCAATTAATTGCATATATTTTTCTTTCGTAGGATATTTTGTATATTCTTTAAAAAGGAGATATTCGAACGTGTGCATTGTTTTTTCGGTCTACCTCTTTTTTTCTTCTCGTGTGCTTTTATTTTATTATCTTCAATTTCTTGTATTTCTTCATTTTCTGTTTCACATATGTTTTTTTCTTGATTTCCATTTTCTTGTATTCTTCTTTGATTTCTCGTAATAACGTTACAAGTTTCAATACTTGTACAATAATTTCTTTTATTAAATATCTTTTTAATAGATTAAAGAAATTTCTTTATCTCCATATTCATGTAGCATTCATTGTCATTAAATATTTTTTCAATATATGGGAGACTTTTTCTTATCTCCAAATTCAAATAGAATTCATTGCCCTTCATTAATCATTCAATAGATTGCATTGATTTCATAAGGCATTTTCTTAGCTCCAAATTTAAATAGGATTCATTGTCCTCAAATATTCTTTTAATAGATCGAAGAATTCTTAGTATCTCCGAATTTCCATTGGATTTATTGTCCATAAACATTTTTTTTATATCGTGGAGACTTCTTATTATCTCCAAGTTTGATTCATTTTCATCTGCCACATGTTGTATATATTCTTTCAATTTTTCTTTCATTCTTTCGTGCACACTTTTCATTATATTTTCTTGAATTTCCTGAATTTCTTAAATTTTTTTTCATTTATTCGTTGTACTTTTTCTTCTGTTATATCTTCAACTGGATTTCTGGATAAGGTATCAGCATTAACATTTGTTTTTCCAGCTTTGTAGACCACAGTAAAGTCATATTCTGCTAATTTAAGTTTCCATCTTGTTACTCTTGAACAAGGATCCTTAGAATTTTAGAACCAAACTAGTGGTTTGTGATCCGTGACTAAGGTAAATTTTCTTCCATAAAGTATGGTCTAAAATGTTGCACACTATATATAATTGCCAAGGCTTCTTTTTCATAAGTATCATATTTTCTTTCACATTCATTTAAAGTTCGTGAAGTATAAGCGAATAGTTGATCTTTGCCAATTACTCCTTGTGATAAAATTCCTCCTATTGCAAAACCTGAAGCATCCGTTGTTAAAATAAATGGTTAAGAAATGTCCGGTCTTTTTAAAAGCGGTTCCTCACAGAGTTTATTTTTTAAAGTATCAAAAGCATCTTGTTGTTTATCGGTCCAAAGAAAAGGTATATCCTTTCTTAAAAATTGATTTAAAGGATTTGCTATTTTTAAAAATCCGTCTATAAATTTTCGATAATAACCCGCTAGTCCTAAGAATTATTTAATATTTTTAACAGTTTTTGGTTTTGAAAATTTCTTTACAGCTTCTACTTTTTTCGGGTCGAGTCGTACACCATTTTTATCAATAATATGTCCTCAGTGTCCTACTTCTAACCTCAAAAATTCACATTTATCGGGTTGCAGTTTTAAGAATCTTATAAGAATCTCTAGGATCCATTTTGATTTGATGAAAACCGGATGCTAAATCGAAGACTGAAAAATATTGAGCGTTTCCTAATTGATGCAACAGGTCTGTAATATTAGGGAGGGGGTAAAATTGACCTACCGTGCGTTCATTTAGCTTTCTGAAGTCTAAAACTAATTGCCATTTTTTATTTTCTCGTGAGTCATCTTTTTTTGGTACTATCCATATTGGTGTATTGAAAGGTGAGTCAGAATGCTTAATAATTTTTTGTTTTAATAATTCGTTTACTTGACGTGTCATTTCTTCTTTACGAACAGGTGGAAATCTAATATTGTTTAGTAATAATTAGTGTATCATCAGTAGTTATTATCCTATGTTTTATAAGATCTGCTTATTATAAATATTCTCCAGGTATATGAAATCTATTGGGATAATTTTTTACTAAATTCATGATGTGTTCTAATTCTTCTTTATTTAAATGTTTAAGACAAAGCAATTTTTTATTTCTTCAACTTTATCGTTGCCTGTAATGTTGAAAATATTTTCTGATTTAATATCTTTTGAAAATACATCAATAATTTGTTTAATTGATGAGTCTTCATTTTTAATATCAGATTTTCTTACTGAACTTTCTTGCTTTATTTCATCAAAATCTTCTAAATTTAATTCAAAAATAGGGATGTCAATTGATTCGTTTAATGTATTTATAGCCTGTAAATAAGCTAATCCTTCTATATTTGAAACTACCGCATCACCTAAGTAACCGCCGTCTTTTACTACTAAGCTTGGAATGTAACCTACTTTTTTCTTATTATTTAAAATTTTTTCATAAATATTGTAAATTGATCTTGATGGTATTGTAAAATAATTAATATTTAGTAAATTCTTCCACAATTATTTCATAAAATATTTTTTTCGATTTTTGGAAGATGTTTAAAGGTGAAAGAAAAGACACTAACTCTCACTTTTTTAATAAAATTGACAACGTTTCGGTGGTCAGATTCGCCACCATCATCAGGTCACTTTCATAAAAAATAATATTCAGATAAATACAAAATGGTATATGAAATTATAAAAATTAAACAAAATTAAAAATAATTTTTACCTAGTTAAAATCAACAAACAAACATCACTTTAGTAAATTAAAATACAATAAATATATAATTAAATAAAAATTAAAATATTCAAATTTGCGAATCACAAACATGTTAAGACGATTGATTAGTCATACTGACTGAGCCGATGACAATTTTCGCGTTATATACAGTCGATGGGTTCAAAAACCTGCAATCGAAATATTATGAATAATAACCATTATTTCAATTTATTAAGCAAAGGAAAATAGGCGTTACTAAGAAACTGAATATCTTCCTTCTTGTTAATAGTAAAATTATTGCATTTGATATAAATCATCTTAGAAATTAATCGTTTTTTATAAGAAGTTTCGTAATCTAAAATTTCTGCATCGTCAAAATTAAAAGAATGATTATATTCACTTTGATGTGTATTCACAACAGATTCGATGTTTTTATTTTTGTGTTCACTAATTCTATTTTTCAAGGTACATTTCGATTCACCAATATACGTAGCTGGACAACTATTGCAATTAAATTTATAAACAATATTAGTTCCATCCCACTTTTCCGTCAAGTCTTTTCCTAGTTTTATTACAGAGCTTAAAATTTTTTTCACAATTGGAATAGACAATAAATTAAATATTTTTAAAATGTTAGATAATTCTTAATAAATATTATTATGAGGAATACAAACTTTAGGTAGTTGTTGATAAATTGTGACGCTATTTTTTGTATGTTTTTTATCTATTGTTTTGTAAACTAATGAATGTTTTCTTTTTTCAATATTTTTTTGTATAAATTCTAACGGATAATCGTTATTTTGTAAAATTTAAAATTTTTTTTAAAGATTTTCTTTATGAAATGACTTGTGAGATAGTGAGATAGTTCTGTCATACAAATTGTAAACAATATTCTTCTTTTGTTGAATTGAATGACTTGAAAAATAATTTATTAATCTATTAGAGGAAATGTTTTTCTGTGACCAGTTAGTAATAAGTTGATTATTGTTTTAAATTAACCCATTAACGCCTGAATGCACTGAATTTTTAGTCTGATTTCAAACTTAAATATTTTCTAATAAACTTATTATTTTCTTTTCGACAAATAATTTTTTTTGCATTAAAGTGTCCTCTATCCGAATATGATATTAGAAAATTAATAAAAAATTATTTAACAATATTTTTTTGCATATAATTAAAAAATTGCATGATTTTTTAAATGTTTTTTATTACAAATTCTTAAATTTTTAAGTCAAAAAAATTTTTAGACATCTAATATTACCATAAATCGTGCACTCGATTGTTATACTTTTCAAAAATATATTGACTTTGTAATGATATAGCATTATTTTTGACGTGAGAATTTTAAAGTTTCTGAAAGAGTAAAATCCATTCAGTTTTGTACGCGTAGTATATCTATATATATTACTGAGCTCACTGCTCGGCGGACAGGTAGAGAGTACCGATGGCGCACTCATTGCCGCGCATCACGTGGGTCTCTCTCACCTCACGCTACACCTCTCGCGGGCCCAGCGATCTATAATACTTGGTTGCTCGTACAATTTCCTTAGTTCGCCGTTGACCAGACTCGGGGCTTGCTCTGAGGCAGATCGACAGCAACTCTCTCTTCTCTTTCTCCTTCTTACCTTTACGATCTAACGCCGAGGTTGAGGTACGACTCTCCCAAGGAATGAGATCTTCCTTTCTCACCTAGTGTAAGCCGGCGGTAACTCAGGTGCAACTGGGGCTGCTTGCTTGTACTTCCTAGAAGGAGTTGTACTCAAGACTCAGGTACAACTGGGCAGTAGTAACACCCTTCGCCTCTTCGTTTCTCTCTCTCTTTCTATTTCTTTTCATCTGTCATTTCCTACGTGAGAATGTGAACCAACCCTGTGAAGAAGAGGTACATCTCTACCTTCGCAGAGTTGATGCACCAGGTAGATTCTTCGATCCAAGGTACAACTTGGGGGAAGATGAAGCTTGCATTTCGACTCTTATCTCTCTCTCTCTTATACGCAACTATTTATCGTGATCGGGCATGAATACCGTGAGAATCGCGGTATCTAGTCTTTTTCGATTTTGCTAAATCGACCTAGCGTGCACGACCCTAGTTATCGTCCGTACCGTTATTTAGGGGTAATTTCTAGAGTCTACCCTCGCGTATAATGAGCGTCTGTCGCGGTGGGGAATTTGTCATTTTGGGAAATAAACTTATTATCATTCTATTCTATTTTAGTTCGTTTAGTTTTTGCTACTTTGTAATTAGCTAGTTAGGTTTTGATTGATTTCTGTTACACTAAGTTTTGCATTATATCGAGTCATTTATTTTATTTGATATTGTTAATTTCTTTAAATTCGTTTTAATTTCATCTTCGTTAACAATTATTTTTGTAATTATTTCTTATTTATTTGAATATACTTTCTTACGAAGGTTTAAAACTCTGCTTTGTTACTAACTTCAACCTGATTATCGATATCACTAAATTGACTAACTAGCTTACTTAAATTCTGTAATGACGCTTTTCGCCATTTTATTAATTTATTTGATAAAAGATAAATTGTATTTTAACCCGGACTCCATCCGGCGAGCAAATCCTTTGGCAATAAAAATTAAGATCATTACATGGCGCCCGAACAGGGACTAATTTTTTTTTATCAACTAGTGAATATGCAAAGTGTTTAAAATTGAGTAAAAAAATTAGAATTTTTTTTTTTTTTTTTTAGTCGCAATTTTTAAGAAAAAAAAATGGTCTGTCGTGATGTCGGTAGTGGGGGTAGTAATTCAATTTTTCACCGTCGTGAGGGCGTGATAGTCGCAGGGGTGGGGATGAATGGTCCTTATATATAGTCGCGTAGATAGCTTATCGTTCTAGTCGATCAGTACCACTCATCGATACCATATCAATTATTTTCATTGTAAAGCAAGAAAGAAGAAGAAGACATCATGTATTCTACAAGTAGCGACGAAAGAGTTTTTCGTTTACTGGCAAAATTCGAGCATTGGTTTCCCGGTTTAACACTTTATGAAGTGTTACAGCGTGTTGAATCTGAACGTCAGAAATTTAAAATTTCGTGTGCTCAAGTGCGTCGCGTGTTCCCGGAGATGTTTATAGCTGACTCTCTAGTAAAATATAAAGACTTTTTAATCGGTTTGGATTATGAAAAGCAGCTAGAATACAAGGAGAGCTGTTTTTTCAATCTTCGCCCAATTATCCGTGGAAGCCCGGTGACTGTCGCGAAAGACAGAAACCACCCGTACAACCCAAAAACGGATTGCTGGCGTTGTGGACAACATGGACATCGTCGTCAGGAGTGCCGTGAAAAACAGGTGATATTCTGTTCTCAGTGCGGTATTTTAGGCAGCTTTGCTCGAGATTGCTGCTTTAGGAAAAGAAAATAATTTTTTTTTTCTTTTCTCACCCCGTGACCAGCAGCCATCTTGGTTTTCTTCTACCACCACCACCTTTGGAGAAGAGTGGGGGTGACCAACTAGTATATAATCAACTGTGGTTCATTATTAAGCACAGTTCTTTTCCACACTTCATTGAGTAAGGTTATCTTCGGTTATCCAAAAGTTATCATGGGAGTACAATGGATCTACAAGCTGACCAAGAATGAACTGGTGGCTCAACTAGAAAATTACCAAATTGACGCTACTGGTACAATCTCTGAACTTCGGCAGCGGTTCGTAGCTTTTATTCGTACTAAACCGGAGCTACTAAATCAAACTAAAGATCCGGAGGACTACGTAGAAGAGGATGACATCAACCTTGATAGAACAGCATTAGAGGATCCAAATTTACGCGAGAATCTGGTGGATATTGGAGCTCAGCAAGCACCTGCGATCACACCGGAACAAATTAGAGCAACGGAAGCTCTAATTAACCGTCATTTATTACAATCCGCTCCAGTAAGAACATCGACAAACCTTTCGATGACAGAAGTGACACTTATGTACTCGAAAGGTTGAGAAAGTGGGGTTGTAGTTTCGAAGGCCATGATGTTTACGCATTTTTGGAACGTGTGGAAGAACTGCAGCAGGCGTATGGATTTTCTGACGAACAACTTCTTCGAGGATTTCCAGAATTATTAAGAGGAGATGCTTTACTCTCTGGTATCGTAATGAAATCAGAACAATTTTCACATTAGAAGAATTAACCTCAGCATTACGAAGATTTTACCTTTCACCTAGTGAATTTAGACACCTAGAAACTCAAATTATCAGCAAAGTGCAAGGTAAAACGGAATCAATTAGAGAGTTCTGTACAGCATTGAGAACTCTTATGAGAAGACATGGAGGTTATAATTTTTTCTCGTGAACTAGATACGCTTTATTGGAATATGAAGCCGATATTCCGATTGCATATTCGTCGCAGTGAACTGGATTCTATCAGCACATTAATTCAACGAGTGGAGGAAATTCAGGAAACTCTGTAGCAGTTAATCTAGAAGAATAAAGTATTAGAAATAGTCAACTATTAACTGAAGTTTTAAGTTTCTACAATTTGAGTCAACAACGTTAAATTGCTTTATGGACTGTATTGCTTGCTACCGCCTGCCAGTTGAAGGAGTGAAACACATCATGAGGATGAAGAGAACGACAGGAATTTTTTGTAGTGTAAATGGTACTGATTCGCGGAATTTGTTTTTGTTTTATTCAATTCTAGTTAAAAATTTTTTTTTTTTGCATTCTCCTTAGACGCTCATTAAAATTCGCTTTTCTAGTAGGGGGGATGTAATGATATAGCATTATTTTTGACGTGAGAATTTTAAAGTTTCTGAAAGAGTAAAATCCATTCAGTTTTGTACGCGTAGTATATCTATATATATTACTGAGCTCACTGCTCGGCGGACAGGTAGAGAGTACCGATGGCGCACTCATTGCCGCGCATCACGTGGGTCTCTCTCACCTCACGCTACACCTCTCGCGGGCCCAGCGATCTATAATACTTGGTTGCTCGTACAATTTCCTTAGTTCGCCGTTGACCAGACTCGGGGCTTGCTCCGAGGCAGATCGACAGCAACTCTCTCTTCTCTTTCTCCTTCTTACCTTTACGATTCTAACGCCGAGGTTTGAAGGTACGACTCTCCCAAGGAATGAGATCTTCCTTTCTCACCTAGTGTAAGCCGGCGGTAACTCAGTGCAACTGGGGCTGCTTGCTTGTACTTCTAGAAGGAGTTGTACTCAAGACTCAGGTACAACTGGGCAGTAGTAACACCCTTCGCCTCTTCGTTTCTCTCTCTCTTTCTATTTCTTTTCATCTGTCATTTCCTACGTGAGAATGTGAACCAACCCTGTGAAGAAGAGGTACATCTCTACCTTCGCAGAGTTGATGCACCAGGTAGATTCTTCGATCCAAGGTACAACTTGGGGGAAGATGAAGCTTGCATTTCGACTCTTATCTCTCTCTCTCTTATACGCAACTATTTATCGTGACGGGCATGAATACCGTGAGAATCGCGGTATCTAGTCTTTTTCGATTTTGCTAAATCGACCTAGCGTGCACGACCCTAGTTATCGTCCGTACCGTTATTTAGGGGTAATTTCTAGAGTCTACCCTCGCGTATAATGAGCGTCTGTCGCGGGTGGGAATTTGTCATTTTGGGAAATAACTTATTATCATTCTATTCTATTTTAGTTCGTTTAGTTTTTGCTACTTTGTAATTAGCTAGTTAGGTTTTGATTGATTTCTGTTACACTAAGTTTTGCATTATATCGAGTCATTTATTTTATTTGATATTGTTAATTTCTTTAAATTCGTTTTAATTTCATCTTCGTTAACAATTATTTTTGTAATTATTTCTTATTTATTTGAATATACTTTCTTACGAAGGTTTAAAACTCTGCTTTGTTACTAACTTCAACCTGATTATCGATATCACTAAATTGACTAACTAGCTTACTTAAATTCTGTAATGACGCTTTTCGCCATTTTATTAATTTATTTGATAAAAGATAAATTGTATTTTAACCCGGACTCCATCCGGCGAGCAAATCCTTTGGCAATAAAAATTAAGATCATTACAACTTTTTCAACTTAAACATTTGATTTTTCATAATGACGCCTAAAAACTTAATTTTTTTTGAAAATTTGGAATTTGATGTTCGGTATACATTTTTTAAAACTTTGGCTTGAAAATGTTTACTCGGGGGTTTTCGGGGTCGCTGATTACGAATTTGATATTAGTTTTTCAAAATTCAAAATGGCGGATCCAATATGGCGGACAAAAATTTCAAAATTTGGTTGGATTCTTTTACAAATCCGTATTCGGGGGTTTTTGGAGTCGCTCATTACGAATTTGATACTTTAAAAATTTTAAAAATCAAAATGGCGGATCTAATATTAGGGAAAAATAGAAATTTCCACTTACCTTTGAAAAAACGAAAAATTTGAATTATTTAAAGAACAACAGATTCCTACTCATTTGTATTTTATAACGCATTTAAATAGCGGGAAAAATACATCTGTACCACCTGGCGGAAGAAAAGAGAATTATAACGAAAAATGTGCGAATTTTTCAAAATGATAAAAACTTTACATGTAAAAGAGTGCAGAAAAAATTTAATTAATATCAAACAATTAATTTGTTGTCATTAACATTAAGAAATCCTTGTTACTAATAAATAGTTATTAATTTTTATTGTTATATTCACATTTATAATTTTTTCATTATTTTTTTATAATTTAAATATTTTATTAAATAAATATAATAAAATGTAATAATTATTAGCATAACAATTGCATAATATTAGATCTGCCATTTTGATTTTTTAAAAACTAAAATCCTTTTTATAATTAATCAGCGACGCCGAAAAATCCCTGAGTAAGGATTTAAAAAAAATCCCACAGAATTTTCAAAATTTTGTCCACTATATTACATCCGCTATTTTGAATTTTGGAAAAATAATATCAGATTCACGACGAGCGACCCCAAAAACCTCCGAATTGATTTATAAAAAAATCCAACCAAATTTTGAAATTTTTGTTTGCCATATTGAATCTGCCATTTTGAATTTTCGAAAACTAATATCAGATTCGTATTCAGCGACCCCAAAAACCCCTGTGTGCGGATTTGTATGAGAATCTAACCAATTTTTGAAATTTTCGTCCGCCATATTGGATCCGCCATTTTGAATTTTAAAAAATTAATATCAAATTCGTAATCAGCGACCCCGAAAACCCCCGAGTAAACATTTTCAAGCCAAAGTTTTAAAAAATGTATATCGAGCATCAAATTTCTAATTTAAAAAAAAATTTAGTTTTTAGGCGCCATTATGAAAAATCAAATGTTTAAATTTAAAAAGTCAATATATTTTTTGAAAGTATAACAATCGAGTGCACGATTTATGGTAATATTAGATGTCAAAAAAATTTTTTGACTTAAAAATTTAAGAATTTGTAATAAAAAACCTTTAAAAAATCATGCAATTTTTTAATTATATGCAAAAAAATATTGTTAAATAATTTTATATTAATTTTCTAATATCTTATTCGGATAGAGGACACTTTAATGCAAAAAAAAATATTTATCGAATAGAAAATAATATGTTTATTAGAAAATATTTAAGATTGAAGTCAGACTAAAAATTCAGTGCATTCAGGCGTTAGTGGGTTAATGTCATGTCCAAAAATTAATTTTATTATTTATTTTTAATTTATACGTAAATTTTAAGTTAATATTAAAGGAATTAAATTTGTGAATGAAAAGTTTAACTTGATCTTTATGAACGCACAAAAGCGTGTCGTCCACATATCTGAAATAAAAGATAGGATAATTTTAAGGTCGAATTTTTATTTAGAAAATTTATTTATTTTAATTTATTATTTATTTTAATTTATTATTTATTTAATAATTTATTTTCTTTATTTATTTGGAAAATACTAATTAAACCAAACTAAAAAAATTTAAGGTCAAATTCGGCTCGTATGTCAAAATTTAAGTCAAAAATGGACTTTTACGATAAATTGTAGGTCAATATTTAAATAATATGATAAAATGCCTCTAAACGTTAGTTATTTTTTATGAAAATCAAGTAATGAGCACAAAAGTAAAAAATAAGGTCAGTTAGAAAAAAAGGTCTATTTTAAATAGTATTTTTTGAAATTCAGGTCAAAACAATGGAGAAAATTAGACATAACATCAAAAAAATGTTGAAGAATAATTTTATGATTGAATTTTTATTTGGAAAATTGAAAAAACTCATAAAACTTAACTCAAAAATTTAAAAGTAAAATTTAGTTCGCAAGTCGAAATTTAAGTTAAAAATTGACCTTCTTGATAAATTTTAGGTCAATATTTAAAAATTTTGATAAAAAACTACTAAAAATAATTTAATTTTAAGAAAATCAAGTTATGGCACAAAAGTCCAAAATTAATTTAATTAAAAAATAGGTTTGATATAATTATACTAAATTCGATATAATCTTTTTTATAGTTTAATATTTTTATATCAATATATCGGTTTGTTGCACTTTTTCCCCAAATTGTAAAATGCTTTTACAAAATTTAATAAACATTTTCTTTCAGTGTACATATTAGGGGTAGTTATTTCAGTTTGAAAAAACAAAGGGTGATGAAGCAATTTTGACATTGTTTTTGTGTTGTCGAAAGAGAAGCACATAAATTTATTGTTCTATTTTGAAAAACAATGTGGTTTTCAATTTTTTTACTTTAAACTTTTATTTTGTGAATTTAAGGGTTGGTTTTTCAATTTAAAAAAAAAACAGAGGGTGATGGAACAATTTTGAGATTGCTTTTGAGTTGTCAAAAGAGAAGTACATAAATTTATTGTTCTATTTTGAAAAACAATGTGGTTTTTCATTTTTTTAGTTTAAATTTTTATTTTGTGAATTTAAGGGTTGGTTTTTCAATTTAAAAAAAACAGAGGGTAATGGAGCAATTTTGACATTGCTTTTGAGTTGTCGAAAGAGAAGTTCATAAATTTATTGTTCTATTTTAAAAAAACAATGTGGTTTTTAATTTTTTTTATTATACATTTTGAATTTTTACATATTAGGGGTGGTTTTTTCAATTTAAAAACACAGGGGGTGATAAAATAATTTTAAAATTGCTTTTGAAATTTTGAAAGAGAAGTACATAAATTTCTTGTTCTGTTTTGAAAAACAATGTGGGTTTTTCTATTATAATTTTGAATTTTTACATTTTAGGGGTAGTTTTTTCGATTTAATAAAAAACAAAGGGTGTTTAAGCAATGTTGACATTGTTTCTGAGTTTTTGTAGCAAAGTAGATAAATTTATTGTTTTGTTTTAGAGAGAAATCTGTTATTCAATTTTTTTTACTTTAAAATTTGAATTTAAGGGTAGTTTTGTCGATTTAAAAAAAACTGAGGGTGATGGAGCAATTCTGACTTCAGATTCGTTTTCAGCGGGCAAAATTACTATAAGATATGTATGTCTGGTTTAATGAACAGACAACTTTTTTTTTGTGTGCCTGTGTTATGAATCCAAAAACACTTTTCAAAATTACAAAATGTCGAGTCTATTATGGCGGACGAAAAGGGTTTTTAGACTCTACGTTTGTTTCCGTGAGATTTACTGTTATCATAAAATATTTAAATTGGATTTATCTGAACTCTTTTTTTATGATATGGTAATTAATAATAACGATATAATATTTACACGAACTGACATTTGTTTGAAACGAAGTTACTACAAATTGCCAATTTTCCAAAATGTCTTTTTTGGGAATTATCATTTTTTCGAATTAACACTTTTTGCAAAATGTTTATGTCAGAGTGAATAGGGAAGTCTGGGGTAAACACGCTTTCTTTTTTCAGAACGATAAAAACCTGGGAAATTATTCTCTAAATCCAAGTTAATTTATATAGTTTGAAAGCTTATGATTTCTACTAACAAAATAAAAAAGAATTTTTGATTTATTTTTCTTAGTTTTACTTAGGGAAAATTTTTAATACACATATACGAAATATAAAAATCACAATTTTCCAGGGTAAATCCGCTCACCCCTCGGGGTAAACCCGATCACTTGATTTTTTTTAAAGAGTTCAAGGTAATCCCGACAGTTTTATTTTGTATATATTAAATTTCTCCTTATTTCCGTCTTTAGTATGATTTATTAATGATAAATTATGAGTTCTATAAACAATAAATATTGGTTTATAAAATAATAAGTTTAGGTTTCATGAATTGCAACTGAGAATTTAAATAATATTTTATTAAGAGAAAATTAAAATATAGTTACAATTTTTTATGTAACAAGTTATAGATTTTATTATTAATAAAATATAACAAATAAAATTTTAAACTAAACAATGATAAAACGTGAACTGAACGAAGACAACAAACTTAGATTTATGTCTTTTTTAGCCGAAAAAGACAGCGACAAATTTCCATTATTTGTTTGCGTTATGTTTGTTATAACCGTTATAACCTAATAATCACTAATAAAGATTCTGCTCAATGTTGCCAACAAATATTGATAGTTTGGCACCATCTGTTGAAAAAAATCGCTACAAATCGCGAAATGCGGAACATTCAAAATATTAAATATTCAACTAATAATAATAATAATAATCGAAAAACTTAAAAATCCAAAGATCATTTTTCTTTTTTTTTGCACTTCTAAAAACAATTGATCGCCTCAGATTCTATGACGAATTTATGAAACTAAACGAAAGTTCGTTAACATTAGTTGTATGTTAAGTACTATTCACAGTACAAATATCTTCATCTTGAGTGCTGTTTATAGCGTCAAATTGATAGTGAGCGGGTTTACCCTGTGCGCGGGTTTACCCCAGTCTTCCCTAATTAAATTAAAAATAGTTTTTACCATATTAATATCATAGCTATATATTTGTAAATTAATTTATTATCACTTGTTAAAATGTATATAATTATATAAAACATATATTTATAATAATTTTTCTTTAAATATATATAATATAGAGTAAATTTATTTTTATGGCACTGTATACATCGGTCATGCTCAATACCCCTCCAAAGTGTGCTACAAAAAAGCTCTTTAAAGAGCTCCTAGAAAAAATACTACGGCTTATGATTTTTTGCTCCATGAATATAGAATGGGATTCAAATTGATTTTCTAGTTGGTACTAGAAGCCTGTTGTGGTCAAAAGGAGTTGTAACACTTTAAGGTTGTGTTTAGATTACAAAGATGTCAATAAGGTAACAATAAGGGATGCCAATCTGATTCTTAGCGTGCATTCAATTTTAATAAGCTTAGGAAGGCTGGGTACATTTCTAAAATTGATCTTAAAATGGCTTACTATTAGGTTCTTATTGCAACGGATTGAAAAAAGTTTACTCCTTTTTCTATAACAGACTTGGGGTTATTCCACTTTAAAAGGATGCCTTTTGGTTTAACAAATGCTCCAATGACATGCCAACTTCTGGTGGATGCATTGTTTGGTTCGGAATTGAAACCAATTGTCTTTGGCTACTTGGACGATTTAATCATTGTGAATAATGATTATCAAGAACATCGGCAATAGTTGAAAATCGCATTCAAGAAACTGGTTATGACGGGTCTAATGGTCAATCCAGAAAGGCGTCAGTTTGGATGCGCAAGTTTAATTTGCGTCCAGATAAGGATAAAATTGCACCGTTCTTAAAGTTTCTTGGAATTTTTGGGGTGTTTCTTGAGACAGTGAACTCAAACTTCCTTCTTTAAGACTCTTGCAAAAGGACAGAGCTTAGGAGTGGACAAGCGAGCAGGAAGATACGTTTTGAACCTTCACGGAGAAGTTGGTCTCAGCGTCAGTGTTGGCAGGGCTAGATTTCAGGAAACTTTTCACAATTTAGGGTGATAAAAGTGATTATAGAATGTTAGAGGTTGGCGATGAGGAAATTGAGGCTTTCGAATCGATTCAGGATCCTTGGTATTTTTATCGGAAAGAGAATATTGTGACTTAGCCAATGAGCCTGTTGGAATTTCGTCAAATCAAGCAATTATTGCAAGGGTTGCCACAGGAGATAATATTAGAAGCCAATGTTCAAGTCGTCTGGTCTCGACGTTAGTTGACCCGGTGACGACCAGTTCTGTAAATTGTTTTTTTGTTCATTAATTTAAAAAAATACTATAACAGTTATGTTTAACCTTTTCTCAAGGAATCAGTTGAGTTTAAATGTTAATTATTCAGAGTTTATTACCTTTGTAGCAGACTGAGGTTCGAAAGGGTTACTAAAGTTATAAAATTAATTGATTATGCGACTTGTTTATCGCTTATGCCAACTGATTGTCGAAAGTATCAGGGATACTTTTGGTCTAGGGAAGGAGATTTTAACAAGGTGTTTTGTTTCTTAGATTGGTTTGTCGTTGGTCTCATTCTCGTCAAGGCTTTCGAGGAAACTTTGAACTATTATGGGTCACCAGGTGACAGGCCTAAGTTGTGATGGCGATGTATCACGAGGTCTAGCGGCAAGAGTCGAAGTATTTCTTTTCAGGTTTCTATGTACGAGTAGGAGTGAAACGGACCTATGACATTAGAAACACATGCTAGACAAGGAACGAGGACAGGCGTCTCAACTTTAATTTGGTTTATTCGTTATACCGTCGTGCTCGTGTTATTACTCTTCGACATAACAGCTTCTGTTTGTACATATGGTTGCGGAGGTTTTAATAAATTGATATTGAGAAATTGACTGTGTTTTTTGCAGTGTGATTTGTGGGTGATATCCCAAAGTCAATTGCATTGCTGGTGTTGTGGGTAAATCGTTCCTACTAATTTTCTTTTGCTCTGTATCTCAACGTCTACGACGCGTTATTGTTGGTCTAAGCGGTTCGTCTCACAATTGAGAATTGTTGCTGCGGTTGGAATTATTGCTTATGGGTAGATCCATGCCTAAAAAATCAAAGTTATACCCTAGTTTATCAATTTTGTTAAAACTTCGAAATTTTGAAGTGGAATACATGCCAGTAAAGAGCCTCAATTCGATTTTGAAAAATTTTGGAGTTTCGAGGTTTTTAAAATTATTTTTTGAAATTTTGAAAATAGTATATCTCTAAGGAAAATGAATGAAATTTTCAGAGAATGCTTATTGTTTACAGACAATTTAAGAAAATATTTTAGAAAAAAAAATTTTTTAAACAAATTAAAAAAATAATTTTTAAATAAACAATTTTTTGAAAAGTTCCATTTTTATTTTTTTAATAATAATGATTCAATTCCCACTTATTTCACGAGTATTTTCCAAAAAAAAATTGATGGAGGGTCTGAAACTTTAGGAGATATTAAATTTTTTGTCCTTGCGCGCAACCGTAAAAAGCGCATTTTCCGGTTATACTCTACATACAAACTAACGTTCAAAGTAACCTCTAAGTCGTAAATTTCAACCAAATTCGTTTTACCTTTTTGGGGAATGTCAGGCTATAAATTCGTAAGAATAGTGTGCATTTTTTAAATTTATATTTGTTTAAACAAATTATACATCGCTGCATGAGAGTGGATCGTCAGATCGTCTTCCGCCTTGGCCCGAGGTGCTCTTCGGGCTTAACAGGAACGGTCTCTCTTACCTTGTAGGTATTCGTCTCAGTTAGAGGTGCTCTTCTGTGAGGCAAATACCATGAAGAAAAATGTTCTGTCTGCAAAGGTGCTCTTAGGCCGAACGAACTTTTTCTCTCTTTCTCCTCGTATGCTTGGCAACTGACTAGAGGTGCTCTCGTGGAAAGTTGACAAGTACGCCTAATTAATTGATTTCCTTTTATAGTTATTCATATTCACTCGTTACGCGCTTACGTCAAGGATTTCGCAAGCATCTGGAATTTGAATTAACCCCTATATGTTACTTGGTTAATGCCTAGAAATGCGCGCGCTTCTAGCTATTCATCAGACTCGGGAAACGTGGAAACCTATTCTAGAACTGTCTCGCGAATATAAGTAAAATCCCTTTATCGGAAATTCATTCTAAAACGCGTAATTATTTGTAACTAAAATGCAATAAGAACGAAGTGTCGACTTCTCCGCGAGAGCCGATTACACAAGAATTAGTATTATTTATTTATATGAATTTCGAAAGTTAACTAATGTATTTCTTCCGACGAGATACAATTGTTAAGTTACTTTTCAGACTATATTAAGTTTCATTATTTTTATATTTATACTTTCGTTTCTTATATTTTTCATTTAATTTGTTTGTTAAATATTTTCTTATTTACAATATATTAACTTTCGAAGGCTAATGTCTCAAAAATATTTAATTTTCAAAAGCTTTCGATATAGGTAATTTGTTTTTTATTTAATATTTATAACCATGATGAACAAATAATTATAAAGTCGTTTTTACAATTTTCATTTGCATGTGTTCTTTGACAATTTCTCAATCGAAGAACTAGGAAACAACTTTAATTTTTTTTATGGATCTACCGAGATTAAAATTAAAAGAACAATTTTAATTTAAACAATTTAAAAAAAATTATTATTCTTATTGTTGTTAAAAATATAAATTTATTTTTAATGTAAATCTGCATATCAAAAAAGTTTGGTAAATTTGCATGTTTAGAAAAAACTGCATCTTTTAGGTATACTATTCTGTAAATTGTTAGTAATTAACAATAATAATTTGTTTAAATCTTTATTTAACAATAATAATGATGTTTTAAAATTTCATTGGTATTTATGTTAGGTCAGGTAAATTGCAAAATTAGAAAAAATACACCTTTCTAGATACAATGTGTAAAAAGTTAGTAATTAACAATAATAATAATAATTTGTTTAAACAAATATAAATTTAAAAATTGCACATTATTCTTCCGAATTTATAGTCTGACATTCTCTAAAAAGGTAAAACGAATTTGGTTAAAATTTACGACGTAGAGGTGACTTTGAACGTTAGTTTGTACGTAGAGTATAGCTGGAAAATGCGCTTTTTACGGTTGCGCGCAAGGACAAAAATTCAATATCTCCTAAAGTTTCAGACCCTCCATCAATTTTTTTGGAAAATATTCGTGAAATAAGTGGGAATCGAATCATCATTATTAAAAAAAATTAAAATAGCACTTTTTAAAAAATTGTTTATTTAAAAATTATTTTTTTAATAATTTGTTTAAAAAAATTTTTTTTCTAAAATATTTTCTAAAATTGTCTGTAAACAATAAGCATTCCCTAAAAATTTCATTAAATTTCATTCATTTTCCTTAGAGATATACCATATTCAAAATTTCAAAAAAAAATTTAAAAACCTTGTAAATCCAAAATTTTTCAAAATCGAATTGAGGCTCTTTACTGGCATGTATTCCACTTTAAAATTTCGAAGTTTTAACAAAATTGATGAACTAGGGTAAAACTTTGATTTTTTAGGCATGGAGCTATCCTTATGCGAGTGTTTATTCAAGAAAAGTTTAACAAGTATCGGTTTAGATGCTTTTATTTGAATATTAATAATTTAATAACATTAATCAGTCGCAAAATTATCTTCGATTTATATTTTAAAAAGATAAATGATTTTCATACTGTTTGTATTAGTTAAGTGCAAAATTAGAAAAAACTGCAATATTCAATATAGTTTATGTCAAGAGTTAGTAATTTATAACAAATATATGCTTAAAAAATTACCAAAATGGTAATAGTAAACAGAAAATGCATCTCTATTAGTATACTCTAAAGAAATATTAGTAATTAACAATAATAAACTGTTAAATAAATAAATAATTGTAAAAATTAAATTCTACATGTAATCACTTTATTTTTCTAAAAAATTTAATATATCATGACTAAAAAAATTGAAATAAAAAATTTCTGTAAAATTTTTTCCACTTGTGATTGTTCCTAAATGTCCTACAAAACTAAAATACCAATCATGTTTACAAAAAAATGTCTCATTTAAAAAAATTGCAAATGAGCGGCTGGATTCCATAAGGGCATATAAATTTTTCTCGGCCGAAATCAAAATCCCCTGGACACTCAAAATTTAACTTCTGAATTTAAATTTTTTAAATATATATAATAAATAAAATATAATGATACATATAATTTAAACATTTAAATTCAGAAGTTGAATTTTGAGTTTCCAGGGGTCTTCGATTTCGTCCGAAAAAAGTTTACGTGCCCTTATGGAATCCAGCCGCTTAATTAAACAAATCAGTGCTATGTCTTAGAAGTAAAACTAAACATAACCAAAAGTATTAATTTTAATTGTGCAGCTACGTTGATTTAAACCTGATTTATTCACAAAGCTGAGGGTTTTGATATTATTCCACATAGCACAAAAACTTCCAAAAAGTTTCCTGTAGTAACCTTCGAAAATCTTCCTGGGAATTTTCAGAAAATACAATAGGATATATATATATGGGGAACACTAATAAATATGAGATAGATACGGATCATTTAATTATTTACCTTGATTATGGACCTAAGATTCCAGATTCAAGCATGAAGAATAGCCACACAGAGTAATTCCGATTAGTATGTTAAAATCCTCTTATTAGGAGATAACAATCTCTCCGTTGTTTACAGGTGAATTTTCCATGAAAGAAATCGTAGGGTGACTCATACCACCCATACCACCGCCCTTTTTATATGTTTCTTTCACAATGGGGTACCACCCACATTTATCACCTTTGGGTTGAGGTGATAAAAACTTTATTACATTTAAGTGGTGAACCAATAGAAAGAATGACAATGCGCAAATGACCAATTTTCGGCCTCTGCTATTTAGACAAAGACATAATTTTGATCAATAATACTTTTGCTTAGAAAGAAAAAAGAATTCAGATTCCAAGTTACAAAATATTAATTATAAACACAAAATACGTCGCGATGACGTGACATAAACAGCTAACAGTAGTCGGCCACCTGAAGCAAACTGTTTTTATTATCTCTGTCTAAAAAGTGCAATTTATATTTTTATTAAATTTCTTTCATGTGATATTATTCCTTACGATCACACAAAACTATTAAACCAGTCATTTTAAGCACTTTGTCGCACTAGTGCAGCAAAGTACTATTTTGCGCCTACTTTACAAGCATGTAAAGTAATGTTTTTCATACAGGCGTTGCACAAGAAGATTAGCAACAAACAAAACATTTTTATCTTATAAGTCATTTTTAACTGATTGAAGTTTAAAGAGTAAATTATTCAAATTATTTTATATTTTATTTATACAAAATATTAGAAAATGGTTAATTGATAAAAAATTATTATTAAAAAATAGAAAAAATACATCCATTTTATGCATAATTTTAATTTCTAAGTAACAATATTGTTAATTGAGAATGAATTCTATGAAATTTTGCTTATTATAAAATTCTTTAATAAAATACACTTTAAGAATATTTATGAAAATTTTTACAAAAAAATTTAGGAAGCCGTCGGGAATTACACAGACACAAAAATGTTTTTATCTCAGGTCTAACTATGTAGACTTTATGTTTTGGGTCGCTGAATACGAATTTAAAGTCTAATTTAAAAAATTCAATATGGCGCATTGAATATGTCAGACACTTGTTAAAAAAATTAATTGTATAAGCTTAAAACACCGCGAGGTGGATGCACGATCGGATTTTGTAAAATCTTGGTGAAAGCGCTCATCGTTCTTCATTGAAATGTCCCATGTTTTCCGGGAATTTATCCAGATGCAAGTGCAGAAAATGCAGCTTCAAGTTCATCAAGCATTCTAGTTTTTTATAGTCCGTGGTCATCTTACCAACTATTTTTTTGTGTTGTGGACTTTTTCTGTTTCCTAGAAAGTTTTGAGCAACGGATTGAAAACTCTAGCAGGCTGCTTTCTTCCAATTATTCTTTGATAAATTGAAACATTTACCTATCTTATCAAGAGCTTTGACAAACTACTTCATAAGACCTAGTTTTATATGAAAAGAATAGTGATGCACGACGAGACTCTGTCCTCTCATAAATGAAAAGAGATGAAAATACCACATTCAGTTGTTTTCATTGTTTTTCTCGAGAGATTCTCGGTTTTTCGAGACGAGACTGGCTCGAAGTGCATCACTAGAAAAGAATGAGGAGTGAGGGATTCCCTAACTGGACAATCTTTTACCTTGTAATGATTCTGCCTATCTCTACTATCCTATAAACATAAATAGCAGAGGAGCTTTATAAAGCCTGACTGTGGCCCGAGTAATATGGAAATAATTTTTAAATCTCCACAGATCTTCCATCTGTGTTGCTCGTAGCGAATTTTATTTAAAAGTATTACCATGTTCTCATAATTTTCTTTCATAACAGTCGAATGAGCTATGGGTATAGGAGCATAGACGTCAGTATTATGCAGTAATACTGCCTTATACTTCTTTTAGATGCATGAATAAAAAGTCGAACCCATGGATGTTGACCAATATTCAAGTCGAAAATTCCCTTGTATGTACTTCTTCATGTCGCATTGTACTCTACATTCGTACTTAGAGCAAATGTAACAAAACATATCACGATTGCTATCACATTTGTGAGATGAATTGTTACTTCTTCTTGTCGCATTGTACTCTATATCAACCAAGTTTCCCACCAATGAAAGGCTGCAGGGATCTAGGGACTTAGCCGAATATCAGACAAACTACGTTGCCCACCGTTACCACGTGGAGGTGCCCTGGATGCAGGCACACGTAAGATATAGAGTAATTCCGGGTAAATTGGCTCACTTAAGTTCTGAATTTCTTAAAAGAATTTTATCCTTTATCCTTTATTGTATCCTTTACTTTACTGTATCTTTTATTGGATACACCATTTTGAATTTTGAAAAAATCATGCTAAATACGTAATTAGCGGCTCAAAAAATGCCTGAGTAAATAATTTCATGCAAATCTGATGAACTTGAAATAATAATCACGAAATTGGATTCACCATTTTGAATTTTTTAAATTGACTTCAAATTCGTAATCAGCGGCCCCAAAAACTCCAAAGTAACGAATTTTTAGCGAATCCGATGAATTTTTTAAAAACGTGTCCGACATATTGGATCCGCCATTTTGAATTTTTGAAATCAGACTTAAAATTCGTAATCAGCACTTCAAAAACCCCCAAGTAACGAATTTCATGCAAATCCGACAAACTTTTAAAAAATGTGTCCGCCATATTGGTTTTTTGAGGTAATGTCAAAATCCTGATCTGATAGGGTTAAGTGGACCTCGGATAACTGATAACTGAAAATTTTTATAATTTATACAAAGATTGCAGCAATCGACAAATTTGACAAAAAAGTTTAAAGAAGAACATAGGTATGATCAATCAAGTTTTATCTTTAATTTAAGACCAAAAGAGTTCAAAAATCTTGTTTGGTTCGTGACATGTCATTATAAATGTTCGAGCATGTTTTTTTGACAAGTACATTGAATTAATTGAATATAGACGGTTTTTGACTAAAAATGATCGATAGTTTATAATGGTGTCTCACTAACCTATTAACATTTTTTAAATCTTTTGGTCTTAAATTAAAGATGAGACTTGAATGATCACACCTATGTAAGCTTTAAATTTTTTCTGCAATTTTTAAAAAAGATACAGGAATTGAAGAAATTTTAAAAAAATTATTTAAAATTTGGTTTTATTAAATTTGTCGATTGCTGCAATCTTTTTATAAATTATTAAAATTTTCAGTTATGTATCATTAACTATAGAATTTAATAATTTTTCGAATGGTATATATTTGTTAACTTTCTGACATATGTATTTACAAAAAAATCGTGATTTAAAGATTGATATGTTTTTGAGACATACGCGTGCAGCAGCTGCACTGCAGCTGTACCAATAATTCTTGACGGTATGCTACAATAGGAGATTTTTAAAATGTGTAGGTGAATTCCCTTATGAGAATGTAAGAAAATTTCTGACAAAATTAGAAAATTTGCCATGAAACTTTAAATTATTTAAACAAAATTTAAATGAAACATTCTCAAAAAAAATAATTCTTCTGTGCACTTTTTACTATTAATGAAAATAAATTATGAATTAGTAAGATGATGATAAAATCGATCACTCCGAGTCAGGATTCAATAAACAAAAAGAGCAATTTCTTTTTAACGTTTCGACAGCACGGCTGTCCTCTTCAGAAACTACAATTTATTAAAACTTTGATATATATTACAAACATTTTACAAAAACAATTTAAAAGAAAAAAATTATTACAATCATTACCGTAAGAAAATATTATATATCATGTGAGTCACATATTGCTTATACAAAACGAACGTCTTCGTCAAAGCAAGAACGATTAGACACTGATTCAAAATAGGCAACGCAAGTAAAATCGATGAAGATGAGGTGACTGACCCACCAGTAAACAAAAAGTAATGGAACAGAAGAAATGCCAAGGTTAATATAAGTAGATAAGATTTACACGTGTTTCTTTTCATTGAGAAAATGGATATAATAGCTACTGAGACTTTGTGTATCATCTTTTTTGTTAACTGAATTTTTTTGCAAATTAATGTGGATCATTTCTGATATTAAACGCTTATTATAATTATTCTCTTTGTCAAGTATTAAAAAATTATTCCAGTCAAAATTGTGATTCCGGTTGTTATTATGATCAGCAATTACATTAGTCGTAGAATTTTTATGTTCATTTATACGTACGCCAACCATTCGTTTTGACTGACCAACATAAGAGGCAGAGCAATTTCCACAATTAATCTTATAAACAGTATTAACATTTTCAGTTTTTTTGTTTCTGTCTTTAGCTTTTATGACGAGGTTATGACTCATTTTTTTATTATCTGTAGGAACAGTTAAGATATTATAATTTTTAAGAAACATTGAAGTATTCTCATAGAGAATGGGAACGTAAGGTAAAAAGATTTTGGGAATCATTTTATACATTACATTATTGTTGCTAGATTTTTTGTCGGAAGTAAAATTAATAGAACAGATACGCTTGGTGATATATTTATCAATAAAACCCAAAGGATAATTATTTTTGATTAAAATTTCTTTAACCAGCTCAATGTTTTTGTTGTGAAATTTATTATCAGAAAGTTTTATTGCTCTATCAACTAAATTATATATTATAGCTATCTTTTGCGAAAAAGGGTGTTTGGAAAAATAATTAATAGTACGTCCCGAGAAAGTAGGTTTTTTATACCAGTCAGTGATAATATTTCCATTGTCATTAATAATATGGACGTCTAGAAAATTAATACACTTATTTTTCTCAACTTCAAAAGTAAATTTTAATCTCTCGTCATAATTGTTAAAAACATTGATCATTTCGTCGATTTTTGTCATTGGTATGCACGTGATTATATCATCAACATATCTATAGAAAAAAAGTGGATGAAAAGAAAGTTTTGCAATACAGGATGTCTCTAGGTCATCCATGACAATATCGGAAAACAATCCTGAAATAGATGACCCCATGGGAGTCCCGTATATTTGTTGATAATATTTGTCATTAAATTTAAAAAAAGTATTGTCAAAAAGAAATTGACATGAGTCAAGCAAGTCATCCAAAGTAATATTCCAACTTTGAGAAATTTTAGAGTAACGTTTGATGAGAGAATCACGTACATGTACAGAACCGACGTTAGTAAATAAAGAAGATACATCTAAACTAATTAAAATATGATCATCTGGAATGATAAAAGGTTTGATTTTTTTGATGAAGTCATCACTATTGCGTATATATGATTTTGATTTAGGAATAGAATCATTTAGTAAACTGAATAATTGTTTAGATAAAAAATACGTAGGTGAACCAATAGTGGAGACAACAGGTCTTAAAGGATTATTATCTTTATGAATTTTTGGTAGACCATAGATCTTAGAAATATTTGTGTTTGTTTGAGTAAGATCTATATCTCTGTATTTTTTATAAAGAAAACCATTATTATTCAAATGCTTTAATATTTTATAAACTTTGTTTTTTAAAGCAGGAAGTGGGTCACGTTTAATAATTTTATATGTTTTTTTATCAGAAAGTAGTGTTTCAAGTTTCTGAGTATACTCAGTTTTATTCAACGCTACCGTGACATTTCCTTTGTCTGCGTTTGTAATTATAATGTTATTGTGGTTTTTAAGAAAAATTCTAGTATCATTCAGTTTTTTTGAAAAAACTCTATCTTTAGCGTCAATATGTTGTGGATTATTACTTTCATATGAGCGCAAACTTTTAATTAATTTATTTCTAATGACATTTGAGGTTCCATCGTTTAAGTCATAAGATTTAATAAAACATTCAACAGATTTTACATATTCTATGGTGGTACTTAAATCCATCTTATTGTTATTATTATTGTCAAATTTAAAATTATTGCCTAATGAAATTACATTAGCAACCTCATCAGGAAACTCACAATCAGACAAATTAACAAACCAATTTGGTTGAGCATTAAAAGGATTATTAGTATTTAAATCAGAACTTCTGTCATGTAAAAAGTTAAATTTCTTCTGAGAGTGACTTTTTAGATTATTAATAAAATGAGAATGTTTTTCATTATGTACATGAAGTAAAGATTGTAAAACGCTCGGAGGAAAAGTATCACTTAGGATGGTCTTAAAATCGTTAATTTTTTTAGATAAATAATGAATATGGATACATTTATCCTCAATGATGATTTTTAGCAATTTGGTTTTGACATATGTAAGAAGTGAGTTGAATTTAACATGAGCAGTTTTGCTATGAAAGAAAAAGTGGTTAAGACTATTGTTAATAGTGTCTATGTGTTTAGGTATTATATCGTATGTGCGACAATTTAGTAAAAACTGCAATTGGGTTGTAAACCTGGCAGAATGTTGGTTGATGTTGATCCAATTTTTTAGAATGTTCCTTTGATGATCGTTGGTTGTTAGATCAAAGATATTCGTAGAACTGTGATATGACCCTTGTAGATCCATGGTCGTTAAATATATATATTAATGATGCTATCACTCGGTCGACAAATTAGTAAGATGATGATAAAATCGATCACTCCGAGTCAGGATTCAATAAACAAAAAGAGCAATTTCTTTTTAACGTTTCGACAGCACGGCTGTCCTCTTCAGAAACTACAATTTATTAAAACTTTGATATATATTACAAACATTTTACAAAAACAATTTAAAAGAAAAAAATTATTACAATCATTACCGTAAGAAAATATTATATATCATGTGAGTCACATATTGCTTATACAAAACGAACGTCTTCGTCAAAGCAAGAACGATTAGACACTGATTCAAAATAGGCAACGCAAGTAAAATCGATGAAGATGAGGTGACTGACCCACCAGTAAACAAAAAGTAATGGAACAGAAGAAATGCCAAGGTTAATATAAGTAGATAAGATTTACACGTGTTTCTTTTCATTGAGAAAATGGATATAATAGCTACTGAGACTTTGTGTATCATCTTTTTTGTTAACTGAATTTTTTTGCAAATTAATGTGGATCATTTCTGATATTAAACGCTTATTATAATTATTCTCTTTGTCAAGTATTAAAAAATTATTCCAGTCAAAATTGTGATTCCGGTTGTTATTATGATCAGCAATTACATTAGTCGTAGAATTTTTATGTTCATTTATACGTACGCCAACCATTCGTTTTGACTGACCAACATAAGAGGCAGAGCAATTTCCACAATTAATCTTATAAACAGTATTAACATTTTCAGTTTTTTTGTTTCTGTCTTTAGCTTTTATGACGAGGTTATGACTCATTTTTTTATTATCTGTAGGAACAGTTAAGATATTATAATTTTTAAGAAACATTGAAGTATTCTCATAGAGAATGGGAACGTAAGGTAAAAAGATTTTGGGAATCATTTTATACATTACATTATTGTTGCTAGATTTTTTGTCGGAAGTAAAATTAATAGAACAGATACGCTTGGTGATATATTTATCAATAAAACCCAAAGGATAATTATTTTTGATTAAAATTTCTTTAACCAGCTCAATGTTTTTGTTGTGAAATTTATTATCAGAAAGTTTTATTGCTCTATCAACTAAATTATATATTATAGCTATCTTTTGCGAAAAAGGGTGTTTGGAAAAATAATTAATAGTACGTCCCGAGAAAGTAGGTTTTTTATACCAGTCAGTGATAATATTTCCATTGTCATTAATAATATGGACGTCTAGAAAATTAATACACTTATTTTTCTCAACTTCAAAAGTAAATTTTAATCTCTCGTCATAATTGTTAAAAAACAACAACAACAACATTGTTTTTAACAATTATGACGAGAGATTAAAATTTACTTTTGAAGTTGAGAAAAATAAGTGTATTAATTTTCTAGACGTCCATATTATTAATGACAATGGAAATATTATCACTGACTGGTATAAAAAACCTACTTTCTCGGGACGTACTATTAATTATTTTTCCAAACACCCTTTTTCGCAAAAGATAGCTATAATATATAATTTAGTTGATAGAGCAATAAAACTTTCTGATAATAAATTTCACAACAAAAACATTGAGCTGGTTAAAGAAATTTTAATCAAAAATAATTATCCTTTGGGTTTTATTGATAAATATATCACCAAGCGTATCTGTTCTATTAATTTTACTTCCGACAAAAAATCTAGCAACAATAATGTAATGTATAAAATGATTCCCAAAATCTTTTTACCTTACGTTCCCATTCTCTATGAGAATACTTCAATGTTTCTTAAAAATTATAATATCTTAACTGTTCCTACAGATAATAAAAAAATGAGTCATAACCTCGTCATAAAAGCTAAAGACAGAAACAAAAAAACTGAAAATGTTAATACTGTTTATAAGATTAATTGTGGAAATTGCTCTGCCTCTTATGTTGGTCAGTCAAAACGAATGGTTGGCGTACGTATAAATGAACATAAAAATTCTACGACTAATGTAATTGCTGATCATAATAACAACCGGAATCACAATTTTGACTGGAATAATTTTTTAATACTTGACAAAGAGAATAATTATAATAAGCGTTTAATATCAGAAATGATCCACATTAATTTGCAAAAAAATTCAGTTAACAAAAAAGATGATACACAAAGTCTCAGTAGCTATTATATCCATTTTCTCAATGAAAAGAAACACGTGTAAATCTTATCTACTTATATTAACCTTGGCATTTCTTCTGTTCCATTACTTTTTGTTTACTGGTGGGTCAGTCACCTCATCTTCATCGATTTTACTTGCGTTGCCTATTTTGAATCAGTGTCTAATCGTTCTTGCTTTGACGAAGACGTTCGTTTTGTATAAGCAATATGTGACTCACATGATATATAATATTTTCTTACGGTAATGATTGTAATAATTTTTTTCTTTTAAATTGTTTTTGTAAAATGTTTGTAATATATATCAAAGTTTTAATAAATTGTAGTTTCTGAAGAGGACAGCCGTGCTGTCGAAACGTTAAAAAGAAATTGCTCTTTTTGTTTATTGAATCCTGACTCGGAGTGATCGATTTTATCATCATCTTACTAATTTGTCGACCGAGTGATAGCATCATTAATATATATATTTAACGACCATGGATCTACAAGGGTCATATCACAGTTCTACGAATATCTTTGATCTAACAACCAACGATCATCAAAGGAACATTCTAAAAAATTGGATCAACATCAACCAACATTCTGCCAGGTTTACAACCCAATTGCAGTTTTTACTAAATTGTCGCACATACGATATAATACCTAAACACATAGACACTATTAACAATAGTCTTAACCACTTTTTCTTTCATAGCAAAACTGCTCATGTTAAATTCAACTCACTTCTTACATATGTCAAAACCAAATTGCTAAAAATCATCATTGAGGATAAATGTATCCATATTCATTATTTATCTAAAAAAATTAACGATTTTAAGACCATCCTAAGTGATACTTTTCCTCCGAGCGTTTTACAATCTTTACTTCATGTACATAATGAAAAACATTCTCATTTTATTAATAATCTAAAAAGTCACTCTCAGAAGAAATTTAACTTTTTACATGACAGAAGTTCTGATTTAAATACTAATAATCCTTTTAATGCTCAACCAAATTGGTTTGTTAATTTGTCTGATTGTGAGTTTCCTGATGAGGTTGCTAATGTAATTTCATTAGGCAATAATTTTAAATTTGACAATAATAATAACAATAAGATGGATTTAAGTACCACCATAGAATATGTAAAATCTGTTGAATGTTTTATTAAATCTTATGACTTAAACGATGGAACCTCAAATGTCATTAGAAATAAATTAATTAAAAGTTTGCGCTCATATGAAAGTAATAATCCACAACATATTGACGCTAAAGATAGAGTTTTTTCAAAAAAACTGAATGATACTAGAATTTTTCTTAAAAAACCACAATAACATTATAATTACAAACGCAGACAAAGGAAATGTCACGGTAGCGTTGAATAAAACTGAGTATACTCAGAAACTTGAAACACTACTTTCTGATAAAAAAACATATAAAATTATTAAACGTGACCCACTTCCTGCTTTAAAAAACAAAGTTTATAAAATATTAAAGCATTTGAATAATAATGGTTTTCTTTATAAAAAATACAGAGATATAGATCTTACTCAAACAAACACAAATATTTCTAAGATCTATGGTCTATTAAAAATTCATAAAGATAATAATCCTTTAAGACCTGTTGTCTCCACTATTGGTTCACCTACGTATTTTTTATCTAAACAATTATTCAGTTTACTAAATGATTCTATTCCTAAATCAAAATCATATATACGCAATAGTGATGACTTCATCAAAAAAATCAAACCTTTTATCATTCCAGATGATCATATTTTAATTAGTTTAGATGTATCTTCTTTATTTACTAACGTCGGTTCTGTACATGTACGTGATTCTCTCATCAAACGTTACTCTAAAATTTCTCAAAGTTGGAATATTACTTTGGATGACTTGCTTGACTCATGTCAATTTCTTTTTGACAATACTTTTTTTAAATTTAATGACAAATATTATCAACAAATATACGGGACTCCCATGGGGTCATCTATTTCAGGATTGTTTTCCGATATTGTCATGGATGACCTAGAGACATCCTGTATTGCAAAACTTTCTTTTCATCCACTTTTTTTCTATAGATATGTTGATGATATAATCACGTGCATACCAATGACAAAAATCGACGAAATGATCAATGTTTTTAACAATTATGACGAGAGATTAAAATTTACTTTTGAAGTTGAGAAAAATAAGTGTATTAATTTTCTAGACGTCCATATTATTAATGACAATGGAAATATTATCACTGACTGGTATAAAAAACCTACTTTCTCGGGACGTACTATTAATTATTTTTCCAAACACCCTTTTTCGCAAAAGATAGCTATAATATATAATTTAGTTGATAGAGCAATAAAACTTTCTGATAATAAATTTCACAACAAAAACATTGAGCTGGTTAAAGAAATTTTAATCAAAAATAATTATCCTTTGGGTTTTATTGATAAATATATCACCAAGCGTATCTGTTCTATTAATTTTACTTCCGACAAAAAATCTAGCAACAATAATGTAATGTATAAAATGATTCCCAAAATCTTTTTACCTTACGTTCCCATTCTCTATGAGAATACTTCAATGTTTCTTAAAAATTATAATATCTTAACTGTTCCTACAGATAATAAAAAAATGAGTCATAACCTCGTCATAAAAGCTAAAGACAGAAACAAAAAAACTGAAAATGTTAATACTGTTTATAAGATTAATTGTGGAAATTGCTCTGCCTCTTATGTTGGTCAGTCAAAACGAATGGTTGGCGTACGTATAAATGAACATAAAAATTCTACGACTAATGTAATTGCTGATCATAATAACAACCGGAATCACAATTTTGACTGGAATAATTTTTTAATACTTGACAAAGAGAATAATTATAATAAGCGTTTAATATCAGAAATGATCCACATTAATTTGCAAAAAAATTCAGTTAACAAAAAAGATGATACACAAAGTCTCAGTAGCTATTATATCCATTTTCTCAATGAAAAGAAACACGTGTAAATCTTATCTACTTATATTAACCTTGGCATTTCTTCTGTTCCATTACTTTTTGTTTACTGGTGGGTCAGTCACCTCATCTTCATCGATTTTACTTGCGTTGCCTATTTTGAATCAGTGTCTAATCGTTCTTGCTTTGACGAAGACGTTCGTTTTGTATAAGCAATATGTGACTCACATGATATATAATATTTTCTTACGGTAATGATTGTAATAATTTTTTTCTTTTAAATTGTTTTTGTAAAATGTTTGTAATATATATCAAAGTTTTAATAAATTGTAGTTTCTGAAGAGGACAGCCGTGCTGTCGAAACGTTAAAAAGAAATTGCTCTTTTTGTTTATTGAATCCTGACTCGGAGTGATCGATTTTATCATCATCTTACTAATTTGTCGACCGAGTGATAGCATCATTAATATATATAAATTATGAATGTTTGAGTACAGTTTTATTGAAAAATTGAATTCTTTAAAAAAATTTATTAAAGTAGTATATATTGAAAATGAATTAAATCAGTAAATTTTGATTCATTAATTGAATTTTAAAAAAGAATTTTGTTATTTATAAAAATAATTGTGTGTTTCATGAGGATTTTTCCCAAATCTTGACATAATTGAATTTTTGTAAAAAGAATTTTATTACTTTTAAAAATAATTGGATTTCTTCAATTATTAGTAATTTCTTATAAATTCAATTCTTTAAAATGTTATATGCAAACTTATTTTAGACATCTATTGTTTTTAATAATTAATTAAATATACATTGCCAAATTTAAGCAATTTAAAGAAGAATTTCAATTATTTACATTTTGCAAAAGTCTAAGTTTCTCAAAAATTTTTAATTAAATGTATTGAAAATTGAAATTTTAAAAATTTTAAATTAACCCCTCAGCAGTGTAGTCAAAATTAGCTTTTCGTGACACAAATGTGACGTGCCGCGACAAAAGGGACCTTAGCTGTTTTTGACAGAACTAAAATTAGAAGTATAAATAAATCAAAATGACTAATTTTCTTTACAACCTATTAATATTTAATTCACTATTATGTGCAATATTTTCAGAAAAATATGCTTTTGGTGTTAAATAATCAATAATAAATTTTTAATGAAGTTAAAAGTACTCTAAACATAACCTAAAATTCTAAGCAGCTAAGGTCCCTTTTGTCGCGGCACGTCACAAATGTGCAAAAAAATTTGTTTTTTAAATTATTTGACATGATTCTATTTTATGATTTCGGGATCGCTGAATCCGAATATTTAATCAAAATTTAAAACTTCAAAATGGCGGCTCCAAAATGTCGACCAAAAAAATTTAAAAGTTTCCGGATTTGGCTAAAAATGCGCATTTTGGGATTTTTGATGTCACTGAATTAGAATATTTGGTTAAAATTTTATAATTCTAAATGTCGACATCCAGATGTCAACTAAAAATTTAAAAGTTTACGAATGTATTTATACATAGTTATTTGAGACTTTCAGTTTTAAGAACTAATTTGAGAACTTTAAATTTCCTGGTCAACGTTTTCAAGCCGCCATTCTGAATTTTTGACTAAATATTTGGATTTCGAGAACTCAAAAACCCCTCAATGAGCACTTTCAGTCAAATTCGTAAATTTAAAAATTTTTTGGTCGCCATTTTGAAGCCGCCATTTTTAATGTAAAATTTTCAATAACGGATTCAAATTCAGCGACCCCGAAAATCCTCTAGTAAAGATATTTTGTCAAATCCGTAAACATTAAAATTTTTTGGTCGCCATTTTGGAACCGCGATTTTGAATTTTTAATTTTCAATAACGGATATCGATTCAGCGACCCCGAAAACCCCCGAGTAGGCATTTTTAGCTAGATTCGTTAGTTTTTAAATATCTGCTTTTTGATGCCGCTATAGCGGTCATACACACTGGGGCACGAATTATTTTTGCCTCTATAGACGTCAAACACTGTGAAGGGAATGTACGATTACAATGGGCAACACGAAAAATGATTCTCAGATCAGACAATGACATTCTCATAGGATTTTCATCGCTGAACACGAATATGATCTCTAAAAAGTCCCCATCACGTCGAGATTTTGAAAAAAATGGACTCAAAGTTTAAAAACCCTGTTTTAGCCTATTTTGACCACGTGTAGAGAATGATGCTGACGTGTTACAAGTCTCTAATTAGACTTAAATTACTATATTTTTGAGCTAGATGAATGTTGCTGATTGAATATAAGGTTGTTATTAAACAATTCAAAATGTCGGACATATAAATTTTGAAAATTGATGGATTTGACTAAAACTTGGAATTTGGGGGTTTTCGAGGTTGATGATTACGAATCTTAAGTCAAAATTAAAAAAATTTAAAATGGCGGTTTCATAATTCGTATTAATTAGCTATCCCAGAAATAGTAAATAACAATAAATAGCGCAAATAAAATTAATAAGTAAGAGTGCCCTAATGTACTGTTCTATAAGTACAAGTAGGGCGCGCGCACATGAAAAAGTTGTACTATATGAAAATTTTTTGACTGATTCAGGACTTTTTGATTTAATTCTTATAGTTGACAGCTTTAATTTAAGCCTAATTAGAGACTTCTAGCACGGCGGCATCATTATCTACACGTGATAAAAAACCAAAAACAGGGTTTTTTGATACTTTGAGTCCATTTTTGCAAAATCTCGACGTGATAGTCACTTTTGGAGGTCATTTTCGTGTTCAGCGATAAAAGATCTATAATAGTATCATTGTCCGATCATTGAATCAGATAAAAAGTAACTTTTTGTCGACCACTGTTATTGTTGTTATTATAGTAATTATCTATATTCCAATTCATATTTTTTATTTTTGTGAAAAAAAATTTGAATTCTTTTTTAATTTTATTTTTTTTAAATATTAATAATTTAATTTAAAAAAGTATGGAGAAAGTTGGCTGCGCGCTTGAACAAAGGCAAAATTTTAATGTAATAAGAGATTTTTCATAAATTTAAAAAAATCGTTTTTTCAATATTTTCTTGGATAGCTCCATTCCTAAAAAATCAAAGTTAGTTTAGTTTTACCCTATTCTTCGATTTTGTTAAAACTTCGAAATTTTGAAGTGGAATACATGCCAGTAAAGAGCCTCAATTCAATTTTGAAAAATTTTGGATTTACAAGGTTTTTAAATTTTTTTTTGAAATTTTGAAAATGGTATATCTCTAAGAAAAATGAATGAAATTTAATGAAATTTTTAGGGAATGCTTATTGTTTACAGACAATTTAAGAAAATATTTTAGAAAAAAATTTTTTTTTTGAAACAAATTATTAAAAAAATAATTTTTAAATAAACATTTTTTTGAAAAGTTCCATTTTTATTTTTTTAATAATAATTCAATTCCCACTTATTTCACTAGTATTTTTCAAAAAAAAATGATGGAGGGTCTGAAACTTTAGGAGATATTGAATTTTTTGTCCTTGCGCGCAACCGTAAAAAGCGCATTTTCCAGCTATACTCTACGTACAAACTAACGTTCAAAGTCACCTCTACGTCGTAAATTTTAACCAAATTCGTTTTACCTTTTTAGAGAATGTCAGGCTATAAATTCGTAAGAATAATGTGCAATTTTTAAATTTATATTTGTTTAAACAAATTATTATTATTAGTATTTGTAACGGTTCGTTTTTCCTCACCCTTATAATTTTTTAATTTAAGGAACCCAAGGTTGGTAAAATGAATCGTGAGACAATTTTAAGTAATTTTTTAAATTAAAATAATATTTATTCAAAATAATCCTATTCTAATTACAAGAATTTTCCTATTCTATTTGTGACGTATATAAAAGTATTGGAACTATTTTAATGAGAACGTTGCGATTATTTACATATATAAGTCCATATTCGTTGCCTATCTAATACAGATATTTATTCGTTGTATTGAATTTCTATCTAATTCGCGTAATCACGGTTTCATGTATTTTATACGTTTTCTTGGAACCTGCGTATAAGAATTTAATTAGTTTTAATATCATACAGAGGTATAATTGAACATGTATTTTATAATTAGAGGAAGAACGATGCGTTTTCTCTGAAGCTGCGCATATATTGTCTAGCTCTTGGATTTGGGATGCAGAGGTCCGAGACTTGCATAAAATTTAAGAGAGATAAAGATTATACGTTTTCAAGGAAGCTGCGTATATCTTTATAGAGTTTAATCGATTGAATTGACGTTTTCTGTGAAGCTGCGTTACAATTACTACGATTTAAAGTGGTGACGTACTGTAGTTATGTATAGTCGATTATATAAAGGAAAAGAAAACCTAAAAAGAAATCTATGTTATTATAATTTATTATTATTCACATCTGTGACCATATTATCAATTTCCATTTTTTCTGACTCTGATATGTCTATGGTTATGCTGTCTGTGTCGATGTGTTTTTGTGTGTTTTGTGCTTTTAACTGTTTTGTTTTGTGGTATTGTGCTAGTATCAATGGTAGTGATATTGGATTTATCTTTACTTTTTGAATTTTCCGGATTGTAGGTTTTTGTGTAGGTTTCGGTGTAGGTTTACATAAATGATTTTTTCTATATAAAGCTACTGCTTCTGTAAAACCTGCTTGATCCATTGAGTCTGTGCCAATATCCTTCAGAATGGGTTTGTAGTTTATTGGTATTGATTCAGTTGCAGCCAGAGATATTTTAATATTATTATGGTTGCGTGATGCGCGTTTTTTCTTTTTAGTGATTGCTTTGGATGTACCGATGATGGTATGGTATATTCCTTTTTTCACCCTCACAAAGAATGGTTTGACCAAATTTGCTTGTAACCAGACATCCTCCTTATTAGGAAATTGGTTTGAAGATGTCTGTGTAGACATGTTTTGTGTGTCCATGTTTTGTTTTCTTAAAAAAAAATAAAATAATTTTTGTTTAACCTTCGTATACTGCCATGAATTTAGAACTTCTCTTCAAAAGTTTATCAGATAAATTATAGGCTTTGATAAGGACTAAATCACCTACTTTATAAGGTTCACTGATTTTGTTCTTTGAATCTCTTATTTTGTTTTTAGTAATTTTATTTTTAAAAGCTTTCCTACATATCATGAGTTTATGATTTGTTTCAATACTTTTATCCTGTAATTTCGTGGAAATAAAAGATTTCCAGAATCTTGTTGGTTTTTTGTTTAAATGAATTTCTTGTGGGGTGTAGCCAGTTAAATCATGATGAATTTCGTTCATGATTTTTTCAATTATTGGCAATTTTTCGTACCAACATGAATGATTAATATCTTTCAGCATTATACGGAGAAATTTTGATATTTCCCTATTGGTTCTTTCGACCATATTGGATTGTGGGTGTCTTACGGATGTTAAAGTGTGTATAATATTATTGTTTTTTAATATTTCACTCCAAGTTTTTGTTATAAATTGTGTGCCGTGGTCTGTCACTATACGTGTCGGTTTTCCATATTTTGGGAAATAATCATTGAATAATTTATTAATTGTGGCTTGTGTTGTTTGTTTTTGTAAGGGGTAAAGTTTTACAAATTTAGAAAATCCATCTAATACTACTAAGATGTATCGGTTACCTAATTTTGCAGTTGGTAATGGGCCATAGAAGTCTATAAAAATTACTTCTCGTGGTTTATTTGATATTATTGTTTGAGTTTCCACATATGATTTTTTATTTGTAATTTTATTACGCTGGCAAATGTCGCATGTTCTCGTGTATTCTTTTATTTTTCGCAGTAAATTCTTAATATAAAAATCCTCGTTTAACATCAATTGACATTTCTTTGCGCCTATATGTGCATAAATTTCGTGGCAACTTTTAATTAACAATTTTATTAATTTATTAGGTACGTATATTTTCCAATTTTTATTACAATTTTTAAATAATAAATTGTCTAACATTTTGTATTTGATATTATCTATTTGTTCATTAATAATTATCTTTAGGTAATTATCCTCTTTTTGATATTCTGCTATTTTAGATAGTTCTAATTTCGCGTATTGATTAATTGTCTTCGCAAGTGTGTTTAAGCATATTCGAGTTTCGTTTGTAGGGTTTACGCATACATTGTTACTTGTGTATCGACTTAGAGCGTCGGCCGCGGTGTTACTACTGCCCGTACAGTGTTCTACTTGAATGTCATAATCTTGTATTGCTAAGGTCCACCTCATAAGTCTCCCACTCAACCATTTACAAGAACGGAGAAATGTGAGCGCTGCGTGATCTGTTATATGTATAATCTTGGTTCCCAGTAGTAAGTCTTTAAATTTGGTCAGTGTCCATACTAATGCTAACAGTTCTTTTTCCGTAGTATTGTATGAAATTTCTGCTTTTTTCAACGTTCTACTTGCACACGTTATTACACATGGTTCATTTTCGTCGCTCAGTTGGTATATTATTACACCTAATGCGTAATCGCTCGCGTCGCTTTGTATGTAAAATGTTTTGTTCATATTGGGATAATGAAGTTGTATATCTTCTTTAAATAATTTTTTAACAGTTTGAAAAGCTCGTTCGTGTTTTTCATTCCATTCCCATTTATGCCCTTTCTTAAGTAATTCTAAGAGTGGTTGTAGTTCCTTTGCTACACTACTGCTAAATTTTGCACTAAAATTTATTACTCCTAGAAAACCTTGTAGTTGTTTTTTATTTGTCGGTGTTATATAATCCTGAATTCCCTGAATTTTACTTGGATCTTGTTTGATACCATTTTCTGAGATAATGTGGCCTAGAAATTTTGTTTCTTTCTTTTTAAATTCGCATTTTGAGAAATTTAATGTTATATTATGTTCTTTAAGTCTTTGAAAAATTTTTTCTAAATCTTGAACATGTCCCTCCTCTGTTTCGGACATTACTAACAAATCATCTACATACGTTATTACACAGTTTGATAAACCCTTTAAAACTATATCTAAGCCCCTGACTAATGCTGCCGTGCTAGTTTTTAAGCCAAAAGGTGTGACATTGTGTTGATAACCTTTTCCTTTGTATAGAAATGCAGTGTGTTTTTTGGATTCTTCTTTTAATGGTATTTGCCAAAAACTCATATTTAAATCTAAATGCGAAAAGTATTTTTTGCCGTTGCATCGTTGTAACAGAGTTTCAATTTTCTCGGTGCCTTCGTGGCCTTCTTCTAAAATTGTGTTAAGGTTCCTTGCGTCTAAACATAATCTTATTTTACCATCTTTTTTAATGACTGGTACTAGTGGATTAATTTTTGCGCACTCCGCTCTTCTTATAATATTCCATTCTAACATCTGTTCTAAAGTTGCTTCAATCTCTGGTTCTAATTTTATTGGTAGGGAATAAGTTCGCGATTTCATTTCAGCGCCATCTTTAATTTTTAATTCATGTTCGTAACATGAAATTAAGCCGGGTTTTTTAATGAAAATATCTTTATATTTCCACAGGAGATCCTTATATGCTCTTTGCATATGTGCAGGAATCATCGGATTGTTTTCTACCATGTTTGATATTATCTCGCGGTTGAATTCCGGGCATTCCTTAATTTCCGTAGAGTTAATCTTAATATGTTTAATATTTTCCTCTTGCTTGCATTCGTCTTCTTCGTCACATTCACTTTCACAATTGTTAACAAATGGTGTAGGTGTTAACATGTTATTATTTTTAAGAATAATTTCATCTGTCTCTAAATCGATTATACAATTATGTTCTTTAAGGAAATCGATGCCTAAGATACATTGTTGTAATAAACATGGAACTACAAACATAATTTGTTTATAACTTTCACCTTTAATTTCTAAATCTACGTAAATTTGTTTCCTAACTTTAATTGGCCTGCCTCCAGTTGCTCCTACTGCACTAACATTAACCAATGGTAAGCTATTACAATTTCTGAATTTTTCTATATTTACGTACATAAAATTTTCTGAAACGCACGAGATTAGACTTCCGCTATCTACTAATGCTCTTACAGTTATTCCTTGTATTTTTGTTTCAATCCTTGAACATGATGTTTTCTTTTTTATTTTTAATTCGTCTTCTAAAAATTCTTCGCGCCATTGCAATGTGTTTATTAACATCACCGAGTCTCCTGTACTATTAACCGTTTTTGTTATTAGTTCAAATACAGGGGTTGTTAGTTTTCCGATTCTTCTTTAGGGGTAGTTTCATCTTCTTTAATTTCTCGAATTTTATCTTCCTCCGTGTTTATACTTCGGATATTGTAAGTTGGATTAGATTTGAATTTATCGTTATTTTTCCATTGGTCCTGATTTTTGTATTCTCTTTTTACTGCTATTTCTGGTTTTTTATATTTCCATGTGTCGTTGTCTCTTCTTCTCGAATTAATAGGCCCCGCTTTATCTAAAGTTTCTAATAATTCTAAAAGATCTTCCAAATTTGAAATTGATCTTGTAATTATACATAACCTAATTTCTTCGGAAAAATGTCTAGATAATTTTTTAATTATCTCCGCCATTGACATAGGTGGTTCAAGATATTTTGCTTCTTGAAATAAGTTTAGAGAATAAGACACCATTGACTTGTCTTCTTTAATATTAAAATGACCGAATTCTAATCTACTTTTAATTTCGTGTTGTACATTTTCTTCCCAGAATCTTCTCTTGAATTTCTCGTAAAATTCCGTGAATCTATCGTTGGGTTCTTTAACTATGTCCCACCAATCCCTTACTGCACCTTTAACACTATTGCTTAATATGTACGGTATTTCGTCCCTCCTTGGTCTTGCCAAATGCCAGAATTCCTTTAATTCTTCTAAGAATTTCATAGGTGATGATCCCTCTGAGTAACATGGTACTTTAGAATTAAACCGAAGTGGGGAATTATGTAATATGCTTTCATATTTTTTTGGAGTGTCTGATAGGAACTGGTTGTCTTCCAACATTTTAATTCTATCTTCGTTGTTAATTTGTTGCAAAGATAGACGTTTTATTTCACTTTCACTTAATTCAATTATTTTTGCATTTGTTGATATGGCGTTAGCAAAAGTATTATCTAACCTTTCTTCAACATTTATAATTTTCGAATCTGTGACACCTCTTAACGAAGCTATTTGGTTTTTTAATTCAGCCTGCATACGAATTTCTGCATCTTCTATCTCCTCTCGAAGTTGTACTTTTGTATTATTGACCTTCATATCTATTGAGTTGCACCAGCTCTTGAAGTTGCGATGTTCATGTTTAAGGTTTTCCGTAATTAATTTTAATTTTTGAATTTCTAAATCTAACTCGCTCATGGTAGTTTTCGTAAGTTTTTTAGAATTTTCATTTTCTATTTTATTAATTTCCTCCTCTAAAGATAAACCTCCCTCTTCTACTCTGCTAGTGATACTTGTACCTGGTTTGTTTACATTGTAATCTTCGGTTATTTGTTTTTGGTCGTTTACAATTTTTTGTGTTGCATTCGTATTTTGTTCAAATATTTCGCTTAAATCTACCACCGATTCTATATCGTTAATAATTTTAGGTTTTCTGCCTATTCTCGAACTTTTAGTAGACATCTTAATTATTGTCTCTTTTTAAATAATTTTACTATTATTATTACCTTGGGTCCTGTCACGGTCGCCAGTTGTAACGGTTCGTTTTTCCTCACCCTTATAATTTTTTAATTTAAGGAACCCAAGGTTGGTAAAATGAATCGTGAGACAATTTTAAGTAATTTTTTAAATTAAAATAATATTTATTCAAAATAATCCTATTCTAATTACAAGAATTTTCCTATTCTATTTGTGACGTATATAAAAGTATTGGAACTATTTTAATGAGAACGTTGCGATTATTTACATATATAAGTCCATATTCGTTGCCTATCTAATACAGATATTTATTCGTTGTATTAAATTTCTATCTAATTCGCGTAATCACGGTTTCATGTATTTTATACGTTTTCTTGGAACCTGCGTATAAGAATTTAATTAGTTTTAATATCATACAAAGGTATAATTGAACATGTATTTTATAATTAGAGGAAGAACGATGCGTTTTCTCTGAAGCTGCGCATATATTGTCTAGCTCTTGGATTTGGGATGCAGAGGTCCGAGACTTGCATAAAATTTAAGAGAGATAAAGATTATACGTTTTCAAGGAAGCTGCGTATATCTTTATAGAGTTTAATCGATTGAATTGACGTTTTCTGTGAAGCTGCGTTACAATTACTACGATTTAAAGTGGTGACGTACTATAAGAGCTATACGAGCATCTTATATGTACGTCGGGTTGCGGCAGCACGGCTTACGGAAGTATAAATGGAATCTACTCTTGCAGAGGTATGGCTAACTTGCGTATTGAGAAGACCGAGATAAATCTTGAGAAAAACCTCGCGATTTATATAAAAAAGGTCTATATATTCTATTGCGGGGGCTTAGCTGGCTGGTCCCGCGAATATATATGTGAAGCTGGTGTGAAGCACCAGGGATAAAAAATTCTAAAAAAGGGGATGATTCTAAGTTAGTACAAAAAAATACGATCTTAATAGCCTGGGGTGGCGTTCATTAAGAAAGGGGTGACAGTATACGAATCGGGAATAAAAAACCTATCACACGAGTTAAGCATCTAATATTCGACGAGAGAATATTAGAAGAAAGTTCTAATAGCCTGGGGTGGCGTCATTAGAGTGAGAGAGAGAAAAGATTTCAGCAGCCTGGGGTGGCGTTCGCTGTAGATACTTGATGCATACTCTCGAGCCTGGTGTGGCGTTCCGAAAGGTATGCAGTATACTTACAAGGCTGCTCACTGTAGTGGACACTGGCTCTCCCCTCTCCGCTCGGATGGTAGGCTCTCCACACGGCTCTCTGAACGGCTAGGTATCTGGGCACTCACACTGCTGTACTCGGTCCGTATAGCTGCGATAGTTCTCATCGCAGCTCGCGTATTTATATTGTTTAACCGCAATGTCATATTCAAGTGGAATTGATTTTATTTCAATTATTGACATCTTTTGATTTATTTTAGAATTAATATTTAATTCTCGCCTTTAATGTATTAAGGGTTTTCTTCTTACAGGGGTAGAATTAAGTAAAATAGGTTTCTTTCCTATTTATAATATTTATATTTAAATATTATTATTGTATTTGTTTAAATTAAATTATATTAATAATTTAATTTATTTAAATATAAGGCGTGAAAATCTGAACCCTTACATATTGTTAATTACTAACTTTTTACACATTGTACCTAGAAAGGTGTATATTTTTCTAATTTTGCAATTTACCTGACCTAACATAAATACCAATGAAAATTTAAAACATCATTATTTTTGTTTAATAAAGATTTAAACAAATTATTATTGTTAATTACTAACAATTTACAGAATAGTATACCTAAAAGATGCAGTTTTTTCTAAACATGCAAATTTACCAAACTTTTTTGAAATGCAAATTTACATTAAAAATAAATTTATATTTTTAACAAAAATAAGAATAATAATTTATTTAAAAATTGTTTAAATTAAAATTGTTCTTTTAATTTTAATCTCGGTAGCTACATGCAAAAAAATTAAAGTTGTTTCCTAGTTCTTCGATTGAGAAATTGTCACAGTACACATGCAAATGAAAATTGTAAAAACGACTTTATAACTATTTGTTTATCATGGTTATAAATATTAAATAAAAAACAAATTACCTATATTGAATACTTTTAAAAATTAAATATTTTTGAGATATTAAAAACAAGAACACTTTATTCAGATTACAAAATTAAGTGAAATAAACTTTTAGAAAGGAAAGTAACACATTTAATATTAAATATTTATATAATTGTTGTTAACAATTATTTAAACAATTTTTTACCTAAGGTATTTTTTTAAAAAATTGTTTTAGTAATTACAAAAATTTAATTTTTTTGAAAGAAGAATTAAAAGTTAAACAATTTTTAAATAAATTATTATTCTTATTTTAGTTAAAAATATAAGTTTATTTTTAATGTAAATTTGCATTTCAAAAAAGTTTGGTAAATTTGCATGTTTAGAAAAAACTGCATCTTTTATGTATACTATTCTGTAAATTGTTAGTAATTAACAATAATAATTTGTTTAAATCTTTATTAAACAATAATAATGATGTTTTAAATTTTCATTTGTATTTATGTTAGGTCAGGTAAATTGCAAAATTAAAAAAATATACACCTTTCTAGGTACAATGTGTAAAAAGTTAGTAATTAACAATAATAATAATAATTTGTTTAAACAAATAGAAATTTAAAAATTGCACATTATTCTTACGAATTTATAACTTGACATTCTCTAAAAAGGTAAAACGAATTTGGTTAAAATTTACGACGTAGAGGTGACTTTGAACGTTAGTTTGTACGTAGAGTATAGCTGGAAAATGCGCTTTTTACGGTTGCGTGCAAGGACAAAAAATTCAATAGCTCCTAAAGATTCAGGCCCTGCATCAATTTTTTTTTGGATAATACACGTGAAATAAGTGGGAATCGAATCATTATTATTTAAAAAAATTAAAAATGGCACTTTGCAAAAAACTGTTTATTTAAAAATTATTTTTTTAATAACTTATTTAAAGAAAATTTTTTTTGTTAAATATTTTCTTAAATTGTATGTAAACAATGAGCATTCCCTGAAAATTTCATTGAATTTCATTCATTTTCCTTACAGATATACCATTTTCAAAATTTAAAAAAAATATAAAAACCTAGTAAATCCAAAATTTTTTAAAATCGAATTGAGGCTTTTAACTGGCATGTATTCTACTTAAAAATTTCGAAGTGTTACAGCCAAACTCCGTAACTTTTTATATCATAAATAATTATTTACAATACCTGAATATTAAAATAATATACAACAAATTACTCAACATGAGATTTTGTTAACAAACTTTAAAACATTTACACAAAACAACCCTTTGTAATTTCACAAAAGGGACATTTTTCGTTTTGATAATTTTAATCCAATGCATTTCAATTAAATAAAAATTTAATTCTATTTTAAATAAGAGATTTAATTGAGTTTAACATTCCTTCGCGTTTTGCAATTTTCGGGGTGAAAACCCTAAAGAAAACAATACCATATTACTTAATAAATTCATTTTCTTTGACAAACAGTTTATTAACCTTTTTGAGAAATAGTTAGAAAATATTAAAGTAAAGTAAATTGCTCAATATAAGAAGTGGTGCATCCAAGTCAAGTGCAATAAACTTAACATACGATTTCCCCATTAAATCGTCTTTCAATAAAATTGATTGACACAAGTAAATCTGGGCAGTTGAGTTTAGGCCGTGTAGCCGACAGCTAGCCCAGACAGTTAAGCCTGTAGTTGTCTGTCTAGGCAATAGAATCCTGAAGTTTAAGTCCGGCAAATTGGCCGTGTTGATGTGAAATAATTTCAGAAGTTTAAAGAATTAAATAAAAAGTTTAAGTAAAGAAAATAAATTTAATTGAGAATAAAATAAATAATAATAAAGATAAAAGAAGGGTTAATTAAAAGAATATATGATTAAAAGCATAAATAAAGTGATATAATTAAAAAGATAAAAACGAAAGATAATATTGATCTGAAAAAGAATTTAAAAAATTGAAAAGAAAAGAATTTAAAAAATAAAGTATTCTTCAAAATAAAGAAAGTTATTCATTATTTCATCGCGAAAAGAAACAACTAGATTGGATTAAAGTGACAAGTCGAAGGAAATTCCTGTGTAGTGAGTATAAAAATCTTACACCACATAATCTGCACTACACGTTCATTCACACGTACATAAAGTACTCGCTTCTACACACATAAAAATTAGAAGTTATTTGTATTAGGGAATTTCTTGGGTAAAATATAATTATTATTTTCATCTTAATTACTTTATAGTTTTCATAACCTAAAATTATATTCCCTTTTTCTTTTTTTAAGAATAAGGATCTCAACCTATTAACTGAATAGTAATTAAGTAGAGAGGGGATCCACTACCTTAACAATTTCTTTTGTCCGAAGGACACGTGAGTTAATGTTTTAAAAATTAATCTTTTAAAATTCAATTATTTAATTTCTAAATTCTACTTTAACACGAAGTTTCAACAAAATCGAAGAACTGGGGTACAACTTTGATTTTTTAGGCATGGCTTTCTTTATTGAAATTTTAAATGATTCTTGTCAAAATTATATTTCTGTCTGGAAAACAATTCTATTCGGTATGCAAAGTAAAGTTTTAAGTTTATCAATGATGAAAAAATAGTTCAAAATGTTTATTCATGTCATTGATTTCATTTATTTTTTAAGAAGAAATTTGTTTATCATATTAAGAAAGCAAAATGTTCGTGAAATGAACAATCTGTTTCTTTTTAAAAATACTGTTGATTTATTTCTGAAATGGCTAAATAGTTTTAAATAAATCAATTTGTTTTAGTGAAGCCAGCAGTAGTAAAGATTTTCTTTAGTGAAGATCCCGTTTTATCGGGACGTGAGTTTACTGCTCGGTGTCAAACATGGGGAAGTTCACCGGCAGCAAGGATTATTTGGAAGTTAGGAGGAATAGAAATTAAAGGTGTAAATATTTTAACTACTCAAATGAGTAACTCCACAATTAGCAAAATTGATATAGTTCTCAGTAAAGATGATGATGAAAAAGATATAACTTGCAGATCTGAAAATCCTAGATTTCCTGGTGGCATTCTTGAGGAAACCAGAACAGTTCACGTTCTTCGTGAGTATCTGTTTTTTAAAATTATCATTAATATTTATTCATTTATTTATTACACAGGCCAACAAAATTTTGTGGACTAACTAATAGAAGCTGATTTTTATAGGATTTTGTCCGTAGAATAGGAATTTGTCCTTGAAAATATTGGATTGGCTCTAGTTTTTTATCAATTTACGTTTCATTATATAAAAAACGCATTTTTGACATTTTTTGAATGAATGTAAAACAATACGCAGAAACAGTAAATTTGTCTGCATAGTACCAAATGAAAGCTTAAACACTGCTCTTGAATATCCAAAAACAAAAAATGTAATTTATGTACACTTTAACCTATAATGACCAAAGAAACATACGCTGTTCCATAAACGTATTAGAATTAACATTACTTCTGACCATGTAAGGTAATTGAAGTAAAAATTAGTGTCTCTGGGGTTTTTTATAATCGCTGCTTACAAATCTGCTATGAAATATAAAAAATACAAGTGGCGGACCAAATTTTTAAAGGTAATTTACGCCTTTTATGATAAAAATGTAAAATTTTAAAAAAATTCTGCCATATTGAATCCGCCATTTTGAATATTAAAATCTGAATACAGATCAGTAAGCAGCGACCATAAAAACCCCAAGAGAGACTAATTTTTATTTAAATTGCCTTACATGGTCAAAAGTACTGTTGTTTTCAATATGTTTGTGGAACAGCGAATGTCTCTTTTGACATTATAGGTTAAAGTGTTCAAAAAGTAATTTTTTTGTTTTTGGGTATTGAAGAGCAATGTTTAAGCTTTCATTTGGTGCTATGCGGACAAATTTACTGTTTCTGTGTATTGTTTTACATTCATTCAAAAAATGCCAAAAATGCGTATTTTGTATATTGAAACGTAAATTGATTAAAAACTAGAGCCAATCCAATATTTTCAAGGTCAGATTCGTATTCTACGGACAAAATCCTGTAAGAATCGGCTGTAACATTTTAGTCAACATGCAGTTGATGAAATTTTGTCGACCTGTGTTATTTAATAGGTATTATATCCTAGAGATAATTAAAAGATGTACACTATCGGAAGAAATTGTCGGTAACAACAACGGACGAGCTAGTTCGAAAGGTAATTAAATTTTGCGTCGATTGATATATAAATGAAAATTATTTTATATTTATGAGAGATTTTATAACCTAAGAGGTTTTGAAAAAAAATTAATTAATTTTTTCTATTTTTGTGCACCATGTTTGTGTTACTGCACATTGTAGAAAAATTTAGAAACAAACTTTAAACTCTTGCAATTTAGTATCAGCTTTCATTTAAGCCTTGAAAACTGAAAATCCGTTCAACAGTTTTTGAAATATCTAAAAAAATGTCTAAGCATGTTTTTCTATAATTTAGGCGGTGATACACACTTAGTGTACTCTCGCTGTTCACCTGGTTCGTTGCAGCAGGGCCGAATAAGCCGCATATAGAGTGGGTCATATTTGGAGCCCTTTTGAGTTTTTTAAACATTAAATTTAATATTCATTAAAAATTTACAAACAAACTTTTTTGGTTTCTTTTGTTTTTACTATTTTTTTTATCAAATAGTCGTTTATTTTGGGAAAAAGAGTTTAGTTTTCAGTTTTTTTCTGCGTACAAATTTACTTATACTTATTTATTAATTCAAAAATTATATTCTTAGTTAAATTTCTTTTAATTTACTATTGTGTTTAATCTAAAAAAATTTTAATTTATAATAAGCAGTCAAAAACAATAAAAATCTGTGACTCATTAAATTTTTAATGAATATTAAATCTGAAGTTAAAAAAACTTAAAAAGGGTTCCAAAAATGACCCACTCTATATGCCGCTTATTCAGCCTAGTCGCAACGAAGCAGGTGAGCAGCGAGAGTGCAATAAGTGTGTATCACCGCCTAAATTATAAAAAACATGCTTGGACATTTTTTTAGATATTTCAAAAACTGTTGAACGGATTTTCAGTTTTCAAGGCTTAAATGAAAGCTGAGACTTTAAATATTATGTTGCAAGAGTTTAAAATTATTCTTTAAATTTTTCTACAATGTGCAGTCACGCAAACATGGTGCACAAAAATAGAAAAAATTAATTAATTTTTTTTCAAAATCTCTTAGGTGATAAAATTTCTCATAAATATAAAATAATTTTCATTTATATATCAATCGACGCACAATTTAATTACCTTTCGGACCATCCAAGAACCAAGTTTCTATCATTTTAAATAATAAAATATGTTTACCCTTTGAGTCATACATTTTTTTATTTCATTGAAATCTATTGAAACTGGTTACTCGGGGTTTTTTTGGGGTAGCTGAATACGAATCTGGCATCAGATTTTCAAAATTAAAAATGGCGGATCCATTATGGTGGACGCGAAAATAAAAAAATGAACAGAATTTGGAACTCGTTTTTTTGGGGTCGCTGAATAGGAATCTGGCATCAGTTTTTCAAAATTTTAAATGGCGGATCCAATATGGCGGACGCAAAAATATAAAATGAACAGAATTTGGAACTCGTTTTTTTGAGGTCGCTGAATAGGAATCTGGCACCAGTTTTTCAAAATTTTAAATGGCGGACGCAAAAATATAAAATGAACAGAATTTGGAACTCGTTTTTTTGAGGTCGCTGAATAGGAATCTGGCACCAGTTTTTCAAAATTTTAAATGGCGGATCCAATATAGCGAACATTAAAAACAAAAATCTTATAACTGAAGCCTCTTGTCTCGCTCTCAGCGTTACCCAGAACCAACGACAAGGACGTGGCGAGAATATGGTTCCACTTTTTTTGTTTTTTTAAATTTTTGTTGTTTTGTTTTTTTTTATTTTCATTGTTTTTTAATTTTTTTTGTTTTTTTAATTTTATTTTGATTTTTTCTAATTTTTTAGTTTTTGTATTAACCCATTAAGTCCCATGAAGAAACCAGCCATTGTATTAAAAAACTAACAATTGGATTCATAGGTAAATGAAAAAAAGATATATCTGTTTTCTTATTTTTAATTTCCATTTGTTTAATAAAAATTGTTTAAACAAATTTACAAAAATTTAAAATGTTTTGACATTTGTTAACGCCAATCGATTCTACGTAAAAAAAGAATAATTTGTATAGGTCATTTTTTTCTCAAAGTCGTATTTTGTTTATCAAATTGTTATAAACAAATTAAGCTGCGTAAAGGGTGTTACATCCCAAGCATAAACAAATGGATTTTAAGTAAAACTAAAAATTGGATTCATAGGCAAATGGAAAAAAAAGATGTACCTGTTATATTGTTTTTAATTTCTAATTGTTTAACAACGATTGTTTAAACAAATTAACAAAAATTTAAAATTTTTTGAAATCTGTTACCGCCAATCGATTCTACGTGAAAAAATAAGAATATTTTGCATGGATCATTTATCTATCCAAGTCGTATTTTGTTTATAAAATTGTTATAAACAAATGAAGCTGGGAAAGGGTATTTCATCCCAAGCATAAACAAATGGATTTTAAGTAAAACTAAAAATTTGATTTATAGGCAAATGGAAAAAAATCCTGTTTTTTGTTTATAATTTAAAATTGTTTAACAACAATTATTTACCTAGCTTAATTTGTTTATAAAAATTTTATAAATAAAATACGACTTAGAGAGAAAAATGATCCATGCAAAATATTCTTATTTTTTCACGTAGAATCGATTGGCGGTAACAGATTTCAAAAAATTTTAAATTTTTGTTAATTTGTTTAAACAATCGTTGTTAAACAATTAGAAATTAAAAACAATATAACAAGTACATCTTTTTTCCATTTGCCTATGAATCCAATTTTTAGTTTTACTTAAAATCCATTTGTTTATGCTTGGGATGAAACACCCTTTACGCAGCTTAATTTGTTTATAACAATTTGATAAACAAAATACGACTTTGAGAAAAAAATGACCTATACAAATTATTCTTTTTTTTACGTAGAATCGATTGGCGTTAACAAATGTCAAAACATTTAAAATTTTTGTAAATTTGTTTAAACAATTTTTATTAAACAAATGGAAATTAAAAATAAGAAAACAGGTATATCTTTTTATTCCATTTGCCTATGAATCCAATTGTTAGTTTTTTAATACAATGGCTGGTTTCTTCATGGGATTTAATGGTTTAAAATTAATCAATTTCACAGGGGAAACATGTCTGAATTTGCATGATTTAGTAGGAAACAGTTTCTTTCTGCCGACAAACATAAAGCTTTATCACATTCTACACAAATTCAAGGCGTTTTTTTCATTTGCTTTTGTGCTGCAGTTTTCACAACGTCTGCGGTTTCCGTCCGTACTGTGAACAGGCAAGTGCACTGCACCTAATTGTCTTTTTTGCAAATACACTTGCGGTTTTTGTGATCCAATATCTTTAGGAATTCTTTTTCTTCCTTGTTTTGGTGGTAAAACTTCTCCTACTAATCCATCTACGATAGCTAATCTGAATTTTTTTAATGCCAGATTGTTTTTATTCCCTAATTCCTCATAGATGACGTACGCAATTGTTACTGCGACATCGACCAAATGCTAGAAAAGTCTTGGACACCATTTCTTGGACTCTCTGTTTATCTGATACGTAGATTTAAGCTAGTCGTCTTTATCTACGTATCCCATGTGCTTATTGTAGTCAGCGACAATGATTGAGTAGGGTACAGAGAGAAGGGAACCATCTTTTTGTTTTCGGTTTACAGTCCCTGACTGACTTGGATCGTGATAGTTTGATAGAAAGGCAACAGTTTTGTTATCCTTCCATTTTAACCACCTGATGCCAGTAAAGAAAATACGTTACTCCATATCACCTCTAACCATTTGTTAATCAGATTTCTGCTGCTTTGGAAATTCGACCCTATTTAAACGAACAGTTTCGCAAGCTAAAACCTGGTCTAAATTTAGAGAAATCATTAGATCGATGCTTGTGAAGAAATTGTCAAAATAAACTTTGTGAAATTTGCTGACAATTTCTCGAGTAAGATCTTTTACAATCCTGCTACCTAAGGATTTCTCTGTCATATTTTTTGACTTACCTGTATAATGTTGGAATACGCAGACAAAACCAGAACTATCTGCATGAACCCAAATTTTGTATCTTCTCTTGATAGGTTTCGCTGCATTGTACTGCTTCATTGAGTTTCTACCTTTGAATTTAACCACTGATTCATCAATTGATTGATGTTTATTTGGTTTAAAGCATTTTTTGAAGCTTTCATTAAGTTTTTCAATAACAGGCCTTATTTTGTACAATTTATCAAAGTCTGGATCGCTTCGTTTTGGCTCCTTGCTGTTGTCATTTGCATGCAAATGATTAAGTAAGAAGCTAAAACGATTGACACTTATAAGCTTACTTATGTATGCGTCATGTATCTGACTATTTAAGGTCCAGTAATCTTTATATGAAGGAAGCCTTTTGACACCCATTTATGCCCAAAAAATTAGCATTTCAGTTTTTGTTACTGAACCTAATGTACCTTTTTTACTGACATATAAATTCGTTTCATCAACTAGAATATCAATTAGTTCGGGAGTAAACAGGCAGTAGAAAATATCTAATGGAGAAGAAACTGAATCTGGTACATTTGGTCCAGAATCTTCAGTAAAAGGAACGTTATCACTAGATCTGCTTGTATTCTCCCAAATGCCATCTAGATTTTTCAAACGAACATTTAAGGCTTTATTTTCATTCAAGTCATCATCACTGGCCAAAAAATTTTAAAAATCATTATATGATTCATTATCGTTTAAAATTATGCTGCCGTCAAAAACACAAAGACCATCAATCGAATTCGAGTCACTTGGAATTTCTAAAGTATCTTCATCCATTTTTAGTTTGTGAAAAATGTAATTAAGATATGAGAATCGTCAAATACTTGAAACAAACGTAAGTTATTGAAATAAAAGTTCCAGTTGCCCTCAACTAACAGTTTCGCAGTAGAATTAAGGGAAACAATTTTATTGCCAAACTAACACTAACTAAACTTAAATGCTAATGTTTTTACTAACTGGTAAGTAGCGTTTACAATCAAACAAATAAAAATCGACAAACACAATAACGATTCTCTCCACAGGTAAGTACCGACTTTAAACAAACAAATGACAGACTTACACGAACGATTCTTTCCGCAGGTAAATACCGACTTTTATCAAACAAATGACAATCCACACAATTAACATAGACGATTTCCTCTACAGGTGAGTATCGGCTACAATCGGACAAATCACAATCAACAGACTTACACGAACGATTCTCTCCACAGGTAAGTACCGACTTTAAACAAACGAAATTCGAGAAACTATTACTAACGATTCCCTCAACAAGTTAATATAGCTTTTACATTAAAAGAAAGTATTTTGTTGAGTAGAAGCAGTATTATTTTTTGTGTTTTTTGAATTTTCTAAAATTAATTTTTATTTGTGTTTTTCTTAAACTCGAAAAGACGTAACTAATTTTTTTAATACAATTTAGTTGTTTTTTTCATTTTTAGGTCCAGCATTTTGGACCTGTCATTTAGAACTTATTAATACTCATGCCAGATTCGTATTCAGCGACCCCAAAAACAGCCCAAAAACGAGTTCCAAGCAAATTCTGTTCATTTTTTATTTTCGCGTCCGCCATATTGGATCCACCATTATCAATTTTTAAACTCTGCTGCCAGATTCGTTTTCAGCGACCTCAAAAACCCCTGAGTAAACAGTTTCAAGCGAATTCAGTTCATTTTTAATTTTCGTGTCCGCCATATTGGATTTGCCATTATGAATTTTTAAAATCTGATGCTAGATTCGTATTCAATGACACCAAAAACCCCCTAGTAACGAGTTTTATGAAAATAGGTTTGAAATTTTATCTGAAATACTATCATTTTATAAAATATTACAAAAAAATTGTTATTTATTTTAAAAGATTATTTTTAAAAAATCAAAAAAGTAATTGTAAATATAGTTTAGGATCTAATTTGTGAAGAAAAAAATTATCATCTCAAAAATTAATAAGGATAAGTAGAAAATGAATTTTTTCTGAAAAAGAAGCATTATTTTCTGTTATTTATTTGTTTATAGTATTTTTATTATTAACAAATTGTGAATCAACAGTTTTCTTAGATTTGTATGGGTATGAGGAACATGCCTAAAAAAACCCTAAATTTATTAGTAAATATGCCATAGGGTTTCGGTAGCAATTTTTCTTAGCTCTTCCATCGTTGGTACCGACAATTTCTTCCGGCAGTTTATATGAAAGCTTGAATTATTCGAATCTTGTTCAGCATAAAGGCAGGGATTCAATTTAATCTTCTCTGACTCTATAAGAACCTATCCTAGGCAACACAGTTACTAGCAATACAAGTAACAAACTTGTAACAAAATAGCGAAAAGCAGTAATAAGTGATGTACAAGGTGGTCACAAGATAACATTATACTTCTCACTCGCAAAGCAGTAACAAAATGTCATAACTAAGAAGTAATATTTAGTTGTTTCAGGTGTCACAATTCAATAACATTTTTCAGCAATGTTTTATAACAGATAACCTTAAAACATCTCAATTTAATATAACTTCAAAATAACGGTGTTCGATGGTCTCTTAAATTTCTTAATAATATGCGACTAACAGTTATCACCCAACAAATACGGCACTGATCGGTTTAAATGACGGAAAATTGGTAAGCATTCATTCACTTAATTGTCTGAATTGAAAAGATTTTGTTAATCCATACAGAAACACGGTTGCAGCATTTAAATTACCATAGCAATGTAATGCGTATGCGAATCATTTTGACAGCTGAGCCTTTACGCTCCCTGCTTGCTTCTGTCCTCTACTGGCAGAATGGCTGTAACACACGTTTTGCCGCTTGTCATTACATTACTTTTGTAATTCCAATCCTGAAACCGCATTTCTGCATGGATTAATAAATTTTTTTCATTCAGTGTGCAGAGAAACACTAGTTCGAAAACAGTTGTTTACTAATTTTACGTGATTTTAAAGAGGCAGTGCCGTTTTTCTTGGGCGATGACTGTAAATCGCACATAACCTACAATTTTTAGAGACCATCGAACGTTCTTAATATATAAAAAGTCATATTAAAGCAAGAGTAAAGTATAATATAATTACCCTGAATTCAGAACTACAATATTCAATTCAACATTTATTCCAGTTTCAAACATTTAAAGAGAGAATAAGTTTTTGACACTTGAATATAAAATAAAAAATAACTTTAACAAAATAAGTAAAGATAACAAAACAACGTTAAAATTACAACTTTAATTTCCTTTACAATTAGAAAACAACAAAAATTTCTTAACCTTGCTTGTGAGCATCGTAAAAGTATAATTTTATTTTATAATTATTAATTATAATTGTCATAATATTACATTTTCACTTAGAAAATATGAATTTGTATAACTTTTGGTCTGTAAAACCTAATCTGATGTATAAAAATTAGATTTGTGCACATTTCCAAAATTCGACTCTCTTCATAAGAATTAATATGGGCTTGATTTGAATTTCGGGTCCATTATAAACTCAATTTTCCATTTAAGACTTAATTTAAATATTTTTTATATGCAAACCAGTTTTGAAATAATAATTTTAGCAATAGTTAAAATATAGGAAATATATTTAAAAACTTATTTTCATCATATTTTATCAGATACGAGGATTATTCGCGAAAACTTTTAAATGCGGTTCGGATGTAAATATGTATTTGCTATATGTTATAACGGGTGTCTTGATAATTGAGAAATTATTATTAACTTTATTACTCTAAATACGGTTATTTTATTTCAAGAATTAATTTTTTATTTACTTCCAAATCAATAAACAAAATCAAAACACACGTTAATTTTGTTGTTTGAATCTATGCTCGAACGCCAGAGATATTTTATGGAAAAATATTCAAAACTATAATTTAATTAATTTTACGCTAGCTCAATCTTTTTGAGGAGAGCGCGGGGTAAGAGAAATCAACAGTTAATTTTTTATTTGGTTTAATAATAAGAAATTACAGGTCCAGACGGGACCTGTTCAAAATTACAGTAATGTCGTGAATATAAGAAAATTTACAATTTCTTTTGGAACTCACCCGAGATCCGTCGACGTCCCCACATTGTTCCTCGGCTCATCTTTTTAAGAGTAGGCACAATTAATTTTAATTTTATTTAGTAGAAAGAACGGTTTAATGCGACCTTTCACAAAAAGACGCCAAAATGAGAATGAATTAAATGGCCGACGGGGACGCCAAAGCAGACGCGCATCTCTGCTTCCTGGTGAGTCTCACGCGCACTCAATACAATGATTTTCGGTAGGTAATTGATGCGCGACAGTAAGTGATTCAGGTCATTTATCGACTGTCAAAGAAGATTTCATAAAAGTTCCTTTAGTCTCCGCGAGGGGCACTGCGCGACGACGTCCGGTTCGCAAGATGGCTGCAACCAGTGTTTTGACAGCTGATTTCCTCGTCGATAGACTTTCGCCTTTTTGCCATTTCGTATGACCCGTAATGATTACAAGTAAACACATTCCTTGTTCTCTCGGCAGTGATCCCGAAGATTGAAATTCCGGAATTCGTGATGACAGTGAACATGAAATGATAAACCGAGTATCACTCTCCTATGTTTACAATAATAGTGTTGACCAGCGATCTGACGGTTCGCTAAATTACAGGTTTAAATAACATAATTTAGGAAGAACTAAATTTTACAATAGTGACAAATTCAAAGTAAGTTTTCTCAGAAGTAGAAAATATTTGTTTATTCTCAGTTTGACGTGAATCAAAAGAATTGAAAGTCTATTATTTACAAGGAATATTAATTTGCACGCGTCAAATAAAATGCCGCGTTACAACTCCCTCCTACCGAGGGTGAACCTGGAGGGGATTGAAGGCGAACCGATGAGCTCTCTCAAACGAGTCATCTCCGTGAGACTACCGATCACCACAACAGTAATCAGATTTAATGTTAGAATTATATATTTCTCATTTACGTGATTAGATTTTTAATTTAATTCGATAAAAAAGTAAATATCAATTCACAAAAAAATATTGAGAACATTTCAAGTCATTAATTAAAGTGATATTCGAAATGATGTAACAGAGTTTGTCGATTTAATCTCAATAGGAGTTAATTGTTTTATGGGCAGATTTAGGTTTTGAAAGCAAGAATAATGACATGTTAAATAAGATTATTAATGATTTAATAAATTTAGTTAACTGATAAAAATATTAGGGTCAGAAATTTTGGACAGAACGAACTTATTCCAAAAAGAGATGAATTAGTAAGAATAAGACCGATTACGTAATTTATGACGGTGAACGCGTTCCTCTTCGAATGCAGGGTTCGCGTCTATGATCGAATCAACCACTAGGTTCGGCTAGGCGAACTCAGATTCAGTATCGGACTAATTAATTTCTAACAGTTTACGATTGGCAATGCGTTCTTCTTCCGAACCTTCAGATTCGCTGATAAAGTCCTCGGCATGATAGAAATGCAAGTGTGAAGCGTGATATCTACCTGCAAGACGACCTTCTACTGACGTCAATTCATAGATGTTAAGAGAAACAATTTTGGTTATCATAAAGGGGCCATGAAAGGCTAGGGCCAATTTACTTGCTGTGTTATCGCGTTTACTGGAAAGGTCATGAAGTGGTTTCTTGGCCAAATGTCATTCGAGTTGTCCACTCATTGACATTAGGAGGAGGCAACTCGACCTCTCCCTCCACAAAGCGACGGAATGATCGTTAAGGAACTGGTTCCCTACCAAAATTTAAGAAGGCAGGGGTGACACGATTGGTGCTATAAAGCACCGTGTTATACGCGAAACGTAAATCGCCGATATAAATGTCCCAGTTTCGATGGTTATCGTTAATGAACGATCGAATCATAGTCTGGAGGACCCTATTGGTCCTCTTGACGGGGCACAGTGGAGCAAAATTGTTTTGTCGCTGACAAATCAGTCTAGAGATCACAAATATTATTCGTTTTTCATAATTTTTTTAAAATGAAAACTTATAAAATTCCTCATCAATATGTGGTCGTAGAAGTTTGAAAATTGTTAACAATTTTTTTATTAAACAATAAATATAAAAAAGACAGAAAAAATACAGTATTCAAGTATATTTTTCATTAAAATGCATTTCTATTCATCTATGTTACAATACTTAAAAAGGAGTTTTCGATAAACAATATTTATAAGTGTAGACTAAATAAAGAATTTATTTAATTAGTTATAAACAAATAAATTTACGACACGTACTTTTTTAAGACAAATTAAAGTTTTTGTTTTTAACACAATTTTTTTTAAAGAAAATACAAGGATCTCATTATTTATAAGAACTAATCGTATGAAATAACTATCTAATAAAAATTTGTTTGAAAAATGTAAGTTAACAAATGCATAAAACAGTCAATTTGAAAGAGAAAAGGTTCGTTTTAATTCACATTATTTACTAATGAACAAAAGTTATTATAAATACATTTTATGGACATTTTTTTCAAGATTACAATATTATTTATAAACAATAGTTAATTTACAAATGAATAAGAATGTCAATTTGGAAGATAAAGGGTTCGTCCTAATTTACATTATTTACTAATGAACAAAAGTTATTGTAAATACATTTTATGGACATTTTCTGCAAGATTACAATATTATTTTATATAAAATAGTTAATTGACAAATTAATAAAAATGTCAATTTCGAAGATAAGTCTAGATTTGATTATTTTATATGGAAACGTGTCATAATTGAATAAATTGCATTCTTTAATTTGTTTATTGTATTATATACAATAATTAGTTAACAATCACATATCTTTCGTAATTCTTACTAGCCAGAGACAATTTTTATGGTTTATATAGAAATTTATTTAAATTTTGTTAAATTTCAGTTTGTTTTAATTTATATTATTAGCTAGTAAACTAAAGTACTTACCTTAATTTTTAACTGATTTTTTTGAAAAGCTGTTATAAAAATATTAATTTTTTATGAGAATAGTGCGGAAATTTAAAAATAATAACTAATTTATAATTAGTATTTTAAATTTTGATATTTAAAAACTATAAGAGGTATTTTATATTTTGATATTTAAAAACTATTAAGCAGTGCTAAAAATATTGAGAAATAATCAGAAAAGATTAAAAAAAGAAGAGTTAATCAAGTTAAATCATTGATTACACAGGCCGATAAAATGTCATCAACTGCATGTTGACTAAAATGTTACAGCTGATTCTTATAGGAATTTGTCCGTAGAATACGAATCTGACCTTGAAAATATTGGATTGGCTCTAGTTTTTAATCAATATACAAAATATACATTTTTGGCATTTCTTGAATGAATGTACAACAATACACAGAAACAGTAAATCTGTCCGCACAGCACCAAATGAAAACTTAAACACTGCTCTTCAATATCCAAAAACAAAAAATTTAATTTATGTACACTTTAACCTATAATGTCAAAAGAGACATTCGCTGTTCCACAAACATATTGAAAACAACAGAACTTTTGACCATGTAAGGCAATTTAGATAAAAATTAGTCTCTCTAGGGGTTTCTATGGTCGCTGCTTACTGTTCTGTATTCAGATTTTAATATTCAAAATGGCGGATCCAATATGGCCGAATTTTTTAAAAATTTTACATTTTTATCATAAAAGGCATAAATTATCTTTATAAATTCGGTCCGCCACTTGCAATTTTTATATTTCATAGCGGATTTGTAAGCAGCGATTATAAAAAACCTCAGAGACACTAATTTTTACTTGAATTACCTTACATGGTAAAAGTAATGTTAATTTTAATATGTTTATGGAACAGCGCATGTTTCTTTGGACATTATAGGTTAAAGTGTACATAAATTACACTTTTTGTTTTTGGATATTCAAGAGCACTGTTTAAGCTTTCATTTGGTGCTATGCGGACAATATTTTCAAGGTCAAATTCGTATTCTACTGACAAAATCCTATAAAAATCAGCTTCTATTAGTTAGGCCATAAAATTTTGTTGGCCTGTGTTATTAACAATGATGTTGATGAAACTGACAAAATAGAGGACTGGAATAAAGAAACTTTAATTTATATTATGAAAGAAGTATTGTGGAGCAAAAAGGAGTAACAAATCTATCTGTGCAAGATGTAAAAACCGCAGAAATAGTAAATGAAAATTCCTCAATATTTACTGATGATAAAGCTCTTTATCTTTTCATGGATTTAAAGTTAACCATAAATGCATACGAGCTACTTTGAAAGCGTCTAAGAGATAAGCAAGTTGATATTCTTCCTCCTTATAAAAAAATCACAAATGCTAAAATATAATGTTATCCGCCATAATCTGCAACTGAAATATCTGATAAAGGTGCAAGCTTGAAATTACAGGATTTACTGGACTACACGTCAAATAGAATTTTGAAAATAAATAAATTAAATCTACCGGGAACAGCGAAAAATTTAAGATTGAAAATTAAATATGGTTGCGATGGAACATCCGAATTAAATCCTTATAAATATAAAGCTAAGAATGGTGAAAATTCTTCATCTAGCCTTTTTACGATCCAATTTCTCTTCAGACTACTGATGAATTAACAACAGTTTGGCAAAATCTTCGAACTTTATTTCCCAAATCTTACTTACCTATATCCTTCCATTTTATGTCTGAAACGAAACAGACAATTGTAACTGAACTTGAGAAAAGTCAAAATTAAATTAACGGATTGAAAAAAGGGTGTATCGAAATCTGTAATAAAATTTACAAAATCAATTACGAATTAAAGCAGAAAGGTATGTCAAGCTATAACTGGAACTTTATCTGCTTCAAATTGTACAATTTGTGGAGCTTAACCATCTGAGATGAACAATTTGAAAAAAGTGAAAGATAAGGCAGAAAATTTTGATGCTTTCCAGTTTATATTACAAACTTTACATGCTTGGATTCGTTGTATGGAATGCATTCTGCATATTGCATATAAATTAAATTTTAAACAATGGCAATCAAAAACGAAAAAGCAGAAAGAAATTTATAAAAATAGAAACGGTATATTCAAGAGGAACTTCGAAAACAAATTGGCATACTTTTAGATGTTGTTTAACAAGAGAAAGGTTCTACTAATGATGGAAATAGCGCAAGAAGGTTTTATCAAAAATTTTGAGATTGTAGACAATGTTACAGGAATGAGCAAAGATTTAATAAAAATTTGTACATTATTTTGTAGGTTATGGCATGCGGGAAAGCAATTAATACAGACAAATTTGATTTTACATAAATCTCTGCAGAGATTTATGTAAAATCATATAAGTGGTATTATATGCCTGCTTCAATGCACAAAGTTTTATTGCATGGTGCTTACATCATTAAATCTTTTGTGATTCCTATCGGGCAACTTTCTGAAGAAGACCAAGAATCAAGAAACAACAATTTTAAACACTGCAGAGAAGCTCACACTAGAAAATCTTCATTGAAAAATACAAATGAAGATTTACTTTACTATTTATTGGTAGCAGCTGATCCTTATTTAAATAGTTTGAGAACCGAATTTTCAGTAAAGGAAAATGCTTTGATCCCAAAAACAAAAGAGTTGCTTTTTAACGATTCTGATAAACACTTTGTGGCAAAGTTTTCAAATTTTCTCTTTAGATTCAATCTCTTTTATGTAAATTTTCTTAAAAAACATTGTGTTAAAAACATAAAAACTTGAATTTGTCTTAAAGAAGTACGTGTCGTAAATTTATTTGTTTATAACTAATTAAATAAATGTTTTATTCAGTCTACTCTTATAAATTTTGTTTATCTGAAACTCCTTTTTCAATTGTTGTAACATAGACGAATAGAAATGCATTTAAATTAAAAAAATATATACTTGAATACAGTATTTTTCCTGTCTTTTTTTCATTAACAATTTCATTATTGTTAAATGAGAAAAAACTGTTAACAATTTTCAAAATTCTACGACTACAGATCGATGCGCAATTTTATAAGTTTTCATTAAAAAATTATTAAAAATGAGTTAATTACTGTATTGGCGTTGGCTGTTCTTTACGGGGCCACCTTAATCTATTTGGTAAAAAGGTTCTGGAATACTATTAGGTATTCGAAGCCGCTTGCATTTCTGGGGAAAGGACCCATGACATTTGTGGCCACCACACTCCATGGTTCGTAAACAACTTGTTGCGTCATTAAGCCACGCGGTTTAGCTTGTTCGGTTTTATATAATTGCCAGGCAATACATTTACGAACGCAGTTTTCTATATCTTTTAGCATGTCAGGCCAATAGTAACGGATTGATGAGTGATTGTAGGTTTTTTGGTCATCTAAGTGACCAGCCTGAGTATTCTCATGGGCTTTTCGCATGATGGTTAAGCGGTCTCCTTCAAGGGCTACAAATTTCCAGGCTAAAAGATCTTCCACGAGATCTTCCAAAACAGGGTTACTACGATTGTAATAAATTCGATAGTCAGTCACTTTCCAATTGTGGTACTTACGCTGAGTGCCAATTACGTCTTGTTTACGTCTATCGTACCAGTCATCGGTGGTTAATTGAAGTAATGCGATTTTGTCTTCAGTCTCGTCTTCGAACATGCGGGACAATGCATCCGAGACAAGGTGCATTGATCCTTTTCTATGTAAAATTTGATAGTCGCATTCTAATAATTCAAGAGACCAACAGGCCAAGCGACCAGTTAAGTTAAGAAGGTTGTTTAACCACTTAAGGCAACTGTAGTCAGTTATCACTTTAAAGTGATAGCCTCCAAGTAGCATCGAAACTTTCTTATTGCCCATATGACTAATAACATGACTATTTAAAAATTTTACTATATTATACTTTTAAAAAATTTTACTCAGCAAAATCTTCACGAAAATTATAAATAAAATCAACTAACTAGCCAGACTTTAATTTCATGCTAGAGTTAATCAATTAACCCCCCAAAACTACCCCTAATTAAACCAGATGTTCATTACATGAACATTTTGCTTCCTCTATACGATCAGCAAAAAAATTTGCTTCCTCGTGGAGGAAGCACTAACTTATTGTCACGTATTGACATATTTTCCATGTTGTTGTCTTCAAATCTAATTAAAAATAAATTTTAAAAATTTGTTATATTTATTATAATTATAATTAAGTATATTAAGTACATTTAATTTTTAAGTAATTTCTAATACGATCTAATATTTATAAAATCAAAAAAATATTTATAAAATTGGTTTTAATCCTAAATGAACAAAATAAAATTTTTAATAAAAAAATGAATTTTTCATCTTTAATTGTAATTAATTCTATAATTTTCAATAGAATATATATTTTACATACATCAATCGATTCGTCTTGATGCAAGGAATAAGATTTTAGATTTATTTTTCAATAAATAATAACATTTTATTGTACAGCAACATGATTCTTAAGAAAAAATGAATTTTTATTAAAAATTCAAATTTTGTGTCTGTAATTGGTTTTAATTTTATAAATTTAAATACAATATATACTTTATATATACCAATCGATCCGTCTTGATGCAAAGAATAAAATTTTAGAAATAAGTGAGTAAGATTTTCTTATACAGCATTATAATTTTGCGGAAAGAACTCATTTTTTGAGAAAAATGCGAATTTTTCAGCTTTAATTGTGATTAACTCTATAAATTCTCATACAATTTATTCTTTTTAAATACCAATCGATTCGTCTTGATGCAAAGAATAAGATTTTATTATATATTAACTTCAATAACCAACTTAAAAAAAATTTTTGAAAAAAAATTTTTTTTAGAAAAAAGTCAAAAAAAAATTTTTTTCTGAGAATTTTTTAAAGTCTATCAATCCAGTTCGAGATATTTTTATGATAAATATACCTGGTAAATTTTAGCCAAATTCGTTAAAACCTCTTCGAGTTATCGTGTTCACAAAAATCGGGATCCACACACACACACATACACACACATACACACACACATACATACATCCGGACAATTGTTCAGGGTCTTATATAACATAGTCCCATATAGAAGAAAATTTGTCAAAAGGATTTTTAAAAATTTTGTAAATTAAACGACTACAAAGCTTCCTCACGAGGAAGCAAAAAATTACTATATTACACGTTTAAAAATTTATTACTACACAAAATCTTCACGAAAATTATAAATAAAATCAACTAACTAGCCAGACTTTAATTCCATGCTAGATTAGATTAATCAACCCTCTAAAAACTACCCCTAAATGAAAAATTTCTATATTACACACTTAAAAAATTATTACTCCGCAAAATCTTCACGAAAATTATAAATAAAATAAACTTATTAGCCAGACTTTAATTCCATGCTAGAGTTAATCAATCAACCCCTCAAAAACTACCCCTAATTAAAAAAATTACTATTACAAAATCTTCACGAAAATTATAAATAAAGTCAACTAACTATCTAGACTTTAATTTAATGCTTGAGTAGATTAATCAACCCCCCAAATACTATCCCTAGTTTATAAATTAACCAAATTACACATTTAGAAAAATATTACTTTTCAAAATCTTCACGAAAGTGAAGAAAAATCTTTAAAAATCGTCTAATTGAAAAATTAACTAAATAACACATAAGAATTATTTCTTCGCAAATTCTGCATGGAAATCATAAATAAAATTAACTAACTAGTAAGACTTCATTTTTATTGTAAAGTAGATTAATCAACCCTCAAAAAACTAGCCTTTATTGATAAATAAACCAAATTATACACTTGAAAATTATTACTCTGCAAAATCTTTATGAAAGTGAAAGTTAATTACTTTTTTATTTACATTTTGAATGATTTTTTATTCATTTTAAAAGTAATAAGTTGTTTTTGAATTCCTTTTTATTGGGAATACATTATTTTATTCTTAATGTCTAACAAATAATGTGAGTGACTTATTTCTACCCCTGATTTTGCATATGATATTTTTTATTATCCCTAATTGTGTTAGTAATTTTTTGTATTTCCTTTGGTGTCGGTCATTGATGTTTTTAAATAATTTTATTTTTGGTTAGTTGGATGTAGCTGATTGGTGTATGAAAAAGGTCGTAGAGAAGTAAGTAATTTTAATAACTTACTTTCATCAACATTTTTATTTATATATTGTATATTTGAAAAAACGGTTTATAAAAGCAAAGAATACTCTTTGTCTCGTAAGTCTATTTTTAGGACATAAGAGTATTATCTATTCATAACATTTAAAAAAATTCTTGTAATTCGGTTATCTCATATTCACAGTCTTCAGAAATTTTTATAATTTTTCAATTATAAACGCGTCTTTTATAATAGTTTTCGTTCATTTCTACTAAACTAAAAAATTTTTATGTAGTGCTTGTTCTTTTACAGGTTTGTGTTAATTTATTAGAATTTTATTAAGCAGTGTATAATTCGTAGTTATTGCATGAATTTTTTAATAAAAAAATGTTTTTCTTTACTTGCTTAGGCTGTGATGAGCCAAAGCGAAGTAAAAATGACAGATTTTTCTCTGTGAACAGTATAACAAAACAACTCGTTATTATAAATAATTTGCGACAAACGCACAATGCAAAAAAGCGAAAATTGAATAAGAAAGACGATATTCCAACTCAAAGTAAGGTGTGTAGATCGTACTTCTATCTTAGTACACAACCAAATGTTTTAAGTAATTTACAGAAAGTGAATTTGTCATACGGTTTACAAATATTAAATGAGAAGAAGCTATCAATTTTTCGAAATTAAATAATTAAGTCTTAAATAAATCTCTATAAGCTCATGGGCTTCATATGTATCGACAGCACAGCTGCCCTAATACGGAAACCTGCTTAATTAGAAAAATACTTTCGAAATTAATTAATAATTTCAAAATTATCAAAGAACTTAGAAAAAAGCGGTAGCATGGTGGGATACGAGCCCACCTATCCCACCATGCGTAAGGTCGTGGGCTCGTATCCCACCATGCTACCGCTTTTTTCTAAATTCTTTGATAATTTTGAAATTATTAATTAATTTCGAAAGTATTTTTCTGATTAAGCAGGTTTCTGTATCAGGGCAGCTGTGCTGTTGATACATATGAAGCCCATGAGCTTATAGAGATTTATTTAAGACTTAATTATTTGATTCGGAAAAATTGAGAGCTTCTTCTCATTTAATATTTGTAAACCGAATGATAAATTCACTTTTTGTAAATTATAATCGCCTTTGAATTGAAATATGGCTTACCATTTTTAAGACGCTTCTTGCGTTATCATCAAAATAATGTAGGAAGTGATAGTATATTTCAAGGAACTTGGAGAATCTCGGGGTGCATGTAGCTCAGTGGTCAGAGCAGTCTGCCGGCAATAGAAAGGTCGTGGGCTCGTATCCCGCCATGCTACCGCTTTTTTCTAAGTTCTTTGATAGTTTTGAAATTATTAATTAATTTCTAAAATATTTTTCTGATTAAGCAGGTTTCTGTATTAGGGCAGCTGTGCTGTCGATACATATGAAGCCCATAAGCTTATAGAGATTTATTTAAGACTTAATTATTTGATTCCGAAAAATTGATAGCTTCTTCTCATTTAATGTTTTAAGTAATGTTGATCTAACTGAAGCGGACTTATTAGTTTATGGGGAAGGGTCTAAATATTATAACCGTTGCACATTTGCATGCAAAAATGTTGAAAAGTTAGTTTTAATTCCAAAACAGATTCGCTATGATCTTCTCGTGAATTATAAATTCTTTGTTTCACATGACGCTCGTATGTGTAGTGAACATGTAGGCATCGAAAACTACTTGCTTTTTGTGCAGAAAGGGAAAAAAGTAGCAGCTGGAGAGCAACTAATGATTAGTGACCTTTTGATTAAATGCATGCAAGAATTAAAAGCCAATAAAAAGGCTGCGTTTGATATTGAAATTATTAATACGTTAGATAATATTACATTGAAAGCTTGGTTTGCCTATGAAAAAGACGAATTCAATAAATTCTGTAGCTTCGCCAAAAAGTGCTAACCGAGGCATGTTACTGTATTTTTGTGTAAAATTCGAACTTCCCTTTCTAATGAACAGCTTTCTTATCTGTTTGGTGTTTCTGACAGAACGATTGCTAATTATCTTACTTTAGCAAGAGAAGATCTCCTCGAAAACTTAGTTCCAAGAATGCTTAACAATAATAATCGATCTGCATTGACTGAACATAATACATTTACAGCTAAAAAACTCTTCGAAATTTCAGATGACAAGGCTTGCATATTATTTGATGTTACTTATCGACCAGCACAAAAATCCAAAAAATTTTCTAGTCAGAAGCAACTTTGGAGTGAACAAAAGAAAATGCCACTTACGAAACCTGTGGTTTCGTTCATGATTTGTAACTAAAGTTCGTTGGGTGGTAGAACAAGTTTTTGGGCGATTGAAGAGCAAGTTAAAAATATTTTCTATTCCAGCTTACAATTCGACTTTAATTCACGATTTTAAATCACTTTTAATAACTTTTGCGTTATTAAATCTAATTTACAAACCAATAATAAGTGATACTTCGTTTGAGAATGTATCCGATATTATGAAATCTCAAGTAAACGTTCGAAATCGGTTAAAATCAGTAGTAGAAGACTACAATCTATCAAAGGTTAGAGCACACTACATAGAAATCAACTACACTGCGATAGATAATGAGGAAAATAATGAAAAAAAGAAGGAACATTCCTCGTGCATAAATTTGAACCGCATCGACGACATCCAACAGCAAATATTAATTTTAAAACCTATAGCATTGTAGCTCAGCATATTTTACTTGAGAAAGCGTACATGAAATCCCGATTTCGTAGCGAAAACACAATCACATTTTTGTTATTGTAGATAAAGAAAAAGTAAGAAGAGACACGATAATAGAATATTTTTGTACATGCGAAAGTGGGGCTCGGACAGTGAGTTGTAGCAGTCACGTGATGATGATAGTTTGGTACCTTAGATATGGTCAATATAATGGTGTTCAAGTACCAAATCCTAAAATCTGAGATATATCAATAACTATTCAAGAAAACAACGTCCAATTAATTAGGTATTCTCTACAACGTAAAAAGTCTTCTCAGTCAGCTAAAAAAAGGAAAATTATTAATCGTCCCTTTTCAGGGCCATGCATGATAAACAATTTTTAATTTTTTTGAAAATAAAAAATGTACTCCAATTTATAATCAGCAACACTGAAAAAAATTTTCAAATGTGTAATATTGTTAGTTTTTCGACTAGGGGTACTTTTTCAGGGCTGGATCGATTAATTCTAACATGCAATTAAAGTCTGCTTAGCTAGTTCATTTTATTTATAATTTTAGTGATGATTTTGCGAAGCAATAATCTTTTAAATGTGTAATATGATAATGTTACATTTCAGAGATATGTTTTCCTTTCGTGTTTACATATTTTCTCAGTAAAAAAAAGAAATAAAACAAAGCAAGAGACAAAAGTCAGTTTAACATAGAGAACAATTCGATGAACTAGAAGTGATTCATGTAAGCTCGAACTTATATACTATGACCTCTTTTCACAGGCCGAGTTCTATGAATCATTCCTTGTAACCCAAGCTTCACTTTTTCATACGTGAGGAAACCAATTAGGTTAATCGTCGAAGAGACGTATTCTCTCTTCAAAATAACTTATAAAAAGAATTAAAATAAACACCTAATTTCTTAGAAGACAACACACTTTACCCCCATAATTGTATATGAATTATCCCACTTTTCAGTAATTCAGTAGTATATAAGTCATAGTTTCTTATCAAAAATTGTCAAAAGTTCCAGTGCGATTTTATAGATCAGTAGTCATTGTCGAGCGACCCTTCAGTTTTTACTCGATTTTATTGTATTCTTTCTTTAGTCAACCCGCGATTATCGTGCAAGTCAACTCTGCTTTTCACTTAGAAGCAAGTTTCTTTCTCTAAAAGGTGCAAGTGACGATAAGTAACACTTAGAAGCGGTATTAACTCTTGCAACAAACGCAAAATTCTCAAAGTTGTGAACGTTACACAAGTGTAACATAACAAACTTTCTAAGTTTCATTCAATTGAAACAACATCTTGAAAACCAAACTTATACCGACCAGCGCTTTATCATTTACGACTACATTGTAACTAAAAGTAAGTAACATTATGTAACTATTTGTAACATTATTATTAAATCATTAAATAAATGTATAAAAGAGGAATATTTATGTGTTGTTAACGCAAAACCCGTAGTTTTGACAAGTACAAATGATCCTACTTAAAAATAAGGGTCAAGCTTTACCAACTTGACCATAATTAGCCTACCATTTCTCCAAAAAGTTATTAACCTAACCTTTTAACCTCACCTTCTGCTCAGGATGTAACAGCTGATTTGGTGGCAGCGGTGGGATTCGTCACTTTTGTTAAACAATAATAATATTTCCTATTAAGAAGTACTAAATTTAAGAATTTTAAATTTTTGCAAGTTATTGAATGTTTAAGAGTGATTAATAAATTCAAGTTATTCTTTCTTTAACCGGCAATTGCGGATAAAATTGTACTCGATTATTGTGCAAGTTGTTAAGTTTTATACACTTAGGATTGTTGATTTCTGCTCGCGGATCGGAGTTATACGAAACACTATTCTTTCCTGTTACGAGGTGCAAGTTAAACACTTACAACACTTAGAATATGGGTGATTTTCAAATAACTGTCATATTTGCATGTCCCCATAGATAAATGACTAATAAAATTATTATTTTTTGGCCACTCACTTTATAAATCACTTAATAGAAGTCTCTTCTTAAGGGGATCCCACATATCAACAATGCAGATCTAAATTGATAAAAACTCTGCAACCGCCTTTTCTTGAAAATTGTATAATATTATGCCCTATCAATTTTGGAAACTCATTTTCTATCAAAAATACATAGGATGAATATTTTATTTGTTGTAATTATTATAAAAAATTATTTTTCAAAAATTAAATATGAGCAGTTTCCAATAGTCCAAACCACCATAACCACATTTAATAGCTGTTTGGTGGTACATTATTTTGCAATGGAACCAATAGATGGCGCCAAATGTAGCAGAAATGATAAATTGTTGATTATTTTTAATTTTTAATTAAAAACAATTTAATATAATGTCTTGTTTGCAAGAGAAAATTGATTAATGGTAAAAAATATATAAAATAAGACAATTTCGCAGATATATTTAATTTTCCAAGTAAAAAATAAGTTTGTTTTGTTGTTTGTAAGGAAATTTAAAATTTAAAAACCTTTATTTTTTTTTAACAATTACAAAAAAAGAAATATTCATCCTGTGTATTTTTGATGAAAAATGAGATTCCCAAATGGATATGGCATGGTATTTTATATTTTTCAAGAAAAGGCGGTTGCAGTTCTTTTTATCAATTTAGATCTGTATTGTCGATATGTGGGATCCCCTTAAAGATACATAATATTCAGTTTGTTAACATTAACATTATCATAGTTAAAATTAAGAAAATGGGGTTAAATTGTCAGGTCCGTGGCATACGTTTTTTTTAAATTTTGTTCTGAAATTTTCACGTAAGCAAATATTAAAACTATCTTTTAAGTACTTTGTAGGCCAAATCTAACCAGATGTTTTACATATAAAAATATTTTTATTACAATGATTTTCAACGTACACGAGCACTTTTTTCATGTTTTAAATTGTTAATTACTTTCTACCAACACATGTTAACGTCATCGTGATTTTATTACTCAATTTTATGTTTAATTGACTTCTACTGGTATTATTTTGAAGTGCGAACATTAAAAAGAAAATATTTATTCGATTTTTTATTTCTTTACGTGTTTGAACTATGACACACATGTCAGGACCGTGGAAAAATGTCAGGTCCGTGGCATGTAACTTTTGCATTTTCTTTGCGTTTTCCATCGTAACTTTAGAAATATTTAAAAACCTTGTAGTTTCCATTTAAACATATACTTCAATAACAAAAATGTACTGGAATATGTAATGAATGTCAAATTTGTTCACTATTTTAGCAGTAAAATGTCTTATTTAAAAAAATCAGTTATTTGAAAATCACCCATATAGAAAAATTTAACTAACACTCTAACAATACTATTTTCAAGCAAATTATAAATTGCACAAAACATATTATACAACAATCACTTAAATTAATAAAAAATAAGTTGTACAAAATCGTTCTTACGCTGCTTGGCGAATTTCGATTTTAATAACGAGAAAACAAGAAATAGAGGAGGAAAAAGAAATCAAAAACGCTTTCAACAAAAACAAGTCGAATATACTGATAATTTATTAGAAGTAAGAAAATTGAATTCAAACCAAGAATTTTCTATATTTTTCGAAAAATCGTTAACTAATACGGAGCAAATATTTAACAGAAATAAAAATTGTAATAAAATTTTGCAATAGTTTAAAAAATAAATAAATAATAAAATAATTCATGAATAATTATACGATTACATTTCCTCATTATACTAAAGTTAATTTCAAATCTAACTATCTTAATTCTCAAAAAGGAAAACTAGTAGCTGATCCAACAGTATCTATAAATTTGATCAAACAATCAGAATTACCATATTATATTGAGATTAATAAGAACATTAAGCATTCACTATTTGGTGGTCAAATACAAACTATTGGTGCAGTAAAATTCTAAATTAAAGATATAGTAATCAATTACAATATTGGAGAAATTCCAATCGAAAAATTAACTTTAGAATTTGGTGTGGTTAACTAACAAAGTAATTCCGATATATTTGGAGTTTTAGGAGCTATTTCTCTCGATAAAATATTCGAAATCGACTATTTCGCAAAAAGAACAATTAATCAAGACAGTATTTGGGGTTACGACGCTATATGTAATAGATTTTCGAACAGTGTTAATACTTTAATTGAGAGTCCATTAATAAAGTGCATGATACAAAACTTTATTTTCCACTAAATAAATTTAAACACTACAGAATAAATAATTAAATGAGCAATTACTTTGCAAATCTTGATTATAATCCTTACGTTAAATTAATTTCAGGCTTCTTTAATTTTCATACAGGTAACTTTTTAATAGGTCATACTTTATTGATAAATTTGATTCAGCAATCTGCAATAGCATCATTTGTTTGTATTGAACGCAATAATTCAAGTGTATCTCGATAAGGTGCAATTCGTACTATTGTGAGTACAATAATAGAATTCAGCGATTTTTCTTTAAGATTCGAAGTTAATGCTCTCCAATCTGACTCTGAAATTATCGGTATATTAGGAGCACCATTTTTAGATCAAATTTTTGAAACTAGGTATTTTGAAAGAATAGCAATTATTTATAAAAGAGAAATTTGGAGACGTGAATTGTCAATTCAAAGACGAATAAGGCGTCGTGTAGCTAATTTCTTAAGAAATAATTTATTCAGAAGATCCTCTATTTTTCGCAGAATTTTCTCATGAGTGAACATGTTAACAATAAACGAAAGTAAACTCACTCCAGATACTGAAATAATCAGAAACTTTTCGTTTTTTGTATTTTTCATACACAATAAACTTTGGATCATTTATTACATCTGGAAAGGCAAAAATAGTAATTGCTAATAAAGCAATAAAATTTAAGACTTTCATTAATCTAACTCAACCCGAGTTAACAGGTATATTATGGTCACCGTTCCTTAATACAGATCCTAGTGAATTTACATTTTAATCCACTACATGTTATATGTATTGTATGATACTATCAACAACACTTTTCATTGTTACCTTATTTTCAAAAATTTGGTGGCTAAAAATTTGGAACATAACTCAACATTTTAAGCCCAATAATTCATTAAATATATTTATTTAACTAAACTTATAAATATCATTAAAATTAAATACAATTCACAACTACATTGGAGTAAAATTATAATAAAGGATTGTATAATTTAATTGATGAGTTCATACTTTCGATTTTTACTCAAATATAGCGAATTGTATCCACTATTATCACTAAAATCTTCATTTTTCAAACTTAACGAGGGTCTATTCATATTAGATCCATCGTTACCTATTAATATTATTAAAGAAGACAGAATTAATCCCTTTTTAGGAATAAATCGTGTAATAAAATACTTTTTGAGGGACGGTACTCTACGAACGCACGGAGAGACAAGAGTTTGCATTAATTATACAGTAGTAGAATTTCAAACAATAAATTGTGACGACAATTCAGATATTATTGGAGTTTTAGGACTCCCTTTTTCATTCGATATTATTAACGAACTATTTTAAATTAACATCAAAATGACTCGTAAGAATAAACACCAAAAGGGTAATGATGACGATAATACGGAAGAGACGGGTCGCGCGACCTTCACAACCACAATGAATAGATAGATAGATCCCTTCATGATACTATGGTAAATTCAATGGCTGAATATTTTGCGTTACAACAAGGTATAATGAATATTCCTTTTTATGACGGTTATAATATGCCCGTAAAAGATTGTATAGAAAATATTTTAAATGCTGAATCTACTATTCATAAACACTGCGAATATCAGTATTTGAAATCTGTTCTTGCTAAATTAAAGGGTGCTGCTAGAAAAAGTACTTGTGGTAAGTTTTTTGGAACCATTTAACAATTAATAGATCCTTTAAAACAAAGTTTACTTATCAAAAATCATATGCATGGTATTTATAGGAAATATTCACAATTCGTATGAACAGAAATGAAAATGTTAGCGAGTTTTATGACAGACTGTCCCAATTGTTAGCAGGAGCATATGCAACACTAGCTAGTTCTTACGGAGCGACTAGCGCTAATACCCAAATGCAACCCCTAAATTATTATTCTTTAGAAGCTTTCATAAAAGGACTACCAGATGCTATAGCTGCAATAATAGAAGCCCAAAATCCTGAAAAGCTTGACGATGCTTTTGAGATTGCGTTGAAATTTGAACAACGTCACGATTGTAATAAACCTGATTATAATGCTTATTATTATTCACGATATCAACCTCAAGATTATAGATATCGAGAAAGAAGTCGCAGTAATAGAGTACAATTTTTATATCCTAACGAACAAACGAGATATCGTTCTCAATCACCTACTCCCACAGGTATATTGAGAAATCCGTATCCACCTTATGGTCCTAATTACAGATTTCCTCCACAGTATCCTAATCAACCAAATTCGTTTTTCCCTAATGCTTATATGCCCTATACCTCTTATCTCTTTTACCCATATCACCCTCAACAAGAAGCATATTTTAACAAGCCTCAAGAATTAAATAGAACACCACCACGTGCGCAGTCTCAACGCTCTTTTAAAAAGAGTAATTTAAACTTAAACACGACTCGACAGACAGACGCGACGACGAGCGAAAATTACAAAGAGCGTCCAGCCAACGCGAGAATTCTTTCATTACAAAACATATCTTCCACGCCAGAAACTCCAGAGAATCTCCATTAATAGTAATTAATTCTCCAAGTTTCCAAAAATTATCAGCAACCTTATTAATAGATACAGGATCTGATGTGAACATAATTAAAGAAAATGTAGTATCTCCGGAACTGAGAATAATTTAGGAAGAAGCTATACACATAGCCGGTAATGTTCCTACCAAACTATAAACATTGGGAACCGTTCAGGTAGAAATAAAAAGGAAGCAAATAACTTTCCAAGTAGAGTCTACCAATTTCACTATAGAATCTAATGGTATTATTGGTCGAGAGTAACTAAGTAATGAAAAAGTTGAAATTTCATTTTGGCATAATACTATTGTCACACACTCTGAACCTATAAAACCAATATTTTTAACAGATAAAGAATCAGTACAAGCTAGAGAAGCATTAACAAAAAACAAAGCCAATAAAAGAAAAAGTGTAACTATTAAAGCCAGAACAAGACAAGTAATACCTATCGATGTTTTAAATCCTGAATTAAAAGAAGGATACCTACCCTTAATAAAAACCGACGAAGAAATATTATTAGGTGAAGGAGTGGTAACAAATCACGATGCAGTTTGCCATATTTACGCAATAAATATGACATCTGAAGACGCAGAAATTGACATACCACCTTTTGAATTCTATAAATTACCAGTTGAAGACTCCTATGATTACTCTACAGAAGAATATATACCATCATCAAACAGAGTCTCAGATATTTTAGAATATTTAACCCCTTAAGGACGGGTAGGACAGAATTTTTATCGAAAATTCAAGGTCGTGGTTCTCTGTATTCACGTATGACAAAAATTTATCAGACACCATTCCTTAAGTATTTTTTGCCCTCTTTCAGAATACGTCATTGAAATTGCAAAAAAAACTAAATTTAAAAAAGATGTAGCCATTTTTTAAAACAAAAACGCGAAATTTTTAGAGTTTTTTGTCAAAAAATTTTTTTTCATAGACTGAAAGTTAAAATATAAGCTGCTCACCTAAAAATATCGCGTCCGCAATACCTAAGCTCTGCGAATATGAAACGCGTTTAAAAAAATTTCAAGATGGTGGTTTTAAAATGGCGGTGGAAGGAATTTTAATAATAATATAATTTTATTTTCCAAAAACAAAAAAATTTTATTTCTTTGATACATATTATCCAAATGTTTTTAGGGTCGCTGATTACGACTCTGATGTCAGTTTTTAAAAATTCAAAATGGCGGATCCAATATGGCGAACAAAATTTTTGAAAATTTGTCGTAGTCAACTAATATTCGTCACTCGGGGGTTTTTGGCGTCGCTGATTACGAATATGAGGTCGGATTTTAAAAATTGGAAATCGCGAATCCATTATGGCGGACAAAGTCTTTGAAATTCTTCGTAGTCACTTAAAACTCGTTACTTGTGAGGTTTCTGGGATCGCTGATTACGACTCTAATGTCAAATTTTATAAATTCAAAATGTCGGATCCAATATGTGGGACAAAAATTTCAAAAATTTATTGGAATAGAGAGAAGTTTATTACTCGAGAATTACTGGTATCTCTGATTAGAAATCTAACCGCGAGAAGGTAAACGTGAAATGAAGAGTCTTATTTTTTTGTGTTTTAATTTTTTTATAATTATTATTTTTATGATTTTTTAAATTATCACATCTTCTATGATAATCTCGTTTGTACCCCTTACGAATTTTAAGTGACTACGAAGAATTTCAAAAATTTTGTCCGCCATAATGGATTCGCGATTTCCAATTTTTAAAATCCGACCGCAGTTTCGTAATCAGCGACGCCAAAAACCCCCAAATGACGAATATTAAGTGACTACGACAAATTTTTAAAAATTTTGTCCGCCATATTGGATCCGTCATTTTGAATTTTTAAAAACTGACAACAGAGTCGTAATCAGCGACCCTAAAGAAATTTGGATAATAAGTATAAAAAAATAAATTTTTTTTTGTTTTTGGAATATAAAATTATATTATTATTTTAAAAAATTCCTTCCACTGCCATTTTAAAACCGCCATCTTAAAATTTTTTTAAACGCGTTTCATATTAGTAAAGCTTGGGTATTGCGGACGCGATATTTTTAGGTGAGCAGCTTATATTTTAACTTTTAGTCTATGAAAAAAATTGTTTTTGACAAAAAACTTTTAAAATTTAGTATTTTTGTTTAAAAAAATGGCCACAACTTTTTTAAATTTAGTTTTTTTGCAATTTTAATGACGGATTCTGAAAAAGGGCAAAAAAATACTTAAGGTATGGTATCTGCCAAATTTTTGTCATACGTGAATACAGAGAACCACTACCTTGAATTTTCGTTAAAAAATCTGTCCTTCCCGTCCTTAAAGGATTAAGACTAGATCATTTGAATAGAGAAGAAAAAGAACATGTAGAACAATTAGAGAATTTCCAGACAGTTTTCATCTTCTAGGAGAACAACTAACCCCTACACACATGGTTCAACACAAAATTCTTACAAAAGACGAAATACCAATCCACAGTAAGCAATACAGATTTTCACCCTCCCAAAAAGAAGAAATTGATAAGGTCATTGATAGAATGAAATCAGAAGAAGCCATAGGACCATCCTGTTCTCCATATAACTGCCCATTGCTTATAATTCCAAAAAAGATCGATGGAACTGGTAAAAAGAAGTGGAGAATAATGATCGATTTTAGGGTGCTAAAGAGATGACAATTGGTGATTTTTATCCTCTGCCGAATATAATTAGCATACTGGACACCATTGGAGGAGCTCAATACTTCTCTGTATTTGACTTAGCCAGTGGATTTCATCAAATTGAATTAGATCCGATTGATATACCAAAAACAGCATTTTCCACTACGCACGGACATTACGAATACATAAGAATGCCCATGGGATTAAAAAATTCACCATCAACGTTTCAAAGACTAATGGATCAAATTTTCTCAGGACTTCAAGGTGTTGAATTATTCGTATATTTAGATGATATCGTGGTTTACGCGAATGAATTAGAAGAACACGGCAAAAAGGTAAGACGATTACTACAACGATTAAAAGGTGCCAACCTTTCACTACAGACAGAAAAATGCGAATTTCTCTTTAAAGAAGTAGCCTATTTAGGGCATATAATAAGCAGTGAAGAAGTAAAACCTAACCCTAAAACAATAGAAGCTGTCAAAAATTTTCCTAGACCTAAAACGCCACGTAATGTAAAGCAATTTCTAGGATTAGCGGGATATTATCAACGATTTATTAAAGACTTTTCAGCAAAGGCTAAACCATTATCTAATTTACTAAAAAAGGTAGTGAAATCAAATGGAAACAACAGCAAGAAGAAAGTTTCAAAGAGCTAAGGAAAGCTTTGTGTACTATTCCAGTTTTACAATATCCGGACTATGAGAAACCTTTCACACTAACAACAGACGCATCGGATTTTTCTTTAGGCGCAGTGTTGAGTCAAGAAAAAGATGGATTCGACCTTCCTATTGCGTATTTTTCTAGAGTATTAAATGCACCCGAAATAAATTACTTCACAACTGAAAAGGAATGCTTAGCAGTTCTGTATGCAGTTCATCATTTTAGGACCTACATCTATGGAAAGAAATTTACTTTACTAAGCGACCATGAACCATTAAGATGGATCGACACAAAAAAAGATCCAGGACAGCGATTAATTAGATGGAGATTAAAGTTAAGAGACTACGAATATGAATTCCAACATAAATCAGGAAAGCTAAACACAAACGCAGATGCTCTTTCCAGAAATGTCAATGAAGAAATTACAAAAAATTCCCAAACTGAAATCGAGCAAAAACAAGTAAAAATTTTAATCAATAAAAAGAGTGACAAAGACCTAAAGAAACCAATTAAACCACCGACAAAAATATATGTAAATCCTCAGAAACCAAAATTACCACCTACAAAATCAATTTTAAAGACATCTACATCGAAAATTAATTCAAATCAAAGTACAATCGGTTCAAGAGTATCACAAAGTCGAGCAACGCAACCTACAGTAATAACTATAGACAAAGACTCAGACGAGGATATTACTGACGAGGATATAGGGATACCTAATCCTCCTATTCAAAAACCTAGTAGAAGTATGCTGCCAAGTTTGAAACTTCAACCAGCAGCTATAAAAAATAAGCCTAGACCTAAAAGTGCACCTCCCGAACTGTTACCCAAAATTGTATATTTTCCAAGCCCAGAAAAAACAGTATTAACGGTAGAACGACCAGCCAGTGAAAGCGAAGAAAGTTCTGACGAAGAAGAAAACTACGCGATAAATTTAAGCAGAAAGAAAATAGCTCAAGATCTAGGAAATTCTATATCACGTTTTGATCAATCCTTAAAACAACATGAAGACTGGCTAATAGAATCACCACAATCTCCTAGAGATTGGATTATACACTCAGATGGAAACAATGACGAAACAGTTCATAAAGCAGCTAATGAATTAATTTCCGGAGACCACTCTGAATTTCCACAAAAACTAGACTTTTATTGGGATTATGCTAAAGGTTAATCTATATGGCAGAAAAATCAAACAGAGAATTTGAATATTAAAGAGTCAATTACAGAAACAATAGAACCAGAACAACCAATGCATCAAACACCACAGAAAAATGAAATATACAAAAACAAAATAAAAAATGTTACTCTCCGACCATCAACATCAGAACCCAACACACCAGTAATTTTTAAAGCATCAAAAGCTATGTCAACACCTTATCACACTTCAGTATATAAAACAGATGTCGACACAGATGATGAAGAAGAGGAAACCACAGATAACGAAGCAGAGGAAAGCAAAGAAGAAAATATAGATGACGAAGAAGAGGAAGATGAAGAAGAATACAAGAACAACAAAACACAAGGGAATAAGTTTGATGCTATAAACAACATTCCTCCAAATTTGTCTCCGAATTATTCAAGAATATCAGAAGAATCTTCAAATATCACGAGTGACAGAGAAAATCTTACTTATCATCGAAATAACAATGTTCATTTTCTATCAGCCAATAGCGAGTTCACGACTCCAATAAGCCGATTACTCATTGACATCGCAGTAATAGATCCCGCAGAAATAAAAAATAAATATCCTGCAAAAGGACAAATTCTTGTAACCCCTAGAGGACGATATAATGTATATTCTATAATAGTAAAAGATAATTACTATGATTCACTATTGAAAGAAGACATTATTTCAGGAATGTAGAATTTGAAAATAATTCTTTCTAATGAAAAGACAAAAGAGATAAGAATTTTTCGACACGGAGACTTTATGGATGAATTGCTAAGAGGAGAACTAAGACAAATTATTGAATCAGTTTTCAATCATAGTAATATTAATATAACTGTGTTATGGACAAGTATCTGTTTCTAAAAAGGAAAATAGAGAAGATATCATAAGTGAATTTCATAAGAGTAAAATAGCAGGACACAAAGGAATAGTGAAGACATATAGAAGAATACGTGAAAAGTTTTTTTCGACACGATTAAAAGAACAGGTGACAGAATTTGTAAGTAGATATCCCACATATCAAACACGAAAATTAGTTAGAGCAAAGACTAAGGAACCTATGATTATAACGGACACACCCTTAGACGTTTTTGACAAAATTTCATTAGATACTACTGAGATTTTTCTATCAGAGATTTCCTACTGAAAAGCTTCCTACAACCCCAGACAGAAATTGTCATATCCTCACTATGCAGGACCATTTATCCAAATATTGTATAGCCGTTGCAATTCCAGATATTTCAACAACTACTTTGCTCACGCTGTTGCAAAGGAATTATTTTCAGTATATGGAGCCCCAAAAGTAATATTAACCGATAAAGGTTCTTTCATTCATTGGCAAATTGATGTCAAAACTATCCAAACTTTTCAAAGTTCAGCAAGTCACGACCTCTGGTTATAGACTTCAAACAAATGGCGCTTTAGAACGTAGCCATGCCGTTTTAGCAGATTATATAAAACAATATTCTAAAGACTATGACGATTGTGACAGATTATTACCCTTTGCAATTTTTGCTTATAACACATCTGTCCATGAAGCTACGAATTTCACCCCATACGAGTTAGTTTTTGGAAAAACTGTTTGCTCTCCTAGTTAATTTCCTCAAGAAGTTGTGCTGGAAATCTATGGTTTTTATGTAACTGAAATTGTTACCAAACTAATTGAAATTAGAACCTTGTCAGTTAAAAATCTAAGAAACGCTAAACTAAAATCTAAAGAGTGGTGTGATAAATCTATCAAACCATTCCCAGGAAAAGTAGGTGACAAAGCATATGTCTTGAAAGAAGGCGTAAAAAGAAAGTTTGATCTTTATTATCACGGTCCATACGATATTGTGGATATTCTAAAGAAAAATAATGTTATTCTAATAAATGACGATGGACACAGGTTCCAAAAACATGTAGAATAAGTTGAAAATTGCACATGAATAACAATAATAACATAATTTTAATTTTTAGATGTCAGAATCCATAATTTTCTTCCCACCATTACAAGGAGAATTGGTACCAACTTTTACGTTTCCAAAAGGAAACATAGACGAGATTTCATACCCAAAAGGAATACTCGAAGAACTAACAGCAGAATATAACCTAGACAAACCCCTTTATATAATCGACAAAACCACAGGCCCCGATTTAAATAGGTTCTGGCAAGTGAAGTGTACAGTAACAGACAATAAGAACAATATTGTATTCATTGCAAACTGGAAACAAGTGCAGAACAATCAGAGAATCAGAATATTCCGCGGTCAGGATACTTCTGAAGGAATTAAATAACACATACTTTTTGAGTGAAGAAGAAAGACCAAAAAATGTAAAACACAAAATTTATGTGATGTCCCAAAAAGAACCATCTTCATTAAAACTAAAACTTTTTAAATGGGAAAACTGCTGTGAATATTGTTATAAAAGGGGGCACACAAAAGATTATTGTTTTAGCGTAATTAGAAACAAAGAAATAATAAAAAGAGACAATTTAATAACAAATACATCCGACAATTCAGACGAATTCTGGAATTTACCAGCACCCACAATACCATTGGACTTAATCATTAAATGATTCTTATTAACAGTTAAAAAACAATATAAATAGATAATAATTGCATGCACATTATACAATTAAAAAAAAGCACATAAACTGTAAATGAGAGATCATTTCATAATTAATCGATAAACCACTGAAAATATTTAAAAACCCTATTCTACATACAAATAATTAATTATATTACATAAATTATACAGTAAAATATTATTGTATTTTAAATGCATGTAAATTAAATATATAAAAGTATACCTAACCAATAAACAAAACAAAAAAAAATTATTAAAATAAGGACGAAAGAAAAGAAGGAAGTGGAATGGCGGTTGCCTTCTTCTTTCCTCCTGATTTTAAACAAAAAAAATATAATTAATAATAGTACAAAATGTAAAAGAAAATATATTAAGTAAATATATAGATATACATAAAAGACGAAAAAAGAAGGAAGAGGAATGGTGGTTGCCTTCTTCTTTCCTCTTTTATGCAATAAAATCCATAAATTAATTAAATAAAAATTAAATAAATACAATAATAATTATAATTAATTTTAACTTCATAAATAACTTATAATTTATAACAAAATACATCAATAAAATAACCCAAAATAACAACAGCTAAATATAAATCTGATTGCAGATTGAAATACCTGTTTTAAGTTGGATCTTAAATGCCAAAGACTACATCACAACAATTAAAGACGTTTTATACTACTCTTTCAGTTACTTTTACTAATAATCATCATAATTATAGTAGGAAAACTGTATTTGTGCTATTTCTTCATTAGTACAAGATGGAAAAGAAGAAAAAATCAAATACAGGCAACCTAAAAAAACTAATAACCGGTTTTGACAATGAAGATGTAATTTTATGATGTTGCTGACAGATAATTCTTAGGTCCGCTATTAAATTATCTTTCTTTTAAGACTAGTTTGAAAAAATTTGAATTTTGTTAAATAATACCAATAAAATAAAAGCGACCCTTTTCTTACATTGAGGACAATGTAAAATCTAAGGAAGTAGAAAAGGTCCTAAAAATATGCAAAAATTTCGACAATTTTAAGCCTAAAACAACGAAGAATCAAACAAGAAATAAATAGAGCATAAGATAGCATAATATCAACAGGCGCACCAGCCTTAAGGTCACGCATCGTTTTTACATCGACCTTGCTCGAACCTCTTTCACTATGCGTGGCACACCGCGATGGCCGATTAGTAATTCAACTCAACTGATGCAACAACTCTGCTTAATAGCAAGACGCGCATGCCTTGCTGACTTCCATCATGAAAGAGCGGCAAAACAAATCAAATTCAAATTAATTCTTGCTCTAAAATAATGAAAACCATGAACAAAGCCACATAATTTTAACCTTTTAGCAATAAACTACTAACCAATGCACAAAACGCTTAAAAATTTAATTAAAATTGCTTTTAACAATAACTTAATTACTAATATTATAATTATTATTACTAATATTATAACAAACAAAATTTAGTAAGGATATTAAATAAACATCATTATTATCACCACCTACAAAAAAATTTATAATAATAATAATAATCACTATAATAAAATAAAATACTACTAACATACAATATAATTTATTGCTTTAATTAACAATTAACAAATCAATTACTCATAAATTATTTCTGAAGTTAACAATTTTAATCAATTTTTATTAAAACTGTTATTGTTATTATTATTATTATTATTTTGTAGTCGGAAGTGGAAAATCTGCGAATTCAGATACCTGAGTAATGAATTCCCAGGTTATGTGGGGATGACCGCTCTTGTTCTGGTCGACCTACTAAAAACCACTCCCGTCTTATTCAAGTGGAAGTTCTCTCTCTTAGTCCTCCCTGTCCGCCGTGCTAGACAATTATTTCCATTTACCACCAGAGGGGAGTCGCGGAAGTGGGAGGAGGAACTAAAACTATTTCCTCCTCCCCCTCCCGCAAAACGCCCCCAGCGATTTCTCCAGCTTAACCTCTTCTTCCATCCACATCTTTTGTCTTCATCACCGTAGTAATGAAGAACTCGATGTGGCGCCAAGAGTCCGCGCTTTGGAGCATAATCGAGACCATGTTATCAGCGGTGAATTGAATTTTCACCGCGTCCAATACGGCCCGTCTCAGCTTACTCCATTGCTCGCAGGAGAAGAGAGTGTGTTCCGCGTCGTCAATTTCAGCGCCGCAATACACACATTTTGCCTCTTCTCTGATCTTAAATCTGTTAAGGTACTGTCCGAAGCAGCCGTGACCAGTTATTGCTTGCGTAAGGTAGTAGTCAACACATCTGTTGGCGGTGTACTCACAAGAACCAGAGTAGCGCAATCAGACACCGTCCTATAGGCTGAAATTACTCTCCGTGAACTCCCTGTTTGTACAAAACGTAACCTATCCAAGATGCTGCGGGTCGTAAGGGCGTCGGCTCATGCAGGGGCAGCGTGAAGCTGCTTTGATAGACCCACAGTCGCCACTAAGAGCCGATTTTTTTCCCTGGGACTACCAATGTTGGGCATTAACCTCGATAGGTTACCTATACATTCAGTGGCCTTAATCGCTGTGATATCCACATGTTGGCCAAAATTTAACCTTTGGTCCAACGTCGCTCCCAGGTACTTAAGCTTTTCCCCCATGAGACTTCAGTTCCACCTATTTTAACCTTAGGGGCTTCAAAAGCTCTCTGGACTGTAATGAGCAAAGCCTCGGTCTTCTCTAGGGCCATTTGCAGCCCATGACGATATAACCAACGCTCTACTCGTCGCAGACTTTCATTGAGCTTTATCTGAAGAAATTTGGTTTCCTGTGCTCTACACACCAGAAGTACGTCATCCGCGAAGGCTTTCAGGGTACTGTCTTCAGACAGTTCCATTCTCAGGAGTCCGTCGTACATGACGTTCCATATGAATGGACCCACCTTCGACCCCTGTGGTGCCCCGCAGGTCATTTCTTCCTTGAGATGGCACACATTGCTTTAGTACACGACCCATCTGTCGCTAAGATAGTTGTCCATCATTCGCAACAGATAAGTCGGCACTCCTTTTTTTCTTAACGACTCAATGCAGATGTTCCATCTCGCAGAATTAAACGCATTCCGAATGTCAATGGAAACAAGAGCACAGAAACCCTTCTTCTTCCCCTGATTGACTTCCTTTGACAGGTTCACAACAGAGAGTATTGCATCAACTGTTGACCGGCCTTTCCGGAAGCCAAACTGGTTCTCCGATAGGCTATTTTCGCCTACCAGGATTCCCTGAAGTCTTTCTAGAACCATAGCCTCCAGAAGTTTTCCCATCGTATCCAACAGACAAATTGGTCTGAACGATGAGACTTCATCTAGAGGCTTATCGCCTTTCCTAAAAAGGACTAACTTTTATACTTTCCAGTCGCTGAAGAACTCTTCAGCTTTTAAACATGTATTAAAGACGTTGAGAAGCAACTCCGGATATACTGCGATCACCTCTTTTAGGATCTCGCTCGGTATTCCATCATTGCCTGGCGCTTTGCCGTTTTTCAACGTCCTTGCCGCCTTTAAAAGTTCTTCCTGCTTGAAGAGTTTCTCCATCTGTACAACGCAAGTATAGTCCTCCTTGGGGCTTTGTTCCACGTGGGGAAATAGCGCTTTTATGTTCTTCTCGACCCATATCGGATTGCCTAGACCGGTGGTTTGTTGCCTTGAAACTAATTTCTTAGTAACAATTTTAAACGCCAAACCCCATGGATCGGTCTCGGTCGTTCCGATTAGGTCTTTCCAGCACTTACGTTGACTACTCCTTATAGCCCGCTTGAAGATGCGTCTGGCTTTATGCCAATCTACTTGCAGCGCGAGGTCTCCCTTAGAATTGGTATATTTCCTTCGCGCCACGTTGCATTCTCTTCTTAAGCAGACTAGTTATTTGCTCCACCAGTACAGAGCACATCTCCTTGCTTTTGTTTGGTGCCACTATAATTTGCCTCGCCTTTCGCACTATGCCCTTTAAAGAAGTTGGCTCCTTCTGCCAGTTGTGTCTCTTAATAAGGCGAGCCTCAACCAAAGAGTTTGCCAACTTCTCCCTGTTGAGACTCCTAAGGTTCCAGAAGGGTTCATTCTTACCCTTTTGTGGGTGAATGTGCCCTCCCGCCTTTTCCTCGGAGACTGAAAACTCTATGTACTGGTGGTCGCACATGGTCACCTGGACCAGCACCTTCCAGTTTCCAACTCTGCGGGCCAGGCGGGGAGATGCTAATGTTAGGTCAATAATTGATCCTGACGCTCCCCGCCTAAAAGTGAACTCTTTCCCCCGGTTTATCACTACCAGGTCATTCGTCGAGACCATGTCCGTGACCAAGACCCCCCTCCTGTCCCTGAATGGGTCTCTCCCCATTCCGGTGACTTACTATTGAAGTCTCCCCCAATGCGGACATCCCTGTCGAAAGCATTTATTCCTTCTTTAAGAGAGCGGATCTTGGCATTGAACTTTTTAAGAGGATTATTTGGGGAGAAGTAGCAGCTGTATATACGGACAACCGCCACCTTTACCCAAACAATGCCCCTATCGGTCTTCAAGAATTCACTGACAGCGATGTCGGGTTGAGAACTTGTATTTCGGACCTTCCCGATGCGTCCTAAAACCAGACAGAGAATTCCGGCTTTCTACACAGTTCACTGAAGACCACTATATCAGCCTTTCTCTGTCTTGTCGTCTGCATCAGGAGGTCCAGTGCGGCTCTTCCTCTTCCGCGGTTAACCTGGAGAACCCCGTATTTTGGTTTTTAAACAGCACAAAATTCCCCAATAAACTGGGCAAACCCTGCTTCCCGGAAGGTGGTTTGTCTCCTTTGATCCCTTGTCGGAGCAAGTCATGCAACGAGCAGAACCCTTACACAACTTGCTCTTGTGGTCCAGACCACCACACTTCCAACAAGCATTTCTGCGGTCTGGGTTCTTTTTTTTTCCTTTTTTCTTTCCTTCTACCTTAACCCAGGCGTCATTCCCATCTTCAACAATTGTCCAGGTCTCGCCAGCAGATGCCTCCTCAGCAATCTGATGAGGAGTCTCGGACCCATTTCCCTTCTTTGACTTCCTATTAGGGGGTGTCGATGAAGCTCCCCTCTTCCTTCTATCTGAAGAGGAAGTCTCAGTTGGTTTCCCCTCTGGTTTTTTAACTATTCTTCTCGCCTGAAGGAGAGGAGGAAAAACTTCGAGCTTTTTAACGAACTCCTCTCCATCTTCTATCAGGTCTTTGGCAATGCCGGCAAGACTCTCCCCATAGTGGAATGCCTCCACAGCACTGTCCTTAACCGGTTTAGGGTTATTTTTAAGATACCCTTCTTTACTACTTTGAAGGCCTTAAGAATTCCCTGTGACGCTTGACTTTGCATCACCATAAATTGAAGCATCTTCTTGAATGCCTCAACTAACTGGGATACACTTACTTGTCTAGTAATAGAGGCAAAGGTTTCTGTGACCTCCGTCTCCATTCTGTCTGCGCCGTTTCGGTCTGAAAGACCAAAGGTGATGTTGGCCCCCTCTAAAATCCGTGGGCATTGCGTCGACCACCAGGACTTTCCCCTGATCGGAGTCAACGGCAGGATTACCCTACAAACAAACAAACAAGGAAATGACGCGTTTATAGCGCATCCTACACACATACTCAAGAAGAAGCCTCTCCGGAGGGTTCCCCTTACATTTCACTGTCATGAAAGGCGTCGTTTATAGACATAAACCTTTCAGATTCATACACCAGTTCCTGTTATCCCGCAAGTTGAATCCCCCCAATCTGCGTCCCGAGCGCATGACCTAACATGATCAGACGTGCCGGCAGGGTTGACCAGCGTGGATAACAGGAGCTGCCCATTCATGGAAGATGCTGTTTATAGACTATCTCTTCCACAGTCACAAGACAAAACACCAGAATTTTCTACCATACAGATCTCTAACTGGTCTATACCCCAAAGGCTCCCCAGACTACCCTCCTCCTCCTTCAAACCCCTTCACCCATATACGCATATTCGCATAACATAATAAACAAATGGGCGTAGATGAGCAAAGCGGATGAAATCCCGGGCTTCCTGCATCGTTGGGCCACTGGCCATCGCCCGCACGCTCGAAAGCGCTTGACGATCGGAACCAGAGAGGGATTTAGCCCTAGCATTACCCCGCAGGTACTCTTCCTCGTTTTTACAATCGCTCATGATGGATGTTTGTTAGCTTTGGTCCACGTCGAGTATTTAATTTCCTCGATACCACCTATTTCTAGGAAGCTTACCTATCCGCCACCTGGTAGGCGTCCGATAGAGGACATCAATATCTGATGTGAAATAGTATAAATTTGAAATAGTAGAATTAATATGACAGGTAAAACTTGATTTTTAGTAAAATCTATAATTGATAGGATTGTCTTAAAAGTAAATGTTTCCAAATTTTGTATATTATTTTTGTTTCAAGAACATATAAAAAAATATCACATTCTTAATCCACAAAAAATGTTAATGTTTTTTAACGACGTAATTCAATCGCCATATTGGATCCGACATTTTGTATTTTGAAAAACTAATATCAGATTCAGAATAACTCTTGAAACAAACGCAAAATTCTCAAAGATGTGAACGTTACATAGGTGTAACAAAACAAACTTTCTAGTTTTATTCAAATTGAAAGAACATCTTGAAAACCAAACTTATAATGACCAACGCTTTATCATTTACGACTACATTGTAACTAAAAGTAAGTAGAATTATGTAACTATTTGTAACATTATTATTGAATCATTACATGAATGTATAAAGGAGGAATATTTATGTGTTTTTAACGCAAAACCCGTAGTTTCGACAAGTACAAACGATCCTACTTAAAAATATAACTTATAATTGTGTCTAAATTTAAAGACAGAGGCCTAAAAGTGTTAATAAAGAGGAATTAATTAAGGAAATCACCTATGTATTCGCGGAAAAATTAGCATTAGGATACATACTTTGTATTCCATAGGCAATAACACTACTTTGATATCGGTTTTTAGAAAATAAATATGGCGTATCCAATATGGTGGACAAAAAAATTTTTAATTGCATCGGATTTACTTGAAAGTTATTACTCGGGGGTTTATGGGGTCGCTGATGCCGAATCTGATGTTAATTTTCAGAAATTCAAAATGGCGGATTCAATATAGCGGAAATTTTTTTTAATTCATCAGATTTCGTTTAAAGTTGTTACTCGGGGGTTAATAGAGTCGCTGATAAAGTTTCTAATCTTGGTTTTTAGAATTAAAAAATGACGCATCCTATATGGAGGACAAAAATATTAATAATTACAGTTAAAAAATATTTATTTGAATAATTATTGAGATAACGATTTTAAAAAAATTCTTTATTCTATACATAAATGAATGTTTTGAGGCGCGCCCTAAAAAATGAATAAATATCAATAATAACTTAATTAGATAGTTGTTCAAATAATTGAGGATAAAGTAATTGATGTTTTTAAATATTTGCTTCCTTATAGAGGAAGTTTCTTTGTTTTTTATTATGTGTGATGCACATTATAAAATTAGGAAAAAACCTTTTTTTAACGCACCTTATAAAACTTTCTAAAAATCAACATCAGATTCGGTATTAGCGACCCCATAAAACACCGAAAAACAACTTTCAACGAAATCTGATTAATTTAAAAAATTTTGTTTGATATATTGGAACCGCCATTTTGAATTTCTAAAAATTAACAACAGATTCGGTATCTGCGACCCTATTAACACCCGAGTAACAACTTTCAATTAAATCCGATGCGTTTAAAAAAATTTGTCCGCCATATTGGATCCGCCGTTTTGAATTTCCAAAAATTAACATCAGATTCGTCATTAGCGACCCCAAAAACCCCCGAGTAACAACTTCCAAGTAAATCCGATGCATTTGAAAATTTTTTTATCTACCATATTGGATCCGCCATATTTATTTTCTGAAAACCGATATCAAAGTAGCGTTATTGCTTACGGAATACAAAGTATGTATCCTAATGCTAATTTTACCGCCAATACATAGGTGATTTCCTTAATTAATTTCTCTTTATTAACACTTTTAGGCCTCTGTTTTTAAATTTAGACACATTTATAAGTTATATTTTGGCCGACATTTTGGATTTTTAAAAAGGCCACATATTTTTCGAAAGTACGTATATATAAAAATAAAAGCAATGCTACAATTACTCAATCCTCCTCTGTTTTTTCAAATTGAAAAACATACCCTTAAATGTACAAATTAAAATTTTAAAGTAAAAAAAAATAAAAAAGCACATTGTTTTTTAAAACAGAACAATCAATTTATGTATTTCTATTTTACTAACTCAAAAGCATTAACAAAATTGCTAGATCACTCTTTGTTTTTTCAAATTGAAATAACTACCCCTAAAATGTAAAAAACAAAATGTATAATAAAAAAAGGAAAAACACAACATTATCATAATTTGTTTTAATTCTCAATATAATTTAAACCAATTTGATGTGGTTTTTCATTTGTTTTATTATACATTTTGATTTTTACATTTTAGGGGTAGTTATTTCAATTTGAAAAAACAAAAAGTGATGAAGCAATTTTGTTAATGCTTTTGATTTAGTAAAATAGAAATACATAAATTTCTTGTTCTGTTTTGAAAAACAATGTGCTTTTTCATTTTTTTTACTTTAAAATTTTAATTTGTACATTTAAGAGTAGGTTTTTCAATTTGAAAAAACAGAGGGGGATGGAGTAATTGTGACATTGCTTTTAAGTTGTTGAAAGAGAAGTACATAAATTTATTGTTCTATTTTAAAAAACAATGTAGTTTTTCATTTTTTTATTATATATTTTTAATTTTTACATATTAGGGGTAAATTTTTCAATATAAAAACACAGTTGATAATAAAGTAATTTTGATATTGCTTTTGAAATGTTGAAAGAGAAGTAGATAAGTTTATTTTGTTGTTTTAAAAACCAATGTAGGTTTTTATATTATAATTATGAATTTTTACATTTTAGGGGTAGTTTTTCTATTTAATAAAAAACAATAGGTGTTTAAGGGGATCCCACTTATCGACAATACAGATCTAAATTGATAAAAAACTGCAACCGCTTTTTCTTGAAAAATTTAAAATACCATGCCATATCTATTTGGGAATCTCATTTTTTATCAAAAATACACAGGATGAATATTTCTTTTTTTGTAATTGTCACAAAAAATAAAGGTTTTTAAATTTTAAATTTTCTTACAAAGAACAAAACAAACTTATTTTTTACTTCAAAAATTAAATATATCTGCGAAATTGTCTTATTTTATATATTTCTTACCATTAATCAATTTTCTCTTGCAAACAAGACATTATATTAAATTGTTTTTAATTTACAATGCCGCTAGGTGGCTACAAGTTGCCATCTTTTTGTACATCTCTCGCAAAGTTTATTTGTAATAAAGTGAATTACACAGGTTTACAAATTAAAAACTTTTTTTTCCAATCAAACAAAACATTCTTTTTTCGATTAGTAGGTGTTTTCTGAGTAAGAAAATCATAGTTTTAATTTTTTTCCCTCGTGTAGTTTTTTTGTAGCTTCAAATTTTGTAATTTTGAGGCGCGACGGCACTTAAATTTACCTGTAGGAAAATCAACTCGTCCAACAATGATGAATAGGATGCCGTTGGAAAGGTAATTAAATAATCTTTCAATCCATATATTACAGAATAAAATTGAATGAAAATTAAGAGAGCTACAGTCGATTCAAGATCAAATTTCATGAAAATTTTGATGATTTTTAGACACTTGACTAAGTTTTGATAACTTTTTCCACAACAAACAGTAGAAAATATTTAGGTTTTAAAATTTTTATTGACAGCTTATTCCATTGCGAAACTTTCCAGCCCATGTGAACCTTGATTGGATCAAAAATGAAAATTCTACACCACATTTAGAGAACGAAATTACTTTGACATTTTTAGTATGCTTTTCTATATTTGCAGCAAACATGCAAATAGTAAAATTAAGTTAAGTACTAAAGTTACTAAAATCACACATCAAGGAATTCTAGAGTTGCTCAATTTGAATACAATGTCAAGTATCAAAATTTCAAGATGGCGGATCCAATATGGCGGACATGTTTTTTTTAAAGTCGATTAAATTTATGACAATTTCGTTACTTGGGGTTTTTCTGTGACGCTAATGACGAGGCTGATGTCAGATTTTAAAAATTAAAAATGTTAGATTCAATTGAGTGGACGAGTTTTGGCTCTCTGATTAGGTCTCTGATGACAAATTCGATGTCATATTTTGAAAATTCAAAAAGGTGGATTTAGTCTGTGCGAACATATTTTAAAAGTTCAAAGCTAAAACTTATAAAAATTAATACTTTAGAGTTTGTGGGGTCTTTAATTCCAAAACCAACGACGGTTATAAATATAAACTATCTAATTTTTAATTTTCAATAAATTTCTATAACTTTTTAACTGCAATACATTTTAAATATATGTAATTAACTTTATCAAAGTATAAAAACAAAAGTTTTCAAATAATAAATTAAAATTATTTTTTTAATGTTTTCGAGCCCTTTTACATTGTTCATCCCCCTCCTTGATGATTTTAGTGTCTGTATTTTCGAATGAGACTTGAAATGTATTGCAGTTAAAAAGTTATAGAAATTTAGTGAAAATTAAAATTAAGATAGTTTATTGCAATTAGAGTAAAGTTTTTATTTTCCATCAACATTAAATCAATCTAAAAACTTTAAAACCGACTTTGGTTTCGGAATTAGAGACCCCAGAAACTCTAATGTATTAATTTTCATGAGTATTTCATGCTTTAAACAATTAAAATATGTTCGTACAGACTGAATACACCTTTTTGAATTTTCAAAATATGACATGGAATTTGTAATCAGAGACCTACTCAGAGAGCCAAATCTCGTTCACTTAATTGAATTTACCATTTTTAATTTTTAAAATCTGACATCAGACTCGTCATTAGCGACACCGAAAAACCCCGAGTAACGAAATTGTCATTAATTTAATCTATTTATAAAAAAACTTGTCCGACATATTGGAATATATACTTATATACTATATATACTTGACATTGTATTCGAATTGAGCAACTCTAGAATTCCTTGATGTGTGATTTTAGTAACTTTAGTACTTAACTTAATTTTACTATTTGCATGTTTGCTGCAAATATTAAAAAGCATACTAAAAATGTCAAAGTAATTTCGTTCTCTAAATGTGGTGTAGAATTTTCATTTTTGATCCAATCAAGGTTCACATGGGCTGGAAAGTTTCTCAATGGAATAAGCTATTAATAAAAAAGTTTAAAACCTAAATATTTTCTACTGTTTGTTGTGGAAAAAGTTATCAAAAGTTAGTCAAGTGTCTAAAAATCATCAAAATTTCCATAAAATTTGATCTTGAATCGACTGTAGCTCTCTCAATTTTCTTTCAATTTTATTTTGTAATATATGGATTGAAAGATAATTAAATTACCTTTCCAACGGTATCATATTCATCATTTTTGGACGAGTTGATTTTCCTACAGTTAAATTTAAGTGCCGTCGCGCCTCAAAATTACAAAATTTGAAGCTACAAAAAAACTACACGAGGGAAAAAAATTAAAACTATGATTTTCTTACTCAGAAAACACCTACTATTCGAAAAAAGAATGTTTTGTTCTATTGGCAATTTCACTGTAAACCAGTGTTATAATTCATTTTGGCCTAGTGATGTCTACATATTGAATTGTATTGCAGTGTTTCTACTTGAAAAAACATTTTTTGACACTTTAAAGTTATTCTAATTGTCCAATTTTTGGTTATTTATACACATAACCTAAAAGTTGACTGACTGTTTCTTGAGTTTATTATCTGAACTAATTTCTGTCTTGGTTTAAGAGGCAGAATTATTATATAATTGCTTCGCCTGTGAAAATAATTTTATTTATTGTGATAATAGCACTTTCTGTATTGACTGGTATGTCTACATGTGAGATGGAAAAGTGCACTAAGTGCGGAAAAGATATAACACGTGTGACTCCTAAGCTTTGTCCGGGTTGTCATTCACCTTATCATCCTGGCTGCATTGTACAGGTTCCAACTCTACCAGATGGTTCATTGAAATGTTGTAAACCGGGATGTTTATCTCCTTCAGCATCAACTTATGTGGATCCACTTTTGAAAGCTATTAATGATTTGAGGTTTGAAATGTCTCAAAATTTCAGAGAGGTTAATACTAAGTTGGATGACGCTTTGTCACGGTTGAGCATCACTGAAGGTAGAGTTAATAATCTAGCTGATCGTATGAATGTGGTTGAGGATAAGCTAAAAGGGAATGCTGACATTAACTTGAACACTAATGAATGCATTAAAGAAATTAATGAACGTACTATACGCAAAAGTAACCTTCTTCTTTTTGGTCTTCCTGAAATAAAATCAACTAACACTAACACATCTTCTTCCATTGATGAGAATGACAATCTTTGTTCTGTTATGAACGTCCTTCATAAGTATATTTTTCCAAGTAAATTAGAGTATATACGTGTACATAGAATTGGCACAACTGCGCAGGTTCAAAATCCAAAACCTCGACCTTTGAAAATCATCTGTGCGACGGAGGAGAAGGCACAAGTAATCTTGAGAACATTTGTAGCTGTAAAAAAGGAACAAAATCATTCACAGGAATTAAAAGATGACAAACGACAAAACCAAACTGCAACAACAGGAAATAAAATCGATGAAGGAACAGCTGGCTTTGCGGCGAGAGGAAGGAGAGGAGAACTTGGTTATGGTTTTCAGGAGAGGGACTCCCACCATAATCAAAAAACCTCCTATGCGACAACGTACGAGTACACTCAACATACAGCTCAGCGAGAACGGGGCGAAGTTAATAGTGTAGACTTGTTCCCTACCGTCGATGTGAGTGTTGGTCTCCCCGCTGCTCATGCTTCTTCTATTCAGGTATATTATCAGAATGTGAGAGGCTTGCGCATTATGATCCATGATCTCCGTCAAGGTATTTCTTTACACATGTACAGTATTTTTGCGTTTACAGAAACTTGGCTACACTCTGGTATTCTATCTGAGGAGCTAGGTTTCTATTCTTATGACGTTTATAGGTTTAATAGAAATGTTTTGACTAGTACTAATGCTCGGGAGGAGGTGTTTTAATGGCGTTTAAACGTGAATTAAAGAGTTCTCGTTTCATTACACCATTTGAGTCAATAGAACATGTTCTTGTCAAGTTTAATCAGGGTAATAATGTTTTTGTTTTCGTATGTTTTTTCATTCCTCCAAATTCAACGATTAGTTCTTATAAAGAAGTTAGTAAAATTCTTGAATTTATTAATAATAGATTTTGCGAAGCTACGATATGTATTCTTGGTGATTTTAATTTACCTTTCGTAGTTTGGAACTCTGATTATAATAATAATAATTTGTCTTGTGCAATAAGTCATGGTTTGACAAATCAGCAATTATTAATTGCAACTGAATTAATTAATTATAATTTTAATTTACACGGTTCTCTTTTGGATTTGGTTTTTTGTAATCCGGATAATTTTTCTGTAACTACATTAAGTGACTCACTTTTAGTTGTTGACAGCTATCATCCACCTTTTGTTATAAATATACATAATTCTTTTAACAATTACATTCCACATAGTAATATTAATAACGTAAAATATGACTTTAATAGAGCTGATATTTCAGGAATAACTTCCTTTTTTAATAGTATTGTCTGGAATAATGTACTTAATGTTGATGATATAGATGATGCTGTTGACATATTTTATAATATAATATATGAGGCGTTTGATAATTTTGTACCTTTAAAATTCATAAGCTCGAAAATATTGCTACCATGGTTTACACAAGAATTAAAAGACTTGGTCCTACAAAAGAAAAAACTACATAATATTTATAAAAGAGAAAAAAATAATTGTAATTATTTAGCACTTTCTAATATAAGATCTGATTGTAAAGCATTATCTAGGTCATGTTATAATAATAATATCTCATGCACTAAAAATTCAATAGTCGATAACCCGAAATATTTTTGGAAATTCATAAAGTGGAATAAACAATGTCATTCTTTGCCAGACATTATGTATTTAAAAGATGATAGTAGTGAATCTTCTGTCGAAATTGCTAATCTTTTTGCAAAATATTTTCAGTCAGTTTATAATACTTCTACATTTAAAACTTATAATGTTACATTAGATGCACATAGTGAGGTGAATCTACATTCTATTCAGATTTCGAGAAATGACATCTTTGATAAAATAAGAGATTTGGATGTAAGTAAAGGAGCCGGCCCGGATAAAATCCCTCCATCATTAATTCGTTTATGTGGTTTCGCGTTTGTTGAACCACTCTTTATCTTGTTTAATAAATCGTTAGAGACAAATAAATTTCCTAATGAATGGAAAAAGGGATTTATATCCCCGATATTTAAGGATGGCAACAAAAATAATATTGAAAACTACAGGCCAATAACTTTACTTAATTCAATATCAAAAATATTTGAAGATCTTATTTGTGAGTCATTGTATCTTGCGGTTTCTAATATAATAATTGATGAGCAACATGGGTTTGTTCGTGGTTGATCTACGATTACTAACCGCAGTATTTTTACAAATTTTTTGGAAACAAATTTAGAAAACGGACATCAGGTGGATGCAATATACGCTGATTTTACAAAGGCTTTCGATAAAGTTAATCATTTCATACTTATTGAGAAATTGCGTTGAATGGGACCGTTTTCAAATGTGATTTTATTTTTGGAAAGTTATTTATCAGGAAGATTTCAAATGTTTAAGTTTAAAAATGAGTACTCAGAAGCATTTTTGGCCACTTCTGGAGTTCCCCAGGGCTCGAATCTTGGACCGCTATTGTTTGTTCTTTATATCAATGACATTAAAATTATTTTTAAACATTCTCATTTTTTATTTTACGCTGACGATCTTAAACTTTATAATGTTGTTGGTTCAAGTCCACAAAATATTCAAGCAGATTGTGACCGAGTGATTGAATGGTGTGACAGTAATCAAATGTCTATAAATGTAAAAAAAAGTTATATCATTTCATTTTCAAAAAAAAGTACCCTTATTTATTGTTACACTGTTGGTCAAGAAGAATTGACAAGGGTTGCTTGTATTCGAGACTTGGGATTGCTTTTTTGCAGCGACCTTTCATTTAATAGACATACATCTGAAGTAATTTCAAAAGCCTTAAGAGCTCTTGGTTTCATAATTAGAAATGCTTAAATGTTTTATAATATTAATACACTAAGAATTCTTTACTTCTCTTTGGTAAGATCGCTGCTGGAGTATGCTTCTGTAATATGGGTGCCCTTTTATGATTTTAACATAATTAGAATTGAAAGAATTCAAAATAGATTTCTTCGTTTTGTAGCGAGACAATTTAATGTTGAATTTGACAGATACTCCCATGACTACAGTACATTGAGACTATCATTTAATACTCCATTGATTACATCCAGATTTCTTTTTAATGACTTGACTTTTTTTATAAAATTATAAATGGTATAAATAATTGTTCAAATTTATTATCATTATTTAATATGTCTGTCCCTATAAGAACAACTAGAAATTATACACTGTTCTTGGAGTCCTTTCATCGAACAAACTACGGATATTACTCTTTTGTAACAAGATTAAGTAGAGAGGCTAATTCGATGTCAAATATTGTTGACTTTTTTGATAGTAACTTCTTAAGATTCACCTCTTCATTGCGTAGGTTTATTTTTGACTTTTAAATTAAAACTACCTAGAGTTGATTTCACAGTTAACATTGTATAATATAAGTTGCGGTTGCAACTTTTAGATTGTAAGAGTACTATGTACGAAAGGGCTTGTCCCGTATACTTGTTAAATAAATAAATTAAATAAAATAAAATTAAAAATAATCAACAATTTATCATTTCTGGTACATTTGGCGCCATCTATTGGTTCCATTGCAAAATAATGTACCACCAAACAGCTGTTAAATGTGGTTATGGTGGTTTGGACTATTGGAAACTGCTCATATTTAATTTTTGAAAAATAATTTTTTCTAATAATTACAACAAATAAAATATTCATCCTATGTATTTATGATAGAAAATGAGTTTCCTAAATTGATAGGGCATAATATTATAAAATTTTCAAGAAAAGGCGGTTGCAGAGTTTTTATCAATTTAGATCTGCATTGTTGATATGTGGGATTCCCTTAAGTAATTTAGAAATAACTTCATTTAATATATTTTAATTGTAGGAACTTTACATTATTATTCTTTTTAAGACATTAAATTTTGTTTTTTACATCCATTTATGTGATAAAACCACTGATACATTGTGGTGCATTTTTATGACCCATTTTAAAAGTCCGCCATTTTGAAAATTTTTGAAAATTGAATTTTTTCGAAGTGCTATCTTTTAGTGCAGCTAAAAATGAAGACAAATGTGTCCTTAAGAATTTTTTGCATAAAAATTAAAAAAGTTATGATTTTTTTTAAAAAGTGCATTTTTCATATGTATTTTCAATGGGAAATTTCGGTCGATTACTGGCACGTGTTAATATTAATCAATTGGCTTCAAATTTTGGAAAATTTTTTTTTATTTTATTGAAACCAAACTAGGGGTGGCGTAAACAAAATTCAAAAGTAGAATTTTTACGGACACCCTAATGTACAAATTGATTTTTATTGTGCAAGACTTTTAGGTTTGTTTTTGAAGGCCAATCAGAATACAGTCTGATTAATTAAGATGAAATCTTTATTTAAAGTTTATTTCTAGTATTTTAAAAGTCTAAATATTGTATGAAATTTATATAATTAAATTTATTTATTATTTATTTCTGTCATAAAGTTAATATTATTTTTTATACTTTACACATTGTTACATTGACTTACGGTTTCATCAATACCGGGGGCCAATCAAATTTGCGTACGAACAGTCATGACCAATAGTATTGTATATAGAACAGAAAATTTTGCCAACTTCGTGAAAATGTGTAAGGTTGGTGGCACTGCTAGCGTCCCATGTTTTCGTCCAGCGTTTCATACTTTTAAACAGGATAAAACGTGATAAACAGTGAACGAGAAAAATGGTAAGTTATTTGAACAATTACTGTACAATATTTAAATTTTTTTTATTAATGCATAAATATGTTATATACATTAAATTTAAAAACATTACTCTATTAGAATACTGTCGTTTTTCACCAGAGTAATCATTGTATACACAATACCATGCCGTGCGGAACATGCTGCTTGTATCGATTCATGACACTTGGAAACACTCTGGTAAGTTTTTTTATTTTATTGCCTACACCATTCAGAGAAAAAACTTCTTAATATTGATTAGATTAGAATTATATGTACCTTCAAATGATTAAATGACATCTGATATTTTTAAGGTGTTTCAACAAAATCAAGGCACAATACTCTGTGCGCAATGTTGCTTTTGCCTACACTTTTCCAACAGAAATCGATTTGTAAGTACTTTTTTATTTCACATTATTATTATTATTATTTGTAAACAAATAAGTTACACTTTTTTAAATTTCAGGGATTTCACATTTAAATCTTAACCTAAAAATTCGCCTGTCTAACAATAATATTTTTATTCTGTGACGTAATTTGAATACAGATAACTTATTTACTAAAAGAAATTTTATTCGTAAGCCAACACATTTTGCCCAAGTGTTAAAGTTTTTTTGTCAAATTTTATATTATTGTGATTTTAAAAATCTAAAAAAATCAGTTTCAAGTATAATAATCCTGGCAGATTGTGTATTTATTTTTACAATATGAAAATTCTGTAATTTAATTATTTGATGTTATTGTTTATAAATTGTTTTTTTGTATATATTTTTTTAATAGCTGATTCAAAATAGGCTTAAACAAAGTTGGACACCTGGACCAAATATTGGTGCTCCTAGAGTTCCGATACAACAAAATATGATTCAAAATTTATTTGCCCAACCAACTTGGACACCTCGAATAAATATGTTGACCCCTAGAGCACCGATGCAACAAAATATGCTTCACAATTCATTTGCACAACCAACTTGGACACCTCAACAAAATATGTTGCCCCCTGGAGCACCGATACAACCAACATGGACACCTCAACAAAATATGGTACCCCCTGGATCACCGATACAACCAACTTGGACACCTCAACAAAATATGGTACCCCTTGGAGCACCGATACAACCAACTTGGACACCTCAATAAAATATGCTGCCCCCTAGAGCACCGATTCAATCACGTCAAGAATTTTAAGTTAATGTGAGTATAAACATATTTTGTTCAAGTCTTAGGATTCTTTTCATTAAATTGTTAACTCTCCATCCGTCGCATGGTGAGAAGTTTCCTCACCCAGTTTCTTTTTTTTATTTATAACTTTTAAAATACAAAAAATTATAATTTCATATTCTCAGTACTTTTCACAAAACTCTTCTTCTTTATTTTAAAACAGTTTTTGTGTTTTTATTTATTTTAGTTTTTTTGTAATTGAATTGTTAAGCAGCAAATGTCAAGAATTTTTTACGTAAAGTGAGGAAGCTTCTCACTGTGGGAGTGACCGTGTATACTCGATATTATTAGTCATTAATTTTTTTTTATTGAAATAATTAACAGAAAACAAATCTAATTATTGAAATCCAATAGTGACAATATAAATTTAGATTTTATTATTTTGTAGGAAAATCGAAAACGATGCAGTTGGAGTTCGACATCAGTTGAGGAATATGATCCTTCATTTACTGAAGAAGCAGACTGAAACGTCGATTACTGGAAATATACACCTACACTAGGAAAATCTACAGCAAAACCTACAGATACAGCAGCAAAAAAAACAAATTCCAAACAAACCTACACTAGCAACAACTGCAACAAAAAAACAAATTCCAAACGAACCTGCACCAGCGACAACTGCAACAAAAAACATATTCAAAACAAACCCACACCAAGATCATCCGGAGCAAAAAAACAAACTCCAAAAAAACCTACACCAAGAGCATCTGCAACAGAAAAAGAAATTCCAAAAAAACCTACACCAAGAGCATCTGCAACAGAAAAAGAAATTCCAGACACTCTAATACCGAAAAAAACCAGAACCTCTCCAATGCCAAAGATCCGAAAATTAAAAATCAAGACCATCCTACATTCCTTTACCATCCGATATTATTTTACCAATCACAAAAAAGTAGCACGCACACCAAAAATAGTAAACAAAAGTACACCCTCCAACCAAAACACACCAATCAAGCCAATCGCACAGATCCCGAAAGTGGAGACACCGGCACCAGTACTATCCTCATCAAGGACATCGTCATCTTCCAGCTCATCGACATCATCATGATAATGACAAAAATAAAGAAGAATAAGTAAAAATCTTATAAACAGAACATAAGAAAATGGAAAATAAATATGATTTTGTTTGAATATTCTTCATTAAAAAGAAATAGGGTTTTTTCATTTATTTAGACATTTTTTTATTTTACTTTTATTTTTTTCTCAATTTTAAAGAATAATTAAAAAACCTCAAAAGAACCAAACAAATTGTACAATAATTATGATTTGGTTTTTTAATTTTTCAGTGAATAAAGAGGGTTTTTTATTTAATTTGAGAACTTTTATTTTGATATCTTTTATTTTTTCACAATTATTGAAATATATTTTAAAAAAGAACGAAACAAAATGAAAAACAAAATAATTTTGATTTTGTATTAATAAATTTCATTTAAAAAAAGAGTTTGGTTTTTAATTACAAAAATTGTTTATATATTTTTCTATCAATAAATATTTTATGTTATTAACGAGTTTTAAACTGTTGATAAAAAGTTCAGTGTAGTCGAATAAATAAAAGTTATGACATTTTACTGTTATTCACTTTTTGGTGCAAAACAATGCTTATTTGATTTTCCGTGCAATAAAATGCTTATTCAAAATTTTGTGCAAAACTATTGCCACTGACAGAACAATAAATGTCACCCTAAATCTTCCTATTATTATTAAATTGCAATTAAATATCTGAGAATTTCAGTACGTGTCTATTGTTATAAGAAACTTTAAACACGGATCGTGTCACACGTATTGATAAATATTTTTTAAGCAATTGCAATTATAAATTATACTGAATTGCCATTTTATAAAAATCATAGAATAAGCTAATTTCAGAATGTACATTGTCGCATAGAATTTTGAATAAGCATTTTATAGCACAGAAAATCGAATAAGCATTGTCTTGCACCAAAAAGTGAATATGAATCATCTTGTATCCGTTTTTCAATAAGCATTATATAAACGGGAGGCGTCGAAATGAATTATTATTATCCATGTATAAACCAATTTACTTATTTATTTTGATTTAATTTTATTTTCAAAAAAAATTTCGGTATTTAATATAGACAGTTCAATTTATCTTCATACACCAACTTTAATTTTCTGTAAACAATCAAATTCTTGTGCATTTCCAAAAATTGTCTATATATTTTAAAATATAAGTATTTCTCAATCAATAAATATTTAATTTTATTAACGGGTTTTAAACTGTTGATAATAAGTTTAATGTTGTCAAATAAATAAAAGTTATGACATTTTCGGTTATGAAAAGTACAAGTTGACAAATTGAGCAGTTGATTCGCGCATCAATAGTGGGAAGTGTTATAGTGGGGAGTGCTGGCTCCGAGGTACCATTCGCAATCCAACTGCATCATTCTCTTTCAGGTCTTTTAGCAATGTAGGTAGCTGTTGAATTATTAAGTCTTTTTCAGCATTCTCTTTAATTTTCTTAGAATTTTTTTCACAATCCACTTTTATTTTCTAATAGTTTTTACTAGTATTTTTAATTTTCTAAGAATTTTTTCAGTATTCTTTTTAAGTTCTGTGAATTGTATTTAAATTTGTAGGATTTTTTTCTAATGTTCTCTTTATATTTCTCTTAACTTTCTTGAATTTTTTTAAATAATTTCTACAGAATTAAAAATTAACCCAACGAGAATAAAGAATTTTGTTCGCGTATGGTTAAAAATAAACTTCTTTAAAATTATAATGAAATTTGTAGATTTTGACATCATGTAAATTAGTATTTTATATATAATTTTGAATTCTGTAGGAATTTATAAAAAAAATCTAGATAGTTTTTACATTTAAAAAAAATACCAAAAACAATACCACACAATGGACCTGTACGAACTAACACCAAGTTCACAGTCGACAGATGTAGATCACGATGATTCTATGATTGTCAATTTGGATGATGATGATTGTTATAATGAGAATGGCTTTATTGTATTTGACAATTACAACTCTGAAGCCGAAACAATTGTTATTAGCAGTACTGATGAGGAGAAGGATGATTGTAATGATGATTATAACGATGATGATAAAGATTATCATTACAATCATAATATTGAAAGTGATGATGATGATTCTATGATCGTCAATTTGGATGATGACGAGAATGGCTTCATTGCAATTGATAATTCCGAAGCTAAAAAACGCAGTTCTGGTGAGGAGGATAATGATAATGATGAGAGAGATCAGGACTACATTAATAGTGTTTTGGTAATAGATCTGGACGTTGAAGAGGTTAGTAGATTAATTTCTTAATTAATATATATATATATATATATATATATATATATATATATATATATATATATATATATATATATATATATATATATATATATATATCCGGTTTTTTTAAAGTATAATGATTATAAAAGTCAAGTCCCAGCCAGAAGAGCTATTATTTTCTGTCAGGTCTTTCTAGTATTAATAGTAAGTACAATTATTTAGATTTACTTATAAGTTTCCTTTTCAGCTGTATTTTTTAAGTTTTCTTTTTACAGTTTCTATTATAAGCTTTATTTTAATTTTCAAACTATTTTTATATTACAGATTTATTTAAATTATAGGTTTTTAGGGTTTAGTGGCCAAGGGCCAAAACCCTTATAGCGAGACTCCGGTGTCCGTCAGTAATTTTTGCTTTAGAAAACTAAAGAAGGTTTAAACGAAGTATGGTCCAAGAATTATTGTTGAAGTAAATGCTGATTTTGTCACATACTTACCGACAAGATTTGTCAAATATTTCGAAGAGGAAACTAGCACGCTGGAAATGATGCAGGAAGCTGCTATTGAAAAGTAGCTTCAAATGAAGTATATTGGTGGAACTTATAATATTCTAAAATTCCAATTTGTAAAATAAAAATGTTTATATCGCAGAAGTTTAAAAAACAAATACAATTTTAAATGAGAAGAAGCTATCAATTTTCCGAATCAAATAATTAAGTCTTAAATAAATCTCTATAAGCTCATGGGCTTCATATGTATCGACAGCACAGCTGCCCTAATGCAGAAACCTGCTTAATCAGAAAAATATTTTCGAAATTAATTAATAATTTCAAAATTCTCAAAGAACTTAGAAAAAAGCGGTAGCATGGTGGGATACGAGCCCACGACCTTTCTATTGCAGGTAGACTGCTCTGACCACTGAGCTACATGCACCCCGAGATTCTCCAAGTTCCTTGAAATATACTATCACTTCCTACATTATTTTGATGATAACGCAGGAAGTGTCTTAAAGATGGTAAGCCATATTTTCAATTTCAAAGGCGATTATAATTTACAGAAAGTGAATTAATCATTCGGTTTACAAATATTAAATGAGAAGAAGCTATCAATTTTCCGAATCAAATAATTAAGTCTTAAATAAATCTCTATAAGCTTATGGGCTTCATATGTATCGACAGCACAGCTGCCCTAATACAGAAACCTGCTTAATCAGAAAAATATTTTCGAAATTAATTAATAATTTCAAAACTATCAAAGAACTTAGAAAAAAGCGGTAGCATGGTGGGATACGAGCCCACGAATTTCTATTGCCGGTAGACTGCTCTGACCACTGAGCTACATGCACCCCGAGATTCTCCAAGTTCCTTGAAATATACTATCACTTCCTACATTATTTTGATGATAACGCAGGAAGTGTCTTAAAGATGGTAAACCATATTTTCAATTTCAAAGGCGATTATAATTTACAGAAAGTGAATTTATCATTCGGTTTACAAATATTAAATGAGAAGAAGCTATCAATTTTCCGAATCAAATAATTAAGTCTTAAATAAATCTCTATAAGCTCATGGGCTTCATATGTATCGACAGCACAGCTGCCCTAATACAGAAACCTGCTTAATCAGAAAAAATATTTTCTGATTTCTATTTTCTAAGTTCTTTGATAATTTTGAAATTATTAATTAATTTCGACAATATTTTTCTGATTAAGCAGGTTTCTGTATTAGGGCAGCTGTGCTGTCGATACATATGAAGCCCATGAGCTTATAGAGATTTATTTAAGACTTAATTATTTGATTCGGAAAATTGATAGCTTCTTCTCATTTAATATTTGTAAACCGAATGATTACTTCACTTTCTGTAAATTATAATCGCCTTTGAAATTGAAAATATGGCTTACCATCTTTAAGACACTTCCTGCGTTATCATCAAAATAATGTAGGAAGTGATAGTATATTTCAAGGAACTTGGAGAATCTCGGGGTGCATGTAGCTCAGTGGTCAGAGCAGTCTACCGGCAATAGAAAGGTCGTGGGCTCGTATCCCACCATGCTACCGCTTTTTTCTAAGTTCTTTGATAATTTTGAAATTATTAATTAATTTCGAAAATATTTTTCTGATTAAGCAGGTTTCTGTATTAGGGCAGCTGTTCTGTCGATACATATGAAGCCCATGAGCTTATAGAGATTTATTTAAGACTTAATTATTTGATTCGGAAAATTGATAGCTTCTTCTCATCTAATATTTGTAAACCGAATGATAATTTTACTTTCTGTAAAAAAGAATACAATTTTATTTGTAGATTGAATAGAAATTTATTATCTTCCTTATATATGAGTTAATTTTATATAGGATAAGTTTATTTTCAGGAATTTGAAAGTATTTCAAGGTTAAGTTTTTGAAATTATAAAACATTCTTTAAATTAGAAGATAACAAGTTTTATTGTTTTTAAATCAAAACATTCACAAAAAAGATTCATAATTTTCCTAAAAAGATTTTAAAGTAGTAGTAAAAGTAGAATCAACTTCATCAATTCCTTTAACAGCAGCACTGATATATCGATTTGAAGGTTCTAAAAACCATTCTTAAAGAAGTTTAACATTTTTTGCGGCACAGTTTTCACTATAAAGAGTATGGTGTTTACATAGCGTTAACAATTTGTTCTTAAGTTTTTTCAACGATAGACAATTATAATCTTCTAAATTTTGCACATTTAGTAAGTATTTCTCTAGCCAAGTCCTCTTTTCTAATCCTTTGACGTAGATTGTAGAATAGATTGAAGTTCATCGTATGGTACATCTCCAGCGGTCCAGTCAATTCCATGGTAATTATGAGTTAGCCAGAGGTTTCTACTTTTGTAGCGTCCTGGCAAGGAATTCCAAGGACAAGCAGGTTCGAACAGGAAAACAATTGGTAGAGCATCCGATTGCAGAGGAAGTATTGCCAATTCTTTAAAGACAAACTCGTTGCTGGCTTTTTCAAATCTTGAAAGTCTACAAAGAACTCCATGTTAAAATGAATTTTTTGACCAACAGCAGCTGCTTTTATATTATTTACCCCCACCATAACATTAACCCCACTCCTTTTAAATAATTTCTTTATAACGCCACTGATTGGTTTATACTGTATGACGGGGTCATCGATAATTAAGCAATAGACGGTGGTCTCGGCTGGCATGTTGATTCCTGCTTCAAATTCTAACCTTACATCACCTGATGCTTGTTTTAAAATTTCATTTTATTTAGAACAATCAATAACAATTATAGGAAATAAACTTTTAAAAATGTCCCTTGTTAAAAAAGGTTTTAAATCTTTACCATAATAAGATGATTGGAAATTAGAGTACATTTCATAAAGTAGAGAGCACTGATTTTGATCACAGTTTAAATTTAAATTTCCATAAGGATAGTAGTGTGAATTTAAAAAGAGTTTAACATTTGTAATATTGCAATGGTCAAAATGACGGGAATATTTTTTACGTTTATCTTTTCTCGCTGTTTGAAATCCAACATAGCGTGGTTTCTCTAATTGTGTTGATGTTTTAATTTGCCACAAAACTTTTGAACTTGTAGGAATTAGAGGATACTCATACATTTCCCATGACCTAAAACTTATTGAAATTAATGTATCTTTTTCAATAAATTTTAATAGTTTTATCTTATTATTATCTGCAGGTAGAACGTATGGAACCGTCCATTCAAGTTTATTGATGAAAATTTTGAATTTCTCGTCCCCTCCCTGTCCTGTTTGAATTATAGCATTCATGTCATAACATGCTCTTGTTAAAATAAGTTCATGTTTAGCGTTCATAATGATTTTTTTTAATCTTCAGCAAAACCAAAAATCATGTTGAATGGTATTGTGACGTCAAAATAACCATTCTCCAATACTAGTCTTGAATCAGCTGCAATTTTTGAATACCCAGCATATTCAACAAAAGTTAGCTAAGTTGGAGTTTGTGAAACATAATTTTTCATTATTGTAGTATGTCCAACGTATTTACAGCGATCAATTTTATATACCATTTAGTTCAAAGCGAATTTCATCAAACAAAAAACATACAGCAATATTACTTAAATGCACGTTTTCTGTAAAAGTAATTTCATCATTTTTAGCTAATCTGAAAAAAAGTGTAATTAACTTTTACTAGGTAAAATGCACAAGTCTTGTTGTTGTACTGCAATTCGAATTTCATCGCTATTGTTAAAAGGTGAAGATGCATATGGTTGATGAGCATGAATTTCATAATAAGCAATGGACTCATCAAAATTCACTGCTGCTGGAATATTGAGAAGTTCGTCCATTTTTATTGCAACAGCAACCAAAAATATGCAAATTAATAGTCTTGTTGTCTTATTTTCTTTTCTTGAACTTTTAGACCCAGTTCTTGCAGAAATAGGCGATTCTGAAGTGTTAACACCTTGTAAGATAAATTTAGACTGACTTGACTCTTGCATATTGGTTGACTTTTATAGTTTCCACCAACAACAGCTCTTTGATTATAAACGATTCCCATTACAATGACTTTATAAGTAATCGAATTGTTATAGTTTCTCCTCTAAAATTGATTAAATCACCCTCTTGATCAACAATTCGCAGCTGTATATTTTGTATTGTCTTTGTGACAATCGGAAGGTAAATGACATGAGCAGGTACTTCCACAATCTTATATCCTGGTGGAACACTGGGGAAGAATTCGTGAATGGTGTGGACTTTTTGATTATTAATATACGCTCCAGATGTTATATTACACTCAATTCTAACTGAATTAACCTTTAGAATAGCTACTGGTAAATTAGAAGTATGTGCTCTATGAGATGCTAGAAGCTGCGACGTAAATCCTAACAAATTACCAATTGAGTCTTTAGAGTTAAAATCAATTGGTAAATTGGATTTAACTACACTGCGCAAAGTATTATTACTTGGTTTCATACTAATAACAGTTCCGATTTCTACAGAATTTTGTACATGTAACTCAATATCTTTAATTTCATAACTTCCAGTTGAAATATTAATTTACTTGATTTCTAACGTAAAACTTGTTATTTCCTATATGGAGGAGCAAGATTGCCAAAACTATCAAAATACATTGTTTCGTTTTTATATTATTTATATGCTACCCAAGGTGTTCCTGGACCTTCTTTATTATCAAGAATAATTATTCCTGATTCAAACTGATGAGGACCACTTACAGGTAGTTCATTTTGCATAAAAATACCACGAAAATGAGGTATTTTGGTAGCTTTAGCATACTTTAACACATCAAAGTCAGTAAGTGGACGGTGAGGTAGCTTCAAAACTAGTTCTTTTTACTTCTTGTTGTTCTCTTTTTTCTTGATGCACGTTTCTTCTTTTTTCTCGATGCTTATTTTTTAATTCCTTTTCCTTGAATGTAGGATTTCAAGTGGAGACCAAGTCCTTGCCGATAAGGTTTTAGATGTAATCCTTTTCCAAGTTATATAGCTTCCATGGTTTTATTGTGACGTTGAGCTTCTGCAAGCTGTTCACTAGCTGTTTTAGTCTTACTAAAAGCCCTTGCTATTCCTGAAGCTCCTTCAGCAAGAGCTCCTAAAGCACTAAGTCCAGCAAAAATTTGAACTAGCTGTAAAATTCCACCTACTTTATTAGGTACAGGAAGAATTCTAGGCGATAAAACTTTGGATTTGCCGCCAACATTTTTTATTGCTTTTTGTGCACCAAACATAGCTGCTCGAATTGGTTCTTCAGCATTATTACTAGGAACCATACTCTTTCGTGCAGCATCAACAATTTTTCTTAGCGCTACTCGTTTATTTTTAAACATTTTTTTCCTTTTTATAGATGATTTTCTTCTCATTCCCATGCCTAATTTTGATTTAGCTTTCATGGTTCCAGAAATAGCTAATGCAGTTGCTCTTTCACTCACACTGGAATCTTTAGCTATAACACGTTCCCACGCTTTTTTCGCTAATACTTTATCTGCTTTGTTTCTCACTTGAATATTTTCACAATTTTGGGAATATGCAATGTCGTGTTGTTTGCATGCAGCGCACAGTGGTTTAAAATGTATTTTTTTCATTCATAATCAACTACAGACCACAATTTTTAACCGATTCATAAAATTTTTTTTTCAATTCTTCAGAACAAAATTCTTTAGAGAACTGTCGATTTACAATTTTTATTTTTGTTAATATTTAATTTATAAATAAACAAATATACTAATAAAATTTGACTTTTTAAGAATATGCACGGTTTTTTTCCAAAAAACCATACAAAAAAGTTAATATCTCACAAAATGGTTGTAGTTATACTTGGAGATAATAATTAATGTAAATTTATACAATAATAAAACAAAGAATAGTTATAAACAATTTTCTTAAACAAATTATTATATGTGCTATTATATCAAGATTATTAGCTCTAATTTATTAACTCGGGGTTTTTTGAGGTCGCTGATTACGAATCTGGTATTAGATTTTCAAAATTCAAAATGGCGGATCCAATATGGCGGATGACTTTTTTAAAAAATTCATCGGATTTGCCTGAAATTCGTTGTTTTGATGTTTTTGAGGTCGCTTATTACGAATCTGGTATTAGATTTTCAAAATTCAAAATGGCGGATCCAATATGGAGCCTAAATTTTTAAAAAATTTATCGGATATGCCTGAAATTCGTTGCTCTGAGGTCGCTGATTGTGAATGTAATATTATATTTTCGAAATTGGAAATTTTTGTTAAAATTTGTCAGATAGATATGGCGGCTTTTCAGATTTAAATGGAACTGAATAGAAATACAAGATCTTCAAAATATTATGAGTAGCAGTTGTCAGGTTAGCCGAGGTGTTTAAATTTTTTCGGATATTAGATTTGATTTTAGTGGAATATATTATCACAAGACAGATCATCACGACATGTATAATACAACAAGTCCGAATTAAAAATTTACTTTTACTACTTACACGTCGCGTTTTGCTATTAGCTCAGTTAATCAGTGTTATCTTGTAAATATTTTCGTGTGTATTGTTTTGTACATTGTATTGTCTCGATACTTTTTTTTGTTCTCATAGAAAAATATTTATGTCATAGAATTGGGTGAGTAAAATTACTAACATTCTTTAAACACGATTAATTTATTAAATCATTGGTGATATTAAAAAGTAAATTATGGATGTTTTTAAAGTTCGTAAGAGAGTTTTGTGTAACTTTCTTATCGATAATAAAGATAGTAAAATTCCAGAATTATTAAATTATCTTCAAGATCAGTACAATTTTAATCCTGAGCAGCTGGAAATTGTTGGCAATGATTTGAAATTTTACTTTTTTGGTAGATTCCAGAAGAACTGGAAAGAATGTTTCTACAATAAGAGTGGGTTTGAAAATAAGTTTCAGAAATGGCTAGATTCAGATTTTACAGTGACTTTTAAGGAAATAAAAGCAACAGGAGGAAGAAAACATTCATCTATAGAATTTGAAGAAGCTTCTGAGGGAATAAAAAGACGCCGATTATTATCAATTCAAAATGATTTTAGTGAAGTTGAGATCAAGGAAGCATTTCTTAGAAATTTGCGTATAAGAGGGAAGAAACAATTAGCAAAAAATAAAGAAGTACTTTTAAATGTATATGATAAAGACAAAGTCGAACAGGATTCTTATGTCCCCTACTCTCCAAAAGAAGCGCTAGCTTTATCGGAACAAGCACGATTATCGAAATTTCAATACCAGATAATTCAGTTTCAGGCTAAAAGAAGAAATGCTGGTATTCATCCACCATACCACCGCATATTGCAGGCTAAAAAGGAATGTTATCCTTCCGAAATAAATATAACAGAAGAAGGTGCCAGTATAAATATTCAGTCTCTTATTGATCTATGTATTAATAAGCTATTTAAAGACCCTAATTTGCATCTTCCATTACCGGAAAATAGACAGAAAACAGTGTATTTAGATTTCGAATTTAAATATGGCATAGATGGATTGTCAACTGGCACAAAATATAACCAAAAATTTTCTAATGAAGATTTGTCGGACGCAAGTTTACTTACTGCCTCAATGGTTCCTGTGTGCTTAAAATTGAAAGATACGTCGCATATAGTTTGGAAAAATCCTCATACTTCTTCAGCAAAAAGATGCATACCAATCATGGTAAAATTTGCTAAGGAAACTAAAGAGCTGACAAAGGCAGAGATAAATTCCATCAAATCTCAAATTGAGAATCTTAATCCTACGAAAGTCACAAAATCTAATGCTTCATACATAGTTAAAACTGAAATGAAGTTAACTATGGTGGACGGTAAAGTTTGTCAGGCACTTACGGATACTCCTTCAAGTTCCACTTGCTATATTTGCGGAGCAAAACCATAAAAAATGAACGATCTAAAGCACGTAAAACAAAAAGTTGAAAACATAACTTACTTTGATTTTGGTTTGTCCACTTTGCATGCCCGCATCAGATTTATGGAGTGCATTTTACATATTGCATATAAGCTCGAAGTCCAAAAATGGTATGTGACAAATGCTGCTGAAAAGGAAGTGATTTGCCAAACCAAAAATAAAATTTGTGATCAATTCAAAAAGAAAATGGGATTGATCGTAGATCAGCCACAATCAGGAGCTGGTAACTCTAATTGTGGCAATACTTCTCGTAGGTTTTTCGCAGACATTGATCAGACGTCAGAAATAACTGGAGTTGACAAGGAGTTAATAAAAAGGTTTAGCCAGATCTTGGAAATGCTTGCTGGTAATGTAAAAATTCCATAAAAATTTTTCAATAACTTTGCCTTAGAGACGGCTGAACTGTATGTACCCATGGTATTACATGCCTTCATCAGTTCATAAAATTCTAGTTCACGGAGGTAAAGTTATTGACAATTTTCTTCTTCCAATTGGAGCTTATTCGGAGGAGGCTTCAGAAGCCAGAAATAAAGATGTTAAATACTTTCGGCTTCATAACACGAGAAAAACTTCTCGATTGCATTCTATGGAAGATCTAATTCATAAACTATTAGTGTCATCAGATCTTTACACTGCATCTCTTAGACCCGAAAAAGAAACAGTAGATTCAAAACTGGATCCAGAAATTTCCCGATTATTAGAGCAATACGAAATTGAACTCAATTAGAATTAAACTCAACGCAAGCTAGATCTAATAATTATTATTGGAAATAACTATACTCAACCGGCCCTTTTCAGGGCACATACATGGTTCACTGTAACACTCTTCAATCGGCCTTTTTCAGGGCCAAATACATAACTTAATGTAAAAAATAGTTTTTAAAAATTACCAAATCTTTAATCGGACCTTCTCAGACCACCTCAATCATGTCATCCGCCATATTGGATCCGCCATTTTGAAGTATGAAAATCTAATACTAGATTCGTAATCAGCGACCTCAAAAACATCAAAACAACGAATTTCAGGCAAATCCAATGAATTTTTTAAAAATTTAGGCGCCATATTGGATCCGTCATTTTGAATTTTGAAAATCTAATACCAGATTCGTAATCAGCGACCTCAAAAACATCAAAACAACGAATTTCAGGCAAATCCGATAAATTTTTAAAAAAAGTCATCTGCCATATTGGATCCGCCATTTTTAATTTTGAAAATCTAATACCAGATTCGTAATCAGAGACCTCAAAAACCCCCCGAGTTAATAAATTAGAGCTAATAATCTTGATATAATAGCACATATAATAATTTGTTTAAGAAAATTGTTTATAACTATTCTTTGTTTTATTATTGTATAAATTTACATTAATTATTATCTCCAAGTATAACTACAACCATTTTGTGAGATATTAACTTTTTTGTATGGTTTTTTGGAAAAAAACCGTGCATATTCTTAAAAAGTCAAATTTTATTAGTATATTTGTTTATTTATAAATTAAATATTAACAAAAATAAAAATTGTAAATCGACAGTTCTCTAAAGAATTTTGTTCTGAAAAATTGAAAAAAAAATTTTGTGAATCGGTTAAAAATTGTGGTCTGTAGTTGATTATGAATGAAAAAAATACATTTTAAATCACTGTGAGCGACTAGTGGATTAACTCCTTAATCACCGCGAGCTAAGCGTTTTGCTAAATTTGTACCAGGGCCACATAATTGGTAACCTGGTAAATGTAACTCAAAAGGTAAACTATTGATAATACGATTGATTAAACCTTTTCCTCGATATCGACCTTTTTCACCTCCTGATGCAGAATCATTCTTCACTCTACAACTGTTGACGTGAAACTGTCAAAAGGACTATAAAAGCTAGGTATTTATAGATTTTAGGTCAGTTTCTGTCAAGATGCAGTTCACGAAACAACCCGTCGCACTGCCAATCTCTAGTATAGATGTTGAGACTAATGAAAAAAGATTAAACGCCATGGCAGTCTGTTTTCAGACAGCATTCGACCCGTTTTCTGTAGTCCCTCAAATTGTGGAAAAACGAATGCTTTTCTTTCCCTAATAATACATTCAAATGGTCTAAGTTTTGAGAATATTTACCTCTACTCTAAATCTCTGCAGCAACCTAAATATAAATTTCTTGAAAATGTAATCAGTGAGGTAGATGGTGTTGAATATTTTCCATTTAGTGAACATGAAGAAGTAGTATCTCCAACAGATGCTAAACGAAATTCAATATTCGTTATTGATGACATTGCTTGTGAAAAGCAAGACAATGTTAGAGCTCTCTTTTGTATGGGCAGACATGTAAATGTGGACAGTTTCTATTTATGTCGAACGTATGCTTGTATTCCTAAACATCTAGTTCGAGATAATGTTCATTTATTGGATCTATTTAGGCAAGATAAAAAGAATCTAAAACATGTGAACGAAGATCATGCTAATACTGATATGAGTTATACTCAATTTCGCGATTTATGTTCAGAATGTTGGAAATCTGACAAATATGGTTTTGTTGTTGTTGATAAGGACCGTAATTTTAATAAGGGAAGATATATAAAAGGATTTGATTGCTTCATTTCACTATAAATACAAGAACTTTATTGAATTTTTCATTAGAATAATTTATCTTGTCACTAAGAAAACATGTATAGAAAAGAGCAAGAAACTCTTCGCCAAATAACAAAAGCAAGTGATGTTATTAGGCGGAAACATCGTTTACTCAAAATGGGTAAAAAGGCTGCAGAAACAGTATTGAAAGAAACTCTTAAACCAATAGTAACACCTCTTGAAAAATTGGTTAAAGTAACTGACATACTTCAAGTGGACAATACGACATTGATAATAAAAGACTTCGCAACGTTCAAGACGCTGAAGAGCAACACGATGCTGTAAATTTAAGACAAGTAACAAAAATTGTTGAAAACGAAATAAAAACCGTCTTTGCAGTTACATCATCTTCAAGATCAGCTATTGATGACTTGACTATACTTATTCAATCTATTGAAGAAAGAATTTACAAAAAACTTAGGCAGATTAAAACTGATTTTCAACTTGAACTACCTCTTCAAAACGCTAAATATATTAATAAATTGGATTCACGTTTAACAAATCTTGAAAATGGATGGTGAAAAATCAATAGTTGTTAAAGAATTGCATAGGCAAGCCAGAAAAAATTATCCTCGTCGAAAAGTTCAAATGCGTGGCATCGATGAAACCTGGCAAACAGATTTAGTTGAAATGATACCATATTTTTATTCTAATAAAGGTTTCAAATACATGCTCACAGTTATAGATATATTTTCCAATTATGCCTGGGCTGTAGCTGTAAAAAGTAAGAATGGAAAAGATATTTCTTTAACTATGAAAACTATTCTAAACAAGGCCGAATTCAAAAAAATTTGCATACTGATAGAGGTAAAGAATTTTACAATTCTGAATTTAAGAGTTTAATGCAAGAATTCAACATTATTCTCTATTCTACCTATAGTAATTTGAAAGCATCAATTGTTGAAAGATTTAACCGCACTCTAAAAAATATGATGTGAATTCACTGAATTTAGCTTACAAGGCAATTATAAATGGATTAATCTTTTACCAACTCTCATATCAAAGTATAATAATAAAAAACATCGTACTATTGGCATGAAACCCAATGATGTCACCGAAGAAGATACAAGAGAACTGCTGAGACGCATTCGTAAACTACGTAGAATTCCGCTTAAAAGATCAAAATTCAAAGTTGCAGACGGAGCTCGAGTTAGCAAGTATAAAAACATCTTTGAGAAAGGATATACTCCCAACTGGACAACGGAAATATTCACCGTGGATAAAGTTAAATCAACAAAACCAGTTACATACAAATTGAAAGATTACCAAATTTAACCCATCGAAGGTGGTTTCTACGAAGAAGAATTGCTGGAAGTCCAATATCCAGATGTTTACCTTGTAGAAAAAATTCTCAAGACTCGTGGTGAAATGGCTTGGATTCGATAGCTCGCACAATAGTCGGATAAAAAAATCTGATATGTAATAAAGTTAAAGTAAAGTTAAAGTAACGTTAAATTATAGTTAAAAAACTTTAAATAAGTTAATTATATTTAAAATATAGTTTTAAAAAGTTCAAATAAGTTAAAGTAAAGTTCAAATAAGCTAGAATAAGTTAAAATAAATTAATGTAATTAGATTAAGGTTTTTGTAAAATTAAATAAACATAGAATGAAATGTATAACATCTTTTATTAAAAAAACTATTTCCACCTCTTCTCTGTAACACTTTTTTTACAGTAGTTTATCATCCTCTTCGTCAATTTCTAAAATTTTACAATGACCCCATGCGAGGGTGTCGGTGTTGTTTGCTATTAAGTATATTTTGTCGTCATATGGACTGAGTGCAATTTTTGTTTGCTTTTATGTTTGTTCATTGTGCAGTTTTGACCGAATACAATATTGCGTCCTTGATTGGATTTTAACATTTTGTAGACAATAAACATAAACCTCAAAGTCGATATTTTTCTTAACCACTACTGCTTTAACACCTTTAGCCTTTTTTATGAAATCTTTCTCTTCTACACGGACGCCGTACATTTTGCTCCGCAACCCAACAAATTCTGTTACAATGTTTCCGCTGCACTCATCTTTCATTAGTCCTAAAATTTTTTTGTTGGCTTGCGGAATATTTTACACGTTAATAACCGGATAATCAGAAGTATCAAATTTGTCAATGTCTTGCTTCATATCAGCGTAAATGTCTGAGCACTTGATTTCATAAATCAGGCTATCTGTGTCGGTGTACAATATTTTAATTTATCGTACTTGTTTAACATGTAATCGTAGTGAAAATCATAAATAAGCGTTTTTGACACATTTAGCACGGTTAAACCAATATAAAGGGATTTGTTCATTAGAACTTCCATTTTTCTAAGTTTCACGGCAACCAAGTTTTCATTGAAAATGGCTCTGCTGTGGAAATTAGGTTTGGAAATTAAAGCTTCAGCTCCATACCTACCCTCCCACTTTGTCACAAGTTTAATGTCAACATGTTTTCGCACGTTCTCCATTGTTTTGCCAAATACCGCGTTGTTCATCAATTTAAATAAATTCTTTTCAAATTCGTTACTTGCGTTTGTTCTTTGTATAGTATTAAAGTCAATGTAACTTTTCAACCATGTGGACTGTTTAAATTTCAAGACGCGATGAATTTTAACTAATACGAGACCGTTAGCAATTGCTTGTTTAAGGCACGATAATGAAGAACGTACTTTCGTTTCGGTAGAAGGGTAGTTAGGAGCTTCTGTTCTTTCGACTCTGGTGGCTTCGAGCGTTCTGGACAAAATGGAAAATCTCTATGTTTATCATGAAGCTTATCTGGATAATCCAGAACAACTTCCAAAATGTAGCCATTAGTTGCATCGTCTGCAACATTTAAATAAAAAGTATTATCAATATTTTCTATCCACTCAAAGCCACCATAAGGAAGTGACTGAACCATGGCCCAATCATAGAGGTTGTTAGCGTCAAAGTACATAATATAAGATGTTTCCTCACTCTCATTGTAATTTTCCATATAAAGATTATTAGCTTTTGCGTAACGATTTATACACTGACTCACTCCACCTCTAATTCCACGTTCAAAAAACATCAACATGTCAATGTCAATTAAAAGTTCAAGTCTTACATTCGTATACTTTAACATAGCATCCCAAGTCAAACCTGGTGTAGTATAATAGTGCGCTGCATCTAGACCGTACGCGATTAAACATTGGTATCTGAAATTTTCAAATATGTCCGCGAGTAACAATATGTCGGTTTGCATATATAAATACACGTAATCGCCGAGATTTTGACAATTGAATTCATTCCAAACTTTCTGTGCGTGGGTCAATTTTCATCAGAGACATTTGAATCGTTTAGAGTACTATAAAATTTTTCTTTTGGTGGCAATTCGGTTTCGTCAAGTTTTTCTCTCGAGTCAATGTACTCGTAAGGAAAAACTCCTTTTTGTCCTACCTGCACGGAAAGTATGTCATTTCGGGCACTAAGAGCAGGCGTAAAGTAACTCATTACCACCCAGGGGTAGGGGAAGCGGGCGCAAACTATTTTGCGCCTGCTTCCCCTACCTCCGAGCGGGCGCAAACTATTTTGCGCCTGCTTCCCCTACCTTCCAGGAGGCAGAAGAGTATTTTGCGCACACATGTTAATTATTCGATTTTCTTCACTAAAATGTAATATTTTCGAGTTTTTTAAGTTGACTATAAAAATGCAAACATTTTCAACTTGTTTTATTTTGTCTAAAAAAATGTGCAATTTTTTCGATTTTCTCTCAAAAAATTATGTCACATTTGGTTTTGTTCACATTTCGGTTATAAAAATTGGCAATTACTATATTTCCATAATACATTGTTGTCTTATTTCTATATTAAAACTTGTATCATTATAGACATCAAGGAGTTAACATTTATATAGAGTTTAATTTTTAACTAATATGAGCGTTTAATCGTTCGTGCCCTCAATGACATACTTCGCTTCGCCTCGGGCGCGAATTTGTGTCCCCTCGGTCCCTTCATTTCGCCATCGTCGCAATCACCTATTTTGCGCTCTTGATACGAAAATAACTATCTCGCATTAACAATTGAATTTTGTCATCACTATAGTTGGAAAAACAGAATTAACAATTTTGTACTCATTAAGATAGGATGCTAACTTGTCCAATGATGATGCCATGAATTTAAAAGAATCGATAAAGCGAAATTTGATAAAACTACCTTTAACATTTTTAGTAAAACTAATATATTTTTCTTAATTTATGGGGAGGAGATAAACATTACCTTCAAATTTAGTAGCAATAGATTTAATGATAAAGTGAGCATCATAGCCACTTAAGTTATAGAAGACAACAGGTCACGGTGCGCGGGCACGAATTTAGAAGTGGAAAAAAATGACGACATAACCTGACACTGCTATATTTTTTAGCATTAAAAATTATGTAATTAAATGGTTTTGCCAAAATCTAACTCGCAGGGTTTCGCGTTTTCTAAAGTATTTTGTAAAAAACGTAAAAATTCAAAGATATGTTTTATCCTTACATCTTATTTAAAATTTTTAACTTTTCTGCAATATATGATTAACATTAAATATTCTTTTTCTTATTTTGACGCAAAACATAAATTAATAATGTATGGAATGAATGAAATGCGAAAATTTACACTTTGTATAATTTGTAAGAGGAAATATGTTTAGAAAAATGTACTTCGTGAGTTGGAAATAACATAATATTTTCTTAATACATGGATGGCGTTAAATGCATGAGGACATAAAATATGCAATTGTTTTTTAACAGATAGAAAGACCTTTTGACACATCAACTTTGTTGACGTTTAGAAATACTCATTTAAAAAATTTTGTAACAAAGAATTTACTTTTGAAGACGAAAGATATCCTTGCAGTTTAATATGACACGAACAAAATGATATCAAAAGGCCTTTGCCATCAAAGTGTATAAATTTTAAAGATATTCAATTAGTCAAGGAAACTAGAAATATATTGATATTTCTAGTTCATGTGATTGCGTGTGTTATATTTGTTCAAAAGCTCGATCGACCATTTCCAATCGAAAAGCAAAAAAAGGCCGGGGACATGTACGTGATTTTAAAAACGAAGGAAACGAATCTAATGAATCTAACGAATCTCTAAGTCTGCTTCGAGTCATGAAGAAAGTATGCAACCTACAAATGCTGGTAAAGAGAATAAAATTTTGAAATTGTGTAAAGTTTGTTTGCAAAAAATCGGCAAAGGTATACAGCATAATTGCTACAAAAAAGATTCGAAGAAAAAAGAAAAACATTAACGTTTTAATTTATATACATCCCCAAAAACAAAAAATGCAAATTGCTAGTACCATGAAGAAAGAGGCAAATTTTCTTCGTAGTGTTGTTGGTAGGAAATCCGTACCTACTGGAATTGAAAAATATTTAATCCAAAAGTCAAAATTATTAGACGAATTTTATAAATCAAAAGTTCTTACTTTCGAAATCAATAAAGGCAAAAAAGAGAAGCGACCGGCTATATACGCTGATGCGGAGGAATTGTTGAATTTCGTTTTACAAAAAAGAGAATTAGGAGCTCATGTCGTAAAAATTATGGCCGATGGAGGTCAAGGCTTCTTCAAAACTAGTATGACAATTTTACACGAAAACTACCTTGATGAGGATAATAACAAGGAAGATGAACCAATGGGGAAAAAACGAAAACTTTATTCTGAAGGAGCCAGTACCAGCGGAGAAAGTAAATTGACCAGTCTTGATCGATTAATTTTATTGAGTATTGTGCCTAATATCAAGGAAACTCATGGTAACATCAAATTACTTTTTGATCTGATAAATGTAAATAATATATCTTTTAAGTTTGTCAGGGATTTTAAAATTATTTTAATGGTCATTGGGCAACAAACAGCAACATCGACATTTCCGTGTTCATACTGTTTTAAAACTTTGAATGACCTTCTTGTGAATAATAAAGAGTCAAATAAAATCGAAAGCGCTTCGAAATCACAGTTTGAAAAAGATGAACTTAAAACTTTTGGAGATTTAAAAACTGATTTCCAAACCTTTTGCTTACTTGGTCAAGATAAGAAAAAAGCTCCAAAATGCCGCAGTACAATTAACTCTTTGTTTGAAAATGACTGAATTTTACTTATAGAATTTTACAATATATCACTAAAAAAAGAAATAATAATTGAATACACAATTAACTATTAAATTGAACTTTATTTTAACACTTATCCTAATACAATAAAAATTCGTGCATAGTACACTTTGAAATTAAAAGAGTTTTATTTGTTAACGAAATGATCACTTTAGTATTTTTATAGTAGTTTGATAATGCGAAATGTTCACTGAGAGTTCACTTATAAACTGCGAAATGTTCACTGAGAGTTCACTTAATTTTATCTACAAAAGTACACTGAATTGTCAAAATTATTAATTTTAATTATGCTTTTGTGAAGACGGTAATTTCAAACAAACTTTACCCACTCGTTTTCAACGTTAAGTGAGAAAAATAGTCCCCAATATCAGTGGGAGAGGTACGCGTAAGAACATGGTTAAGACAAGAGTCGTGTTGATATCATAATAAGGAATAATACGCGAAAGAAAAATAGTACATTAAATAAATCATCGTTATTTTTTAAACACTCTTCTATTTTTGAAGAACGCAATGAGATTACTGTGATTAAAAAGTGCATTATTTCAGAGCTACACATTGAGCAGGACTTTGTGAATGACATATTTTGGGATATTCTGATTCCTTTCTTAGGACGAGAAAATGCTTTGAAGTGGCCTCAAAAAATTAAAGTAATTCACAAAAATTACCACGGAGAAATTTTTGAAGGAAACGCTTGTAGAAAACTTATGAAATGTGCAGATGAACTCAACGATCAGGAAATCTACAAGAAGTTGTGAAGTTCAGGAAAATTGAAAATTTTGCCTTACATAAATGCTTTGAAAGCAATGGATAAAGTGGTAAACTCATCTTTCGCAGCCAGACGTGTCAGCCCACATTTCAATAAACATATTGCTGAATTAGAGAAGACTTACACGGCATTAGAAATAAATGAAACTCTTAAAGTTCACGTCACCATCAAACATTTGAAGCAGAGCCTATCATTCTTGGGCAATTATGGGCTTGGAATCTGGTCAGAGCAAGCCGGTGAATCTATTCATCGTTGTTTTCTACAGTTTTGGAAAAATTACAAGACAAACATCCATGACTATTTCGATATTTCCGAGAATAACTCTAGTGAAGATTTAGAGGAAAACTTTGGAAAAATTACGGAAGATGATATTCTAAAGGAATCGTCTTATATATCTAGACTAAGGAGAGCAGTTGTCGATTTCTCATCAAGTCATGTTTAAATTCAGTTCGTTTAAAAACTACAAGAAATATGGTTTTCGATGAATTTGATGTTTTTTCGTTCAATTCAGGTATATAATGTTATTGTCATTCCCAAATGTATATAATTTTTACTTTTCTTATATTTAAAACAATATATCACATCTTTTATGTTAAATCTAGCATACCATAATTAATATTGATCACATGTTCCCATAAAGTTCTAAAATTTTGAAAAGAAATAAATCTTTTTAGGCTTTTTTACAAAATGCTTAAAAAAACGCGAAACCCTGCGATTTAGATTTTGGAAAAATCACTTTCTTACATAATTTTTAGTGCTAAAAAAGATAGCAGTGTCAGATTTTGTCGTCATTTTTTTCCACTTTTAAATTCCTTCCCGCGCACCGTGAGGTATGGTCTGTGATTCGTGATAATTAATGTTGCATTCTTGATGCGCGGGTCCACAAAACTTCCCTGTTAGATGGCAATGGTCTCTTACTTTTACTTGTCCAGACTCGATTGTCTTTTTACAAATATGACATGTGCTATCATTTCGAAAAGCTACCCATTGCTGAGAACTTAGAGTTTCCATGGGCACAGGTTTTTTAAATAAAGAATCTAAATTGTCAGTCAAGTCTTTTAATTCCTTTGAAAATCACTTTGCTGGATACTCTTCATCTCTTGGAGACGCTTTGTATACAGACAAAGAATCATCAAAAGCCCACTTTAAGTAATATCCAATACTGAGAGTTTTGTGATTTTGAAAAACTTCTGTATTTCTTTTGGTGCTTCTGTAGGAATTAAAAGACTCTCACAATTCACATAGATAATAAAAGACACACGTTCCTTGTTTTGGAAATTTTGAAATTCAAGGATATTTTTTCCTAGTTGAGGCAATTTAATTATTGTGTCGTTCGTCACTCTACAATTTTCTTCATGTTCGTTAAGCTTTGATTCTTCTCCAAAATAGTGCAAACAGCGATCACAGATGTATTTTTTGTTCTTCTTCTTTGACAGTTCTGAACTGACGAGTCTCGACAAATCCTTGATCCAGACATAATGGTAGTTGCAGAGCGTGAACTCGTCACAACAATGTCAATGTAAGGTGATGACTTGTAGCCCACGCTCCGTAACTTATACCCCAGTCCCCAATATACTCACCTCCGACCACGCTGCGCCCCACGACTACAGAGCCGCGTGCAACTCTCCTACTACTACAAACACTTGCCATCGGTCGGTAACTTACCTACAGTCGGTAATTTACCGGCATTTTTATAGGTGCATTATCATCAAGGATAGTATAGTAGAGCACCAACTTAGTGGCGTGAAATTTAAAAATATCCTATTACTTGAAAATTCAAAATTTTAAATATCCCACCAAGAGGTTTGAATTATCCAGTGGCACCATCTCTCGGTGGCAGCCATTACTAAAACTGGTGGGTAATTTATACCCAGACCACGCCACTTAAAAAATAAAAATTCAAATTTCGCGCCAAGGGTTTTTGATGTGAGGAATAGCTATCGCGAGGCTTTCCCCTCTTGCTCCATACATACCAATCGAAGTGGGGATATGAGTGAGAGTGTAAAATATACTTGGAAAGAGTAGAGAGTGGCATTTGATATTAAGATATATATTATGTCGACCCTTTACATCGATATTAATATTATTAAGGGGAGTGCGCTGGTTGTGGGCACCCCTATGTAAACTTCGACGGCAAGCAGACTTTACTGATCTAAGTATTGCAAGTCGTGTTCGTTGACAATACGGACTTTTCGTATTGATAACGAAACAAATATATGCATTTGTGTAATAGCTGTGAGCATAATAAGGAAAGTTTGCATTAAATAAATAAAAAAGTAATTTTATATTATTTTCGAAGAGCAACATAAGGGTGTAGATTCGTCCAGAAAAAAGGGTTTAATTTTTTTTGCAGTGTTGTCATTATTATTTGTGATTTATCTTCGTGTTTAACTAAAATTCTGCATCACAAAATGTGTTGGTCTTTTTAAAAAATGACTGTCATTCCCGGTTGTGGGCACCTTTATGTTAAGGAGGCTCTACCATCTGACAATGATGTGGACTACTGTCTTATCTATCTAAACTTTCTGTCAAGGAAAGTGACAGCCGCAAACTCCATTAAATGCGATAAATATAGTCGTTCAGTGCATTGGAAGTGCGTTATGGTTTGCGTACTAGCTACTTCACATGTAAGCATTATGCTTTTGCTAGCGGTGAGGATAGTGTGGAGACGTGTCATCATTTTTGTTCTTTATCCCGCCAAAGTTTCTTAAAATAAAGAAACTTTCATTTCTTCTTTATTTGGGTTGGTTTCCTTTAATATTTTTCCATTTTTAGCGGATTTTTCAAGGGTGCCCACAACTGGGTACAAACATTTTTTTGTCAAAAAATTCCCATTTTACTAAATTTCTAATAAATCTTTTTTATTTAAAGGAATCAATTTAATTCCTTCACTGACAGTCACCTTAGACCTCTAGGTTTAACTTTGTAAACATATATTTATATAATATGCACATGGACAAATGTTATGAGGTAAAAACAAAAGTGTGCCCACAACCGGAACACTTCCCTTATAAAATAAATATATCATCTTTACCTAAATTATACAGTGGTTATTCTTTTATTTATCACGTCTTTTAAATAAATGGTGAAAAACCCACATTGAATTGAGCGGTGGCGCCATCTTGCAATGTCAGCCGGAACTCAGAAGACGGTAAAACAGAGCACCCCGACCAAGCCTCTTGAAATTTGAAAAAATTCAAATATCCCGCCAAGGGGGGTTAAATTGATCGGTGGCGACATCTAAAGGTGACAGCCGGTACTCGGTCGGTAAAGTAGAACACCCCCACCAAGCCACTTGAAATTTGAAAAAATTGAGTACCCCGCCAAGGGGGTTTGAATTGAGCGGTGGCGCCATCTAACGGTGTCAGCCGGTACTAAAACTCGGTCAGTAAGGTAGAACACCTCCACCAAATCACTTGAAAGTGAGCTATTAAGAAATCTATCTTACTGACTGTCGGTAAGTGGCCCAGAACCCGCCTAGCTTAACTACTGTTTACAATTTTATGAATTTTTTGGTCTATCTTTAACGGTTTGCATTTTCTAAGAAAAAAATTACACGTTAATGGTAGTCTTATAGTGTAGTAAATGATCTTTACAATAAGCCTAAGATCAATTAAAAGCGTTCATTAATCATTAATTTTAATAAAAAATCAGGCAGAGAAGCAGGCGCAACGCGCCTACATCATAGAGTTTCGTGGCCTAAAATGACAAAAATGATGATAATGATAATGAATGAATAAAAAAATAAATAATAATTTATTTAGAAAATTTTTTTAAAAATTAATTGTTTAAAAATTGTAATGAAGTAATTGGTTCTTTTAGTACTTTCGAGTATTTTCATATCGCATATGTTTTCAATGAAAATATGGAATAGGAGTGATTTAAAATATATTATCAAAAAGTATAACTTTAACAAATTAAGAATTTAATAATTTATTTTTAGCAATATACAAAAATTGTAGAACTATGTAAATTACCCATTACACTGGAAAAAATTATAATGTTAATTTTGACATACAAGTATGGTTAGGATGTATAGCTGAAACAGCAATACCGTATTCCTGTTCTTAAAATACAGTATTCGTGTTCTCCGCATACATATTATTGTCTCTCAAATACATATTGCTGTTCTACACTGCGTATGGCTAAAACAGCAATACTGTATGGCAGTGTCATATCTACCAATATAATATGTCAGAATTGGCTATATTTATGTCAGTACCATAAATATATTTTTTTCAGTGTACCATTACCCTAACAACAGTTGTTATGACAACCATTACCATAGTAACGGTTGACATGGCAACGGTTGTTTTGGCAAACATTAACATAGCAACAGTTGCCAAGGCAATGGCTGTTATGACAACCATTACCATAGCAACGGTTGCCATGACATCGGCTGTTATGACAACCATTACCTTTAGCAACTGTTGCCATGACAACGATTGTTAAGACGTAAGACTTTTAAGATTAAGGACTTAAGACCTTCTTATACCGAAGTTGCCATGGCAACGGTTGTTAAGACGTAAGACTTAAGACTTAGAACTTAAGTCCTTCTTATACTGAAGTTAAGTTTTAAGTCTTAGGACATAAGATCTTCTTATACCGAAGTCTCGGTATAAGATTTAAAACTTAAGACTGAATACTTAAGACGTAAAAACTACGGACGGACACCGAAGTCTCGCTATAAGGATTTTGGCCCTTGGCCACGAAACCCTAAAAAATACACATAATAATATTCATTATATATAAAATCAACAATAAAAAACTTTAATATATGTAAACTGTTTTGTATAGAAATTTGTTACAAGAAGAACACATATGACAGTTGTTTAGTGATACATAGAACCAAAAAATGGCGCCAATGGGGAAAAATGATAAACTTTAATTATTTTTAACTTTAAATTAACAATAATAAAATATAATTACTTTTTTGTGAGTAGAAATTCATTAGCGATAAAAAATACACAATTTGAGAATTTATTTTGTTCAAATTGTTAAAGAAAAAATATTGTCAGTAATTAACTATCATGTGCCACCGAACAGCTGTCACGTACACACTTTACGAAAAAAACTTTTTTATTGATTTCTGAATAGCAAATGAGTCTCATCCTTTGTATTTTCCTACCAAATTGAATTCCTCAAATAGGAAAATGAATTTGTTCTGTTGTTATAAATAGGAAAGGTCGTTGCAGTTTGATCTCTATTCAAAGGCCTGTTCCAGAAACTGTTCATATTTAACTTTCTAAAAATATAGTTTTCTAAATAATTACAAGAAACAAAATATTCATCCTGTGTATTTATGTTAAAAAATGAATTACCTAAATTTATATTGTCATAACATCTTATATTCTCCAAGAAACGGTCGCTGCAGATTTTTAACCATTTTAGATCTGCATTGTCTGTAAGTGGGATTCTCTTAAATATCTTGTTCTTTTCAAAATTTTATCATCTTTCAAAATAAAAACAGAAACAAATTTTAGTTTCCATAAATGTAATGTTTTGAAACGTTTTTCATTCGCTTGAAAATGGGTGGTCTCTCAATTTTGACCAGTGATGTATGAGACAATATTACCTGAATAGTATAACGTAATATTATCTCCAGGCGGACATTTTGACATTCCAGTACGATCACTGTAATATTACAGAGTAATATTACAGTGATAACACTATAAGCTTAAGTGCTGTTTCAAATAACAAAAAATTATAACTTATTATTATTTAGATATAAATATCCAATTAAAGTTGTTATGCATTTTGACTTTTAAGAAAATTTATTACTTTCTCTTGAGGAATTATTTTGTTATTATTGAAATCAACGTTAGGCTGATACTGAGTATTCGCTTAGATTTTTTTCTTCTTTCTTTTGTACTTTTAGTGAAAACTCGACAATACCCTACTAGTATAAGACAAAAAGTTTTGTTATAATAAAACATTCACACGAAAATTTGAAACGATCCTTTATTAGAAGAAGCTTCGATTCAACCAATAATACATTTGTGGGAATAGTTAGTCTATATCCAAGAGCAGCCCTTATGGCAGCATATTGAATTCTCTCCAGTTTCTCGCGACCTTTTTTCTATTTGGAAAATAAACAAAGCAAGCGTAATCAATAATGGGACAAATGTAACTCTTAAAAAGAAGCAGAAATGTTTCAGGATCAAAACCCTACCATGTTCCATATAAAAATTTAACAATATTCAGGGAGTTCATACACCTTTTCTGGATAGCTTTTATATGATTTATAAATGACAATTTACAATCAAAAAATATACCCAAAAAACGGACAGTTTCACTAGATTTAATAGTGTAGTCGTCAATTCTTATACTTACATTTTCTGGCGTAATGCTTTTGATATTAAAATGTATGAAAACTATCCTACTAGGAGAAAGTTTTTCTTCTAAATACAAAAGATTGTTTTTCCTAATTTTTAGTAGTTTTTACTAATAATTAGTAGTAGAAAATTTACTAATTAGAAATAGTAGAAAATACGTTCTACTAATTGAGGGGCTGGATGCTGTAATGTGTTACGCGCCATGTTAAATAAACGGTGCGTAACACGTTATAGCATCCAGCCCCTCAATTGAATTTGTAATTTTCTACTAGCACTTAGTAACAAAATACTACAAATTAGTAAAAAATGTTACTAATTAAAATTGGTAAACGAATCCGCAATAATTCTTATTTTGAGAGTATATTTTATGTAAATAGTGTATAAGTCAGCAAAGTATGACGTGTAAACGCAAGGGGCCTGGATCACTTAACGTGAAATCCCCCATATAGTAAGGGACTAAAGACACCCCCATGGGGAACAACTTCATGAGCTAATCAAATATCTTTATTAGTATGATTAGTAAATAACAATCTTTCACAGGTTGTAAATTTGAAAAATTTTAAAACACTATAAAAAATACCCATAGCTTCCAGTTTTCATAATAATATATCACTATCAGCATTTTCGAATGCCCCCTCCACATCTAGAAAAGCAGCTAAGACCTCTTTTGCGTTCGATAAAAGCATCTTCCACTTTTAACATTAAGTTAGCCAAGTTATCAGTAAACGATCTACCTTTTCTAAAGCCCTGTTGATCGTCTCGTATTAGATTATTAGTTTCCATCCACCTCTGAAGTCTATTTTTAATAAGAGTTTCAAATAGTTTACAAAAGCAGGAAGTTAAAGATAGAGGCGTAAAACCATTACGATCTTCCTTTTTTGCAAAATGAATAAAAGTTTGTTTATATGTTGAAGGATAATTGTTATTTACATACATTTCATTATAAATATCTTAAAGAATCATTTACAGCCCGAGGGTCCTGAGTTCAATTCCTCATGTCTTCAGATTTTTCGTTAATAATTAATAATAATTCATATGTTTCAGCATTCTATTTAGTGTTTACAATTAAATTAATTAATAAATAATATTGTTTAACGTTTAATATATGTAAAAATGTATAATAATAATAATAAATAACTTTTTTTTACTACCGGCCCGGTATCGAGCTGGTGGTTTACCGGCACGGGGGCGGATATTTCCCGGGTTATCATTGTTGATTGGACCGGCTCCAAGCCAGCAGAAATACCGGCACCGTGCCGGTGTCTAAATTTCACTGGCACGATACGTCGCCGGTGGTGTGCCGGCAATAAACCGGTACGAAAACACTGAAAACAAGAACCGGCCCGGTACCGGGCCGATGGTTTACGGGCAAGGTGCCGAACCGGTGGTTTACCGGCACCGGGGCGGATATTTCCCGGGTTATCATTGTTGACTGGACCGGCTCCGGGCCGGCGGTAATGCCGGTCTCACGCCGGCACCGGCAAGTCCGCCCTTGGTACCGGCCCGGTACCAAGCCGGTCGTTGATTTCTGCCAGGGAATTACTTTATATTTAATAATTCATCTTACTTACGCTTCCTATTATTAAATATATTTACTTACCACAAAGTTTGCTTTGTCATTAAAAAATGTTCAATATGCAAAGACACATTTGTAAAAATATTGAAATTTTTTTTAATTTTCATCTTTATAAGATCCGCTATTTTGAATTTTTAAAACCTGGCTTAAGATACGAAAACAACGACCTTAAAAAATCCCTGAGTAACTAGGTTTAGGTGAATTGAATCTTTTTTTAAAAAAGTTGTCAGTCATTTTGGATCCGCCATGTTGAATTTTGAAAAACTGACTTGAGATTCGTAATGAGCGACCCAAAAAACCCCCGACCAACGTGTATCAGGCAAAATAAGTCTTTTTTTAATTTATCCACCATATTGGATCCGCCATTTTGAATTTTAGAAAACTGACATCAGATTTGTAATCAGCGACCTCAAAATCCCCAGAGTAACGAATTTTAGGCAAATTGAATATATTTTAAAAATATAACTTGTCACTTTTCATTTCAGGGTTATTTTCACCCCTAGAAGCCACAAACGACTTGATCCAGCAAAACGGGCAAACACAGATATTTTTTTTGGTCCTAGTTTCCAAAAATGTTTGATTTTTGTGTGTGTGAAAAATCGTGTCGGACAGTGTAATAGAACAAACGTTAGATAGAATAATGCGCTTAGATTTAGCAGTTGAAGGTCATATTTCCAAGGCACGTATTCCAATATCAAAAAAAAAACTTTAGAAGGACTATAAATTGACAAGTTTGTCAGCTGTTTCCTTACTGTTAAGGTATAAACAAACACGACTGTGAGAAATAGGAGAAGCGAATCTAATATTTATCGGATTTATTATTCTTCCAATTTCCACTCTATAATCTTGAACAGAGACACGCTCTATTGCATCCAAGATAACCGCTTGTTCTTTAGTAGGGAAAGGAGTTTGTTGCACTATTTGCGCATAATTTACTTGAGGGGAACTGACACTTGAGGATAAGTTCATTTTGTTTGCTTTCTTGATTAAAAAACGAAAGAGAAATAAAACAAAAAAGAATATGCAGCTGTATCTGGACGCAGAAGCATCCATCATGTACACTTCTCACAAAGTTAGTTCAACGCTTTCCTTAGGCACTACGGAAAAACAAAACAATGAGAACAGTATATTATTTCAAAGTACTTAATAACTTAATTAGAAATTTAAAGTCTCATTCGCAAACACGTCAGCTCACTTCAAATGGTACTCTAAATTTTATAATAAATTAACAAAAAATTGTGTTATTATTATCCAGGAAGAAGGTAATTATCATGGATTTAGATTAACTTTTCATGTTCTTTCGATTTGAGTGGATTATCAGACTTAAGCTGTTCAAATAGGATGCCAGGTATTCTATCTAATATTATCAGAAAAATAATTTAATGCAAAAGAAAAAAAACATTTTTAATTGTCTTATCAAGGTAATTGTTGGTTGTGATTCAAGTTTCATTTGATATCATAAACAAAATTCTAGCACCTCTTATTTTTCTGTTAATCATAATCAAACATAGCCAAACACATACTTTTTCACTTATTAACATTAATTGTCTCAAAAAGTGCTGGAGCATTTTTCTTTTCAGATTCTTAATCAGCGTGAAAAAATCTATCGAAAGTGACCTTAATTATTGAAGGGGCAAAATCAGTGTTGGACAATGATATCAGTTGAGTTTTTATTTACGTCACTTCTAGAATATAAAAAATGCAAATCAAATTAAAAATTTATCAGATTGTCTCGAAAACCGTTACTTATAAAATATCAGAAAATAATATAATTTTTTAAAATTTTTAGCTATTAAAAATACGAAGTAACAAAATATAAGGTAAAATATTTTTAAAAAATGCCAATAATTTCATTAGTTTCAGAAAAATAAAACAAACAAATAAAAACCAGTAACTTTTTTGATTAGGGACAATTTAAAAGAAAAATAATTGCAATTAAAAAAAATATTCTAAAATTATCTCTTATTTTCTAATCTATATAGCTGTCAAATGTCACAAAATGCATTTATCATCAAATCTCTTTGGTAAAAGCTAGTTTCATTATCACTGATTCCAATGTACTATGTCATATTTTGATATTTAAAAATCGACTTTTGTCCAAAAATTGGCGTGCCTGGACGACTGTGCTCAGGTACAACTGGGCAGTAGTAACACCTTTTGCCTCTCCGTTTTTTGTTTTTCACTTGTTTATGCTCTTGGTCTAAGCAGGGGAACATCCGTGTAAGACCAAGGCAATGATTTCTAATTATGAGAAAGTGAACCAACCCTGTGAGGAAGAGGTACATCTCGACCTTTACAGAGTTAATGTACCAGTCAATTCTTCGACCCGAGGTACATCTCGTGCACGCATATGGGTGATTTTCAAATAACTGTGATTTTTTTAAATAAGAGATTTTACTGCTAAAATAGTGAACCAAATTTGACATTCATTACATATTCCAGTACATTTTTGTTATTGAAGTATATGTTTAAATGGAAAATACAAAATTTTTAAATATTTCTAAAGTTACGATGGAAATCGCAAAGAAAATGCAAAAGTTACATGCCACGGACCTGACATTTTTCCACGTCCTGACATGTGTGTCATAGTTAAAACACGTAAAGAAATAAAAAATCGAATAAATATTTTCTTTTTAATGTTCGCACTTCAAAATAATACCAGTATAAGTCAATTAAACATAAAATTGAGTAATAAAATCACGATGACGTTAACATGTGTTGGTAGAAAGTAATTAACAATTTAAAACATGAAAAAAGTGCTCGTGTACGTAGAAAATCATTGTAATAAAAATATTTTTATATGTAAAACATCTGGTTAGATTTGGCCTACAAAGTACTTAAAAGATAGTTTTAATATTTGCTTACGTGAAAATTTCAGAACAAAATTTTAAAAAAACGTATGCCACGGACCTGACAATTTAACCACATTTTCTTAATTTTAACTATGATAATGTTAATGTTAACAAACTGAATATTAAGTATCTTTAAGAAGAGACTTCTATTAAGTGATTTATGAAGTGAGTGGCAAAAAATAATAATTTTATTAGTCATTTATCTATAGGGACATGCAAATATGGCAGTTATTTGAAAATCACCCATATCTGATCTCTCATTCTTTCACGCAATATCTTTAGTCCAGTCGCCCTGTGAAAAAAGTTGTCATTTTTAGCTAAAATTGATACCTGAAGTCTGATTGTGGATTCTTATAGTGTGGGGTGGTAGTATGAAGATGTATATGTTTCCTACTCGAGATTTTTTAAGCTGTGCGTTATAAACAAGTTTGAAGGTACCCAAAAACAGTTTTTGATGACCCTTCTCAAATTATAGGGGAAAAAGTTGTTAATAAAAGTTATAGAGCTCGGAAATACCTTTAAAATGATGGGTAATATGTTGAAATTAGTCCATTTGTTTACTTGCAAATGAATTTAAACCACTAAAAATAGCACTTTCTTATTTGTTTAATAACTTAAACAAAAGTTAACAAAATCTTTCGATATTCTCCAAAAATGTACCTCTTAAGACTCTCAAGATGTGTGCCAAATCTGAACACGATTCGATAAATAGTTTATGAGAAATTCCATTTGTTAACTAAAAACATGATTTTTTAATATGGAATTTCTACATTTTTGGCAGGATGAAAATTAGTTTTTTTTAATGGGTTCTCTTCATGAAATGGCAATCTATCAATCACAATTTGTAGCCAATTGAATTTTTACGAGAAAACTGTTTTTTGGGGGGAAGAAATTTTTGGCTTATAAACAAATGAACACTACATCAACAATTTTTACTTTAACAATTTGGCATAAGCGCCATTTGATTACTTATTCTTTCCTGCAAATTTTTCAAACAAATTTTTGATCTAGGTTAAAAAGAGGGGGGGAGATAATTATTTTTTTCAAAAAATTCTTGAGCCTTTAATTATTAATATTTTTTATTTTTTTTTATTACATTTTTTTAGTTGATTAGTCATACTTATTATAAAAAATCTATCTAAACATCTATGCACTTCTTGTTCTTAAAAAAATCGTAAAAAGTATGCAACGTTTGAATACAACGTTTAGGCAGCCTAGCTGCACTAGGCTGCATAGTGGGAGACATCATCAGTCGCTCGCGCTAAAATTGAATTCAAACATTCAAATTCGTAAAAGTTGTCATAAAATTCAAACAAATTGATTAATTTTGATCATTTTTTTAACTGGGCTAAAATTTTCTAAGAAATCCGAATTTTCTATTTGTTTTTTGAAAAATTCATAAATAATGTCAAAAAATTATTAATTAAAAAAAATTTTTTTTTGGTTTTTTTTAAAAAATTCATTTATTTCAAATTTTTTATTTTTAACTGCTCGAATAATAAAAGAAACACAAATTTATTATTTTTACATTAAAGGAATTAAGGTTTTCGGAAAAATGCTATTCGCAGAACTTTTTTCTTATTCAAAATTGAGGTATTTTCGAAATATATGTCAAATTATTATACTTTTTTAAATTTTAAATTCTTCTTTTTATTTAAACCTTCTAAACATACACATTGACATGTAAAAACTTTTGATCAATTAATTTTTAAAACTTGACAGCAAAAAATTTGTATAAACATTTCAATTTTAGGGCCTAAAAAAGTTACAAGACCCCTTAAAAGAGGGAAAAATATAGACAAGAGAAAAAGAATACGAAATCCAGTACACCATTCGTTTGAAAATAAGAGAGTAGTGCGTTACAACAGAAAAAAAGATCCGTGAGTGTTGAGTTGAAAATGAGATACATAAATATATGGTTTTAAATGGTTTTTTTTAAGTAATTTTTATATTTTTTCTTTAATCCTGAGTTTATCCATATAAGGGTAGTTTCTCGATTCAACAAAAATTTGAGGGTGGTATTTTAATTCAAGTCGCTACTTTTTATTTGCAATGACAAAAATACAAAAACATATGCATCAGTTTAAAAATTAAATTGTTTTTCATTTCTTCTTACTAAATTCTGGGTTTTTCCTTTAAGATTAGTTTTTTATATATGGGTCATTCTCACAATCGGGTCAAATGACCCGTACATTAGATTTTTTAAAATAAATAATAATAGAGCCAAAATAAGTGAAACCGGTCACTTAAAGAATTTTTGTCTCCAATTTTCAAGTTATCTATGATTTTTGGTAGATATATGAGTACACTTTTTCCCCCTAAATTTTTTTTCAAAAAAAAAATTTATTTTTGAAATAATCAGGTGTTGAATATTTTAAGAATTAAATAAAGCGATTGCTAAAAAATGAAAATTTATAATTGTTATTAACAATTCTTTTAAACAATTGCAAATTGAAGAATGTTCTCAATGTTTTTCAAAGATTAAATTACGATGTATTGATGCGTAAAACTCCAAGCATTAAAATAAAAAAAAGAAAAATCAGTAACCTCCAATATTATAGAAATTATGTAGATTTTTCTGACAAAATGCAGGCGAAAATCGACTTTTAATCATAAAAATCTGCTTGAAAGCGTGAAGTTTCTAACAAAACAAAAGACGATCTTATTTATTCGTTTGCAGTTTTATCTTTTTCCTAGTGATGCACTTCGTGCGAGTCTCGTCTCGAAAAACCGAGAATCTCGCGAGAAAAACAATGAAAACAATTGAATGTGATATTTTGATCTCTTTTCATTTATGAAAGGACAGAGTCTCGTCGTGCATCACTACTTTTTCCAGTAACTCGAGTCGAATTTTTCCTGCATTTTTTCAAAAAAATCTACACAATATCTATAATACTGGAGGTTACTGATTTTTCTTTTTTTTATTTTAATGCTTGGAGTTTTACGCATCAATACATCGTAATTTAATTTTTGAAAAACATTGAGAACATTCTTCAATTTGCAATTGTTTAAAAGAATTGTTAATAACAATTATAAATTTTCATTTGTTAGCAATCGCTTTATTTAATCCTTAAAGTATAGACTTTGAGCTTTAATTTAAAAAAAAATTCACTTAATTATCTTTTTTTGTTTTAAAGTAATAATAAAATGAAAATAAAATGACCCAAAACTTCAACACCTGATTACTTCAAAAATAAATTTTTTTTTTTGAAAAAAAATTTAGGGGGAAAAAGTGTACTCATATATCTACCAAAAATCATAGATAACTTGAAAATTGGAGACAAAAATTTTTCAAGTGGCCGGTTTCACTTATTTTGGCTCAATAATTTTTCAAAACTTTTACCTCCTTATAATAGCATTCATCATGATTTAATCGGATCCTATGAAAAATAAATAAAATTTTTTTAATATTTAGAGATTCACGTGTTTATATAGTATAAAAACTCCCCTCCGTTACTGTTCATAATGTAAGTTTCATTTATAAAAGAGGTATTATATTAATTCTGCAATATTAAAAAATCTTTCGCCAGGTAACATCTACTTATTATTCTATTTGTAATTGATTCATTAATAATAAAGTGAAATATTTGTGAGGTATTTTTTCATAGAATTAAATTAGTTTTGTGCAGAAATAAAATTCCCCTCCGTTACCACACACAAATATAATTATAAAATATAGAAAAAAACGATAATATAAAAATAAATAAATCAAAACTCTTTGTAGTGTCAGTAAAGTTATGGTCATTGCATAAACTGATGAAAGTAAAAGAAAATAATCAGTTTTAAAATGATTTTTAGTGAGGCGGTGTTCATCGACACAATAAAAACTCCCCTCCGTTACCCCAATAAATTTTGTTTTTTGAAAGTAAATAATAATAATTATTAATAATTTTATTCACATTGTTTTATTTAAAAACAAAGAAAACCAAAGATGTTATGAATTTATTTATAAAATTTATTTTTTTACAACAGAATGAACATATTTAGAAACTATCTCATAAAACAAAACTCCCCTCCGTTACCGATGGTATATTTCCATTATACAGTACCTAAATTACAGACTTTATTAATCATGGGATTCGTTTGAAACTCGTTACTCGGGGGTTTTCGAGGTCGCTGATTACAAATCCGATATCAGTTTTTCAAAATTCAAAATGGCGGATCCAATATGGCGGGCACTTTTTTGAAACATTCATCGGATTTGCTTGAAACTCGTTACTCGGGGGTTTTCGGGGTCGATAATTACGAATTTCAAGTCAGTTTTTGAAAATTAAAAATGGCGGATCTAATATGGCGGACACATTTTTGAAAAAATCATCGGATTTGCTTGAAACTCGTTATTCGGTGGTTTTTGGGGTCGCTGATTACGAATCCGATATCAGTTTTTAAAAATACAAAATGGCAGATTAAATATGGCGGACACTTTTATGAAAAATTAATTGAATTTGCTTGAAACTGACTCAGGGGTTTACGGGGTCGCTAATTACGAGTCCCATATCAGTTATCCAAAATCCATAATGGCGGATCCAGTATGGTGGACACTGTTTTGAAACATTCATCGGATTCGGTTGAAACTCGTTTCTAGGGGATTTTTGGAGTCGATAATTACGAATTTCAAGTCAGTTTTTGAAAATTAAAAATTAATTATTATTTGGATTCGCTTTAAATCTATTGCTCTGGGCTTTTCGCAATCGCTTAATCTGATCTGAAGCCCTTTTAACTCCATAACTTTAGAATTCTGGCATATCCTCATAAATGTGTTTGCCATATTGGAATATTCAAAAACTGACTTGAAAGTCGTAATTGTCGACCCCAAAAATCCCCGAGAAACGAGTTTTAACCGAATCCGATGAATGTTTCAAAAAACATACATATGGTGTCCACCATATTGGATCCGTCATTTTGGATTTTTGAAAACTGATATCGGATTCGTAATAAGCGACCCCGAAAACCCCCGAGTAACGAGTTTCAAGCAAATCCGATGAATTTTTCAAAAAAGTTCCCGACATATTGAATCCACCATTTTGGATTTGTAAAAACTGATATCGGATTCGTAATCAGCGACCACGAAAACCTCCGGGTAACAAATTTCATGTAATTTCCATCAATTTTTAAAATATTTTAGTTGCGATAAATTTTCAACAAAAATTCTGAATAAAAATCATTAATTTATAATAATAATATTAATAAAGATTGTAACCACGTATTTTATAGGTTTATATTAAGATCCCCCTTTTGTCACAGGATTAATAATAAAAGTGATTTTTCAACTTTTTATTTTATAAAATTTCAATGTTGAATTTGTTCCTTTCTAGAGATTGACCCATATAAGAAGAGCAGGTGTTGAAGTAATTGTGACACTGTTTTTGAAAAAAATGTGCGTAAATATATTTTTTTGAAATACAATGTTATTTAATTTTTTCATTTTAAACTTTGAATTTGTACATTTAAACGTAATTTTTTCAATTTAAAAAAACAGAAGGTGATGGAGACAATTTTTCGATTTCGTGGAAAACTCTATTATTTCAAGAATTCGTTGTAAACAATATAATTTCAAAAGTTTTTTATAAAACATACGGAAATGATACAGTTTATGACGAATTACTGAAATTGTACAGTTTTCCACAAAGACGACGAATTCTGATTCCATATTAATTTTTAGCGGGTAATAATATGTGACGCGCTCCGAAGAAAGGTACCTAAGAAGCAAACGAATTATAGGTTAGGGTCGCGTTAGATTTCTCTTGATTAAAAGTTTATTTTTAATTATTTGAATTTGAAACCAATTTTTATTGAATATTTTGAATATAACGAAGACTTGAAGATCAATAATTTTTAATTAGTATTTGATTCTCTTTCTGTAATTTTACTTGAAAAATTAAAAACATAACCTCAAATTTTTTGCTTCTTAGGTACCTTTCTTCGGAGCGTGACACATATGTACTATAATGGTAGTGTCACTGGTTAAATAAACAGACCACTTTTATTTTTTGTATGTATGTGTAAGGTATCATTTTTTCATAATTTTACTGCTTTTTAGAAAGAAATAGAGATAACTTTTATTCTTTTTCTTTTTTACGTTTTACGATTTCTACACTATAATAAATAAAGAGTGCCCAATTAATTATGGATAGTAGTGTAGTGGGGATAAATAACCAAAAGCAGAAGGTTAAAATGACATAAAAATTAAAAAGTAAATAATTTCTATTTATTAAATGTATACCATATTATTGGAAAAGTTTTGTACTCCTTTGAAATAAAACATCTAGGAAGCAAAATCATAAAACTTGGTTTCTTGAAGGCTTTTTTTTGTCTATCAAGGTTCTAACCTTGACAGATATCAAAAACTATCGTCAAATTTAAATAAATTCAAATCTATGCTTTTTTATATAGATGTTCCAGTTGCTACGGTTCATGTAGCCACAGGTTACTCAATGAGTAATTTAAAAGAAGGAGATGACTTGAAATTGATTTGTGAAATTCACAGTAATCCACCACCAACAAGCATTACATGGTTCAAGGGTGTAAGTTAAATAGAATTACTCTTTTTAAAATGTTTATTTTAATGCAATTCAGCTGTACTTGCTAAAGCTATGTAATTAAAAAATGCCAGACATAAAAGTAGTGATGCACGACGAGACTCTGTCCTTTCATAAAAGAAAAGAGATGAAAATATCACATTCAATTGTTATAATTGTTTTTCTTGGTTTTTCGAGACGAGACTCGCTCGAAATGCATCACTACATAAAAGAGTTTCCTTTTAAACTAACATAAATTATTTATATTTTATGAAGAAAAAATGCTTAGGAAAAAATTTGAATCACATAACATTTGTCAGAGTTTAACACATAAAAAATCTGGTTAATATATCTACTACTATTTTTAATTATTAATTACAAACCTACACTTTTAGGTGATACCAGTAACAAATAAACTGTAGTAAACATCTCGAAACTTTGTTATGTTACTGCACAAGTTTCGAGAAAATGAAAAGTAGAATAAATTTCTTTTCGGAGGGTTTATTAAAAACACATTAAAGTGTAGAACAACAATTTTTATAAAAAATTTTATAACAAAATGGTGGCAACATATTTTGTAGTAAACATCAACTATTTTTTTTCATTACTAAAACGGACGGAAAAGTTTCTTGAACAATCTAAATCTTAGAACAGAAAACAGAAATTTTATGATCTACATAATATAAACTTGACAAGCGCATAAGTGTTTTTTTTAATATCTGTTTTTGAAAGAATGGTGCTCTTTTTTGTTTGAAAATAATCAACTTTTGCCAAAAACTGAAAAGTTAATTGTTTATAAAAAGTAAAGTTTACATCCAATCAAAAAACCCCTATGTGCTTCCAAAGTTTATAGTGTATAAGTGTATAGACTCGGTTGACATTTTATTTATTTAAACATATTATATATTTATTATTTCACATTATTATTATAATATTTAAATTTTTATTATTTATTTATTAGCATCTTTGTTGTTAATATATACATATAAGTAGTAAATGCACTTTAATATGAATTTTCTACAAAATGCGTATATGACCATGAAAAATTTTTTAAATCTCCCATTTTCCCGCTACCATCCCTTTTGCACCTGCTCTCATTGGTTGAAATTTCAGTTAAAAAAAAAGTCGAGTATCCACCCTTAACCCCCTACAAACTCCTTAACACCCTCACGGTGAGCACTGAAATTCGAATTTTCTCGAAAAGTCGATTGCATTGTGAAATCCCTGGGAGCGGGTGTAAGGGGGTGGTAGCGGGAAAGTGGGCGATGAAAAAAAATTATTATGGTCATATTCGGTTTCAGCGATCCCAAAAACATGGAGATAAGGAGATGTGTCCTCTGGGTTTATTATTATTTTTATTTTTTTATTTTTTTGTGTGCCTGCACGGAGAGACTTTTAGTTACAAAAATTACTTTATTGTATTTCGATATTTCTAATAAAACGTAAGAATTTAGGGATAATCGAGGTACGATGATGATAGTTCTTTTTATAATAATAAGTAGTGTTATTTTATTATCTACTATTGTAATTTTTAGGGAACAGAAGTTAGTATAAAAGTTTAGAAAGAATATCATTTGATGTTAAGACAATTGCAAATACGAGAATATGGAACATATTTATAATATATATTCTGATATTTTTATTTGTAAACCCACTATTTTGAAAACTATTAAATGTAAAAAAATTTTAGATACTGTATTATTTTTAATATTAACACGCTCTGAAATGGTAAGCAGTTTGAATTTTTACAAAATTTTATTAAAATATTTTCACGAAGGTTTCCGAACAGTTCCGTCCACAACCGAAGATAGTTAATGTTAGGCGAACACTCAGCAAACAACCGAGCGTCATCATCGTCTTGAAAGTATTTTGTTAAAAACGTTTCAAAAGTTATTAGTGATTAAACAATTGAATTGTGTAATAATATTATGATAAATCATATATTAATTTATATACATATGTATTATATAAGTATACACGTGCCTAGTAACGCATTTTGTATATATATGCTATATATGTAGGTCACCTAATCTTCACTTTTAGTATAAAGCTTTAGAAAAGATTCAAAAAACTTTAAGACTTATTACCAAAAGTGACGTTGACTATGTCTTTTCATAATCTCTGTTAGAATTCTTCTAACTATACCTCGATTATCCCTAAATTCTTACGTTTTATTAGAAATATCAAAATACGATAAAATAATTTTTCTAACTAAAAGTCTCTCCGTGTGCGTAATTAATTAATCTTGAAATTTACATTTTTACGGCTTATTCCACCAAACTCAATTAAAAGTTATTCAATGATTAAAAATAAGTTAAACGGCTTGTGATTGGTTAATTGAGGATTTAATCATTGATTAAGTTTAATCGTCATTAGTGGAACTGGCCCTTAAAAAGTATATTTGGTCATGTGAGTATAATTAATTAATTAATTTATTTTTCTGTATTTTCCGGCAAAACATTTAAAAAATTAAAAATTCCCTTTTCTTGATGAATAATGAAAGCATTACTCCACCAGTAGACTAAGTTAAGAAATAGAATTAATTTTGAAATCTTTAAGTAAAATTTTTCGACGCCTCCCGTTCATATAATGCTTATTGAAAAACAAATGCAAGATGATTCTTATTCACTTTTTGGTGCAAGACAATGCTTATTTGATTTTCCGTGCAATAAAATGCTTATTCAAAATTCTATGCGAAAATGTACATTCTGAAACTAGCTTATTCTATGAATTTTATAAAATTTTCAATTCTGTATAATTTATAATTGCAATTGCTTAAAAAATATTTCTTAATACGTGTGATAGGATCTGTGTTTGAAGTTTCTTATAACAATAGACACGTACTAACATTCTCAGATATTTAATTGCAATTTAATATTAATAGGAAGATTTAGGGTTACATTTTTTGTTCTGTCAGTGGCAATTGTTTTGCACACAATTTTGAATAAGCATTTTATTGCACGGTAAATCGAATAAGCATTATCTTGCACCAAAAAGTGAATAAGAATCATCTTACATTTGTTTTTCAATAAGCATTATATGAATAGGAGGCGTCGTTTTCATTAAATAATTTATTTATTTTATGTTAGTTCTTCAATAATTAAGATATTTGAAAAGAATTATTGTGAAAAATAGAAACATTTAAAGGTTTTATATTATATATATTTCATATTTTAAAATGTCTCGAGCAATTAATACTTTGAGTGAAGCAACTTTTATTATGTATCAGAGCAATTATTACTACTTCCTAAAGACTTAGTTTTCACTAGAAAAAGCAATCGCTACACGGAGAGAAATGTGTTACGAATAATGCATGTTGATTCGCTTTTTACATAGACGTCTGTACCTAATTTTGCAAAGGCCGGTGCTAACATTGCACAGCTTGTTGCCCACTTGTGCTACAGTTGCTCAAATCCATGAAAAATCAGCATGGATTTCTTGCAATTTAAGCATGGTGGTGTGTATGCGCTTTTAGTACGGCCTGCTCGTGCGCTAAGAGCAACAGATTTTTCTCCGTGTATGAAACCAAATTTTAGTCACACACATATATCCCTTTCCTATATAGAACGTAATATTACAGTAATATTATAGTCATATTAAATGTCTATCCGATGGGTAATTTTACCCATCAGTATTACAGTAACATGACAGTAATATTATGCGGTAATATTTACGGTAACATTACTTTAATATTACGTACGCTTATGGAAAAATTGCAAAACAGTTTTGTTTATAACGATAAAATAAGAAAAAAATTCTTGTTTATTCATTAATATACATTTTAAAGTTATTTTTATTTTATTATTTATATTTGGGTAGCTCCATGCCTAAAAAATCAAAGTTGTACCCTAGTTCTTCGATTTTGTTGCAACATTGAAATTTTGAAGTGGAATACATGCCAGTAAAGAGCCTCAATTCGATTTTTAAAAAAATTTGAAAAATTTTGGATTTACGAGGTTTTTAAATTTTTTTTGAAATTTTGAAAATGGTATATCTCTAAGAAAAATGAATGAAATTTAATGAAATTTTTAGGGAATGCTTACTGTTTACAGACAATTTAGGAAAATATTTTAGAACAAAAAAATTTTTTTAAACAAATTATTAAAAAAATGATTTTTAAACAAACAATTTTTTAAAAAGTGCCATTTTCATTTTTTTGAATAATAATGATTCAATTCCCACTTATTTCACGAGTATTTTCCAAAAAAAATTGATGGAGGGTCTGAAGCTTTAAGAGATATTGAATTTTTCGTCCTTGCGCGCAACCGTAAAAAACGTATTTTCCGGCTATACTCTAAATACAAACTAACGTTCAAAGTCACCTCTAAGTCGTAAATTTTAACCAAATTCGTTTTTCCTTTTTGAAGAATGTCAGGCTATAAATTCGAAAGAATACTGTGTAATTTTTAAATTTATATTTGTTTAAACAAATTATTATTATTATTGTCAATTACTAACTTTTTACATATTGTACCTAGAAAGATGTACGTTTTCTAATTTTGCAATTTACCTGACCTAACATAAATACCAATGAAAATTTAAAACATCATTATTATTGTTTAATAAAGATTTAAACAAATTATTATTGTTAATTACTAACAATTTACAGAATAGTATACCTAAAAGATGCAGTTTTTTCTAAACATGCAAATTTACCAAACTTTTTTGAAATGCAAATTTACATTAAAAATAAATTTATATTTTTAACAAAAATAAGAATAATAATTTATTTAAAAATTAATTAATTTTTAATTCTTCTTTCAAAAAAATTAAATTTTTGTAATTACTAAAACAATTTTTTTTCAAAAAAAACCGTAGGTAAAGAATTGTTTGAATAATTGTTAACAAAAATTATATTTAATATTAATTGTGTTACTTTCTTTTCTAAAAGTTTATTTCACTTAATTTTGTAAACTCAATAAAGTGTTCTTGTTTTTAATGTCTCCAAAATATTTAAATTTCAATAGCTTTCAATATTGGTAATTTGTTTTTTATTTAATATTTATAACCATGATGAACAAATAATTATAAAGTCGTTTTTACAATTTTCATTTGCATGTGTTCTGTGACAATTTCTCAATCGAAGAACTAGAAAACAACTTTAATTTTTTTGGCATGGAGCTACCCAGATTAAAATTAAAAGAACAATTATAATTTAAACAATTTTTAAATAAATTACTATTCTTGTTTTTGTTTAAAATATAATTTTATTTTTAATGTAAATCTGTATATCAAAAAAGTTTGTAAATTTGCATATTTAGAAAAAACTGCATCTTTTAAGTATACTATTCTGTAAATAGCACAGCCACACAAAAAAAATAAAGTGTCTTGATCTGGGGTCGAGACATATGTATTCCGATGTATTTCGATGCGCTGAATCCGAATCCGCCATCAGAATTTGGCTAATGGGTCCTGGTTTCGCCCTCACCTCAAAAAATACCTTAAAATCGTTAAAATGGTCACTTTTGATTTATCAAAATTGAATGTAACCACATGTTGACAATTTTCTATGATTCCTTAATTTAAATAAACTATTCTATAAGCTTTTCAATTGAAAGTTCATATAAAACATTAAATATATCGAAACTAACCTCAAAAACACATCTAAGATTCCAAACAAACAAATTATACCATACACAGCGCAATAAAAAAGGTAAGCTCATGAAAGTTACAACTTAGGTGTTTCTATGACTGCTGATTACGAATCCAGTGTTACTTTATCAAAATCCAAAATGGCGGATCCAATATGGCAAACAATATAATTAAAATTTGTTTGGATTGTCTTGAAAATCGTTACTCGAAGTTTTTCGGGGTCGCTGATGACGAATCCCATATCGGTTTCTAAAAATTCAAAATGGCGGATCCAATATGGCGGTTTTTATTATCAATTTTTATAATCTTAAAGTCTTACGAAATGTTAGACAAATCAATTTATATACGATTTGTTATCAAAGGTCCAGAAAAACCGCGAGTAATAAATTTAAAAAAATTGTTAAAATAATAAAGACCGACATATTGGATCCACCATTTTGAATTTTTAGAAACCGACATGGGATTCGTTATGAGCGACCCCGAAAACCTCCAAGTAACGATTTTCAAGCCAATCCAAACGAATTTTAATTATATTGTTCGCCATATTGGATCCGCCATTTTGGATTTTGATAAACTAACACCTGATTTGTAATCAGCAATCATAAAAACACCTAAGTTGTAACTTTCATGAGCTTACCTTTTTTATTGCGCTGTGTATGGTAAAATTTATTTTTTTGGAATCTTAGATGTGTTTTTGAGGTTAGGTTCGATATATTTAATGTTTTATATGAATTTTCAATTGAAAAGCTTATAGAATAGTTTATTTAAATCAAGGAATCTGAGAAAATTATCAATATGCGGTTAGATTCAATTTTTATAAATCAAAAGAGACCATTTTAACGATTTTAAGGTGTTTTTTGAGGTTAGGGCGAAACCAGGACCCATTAACCAAAGAGATAACAGGTTTTTGTTTTGTCTGTTAATTAAATTTATTACTGTCTTCTTTAGAAAAAGTATTTTGTTAAATTCTTTTCATTATATACAGATAAGAGGTATCCTTTGATGTTCCATCACATAATTGTATGAGTCACATAATTATATTCATTCAATTACATATGGTCGTAAAGGGTGAAGTTTGTACTCAAGATTTAACGATTCGTCTTAACAATTTTTCAATTCAACTAAAAGATTTAAAAAAGTCAGTTCTAGATTTAAGTGGTATTAGACTTATAACAAAACAATTAAGAAGTGTTAAATTAAGTGAAAATGGACTTAACAAATCTGAATAAAGCTGTTGTGTGTAAAAATTGTTTTCTTCACACGAAAAAGTTGAAAGAGATAGAAGTTAAACAGACTTATGCAGTTTCTAATTTACGAACAGTTAAAACAAAATACGGATCAAGAATTGTTGCTGAGATCGAAAAGAAGTTTACCGTATTCTTACCAAAAAGAATCTGAAGTAATTGAAAAAAATGAAGAGCTATCAATACACTTAAAGCAACAGACATCAGAAAACAAGTTATTATTCAGAAAATATTTGGGTGGACAGTTTAATCATATTGAATTTATGGAAATGTGAGATAAAAAACAAAATGAACTACGTACCGAAAAATTAATTAATGCTTGCTACAACATTTAACTTAAATTCTTCTTTTACTAAGCAGGTTGTCATAGGAGCTAAATTTTCAATCATTGGAGAACTTATTGGTGTTTAAAAATTTATATTAAATCATCCAAGAAGCAATTTTTCTTTTGATTATGAAGATTGGACTATTTTTTAAAATAATTTTGGAATTATTGAAAAATATTTTGCTGAAGGGAAGATGCGACCTGCTATAAAATGTGGAAATTTTCAACTGCGTTTTAGAATTTCTTAAGAAGATTATTCCGTGAGGCTAGAAGATAGAAATAACAGGGATTCGTATTACCCATTTACATTTACAAAATCATCATTTGGAATTTTGAAAAAGGTAGTTCCCTGCATAGATCAACGATTTCAAGACTAATTACACAGGTCTACAAGGTTTTTTTGAGATATCGAAGTGGTTTCCCATGTATTTTTGTGAGCTGAATACGACCCCGGTCTCTAAAATTGCGTATCACGTCAGGATTTTGAGAAAAGTGGGGTTAAACACCCAAAAAAGCGTGTTTTTGGCGGTTTTCAGTATTTTTTCACATAAACCTGATGTACTTTTGAGGGATTTAAGTATTTTTTCTCTTTAACCTGATGTGCTGGGAACTTTATTATAGTCTTAAATTAAAGCTTGAATCTCTAAATGCTAGGTCATTTTGAAGTCCATAATCGTGTTCAGCGTACAAAAATACACTCAAAACCACTCCAATAGCCAATAGCTCAAATGTACATTTCTTGGGGCCTTTTCCACCACTTTCCTTAAAATCTTTTATATTTTTTTTATCTTACGCATTTGGGTCTTAAAGTGTACGAATAAAGCTTTAATTTGAGACTAAATAGAAGTCTTTAGCACATAAGGTCCATGAGAAAAAAAACTGAAAACAGTCAAAAACACGTTTTTTGGGTGTTAACCCCCACTTTTTTCAAAATCCTGACGTGATACTCAACTTTGGAGACCGGAATTGAATTCAGCGTAGAAAAATACATGGGAAATCACTCCGATATCTAAAAAAAGTCGTATTTTGTAGACCTCTGTTATCAATGCTGCTTTAATCTATTTATGATTTTGTTGCAAAAAATATGTCTGTAATTCCGTGGTGTAAAAAAATTTTAAGTTTGGAAGGTATTAAATGTTTTTTAAAGAAAAATTATAAACGTTAAACAAACTATTATAAACAAAACGAAAATGCAAGTTTACACAGTTACATGAATTTAACAATTTGTTCATTGATATCATTGTTTTTACACTGAATGCTTCTCTCAAAAACTGTAAAATAAATTTTGAAATTCATCGTATTGGAAATGGCTTTTTTAAAACTTTCATGTATTTTAATGTCTGTATTTTTCATATAATTTGAATGTACTTAAATAAAAAAAACTGTATTTTTCATGTAATTTGAATGTATTACAATGAAAAAAGGGATAAAATTTAAAAATGCTTGTAATTTTTTGAAAAAAGTATATTTTAATGACAATCTCTCTTATTATATTAAGTTAGAGAATGACCGATCGACCGTCTCACACCGAGCATATATGGGTGATTCTTCTGAAAAGCACTTGTTTTTTCCAAAAACTAAAAAACAATAATTTTTACATTTTCTGAATTTTTTGTCATGGGTAGGTTTTAAGATCTCATATATGTTTTTTTAAAATGTTGTGAATCTGTTTAGTTCCTATAATTTCACCGCCAGGTGGCGAAAGTGACTTTTCTCGCTCTTGAGATGATCCTGGAACTCTATATAAGAGCTGAGAAACTGTAGTTCACAAAACGTGTTGCAAACTATCAAATTTTTTACTTCATGATGACTTGTAACATTAATACATTTCAAGTCGTACAATGAATGCAAACTCCTATATGAATTCCTATAAAAAATCCTGTGCCAATTTCATATGTGGTTTTCTATAGAAATCTACATAGATTTCTACAATCATTCTAGGATTTTTTGTGTACTTTTAGGTAAGGTTACTTACAGGATCCTATGTACGATCTTACATTTGAATTTTTAATAGGGTAAATAAGATTTTATGTAGGAATTTTGGTAATATTCTATGTAGGTAAATTTTTAATAATTAAGTAAGATTTAATGTAGGAATTTTTCTACGATTCTATATAGGCAAATTTTTAATAATTATTAAGTAAGATTTTAACTAAGAATTTTTGTAAGATTTTATATTGGTAAGTATGGTGGAAATTGACATAGGAAATTGACACCAAAATTATCTCAGAAAAGATGTAGGAAATCATATTGGAATCAACATAGATTTTTTTCCAGTAACACGAATGCGCATTCCTATATCAATTCGCATAAAAAAACCTGTGCCAATTTCATATGTGCTTTTTTATAGAATTCTACGTAGATTCCAACAAAAAATCTAGGATTTTATATATGTTTATAATTAGGAATCCATGTAGGATCCTATGTAAGATCCTACATAGGAATTTTCAATAGGGGAAAGTCTTGTCCCCTACCGGTCATAGGGTTGAACTCGTGGTGTCAGTAGTTATAGTCTGCATCGCTTGAGGCTAAGGGCGCTATGAAAAGACCGAAGCTCCCACAACGTTCTTAGTTGAATTTCATCTAAGCTCACCGTGACTTTGTTTCTACTCAGTTTTCGAAGAATTCGCAAAACTTAGAAAATTCAACGAACGATTACTCTGAGACAAATGAAGATTTTTTTAATTTGCAAAATGGATATTAAAGAGGAAGAGTGGTACTTTTAATAGCAAGATTGACCTTTAAGAGAAAAAAATTATCTTTTGGTGTTCCATGACATCAAATATAACTAAAAACAGGTTTTTTTTACACTTTTAGGTTAAAATATCTCGAAAACCTGACGTGATGGGCCCTTTTTAAGGTCGGATTCAGCACGCCGAAATCCTTCGGAAAAGTATTGTCTGATCCTTGGAAAGTAAATGTTGTCGGCCTGTGTAATTAATAATTTTCATTATTTATTTGAAACCTTTCAGAATCATACTTATCAAGATTTTTCCCATTATAAGTATGTACAGAAAAAATTGAAAAAGTAGACGGGGTTTAGCGAAAATAGTAAAATTGACTCGCCTCCACCCTCTAAAATTTTTAGAAAAAGTCAAAACAATATTTTTATAGCACTTTACTACAGAATAATAAATTCCCCGTGTTGTAAATTTTTTCAAGTAATTGAAATTTTTACTTAAGACATTACACGAAAAATGACTCTTATGTGTGAGTATACACACAGCAAAATTTTATATCTCACTCTTGTCTTAAAATGAGTTAACAAACGGTTAAGCGGTTTAGAAAATTTCATTCACCTAATAAAATTATCTAAAAGAAAAATGAAAAGAAATGAGAGACTAACATTACTACATGCAATAATTGCACAAAAATTAGTAGGAAGAGCAGCAAATACAATTAGAGCAGATGCGGTTAAAAGGTTTGCCGATTTTTTTGAGAGATTACGAATTTTATTTGGAGAAAAAGATATTTTAGAATCACTTTAAAGGGCTCACGATTCATGTATAATGGGCAAAAATGAAGGTTTAGAGTCATTCACCTCAAGACTTATGCAGTGTCAGGATAAAATCAGGCAGTTTATGGATAGTATGAATATAACACCTCAAGAAACTTTCGTAAGACAGGGAGTAGAAACAAATGCAAGAGTCAGCACATTCTTAAGAAATATACGTGAAGAATTTAAATTAGAATCTGTCCTCAGAAACCGAAAACGCTGAATGAATGTTTTAATATTGCCTCAGAAATTAACGTGAATTTGAAAGATAAAAGAAGAATTGACAATTTTACCAGAAACCCAAGAATTGAAAACCCAGTACCAAAACTAAGATTTATCAAACCGAGAATTTTAGAAAAATGCAACCATTGTAGAAATTTAGGACATACAGAGGATGTTTGTAGAGGAAAATTAAAAGGTTTACCACCACGTCAAAAAAAACTCAAAATTTTTAGTCACGACCAATCAACACCAAACCACCAGACTGAGTGCAGCTAAGCGAAGAATTTTCTTTATCAGAGAACCCGTTAAGCACTACTTTCCACCGATACCAAGAGAACGAAGAAGACACAACACACCTATTGTAGCTTTAAAATTTGATAAGCTAGCATCAGGAAAAATTGTAGTTGATACAGGATCGAACATATCAATTATAAAAGAAAGCTTGTTAGAAGGGAAAAACTTTAAAAAATACGCGCCTCATAATGTTTTAACAATCGGAAATAATCCCATAATGATCGAATATTCTATTTGTTTAAAACTTTACGGTAAAGAATGAGTTTTTTAAGTTACAAAAGATGAAAATGTATTTAGAGAAAACGGTTTAAATGGAATGAATGTACTTTACGATCAAAAATTTAAAATGGATTTAGAAATAAGTATTTTAAAATTAGGACCTAAAATACTTTATCCGCAATCTAGTGCAAACAAGAGAGATAAAATCTGTTTTACTAATTTTAAAGGAAGATATTCAGCAATTACAAAAACGCCTACTACATGTGTAATCGAAAAAAATAAGAAAATGGAAATAGATACGCAAACAGAAGACGACATTAGTCGCTATTCAAAGTGATAGCACGTTTGTCTTCCAATAAGGCTGAGTGAAGAATTGGAAGGATTGATTATCTCCAAGTTTTTGTACTTTTACTTGTTAAATAAATAAAGTAGAGTTGGCTCTCAGTTGAGTAACCAACTCACCAAAAATAATAATATTAGTTGTTTCTTAAGGCGACAACAATATTTATCAAAATTATTCGATTTCATTATTTTCACATTTTTTCAACATCTGAATATATATCTCTATAATTAATGGTTTATACGTTTATCTATGCATTAACATTTTTTTAGAATATTGGAAATATTAATAAATATATTGAGATATTTATTATTTATATAGTGCTATAAAAGTATATGAAATAAATATATAAATTAATTTAGGGTATTAAAATTAATTAAAAATTTTGAAAAATAATTTATTAAATTAAATTTTTTTTAATTATACAATAAAATTTGTTAGTCAATTAAATTAATTATAAATTTAATTTATTTAATACACATCTTTATCTGATGTGTGTCTACACTAGGGCGTCCGTAAAAATTCGACTTTCGAATTTTGTTTACGCCACACCCCAGTTTGGTTCCAATAAAATAAAAAAAAATTTCCCAAAATTTGAAGCCGATTGATTAATATTAACACGTGCCAGTAATCGATCGAAATTTCCCATTAAAAATACATAGGAAAAATGCACTTTAAAAAAAAAATCATAACTTTTTTAATTTTTATGCAAAAAATTCTCCAGGTCACATTTATCTTCATTTTTAGCTGCACTGTAAGATAGCACTTCGAAAAAAATTCAATTTTCAAAAATTTCCAAAATGGCGGACTTTTAAAATGGGTCATAAAAATGCACCATAATGTATCAGTGGTTTTATCACATAAATGGATGTAAAAAACAAAATTTAATGTCTTCAAAAGAATAATAATGTAAAAGTTCCTACAATTAAAATATATTAAATGGAGTTATTTCTAAATTACTTTAGTTGTTTTAATTATTCTTGGAAATATGAAAAGTTAAATTTTTAAAAAAGAGTTCCCAAAATATCCCAATAATTGTTTCTTGTAACTATTAATCTATCAATTAATATTCAGACTATTTACTTCAAAACTATAGAAAATAAAAATTTTGAATCCGCCATATTGGATCGGGTAATTTTAAAAATAAATTTTTGACATTAGATTCGTAAATAGCGATTCCTAAAATAGCCCTTGACGTTGTTTTAGAAATTTTTTTCAAAAATGTGAAAAATCAAAATTTTGAATCCGCCACTTTGGATAAAAAATTTTGAAAAATTTATTTCTAATATCAGATTCACGACGAATGGCCGTAAATACCCCCGATTAAGAAAATTTTTTGAATTTCCGGCAACATTTGTGTGATAAAACCACTGATACATTGTGGTGCATTTTTATGACCCATTTTAAAAGTCCGCCATTTTGAACATTTTTGAAAATTGAATTTTTTCGAAGTGCTTTCTTATAGTGCAGCTACAAATGAAGACAAATGTGACATGGAGAATGTTTTGCATAAAAATTAAAAAAGTTATGATTTTTTTTAAAAAGTGAATTTTTCCCATGCATTTTCAATAGGAAATTTCGATTGATTACTGGCACGTGTTAATATTAATCAATCGGCTTCAAATGTTGGAAAACATTTTTTTTATTTTATTGGAACCAAAGTGGGGGGTGGCGTAAATAAAATTTGAAAAAAGCCCATGTATCTTACGGACACCCTAGTCTACACGCACCAACAAAACCTGCGCAATACTTTGAGCGACACGCTACAGATCAGTTTTGTAATCGTTTCACATACGAACCACACTGAGTACAAATGCAAAAATTTAGATGTCTCATACAGGAGAGCCTATGAAAAATAAAAATAAAAAACTGCTCAGTAACTATCACAAGTGTGGCCGTTTCGTCCGAGCAGTACATGGAAGTTTTGTAATCAATACAGATTAAATTTTCTCAGTGTATTAACATTTATTTGTTATGTTCTTTTGATGCGAAATTAGTTGTTGTTTCCATATTATTTTCAGTATTTTGAATATACAAAGTCAAAAAGAAGGTAATTGTAAAAATCTCAAAAGTTTGGGCACAAAGTTGGAAGACATTTTGTAAACAAAGAATAAACAATACAGCATAAAATAATACGTATAAATTCAGTAAGCCTAATCATATTTAAGATTATACTATCGGATTTCTGCTTTTTCAATAATTGTTTTCGAAAAACAGGTGGAAAGTTATAAAAACTGGGTAAGGACATGCATCGGTACTGACATTTTAGGAGTGTTTCATATGTTATAACGAAAAGGGCGTTGTAATTTGGGCTACAGAAAAACTGCTCATATTTAATTTTATAACACAATTTTTGTTAAATAATTGCAACAAATAAAATACTCATTCTGTGTATTTATGTTAAAAAATGAATTTTCCAAATTTTTAATGTCAAAATATCTTACATTTTCTAAGAAACGGTCGTTGCAAAATAAAAAGTTTAGATCTGCATTATTGGTAAGTGGGATCCCGTTAACAGGAGTTTGATCAGTCTAACCTTTGTTTACTCTCTTTTTATATATTTATTATTATTTTATCACTTTACGAATAATATCAAATCGATCAAATCTTTAAAAAGTGAAACAAATATTTTTATAAAATAATTTAAATATCAAAATAACAAATAACTTTTTTATGTAAGTATATATTTTATGCATATTTTTCAGAATTCAACATTACAACATAATATCAATACAGGCTTTCTTATTGCATCTGATACATTAACACTAAGAGTTTTATCTTTGTCCCAATTTGGAGAATATTCATGTCAGGTTTCAAATGCCGTTGGTGTGACTCGTAGCTCTTTACTTCATGTCAAAGTGAAATGTAAGTCTTCTTATTAATTTAATTTATATTTTGATCATACAAGAATATAAAATGTTTTTTACTTTATTAAAACTTAAAATATTATAAGTATACAATTTTTTTATTATGTAAAATATAAAACACAAGAAAATAATAACTTTTATAAAGTAGGGGAGACAGGGGTAAACCCGTTCACTTTTATCAAAACGATAAAAACCTAGGAAATTATTCTCTAAATTCAAGTTAATTTATATAATTTAAAAGCTTATGATTTCTACTAACAAAATAAATAGTGTATTATGCATCTAGGGTGGAATTGCGTGTTTTTGCGCCAAGCGCGATGTTTGCAGAACGAGCCGTAGCACTCGAGCGCCGAAGGCGCTCGAGTGCGAAGGCGAGTTGTGCAAACATCGCGCGAGGCACAAAAACATTCCACCCGTGGTGCATATGTTATTTTCTACTAAACATGCAAGAAAAACGAGTGTCAACAAGTGTTTAAGAACGAGGAATGATTTATTTGGATAGCTGTTTCGCCTGTCAGAAATGAGACACTCAGCTGTCTAATCGTGCGGGGGGGTTGGGGGGTCTTCCCCCGACAGGGTCCAGGGGCAGAGCCCCGGCCAGGGGCTTGGGGGGGGGGAGCCCCCCGACTGCAAAAAAACCAACTTAGAATAATTTTTAATGATAATTTTTAGGTTAGTTGGCTACACATTCCAGTGTTGTCATCACGAACTTATTAATTTGACTATTTTTCAATGTTGCCAACTTTAAACATAACGTGCAAGTTTATTTTGATTTCCGATAAAAAGTGGGGTTATGTTATAAAAATATTATTCTATATTATGTTTAGTAATGTTTGTAAAACGATATTTATTTATAATAATAAAGTCTTGTAAATTTCAACAACAAATAGAAATTTAATTAATATTTTATTTATATTCAAGTTTAAAGAACAATATTTAGAAATATTTTTAACATTAACTTTTTCTTCAATTATAAAAATAATATTTTTTCTTATTTTAATCTTTGAGCGTTTTTTTAGTCGATAATTATCATTTTGTTATATTATTAATAGTTATACTACAGTTCGTACAATTGAAAACTTGTTGTTCCATATTTGAATTTTCGGTCGATGAAGATGCGATTGTAGATATCGAGACGTTCTTCTTGGAGATTTTTGATGTTGACGTTCCTGAATCGTCTGAGACGGACGGTAAATTTAATGACGATTCTATCATTTTACCGATCTTCCTTTTATTACCCAAGGATTCAGCGATGTACCCTTCGGCAACATCATTTGATTTCCATCCACCGTGTCTTTTGAGCGTTTCAATATTAGCGCCTTCATCAACAAGTACTGTAGCCGAAGTACGTCGAAAAGAATGTCCAGTGTACGATGCACTATTAGGCAATTTAAAAAATTCGACGATTTGTTTCGGCATAGAAGCAAATTTATTTTTGCCAATTACCTGCATTGTGCATTTACCAAGTTGGTAAATAATAAAAAATCGAGTAGTCATAGTGTTTTGTGAACGGAATTTTCAGATATTACGAACGATCGCGGTTTCAACGTTTTAGTTTCGGAAATTTCGACTTGAAGTAAACTGCCTTGTTCTTTTATATGATGTACTTCTACTTTTGTCAATTCGTCGCCTCTTAATGCACCAAATATTTCGAAGATTAGGACAACCTGTGGACAACATAATAATTTAAGTAAATAATTTTGATTAGTGAAATTTAGAAAATAGGCATTTTTATTATGATTTGTTTATTGTCTATATTTTTATTTGTAATATTTTACTTATTAAATTTTATTGTTTTTTTATTTATTCATATTTTATTTATTTTCTACATTTTAATTATTGTTTACTTCTATTTTAAACATTTATTTCTTATATACACACATATTACATTATTTTTATATTTTATATTGATATATAATATATATTTTTTATTCTCTAGTATTAAAACAAATTTACTTACTTTCGTTGCGAGGTATTTTTCATCTGGAGCTTGTGTTAAAAACGATTGCATTTGATAGGGTGTAGACATTTGATTTTTTGCTTATGTCTACTTTTTCGTCAATATTAATTGTTGCTTTTAGTTTTGAATAAAGCGTCCAAAATGTTGTTGACTTATATTTTTTAGCCATTTCGTCAAAAAATTCCAGCAAAATCGACTCCGACGATAAATTTGTCCCCTTGGGTTGTTTCCATTCCAAATATTATGTTTTGTAGGCAGATTCGTAGGACCCTTTAGATTTACTGGGCAGCAAACTCGCGGTTACATTTTCAGCCATTTTACGAATACTCGGTGGTGTGCACTGAAATTCATCCTCACTTTCAGAAGTCATGTTTTTAAATTACGTCGTTGCACGAATCTCACGAATTAACAATTTTTTAGGTTAGTTGGCTACACATTCTAGTGTTGTCAACACGAAGTTATAAATTTTATTATTTTTCAGTGTTGCCAACTTTGAACATAACGTGCAAGTATAGGGATTTATAGTAATATTTCGAATATAAGAGTTGGTACCTCTGAATCGTGAAAGAATATTTCTGAAAACATTGTACACTTTACACGAGCGACTTGAGCCAATGAAATTGAAGATTGAGAGTTTTTTTCCCTGCGCAAAAGTTTTTTTCCCGGCTGAAAGAGTTTTTTTCCCGCTGCGAGTTACTAGTCTAGAAAAGTCTGTTTCTTGTCATGTTAACAGGGAAAAACACGAGTTTTTCGTGCATGTGTTGTAGAAAAAGAATTTTTGATTTATCTTTCTTAGTTTAACTTAGGGAAAATTTTTAATACACATATACCAAATTTTAAAATCACAATTTTCCAGGGTGAATCCGCTTACCCTTCGGGGTAAACCCGATCACTTGATTTTTTTTAAGAACTTAAGGTTATCCCAACAGTTTAAATTTGTATATATTAAAAATTTCCTTATTTTCGTCTTCAGTATGATTTATTCATGATAAATTATGAGTTCTATAAACAATAAATATTGGTTTATTAAATAATAAGTATAGGTTTCATGAATTGCAACTGTGAATTTAAATAATATTTTATTAAGAGAAAATTAAAATATAGTAACAAATTTTGATGTAACAAGTTATAAATTTTATTATTGATAAAATATAACAAATGAAATTCGAAATTTTAAATTTAAAAATAAACAATTATAAAACGTGAACTGAACGAAGACAACAAACTTAGATTTATGTCTTTTTAGCCGAAAAAGACAGCGAAAAATTTTGATTATTTGTTTGCGTTGTTTGTTATAACCGTTATAACCTTATAATTACTAATAATGACTAATGTAGAAATGATTCCGCTTAATGTTGCCAACAAATATTGATAGTTCGGCGCCATCTGTTGAAAAAAACGCAACAAATCGCGAAATGCGGGACATTCAAATTGTTAAATATTCAACTAATTACCCCAAAATTCAATATGTTGAATTCAATATTGAAACATTTACCTGTCTTATCAAGAGCTTTGACAAACTGCTTCATAAGACCTAGTTTTATATGAAGAGGAGGAGGCAGGACATTTAATGGACCTACAAGGGATTCGTAAATGACATTATGTAAACTCAGTGTGAGGGATTCCCTAGGTGGCCAATCTTTCACCATGTAATGATTCTGCCTGTCTCTACTGACCCATAAACATAAGTAGCAGGGGTACTTTGTAAAGCCAGACTCTTGTCCGAGTAATATGGTAATAATTTTTAAATCTCCACAGATCTTCCATCTGTGTTGCTCGTAGCCAATTTTATTCAAAAGTACTATCATATTCTCATAATTTTCCTTCATAACAGTCGAATTAGATATGGGTATAGGAGCATAGACGTTAGTATTATGCAGAAACATTGCCTTAATACTGCTTTTAGATGCTTTAATAAAAAGTAGTCATTCTGTTGCATTGTAGCAATTTTCTTTCATCTCATTCATGAGCCCATTAATGTCGGTGCAATATGCTAGATATTCATCCTTAGCAAAATATTATCGAAAGTCAAACTCTCGATTTCGATACACAGATACCTTCGTACGTGGTGCAAGGAATTTTTGCTGCTTCATAAACGAAGCCAAAAACTTCGCTTGGTCCTTAGTCAAACCTAAGTCACGTATGAGATCATTTAATAAGGGTTGTGAAACCAGCTTTGCGACCGAATCTTTAGTGTCTACAGAATAGACTGTAGAGCAATCGTCATGGTCGCTCTCAGACTCGTATTTATCAACAGTTATCAATTCGTTATTTCTAACTGCATTAATGCCCTCGAAATCTGTTTCTTTATTATGTTTAATGAATAAAATAAACTAGAGCCTTTACTGTATCTGCCATAACGACATCAAAACCATTATCCAGGACTTAACCGGAAAGCGGACAAACTCCGTTGTCCATCGTCACCACTGGGAGGTGTCCTGGATGCAGGCACACGTAAGATACAGAGTAATTCCGGATGCATTAGATCGCCCAAGTCCTTAATTCCTTAAAGGAACATAATTATTGGATTCGCCATTTTGAATTTTTGAAATCTGACTTCAAATTCGTAATCAGTGACCCTAAAAACCCCCGAGTAACGAGTTTTAAGCGAATCCGATAAATTTTTCAAAAACGTGTCCGCCATATTGGATCCGCCATTTTAAATTTTTGAAATCTGACTTCAAAATCGTAATCAGCGACCCCAAAAACCCTCGAGTCACGAATTTCAAGCGAATCCGATGAATTTTTCAAAAACGTGTCCGCCATATTGGTTTTTGAGGTTATATTAAAATCCTGATCTGATGGAGTTAAATGGACCTTTGATTCGGATTCAGCGACCCAAAAAACATACACTCTACATAGTGTGACCCCCAGATCAGAACTTTTTTTTGTGGTTACGTTATTATTAGTAAGAGTAACTGAAAGAGTAGTACAAAACCGTCTTTAATTTTTGTGATGTAATCTTTGGCATTTAAGATCCAACTCGAAAAGGGATTTTCATCTGTAAACAGATTTATATTTTAGCAGACTATACTTTCATTTGCATATTATTGAGATAAACATATGCATATAATATTTATTTTCTTAAAATTTTAGTTGTTAATTTTTATTTTATTTTAATCATTTTTATTTATGTATTTGTTTTTCTGGTAATTTAATTGTATTAAAATATTTTTGAATTTTATTGTAGTATATTCAGTGGTTTTATTATTAATTCGTTTTCAGATTTTATTAAATTAAAGTGGAAAGAAGAAGGCAGCCACCATTTCTTTTCCTTCATTTTCTTTTGTTCTTCGTAGAAAGGTTTCTTTTTTTGCTTTCTTTATTATATTTTATATACATATGTTTTATTCAAATATTAGTGTTATAATAATTATATACGCGTAAAATATGTTGTTTATAATGTATAATATTTAAATAATTAATTTTTAATTAAATGAACTTTTAATTAACAATTGGTTATCTAATATTTCATAGTTTATTTAATTATATTTTTCTCATTGTTAATTAGAATTATTTAATAATTTTAGTCCTACGAAATTGTAGGTGCTGCTAAGATCCAGAAATCATCTGAATCGTCAAATGTATTTGATAATACATTTTCTCTCTTTAATATTATTTTGTTACTAATTACATTAAGACAATGTTCTTCCTCACTAAAGAAATAAGTATCATTTAATTCTTTAAGAATTATTTTGGCTGCTGAATGTCCTGATTCCCTAATTGTTACTGTGCACTTCACTTGCGACAATCGATTTAAATTGGGTACAGTGGCTTTGTTAATTATATAAAGGGGTTTATTAAATTTGTATTCTGCTGTTAATTCCTCGAGTAATTCTTTTGGTTATGAAATGTTGTCTATGTTTCTTTTTGAAAACGTAAAAGCTGGTACCATTTCTCCTGGAAGTGGTGGAAAAAAATTATGGATTCGGACTTCTAAAAATTAAAATCATGTTATTATTGTTATTCATGTGCAATTTTTAACTTATCTACATGTTTTTGGAACCTGTGTCCATCATCATTAGAGAGCAATTCCATGTGAAATGATCGACTATTTTTCGACATTGTTAGCAATTTTTTTGAAACTTTTTTTCCTTGTAGCTATAAGGATAAGATATGATAAAAAGAAGACGATTTAAAAAATTTTTTAAATATTCAAATATGCAAATTTATGTAGGGGAGAGGGCCCTAAGGTGGTCACCTATCTTTTGAACGACTGTAGATTTCAAATGGAATTATATAAAAAGGTCAATAAGACGGCGTTTGAAGCTTTGTCTTATTACCTAACTTCCTATCATACAGTTTTTTTCATTTCATTAGTAAAAAAAAGTTATGTCACTTTTTAAAAAAAGTTGAAAATTCGACTTTTGAAAAAGTGGCCCCAAGGTGGTCACCATACGAAAATTCACTAAAAAGTTATAAAAAAATGTAAAAAACGTATTATTAAGTTGTTTATTTAATATTAATTATTTTTCAGGATCACAGAAACATATTACATATTTTTTTGCACTTTGTCCTTTCGTCAAAAATAATACTTTTGGTGTATGTATTAGACAGGTAAAATTTTGAAAATAATTCTATTTTATTATTATTCATTATAAAACTTAAAAATTGATAAAATTCACATTAACAGTGATAAATGTTGATAAATATAGCGTATAAACACATTTTCATAAAAAATCAAAAGTGACTACCTTGTGGCAAAAAGGGGTCCACCTTTGGGCCAAGACCCAATTTTTTAAACGTTACTGAAAAAATTTTTAAAGCACAATATTAATTATATTCATTTGGAATGTTATTGTACGATATATAAAGATAATTATAACAATTTTTACTAATTTAAAATGGTTAATTTCGATAATTTTAACACTCTGAGAAAAAAATTTCTCGATCATTTAAAAACAGAAATTTTACAACGTTCACGTTACAAAGAGACTCATACGACTATTTACCTCAAAACTTTTCTAAAATCATTGTCTTCTCAAATAACACAGGCACACAAAAAAAGTTGTCTGTATTTTGAACCAGACATACATATCTTATAGTAATTTCGCCCGCTGAAAACGAATCTGAAGTGAGAATTGCTCCATCACCCTCACTTTTTTTTAAATCGACAAAACTACCCTTAAATTCAAATTTTAAAGTAAAAAGATTGAATAACAGATTTCTTTCCAAAACAAAACAATAAATTTATCTACTTTTGCTACAACAACTCAGAAACAATGTCAACATTGCTTAAACAGCCTTTGTTTTTTATTAAATCGAAAAAACTACCCCTAAAATGTAAAAATTCAAAATTATAATATAAAAACCCACATTGTTTTTTAAAATAGAACAATAAATTTATGTATTTCTCTTTTAACATCTCAAAAGCATTTTAAAAATCGATGTATCACCCTTTGTTTTTTTTAATTTAAGAAACCTACTCTTAAGTTTACAAACTAAAAAAATTAAAAACTACATTGTTTTTTAAAATAGAACAATAAATTTATGTACTTCTCTTTCGACAACTCAATAGCAATGTCAAAATTGCTCCATCACCCTCTGTTTTTTTAAATTGAAATACCAACCCTTAAATTCACAAAATAAAAGTTTAAAGTAAAAAAAATAAAAACCACATTGTTTTTCAAAATATAACAATAAATTTATGTACTTTTCTTTCGACGACTTAAAACAATGTCAAAATTGCTTCATCACCCTTTGTTTTTTTTAAATTAAAATAACTACCCCTAATATGTACACTGAAAGAAAATATATATTAAATTTTGTAAAAATATTTTACAATTTGGGGAAAAAGTACAACAAACCGAAATTTTGATATAAAAAATACTAAACTTTAAAAAAATATATGTAGAATTTAGTAAAGTTATATTAAAATATCTAAAATTGAATTTAAATTCTTCATATTTGATATAATTATACTAAATTCGATATAATATTTTTTAAAGTTTAATACTTTTATATTAAAATATCGGTTTCTTGCACTTTTTCCCCAAATTGTAAAATACTTTTACAAAATTTAATTTACATTTTCTTTCAGTGTACATATTAGTGGTAGTTATTTCAATTTGAAAAAATAAAGGGTGATGGAGCAATTTTGATAATGCTTTTGAGTTGTTAAAAAAGAAGTACATAAATTTATTGTTCTATTTTGAAAAACAATGTGGATTTTAATTTTTTTACTTTAAAGTTTTATTAGGTGAATTTAAGGGTAGGTTTTTCAAATAAAAAAAACAGAGAGGGATGGAGCAATTTTGACATTGCTTTTGAGTTGTCGAAAGAGAAGTACATAAAATTGTTCTATTTTGAAAAACAATGTGGTTTTTCATTTTTTTAGTTTGTAAATTTAAGGGTTGGTTTTTCAATTTAAAAAAAACAGATGGTGATGAAGCAATTTTGACATTGTTTTGAGTTGTCGAAAGAGAAGTACGTAAATTTATTGTTATGTTTTGAAAAACAATGTGGTTTTTATTTTTTTTACTTTAAACTTTTATTTTGTGAATTTAAGAGTAGGTTTTTCAAATAAAAAAAACAGAGGGATGGCGTCATTTTAACATGTGCATTGAAAGAGATGTACATAATTTATTGTTCTATTTTGAAAAACAATGTGGTTTTTAATTTTTTTATTATACATTTTGAATTTTTACATATTAGGGGTGGTTTTTTCAATTTAAAAACACAGGGGGTGATAAAGTAAGTTTGATATTGCTTTTGAAATGTTGGAAGATGAGTATATAAATTTATTTTGTTGTTTTGAAAACCAATGTGGGTTTTTATATTATAATTTTTTACTTTTTAGGGGTAGTTTTTTCGATTTAATAAAAAACAAAGGCTGTTTAAGCAATGTTGACATTGTTTCTGAGTTGTTGTAGCAAAAGTAGATAAATTTATTGTTTTGTTTTGGAAAGAAATCTGTTATTCAATCTCTTTACTTTAAAATTTGAATTTTAGGGTAGTTTTGTCGATTTAAAAAAAAACTGAGGGTGGATGTATGTCTGGTTCAAAAAACAGACAACCTTTTTTTGTGCCTGTGTAATAACAATAACAGAAAACATTTGAAGATACTAACTAATATACAAAAATTTTCTTAGGGTGACCACCTTAGGGCCCTGACCACCTTGGGGCCCTCTCTCCTACTATTTTTTAAATTAAGGTAACTTCGGCTATTTTTAAAATTTATCCAAATTTTTTTTAAATTTCTCAGTATAACTAGTACTTTTTAAAGGGGCGGTAGCGATTCTACGCAATTAAATTCTACAAATGAAAATTCAACACAGTAAACTCTACACGAGAAAACTCTCACTTTGTATTTAGACAAGTAATAATAATTCTACGCAAATTAATTCTACAAAATGAAACTCTACGCAATCTAATTAAATAAAATATAAATTAATTAATTTTTTTAAATTCTTCACGATTAAATACACGGAAAAAAAAAGTTCACGAATCTCTCGTGAACTAGTATATCACTTTTGGATGGGACACAAAATTCTTCAAAATCTATAAACACAGTTCATCAAAATTTCATCAACTCCTTCACTAGAAACGTAGTACGGTTTCTGAACTTTTCGTCAAAGTTGACGAAAAATTCGTGAACTTTTAAAAAATGTTAAAAACAAAAAAAATAATTTCTAGACACTACTTTTTTGATAGTATTTCACTTAATTTGATAACTTGACGCCTATACACACCCAACTACACAGAATACACAATTTTATCGCCATTAAAATTCGCAACTCGCTTCACGGGATTCGAACCTAGTACCCTAATAATATTCCTAACAACTAACCGACACGACTAAATCTATATACACTGACAGTACTCCTGCAAACGACACGATTAGCTTTGTCTGCTGTTGTCTGCTACAAAACTCAGGACCGTGCAAAGTATAAAACGATCCTTGTCGTAACTTCTAATTTATTTTATGAATTATTTGTTTCACAAAAGAAATTAGCACACAAAAATATTCAATGAATAATAAAAACATTGATTCTAAATAATAAATTTAATCAAACAAAGAATTTGTCCGAGTGTAAACACTGATGACACCGACTGAATTATGACAGATGAATTCTTGATCAGCCATATTTGATGCGCATTGCGAACTGCGCATACTACTGAGACTCGCGAGTTCACGACTTTTTCGTCAACTTGTACCTCTACTTTTGACGAACTACTCATCCTTAACACGTTCATCAAAAATTCATTAACTTTGTTTCAGTTTTTCGTTGACGTTCGCCATTTCTAATCAAAAGTGAATGAAAATTTTGAAATTTTGTGTCCCATCCAAAAGTGATATACTAGTTCACGAGAGATTCGTGAACTATTTTTTTCCGTGTACTACACCGATAAATTCTACAAAGTTTAATTCTACGCACGATAAAATATATTTTTATTATTCTTTATAAGTTGTTAACTCTACGCAGTTAAATTCAACACCAGATAATTCTACAAAAATAAATGCATTCTAATAAGTAGATTTTTTTAAAATTCTACGAAATTAAATTCGACAAAAAATAATTCTACAAATTTTAACTTTTTTTGTAATATATTTTTATAAGATTAAACTCTACGCAAAGAAATTCTACAAATATGATTCTACGAGAAAAATGGCTACAGATAGCAATTGTAATATTTAATTTAATTAAATTATTAACTCTACGCGGTTAAATTCAATACCAGATAATTCTACGAAAATAAATGCATTTTAATAAATACATTTTTTAAAAATTCTACGCAATTAAACACTCCAATTCAAAATTCTACACAAATTTAAATTGGATTTTTTTCCTTTCTTCAAAGTCAATTAATAATAATTCTACGCCGTTCAATTCAAGTAAACGGTTGAGAAGGGCTTTAAAAATTGAAGCAAGAGATGCCAGAGGGCCATTATCTTTAAGAAGAATATTTGATTCCGTTTGCATAAGACAAATTATTTTCTTATTTTATTGTATTTGTATTTGTATTACATTAATTTTGGCTCTTATTCAATTTTTATGTAACTTTAGAATTTTATTTTTCTTTCTATTCTAAATAATAAATTTGAAATTCCAAAATTACAAAAGAAATTCACTGGGAATCAAAAGTAATGCAAAGTCTGCGTGGTTCTTTATTTGAAATAAATAAAAGGGATATTTGTCTCAGAACCAACTAGACTTTTATTTAGCTCAGATAATATTTTTTATTTGAATTAATATATTTCGTTTAAATATCCAGTTTTATTTGAATGAAATAAATTGTATATTTTCTTTAAATATATTTTATATTTAGAGCAAATAAAAAAGATTTATTTTAATAAACCCTGTAAGCATTCTGAAATATTGAAATTCCTAATAACCTTCAAATAAATTTAGGGTTACTATTCTTTACTATTTCATTACTATTCTTGTTTGGATTTTTGAGTCTACAAAATTTATTTAAAAAAATAAAAAATAATCAGTAGAACCGATTGAAAGCTTGACTTCTTAGCTACAATTTTGTCATGTATTATTTTGCGGTAGCTCAATTCTGTTCCGAACTACAGCGATTTTACGAAAAAAAAATTTTTTGATGTCGAAGAAAACGGGTGGCGTAACTTATATGTCCATTTCTTCGTCGCTTAAAACACAATTGACGCAAGCCTAGTAACGTGTGACTAAAAACCTAAAAACAAACACACAAAAAACATACACTGTTTTGTAGTTTTCGCTGTCATCAGTGAAAGAATAGTTACGCTCCACCCGACCATTTTTTGAAAAAACAGTTGTTAAATTTTTAAACAATAGAATATCGAAAATCCATTATGATATGCGTGTTCAGCACTAAATTTGACTTTAGAAAACACTTACCCGAAATTTTTTCCCACCGTTTCTCACTATTAACAATGGCAGACTAAATAAGTGAAAACAAGTAAGCGAGTGTGTCAAAATCACATTTGGGTACCTAACTCCTATGATAAATGGCGCCAAAAGCTCAAATTTGGTATACAATGTTTATTTCACATGACAAGTATACACTGGAAAAAAAACTTTAATCGGATGAATAGTTTTCTCTCCTGGACTAAAGAATAGTTACGCCCCGCGAATAGTTATGCCCCACCGTACCCTATATCCAATTTTTAATATTCATTTTTCTCAGTGTATTTAAGGTTAAAGGAAAGCCTAAATTTTGACTAGGGTTTGATTCACTAAAATAATATAAATTTATTGTAGTAAAAAATATTTATTTTCAACACTATACTACAAAAAATTGTCTAAAATGTTTATTTCAAAATTGTAGTGTGTGCCATCTCAACCAAACGCTTCTCTGCTCTATACTGTTCATATTTATGACGGAATTGTAGTGAGTTAACATTAAATTCAATTACTATTTTTACAATTAATAAAATTGTTAAGGCCAGGTAGAAAAAAACATAAAATTGGTTTAACATTAGTTGCCAAGTTGTACAGACTGTCATTATTTCAGATATTTGTCCAGTATATTTACCTTAAACTCTGATAATAATAACAAATTTTGTTATAAAAATATTAATTTTATTAATAAATTCTCTTTATTATTAGCAATATAACTATTATCAATTATCAAAGATAAATGTGGTGAAAGGGAGCAAGAATTCTATAAAAATTAATTAAAATTTATTTAAAAAATTTCGATTTTAAATTAATGTAAATTTGTACAAAGTAAAAAGTTTATTTAACAGAACGTAAAGAACTAAGCTAACTAAGCTAAGCTAATATTGGTAATAATTTAATCATGTTTTGAGTTTAGTGTTTCACACTCTGACTCCATTCTTAAGAATTTATTTTTTTTAATTTATAAATAATAATTTAATATAATTTGTAATTTTGCATGTAACAAAATATTTAAACAAATTAAAAATGTAAATAAAATTTCAACTTCAATGTCAACTGCACTTATTAAAATCTTATTAAACTTTCTATGAATTTAAAAATTATTACTGGTAAAATATTGAATGTAATATATGTGAATTTATTTAATTTAATATTATTTACTTTTTTATTGTTAAATTATTTACAATGATTAATTTACAACTATAAAAAGCAATCTGTCTTAGACTGAGATTTTACTAATGACAATATAATTATTTTATAGAAAACATCGAAGAGCCCAAATTAAATAATCTGTTCGTAAAATTATGAAATAAAATTTCTTTCCGTGTAACTTTGGAGTTTAGGCAACTCGCAGTTATTCGGCTAGTGAAATTTTCCACACAGGCGTCTACCCTATGTATTTGAATCAGTAGTTCTCAATGTATTCATGAAACAGTAAGGATTCATTTTCCAATTGAATTAGTAACAGTTTAGACTAATTATTTATTAGTAAAAAACTACTATTGGCTAGTAGAAAACTACTATTTCATGTAATAAATCAGTTTACTAATTTGAAATAGTAAAAAATTTCTACCATCAACTAGTAGTCTACTAATAAAAATTAGTTAAAATTGTTACTAATTCAGTTGGTAAACGAATTTGCATTATTTTATTAGCATAAGACTACTAATCCAGATTAAGAGTGTATAGTTATTATAAGATTAAAAATTTAATTTAATATTTTTATATTGAAGTCTCTGCCAGCATTGTGAGTCATTATGGAGCTAAAAACGACAGCTTTATTATGTAGCAGTTTTTCGTAGACTATTTGAACTGGCGCCTAATTTAAATAATAGTTTACAATTCGCTATGGCAGATTTCGAAGCACCAGCTTTAAATGCTCTTCGACAGATTTTCCTGAACATTCTCATTCGATGCTGTTGGTTTCATTTTATTTAAGTAACGCAATAAATACTTTTCTTATAAATTATTACATTAGATTAGATTTGTACAATGTCAACGCAGCTCAACATTATTATGTAAAATTTTCTTCTGAGCGTTTTATGTTATCTTCTCGTGTTGAAAATTGTAATGCATTATTTAGTCCTCGTCTAGTTTATCTGTTAGCTATACTGGTCAGAGATTTCCTTCTAATCTGGTATCTAGACCGAAATGTTACAAACATTTCATTCAAGCTCTTGACAGTTATCTCAAGGTTGGCTTAACCAGGCGCAACATTTCTTTTCTAGTTACAGTCGACTATGTTAATACCCGTGTAGAAATCCAACCATGGCCCAAATAGAGGCCAGATCTTTTGATCATTGTGTAGGACGCTAAAGTCTCTGATGTTTTTTCCTGTGGTCGAGAAATATCAAGCGAAAGGTTTGACACCGAGGCTATGTTTGTACATTTATGGTACAAACTATCCAATTGTATTATAGAAGATGGAAATATCCAATTGTATATTCATAAACTCGACAGTTAGTAAACCGGTTGTACTTGAGAGTAGGTTTTCTTCAGTTTTCCTCTCCCCTGGCTGAATATCCAGGTATATAAGATAACTCCTAATTCTAGTTGGCTGCAGCCGTAAAAGTAGGGACCGCAAAGTGTTTCAGAGTTGAAAAGTTCAGTTAATATATTGAAAAATTGTAAAAGCCAAAAGACATACAATAAAAATCTTGCTGTTCTTGACTTTTATTGAACTAAATTCATAAATCAAAATTAATAATAAAATATTACTTATAATTTATAATAAAAAATTAAATAATGGTATAAAATATTTAGGAAGATTTTCTAAAAATTAAAAAATAAAAACAAACAAATTTGTTTATTAAATTAAATTAATTAATAAAAATGAACCTTTAAATAATTAAAAAATTTAATCATGATATTCCTTTTTCATTGTAGTTATTCTAAATTTCTCTAAACTGGCATTACAATTTTCCGCAGTATTTTTAAAACTTATTTTTTATTCTTTCATTTTTATATATAAAGTTAAATTTGTTTTAAAATTAAAATTTTTACTGAATAGGCCCTTTTAAGACAATGGAAAAAACTAGGCTTACACAACGCACCACGTTATGTTCTTTGGATGTGTATGAGTTTACCACTTCTTCCTCACATATTCTTTGAACAAGGCTTAGCTACTATCCAAACAGTTGCAGATGTTGTTGCTGCTCAACATCTCAGAATTCTGGAGTTCATGGTGTATATGCGTCAGCAATTGTTACCAAGAGCTACAATCGCTTGCGTTTATCGATGTCCAATTCGAACGAATAACGAAGTTGAAGCAGTGAATCGACAGTTACTAGCAAGATTTGGACATAAACCAAGTGTCTTTAAGTTTATTGATAATCATTTACATAGTCATTATAAAAATATTACTATACCTTAATAGGTCCCATAGCGTTTCTCCATATATCTACTACAAAAATCACTAACCTCTTAATCAACGTTTTATTAATTTTCGAAATGTAATTAAAGTCGACATATTCAGTAGTCATGTGCCCCATATATTTTAGTATGAGAACACGTGATTACTGAATAACATGTTCTTAAAGGATGATTGCAAGCAAGGAATTTATGTTTCTTGTTCTTATGTGTATGTGAATTGATTGAAATATCAGAAAGATTACGAGAATATATATCTGGCCAAGATCTTGACCATGAAAGAATTCAAGACGGTCACCAAGTAAGACGTCATAAGAAACTAAATTACATCTTAGATGACGCTCATATTTTACACTGCCAGGATAATTTTGATGTTGGAAGGTATAAACTTACTTGTAAATATGATTTTTATCTACAAAGTATATGTAACCTGGTCTATGAAAAGGGACCTATCGTGTCAAAAAATCATTCTTAAAATTTTTGTTGATTCGGATAGAATTTGAAATGCTCTTTAAGATGGTTAAGTGTTCTTTTTAAATTTGCTATGAACTACAGGTTTTCATAAAAGTTTTATCATTTTAGAAAATAAATGAAATTTTTTAACACATTCACTGAGAGATGGTACGGTATATTATAAAGATTGTACCAGGTACAATCGGATTGTACGGAGTAACATCTTAAAATGTAGTGGGTAACATAACCATATTTTTGTAACATCTTTGATGGTACTCAGTAACATAATGATGATACTGGATAAAATCTGCTTTTTAACATCATAACCTAACCATACATTTCTCTCAGTGTTTGAGCTGGTTTGACTCTTATATTAACTCATAATAAAAGGCTTACTTTGGAAGACTTCTTACGAACTGCGATATGCTTCAAGAGAAGACAAGCGTATGAAGCTCAATTAAATCTCGGTAAATATATTCTTAATATTAAAATAATAAATATAATTATATCACAAAGTGAGAAATCTGCAGTGATTTTTATATAAAATTTAAACATTTTTTAATTATATCAAATTATTAAACGATAGTGAGTTTCTCTGGTATACGATCGCCGAGGTTTAGCAAACTTGAGTTTTTTTTCACAATTTTTAAGATTTATGTCGATAATCCGGTTGATCTCTGGAGAGGTTTTCTACAGTTTTCTACTTATATAGCCTAGTTTGTACCCGAGTCGAAAATTAAGCCCCACTTTTACCCTAAATTTTTAAGGGTTGTTGACTTTTAGAAGCAGTAAAGAAGGTCTAACTTCAATGCATTTAGACCCTACTTTGAGTCCTAAAACCGGCTAAAATTTCCCAATCTTCCATTTGGAGAAGTAAAGGAGCGTCTAGATCCAAGAAGCCTATACCTTTCTTTATAAACCTCGTAGACCCTGCGATTTGAAGATTCGCTCAAATTTAATTGAAGCACTTGGGATGAGAGAAAGTGAAATTATATATCTCTAAATAGAAGATTGGGGAATTTCAGTCGGTTTTGGGACTCAAAGTAGGGTTTAAATGCATTGAAGTTAGACCCTCTTTTACTGCTTCTAAAAGTCAACAACCCCTAAAAATTCAGGGTTAGAGTAGGGCTTAAATTTCGAATCGGGTAGGCTGAAGACGTGTGTATAAACAAATAAATTAAAAAATTATATCAAATTATATTATTTGCAGTACCAATTCAGAAATAAATGCTATAAAATTGACCTATAATGATGAGTTTTTTAAGCAAAAGCTTACTTACATTTATGCATAGAAATTGTATAATTGACTCATATGAAATATATGTCTGCTCCATAACATTTATTGATGAAACTTGTGCTTTAAATTCAGAGATAAATTTATATATATTTGAAATAAATTTATATTGTTTAGAATAATTACTTCATTTTTCACTCTTTGTAAGTATTTTATTTTTATTTTTTTATTAGCATAAAACTACTAATCCAGATTGAGAGTGTATAGTTATTATAAGATTAAAAATTTAATTTAATATTTTTATATTGAAGTCTCTGCCAGCATTGTGGGTCATTATTGAGCAAAAAAACATGTTAACATTTTAAATAATGGAACGAAATAATAACATGCCAGGTAGATATCCAGATTTGTGTGTTTGTGTTACGTGGTGGAATATAAGGTTAAAATTCCTAAAAAAGTAAGCTTGCTTAGGGGAGAGTGGAGTAAAGCGTCCATTAAAAGTGTTTTTTGCATTGCAATGATCAATATAGCCGACGATTTTTCTGCGATCTTGGATTGTTTGAAAAATTGCTTTGTCGATTTATACACGTTGTTGATTTGCTCTACTTTCCCATTTAATTTCAATTCAATACCTCTACTTATAACTACAACAATAATTAAAGAATTATAATTATAAAAAAAGATTTGGCCGCAAATTAAAACCGAATGAGGTTGAGAATTAATGACAGACGAGATAATTATTCTGGAAACGAGCAACTACCAGAAGGTATTATTTTTACGGAACAATGTACATCATAGTCTAACTTTATGAAAAGTTTAAGTAAAATATTATTAGAAGGAGGAGTTCAATTATTGGAAGCGGAAGGGGAAATCGGCAAACCTCAACGAAATGTTGAACGTGGCAGAAGGGAGAGAGTTCAGCGTGGACGAATTCGCCGTGTTCGCAAAGGTCGTGGTCGACGTGGTCGTGGTAATCAAAGAGGACCACTTTCAAAAGGTGCTGATTACTTATTAGTCATTATGTAAATACGCAGAAAAAGAAAGTATTATTTTAACTCAAAAAGTAATATCGAAATTACAAGCAATACTTTTAACTCATAGTGTCAAATTTTAACACTAAAGTGGGTTAAAATAACATCACCTAGATAACAATCGTCAGGAGGACGTCACAAAATGTGCGTGCGAGTCAGCAAGTGCGCGTTATAACGCACGCATATCGTATTCACGTGTGGTAATTGCACTAGCGCTTGCCCAGTAAGTAGCATTCTGGTATCGCTCATGCGAGTGGGCTCTCGCATTCGTGAAGGTGTCATGCGCCTATAAAAAATGAACATAATTTAACACAAATTTGTTATGATTGTCCTAAAACATTATCTTCGAAACCACTTTTTAGTAAAAACGTCATGTTTAAATAATTTTCCTTACAATTCTATGTTTTTAACAAATTTTAAATTAACATGCCTTTAAATTTAATATAATGTGTATAATTTTGTAATAGTAAGGTAAATATGTACTCTATCTAGATCTCGTGGTACAACCCGATCTTCAACCACAACCAGCTCCTAATCCACAAGCAGATCTTCTAAACCAACCAAGAAGAGGTAAAGGTAGACCTCGAGAAAGGGGGGGGGGTAGGTTAAGAAATGAAGTTGGTAGAAATCAAGGTGAAATATAATTTTTAACTAATTTAGAAAGTCATTAAATTTTCATTTAACAGTTATAAAAGACTGCACCAAAAATACATAGAAACAATTTTTCTAGAGAATTTTTTAACAGTACAGAAAAGTATTTTAGGATATACCTACACAGTAAAAAGAAAGTATTATTATAAGGCAGGAAAGCAGTCTTAAATTAAGATGCAACATTTTTAAGGCAGTCAATGCTGAATTTACGCAAATATTTTGTATTCTTTAACATTATAGCAGACAGTGCTGAATTTAAGAACGATCATAATTTAAGATTTACTTTTTACTGCGTAACAAAAATCTGATTGAAAAAACTATTAAAAATGTACAGAATTTTTGCTACATTATTTTTATGGTGTTAAAACAAGTTTTATGTAAAAAGATAACAAAAATTCGTACATTACAGAAATTAGTATTAGAGAATGTTTAAGCAAACTAAAACTTTGCTTTCAGTTCATATATACTGTTAACTATTCTCTCACTTTTACTTCACTTCAGATTTACTTGACGTGTGTATTTGTATAGAATTTCCATCGAATTAGTATGAAATCACTAGTGAAATTCGTGTGACATTTTGAAACGTTTTTTCGCACGAATATTTGTGCGAATGTACCCGAATTTTTATTATGGATTTTCAAAAAAAAATCCACTCGGAAGCTTGTATAAAAATTCGTGCATAAATTATTTTGACAATTTGTCAAAAAAAAATTTTCGGACAATTCCAAAAAAATGGTTTTTAGAAAAGTGTCTGTCCGTCTGTCTGTCTGTCGTCTGTCTGTAGAAAAATTTGTCTCGACGATAACTCGAATGAATTTTAATGAATGGACTTGAAATTTAGCACACTTTCTTAGTCCATAAAAATAAAGCCTAAGTTCGTTGGGCAGCCAATTTCGTCAAAAAACAACAAAAATACAAAATTTTGAAAATTTCAAAATTTTGTTCTTTTTGACATTTTTCAAAAAAAAAATTTTTTTATTTTTTTTCTTAAATTTTGAACAAAAACAAACAATTTTTCCTTTCGACACTTTTTTGTACAACAAAAAAGTTATTTTCAAAAAAGTGCAAAAAATTGAGATTTATAGTGAGTGAAGCATTAGCCGAAACATTAAGAAACGTTAGAAACATATAAAAACCTTTTGTTTTTTCTTTTAGATGCCAAAGTTAGGTAAATATACTAAACAAGGAACAAAAAAGAACTCAAAGTATGCAAAAATTTTGCTCTTTTTAAATTTTTACATAAAATTTGCTTTTTACATTCTCATCAAAAATGAGAAAGTCTTGGTTTTGTGCGATTTTGAGCATTGTCTAATTTTGCTAAATCTTTACGTTTCATGACCCCCTGATTCCAAAAAAAATGGTTTTTAGAAAAGTGTCTGTCTGTCGTCTGTCTGTAGAAAAATTTTTCTCGACGATAACTCGAATGAATTTTAATGAATCGACTTGAAATTTGGCACACTTTCTTAGTCCGTAAAAATAAAACCGAAGTTCGTTGGGCAGCCAATTTCGTCAAAAAACAAAAAAATGCAAAATTTTGTTTTTTTTAAGTTTTTGGGCCAGATTTTTCTTTTGATTTTGTAAGTTTTAGAGTTTTTATTTTTGAATGAAAATATTTTTTTACTCTTTAACTTGATTTAAATGTATCCTTGTTGATGTTAAGCAGACAAATTTTGTTGAATTTTTGAAAATGGTATCTCTCTAAGGAAAATTAATGAAATTTAATGAAATTTTCAGGGAATGCTTATTGTTTACAGACAATTTAAGTTTGTTGGACAGCCCATTTTAACAAAAAACAACATACATACAATATTTTGAAATGTTCAAAATTTTGCATTTTTTACAATTTTCAAAAAATTATTTTTTTAATTCTTTTCCTTAAAATATGAGTAAAATCAATTAACTTTTAATGTTAGAAATTATTCGCTGATAGAAATTTTGAAATATGAAGATTTCGACTATATCAGCAGATAGTGACATCTATTAGATGTCATTTGAACTCTTTGGTTTAGAGTTAGGTGTTACATGATAATTACTTCGATATGGTTGTCGATAAGTAATTAATTTTTTTTTTTAATTAATTTTGATCTGAAAAAATAAGCTGCGTGAACGAATGCACTGTGCATCTGTGAGGACTCGAACCCCAGTTCATAGCTGCCTGTCGCGGGACCTACGCCTATCAATGCACCTTGCCAACACAGCCTGGACGTACTCGCTTCTTATATTCTCAGATCAAGCCCATCACTAGACAAGAGCTATATAGTTAATGTTAGAAATTATTCGCTGATAGAAATTTTGAAATATGAAGATTTCGACTATATCAGCAGATAGTGACATCTATTTGATGGCATGTGAACTCTTTGGTTTAGAGTTAGGTGTTACATGATAATTACTTCGATATTTTTGTCGATAAGTAATTAATTTTTTTTTTTTAAATTAATTTTGATCTGAAAAAATAAGCTGCGTGAACGAATGCACTGTGCATCTGTGAGGACTCGAACCCCAGTTCATAGCTGCCTGTCGCGGGACCTACGCCTATCAATGCACCTTGCCAACACAGCCTGGCGACAGCCGCGACAGGCAGCTATGAACTGAGGTTCGAGTCCTCACAGATGCACAGTGCATTCGTTCACGCAGCTTATTTTTTCAGATCAAAATTAATTTAAAAAAAAAAAATTAATTACTTATCGACAACCATATCGAAGTAATTATCATGTAACACCTAACTCTAAACCAAAGAGTTCAAATGACATCTAATAGATGTCACTATCTGCTGATATAGTCGAAATCTTCATATTTCAAAATTTCTATCAGCGAATAATTTCTAACATTAACTATATAGCTCTTGACTAGTGATGGGCTTCATCTGAGAATATAAGAAGCGAGTACGTCCAGGCTGTGTTGGCAAGGTGCATTGATAGGCGTAGGTCCCGCGACAGGCAGCTATGAACTGGGGTTCGAGTCCTCACAGATGCACAGTGCATTCGTTCACGCAGCTTATTTTTTCAGATCAAAATTAATTTAAAAAAAAAAAAAAATTAATTACTTATCGACAACCATATCGAAGTAATTATCATGTAACACCTAACTCTAAACCAAAGAGTTCAAATGACATCTAATAGATGTCACTATCTGCTGATATAGTCGAAATCTTCATATTTCAATTAACTTTTACTTTTAACACTTTTTTTGTACAACAAAAAACAATTATAATTTTTTTTATAAGTTTTTGGGCCTTAGGGTGCAGTCCCATGCTGAGCAGAAAACACAATGCAAATAGAGCAAACACATATATGTATATCTCTCACACTCATGTTGTGTTGATTTTAGCTGCTGTTTCAAATGACGCAGACGCAACGCAGAGTTTTAGGAACTTATTGGAGAAAGGCCTATAAACCACTTTCACAATGTTATTCAAATAGGTGACGTCACACGTTCGCGTCAATGTACACTCGTGCTCATTAATGCCTTCTCTCAGAGAAGACGCGTTTTTTTGACGCGTTTTGCCCTCTTTCTATATTTTTTATAGTTCGCGCCAATAATTCCAACGGAATTTTACTTTTCCACTGCTGAATTTTTAGGCAATATAGATGTTAGGTAACGTTCGTGAAATTAGTGTCTTCCCTGAGAGAAGGCATTAATGAGCACGAGTGTATATCCTTATTTGAAACGAACAGTATGCTTTAGTAGAAGTAAAGGAAACTCTTATTATACTTTCTTAAGTGAAAGAGAGACGATGATCCGTTAAATTTTAACGGTAGAAGAAGTTCTTATGCGATTTTCTTTGGTACGAGAAGGAAAGCAAAGCGTTAAATTCTAACGGAAAAGGAAACTCATATTTGATAGTTGTACTTGGAAAATATCCATTTCTAACACTTATTTTTTTCGATTTTAAATTTAAAATGGCGCTTGAAGGACAAAAAATTTCCTAATTTAACGTAAGGTTACAAACATTTTTTAATTTCCTCAAATCTAATTGAAATTTGTTACTCGGGGGTTTGGGGGGTCGCTGATTACGAATCTGAAGTCAGATTCAAAAAATTTAAAATGTCGGATCCAATATGGCGGTCGAATTTTGTGAAACTCATTAAATTCAGTTGAAACTCGTTACTCGGAGGTTTTTAGTGTCGCTGATCACGAATCTGAAGACAGATTCATAAAATTCTATATGGCGAATCCTAAATGACGGCTTAATTTTTCAAAATTACTTAGATTTGCTTGAAATTTATTACTCGGGGGTTTTTTAGGTCGCTGATTACAAATATGAAGTCAGATTCAAAAAAATCAAAATAGCGGATCCAAAATGGCAGCTTAATTTTCCAAAATTACTGAGATTTGCATGAAAGTTGTTACTCTAAGGTTTTCGGGGTCGCTGATTTTGAATATGAAGTCGCTTTTGGCCTTTAAATAATTAAAATTGCCCGATTCTCACCACAAGGAGGTAGGCGATGTAGAGAATCATTTTTCTTACTTTTTCAGTGACTTTTAATTTTTTTTGTTTTTTTGTTTTTCAATTTGTTAATTTACTTCTTTTAACTTTTTATTAAAAGCTATTAATTTGTATATGCGCTTTTTTAAAGCAATTGTCACAGCAATATAACTTGCATGTTTTTCCACTGCAAAACATTTCAGTAAGAACTTAAAAAGTAAAAAAATGATTCTCTATATCGTCTACCCTCTCGTGGTGAGAATCGGGCAACTTTATTTATTTAAAGGCCAAAAGCGACTTCATATTCAAAATCAGCGACCCCGAAAACCTCAGAGTAACAAATTTCATGCAAATCTCAGTAATTTTGGAAAATTCATCTGCCATTTTGGATCCGCCATTTTGAATTTTTGGTACCTGACTTCATATTTGTAATCAGCGACCTAAAAAAACCCCGAGTAATAAATTTCAAGCAAATCTAAGTAATTTTGAAAAATTATGCCGTCATTTTGGATCCGCCATATAGAATTTTATGAATCTGTCTTCAGATTCGTGATCAGCGACACTAAAAACCTCCGAGTAACGAGTTTCAACTGAATTGAATGAGTTTCACAAAATTCGACCGCCATATTGGATCCGACATTTTGAATTTTTTGAATCTGATTTTAGATTCGTAATCAGCGACCCCCAAAACCCCCAAGTAACAAATTTCAATTAGATTTGAGGAAATTAAAAAATGTTTGTAACCTTACGTAAAATTAGGAAATTGTTTGTCCTTCAAGCGCCATTTTAAATTTAAAATCGAAAAAAATAAATATTAGAAATGGATATTTTCCAAGTACAACTATCGGGAACACGTTTCTGATAATTTTTGTTCTATTTAAAAAATATAATGGCGGAGAAGAAAATTCTTTTTAAAAAAGTTGCTTTCAAAAAACTTGACATTTTTAAGTATTTTTGAAAAAAGAAGGGTTTAGTAATATTTTTTAAAAATTTTCACCACGCCATTCGAAAGAGCGACCCCAGAAATAGTAGGATATTCTTTATATGAAACAAACAGTATGCAAATTAGGTAGAAGTAAAGGAAACTCTTATTCTATTTTATCTACTTTTCTTAAGTGAAAGACAGACGACAATGCGTTAAATTTTAACGATAGGAACGATAGGAGAAGTTCCTATGTGATTTCCTTATTGCGAGAAAGAAAGCTAAGAGTGCAGTCCCATGCTGGTAGAATAGTGGAGTAGTGAAATAGATTTGACCTATCAAAATAAGTGTTAAAAAATCCAGTCATCTGATTAGTCAAAACTGTTCCACTATTCTACTAATCTACCACCATGGGACTGCACTCTAAGCGTTAAATTTTAACAAAAAAGGAAACTCTTATGTCATTTCGTAAGATGCGAGAAGGAATGCAAAGCGTTAAATTTTAACGGAAAAGGAAACTCTTTTGTGATTTCGTAAGGTGCGAGAAGGAAAGCAAAGCGTTAAATTTTGAAGGAAAAGGAAAACTCTTATTAAAAGTATTATATGATATTATCACTCACAATCAGTTGTTTTAAATATTAAACATTGAATTCAACGATCAATTTCGAGTCAGGAATAAAAAATAAAACAACAATAGTTGTTTGACGTTTCGACAGCACGGCTGCCCTCTTCAGAAACGAAAATTAAACAAAATTTAAAATCGTTGCAAAATAACGTCTTATACGTAGCGATTACAATCGTTATTCAAAGCATAGTTTTTTAAAATTAAGTGACAGTGATGTAAGTATAATTCGGAAGGAAGAAGAAATGTTAAATGAAATTTACATGTATAAGTTTCAAGAATTGTTAGAAATTGAATCAAGTGGTATATTACAAATTCAAAACTCAACATATTTATATATAAAAAAATCAGTCCCATATTCAAATTCTGTTTAGTGGCCCTTTCGATAATGGACATTGGATTTGTACATATTATGATGGAAATGAATTATACATTTATGATAGTCTTAACAGAAAATGCTTAAACAAAGATCAAATATAATTTTTAAATAGATTATACCCATTTCAACGTATTAGAGTTTTTCCAGTAGTTCAACAACAGCCTAATTTTGTTGATTGCGGTGTATACGCGATTGCATTTGCTACTTCAATTTATTGTACTATTAAGCCTGAAAATGTTGTATATAACTATGCAGCTTTGCGAAGTCATTTGTTTACAATGTTTTTAAATAATTGTTTATCACATTTTCCGACTATTTTAGTTAATAATGCTAAAATTTCGGATGATAGTGTCAGAAAAGGAAATAACTATGCACGTGCGGGCAATAAAAAAGAAGAGAAGTCGAAAAGGAAATTAAACATTTAAGAAGTTGTTAATTGTCGTGTTCGAAAAATTGTAACAAATAGTGTAAACTGTGATGGAAATGATCAAAAAGCATATTATCAAGGCAATACACCAGAACAAAAGATATTTGCTGCGAAGCAAAGAAATATTGTTGTTTCCCATGCACTTCGTTCTACATCAGTAATATCCCAGAAAATTGTATGTAATGAAATGAAATTAAGTCAATATGAGAGTAAACAAAAAAAATTCAGTTAAAATCTTTTAAAGGAGTCAATTATTACAAACATTTAAATTCTCAAATATTACAAACATCAATAAGAAATGAAGAAAAATCTAAGTCTTCGAAAGAAAAAATTAAAAAATGTTATGCAGATTATCAAAAAGCATACCGACAAAGACTTAAATTAAAAGAAAAAATAAATTATGAGCAACAAAAAGACATTCATATTTAAAGTAAACTAGATTATAACTCAAGAATATCTCAAATAGTTGCAGGTGATAAAAACAGGTAATTAATTATGGGAATGAAGTAACAGAAATAAAGTTAAAATCCTTTAAAGAAGTGAAAACAGCTGATGATGATACGATAGTATTACATTCGCATGCAAGAAATGGTGAAAATGATACCGACAGATTAGCTCGGTCGGATAAGATGCCTCGCTTGGCGGACGTTCTAGGATCAAGGGTTCATGGTTCGCGCCCATTTGGCTTGGATTTTTCCGGCATGTGAGATAATCTGAGCGGGAGGTTTGACGTCGAGGTATAATGATGTGCACTGTCGATTAATGTCCGGTACACACCATTAGAACTCGACTGTCGATAAACCGGTTGTACTCAGGAGAAGGTTTTCTACAGTTTCCCTCTCCTCTGGCGAGAAAACCCATTAGACGGGTAGTCCAGGCTAATGCGAGTACTCCTAATTTTTGAAAGACGTTCTGTAGGCGCAAACTTAGTATTAAGAATTGTGTATATAAGAAAAATTTGTGAAAGCATGAAATTGTAAGAAAACACTTGTATAGCCAAGTATGTAAGGCTAAAGACAGGTGTATAAACCAATAAAAAAAATGGTGAAAATGATAACATTCTAAACCACAAAATTAAAAAAGTTCTGCAGATTATCAAATAGCATATCGTCAAAGACTTAAATTAAGAACAATGACTGTTGATAGTTCTATAACTGAATTAAGTGGAATAGATTATAACCTAAAAATATCTTAAACTGACTATAAAACATAAGTAATTAATGGTGGAAATAATGTAAGAGAAATAAAGTTAAAATCTTTAAATGAAATGAAAAAAGATGATGATACGATGATATTACCTTCAACTGCAAGAAATGATAACACTTTGAACCAGAGATTAAAAAAAGTTTTGCAGCTTACCAAAAAGCATATCGTCAAAGAATTAAATTAAAAACAGTATCAGTTGATAGTTCTTTAAATAAAAAAAACTATCTTAGTGAAATGTCTGTTAATTGCAGACATTGTCAGGCTAAAAATTTTTCAAAAGAGAAAGTTAACAACAAGAAAACTTTTAATGATTGTTGTAGGCATGGTGGTGTTTCATTGCCTTTAGTAGAATATCCTTGTAAATTAAAAAGTTTGTTTGATGGATCGCACAAAAAGTCTGATCATTTTAGAGCTAATGTTAGAATGTATAATAATTCATTTGCTTTTGCTTCATTAAATGCTAATGTAGTCAATTTTAAAGGTAATAGGCGAGGGCCGTTTTGTTACAAAATTCAAGGTCAAATTTAATATCAAATGAATAATGCCTTATATCCTGAAAAAGACGATGATCCTTCTTTTAGTAAATTATTCATTTATGATCCAGAAGATGCTGTTAGTTACAGATTAAAGAAACATGACAATTTAGATAAAGAGTTATTGTTAATTATTGAAAATTAATAAGAGATTGTAACAATTTCACAAAGTCTTTGTTGATGATGTCTGAAGTAATTAAGACAGAGACTGCTTTAGCAGAACTAAATAATACCAAAATTCCGGAACTACAATTATAATTTACTTTAAAGAAAGGATTTGATAAAGAAAGGTACAATTTTCAAAAAAGTAATGAGGTTGCCGCAATTTTCAATACAAATTCAGAAGGTTTAATACCAGAGCCTTATGTTACAATTTATAACAAATCAAGTAAAGAATTAAAATTGGTTAGTAATTTGGAACCAAATGTTGAACCTTGGATTTATCTAATCTTTTATCCACAAGGAAGTAAGGGTTACGGTATTGATATACATGGCGGAAGATTGTCTCAACAATGAGTTGTTGATAACTACGTTAAAATTAAAAAAGATAGACTATTTTCTTGTCAAAATAATGAAATAAAATTAAGAAGTAAAACGTATAAAGGATTAGTTGATTACTTACACAATTAAGGGATTCAAAAGCCAGATTTATTTATAACAATGACATGCATTTCAAAATGGAAAAAAATTGTAGAAAATTTATTACCTTATCAATCGGCTTCTGATCGACCTGATTTAGTAGTTAAGGTTTTTTACTTAAAAGTTAAACACCTTATAAATACTATTGTTAACAATAAATTATTTGGAGAAGTTAAATCATATGTTTATGTTATTGAATTTTAAAAACGTGGCTTGCCTCACATTCATTTACTGGTTATATTGAAAGACAATTCGAAATTATTAACATCAGAAACTGTTGATCGTTATATTTCAGGCGAGATTCTACATGAAAATTTTGATAATCAGTTGCATAAAATTATAATGCAACATAATATTCACGGTCCTTGTGGCGACTGGTGTTTAGTTGATGGAAAATCTTCTAAATACTTTCCTAGATCTTTTGAAGAATAAACTATATTTGAAGATAATTGTTATGTGAAATATCGTAGAAGATTCACTGGAAAAACTTACGAAAGACCAAATGACTACATTGTTGATAACCGTTATGTTGTTCCCTATAGTCCAAGTCTTTCTAAATTATTCAATTGTCATAATAGTATTAAAGTTATTTCCAGTATAAAGTCTGTTAAATACTTATACAAATATATTTATAAAGGCCATGATGCTGCTTCGATCCTTATAATTAATAATAACAGCGAATCTGTAATTAATCATAATGAAATAAATCACTATGAAGAAAATAGATATGTTGGACCTGTTGAAGCAGTATGGAGAATATTGAGTAAATCTTGGGAAAAAAGGCATAGTATTAACCGTTTACCTATACATTTACCAAATGAACAAAATGATATTATTTCGTGAAGGAAAAAGTGACATTGTTTCTTTTGATTTAGATAAGAAAACAAAGTTAATAGATTACATTGAGTCAAACAAGCGTGATAGAAATGCACATCAGTATTATTATTCACCAATACTAGAACACTACACATGGGTTTAGAAATCTCTACAATGGAAAGTTAGAGAACGTAGTGAAAAAGTATTGGGAAGAATATATTCTGTTAATCCTTTGGATGTTGAATTGTTTCATCTCAGACTGTTATTGCTTACAAGGAATGGGGCAACTTCTTTTGACACTTTGAAAACAGTTTATGGAACAGTACATATGTCATTCACATCTGCTTGTTTAACTTTAGGGTTTATTGATTATGATAATGAGTGGAAAAATTGTTTGAGAAAAGCTGTTGTCTGTATGATGCCACAGATGCTTCGTCAATTATTTCTTAGAATTTTAATTCATTGTCGTCCAGTGTACTCTAATCAAATTTAGGACGAATTCAAGCAACAAATGTTTTAAGGGATTAATGGATATAGAAGATAATGAAAAATTCTTTCATGTGAATCTTGTTATTATTTTGCAAGAAGAAAGTGTTATGGTAAAGAAAGATATGAAAAATTTAATGTTCAACAAAAGATTGTTGTTGATTTTAGACAAGTCTTGCCTATAAAAGAGCGAAGTACCAGAAGCGAAATTATTAGTTTATCTATAAAAAATAGTTTATTATGGAGTTGTTTTCATAAATTTTCATTATCTCAAAACATAAGAGCATTACCTGAAGAATTTGAGTTTATACATTTTTTGTTAATAGTAGGAAATGGTGAAATGAATGACTTACATGACAATATTCAATTACCAGAATCAATTATTGAAAAAGGTCAGATAGATATTGATCAAGATATATATATATATATATATATATATATATATATATATATATATATATATATATATATATTGATTAAAAATTCTATATTTCGTCGCTTGGGGGCAGCAACTTGCCGACTCATCTAAACGGTGAAAAAGATGCCGTTTTAAAAAGAAAAGTGAAAAACATGCCGTTTCGCGAAAGCGCTAAGGAACATACCTTCTTTAAACGAACGGTGAAGAACATGCCTTTTCAACCGTTAATATTAAATATAATATTAAATAAATAAATAATTCATATAATAATATTAATAATTATAAATTAGTTAATTAAATTAATTAATTAATCATTAATTGTTCATAATAAATATAATATTATTAATTACTTATAATTAATATAATATAAATATTAAATATTAACGGTTGAAAAGGCATGTTCTTCACCGTTCATTTGAAGAAGGTATGTTTCTCAGCGCTTTCGCGAAATGGCATATTTTTCACTTTTCTTTTTGAAACGGCATCTTTTTCACCGTTTAGCTAAGTCGGCATGTTGCTGCCCCAAAGCGACGATTTAAAGAATTATCAAGTTATGCAATTTTAGTTCCTAGATAAGTGGATGTGAATGAAATGAGCAAAAGAGTTGTAGCATTTTTAAATAACGATAAAGAAAAAATATGTAAAAGTGTCGATTTTACCGAAAATTGTGATAATAGCAATTTCAGTGAAATTATCTTAACAGAATATTTAAATACACTTTCACTATCTGGTTTACCACCACATGAATTACATTTACGAATACATTCAGTTGTAATGCTAATTAGGAATATGAGTATTAATGAAGGACGGTAATGGTTCAAGATTGTTAATTTTAGATCTATTAAATAATGTTATTAAATGTCAAATATTAACAGGTGACAAAGCTGGAAATATTGTTTTTTTGCATCGTGTTACATTACACTGTGATAAAGTTTATCCGTTTACATTTAAAAGATGGCAATTTCCTATTAAATTAACATTTGCTATGACTATAAATAAGTTTTAGTGACAAACTTTTTACAAAATTGCAATAGATTTAAGAAAGGATGTTTTCAATCATGGACAATTATACGTAGCGTTGTCTAGAGTACGTTCTTTTTCATCAATAAAAGTTTATTTAGGAAATGAAAGAATTTACAAAAATATAAAAAATTATGTCTTTCGGGAAATTTTCGAATAATTTGTGTTAAACTATTAATAATATTCTGTTTTCATATATAGTCACTATCCTTAGAGAATTTATATTTTGTAACTATAGCATGTCTAATACTCAGAAAAGTCAGAGAAAAGTTAGGGGATTTCTATAATTTTAATTTTCTATTATTTAAAGTAACTGTTAAGTATAAAAAAATTAATTCTTTTCTTCATTTCAGATAAATTTTTTACTCTAAAAAATTAGGACTTATAAAGTGTTTATTTTTATTCTATTATTGTGATCATTTTAAAATTATTATTTTAAAATTTTTATTTTTATTTCCTGGGATATCCTGAATTCACTGGTGTTATGGGGGATTGAAGAAAAAAATAATATATATAATTCTTATATATTCTTATATATTCTTATTTATTCCACGTAAAAGCGTCCGTGCGTCACTATTCTAAATAGGCTGTATTTTTTTCTAATCTAATTATTATTAAAATTATTTGATTTTAATTTTGATGCATTAAGCTTAATTAGTAAAGAAAATATAAAGTACATTAAGGATAGGTGGGAGAAAAAATGGTTTCGTGATCGATACTACTCATGTTCTAAATTAGATTTAATTAATATAACATGACCTTGAATCAGTTTACTGTAAAGTTTTGTAATTATAGGTATGTTGTGTTTTGTAGAATTTTTTATATCCTATCCTAAATATATGAATATAACGTTTTAAATTAATCATTTTCAAAAAGTTGCCATAGAAAAAGGAAGAAAATATAGGGCGCGCGTAGCGCGCTGTTTTAGAGACTAGTAGGCAATTAAAGGCCTATACAGAATAGAATCATTAACTCGAACCGTAATAGTAAATGTAAGAATGAGTTACAGAAAGACAAATAATATTTCTTTAACTCAATTTTACGATTACGCTTATGATTCGATTCCGGTTAAAGATTCTATTTTCCGTATGCCTTATATTAGAAAGAGATAAAAATCAGGATAGTGTCTAAAAGCAGGTACAGCGATGGGTCGTTAACCTTATTGACTTAATCCCAATTGTAATTTTATAGAATGTTTCTCATAATATTTGTCTGAGGAAAATATTAAAATATTTCAGCAATATTTCAGCCTGAGGCTGCTTCTACAACAGCTTTTTTTCATCGAAATCAGTGTGAAAACGTTGCGCGCGCAACTATTTTGCATGGTGCATTTTGCTCGTGTCGTTGAAAAAAAGCTGTTGTAGAAAGTCCCTTAAGGGGATCCCACTTATCGACAATACAGATCTAAATTGATAAGTAAACTGTAACCGCCTTTTCTTGAAAAATATAAAATACCATACCATATCCATTTGGGAATCTCATTTTTTATCAAAAATACACAGGATGAATATTTCTTTTTTGTAATTGTTACAAAAAAATAAAGGTTTTTAAATTTTAAATTCCCTTACAAACAACAAAACAAACTTATTTTTTACTTGGAAAATTAAATATATCTGCGAAATTGTCTTATTTTATATATGTTTTACCATTAATCAATTTTTCTCTTTTAAACAAGACATTATATTAAATTGTGTTTAATTTAAAATGAAAAATAATCAACAATTTATCATTTCTGGTACATTTGGCGCCATCTATTGGTTCTATTGCAAAATAATGTACCACCAAACAGATGTTAAATGTGGTTATGGTGGTTTGGACTATTGGAAACTGCTCATATTTAATTTTTGAATAATAATTTTTTCTAATAATTACAACAAATAAAATATTCATCCTATGTATTTATGACAGAAAATGAGTTTCCTAAATTGATAGGGCATAATATTATACAATTTTCAAGAAAAGGCGGTTGCAGAGTTTTTATCAATTTAGATCTGCATTGTTGATATTTGGGATCTCCTTAAGGAGAGTCCAGAATAGAGAAGCTTTAAATTAAAACATATTTGATGAGAATGTAAACCTTAAAGTCGTAGTAACTTTAAGACAAGCAAATATTTCAGCGATTTGAAAAATATATTTTGTTTCTAACACGTCTCTTAGTTGACTGAATTCAGGTCGAGACCACAATACCCTACTGAAAATCCCCGTACAATATCTTGTACAGAGGAAATTGCACAAGATCTTGAACGGGAAATATACCATTCTCAGCATAAGAAATTGAAACAAGTTCTTGTACAAGACATTGTACTCATACCACAGCGAAATATTATTTTGCGAGAAATAAATATATGTTATCTTAATTTCTTTAAATGACATTGTTAATAGGATTTTTCATATACAAGGAGAAGTAATAACAGAAGCGCGACGACCAAAATTTGCGCGCCCCGAGGCGCGCTGAAACTAGCGAGCCTCCGCGCGAAGCGCGGATGAGAATGTGTCCGCCCTCCGGGCGGACAGATTTTTTAAATTACATTTTCCATAAATAATTTGGCAGTAATTAGCTCAAATTTCGTAAGGAAATTTGTCCGAAAATTAAAAAAAAAGATTTAAGCTGACCTTAAGCACGCATTTTGCTATATAGGTTTTTAAATTATTTAATTCTTTCGAAGAATTTTAATAAAATTTATCAGAATAAATATAGACTAGGAGCTGGCGACGAAATTAACTATCTCATTTCAGGCCGGCTAAAAATTTTAGTATAGATTAATGAAAATGTAAAATTAATGGAAATTCACGTCTGGCAGCCCTTCGAAAATTCGATAAAAGGGTCGAACACGTAGAAATTTTTACACTTATTTCAATGTAAAATGTCAGTTTCTGAATGATTTTATCGGTATAAAATGAGAATAAATTTAACGATATTTTTACGTGTTTAACCCCTTGCCAGAAGTACTTTAAGAAAATTCTTTGCATAAGAATTCAATTATTTTCTTAAATGACAACATTCTTTGTAAGAATTCAATTAAATTTTTCGCAAAAATTCAATTATTTTTTAAAACGCAAAATCTTTGCGAAAATTTAATTATTTCAAAACATTTTAAAGACTTTCACGAAAGAATGTATTGTATTTTAAATTCATTATAAAATATTTCAAAAATTAAATAATTTTCTAAAATTTTATGAACGAATTCAATTTTTTAATATTTTTAATCTGTTTTCGATAGAATCTAATTATTTTCAAAAATTTTAATAAATCCTTTCAAACAATTCAAGTATTTTTAGATGTTATAGTAAAATTAATAATCAAAGGGCTTAGGGGGTTAAGTATGCAAAAAGTGCCCCCGCTTCTATTTTTTTCAAATTTGGCCCATATGTTACTATCCATATGACTATAACTTTCTGCAATTTTGAACTCAAAATTCGCTTTTTTGGGGGAGTTATGGAGGGGGAAAGCAAAATCAAAAAACTTATTTTTCTCGAAAACTACTTAACCGATTTTAATGAAATTTTAAGAGGTTGTAAATATAGATAAGGCGATTTTAGAAAAAAAATCAAAATTTTTTTTCAAAAAAAATTTAAAAAAAAAAATTTGAAATTTTCAAAATTATTTTTTAGGATTATTTTTTAAAGTGACCTCTTTCTCTTTTGTTGCAAAAAGTACCTTATAATGTCCCCTTTAACATATATTTTTTTCAAATTTTTTAAAAATATGGTTTTTGAGTAAAATGTCAGAAACCATGGTCATGCTATTTGTCACGTACGGTAATGCACATATATACATATGGGCCATATTAATGTGATAGGGTATAGCTAAATAAGTATGGAAAAAATGACCCGAATATATTTTTCCCATTCTTTTATATCCACTTAAAAATAACTTTTTCAAATTTTTAACTCAAAATTTTGAGTTTTTTGGAACTTATGGAGGGGAAAAAATCGAAAAACGCATTTTCCTCAAAAACTACTATATGTATTTTAATCAGCTTTGCATATGTTGAAAAGACAATTAAAGTGATTCCAAAAAAAATTTTCAAATTTTTTTTTTCAAAAAATTCCAAAAATTTTTTTTTGAAAATTTCAAAATGAAAATTTTTTAGTTCTATTAAAGTGACATTTTTATGTATTTTCTCATTTCATTCTCTTATGTGATCTACTAATAAAAAAATTTTGCCCGACATGATTTCAAGGTGTGTCACGGTAAATAACTCAAAAACCCTACCCGGAACATTTTTATGTTGTATGCGAATGGTTAATTTTAAAAAAACTGTCAAATATTTTTGCAACTTATTACTAGTGGCTTATTAAGGTTGATAAATACAAATCTGAAGTTGACATAAAAAAATATTTTTAGACAAACGAAAAAATTTCGAAAATTTTAAAATCAAATTTTAGGATTTTTGGAGTTTTTTTACCGTGTCGCACTCTAAAATCATCCAGGCCATTATTGTTTAAAAAGTAAGACTGTTAAAGAAGTTAAATAAAAAAGTGTGATGTACTGCTTCAACGATCCAAAAAGAAAAAAATTTTAAATGTAAAAATAAAAATTTTTGGATTTTTCTTTGGAAATAATTTTATTACATCGATTTCAGGCTTGTATTCAGAAAACTCCTAAGTATTATTTTGTAATTAAATAAATAATTAATTAGTTGACCATTCGGATACAACATAATAATGTAGGTACCGGGTAGGGTTTTTGAGTTATTTACCGTGACACACCTTGAAATCATGTCGGGCAAAATTTTTTTAATAGTAGATCACATAAGAGAATGAAATGAGAAAATACATAAAAATGTCACTTTAATAGAACTAAAAAAATTTTTTTTGAAAATTTCGAAAAATTTTCATTTTGAAATTTTCAAAAAAAAAGATTTTTGGAATTTTTTGAAAAAAAGAATTGAAAATTTTTTTTGGAATCACTTTAATTGTCTTTTCAACATATCCAAAGCTGATTACAATACATACATTAGTTTTTGAGGAAAATGCGTTTTTCGATTTTTTCCCCTCCATAAGTTCCAAAAAACTCAAAATGTTGAGTTAAAAATTTGAAAAAGTTATTTTTAAGTGGATATGAAAGAATGGGAAAAATATATTCAGGTCATTTTTTCCATACTTATTTAGCTATACCCTATCACATTAATATGGCCCATATGTATATATGTGCATTACCGTACGTGACAAATAGCATGACCATGGTTTCTGACATTTTACTCAAAAACCATATTTTTAAAAAATTTGAAAAAAATATATGTTAAAGGGGACATTATAAGGTACTTTTTGCAACAAAAGAGAAAGTGGTCACTTTAAAAAATAACCCTAAAAAAATTTTTGAAAATTTCAAATTTTTTTTTGAAAATTTTTTTTGAAAAAAAAATTTTGATTTTTTTTCTAAAATCGCCTTATCTATATTTACAACCTCTTAAAATTTCATTAAAATCGGTTCAGTAGTTTTCGAGAAAAATAAGTTTTTTGATTTTGCTTTCCCCCTCCATAACTCCCCCAAAAAAGCGAATTTTGAGTTCAAAATTGCAGAAAGTTATAGTCATATGGATAGTAACATATGGGCCAAATTTGAGAAAAATAGAAGCGGGGGCACTTTTTGCATACTTAACCCCCTAAGCCCTTAAATAATTTTTCTAAATAATAAAATTGTTCTCAGGAATTCAATTATTTTCAATACAATTATAATAAGCGTGTGAATAATCAAATATTTCATTATAATTATTACCAAACACGATAATTTTAAAAAGTTGAAAAAAATTTTATGTTTAATTAAATGATTTTCAAAATTTTCAATTAAAATTATTTTAAACAATTACATTTTTTTATAAAATAATTTTAAAAAATTTAATTTTAAAAAGAATTTAAGTATTTACAAAAATTCTAATAAAATTATTTAAAAGAATTTAATTTTCAATCAATAATTGTAATAGTAAAATTATTTATGGATTAAATTTAATAAATTGAAGAAATTTTTTGTATTACAGTCGACTCTCGATAATTCGAAATTTTCGATAATTCGAAATCATAAGACTGGCGTTTCAACTTGGAATTATCGAGAGTCGACTGTAATTCAATTACTTTAATTGTTTTTTACATTTTAATAAAATTCCTTGATTTAATTATATTATTTTAGAGAAAATTGAATTATTTTAAAAACTTGAAAAAAATTATTGATTAACTTTAATTACTTTCAAAATTTCCAATTAAATGTATTAAAGAAACTCAATTTATAAAAAAAATTGAAAATAATTCTTAAAAAATTTTTTTTATTAATTCTTGGCAGGAATTTAATTATTTTCATACATATTAAAATTTGTTGAAAGAACTCAATTATTCTAATATTTTTTGCAAGAATTCAATAATTTTCAATATATTAATTTTAATTAAAAATATATACAAATATTGAAAACGAAAATTATTAAAAAATTTAATTTACAGGTATTTTTTGAAAAAACTGACTTTTACGGACATTAACCAGATTTACAGACCTTTACGTTATTTACGAACCTAGTGGAAGCCCTAAAATATTCAACAATATAATCAGAATTGCAAAAAAATTCATATTCTAAAATTCATATTTAAAGAATCATGATAATCTTTTCAGGTATTGTTTCCATGGTAATATTACATAAAGACAATAACATATTGAAAATAATTCAATTGATAACTTCACTATTCTATGAAAATGTCAAATTTATAAATAAAAAACAATATTTAATCCTTTAAACATGAATCAACACATTGAAATAGCATTTCAAAATGTGTTGTTTAAAATGGATATTTCTTTCCAAATACATAGGGACGGAGCGTCTAGACGTAAGTTTAAACGTAGATTTATATAAAAAAATTAATTACAAAAAAAATTCATTTAATAAGCTTTATTGTGGAAATACCTGTAAATTACACTGTATAACTGTAGAAAATTTTATTTTTTAGAATTTAAATTTAGAATTTATTAGAAAAATTAATTGAATCTATACTAACTTGTTCATCTTAAAAAAATAAAAAAGTTTTTTATCTATAAAATTGAATTTTTTGAGTTTTTGAATGATTATGCCATTTTTTTGTCAACACGAACAAGTCAGGATAAGTCTAATAATATAATTTTGCTTTTTTAATTTTTATAATACTATGTTTTTGGTTTTAAACTGTCATATAATCAGAACCTGTAAATGAATTCAATCCTGCACCGGAAATTATTCCTGATGTACCTGAGCCGGCACAGAATCCTGCACCTCCCCGTATTCCTGCTGAGCCAAATCCTGGTCCACCGTTACCTATTCCTGTGGAACATAATGTTGTACCTGAACCGCGACCAATTCCTAATGTACCTGACGCTCCTCTTGATAATCCTGTGCCAGAACAAAATAATGGACAAGCACTTCGAAGAGGTAATCAAGTTGACTGTATTCTTATTAATTTTGTGTACAAAAAAATAGAGAATTAAACTGCGATTATCTTAGAATCTAGAACTGACAAAGTCAGTCCCTTTTTATACTAGTAATATATTTTTCTTTAAAGGACACGAAGACGTGCAAAGAGATCGTAACCGAATATGATGCTGCATATGCCTCGATTTTCCACCAAATTGCCTATTAATGCCTTGTAGGCATTTATGCATGTGCCTTGAATGTTACACATCTTACCGAGAAGAAAATTGTCCTATCTGTAGAGATCCAATTGTCGACGTTATGGACATTTTGTTTAATTTTATTATTATTCCTGGTCTTATTATTATTATTATTGTTTTGAATGAATTGTATTTTCGAGATTAACGTGTGTTTTATAAGTTTCTTATTTCAAAAAAGTATTTTACAAATAAAGTTATGAATACGATTTTTCGTTGCTTATATTTGACTTTAAAATAATTAATTAAAAAATAAATTAATCAATTTAAAACATAAAAGTAGCTTTTGAAAACTCTTGGTGGGCTAGAAAAATTGGTTATAATTTTTAAAGTAAAAAAGACGTATTTTGATTTCACAAAATAGTTGAAAATTCACATAAATTGATTGGAATTATAAAGGCATTTACCCTGCTGTCTGTACCATATATTCCAAATGGAAAACGCCAGATTGTTCAGCCAAGCCTCAATTTTGTGCTTGCGCTATACAGAATTTTTGTCTAACTAAAGTTCAAATAGGCCTCGGCGTTAATTATAGAAAAATTGTGCACAACACTCTTTGACAACATTGCTTTTTCTTGCAAACAAATAATAAAGATGAGTTTATGAATAATAAATACAAATTAACTGAACAAGTTACAATTTTATTTTCAATTTATTTATATAATACATTAAATTTAATAATAATTATTTAACAATTTTCTAATTTTGTAAATAATAAATTAATTATTCAAATCAAAATTGTAAAATACATTGAAAGTTTAATTTTAACAGTACTATGGATCTTATTAAAATCTTATTACTAATAAAAAAATGTTGAATTGTCATTGGTAAAATGTGAAATGTAATAAGTGAAGTTCTTTAATTTAATGGTTAAAACTTTAAATAAATGTATTTTTTTAATTTATTATTTTTAACTTATCTTTACTTTTTTATCTTTGATTCAAAGATAAAAAAGATCCTAAAAAAGCCTAAAGATCCTAAGAAATTAAAACTTTATTGCACGCACGTGTCGATAGCATAATGGATAGAGCGTTAGTTTATAAGTCCGTAGGTTCGATTCCCCTGGGACGCAATTTTATTTATTCTCATAGGTTTGTGTTATTTTCTAGATTCTAATCATTAAGTCTTTCACACAATTTAATTAAGAAGAATAACTCTTTATTAATATTTATTCAAAAAAATACTTTTATCATAACCACTTCCTGGAGAATCACGGAAACAAACATTTTGGACCAATATCTTACATTATTGTACTTTTTATTTTAGCCTAGCAATATTTATTTCATTTATAATAAAGATAAAAAATAATTTTAGCTTAAATCACAACAGTTCAGAAGTAAATAAAAGCAATAAAAATTTGAAAAGCTTTTAGATAAGTTAATACACACTGAAATTAAAATAATTCTGTGAGTCAAATTTTAAAAATTTAAATTTGTTTTGTTCGCATATTTGTTAAATTTATTGACAAAAACTTTATCATTATTACTGCTTTTTAAGAAGGGGCGGTAACGATTCTACGCAATTAAATTCTACAAATGAAAATTCAACACAGTAAACTCTACACGAAAAAACTCTAATTTTATATTTAGACAAGTAATAATAATTCTACGCAAATTAATTCTACATAATGAAACTCTACGCATTCGAATTAAATAAAATATAATATCGAGTTGAATTTATCACTCGGTGGCATTTAATAATATTGATGAATTTATCGATCACTCCGAGTCATTCAAAATTAAAAAATTTTTTTAATTTTTACGTTTCAACGGCACAGCCGTCCTCTTCAGAAACATTAAAAGAATATAAATAAAAATAAACTTATGACATTTTTAAACAATTTTTAATAATCGTCAAAATGTTTAAAAATATCATAAGTTTATTTTTATTTATATTCTTTTAATGTTTCTGAAGAGGACGGCTGTGCCGTTGAAACGTAAAAATTAAAAAAATTTTTTAATTCTGAATGACTCGGAGTGATCGATAAATTCATCAATATTATTAAATAAAATATAATTTAATTAATTTTTTTAAATTCTTCACGATTAAATACTACATCAATAAATTCTACAAAGTTTAATTTTACGCATAATAAAATATGTTTTTTATTATTCTTTATAAGTTGTTAAATCTACGCAGTTAAATTTAACACTAGATAATTCTACAAAAATAAATGCATTTTAATAAATAGATTTTTTAAAAATTTTACGCAATTAAATTCTACAAAAAATAATTCTACAAATTTTAACTTTTTTATAATAAATTTTTAGAAGATTAAACTCTACACAAGGAAATTCTTCAAATATAATTCTACGAGAAAAATATCTACAGATAGCAATTGTAATATTTAATTTAATTAAATTATTAACTCTACGCCGTTAAATTCAATACCAGATAATTCTACAAAAATAAATACATTTTTTTTTAAATTCTACGCAATTAAACACTACAATTCAAAATTCTACACAAATTTAAATTGGATTTTTTTTTCTTTTTTTCAAAGTCAATTAATAATAATTCTACGCCTTTCAATTCAACATTAAATAATTCTACGCAAATAAACAAACTTGTGTTGAGTTTTACCGTGTAGAGTTTATTTGCGTAGAATTATTTAATGTTGAATTGAAAGGCGTAGAATTATTATTAATTGACTTTGAAAAAAAAGAAAAAAAATCCAATTTAAATTTGTGTAGAATTTTGAATTGTAGTGTTTAATTGCGTAGAATTTTTAAAAAATGTATTTATTTTCGTAGAATTACCTGGTATTGAATTTAACGGCGTAGAGTTAAAAATTTAATTAAATTAAATATTACAATTGCTATCTGTAGATATTTTTCTCGTAGAATTATATTTGAAGAATTTCCTTGTGTAGAGTTTAATCTTCTAAAAATTTATTATAAAAAAGTTAAAATTTGTAGAATTATTTTTTGTAGAATTTAATTGCGTAAAATTTTTAAAAAATCTATTTATTAAAATGCATTTATTTTTGTAGAATTATCTAGTGTTGAATTTAACTGCGTAGAGTTAACAACTTATAAAGAATAATAAAAAACATATTTTATTATGCGTAAAATTAAACTTTGTAGAATTTATTGATGTAGTATTTAATCGTGAAGAATTTAAAAAAATTAATTAAATTATATTTTATTTAATTAGAATGCGTAGAGTTTCATTATGTAGAATTAATTTGCGTAGAATTATTATTACTTGTCTAAATATAAAGTGAGAGTTTTTTCGTGTAGAGTTTACTGTGTTGAATTTCCATTTGTAGCATTTAATTGCGTAGAATCGCTACCGCCCCAACTTGGGGCGTTTGTAGTACTAATAGATAGTAATTTTTCGTAAAAATATTTTTTTACCCAGTCCAATATTTTCCGAGGGGGAGGGGGTTAAATTTTTGGGTTTTTCAGTACAATGCTTATTTCAATAATGTTTTACTCTTAAACTATTAAACATAAAAATTTGTCAAGATACTTTTTGGAAAGGTTTTTTCATGCTCTTTCGATTGAAAATAAGCATTAAAAGAAAAAAATTTTTGTCCCAAAAAAAATCAAAATTAAGAATAAATTTTAATTTTTTGGAAAAAAGGTCTAATTTTTTTAAACGAAAGCTGAGGTTTTTTCCTAAAAGAAAATATAAATGATAAAGTGGGACAAGAATGTTTAAACATTGAAAAAATGAATTTTCTCGTAAACAGAGCTAAAAACCGGGTTTAGTGAGTAGAAATCTCTGTTTTTCAATGTTTAAACATTCTTGTCCCACTTTTTCATTTATATGTCCTTTTAGGAAAAAACCTCAGCTTTCGGTAAAAAAATGGGACCTTTTTTCCACAAAATTAAAATTTAGTTTTAATTTTGATTTTTTTGGGTCTAAAAAAATTTTTTTTTAATGCTTATTTTTAATCGAAAGAGCACGAAAAAACCTTTTTAAAATGTACCTTGCCAAATTTTTATGTTTAATAGTTTAAGAGTAAAAAATATCGAAATAAGCATTACACCGTAAGACACCTGGATCACTTGACATGGAATACCATATATACTATCAACGACAGTCGTTATAATACTCTTCTCGTTCCGTACATTTTTCGTCTGCTCATAATGCATTATGTCACTCAACCATAAAGGGGAGTTTCTATTTCTAATCAAAAGAAATTTCCCACTTAAATTTAAAGGAAATAAAAGATAAAAAAAGTAATTTTGTATTTTTACCAAAAAGAACAATATTAATGTTAACAAAAATAATATTCTGAATTTAGTGACTGAACTACTTCTTCAAAATATAAATAAAACTTTATAATCTTCTCAAATGATTACTTCATAATTTTATTTCAATATAATTCTAAATATTTCTTTTATCTTAAGTTATCAAATTAACATTATTAGAAACAGGAGCTATAAGGTCTGTCATCACAATTGTACAGCTTTTCTAAATAATTATTCTTTTTTCTTCTGCACTGATTAAGACAACGGTATGGAGCAAACCGAGCAGACGATGGCAAACAAGCATGTGCGCAATTAGCTTGGTATGTTTTGTCAAAAATGCACGTCACACGAGCCATAAGCATAAGCAAGTCTGGTTCTAGAATTTTGCCGTACAAACTGAACGACAAAGTCGTTTGTAGAGCTAGAATTTTTTCTGTGCAGGAATTGTAAAAGAAATATCTGCGGACAAATTGCTCGTTAATTGTATGAGTAGGATCGGTAAAAATTAAAATGGACAAAAAAAGAAAAATTATGGATAAATAAAGTGAATTTTATTATAAAAAATACAAATCCTTCGATAATAGAATCAACAAATTAAACAAAATTTTCGTTCTAAATGACGGTGAACATAAAAATATTGCTGCGCTTCATAGAAAATAAAATCGAGATAGAAAAGTCGTTACGTAAATTTAGATTTACAGAATATTGTAAATACTTAATGTCCGAAGAGTTTCTTAATTTATACCTCACATAATTATTCCCACTATAAAAAATGTACATATTTGTTACCATATTTAATTGAAATAATTATTCTAAAATAAATTAATAAATATTTTAATGCGGAGATCTGTTGTTTGTTTTACTTAATATTTTATTCAAAGTTAAAGGTTACATAGAATTATCCATATATTTATTGGTAGTCCTTAATAAAGCCTAACTTTGTTCTAGTTAAAGTCTATCCAGATGTCTAATTTAAGAACATTTTTTTCAATATGATCGCTATATTATATGTATGTGAGTACTATATTCTTATAGATGCACCTAGATGTAAAAAGGGCTACGAGATATTAAATATTACTGCAATGCCTGGACAACCTACAAATCTTCGTTGTGAAGTGGAAGCTGTTCCTACAGATGACATTAAATTTGCTTGGACTCATAACAACACAAGAGGAGACATTTTCCCCGTCAGGATTTCTCGTGTAATGCACAAAAACAAGACTATAAGCACGATAAATTTTAAACTAGACACCAATAGTGATTTTGAAACTGTTGCTTGTTGGGCTAGTAACAGTGTTGGACGCCAGAAATCACCATGCATTTTCAATATTAGAAATCCAAGTAAGTAAATATTTGTTATTTTTAAGATTTATAGAAAGAAATCCATTGTACCAAAACATTAAATAAACATAGAATCACTTTCTAATATATATAGGGCTGTTTCTATTTCAATTCATGCAGGGCGAATAGGTTGAAAATTCTAAATCAAGTTTAATGTGATTTTTCTTGTTTTTTAGGACAAATAAAAAGATACGTATTTTTTGGTTTGGCGAAAAAAATTTTCTTTGCAGAGTTATGAGTATTTGAAAATTTTAAGGCACATAGTGATTTTAGAGCTAAACAGCTGAAAAATTATTTTTAAATCCTTCTAGTTTTTACAAAAATTAATATTTTTTAATTCTGTCCTTTGATTTTAGTAGTGTTTTTATACTCTTTCTTTACAAACTTGAAAATTTGAAAAATTTTAAAAATTAACAAAATGGCGGCCATTTTTAAAAAAATCAAAAAAGTCAATTTACTTACAAACATCATTTTTTAATTTTCTGCAAATTTTTTTGTGGATTCTAGATGGAAAAAGGAACTTTTTCCAAAAGGTCTCATGTTCGCTAAAACTTTCTGGAAGTGGCTATAATTTTTTTCGGAAAATAAAAAACTCATTATTTTGAGTAATGTGTCGACATATATATTTTTCATGTATACAAGGATTTTTATCTTTTTTAGTAGTGCTTTTGACTGTTTTTCTCTTCAAAATTGCAAATTTCAAAAATTTACAAAATGGCGGCCGTTTTTAAAAAAATATAAGATCTAAATTTTCTCCAAAACATTATTTTTTATTTTTCTAGAAATTTTGTTATGGTTTCTAGATAATAAAAAATAACTCTTTCAAAAAAGGTGACTTTTTCTTAGTAAAGTTGATAAATTTCAAAAATTAACTAAATGCCAGCCACTTTAAAAATTCTTTTAAAATAACTATAGTTATTGGGAAAGGCTTTCTAGAAAAATAAAAAATAATGTTTTGGAGAAAATTGAGATCTTATATTTTTTTAAAAACGGCCGCCATTTTGTAAATTTTTGAAATTTGCAATTTTGAAGAGAAAAACAGTCAAAAGCACTACTAAAAAAGATAAACATCCTTGTATACATGAAAAATATATATGTCGACACATTACTCAAAATAATGAGTTTTTTTATTTTCCGAAAAAAATTATAGCGACTTCCAGAAAGGTTTAGCGAACATGAGACCTTTTGGAAAAAGTTCCTTTTTCCATCTAGAATCCACAAAAAAATTTGCAGAAAATTAAAAAATGATGTTTTTAAGAAAATTGACTTTTTTGTTTTTTAAAAAAATGGCCGCCATTTTGTTAATTTTTCAAATTTTCAAGTTTGTAAAGAAAGAGTAGGGGAGAGTAGGGCAAGATTACCGGTCAATTTCCCGAATCCAATCTCCCGAATGGTGAAAATCCCGAATGGCGAAATTCCCGAAAATCTAAAAAACCGAATGGCAATTTCCCGAATCCTTTTTCCCGAATGCGAATTTCCCGAATACGTTTTTTTCCGAAAATGATGATATATATTGTTGGTCATATTATTGTGATTATATTGTTGTTAATTTAATTAATTCAGGAGACTGAATACGCACATGATGCTGTCCCTGGCATTTGTCCCTCAGGATGACGTTAGGGATGCATTTCAATTACTCCTAAATCAATCACCAAACGAACTTCTTCCGATATTGAACTATTTTTCCGAAAATTACATCTCCGGACGGCCAGCTCGAGGACGAAGAAGAGCCGTGTTACCTCGATATGCCATTCGTATTTGGAATCAGTACGAAGCAGTCATACAAGGAACCAGCAAAACAAATAATGTCAGCGAAGGCTGGCACAATCGTTTCGCTGTCGTTGTTGGCAAGCATCATCCTGATTTATATTCGCTTTTAACTGAAATACAAAAAGAACAAGCCGACACGGAAGTGGCTATTGCCGAGTTAAGTCTTGGAAGAACAGTAAAAGCTGCCCCTAAAACAATGGTTACTGGTGCAAAGACGAATCCAGGGAATCTACTCAAATTATCCTCAATATAAAGAAGAGCACAGAGTTATTGAATATTTACGCACTTTATCGCACAACGTCATTTTATAATTTTTTTATTCAATTTACATATTTGTTACTAACTTTTATATGTAACGTTTATATTTTCTTATATTTTGCACATATATTTTAATAAAAAATTTGATTCCTATTTTCGGGAACATAGTCATTCGGGAAATTCGCATTCGGGTTTTTAGATTTTCGGGAATTTCGCCATTCGGGATATTCACCATTCGGGAGATTGGATTCGGGAAATTGACCGGTAACGGTGGGGCAAACCGGACCTCCCTCAATATTTCCGAAATGGCGAAATTGTCAAAAGTGCTATTTAGAAATTTAAAACAACCATGTGTAGTATACCTTATTTTTTTCAATTTGCCATTTTTTACTTTTGTTTGTACAACGCTGGGAGCAAAAGTTTTTTTTTACTTTTTTTCTACACTTTTACGAATTTTTTCTTAAGGAAATTCTGATTAAATCGTGTAATATTTCCAAATATTAGGTCTTGGGATTTGAAGGTACACACCTTAGGAATATTTACCACCAAAAACTTTCATGAATTTGCAAAGCGTTTCTTTTTGACAAACATTTATTCTCAAAATGAGCCTGTGGGGCAAACCGGACCGTTTTCGGTGGGGCAAACCGGTCATAGGATATTTCCATTGAATTAAAGTTTTATAAAAATTATTTTTAAATTAAATGTTTTTTTCATTAAAATATTTACTTACAATGAACAATAATTGTCTTCCAATGAGAATTGGACCCTTTAATATTGTTTCTCTGATAATGACAAACATTTTAATTCATTTATTAAACAAGTTGTAAATCCAGATGTTCATTACATGAACATTTTGCTTCCTCTATACGATCAGCAAAGAAATTTGCTTCCTCGTGGAGGAAGCACTAACTTATTGTCACGTATTGACATATTTTCCATGTTGTTGTCTTCAAATCTAATTAAAAATTAATTTTAAAAATTTGTTATATTTATTATAATTATAATTAAGTATATTAAGTATATTTAATTTTTAAGTAATTTCTAATGCGATCTAATATTTATAAAATCAAAAAAATATTTATAAAATTGGTTTTAATCCTAAATGAACAAAATAAAATTTTTAATAAAAAAATGAATTTTTCATCTTTAATTGTAATTAATTCTATAATTTTCAATAGAATATATATTTTACATACATCAATCGATTCGTCTTGATGCAAGGAATAAGATTTTAGATTTATTTTTCAATAAATAATAACATTTTATTGTACAGAAACATGATTCTTAAGAAAAAATGAATTTTTATTAAAAATGCAAATTTTGTGTCTGTAATTGGTTTTAATTTTATAAATTTAAATACAATATATACTTTATATATACTAATCGATCCGTCTTGATGCAAAGAATAAAATTTTAGAAATAAGTTAGTAAGATTTTCTTATACAGCAACATAATTTTGCGGAAAGAACTCATTTCTTGAGAAAAATGCGAATTTTTCAGCTTTAATTGTGATTAACTCTATAAATTCTAAAACAATTTATTCTTTTTATATACCAATCGATTCGTCTTGATGCAAAGAATAAGATTTTATTATATATTAACTTCAATAACCAACTTAAAAAGAAAATTTTGAAAAAAATTTTTTTTTAGAAAAAAGTCAAAAAAAAAATTTTTTTCTGAGAATTTTTTAAAGTCTATCAATCCAGTTCGAGATATTTTTATGATAAATATACCTGGTAAATTTTAGCCAAATTCGTTAAAACCTCTTCGAGTTATCGTGTTCACAAAAATCGGGATCCACACACACACACACAAACATACATCCGGACAATTGTTCAGGGTTTTATATAACATAGTCCCCTATAGAAGAAAATTTGTCAAAAGGATTTTTAAAAATTTTGTAAATTAAACGACTACAAAGCTTCCTCACGAGGAAGCAAAGAAATATTTATTTAATTAAAATTCAATTTCGAATTATTATTTTCATTAGTACAACCATTGTTTACATGATTCTTTATGTTTTTTATTATTGTAGATTATGTAAATGCAATATTATAAATAAAAAACCAAACGGTCCGGTTTGCCCCATGGGGGGTCCGGTTTACCCCAGGGGGAGGGGGAAACCGGACCGTTTGCAAAATTTTTTAAAGTTAACACAGCAACTAAACAATAAAAGATAAAGTATAGGGGTCTCAGGGAAAAATTTGCGCAATTAAATGATCTTTCAAACAAGCCCTTATCAAATAAAATCGGTTGATTCGTTTAGTCACAAGAGTCAAAAAACCGTTAGGGGGTCCGGTTTGCCCCACTCTCCCCTATAAAAAACACTACTAAAATCAAAGGACAGAATTAAAGAATATTAATTTTTGTAAAAACTAGAAGGATTTAAAAATAATTTTTCAGCTGTTTAGCTCTAAAATCACTATGTGCCTTAAAATTTTCAAATACTCATAACTCTGCAAAAAAAAATTTTTTCGCCAAACCAAAAAATACAAATCTTTTTATTTGTCCTAAAAAACAAGAAAAATCACATTAAACTTGATTTAGAATTTTCAACCTATTAGCCCTGCATGAATTGAAATAGAAACAGCCATAGCATTTTTTCTCAAGTGTCCAAGACATAAAATTAATTTTGTTGAAACTTTGCTAAAATGTTACTATCATTAATAGAAGCGTAAATATAAATTGTTTAGAATTTAACAAAATTTTTTTTTAAACTTATTATAAATAACTATTTTCTTGTTAAATTTTCATGATCCCCCACTGATTTTGACATTGCCCTGAGGAAAAAAGGTAACCTTTCCATTGGGATCGCTTAAAAAAAATAAAATTCTTTTTGAGATCATTATATTGAAATTAAATATTTGACCTTGAATTTCAAGGTCAAATCAAAAGAAAATAATGTTTTATCACTAGCTTGTAGCTCGTATAAAAACGTTCAAAAATTAGTATTCACATTTTTAATTTTATCAATTTTACTTATCAATATATTAAGGGGATAAACCGAAGAAATTTCAACCATTCAATATTTAGGTTGTTGATAAATAACAATTTATTAAAGTTTATTTATTTATTAAAATCCAAATTGAATCTTTGTTGTTACAATTAAAAAATTTTGATCATTTAAAAATTTTTTTTAATTAAAAAGTTTTCAAATTCATACAATTGATTACTCAGAGTAGTAAAAAGAGCGGATTAAAAATTTTGCAACAAAAAATAATAAAAATAATAATAAAAAGTAGATAAAAAGTAAATAATAAAAAGTAGTTGCAATTTTTAAGTACTCGTATTAAAATTTAAACTAATAAGAAAAAAATGAACTTTTTTAGGGTTATCAAATTTTTTACACTTTTTTACAACATAAAATTTTATTACACTATTAAAAATAATAAAAATTATTTTTATCTTATTTACCATCTTTCATATATATTTTTTAAAAGATTATTTGTGAAAATCAATACCATTGATTGTTTAGAATCAATAAATACAGTTTAACCTGAGTATACTCTGGGTTTATCTTTTATTTTATTTATTTTTTTCAAATTTAATTTGAGAGTTAAAGCTGAATAGTTGTACTTAATATCAAAGCAATAGTCAAAATTGATTTTAACAAATTATAAATTTATTTCTTGCAGAATTGAATAATAATAAAACGTAGGAGGCTTGAATAGAAAAAAGTTTTTCTCAAAAAATTAAAAATTCTGAAACGCCGTATATGTTCAAACTTTTAATGCGGTTTTTTATAATGAAAAGATTAGTGGACTGTAATTAAGTTTTAGTCAAAATTGATAACAATGAAAACCTTATATTAATTCTTTCACTCTCCCTGAGCACAATTAAACACAAATTTTAGTTTTTAAAAAATTTTAATTTTTGAAAAATGTTAAAAAAATTGAAGTATAAAATTTTTTGTTTTAATTTTTGAAAATATTTTAAAAAAATTTTCCAGATAAATATTTGTTATCGTTTGCTAGATGTAATACAATATTTGTTTTTTAGTTTAATAAATATTTTGTTGACAAAAAATGAAATGGCATTGCCAAATTCATGGACATACGTTCGTAAGCGCGTTAGTCTGAACAGGGCGCCATAGACTTTTTCGTTGATATCTCGAAAATTTATAGCGATTCCACTTTAAAACTTTTACGAAAAATTTCTTATTACTTATGGCTATTGTTACGACCCGAGCTAAGGTTAGGTTAGTTTACTAATTTATTAGTAAAATTGGAGACAAGTTGCTGATTAATTAAGTTGTTAAGACTTGATATTTATTTTTAAGTGTGGATTTGTTTGACTATAAAGAAACTACTAATTTCCGTTTAATAAATATATGCTTATTCCTTTTTATGTTATTATTTATTAATAACAATTGGATTAAAATATTTCAGTCACTTACAATTTTGAAGTGAAGTAGGATTTTACAGTTTATGAGCTGCAACCAGCTATGCTTCGCTGCTTACAGGGATGATTTATGATCTTTTATTTTCAGTTCGTATTTAAGCACTTTAAAGCAATAATAAAAAAATAAAAGAATTTTTTATTTATCTTTCTAAGTTTTACTTAGGGAAAATTTTTAATACACATATGGGCGTATTTCTAGAACTTTTAAACTTTTAGGTATTTGAAAACTTAATTTTTCTTTTCAAGGCACAATCTTGAAATGAATTTTGTCGTTTTGTGTATTGATCAAATAGTAGAAAAAACCTTGTGATACTCATTTCTACACATTGTTAACCCCCCTGTGTATAAATTTAACCCCAAGAAAATGTTTCTAAATGCATTGATTTTTCATACAGTTGGATTTTCACATCAATCGGTATCTTGGGGTTTTTAGGGTAGCTGATTATGAACATGATGTTAATTTTTCAAAATGGCGGATCCAATATGGCGGACGAAATTTAAAAAAAAATAATGGAATTCCACAGCATTGGATATTTAGGGGTTTTTGGGGTCGCTGATTATGATTCTGTAGTTGGATTTCGAAAATTCCAAATGGCGTATCCAATTTGTCGGATGAAAATTTAAAAAATAATTTAATTTGCACAAAAGTGGGTATGAAGGGGTTTTTGGGGTCGCTAGTTATTATGAATCTGAATTTAGTTTTTTAAAAATTTTTAAAGTGGTTACAAAATGTCATTAAAATTATTTATATTTTAAATACGGGTTTTAAAATATTTTGGGATTAATTATAATTAAAAAACAATAGAAGTAAATAAATAAATAACCACGAGATATAATTATTTTAATAGTCTAGAAAAATTTCTAGTTCTATTTTATATTAAAAGTACAAACAGTATGAACAAAAAATGAATAACATTTAATTGAAAGTTATACTTCTCTTTCTTTACCCATAAATAATATTATTTAAATGAAATACATTATATCTACATTCGCCAATCAAAACATTTTGATACATTAAAAATAATATTACCATGGAAACTTAGAAAAAAAGAAGTTTACAATTCTAAAAACGGAATAAAATTTTTAAAATAAATTAAATGAATAATTTTAAATTAAATTAAGTTCATAAAAATAAAATAAAATTTTAAAGTGATTAATTCTTGTTATCTTTAAAATTCTTTAATACTGTTAAAATTTCCAAAATTTTAATTCCTTTTTTCTATAAAAGTCTAGTAAAATTTTTTTAACAATTCTTGAATTACATTCAAATCATTATATAACAACCAGAAGTTCAAAAAAAAAATCCTGCAAAAGGATTTGATTTTTCAGAAATGTATCCACCATATTAGATTCTCTATTTTTAAATTTTTTTAAATTATATCAAATTCGTAATCAGTAAAACAGGAAACACTTAAATGTCAAAATATATTAAAATCTGATAATTTTTCTAAAATTTCGTCCGCCATTTTGGATTCGCCATTAAAACTTTTTTAACTAACCTTAGATTTGTAATAAGAGGACCACAGAAACCAATAAATAATAAATTTCGGTCAAACTTACGAGTTTAATGCTTTTTTCCATGAAGTATAAGTGGCACAAATTCCTGTAAGGCTTCAAATTACTTCTTATTATGTAGACAATGTAACCTCGTTTTATGGTTACTTAAAAATCTTCGTTAAGGGGGGAAACTCGTGTAAACGCACCTTTTTCAAGAATTTTTTACACAAATTTGGTAAAGTTTATTGAATTTATATAAAGCACATCTTAAAGTATACGATATAAGCTTTTTAAATTATTTTTTTCCATTAAAAATATTTCAAAATGGCGGCGTTACAGGCGCTTGAAGTTAAATCTTTGGTTTATCGCTGTGCAACCTACAGGTCTCAAATCTCAACTAAAATCAAAAAACCAAATTTTAATCGTTAAAATACACAAATACGCTGTAGTTGACGAAGAGATAATTGAAAAAAAAATAATTGAAAATTTGGGACCTTTTTGAAAAAAAAATCACATATTTTTATATAAATAATTAAAAATAACAATGTAGGATCATATTCTACAGATGATAAACTAATTTTTGAAGCAAAAAAAAAACGTGTAAAAAAATTCAATTTTACACGAGTTTCCCCCCTTAAAAAAGTTACATCAAGTTAATTGCGAAATTGTCAAAATTTAAGAAACATAAAGTTTAATAGATCTAGAGATATGCCCATATACCAAATTTCCAAATCACAATTTTCAAGGGTAAATCCGCTCACCCCTCGGGGTAAACCCGATCACTTGATTTTTTTAAGAATTTAAGGTAATCCCGACAGTTTTATTTTATAACCTAATAAGTTATAACCTAATAATCGCTAGTGAGCGGGTATACCCTGTGCGCGGGTTTACCCCAGTCTCCTCTACTATTTATTATAATGTATAATAAATAAAATAAATGTAATTATATATAATGTCTATTTTAGACATATTAGTATTTTGTTTTTATTGAATTAAATAATTTTAAAAATATCAAAAAAGTTATATCTAGGGATGTGACAGCTATCACTATAAAAATTTTTTTTAAAAATTTGGATGTGGGGGTGTTTTTCAAAAAATAAAACAAAATCTTTTTTTGGAAAATTTTTAATAATTAATGAGATTTTTTTTTAAAAAATTTATTTAAAAAGTACTAGTTATACTAAGAAATTTAAAAAAATTTTGAAAAAATATTGAAAATAACCGGAGTTATCTTAATTTAAAAAAATTAATAGGGTCATTTGTAGTAAATGTAAACGGAATATCTATGTTTCACCAAAAACATTAGTTTTTTCTGTTAAAACTTAAAATGGACAGATTTTTTTGCATGGACTTGTTACTATACTTTCCTAGAAAAATTTTATAAAGTACAAAAAAAATATTGATGCACCTGAATCGCCTAAAACTGACTGTTTACATTTGCTCCAAGATTTAAATTTCTTTCTAAAATTTGGAGTAAATGTAAACACCACTGTAGTTAAGCAAGGTTTAAGAAACAAGTTATTTCAAGTATACTACTATTTTAACGGATGGAAAAACTGAAAAAAAGTTCTTCGTAGATGTATAGAAAAATCAACCAGTTGACTAATAATGTATTATATAAATAAACAATCAACCATTACAAAATTAGTAATGTACAACTAGAACAACTTGAACAAATTTTAATAGATTTTCATTCAACTTGGTAAAAAAAGTTTTTAAGGTTGCTGAATAAGAATACAAAATCGAATTTTTAAATTTCAAAATGGCAGATCCAATAATTTATTAATTTGTTTTAATGTAGTTGAAGTTGTGTTTATATTTATACCCCTAGTTTTCGAATTCTCAGGGTAAATGTAAAAACTTATTTATTAACAAAATTGACGAAAATAAAAAATCAAAGTCAATTTTTGTTAATGCATTAATAAGGAAGAATGCAAACTTTTAGTTTGACTTTTTAATTTATTTTTATGCAAATGCGAGACAAAATACTGAAACAGTAAAATTTTGATTTTTAAACTTTTTTTGCATCAAAAGATAACTTACACTATGACATTGCCAATTGTAAAAATAAAATAAAGGCAATACTCAGAACATCTTGTATGTGAACTGAGGTAAAAATATTGACGTCGAACTTATTAGTATTGCATTCGAGCGAGAAATCGCTCGAAAAGAAGGAGAAATCTCGTAAAGAAGACAATGAAAATAATTGAATGTTAAATCACATTCAATTGTTTTCATTGTTTTCTTCACGAGATTTCTCGTTCTTTTAGAGCGATTATAGAAGAAAAACTCTTGAATGCTCAGCACGGAGAACTGGAAGATGATTTAACCGTTTCAGGGGACGGTTCCTGGCAAAAAAGAGGATTTTCTTCTCTCATTGGAATAGTTTCTTTAATCTTTAAACGCTGTAAAAAAATTGCAAACGTTGTTGTCAAATCAAGCTACTGCAAAGCGTGTGAGAAGAGAAATGGAACAGAAAACTCGGTTTAATACGAAGCGTGGTATGACGAGCATAAAAATAACTGTAGTGCTAACCACTCAGGTAGTGCTGGAAAAATGGAGGTTGACGGTATGTGCGAAATGTTTTTGGAATCTCTGGAGAAATTTTCTGTGCATTATGGTTATTATATTGGAGACGGTGATACCAAGGCCATTAAATTGTTGCTTAATACAGCACCGTATGGTGAAGACTTTATCGTAAAAAAGCTAGAGTGCGTCTTACAAGTTGCGAAAAGAATTTTTAAGCGTACTAATAACGCAAAAAAGATTCATACACAGATAAGGAAAACAGCAAAGAAGGAAGAGAACAAACCTCTAGCAAAAAAAGTTGTAGTGAAGAAGAAAAAATCGTAAAAAAATCCTTATTTTCAAAACTCAAAATTTAACAATCAAATTAATAAAGGAACTGGCAAAAAAGTACGGTTTAGCAATTCAAAGACACCCTGATTCAATGGAAAAATGCGCCAACAGATTTGGGCAGGATATTATTATAAAATTTCAACCGTTAAAAAACCACAGCAATCATACTGTTCCGAGACTTGGTGTAAATATAAGAAAGCTGTGAGAGATAATAAAGTTAAAAAGTTCAAACATCCTCCCGCTCGCGTTGAAGATGTTCACGAAATTATATATCCGATCTACAAAGATTTGACGAAGGATGAATTACTTGAAAGATGTCTCGGTGGAAACACTCAGAATAACAATGAGTCTTTTACCAATTGCGTTTAGACAATGGCTCCTAAACACATTTTCAGCGGAAAAAAAATTGTAGAGATTGCTTGTCAAACAGCTGCTTGTATATTTAATGAAGGTTTTCAACCAGTTTTGAAGATTTTGGAAGTAATGGGCGTCAAAATCGGTCCGACAGCCGTGCAGTTCGTCGCTGAACTTGACAGCGAACGTATACGAATTGTTAATCGCCGAAGCACCGATGCCACTAAAGAAATCAGAACAAAACGCATAAATGGTATTTTGAATGAAAACGAACTTCATGAAGAAGATAAAGGTGTAATGTACAGTGCAGGCATCGCTGATTAAACACAGGTTAGTCTTTTAAGATTTCTTATTAACCCTTTATTGCCCATCGGTTGGAATTTAAGAATTTTTATAAAACTCATTGACCATATTGAATCCGCCATTTTGCATTTTGACAAACTGATACCAGATTTGTAATCAGCGATCTGAAAAACACCCGAATACCAAGTTTCATAAAAATCCAACTGTTTTTAAAAAAATTTCCCACCATATTGGATCCGCCATTTTGAATTTTGAAAAGCAAATATGAGATTCGTAATCAGCGACCTGAAAAACCACCGGGTACTGAATTTCATAAGAATCCAGCAGTTTTTAAAAATAAGTTGTCCGACATATTGGATTCGCCATTTTGAATTTTAAAAAACTCATACCAGATTTGTAATCAGCGATCTGAAAAACTGTTTTATATAAATGATGAGAAAATTTGCTCTTTTTTAAAAAAGTGGACGTTAAAGGAATAACAAAAATTTTAATCGCGTTTTTCTCGAATCAATGTTTCTCGACCGCGCGTTGATGAAATCTCGAAAACTACTCAACCGATCATTACCACATTTTAACCAAATATTCTTTAGGGCAATAGCTATACCGCACATCAAGGGATTTTTAAAATTTTGATTTTAAATATTTTGTTGTTGTTGTTTGTTTTTGTTGAAATAACTGTTAACATACTGAATCTAGTAGCGTTTGGATTTTTTGTTTCAGACCATCTATGTCAAAAATTTTATCAACGTCGCACACACACTCTTTTTTAATTTTTCGACAATTATTTTTAAATAAATAAGAATATTAAAAATAATTTAAACAGTTTTTTTGTACTTCAAGAGTGTATTTTTAAGTGTAATGCCTTACATGTCATTATTATATTTTAAACGTAATGAATGAAGCGTCTCTTGTTATCTTGCTCTTTGCCGTTGAATAGAGTGACACACTACCACTATCCGGCTCAAAAGACCTTTTGTTTAAATTTTAATGTGGTTTTTTTAATGATGAAAGGATTTAAAAAGATTGACATAAAACGTTATGTTTAGTATAATGAAGGGATTTGCTAAAAATCAAATATTCCCATTTTACACTGAAGGGCAGAGTCTTACGACAGAGTTACAAAACGGAAATATATGATAAATAAGTGTTCAAAGAGGAAGTTAATAACATTTACACTTTAATTATTAATTATTAGAACAATTAATAGAGTTAAGTCTTTATAAATCAACATATTTTGCAAAGATCCATTACGAATAGTCATTACAATGACGTAAATACATTTAATGAAGCTATTTATATATAAATACAGAACACTGAAGGGCAGAATCTCACGACAGTGTGGTATAATAAATGTTACACAAAGAAAAACCATCACTGAAGGGCAGAGTCTCACGACAGTGTGGAATATTAAATGTTAAATAAAGCAATAAAGAAATAAAGAAATATAACAATTAAATAATGAAAATAACATACAGATAAACGATGGCGAAAAAAGTAACTCTCAATATATATATCTAACTAAGAAAACACACTATTCACTATATAGAGGAAAACGAACGTCCGCAATAATTAGTGCGTAGTCCCAAACTAAGAACTGAACTGCTCGTCAGGTCAGTGACCCGTTTTATGAAGAGTAGGGAGACAATTCCCACCTACTGTGAGACCCATGATAAGGGAAAATAAGGTTGTCTAGAATACGCAAACCTTACAATAAATTATAAAAAATATTAATAATTTACATTATTATGTAATTTCTGAATAGATTTTTCATGCTGAACACGAATGTGAGTTTTAGTACTAGCATAAGAATTGAAAAGAAAATTTAATGTAGAAGCACTTTTAGGTTGAACCTAATCCAAGAGCATCATAATGCTGTCTATAATTTAGAAATGATCTTAAAAATTAAACTTTAATCTAAAATTACTTTCTTGTTCAATTATTAACACTAGTTGACGATCTAATAGCCGAATGCCTTACCGATTGAATTTTATCGTTGAACGAGTGGTAAAAAAATTAAACAAATTTATCAAAAAAAAATTTTAACATGTGAGGCGTTATTTACTGTCACGTCATCGCGACGTATTTGTTTTGATATTTGTCATCCACGATTGTCGCCCTTCTACCAGGTGGTTCACCTGTCTAAAACAAGGGCCAAACACGCGCGCCTAATTTAATCGATAAATTAAAATTGACCCAAAGGTAATAAAAGTGGGTGGCATTATCATTTCTTTCCATTGGAAGCCAAGGTATAAAAGGTGCCACCCTCGCCAAATTCGGTAGTCCAGGAAACGCCGCCAACTTAACTAGTCCTTCAACTTCGCTAGTCTACAAGTCACCCTCGAATTATCAAATCTACGTTCTTTGCGTCAGTCTAAAAATCGCCACCAAGTTAACAAGTCGTGTTCTGTCCCCGTGTGTCTTCTTCGTATAAGTCAAACAACCGCGACCAAGTTAACTAAGTCAAATTCATTCAAGAAGAATATTTCAACTACGAGGCACATTTCTAAATTTCTGAAGACTGCATTATATCGACGTCGACTTCATATAAATAATTTGGTCACTCCTAAACTGAGGGGTGCATACCTAATTTACATTCGACACCTGGATCCGGACCATACGTTTTGCTGGCCCGAAAACAATTCAAAGGGAAAATATTGCATTCTCTGTTTCCGCTAGACAACGTCATTTCTTTGACTTCATTGTGAAGGTGGTTTTCCCATCTTGGGTCTACGATAATAAGAATAATTTTAAAAGGTAAGTAACTAATATTCTAAAATTTGTCCCCCTTTAAATTCTCGATTTCAAGTGATAATTTTGTTTCAGTGTCCTTGATGACATCTGGATCTACTCTTTCGCTCTGATTCTAATTGTAAAGGATTCGAATAAATATTCTAGTAATTTAACTTAAATTAACCAGTTACTCTTTCTTAAAACCTGTCCCTTAACATCAGAGCTTTAGGCTTTGTGAATAAATCAGGTTGAATCACCGATGCCGGCCGAATTAAATATGTAAATTATGATTATGTTTAGTTTCAATACTTTGAGACGTAACATAAGCATTAATTTTTGGTGCATCGGCCGTTGTGAACAAGGAGATTGAGTAACTGTACAATTAATTTTTGGTGCATCCACCGTTTTGAATAATAAGATTGAGTGACTGAATAATTAATTTTTGATTAATATTAATATTAATATTGTAAGAAAAAATAATTTTTATAATTCTTGATGCATTTCTAAAAAAAAGAAAGAGAGAAACAGGTACATCCAGAAGTTTAATTAATTGAATATTTATGTAAAAAAGTAACAAAATACACTTTACACTAAAACTACAAACAAATAAAAATTACTACTTTTTCCAAAATTTTCTACAAGAAAATATGTCCCTTCCGACCAATCAACAAGTATCACTTCGCGATGCACTTGAATTAGTTCCGATTTTTTACGGATCAAATATTCCGTTGTCAGTTTTTATAGATGGTTGTAACGAAGCAATACAAATGTTACCCGCATCAGTTCAAGTTGGAGAAAATTTAGTGAAATTAATTCGGTCAAAATTAATAGGCGAAGCAAGAAAATCAATATCAGGGAATAGTTTTAGTACAATCACAGACCTCGTTAGTCATTTGAAAAAAATCTATTCACCGAGCAAAAGTCTTTATCAATTGCAGGGACAGTTAGGCAATATTTTTATGTGGGAAACCGAATCTGTTATTTCTTACGCGAATAGAATAAAATATTTATCAGATCAAATTTATGATGCACTTAAATTAAAACCACCAGAATTAGAAATTCGCGTTGGAGATTGTTTAATTTTAAAAGAAGCAACAAATAGAGCTCTTGAAGCTGAAAGAAAATTAAAAGTGATAGCAGATCTTAGAAAAGAAAATTTTTGTAGACAAAATCAAAGTAAAATCACTTTTGCTACAGAAAAAATAATAATTTGTGAAAATTGTGGAATTAAAGGTCATACTAGACAGAGTTGTCGTAGGTCAGAACAAAATGAATACCACACGCAGTGTAAAACTCAACGTTGCGTAACTCTTCAAGGCTGGAGAGAACCAATCGATTTTACAAGAAGAGGGAACTCCCTTTCACTTAGACGACCATGGGAACGCAATGAACACCCGCATTTTTCTAATTCACCCCAAAATGACTTTAGAAACCAGCAATTTCAAAACAAAAATAATTTTCAAAAAATTAAAAGTCAAAATAATTTTCAAAATGAAAATAATGTTCAACAATTTAAAAATCCAAATACTTGTAATTATTGTAAAAGAAAAGAGCACAATATCAATAAATGTAGACGCAGAGAATATAATAATCAGTATTACAAAAATCAACAATCTCGACCGCATACTCAAGTGAATCAGGGAAACGAGTAAAGCCTTCCCAAAACAGGTGCGCTGGGACAGGTAGTAGTGGAATAAAAATTCCTAATAAAAAAGCATCTACTGATTTAGAAGTGATTCAAATTAATTGTACTAAAGGTAGTGTTATACCATCTATTTTTATTCAAAACCGCTTCATTTAATGATTGATACAGGTGCAGGAATAAATCTTTTAAAAGAAAAAATGCTTGATTCATCAATGACAGTTAATACATTTGAAAAATTGCAACTTACAGGAATTAATCAACATACAGTTTATACAATCGGTCAGATAAAATTAAAAATTTTTGATTACCCAACTATTTTTAATATTAAAGGTGAAAGAATTTAACAATTATTCCGAATCAAATCTCTCGAAAATAAATTTCTTGAGTAAGCACTAGATTTCGTTATGAAAATACAATATATCTTTTATATGTATCGACAGCGCAGCTGTCCTAATACAGAAACCTGCTTTTTCTGAAAATCATTTTTTCGAAATTAATTAATAATTTCAATATTATCAAAGAACTCAGAAAAAATTGGTTAGCATGGTGGGATACGAGCCCACGACCTTTCTATTGCCGGTAGACTGCTCTGACCACTGAGCTACATGCACCCCAAGATCCTCCCAGTTCCTTGATATATAATATACCTCCCTGCATTATTTCATGATAATGTAGGGAGTTTTCTTGAAGATGGTAAAGCCTTATTTCAAATTCATGCCAAATATAATTAAAGAAAGTGAATTTATCATTCGGTAGTATTAATATTAAAGGTGAAAGAATTTAACAATTATTCCGAATCAAATCTCTCGAAAATAAATTTCTTGAGTAAGCACTAGATTTCGTTATGAAAATACAATATATCTTTCATATGTATCGACAGCGCAGCTGTCCTAATACAGAAACCTGCTTTTTCTGAAAATCATTTTTTCGAAATTAATTAATAATTTCAAAATTATCAAAGAACTCAGAAAAAATTGGTTAGCATGGTGGGATACGAGCCCACGACCTTTCTATTGCCGGTAGACTGGTCTGACCACTGAGCTACATGCACCCCAAGATTCTCCGAGTTCCTTGATATATACTATACCTCCCTGCATTATTTCATGATAATGTAGGGATATTGTATTTTCATAACGAAATCTAGTGCTTACTCAAGAAATTTATTTTCGAGAGATTTGATTCGGAATAATTGTTAAATTCTTTCACCTTTAATATTAATACTACCGAATGATAAATTCACTTTCTTTAATTATATTTGCCATGAATTTGAAATAAGGCTTTACCATCTTCAAGAAAACTCCCTACATTATCATGAAATAATGCAGGGAGGTATAGTATATATCAAGGAACTCGGAGGATCTTGGGGTGCATGTAGCTCAGTGGTCAGAGCAGTCTACCGGCAATAGAAAGGTCGTGGGCTCGTATCCCACCATGCTAACCAATTTTTTCTGAGTTCTTTGATAATTTTGAAATTATTAATTAATTTCGAAAAAATGATTTTCAGAAAAAGCAGGTTTCTGTATTAGGACAGCTGCGCTGTCGATACATATGAAAGATATATTGTATTTTCATAACGAAATCTAGTGCTTACTCAAGAAATTTATTTTCGAGAGATTTGATTCGGAATAATTGTTAAATTCTTTCACCTTTAATATTAATACTACCGAATGATAAACTCACTTTCTTTAATTTATTTTTAATATTATACCTAACGAAGTTCCTATTGAAGAAGATGGAGTTTTAGGCTCAGAATTTTTTACTAATAACAATGTTAAAATTAATTATGCAGAAAAATGTTTAGAGGTTAAAAATAAAATTTACCCTTTTGCATCAAACGATTTTATAATTTTACCACCTCGATCAATATCAGACATACTTCTATTTGTTGAAAATACTGATTTAAAAGATGGTTATATCCCTCTTTTAGACACCGAGCCAGGAATTTACATAGGCAACGCTTTAGTCACAAATAATAATGGTAAAGCATATGTAAAAGCAGCAAACACATTATCTAATCCTGTAAAATTAAAAATTCCTAAAATAATTTTAGAAGAATGTCAAAAATTTCAAAATCTTGAAAAATCAAATGAAACTAAACAGGATAAATTAAACATTGAAAATAGCACACCCGAAAAAATATTAGATAATTTCATGTATTCACAAAATTCAGAATTGGGATTTTATACATTAACAGGTAAAGAAAGAATTGAACAGATATTAGATTCACTTCGATTAGATCATTTAAACCCAGAAGAATTAAAACACGTAGAAACATTAATAACAGAATACGCGGAAATTTTTCATTTACCTGGTGAATATCTTACATCTACTAATGTTCTCCAACACAATATTCCTACTAAAGACGAGGAACCAGTATTCACACGTCAATATTGATTTCCATCTGTGCATAAAGAAGAACTTTTAAAACAAACAAGTTAACTCTTAAAAAATAAAATTATTAAACCATCTCAATCGCCGTACAATACTCCAGTTTGGATTGTGCCAAAGAAAGCTGACTCTTTAGGAAATAAAAAATGGCAGATGGTACTCGATTTTCGTAAATTAAATGAAAAAACAATTACTGACTTTTTTCCGTTGCCAAATATTAATGAGGTACTTGAAACTCTTGGAAATGCCCAATATTTTTCCGTTTTTGACTTAGCTTCCGGTTTTCATCAAATAAAAATGAATCCAAAAGATTCACACAAAACTGCCTTTTCAACACCTTATGGTCACTATGAATTTGACCGCATGCCATTTAGACTGAAAAATGCCCCAAGTTGTTTTCAAAGATTAATGAATTCTTGTCTGTCAGGTCTTATTGGTACCGAATTATTTGTCTATTTAGATGACATAGTTATTTTTGCAAATTCTTTAGAAAAACATCAAGAAAAATTTAAGAATTTTATGAATCGTTTGGAAGTAGCTAATTTAAAATTGCAACCAGATAAATGCGAATTTCTCAGACCTGAAGTAGTTTACTTAGGACATATTATTGATAAAGATGGAGTTAGACCAGATCCAAAGAAAATAAGTGCAGTTAAAAATTTTCCAACTCCTAAAAATGTTAAAAATATAAAACAATTTTTAGGCTTAGCAGGATACTACAGACGTTTTATTGCAAATTTCTCTAAAAAATCGGGACCCTTAACGCAATTATTAAAGAAAAATGTAACTTTCAAATGGAGTGAAAAACAACAAGAAACTTTCGAAAAATTAAAAGAAGAACTTTGTGAAGAACCTTTATTGCAAAGACCAGATTTTGATCAACCCTTTATTTTTACCGACGCATCAGGTTTTGCTATCGGCGGAATTTTATCTCAAGGCGAAATTGGAAAAGATAAACCTATTGCTTACGCATCAAGATCTCTAAACGAATATGAAGTCAAATACGATACTTATAATAAAGAAGCTCTCGCGATTGTGTATTGTGTTTTACATTTTAGACATTTTCTTTACGGAAGAAAATTTAAAATTGTGACTGACCATAAACCTCTATTATGGTTTCAAAATTCAAGCGATCCTTGCTCTCGTGTAACAAGATGGAAACTTAAATTAGCAGAATACGATTTTGACATGGTATATAAAGCAGGGAAAATGAATGTCAATGCGGATGCACTATCTCGAAACCCAGTAAAAATTGTCAAAAGTGTCCAAAACGAAATTCAAGTATACAAAGAAGAAGACGATGAAGAAGAAGATTATTATGATGAAGAAGACGATGATGACGAGTATTATGAAGATAAATATGTTAAAAGTGATTATAATGGTGAAAATAATAATGATAATTTATTTAGTGATGAAGAAATTAGTTATGACGAAATCGAAGAAAAATCAAATGATATAATAAATGTGAACACAGTGTCTGCGGTAAGAGAATTGAATCTTATTAAAAAAAATAATTAATGTAATTTCTGATACTACGAAAATAAAGAAATTAAAAATATTTGTGAAAATTTTAGTGCGGTGAAATTGCCAGTGAAAAGTGAAAAATTCAATGTTGTTACCAGAGGTAAATCAAAGAAAATGACTCAAGAAATTATAAATTCTAATTCGAAAAATATACAAGAAAAAGTGAAAAATTCGAAATCGAAAACTTTTAATCAAGTTGGTGAAAATACGAGAAATTTGCGAAATCAGAGAAATCTACTAAATCAATTTGAAGAAAGTGAGGAAAAATTACGAAATCCAGTTCAAGATAAAGTGCGAAATTCAGTGTCAAGAAGCATAAAAAATCTACGAAGTGTTAAGCGAAATTTACAAAATCAAAAATTAATTCGAAATCAAGAAAATGTACGAAATCAAGTTCAAGAAAGTGTGCAAAACGAAGAAAAATTAAGAAGTCAAATTCAAGAAGAAATGAAGAATTCTGAGAATAAAAAATCTTGTTCAGTTCAAGAAAATGTTCGAAATCTACGAAATCGTGAAAAATTACGAAAAATAAATTATAATGAAGATGTTAATGAAGATATGCCTAAAAGAAAAAGAGGCAGGCCGCGTGAAAGTGATATTGAAAATAATCAAAATAAAAGAAGTAATTCAAGTGATAATTCGCAAAGTGAAAAAATGTATAAGAAAACGAAGAGAAATATTGAAAGTAATGAAAGTGAATCAAGTGAAAGTGATTTAGAATTTGTAAATTACGATAGAAGTAATCAATTAAAAAATGATTTTCGCGAAAATAATACTACCTCTAGTGAAGAATTCAGTGATGATAGTTTCGATGATTACGATGAAGTTGAAAATAAAGCTGAAAATAATTATGAATTAGGGGAAAACGTTAATACAGAGAATATTGATTTTTATACGAAAACACAGCTGTTGGATGAAGAGGAACGTCCACCACCTGAGCCCCCTCCTGAATTTTCTAGTGGTTCCCTTCAAAATGCACAACATACAGTATTGCAAAAACAGCTGTCATAAATCATGTTAATTGGAAAGAAATTAAATTAATTTTAAAGGAAATCTTTCAGAATTCTAGTACTACAATAATAATTTGTAAAGGTTATATGCAATATGCATCAAAAGAACAGAGACAAATTTTGATTGAAAAAGCGCATTCTTCTGCTTTAGGTGGTCACAAAGGTGTGACTAAAACGTACAACAGAATTAGGCAAAAATATTTTTGGGAAAATATGAAACTTGATATTCAGAAGTATATACAAATCTGTTTGCAATGTCAATTAAAGAAATTAGTTCGAGTGAAAACTAAGAATCCAATGATTATTACCGACACCCCAGGAAGTGCATTTGAGAAAATTTCAATGGATATTGTAGGACCTCTACCAGCAACTGAAAGTGGTAACGAATGTATTTTAACTATACAATATTGCTTAACAAAATACTCGGTCGCAGTGCCTTTACCAAATCAACAAGCTAGTACAATCGCAGATGCATTTGTTAAAAAATTTATTTGCATTTTCGGATCCCCTAAAGGTGTTTTAACAGATCAGGGAACAAATTTCTTAAGTAATTTAATGAAACGACTTGCAAAACGTTTTCGTATTCGTCAATTTAAAACCACTTCTTTTCATCCACAGTCAAATGGTTCATTAGAAAGATCTCATCACGTGTTAGCCGAATATCTTAAACAGTTCATCAATAAAAATACTCAATGGGACGATTTACTCTAATTAGCTATGTTCTCTTACAATACAAGTGTTCATGAAGGAACTAAATGTACTCCATATGAGTTAGTTTTTGGAAGATTACCTCGATTACCGTCAAGTTTACCTTTGCAGCAAGAAGAAAAATTAGAAACATACGATGATTATCTTATAAATTTAGTGACAAAGTTACATGACATTCAGGTTCTTGCGCGAAATAACTTAATTCAATCTAAAGAAAAATCAAAAACATATTATGATCGAAAAACTAACCCTGAAAATTTTAAAGTGGGAGATAGCGTATTTTTACTTCAAGGTCCTAAACCTAAGAAACTAGGAAATCAATACACAGGCCCACATGAGGTTCTAGAAATTTTATCTAAGGGAAATATTAAAATAAAAATAAATAAAACCCCTAAAATTGTACACATTAACAGACTTCGTTTGTCTCATATTAGCCATACCAACACAATCTAATTAAAATAATTTTTTCTCCCTCAACAAAAACACACAAACTTTACTTTTAAAGAAAATTCATTTAAAAAAACCTTAATATCTTAATAAAATAAGCATTCCTATTAAATTAAAAAAATTGCGTTAATCGTTCAATCATTGAACAAACTCTAATATAGTTTTGCTATGTTTCAGGATCATCTTAGAAGCGATATATAATCTTCATTTTTAATTATGTATAGTTATATTTTTAGAAAATCCTAAAAAGCACCAAATAATAAACCTTTCCATTTCCCATCTTTTATCTTAAAAATAAACAAATTTCTTTTAATAAATTGTAAAAAAATTTAAAAAATAATCTATTGAATTTTATAAAAATCAAAGATAACTGTTTTCTAAAATTGTATTTTTATTAAAAGGAAACAAAGAGAAAATTAACTGATCAATATTAATTAAAGATAAAATAAATAATAACGATACAATTTTCAAAATTTAAAAATAAACTAAATAATTTAAATTAATCAAAATTACATGTCATGTAAATTAAATTTTACAATACCAGAAATAAATTAATTTTTATTTTTAAAAAATAATAATAAATAATTTACAAGTGTAAAAAAAAATTTCTTTTCTCTAATATAAATTTTTATCACCTCTTATTCAGACTATTTTTTTTAAATTAAATTAAAATGTGAAACAAGTAGTTTTTTAAAATCATATTTGTCAAATAACTAAATTTACAAAAAAATATTACAACTTCGTATTAAAAAAAACAGATTTCTCTATAAATTCTTAGACACATCTGTTTCTCTAAAAATGAAATTTCTATCTAAATGTAAAAAAAAATGTTCTAATTTTTATTCTCAGTATAGAAAGAATACTAAAAATTCTTTTTCGTATTCTTTCTCTGAGGGAAGGGAAGGGTGACAACAATTGTGAAAGAAAGCAAAATCTGATAGAAATTAATTCTCTAAATAATATTTAAATAAAAAAAAAATTTTTTCTCTTCAATATATGACTTATCATTATAATTATCAATAATATTTTTTTTCTCAAATCAAAAGCAATTCATAAAAATCATTCTACTTCTATAAAAAATAGCATAACAAATGAATATATTTAAAAAAGCGATGACGATCATAATTAATTCCAAAATATAAAATAAATATGGTAATCTTTAAATCTCTGTGCCTATTGTCATATCAATCCTTGAATATTAAAATTAAAATGGTTAAACAATGAATGCAAGTATGATTCAAAATTTTTACTAAAACTTCTAATCTCAAAATGTTGTGCGAATCAACAGTTTTTACCTTAACATGTATATTCTCAAGCGAAAATGCAATGTATGTGTGAGATTTCAAACTACCATTTTCAAACATTAAATGTTCACCTTAAATTTTCAAAATAACTAAAATTCTATGTACAATTTTAACTTTAAATTAACACCTCTTGCCTTTGAAATGTAAGCAATTTTCAAAATAACAATCAATCTATGTGTGAAAGTCGAAATTAAAATTTCCAACCTTAAAATGTATTTAAATTAACAAATAATAAATGTCAACATCAATATATGCCTAATTTAAATTCGTATTAACATATTACATCTCTAAATATTTATGGAAATTTTTAACAATGAATGTATGAGCGATTCTAAAATAACATTAATGAATCTGTATCTTCTAACTTTTGAAATTTTAACAATTTAAAACAATAAAATTAATTTTTAAAACTCTATAACGTATTTGTATGTGTGTATTTATGAATCAAAACTATTCTGAAACAAATTGTGTTTGTTAAACAATGAACTAATTATTCTTGCTAAATCTTGTATGTGTATGAGTCCATTTACTAATCAAGCTCTCTTAGAATCATTAAACAAAATTACTTGTACTTACCAAATTTATTAAACAAATGTATTAGTTAATCGTATATTTGTATGCGTGTTCTTACTTTATCAGAACTTAAATTCATTACGCAAAATAATTGTATTAATCAGATTTGATAAACAAATGTTCTATTTAATCTATTAAAATCTTGTATGCGTATGTGTGTGCTTACTACCCAAAATATGTCTAAAAATATTTTTCATCAAATCTTCTACACCAATGTATGTGATAAACATTTTTCTAAACAATTGTACTACTTTAAAATTGTATTGAAATTTTGCATGTGTATGCTATAATGCATTAAATCTACGTCTCTAAATACGAATGAAATTTTGTTATTCGACAAAATCAATTGTGAATCTATATATGACACTTCCCTTTCAGTAATAACTTTTGATTGTACAAAAATTTGAATTAAAAAATTGTTCAATTACATTTTCCAATTTTTTAATTTTAAAGGGGGGAGGTGTCACGTCATCGCGACGTATTTGTTTTGATATTTGTAATTCTGGAATGTTAATCCTCCCTTTTTTCTTGTAACCCAAACAAATCGATCCAATTGTCAGACACCTGAACGACCTTTACCATATATGGTCATCCACGATTGTCGCCCTTCTACCAGGTGGTTCACCTGTCTAAAACAAGGGTCAAACACGCGCACCTAATTTAATCGATAAATTAAAATTGACCCAAAGGTAATAAAAGTGGGTGGCATTATCATTTCTTTCCATTGGAAGCCAAGGTATAAAAGGTGCCACCCTCGCCAAATTCGGTAGTCCAGGAAACGCCGCCAACTTAACTAGTCCTTCAACTTCGCTAGTCTACAAGTCACCCTCGAATTATCAAATCTACGTTCTTTGCGTCAGTCTAAAAATCGCCACCAAGTTAACAAGTCGTGTTCTATCCCCGTGTGTCTTCTTCGTATAAGTCAAACAACCGCGACCAAGTTAACTAAGTCAAATTCATTCAAGAAGAATATTTCAACTACGAGGCACATTTCTAAATTTCTGAAGACTGCATTATATCGACGTCGACTTCATATAAATAATTTGGTCACTCCTAAGCTGAGGGGTGCATACCTAATTTACATTCGACACCTGGACTCCGGACCGTACGTTTTGCTGGCCCGAAAACAATTCAAAGGGAAAATATTGCATTCTCTGTTTCCGCTAGACAACGTCATTTCTTTGACTTCATTGTGAAGGTGGTTTTCACATCTTGGGTCTACGATAATAAGAATAATTTTAAAAGGTAAGTAACTAATATTCTAAAATTTGTCCCCATTTAAATTCTCGATTTCAAGTGATAATTTTGTTTCAGTGTCCTTGATGACATCTGGATCTACTCTTTCTCTCTGATTCTAATTGTAAAGGATTCGAATAAATATTCTAGTAATTTAACTTAAATTAACCAGTTACTCTTTCTTAAAACCTGTCCCTCAACATCAGAGCTTTAGGCTCTGTGAATAAATCAGGTTGAATCACCGATGCCGGCCGAATTAAATATGTAAATTATGATTATGTTTAGTTTCAATACTTTGAGACGTAACATTACCAAACATCCTAGCCCAAATTAAAAAGTCTTGAGATTGGCTTGGTATTTTGGGAAATTGTTGTCCAATATTAAAGTAATAAATTTGTAAAATATCAGCTCCTTAAAAAAAATTGTAGAAAGTAGTGAAGGTTAAATTTTTGACATTTTAAGTAACACTGCCATTTCCAAAACCATATAACTTTTCTAAAACTTTATCGATTTTAATGTATCAGTAATAAATTTAAAACATTTTTCATTTACTTTCTAAAAATTTTTCAAACAGATTAAAAAAAAATTTTAACCCCATTTTTTTTAAATAAAGTTTATTTTTTAATTTTTACACTAATGGGTATTTAAATTTTTTTTATTTTTATTGGAAAGCAGACATTTTTCCAGAAAAAACTATATAAGTTTTATAGTGGGATGACCAGAACTTTAGAAAAAAATTGAAAACAAAGTAAGCAGTGTGCCCGAGTTCTGTACGTTACGCCGGCGCTACGACGTTGAACGACATAAATATCACTGTTTTATCTTAAATTTTTTTAATAATAGCTCTCTGCTATTATTTGTTTAAATAATTAATTGTGAAAAATATTTATGACTAAAATATAATTTATAAGTAAATTACAATTGAAAATACAACCTAAACTACAAAGCAAAACTGAATAAAAATTATTTTTCAGGAGACTTATCTTACCTTGAAAAAGAATTTTTACAAAATATATTTTGCAGAAAAAATTATGAATACAGTCTGCCTCTTATATCTACAGAGATCAATGTCACTTTTGAGTTTCATTACTGATACATTAATATCAATAAAGTTTTAGAAAAGTTATATGGTTTTAAAAATGTCAGTATTACTTAAAATGTCAAAAGCTTAACCTTCACTACTTTCTACAATTTTTTTTAAAGAGCTGATATTTTACAAACTTATTACTTTCATATAGGACAACAATTTCCCAAAATACAAAGCCTATCTTAAGACCTTCAAAAACCGGCTAAGACGTTTGGGAAATAACGCCTCCTATGTATGTTCCTTAAGACAAGGAAATGGCAAATTATGAAGAAAATTTAAGTTTCAAAGTTTCCAATGTGCATGGAACGCTCTATTAACCTAATTCTATTGTTTTTTCAGAACGTCCTCAGCCTCCAATGAATTGTACATTTTATAAAGATTTAAATATGCTGGTTGTTAATTGTCATCCTGGGTTAGGAAAAGGTTCAGCTCAACACTTTGTACTGGATGTTCGTGAGACAATTCTTGCTAATCAACCTATGCAAACACGACAAATGTTACTAACACCTCAAAGAGATCAAGAGGCTGTTGAAGAAACACATTCAATTTATAAAGAAAGAAACGTTCTACCTAATTTTCAGTTACGTGATTTAAAACCTGGACTTGAATATACATTATTAATTTACGCAGAAAATGATCAGGGGAAAAGTGAACCAATTGTTATGAAGAATGTTAAATTAATAAATTTAATTGACCCTATGCTCAACAGCGATGTTATATTTATGAAAGATTTAAAAAGTGTGATGCAGAGTCAAAACTCGGATAGCTCTATATTTATTATCATACTGATAGGTAAGTAAGGATAGTTTTAAATTAAGTTTTTTAGTTTTATATACTGTAATGAAATATATTTTGGGCTTTCATAATCAGTTTTTTTAACAATTTCTAAGTTCAAGTTTAAATATATATATATATATATATATATATATATATATATTAGAGTGGAGCGAAAAAACACTTTTTTCGAATTTACAAACGTAATAGTGCGGAAAACTTGCTGTCAGTACAGACAAATAAAACGCAAAAAAAATTTTTGAAATCGATGAATATCTTCCATTCGCGCAATGAAGTCAAAGTTTTAAAATTTCAGAAAAATTAAGAGATTCAAATTTTTTCATGTAAAGTTGGAAATGAAGAGCGAAATATGTTTTATTATAGTGAATGCAACGTAATAGTACACAAAAGTGACTCAAAACCAAACTACTGTTCTAAGGGAAAAATTCTATAATTTGTTTTTTTCTATAATTTTTTTTTATAATTTGTTTTTGCAGTTGCTTCTTTACGGGAACTGTAACCTAAAGGTAAAAGTTAACTATAGATTTTTTTCTTAGAATCAGTACTATAAGCGAAGAGAAAATTTTAAGTTGGTGGAGCATACGTCAGTATATGTTTCTTAAGGTATATATTTTACAATTTCAACCACATTAGAGATACTCTGATATTTGGAAACAGAATACTACTTTACATTAGCAGCGACAATTATAAGTGTATTGAAACTCATTTCTTGAAGTTGATCCACTTAATTAAGGTTTTGTCATTGCATTTGCAGTTGAATTTTTCACTTACTTGAAAATAATTTTTTTTTCATTGTATTTTATTAGTGATTCACTACTTACCAATACATCGCAAACTTTACTTAAAAACAATAACATATCTACAACTATTCCGGTACCTTACGTTTGGGGTCTTTAATTTTTCTATATCAATGGAAGTTACTACCCAGAAACGAAAACCTATAACAAGACATTCATTTGAATGTTCACTAATTGGCAATCCTAAGGATTTGCCAAACTCTGTACTTCCTACTAATGGTAATGTTCTACGATGCTGCAATGAGGAAAGATTTAATCTTTCGTCGAAAGTCAATAGGATTAATGTATGTTTTTCTGATGTAGCTAACATTGTATCAGAGAAAATCGTAGAAGTTTATAATAAAGCTTCTATTCCAGTAGTATCAAAGACAAGAATTATCAAAAAGATTCAGGAATATCACAGTAAGTACATCAATATCAAAAAGTCATTCGAAAGAGACAGCAAAAATATGGGCTCAACATTTCAAACAAAGCTTGCTGAATTTACAAGTTCATTGATGCAATTATTTGACGTGGCATCCTGCAAGTGCACTTTGACACTAAACTGCACTTGTGACAGGTCTCTCGCTCTTTGTATCTGTCCAAATCCCGTAACTGTAACATGTACATGCGAAAAGTCAAGAAAAATTCCCGCCATTGAATTGAAGTTTATGTATGATCAAAGAACCAACCGAGAGGGAAAAATTTCAGGCGTTGATCGCAAAACATCTATGATACTTACCAAGCGACTTAAAAGAAAAAAAAACGAATCCATTCGCTTATGTCCGGAGCAAGTAAGTTCTTCTGCTGTAGTTTCATTTTGTGATGATACAGATGAAGAAAAACCGTCATCTAATGCAACTTATTGTCAGAGTCCTTCTGCACAAGAGGAAACATTTGAACCTCCGCAAAGAATCACAGATTATTTTAAGGATTCAACATTATCTCGTGTTAAGTCGTTTAATTTAAAAAATACAGCTTTGGTATGTGACCGATATGGTGTCTCTGATAGAGCAGCCGCGGCAATTATACCTAGTACGCTTGCTGATGTCGGAGTTATAACCGAATCAGACAAAGCTCTCGTAATAGACCGAAGCAAACTCAGAAGAGAAAAACAGAAAAATAGGACAAGTTTACAGCAGGAAAAACAAATAGACGATTCTATACGAGGCTTGTTTTTTGATGGTCGCAAAGATAAGACATTGCACATCGAGAAAGTAGACTCAAAGCGCTTTAGACGTACCATTATAGAAGAACACGTGTCTTTAATTGAAGAACCTGGGTCTCGATACCTTAGTCATGTTGTTCCAGAATCTGGAAGTGCAAAACATATAAAGGAGGCAATTATATCCGATCTTGTCAATCGATGTTCTCTTTCCCTCCAAGAGTTAGATGTCGTGGGATGTGATGGAACAAACACAAATACCGGCTGGAAAAACGGTGTTATTCATCATATAGAAACTTATTTACAACGAGAAGTGCAATGGGTTGTCTGCATGTTACACCTTAACGAACTTCCATTTAGACACGTTTTTGAATATCTAGATGGTTCTACATCTGGACCAAATTCGTTCTCTGGTCCAATTGGAAAGGCTCTCAAAAATTGTAATGCGTTACCTGTAGTCAAATTTAAAAAAATTAATGGCTTCCTGCCAAATGTAGACACTGATGATCTTAGCAAAGATCAAAAGTATCTTTTCCGCATCTCTCAAGCTATTCAAATAGGAAAATGTCCTCTTGATCTTGCTAAGGCAGATCCAGGATCAATCTGTCACTCCCGTTGGCTAACAACAGCAAACAATATACTCAGATTGTATATATCAACACGAAAACCGTCTGCTGCTTTAATTCAAATTGTTGAATTTATTCTTACTTGCTATGTTCAAGTATGGTTTTCTATAAAGAAACATAGCTCAATAGTAGATGGACCTAAAAATCTCTTTCTGATGATACAGGCATCAAAACTCTTAACGCAGACGTTGCAGGAAGTTGTTCAACCTGTAATACAAAATAATGCTTACTTCGCGCATTCGGAAAACCTGCTGTTGTCTATGTGTCTGGACGAAAGAAAGCAAATTAGAGAGCTTGCTTTCAGACGCATTTTAGAGGCTCGGACTAGCAAAACACAGGATAAAAAGAAGTCTGGAATACGCAACTTCATTGTTCCAAAGTTAAACTTTGACGCCTCTGATTACAGTGACTTAATTGATTGGAAAAATGAAAAATACTTTTCACCACCACTCTTAAGAAACGTTTTAAACGAGGAAATTTCTCGTCTAATTGGAACAGAAGAGATTCCGCAATGGGACGTTTCAATCTTTCCCTGTCATACGCAAGCTGTGGAACGCTGTGTAAAACTAGTAACAGCGTCAGCAGAAAAAGTAGTGGGATTTGAAAATAGAGATGGATTTATTAGATCTACTTTAAAATCGAGGGAAAATATGCCAAAGTTTGATACAAAATCAGAGTTTGCATTTACGCCTTAAATATCTTCTCTTATATAACATGGTTGGTTGGTTGGGTAGGGCGGTGGTGGAACTCTATGTGCAGCCACCTTCTCGTGGTGAGTTCTGAGTCGTTTTTAGTTTTTATGAAACGGGCGAAGTGCTGCATTCACAATAAGGCATAAAAAGCTATAAAAATTTACGTAAACAAATAATATTTTTGCAGAAAGTGAGTATTTTTAGTTTTTTAAATTTTTGAAACTTTGACTTCATTGCGCGAATGGAAGATATTTATCGATTTCAAAATTTTTTTTTGCGTTTTATTTGTCTTTACTCATAGCAAGTTTTCCGCACTATTACGTTTGTAAATTCAAAAAAAGTGTTTCTTCGCTCCACTCTAATATATATATATATATATATATATATATATATATATATATATATATATATATATATATATATATATATATATATATATATATATATATATATATATACCTAGATAGCCAAGCGTACTGATAGTCATTATCCAGTACGGCGTATTGAGATTATGCTCGTATTGTACCAGTACGAAATAATTAAGTATGTACGTATTGGTACGGTACCACTATAACGACGGTATGTCGTACGACTATAATTATAAAATATAAGTACTCCGTAAAAGTATGAGGTTAGTATAATACCATTACGTTGTACTGTCATTTATCAAAATACAACATATTCCACCATACTCTGCGTGGTGATGCAAACATAACCTAATTTACTTCACAGTTGTCAATGACATATGTATCCAGTGCACATGGTACAATGATTTTTTTGGAAAAGTTGACTTTTAGGATGCAATCCAAAAGTTTTAATCCTTGTAACATGTGTCTTTATATTTAAATTAGAAATCAGTGGTTTAGTTTCTATTAATTCATATGTATTAAGTGTATACTATTAATCTCAAGTGGTTTTGCTTTGTCATCATGCTTATTTTTATCATTAGCGTATTCTAATTACTATTTCAACAATGAACAACTTCTTAATTTTCAACTGTTTCGTACTTTACACTTGAAAAAAACTTTTTAATTCAAGAGTTACAATAAAATATATATAGCAATCGCACAATTTTTTATAATTTTTCTTATATATTACATAAACATGTGTCATTGTTTATAAGTTAGAACGTCCAAAATATTTTCCTTAAATTAAAGTACTTTTAGATTATATAAATGGTAATTATTCATAATTATTTTAAAGAATGTTTAAAAATTAACAAAGCAAAACCACTGCAGAATTATTTAATTAAAATACTTCAAAACACTGATTGTTCTAATATAAATAAATGTGATTACAAGTTACATGATTTACATGTAATAAATATCTTTTAGGTACAAAAAAGAACTCTTAATAAAAATAGATTACTTCAAAAATAAATTGATCTTAGTAATGATTCATTCAGAAAATTTATCGTAAAATATTAAATTAAAATAGTTGATACTTAATACAAACTAAGGCACAATAGGGGGAGGGATATAAAAGGCTTTACACGCGGTACTAGTATAGTACAAATACAGTAACCGTATGATAAACTAAATTACAAAAACCTTTAGTACACCATACTATTATAGTACTCGTATTATACGAGTATAGCATACTGGTATGACATACTAGTACAGTACCTGGTACCGTGCGAAGGTAGATGGCGGGTACAGTACCAGTACGACTTATACGCCATACTCGTATTGTACATGCATCGTACTAGTACGCTGGTTATCTGGGTATATATATATATATATATATATATATATATACCCATATAAATATATGGGGCGTTCTACGCGAAATCGGACAGTATTTGACTTTTGTATTTCAGATTTTTTTCAAATATTTTTTTTCTTTTAGTGCTCATTGAAATAAGATACTATGATTTTTTCAAATTTTTTCATCAAGCTGTTTAAGAGATACAGGCTTTTGAAAAATCACGTTTTTTACGAAACTGTTTTTTTGAAATGGTTATAACTCGGTCAAAAATTGACCAAATTTGACGTTCTATATATAAAAATTTTTGTTTGTACACGTAGTTTTTAAAAATTATTTATTTTTTAAATTGACGAAAAAAATTTTTAATTTGTAAAATAGAATTTTATTTTTAAGAATGTATGTATCGACTGATTTTTTTCAAAATTTTTTGTAAGAAACTAGTACCAAATTAACAACTTTTAGGCATTGGCTGATTGTGGGCAAACGATGGGATCTATTTATTTCGAATTTTTTAATTTTTATATCCATATAATATAGCGACCTCAAAAACCCTTGAGTAACAATTGTCAAGCGAATCCGATCAATTATAAATTTTGACATCCCCCATCTTGGATCCGCCATTTTGAATTTTTAAAAACTAATATCGGAGTCGTAATCAGCGACCCCAAAAACCCTTGAGTCACAATTATCAAGCGAATCCGATCAATTATAAATTTTGACATCCGCCATTTTGGATCCGACATTTTAAATTTTCGAAAACTGATATCGGATTTATAATCAGCGACCTCAAAAACCTCCGAGTAACAATTTTCAAGCGAATCCAAAACAATTTTAAAAGTCCATTAAAGCAACCCAAAAAATCACATTTTTGGTAACTGCAACCTCATGTTTTGAAAAAATTTTTAATTTTTTTTTAGTTTTACGGATATGGGTCTTATAGTGGACAATTCAAGCTTCAATTTAAGTCTATGTAGAAGTTTCTGGCGCTTCAGGTTTAGGATTAAAAAAATTTTGAAAACCCTCAAAAACAGGTTTTTTGGGGTCTTTACCCCCACTTTTCAAAAAATCCTGACGTGATGGCCAATTTTGTGACCCGGGATCGTGTTCAGCGTGTTTAATGGACACTATGAAATCTCATAAAAAAGTAATTCTTTTTTTGCCTGTGTTATTAATAATTTTAGCTCAAAAGCCCTATTGTTTGCTATATTATATGGATATAAAAATTAAAAAATTTGAAAAAAAATAGATCCCATCGTTTGCCCACAATCAGACAACGCCTAAAAGTTGTTACTTTAGTTCTTGTTTCTTACAAACAATTTTGAAAAAATTCGATCGATACATACATTCTTAAAAATAAAATTTTATTTTAAAAATTAAAAAAAATTTTCGTCAATTTAAAAAATAAATTGTTTTATATTTTTATCAAAAACTACGTGTAAAAACAAAAATTTTCATATATAGAACATCAAATTTGGTCAACTTTTGAGCGAGTTATAATCATATCAAAAAAACATTTTGGTAAAAAACGTGATTTTTCAAAAACCTGTATCTCTTAAACGGCTTGATGAAAAATTTTGAAAAAATCATATAAGCTTATTTCAATGAGTACTAAAACGATTTCGCGTAGAACGCCCTATATATATATATAGCTCATTTCACGTAAAATGTAAAATCTATGTCCCTTGGTCGAAAAAAAGTTTTTAGATAGCAAATGAATATTTTTTGATTTATTTTATTAATATCTAACATTGTCTAATTTTTTATCACTTTAAAAGGACTTTAAGTTGCTTTAAAACGAAAGGACGGACTAAAAAGCTGACTAAATGTCCCTTACTGTCCCTGTCCTCAACGCACTTGTACTACATTGCCTCCAATAATTAATATATACATTTTTTTTATTATATTTAAACTAAAATTATTTATAATGTCTTAAGTCTTATATTTCAAAATTTATTAATTACTTTATGTAAAATTCAAGAATATCATTTTAAAAAATAATTAAAGGCGTGTCACTTATTTTCATATTTTACGAGACTGATCGCGCGCTATAGCGCGCGTGTTATCGTTCTCAACCAATTCAATATTACGTGTTTAATGAAATTAATGAATTAAATAATTATTTTACGGTAAAGATGATATAAATAAAATAAATATGTTGACATGTATATTTTCGGGAAAAATATTTTATTTCATTTTAGCATAAGTAAACGTACAAATTTAATGTTGAAACCGTACGTAGATTATAAGGAAAATTGAAATTTGTTAAAGTTTTTAACATAATTATGTTAAAGAAAGAATGGAAAATAATGAATTTGATAGACAACATCATTTATGTACAATGGTCTGCACCTCAATTGTATTACTTGCTTTCGGATTTTTATAATTAGACAATTGATATTCATTTCTAATTTTTACTTGATGAGACAATGTCATTTTCATGTTTCAAACTTAATTTTTTTCACCTCAGTAATGTAGAAGAACCGAATGTTATTTTTAGGGTTTCGTGGCCAAGGGCCAAAACCCTTATAGTGAGACTTCGGTGTCCGTCCGTAGTTTTTACGTCTTAAGTATTCAGTCTTAAGTCTTAAGTTCTTATGTCCTAAGACTTAAGACTTAACTTCGGTATAAGAAGGTCTTAAGTCTTAAGTCTTACCGTTGCCATGGAAACTTCGGTATAAGAAGGTCTTAAGTCCTAAGTCTTAAGTTTTACGTCTTAACAATCGTTGTCATAGCAACCGTTGCTATGTTAATGGTTGTCATAACAGCCGTTGCCATAGCAACCGTTGCTATGTTAATGGTTGTCATAACAGCCGTTGCCATGGCAACCGTTGCTATGTTAATGTTTGCCATAACAACCGTTGCTATAGTATACCAATTACTTCATTCAAATTTTAAAACAATTACTTTTAAAAAAAATTTCTAAATAAATTATTATTTTTTTTTTATTCATTCATTATCATTATCATCATTTTTGTCATTTTAGGCCACGAAACCCTATGATGATGTAGGCGCGTTGCGCCTGCTTCTCAGCCTGATCATATATATATATAATCAATTTAAACGCATTTCTTAATTTGGATTCATAATCTCAATTAAAGTTAATTCAACTGTTCATTTTGTTATTTTAATTGATTATATTAATATAACATAAAAATGAAATCAGTTTTTAAAGAGGCAATAACTATCTTATAAGCACGAAATGGTTAGTCATTTTCTTAATTTTATAGGAGGGGAACAAATTTACATAGCAAAATTTTATTTAGCATAAATATTCTTAATAATTTTGTATTACAAAAAATATTTTGTTTAATACTTTATATACAAAATTTCATATATTTTTCTATTTTCTTATAATTGTCGACAATCTATTGCTGAAATAATCTTCCACCTCTTTTAAAATACATTGTTGTATCAATTGCATCAACAATATCTCGATTTAATTGAACATTATTCTTACAACGAATTTCGGAACCTTCATTTTGATCAACAATAAATTACTGTACAAATGAAGGAGTATCGTTTCTTTCTGTATACAAAGATGTATTCATTTGATAATAAACCTGATCATATATTTTAAAGCAATATAGTCCTGGTCGTTTATTGTTAAAATTAACTAAGTTAGATTTGAAAGAAGCAAAACCAAATGAATTATTGTATGGTCGTATATTATGAAAAAAATGTTCAGATAAATTGTGGGTGCCTTCAAATAAATTTTCTAATATGATTAGAGGTACAGGTAAATCTTCAAGAATGACTTCGCCATGTTTACAACAATCATAAAATTAATTCTTATTATTAGATTTTAATTTGTGAAGTTATTATATTTTGTGCCATTTATTAAATCATAACAATCATCAAATGATCTCGATGGCAAGCATTTTATTTGTATATCATAAAACATTTCATCTGAAATGTTGAATTTTGAATTAATTGTTGTATTTTCAATAATTACATTATATTTGTCTTTATAATTTGTTTGTATTACTTCTACTAATGTACTATTATTATTCTCCACTGATGTTGAAAACGTACTTTACAATCTTCTGTTTATAATAATTACCTCCTCATTTCTATTACTTCTTGATTTTATAAATAATTCACTGTTAACTTTATGTTCACAAAGCTTTACATAAAAATGATCACATGTACTGTTCATTTCATTAGAATAACCTGTCTCTATATGTGACTTTGAAATATTATCAGATTGATTTTAAACAAAAGTATGTTTATTTTGTAGAAAGGTGCGCTTGTAACCAACATTTCTGTCACAAATTGACGATTTCATTTTAGAAGTAGAAATACACTGGTTGACAAAAAGTTACTTTTTCACTGATTCAAAGATCGGACAATGATATTTTTATAGGATTTTCATCGCATGAACACGAATGCAACCTCCAAATGTGCCCATCACGTTGAGATTTTACGAAAAATTGCCTCAAAGTTTTAAAAAGCTCTGTTTTTGGTTTATTATCACGTGTAGAGAATGATGACTATAAGGAAGATTATAAAAATCAAATCGAAAAAGTTCCTCTGTTTTGGAAACTTTCTTCTCTAGCTCTATTCTTAAGAAGACACTTCCAATCATATTCAACAATCCTAGTTCTAACATTAGTCGACCTTATTGACGAAAATTTACTCAAACGATTGGTTTTGAACATTAATATTAAGTGGTTTCTCATATTACAATAATTGTAATTGACAGAGTGGGGCATAATATTAAAAAATATTGATGTTGCGAATGCTATTGCATATATTTCACAAGCAAGACTACTTTTTGGTTCTTGATCAACAGTTGTGAAAACTACTGGAGGTTTAAAAGGATATAATCTACTTAAATATTGCCTTTGAACTTCATTTAAACATCCTTCATTAAGACTATTATAAATATAAAGTCTCATTCCATTATAATAAGTGCAAATCCAATGCCAGATCTGTTAGGTCAAATAAATAGTATTTAAATATGCTTTTCATCTTTTTCAATCGAACGAATAAATTCTAGCGTGTATAAATACAAAGTACATTGCATGCTAAAAGCAGAATTTGATTCCCTTCTCAATAATTTTTCGAATTAATCAATATGAGTATCAGTTAACATTTCTCCTTTAGTAAGTATAATATTAAAATCTGCAACACTTAAATTTACAGATCTTTCTTTGTTCGACATGATTTAATTCATTAATTGAAAAGATATCGCTTCTAAAAATTAGTTTTTCATAAAATTCATTCATTAAGACACATGTAAATAATGTTACTTTTGGCACATTTAATAGTAACTGGAATTTTTGTCTTTTCTTTTCTTATATAAGATTATTAGAAATGTAAAGAATCATCTATTTATTTTATCTCAAGAATGTAATGAAGGATGAATATAAGATAAAGAGATTATTCATTTTTTCATCTAAATTCCTTGTGTATTTATTTATATTTTCTGAACAGTAAATATAAGTGTATTTTTGGTAAGGTTTTCTGTTTTGTATCTGTTTATATAATCTTCTATTTTGGTATCTGTTAATCTAGTATCTTTTGGCTAAATTTCTGTGTACAAAGTATCTGGTATATCGTAATCACATGTTATTTTTAGTAATTATCTTTAACATTTATAAAATTTATGCAAATAATAATAACTAAGTATCAAAATGGTGAAAAATCAATAAGTAAGATTAAGAAAACAAATATAAATCAATATTAAATATAGTGGAGCAGAAAAATAATTGATTAACGGTTGTGACCTAGTTGTCCACTACTGTCCCTTCGGAAAAAGTGGTAATAAAATACTTTATATCTCTTATATGTCAATTATTATCAAAAAGTTTCAATTCTTTAAGGGGATCCCACATATCAACAATGCAGATCTAAATTGATAAAAACTCTGCAACCGCCTTTTCTTGAAAATTGTATAATATTATGCCCTATCAATTTAGGAAACTCATTTTCTATCATAAATACATAGGATGAATATTTTATTTTTTGTAATTATTAGAAAAAATTATTTTTTAAAAATTAAATATGAGCAGTTTTCAATAGTCCAAACCACCATAACCAGATTTAACAGCTGTTTGGTAGTACATTATTTTGCAATGGAATCAATAGATGGCGCCAAATGTACCAGAAATGATAAATTATTGATTATTTTTAATTTTAAATTAAAAACAATTTAATATAATGTCTTGTTTGCAAGAGAAAATTGATTAATGGTAAAAAATATATAAAATAAGACAATTTCGCAGATATATTTAATTTTCCAAGTAAAAAATAAGTTTGTTTGGTTGTTTGTAAGAAAATTTAAAATTTAAAAACCTTTATTTTTTTTGTAACAATTACAAAAAAAGAAATATTCATCCTGTGTATTTTTGATGAAAAATGAGATTCCCAAATGGATATGGCATGGTATTTTATATTTTTCAAGAAAATGCGGTTGCAGTTCTTTTTATCAATTTAGATCTGTACTGTCGATAAGTGGGATCCCCTTAAAAAAGGTGCCACCTTGCGTTGCTTTCTAAATAACATATTTATGTTGTGAATAACAAAAAAAGCAAAATGTCCCCTACTGTCTCGTATATTAGTTTTATTCTTATTATGTGGGTACAAATTTTTAAATTCAATGTATAGAAATCAGAAACTTAGTTTTGTTTGATAAGAAGTTATTTCTATGAATATAATATAGGTATTCTTAATTCCCAGTAAACAAAAAATAATTGAAATCAATTAAAAAGAATTTACAAAGATCTTTAGTAAATCCCGCTTTGTGACAAATACGAATTGGGGCTTGGTTGCAATTTTTATGAATTTGTTAAACTGTATTGAACTTCCAAACCTTCTGTTCTTACCAATTCAGTGGACAAGTTTTGAAGCCTCTATTATTATTAAGAAATGAGGGTTGTGAACCTATGACCGTTCAGGTCATACCACTAACGCTTGGGTAATCCCTTTACCTTCCCCATAACAACCCCTATATCCGAAGTCCTTTCCACAGAAGCAGGACTTCGGCCAGGTTCCTGGTAGCAACAACGGACTCCCCCAAAAAGAAGTAGCCCGTAATGTGTTCCCGCTTCTTCACAAGTGCAGGGCAGTGACACATGTGTATCGAGGTTTCGTGTTCCTCTGCACACCTACGGCACTTCGGGTCGTCTACAATCCCCATTTTGTGCCGATGATAGCGCAGATCACCATGGCCAGTTAATAGCCCTGTTATGATCTTTGCCTCTTCCCTATTTAATTTGCGGAATTCCGCTTTCCTCATAGGATTAACACTAATTCCCATGAATACCTTGGCTTGTCTATAGCCCTTAGTTGCCCGCCACTCCCCTTGGTGTTCCACAGCTATCCACTGTTTAATTTCCAGTGTCAGGCATTTATTGGAAACACTAATGGGCGGTTCGGGCCCAATAAGTTGTTTATTAGCCCCTTCTTTGGCTAGCTCATCCGCCATATCGTTTCCCGCGAATCTACTGTGACCAGGGATTTAGAGAAGGGTGACAATTTTTCAAGACTTCAACAGCACCATAAAGTATTGTTGCAATTTCGGCTTGTAACACAGTAACAGTGGTCCCTAACTTAAGAAAGTGTCCCACTTGAGAGGCTACATGATAGATTCCTGCACCAACTCCTTTCCCGCCTTTTGATCCATGTGTGTACCAAACTTAACAGTCAGCTGGAATATTTGTACGTCCATTTATCTAATCTTCACTACTAGGTATATTAATCTTATACTTTTTGTATAATATATAATATATATCCCCCTAATCCTTTCCAATTCTGCTTGTGATGTTTTTAATTCAACTCTACTCCACCAGACCACACATGCATAGGTCAGCCTAGGGAGCAGAATTGCTTCATAGATCCACAATCCAAATCCAGGATTACTCCTAAATATTTTGCCTACTCTGTATATTGAATCTCTTTTCCAGACAGCGTAAGTGAGCACAAGGCTTTCCACTTATACCGTCTGGTAAAGATAACCGTTTCCGTTTTCCCCGGATTTGCAGATATACCCATCTTCTTACACCCTTTGTCTACCTGGTTTAATGCCTTTTGGGCCACTTCGAGTACAACGTTGAGATGGGGACCGCGAACGATTAACAAAATGTCGTCCGCATGCCCAATTACATGGTATCCTGCTTCGGTCAGTTTTCAGTAGTTCATCCACCACCAAGGACAAGATCAAGGGTGAAAGAACACCTCCTTGGAGGCATCCAGAGTTAATTGTCCCTTTCAGGACTGAGTCTCCTTAAGTTGATAAGAGGTTTCTATTTTATAACATGTGACAGGTCCAACCAACCACTCCTGTAGGAATATTAAAAGCTGTCATAGCTCATCTTATGGATTCCGGAGAGGCCTGAATAAAAGGTCCTTCTATGTCCATAAAAACACCTACAGCAAAACCCTGATTCTGCAGTTGCCCATCAATTAGGTCAACTGCTCTCGCCAGAGCTGTCTCCGTTGAGCATCCTGCTCTATACGCACATTGGTCCTTTTGTAGCGGGAACCGCTCCAAAATCTCACTGCGGATATATATATCCACTATATTTCAACTAGTTTTAGAATAAAGGATTTAAGGCTAATGGGACGGAAATCCTTCGGTGAGGTATACCTGTTCTTGCCCGCTTTAGGTATGAATACAACTTTCGTACCCCTTTACACTGTCGGGACATATCCCAGAGTCAGACTCGCTCTCGCAAGCCTCACCAATGGCCCAACAGCATCGTCCATCGCTCTTTGCAAGAGAACAGGGTAGACGCCATCAAGACCGGGAGACTTGTAAGGGCTAAAAGATTCCGTGGCCCATCTGATCCTCTGGGCATTCACGATCCTGTTAGCCAACTGTCTTCGCGACTGATAATCTGCCTGAGGAAGGTTTGTTAGCGACCTAGGATCAGGTTCGCCCTCCCCCGACCATGAAAAGGCCGGAAAGTGTACCTGGACTAGATAAACCAAGGTCTCATCGTCCGACTTTTGTCAGTTTGCAGCTACCTTCATAAGCTGCCTTAATAGCCTTTGTGAAATCATTGGCCGCCTCATCTAGGGTTTGACAATCTCTTATCATACCCGGTAAACCAGAAAGTCTGCTTCGAAGTTCTGAGTTGTAGCTAGCCCAATCCGTCTTTTTGGGATTACGAATCCACATAGTTTTGTATCGGACCGCAGACTCCAGGTTAGTTACCACCACCATTAGGTCCCCTGAGCACAGATCGAATAGTGGAGTTGCGTTAACGCCCTTAAAGAGAATGCACGCCCTGGGTTTGGCAGCTCTGCAGTCCCTGTAACAGATTACACCAGCCCCACCAAGCCCCTTAATGACACCTCTGAAGAACCATGGTTTTTGGATTAGTGAAATTCCTGTGTGCAACTTAGCCAAGCTCCTCATCAGTACTGCTGAGGCGCCTTTGCTATGATGCAAGTTAATCTGAGTAGCGGTAAGCTTACAAACAGTGAATTATGTTTGCTCTTTACCCACCTCTACATTGTTTGAGCCATCACGATCAGGGACAGTGACCTTAAAGGTCACTAAGTGATATTGAGGCCTAAATTCGAGGGCCTCTATAGCCCCCGCCTGACTTTCAGGGACTTGAGCAACAAGAAGAAAACTCTTGTCACCCCTGTTGGCTACCTGAGACACATCGACATTCAGCATACGCCAAGTCGATGCCTTCAACGTGGGGTTGAAAGCCTCCAAATGTTGCAAGACTGTCCGCGCGTTCGCCGTTTCTCCCGGGAACCACGCAGTAGCCTTTACCATTCTTTGGAGCATTTCAACCCCACCAATCTTTAACCCTTTGCCGTTCTTGTGTTACGAAATGTCGTTTAGAGTCTTTTCTGGGGGAACAAGCAATGAGAAATGGCGGTATGCTTGTGTTGATAAATTAGTTATGTGTGAGAATGTAAGTGTTCTGAATTTGCAGGAACGTACCTAATTAAAAAATGAATCCATTTATATATTAAAATAAATTATATTTAAAAATAATATTTAATACCTAAAAATCTGTTTTTTTGTATAAAGTGGAAGTGTATTTGCAATTTATTACTTTTTAAACATAGGTATATTTGATTTTTAAAAGCCTTTTATCAAATCTACATATCCCATGTAAACATAACCTCAAAATCAAACTAATTTCCGGCCCTGATATTATCCACGTGATTCTACTGTCAAACTGATTTTTTCTAAGGTGGGGAAAGCTTATGCACGGCAAAGGGTTAACTTTGCTCCCTCCCAGGGCTTATGGTCGGCCACACATTTCGTCAGCCATTCCTTAGCCGCCGGGTTGGAAGCGATAAAGACTCCTTCTCTGCAGAAGGAAGCCTCAAACCGCGGCCACCTTTCGACCAGCTCTCTGCAGGTGAGCGTCACAACGGTCTTCCTAAGAAGTCCAAACTGCTCATCTGCAAGCGCCACGTCTGGGTAGCCCTCGCTACATACCTCCATCGTAATAGGATTTGCCCTTTGAGCCATTGTTTGCCCAACATTGTACCCCTCTCTCCTGGTACTCTGCTGGACCGACCTTGGTCTTTTTACCCCCCCTCTTTTTCTAGAGGTGACGCATCCTGGCCACTCTTTCTCTTCGAGCCAGTAGCAACATCCGAGGAAACAGAGTAGGGTACACCGTCTTTAAGCCGTTCTTTCCTTAACCCTTTCTTTTCAGAACCTTTAAGGCGCTTCCTTTTGGTTAGGGCCTTTCTACAGCCCCTGAGTCTCCACCCTCACCTAAGAAGATCCAAAGAGGAAGGGGAGGACTGATCCACGACCTCAGGGTTTGAGACCTCACATCCATAGCCTCCGAGGAGGTTGTAGACGCAGCCACTGAGATCCTTTTTAATTTGTTAAATTGATTCTCTATTTGAAGTCCCACGAGTAACAAGGGAAATGAAAGTCCGCTCCTGCAGAGCCCCGCTTGCAGAAGTAAGGCTAGTACTACCGGAAGGTCACCCGGTGTTCCGGAGCCGCCGCTTAAAACGCCTCTGTTCACATTACGCCAAGACCAGCCACCCGCCCGCCTGCCGGATACCTAGCTATATCGCTTCTCCGAACTTTACGGGATCACTAACTGACCAGTACAATTCCGACAAACGGACGGGCAGCCAGTTTTTTTGTGAACGACAGATTTGGTAACCCTAGAGCCATTTATTTATCGACACGGCAGAAACATCTTGGATTGGGGGACCGTTTCTTAGATGGGGCCCCGCAGACAGCATGCCCCTCCGCTTCCAGTGGTGATCATTTTTGATCGCCTAAAGGTTGCTTCCTCACCATTCTCATCCCTCAACTCCATGCAGTTGGTCTTTTGGGCGGTCTCTCCCTTCTGAGGAGCAGGCCGCCGAAAACGAACAACGAGGGCTAGAAAGGGGTCCAGGGGTACTCTCCGATTAGGCCTTTAAGCCACCCCACCAAATGCAAGGTACTACCATCCCTAGGAGGGTTTGGAGCCATTAATTTTTTTAATTCGTCAGCATGAATTCAATGCATGCTTTAGTCATTTTTTTCAAATGCGAATTCGTTTACACAAATTGAGGCATATTTAATCGAATATACAAAGAGCTTGAATGAATCCCGCTTTCTGCCAAAAAACTTAATTAATTTCGATCCGTTTGAATTAGTTTTTTACTGAAATAATATTTGTCCTTTTTTACATACTGTTTCTGTTTAAAATGTCCCCTACTGTCCCCAAGTACCGTAACCAATCTTCTCTTAGTTTTTGTAAAAAATAAAAAAGTTTGTTGTCTACGCATTAGAATTAATATTTATTTATATAAACGCATCTTTAACATTTACACAAAAAAAGAAAAAGGTTTATTTATTAAAAAAAAATAAAGTTGAACAAAAACCAAACCCAAAAATTATTCATACATATATAAGTACTTTCGAAAAATATGTGGCCTTTAAAAATCCAATATGGCGACCACAATATAAGTTCTATAAATGTGTTTAAATTCAAAAACAGAGACCTAAAAGTGCTAATAAACAGCAATGAAATAAGAAAATCACCTATGTATTGGCTGTAAAATTAGCATTAAGATACATATTTTGTATTCCATAAGCAATAACGGAAGTTTGATATCGGTTTTCAGAAATTAAATATGACCCATCCAATATGGTGAACAAAATATTTTTTAATGCATCAGATTTGTTTGAAAGTTGTTACACGGGGGTTTTCGGGGTCGCTGATGCCGAATCTAATGTCAATTTTCACAAATTTAAAATGTCGGATCCAATATGGCGGAAATTTTTTTTAATTATTCAGATTTCTTTAAAAGTTGTTGTTTGGGTTTTTATAAAGTGGCTGATATCGAAACGGTTGTTAATTTTTAGAAATAGAAAAAACTTACCACGAAAACACGTCTATTTAATGTATTGAGGTTCAATGTCAGTTGCGAGATAGAAATTAAAACAATTGATCATCATCAATGAATCGTTATCTCAATAATAAATTATTCAAATAAATATTTTTACTTTTAATTTTTCATGTGGGTAAGAATTCTTGAAGTGACACCCTTATTTTCTTTTGGTTAATGAAAATAAATGATACTGATATATTTTGATAGTCCATGATGTCACAAATAACACATCCAAACGATTTTTCAAAATTTTTGCACCGTTTTAGAAAAAATTGAATTTCTTGAATTTGGCTAAACCGATTTCAATGAAACTTTTATTGCTAGAAAGATTAGAAAATGTACTATCCAGAAAAAAATATAATATGAATTAAAAGTTTAATTTGTTTAAACAAATTATATTTCTAATTTTTATTGTTATAAATAAACAATGTTCGCAATCGATTTTGGTCACTTTTTTATAGCATCATAAAGAGGGACTTTTCATGATTCCATAGCAAAAATAAAAAACCGGACTTCTCTAAAAGTTTAAAAGTTATATCATTTTTAGTCTCGCCGTGCGCGAGCTTTCTCGGTATCTAATGCTCACGGTGCGATGCGACTCCACAGTGGGATTATTTTACAATTTACTGTTTAAAAGTGTCTAGTGCTTATAATTTTTAACCGATTTGAGTTTTTTTTAAATTGAAGAGAACTAAATTTTTTAAAATTTTCAATTGTTTATAATTATTTATTTTAGTCAAAGTTAACAAATTAACACATTTTTTTTAAAAAGTACGTTTAATTTTAAATTCTATTACTGCAGATGACCAGAATCAATTAAAAATCATGTAAAATATGTTCTCTAGATGAAAAATGAAGAGAACACATTTTTTTATTTGTTATAAACAATATTAGTTAACAAATTGTTAACATTGGTTTCTGTCAACAAAAATTTTTTTTTCACATTTATATTTTAATTTAGGCTTATTTGTTTATAACAATTGAAATAATTTGCTTATTAAAAAAGGGCTTTTTTTATAATGAAGGACTCTATGTGCTTCCACGAGACCATGTTCTGAACCATGGTGGACACCATGTTGTCGACGCTGCTTTCAAAGTCAACTGCCGTAAGCATGGTCATTCTATCATGGCTCTAGTGCCCGCAATAAAAGAGAGTATGCTCCGCGTCATCTACTGCAGCATTGCAGTAGGCGCATTTTGCTACTCTTTTAATCTTAAATCTATGAAGGTACTGTCAGAAACATCCGTGACCTGACAACACTTGTGTCAATTAGTAGTCAACTTTACCGTGCTATGTAAAAATTAGAGTGGGACCAAGTAACTTTTTAAAAAAATTAATTATAAATGATCATTTTCTATGCAAAATGATGATAAATTATTATTTTCCTCAAAAATTTCCATGGTCCCACTCTGATTTTTGCATGGCTCATAGGAAAAAAGGTAAGCTTTCGACTGGGACGGGTTAGAACACAATGAAAAACATCGATTTTAAGATATATTAAAATTAATAATTTGACCTTGAATTTTAAGGTCAACTTGAAAGAAAACAACTTTTTTTATTAGCAGCTTATAGCCCGTGAAAACCCCTTTAAAAACCACTATTCATACTTTAAATTTGATTAATTTTACTTATCAATATATTAAATTAAATTAAAGATATTTTTTAAAAAATCAAAATTTTGAAACTCCATAATTCAAAAAATATTTTATTAAATTCAAAAAATTTATATTTACTAGCGCCTCCGTCGACCGCTTCGCGGTCGACTACGTTGCTTCCATTTTCCGTTCAACACGTAATTTTCCTATAAACATTTAAACATGTAATTTTGCATATCTACGTCATTCTTCCCCTTATATAAATTTAATCTTTTCAATTTAATACAAACTAAAAACTAAATTTTCAAGTACATGAATATGTTTTAAATGATAATTTCACCGAGTTGTTTCGCTATTTTCGTTTAACACGTGAATTATCTATAAAAGTTTTTTATTGTAAGTAACTACTCTACATTTACTTCTGTAAATTAATTTCTTTTCCTCTCTGAAGATTAAGCAAATAAATCATTAATGAAGCTTTAAAAAGTCAGATTAACTTCAACTTTTATTCAAATTTTATTATATATTCAATGTCGATATATGAAGAAGATCAGGGTGGCCACTTTTTAATAGAAAATTGAATTCCCGGTTTTTTCCCAGTTTTCCCGACCAAATTTTATTTATTTTTTGGTCATTATAAATAGATTGAAACAATATCTATTTAACATAAAAATTTATTTTCTTTTAAAACCAGTCCTTTTATAATATTCAATAAATTAGTTTTATAATAAAAGGAAACTTTTCAGTTTCAAAACGTTTTACATTTATAGACAAAACGAAAAGTTTAAATAAATAACAAAAGATTTCTGTTATTTTTTAAAGAAAATCCTTTTATTTTATGCAAGACAATTTGTTTTATCCAACAAATTATAAAATATTTAAAATATTAATAACAAACGAAACAAATAATCTTAAATTATTCTGTATTATACATATTACAAATTTAAACTTATCAATATTGAGCTCGTTTAGAGATAACTTTTTTTGACATTTTTCCGAACCGATAATAATATGAAAGTTGTAAAAGAATAAGAAATTTTTACTATTTTACGAATTTCTTTTTTTTTTAAATGAACAAAAATTTTTAATAATTAACTTTAAGATTGATTCTTTAAAACTGAAATAAGCGTATGAAAAACGGAAATGGAAAATAATAGGGCCAAAATAAGTGAAATTGGCCACTTAAAAAAATGTTGTCTTCAATTTTCAAGTAATTTATGATTTTCGGTAGATATACGAGTACATTTTTACCCCCTACAATATTTTTCAACAAAAAAATTTTATTTTGAAAGTAATCACGTGTTAAAGTTTTGGGTCATTTTATTTTCGTTTTCTTACTACTCTAAAACGAATAAAGATAATTAAGTAAACTTTTTTTAAAAATGAAGCCTGAAGTCTATATTTTAAGGATAAAATAAAGCGATTACTAAAAAATAAATTTTTTTAATTGTTAGTAACAATTTTTTTAAACAATTGCAAATTGAAGATTGTTCTCAATGTTTTTGAAAAATTAATTTAAAAAAAAGAAAAATGAGTAACCTTCAATTTTTTTTAGAAATTGTTTAAAGTTTTCTGTCAAAATGCAGGCGAAAATAAATCCTGTTCCTGGAAACAGATAAAATTGGAAACTGATAAATAAGATCTTCTTTTGTTTTGTTAGAAACATCACCCTTTCAAGCGGATTTTTAAGATCAAGAGTCTATTTTTGCCTGCATTTTGAGAGAAAACTTTACACAATTTCTATAAAATTGAAGGTTAGTCATTTTTCATATTTTTAAATTAATCTTTGGATAATTGCGCATCATTACATGGTAATTTAATTTTTCAAAAACATTGAGAATAATCTTCAATTTGCAATTGTTTAAAAGAATTGTTACTAACAATTTAAAAAATTTATTTTTTAGTAATCGCTTCATTTTATCTTCAAAATATAGATTTTAGGCTTCATTTTTAAAAAAAAGTTTACTTAATTATCTTTATTCGTTTTAGAGTAGTAAGAAAACGAAAATAAAATGACCCAAAACTTTAACACAACTAACAAAGATTGAGAAGAAAATTCCCTGACTTTTTCCCTGACTTTTAATCCCTTTTAACAAATTTTATTTCTGCTTTCTTGGGCCAAAAAATATGGCAACTTTTCTCAGTTTTATTAGATTAAAAAATATTTTATTCATAAGAAATTTTAATGTTTGTATACATTTTTAGAAATTTCCCTGACTTTTAATGAAATTCTCTGAAATTCCCTGACTTTTCCCTGACTTCCCTGACCATTAGACACCCTGTAACTATATTATTTTCTCAGTAATCCCTCTTCCTCACTAACTAAAGTCTGTTAATTTATGTATTCTCTAATATACCTACTTATGTACAATATACTTCTCGAGTAATAATTGAAAAAATATTTTTTTTGGGTCAATTAAAAATAAAATAAAAAATAAATTTCCGGTTTAGTATCATATTTCCCGGTCATTTCCCGGTCAAGTGGCCACCATGAAGATATGATTATTAAGTTTTGAAGGTAATTACAAAAGATAAGTTATTCATTTTTAATTGAGTAAATATATCATTTAATTTTATCAATTTCAAAAAGAAAAAAAACTTATTTTTTTTAATTATCTAACATTTAAACAATATATAACCAGCAATACTACACAACCTACACAACATATTCTTCAACACATGCTTTTTTTTATTGTAAAATTATTAATTTAATAATTAGAAATTTTTCTACGTTCTTTTACGTTTAATAGTATTTTGTTTTTTTTTTAAATTTTATTTGTAACAAATTAATATTCTTTGATTAGTCCTTGGTGAGTTTTTTAGCAACATTTTTTGTTTCTTATTATTTAGCTTTTTTCACAATGTTAAACAAAATTTATCAATTGCATAGAAACACTCTAAGGATACTACTCAACTTGTACCAAAACATCAGTTTTTTCTAAAAATTTTTGAATGTGAATAATCGTTTGACCAAAGCTTTTGTCTATTTGTCAATTAATTCAATTATACTTTCCATATTGAAGTGATGAATCTTTTACATTCTATCATAATTTCATTTTGGATAAAAGGATCAAGTTTTCAATTGTATTCCATTTAAATGTTATTAATTTAGACATGGCACAGGCATTAATTTTATTACTGTTTTTCGACAATATTTTGTACACTTTTTAAACAATAATAAGTCAATGTCCTTCGTGTTTCTTCAGACTCTTCTTGTTAGTTCGTGTTTTCAAAATTACATTTACATAAAAGATCAAACCGAAATATCACTAAATATTAGTATAAAGCACAAATAAATTCTCCTGAATGAACACAACCTCAATTTTCTTTATGTAATACATTTACGATACTGCGACTTGCAAAAACGTTTTTTTCCTGTGGCACAAATTTCTCGCTTATATAATTAAATTTTTAACTTTTCACAATTCCACAAAAAATATTTATTTACTTCGCCCATTTGTTTTTAAATCAAATGTGATTTTTCGCGAAATAAAAAATTAAGCGCTAGACGACCTTGCAATGGTGCTGCTATCTGAGATTAGCTTTACTTGCTTTTCATATAATGATTCCCCATTATTTAAATTTCACGGCAAATAAAATTTAGTATTGTAAGATTAATAAAACAATAAAAATCGCTAATAATTTGCTTAAAACAATAGTTTTCCTTGTGAGTCATGGTGCAATAAATTTTTCAGGGTTGTTTATTGTAAAAAAGAAAATTTTCATTATTTTGTCCGATATACCACTGATATTTCATTCATTAAGAAATATTAAACTTTAAAATTCTATTAGGACTGTAACTTATAGTTTGTCAAAAGAATTTTCAAAAATAATAAAATACAAATTGTGCGCTACGCGAAGAATTACTCATTAACAAAAAGAAAAAATAAATTAGCTATTTTGAGCTAATTATGAAAACATTGAAAATAAAGAATACTTTTTGTACTGAGAATTAATTATTCTCAGTACAAAAAGTATTCTTTATTTTCAATGTTTTCATAGTTGTCAAAATATTTCCAATAAACTCAAACTTTAAAATTCTAAGTTAAATAACTTGGAATTTAAAGTTTGAGTTAATTGAAAATATTTTAACAACTAAATGAAAGCATAGAAAATAAAAAATACTTTTTGTGCTTAGAAAATGTACGAATAGGTATAATTATAAAAAAGGCATTATATACAGTTCTTAAATGTAAATACTTCTTTTATTTTTCACACATAATTAATATTTTAAATTTGCATTAACTTCACTTTTTCCAAGAGTCTATTCTGTTATTTTTTTCTTATTTTGTTAAATTTTGTATAAAATTATGATTTTGTTGTGGTAAAAAATGTAAAAACAACGAATTCCATTTTTTAAAATAAATTTTGAAACAAAATGTTTGTGGCAAAATTCAAAAATTAATTATTTTTTATTTTTTTTTATTTAATTATTTGTTCAGAAATAATAAAACATTAAAATATCACTTCGGACGAAAACTGGTTTTTAAACAATAATGAAAAAACTGTTACTGTATGTTTTTTTTAAATTTTTACTTATTCTTCAGCAAATAAATGTTTATTTATTATTTATACATATAATATATATGGTTATTTTGTTGTATTTTTAGTCTGTCACAACAAAAATAGAAATTTATTTCGTTCCGATTAAGTAACTAAGTTAGTTTAGGTTAGGAACAATTGTTTACAAAGTGCATACCTTATACATTTAGCACTAACAAGAAATACTACAACATAACACATTCAACACATTATTTTTCTATTGTAGACGCAGCCTAAAAATAAAAAATTAAAAAACATTTAATATACTTTTATTTATATTATTATAATAAAAAACAATTATTTGCCGAAAATAAAATAAGATTCCAAAAGAAAACAAACAGTGGCCATCTTTCTAACTTGGTTTCACGCGTGCGTAAGAGCAACGTCCATTTTTCGAGTTTCACGTGTTCGAGTTACGTTTTCGAGTTCGATTTCCTTTCATTCGAGTTCTATGTGTTACGGCCGAACTCCGTAACTTTTTATATCATAAATAATTATTTACAATATCTGAAAATCAAAACTATAAACAACAAATTACACAACATAAGATTTTGTTAACAAACTTTAAAACATTTACACAAAACAACCCTTTGTAATTTTACAAAAGGGACATTCTTCGCTTCGATAATTTTAATCCAATGCATTTCAATTAGATAAAAATCCAATTCTATTTTAAATAAGAGATTCATTGAATTTTACATTCCTTCGCGTTTTGCAAAACAATACCATATTTCTTAATAAATTCCTTTTCTTTGACAACAGTTTATTAACCTTTTTGAGAAATAGTTAGAAAATATTAAAGTAAAGTAAATTGCTCAATATAAGGAGTGGTGCATGAGAAGAAAATGCCAATTCACTGAACTCGGATCACGCCACTGCCTAAATCTGCAAGCTTGCAGAATTGGCTTGGCAACAGTCAAGTGCAATAAACTTAATATACGATTTCCCCATTAAATCGTCTTTCAATAAAATTGATTAACACAAGGAAATCTGGACAGTTGAGTTTAGGCCGTGTAGCCGACAGCTAGCCCAGGCAATTAAGCCTGTAGTTTTCTGTCTAGGCAATAGAAGTTTTAAGTTTAAGTCCGGCAAGTTAGCCGTGTTGATGTGAAATAATCTCAAAGGTTTAAAGAATTTAATAAGAAGTTTGTTGCGAAAAGTGAATTTAGTTGAAAAAAATATAAATAAATAATAATATAAAAAAAGAAGGTTGAATTAAAAAATATATGATTAAAATAATAAAGAATAAATAAAGCGATATAATTGAAAAGATAAAAAGTGAAAAATAATATTGATCTTAAAAAATAATTAAAAAATAAAAGAGTTAAAAAGAAAAGGATTTAAAAAAATAAAGAATCTGTGAAACAAATAAAGTTATTCAGAATTTCGTCGCGAAAAGAATCGACTACATTGGATGAAAGTAACGAATCGAAGGAAATACTGAGTAGTGAGTATCATATTTCTACTCTACGAATTACACATATTACACTTTTCATTCCCACATATATAAGCACTCTTTTTATACATACGCCATCATTTTATTCCCATGCACACATAAAAATTAGAATTTATTTGTATTAGGTAATTTTTCAGATAAAATATAATTACTGTTATTTTCATCTTAATTTGTTTATGATCTTCATAACCTAAAAATTATATTTCCTTTTCCTTTTTTAAAGAATAAGGATCTCAACCTATTAACTGAATAATAGTTAAGTAGAGAGGGGATCCACTACCTTTTACGTTTTTCATCCGAAGGACACGTTTAGTTAGAGTCGAATTAACATCTCTTTATAAAATAATTAATTTTCATTAATTTCTACTTTAACACTATGCTTTCTGTTTTTTTAGAAAGGACCTTTCTACTAATAATAGTAACATTTTAGCAAAATTTAAAGAAAATTGATTTTTTGACCTGGACAGTTGAGGAATTTTGCCCCAATTGTAAAGTCTATTGCAGAATTAATCTTTAAAAATAATGTAAAGTCTACAAAACATGCTATACATTTTATTAAAAAACATTACAGTAGAATTCTTCAAAAAGTGTTTAGAAGAACTAATGTTTTAAGTTTTAATTCATTATTGTTGGAAATTGTCACATTTCACTGCAAGCAAATACCAAATAAAGCTATTCATCAAGTGTCAAATACTCAATGTATGAATAAATAAATACAAAATGCATACAATTCAATTTATTTTTATTTTAACGTTTCTCAAATACATTATTATTCAGATTCGTTTATCCAACTGTTGTGAGAATTATCAAAACCTAACCATATTACAATTATATTATATCCTCGTTATCTTAATACTTTTTCAACTAAAAATACATCTGGATATTTAACTTTAGAAAGTTTTTGCTCGTAAAAGCATCCACTAATTGGATTTTTCTAATAATCCTTCAAGATATATGTTATTGGATTAGTATTTTTTACATTGCTTATAGTAAATATTTATGCAGTCCAATTTGCTGTATAACCTTTCTCAACAACATGTTTAGCTTCACTTATACGTACTCTATCTCCAACTTCAAATTTTTTACTATACTGCCTGTTTACTGAAACATTTTTAAATACATTTAACGACAAATTATTTTAATTTTGAGCATTTACATCTACTGGCTTTATTTTTATTATCCGATTTTTATTATTATTATTATTATACACATTGACTAAATCACTTAATATGTCTATCCATTTGAAGTTATTGAGTAAACTGAATTGCATTCATATTTTATTCTTCAAAGTACGATTAAATCGTTCACAAATTGACGCTTTCAAATAACTATGAGTAGAATACAAGTTAATGTCAAAATTTTAAATAAGACTTACAAACTCTGAATTATAAAATTCTTTTCCTTTACCTACTTGCAAATTTTTTGGTACGCGTTTTTTCGCCAACTGTAGTTTTTGATCCGACATTGTTAATTACCTTCAAATGCGCACAGTCTGCAGTCTAATTCTATAATAATCTCTTTGTTAATAGACAAATTTTTATTAATTTTCTAATACTTTATTCGGATAAAAGACACTTTAATTTAAAAAAAAATTATTTCTTAAAGAGAAAATAATAAGTTTATTTTAACATTTTTGAAAGAGGTTAATCAACTTATTTTTCCTAAAATAAGTGCAAATAATAGCCATATCTACTTGAGTTATTAAAAATGATATCAGAATAAAAAGTTTTTTCTCGATATTTTTTGCTAACATCTGACTTTAGAAGGCCATAAATTGGAAATATTGAATGATAAAGCACTCTATTTTTTCGTTTTTTTTAAAATTTTATACTCTTTAATTCTTCTATAGGTCATTTTAGGTGTATATGTACTGGGAGAGAGTAATATTCAAAAAACCCCATTTTTTACCCGTTTTTCACTGTTTTTAATTAATTTTTAGGGTTCCGTACACCTTCTGTGTACCGACGGAAACCTAGTAGTGAGACTCTTGTGTCCGTATCCAAATCGTGTCCCCCCCTAGCGGCTAAACTATTTGACCTAGAGAGTTCAAATTTGGTACAGATACGTATTTTCACATGTAGATTACAGGAAAAATATAGAGAATGTGATTGGAGGCGATGGCCATAGCGTTGTTAAGGAAATAACAAGATTTTTGGCCAAAAATGCACAAAAAGTGACCATTCCCCCCTTTAACTTCTAAACTATTTAACGTGGAGGGCTAAAATTTGGCATACTGGTGTATTTTAACGCGAATATTACAGGAAAAATATAGAGAACTTGCTATGTAATAATGGCCATAGCGTTGTTAAGAAAAAACTAAAAAATTTTTGAAAAAGAATTTTTTTTTCTAATTTCCACATTATTGTATCTAATTAACTGAAAATGGTTTTATTAGTATATTTTTACAGTCTAATCACATAAATATAATAAAAATTTTAATAAAAAAAATAAAAAAAAAATTTTTTAAGTAAAATTTTTTTTTCTAATTTCTACATTATTCGATTTAATTAACTAAAAATGGGTTTATTAGTATATTTTTACATTCTGATCTCAAAAAAATATTGAAAAATCTTAAAAAAAAAATTTTTAATAAAATTTTAAAAAAATTGGACAAGTGCGAGTTAAACTCGCACTGCAATGGCGGGTTCCGTACACAATTATGAAAACAATACTTGCAACATTCATCGGTAAATGGTAGAATTAAAATAAACAATTAAGAAAGTATATTAAAATCATTTGATAAAAAAAAATAAAGTATTGTATATCTACTATTGTAAACAATAATAAGTAGAGGAACAAAATTCGCACAATTAGATCCTCTACTTATTATTGCTTGGCAGGGTCTTAATTCAACCTTTTCCAACTGTACAAAAACCGACTATACAAGTCTAGTAATACAAAACACAATCCTGCACAGATGTAAAGTCATCATTGACCGATTCTACAAAAGTCTACTGCATTAATAAAGACAAATAATTAAAAATAAAATTTAATAAACCGATCCTACAAACTATAATTGTACATAACATTTAAATATTAATATCAATCATTCACAGACCGATTCTACATCGACCAATCCTCCATTATAACAAGAAATTTAGTTTCTCAAATTTCAATCACCCACAGACCGACTCTACACTGACCGACCCTACATTAAAAAATCAAATTTATTTATTTATTTGAAAATGTTAACAGGCAGAACCCTTTCGTACAAAGTACTATTATAACAAAAAATTATACTTAAAACTAATCACTAATAGCTAACTGGCTGCATTATTATTAATATCAAATGGTAAGTCACGCAAACTCCTTACAAACACATTCAGAGTAACTCCAAAAAAATCTAATACATCGTTATATTTATTAGCCTCTCTACTTAGTCTACTAACAACAGAGTTATCAAGATAATTTGTTCTAGAAATTGGTCATAGGTGGGTGGAAATTGTCGAGTGGTAGTATTAGTTCAGACGTGAGGTTTAATGTAAAGTTTAAAAAATTGCAAAACACTAAATCGAGTATACTACCAGAGTTATTAGAAAATGAATTAACCTGATTTAAATTCAAAAAGTCTAACATATTACAGATAATATTAGCAATTAGATTATAAGATCGTGGAGATCGTGACTTACAAATGCACGCAGGCCCGCTGTCAAAAAGTGAACGCCAAGAAACGTAAGACATATTAAAATCACCAATAATGATTAACATAGCGCTTGAAAAAGAGTTTACAATTTTTTCAATGATATTACACGTTGTCTGATACTTATCAATACTAGAATTAGGAGGGATATAAAAAGTTCCTATAATATATAAAACGGATCAAAAGAAAATTTAATAAAAATATGCTGAACAATATTTTCACTCGTCGTAAGCAACGCAGCATTAAGCATTGAGGCACTGGCAATCAGCACACCACCACCACGTAAACACGCACTGGATAAATTACTTCTGTCAAATCTGAAAACGTCATAGTTTACAAATCCCAGTTCAACATTAGTAAACGACTGAGTTAACCAGGTTTCGGTAAAAATAATGACATTAAAATTAACTAGTGATAAATTTTGACGGAGAACATCCAGTTTACTCCTTACACCTCTCACATTTTGATAATAAATAGAAATAACAGAGACATCAGCTGAGTCATTATCAAGTAAAGGGTGAGAGGGGATTATACATGGTGGATCAACACCAATACAACGATCAGCTTGCTGGACAGACCCCACTCTTATTTCTGACGTAGAGGGGCGGTCACAATCACTGGTATACCACGACGATACAGTATGCGCGCACTCGTTTCTCCTGCTTGGTGACGTAGATGTATCTTCTTCCTCAATTCTGTTATCTCTTTCAATTGTAATTTCGTTAAATCCCAGGAGAGACGCATTCCCTGAAGTAGAGGACGATGCAATTCGCTTCTTTTTGCCACCATAAAGGCCATATGTATAGCTTTTGCTTTCTCCCTTGAATGGCAAATTATTTTTACAGGTGCTGGGTGACTTTGCCCCTGGGCAGACAAACGGATACGAGCAGAATTAGTGCCAAGAAGTAGATCAGGAGAAGAGAATTTAGAAAAAAATTGGGAAACCAACATATCAATGTTATCCTGATTAGGATCACTAGAATTAGCAACAGTATCACCAATAAAACTAAATAGAATAAGATTACAGGAACGAGAAAGACGATCCTGCACCTCAGCCAAGCAATTATTAGAAAAAGAATCAATATTTAAATTACTCAAAGTACCTTCGATTTTTCCAATTCTCTTTGAATGGTCAATCACGGTTGAAACCACTTCACCAACTTTCAAGGTCACAGCATCCACTTTCGATGATAAATCATAAATTGAATTAGTCATAGAAGTAAAATTTTCTTTCAACTCAATACGTAGGTCACCAATTGTGTTTTTGAGTATCTTTGTAATGCTTTCATTTGTAATAAATTGAGAAGCACTGTCACCTTTCGGCAATTCGTTACTACTTGATTCAGGATTTGGCGAACGAGGTTTGCAACATTTTGAATATGCCCCGTTCTCGAGTTCAATAGTGCGAGTAGCACATCGAAGATGGTAGGGAGCTGAGCAAACCTTGCAAAAAACAGCATCAATAACAGTTTTATTACACATCGTACAAGATTTTGTACTTGGAATATTATCGATAGATGCCATGTTCCCGTGCTCAAAAGTTAGGTTAGAATGCCGGAAATCCAAATAACACAACAAATAAATGTCAGTTGTAAAAGATATTACAAATCAGTAAAGACAACTACAAACCAAGTAGTAATTCACTTCATAAAACAACAGAATACACAACATTAACCGTAATATATTTAAAAAATCGAGACCACGTGCCAACACAACTAATCAGCCGGCAGCCAGGGCCGTAATTAATTATTTCACATTTTAATCATACACAGACCGACTCCAAACTGATCGACCCTACATTTTAACATAAACATTAATTTTTCAAATTTCAATTACCCACAGAACGACTCTACACTGACCGACCCTACATTTTAATAAAAACATTAATTTCTCAAATTTCAATCGTTTTTTAAAACGTTTATATGTGGGCGTTCACATGAAAAGGGCCCATTTTGGCACTATTAGACTTATCTATATGGGCGGATTCCTTGCAAAATTTCGAAAATTTTTGAATGGTCATACAACTTTTTTTGGTAAAAAATTCGATGAGTTACAGAATTTCAAAGTTCACAGTTCCAAATACCTCATTTCACGAAAAACAGAATTAAAGATTGTGATACCTATTAATTGTGATTTCTCTGGTTCTTCTAGGAAGTTACTCAGATAATAATTGTTTTCATTCAAGGGGACCTTAAAGATGAAAAACGAAAAGCTTTTTCATTTTTAAAACCACACCACCTCCCCTTAATTTTAAAAATACATAAAACAGAAAAATAGGCTTTTTTCTAAAAAAGGGCTTTTCATGTTAATAAACCAATTTTTACAAGGTTTATTATTAGGAACGATTTTATTGTGTGGAAATTTTCACTTCTACAACTACGTAATCAAAAATTCCAATATCAATATATCTGGTTCTTCTAGGAAGTTATTCAGATAATAATTGTTATCAGTTCAGGGCACCTTAAAGATGAAAAACCAATAGGTTTTTAAATTTTTAAACTACCCCACCACCCTTTCTGTTTATAAATACGAAAAACCGACAAAATGGGCCCTTTTCTAAAAAGGCGATTTTCTTATTAATAAACCATTTTTGTAGAAGGTTAATGATTGGGAACAATTTTATTGTGTCATTTGAAGGTGAAGAAAAATTAAAAAATTTTAACAGGTTTTATTATGAAATTTAATGAAATATCGACATTTTTACATCTACGACTACGTAATCAATGACTCTAACGTTAATATCTCTGGATCTTTTAGGAAGTTATTCAGATAATAATTGTTCTTAGTTCAGGGTACCTTAAAAATGACAAATCAAGATGTTTTAATTTTTTTGACCCTTCATTTAAAAAATACGGAATATTTTTGCAAAGGACAGACAAAATGGACCCTTTTCTTTTTCTAAAGAACCAATAAAGTTAAACACTTAAATTAATGAAAACCACATTATTTGACTTGTCAAAACATGTAGATTGATAATAAAAAATAAAAAAAAATATTTTTTTTTGTTTTTCTCAAAAAATATTAAATTGCAAATAACTCAAAAACTAGAACCGACAAAATGGGCCCTTTTCATGTGGACGTCCACATATATTATTTTACTCCTTAGAGATAATAAGTATAATTTAATTTATTTTAGATCATTATTTTTATTTAATTTTTATCTTGAACTGCATATTCAGGGGTACGTTTAGTAAACATTCACTTTCCCCAAAATATTTTCATAATCAACTTAACTAAACAAATTTTTACTTTCAATTTCACCAAACACATTTTCACTTTCACACAAAAAATGTTTTCTTTAAATTAAATCTAATATATTGTCCCTTTCAATTTTGCCAAAAATATTTCACTTTCAATCAAAACTTTTTGTTTGAAATTGTAGGGGGAAATTTTTTCACAGAAAGTGAAAGTTGAAATAGTTTGAGATAGAGTGAAAAAATTTTGCGTGAAATTCAAAGTACATATATATTTAGTGAATGTGAAAATATTTTGCTGTGAAATTCAATGTAAAAAATGTTTGATTAAAAGTGAAAATATTTTTTGTAAAATTGAAAGTCAAAATATTAGGAAATTAAATTTCTTGTTAAAATGTATGGTCGGTCACTGTGAAGTCGGTCTGTGGGTGATTAAAATTTGAAAAACTAAATTTCTTGTTATAATGTAGGGTCGGTCCGTGTAGAGACGGTCTGTGAGTGATTAAAATTTAAGAAATTAATGTTTTTATTAAAATGTAGGGTCGGTCCGTGTAAAGTCAGTCTGTGGGTAATTAAAATTTGAGAAACTAAATTTCTTGTGAAAATGTAGGGTCAGTCAGTGTTTAGTCGGTCTGTGGGTAATTAAAATTTGAGAAACTAAATTTTCTATTATACTGGAGGATCGGTCTATGCAGAGTCGGTCTGTAAATGATTGATATTATTAATATTTAAATTTTATGTTCAATTATAGTTTGTGAGATCGGTGTTTAAAATTTGATTTTTAATTATTTATCTTTATTAATACAGTAGACTTTTGTAGAATCGGTCAATGATGACTTTACATCTGTGTAGGATTGTCTTTTGTATTAGTCTTGCATAGTCGGTTTTTATACAGTTGGAAAAGGTTAAATTGAGACCCCGCCCCTCTACTTATTATTGTTTACAATAGTAGATAAACAATACTTTAATTTTTTTTAATTGTTTTTTTTTATCAAATGGTTTTAATATATTTTTTTAATTGTTTATTTTAATTCTACCATTTACCGATGAATGTTGCAAGTATTGTTTTCATAATTGTGTACGGAACCCGCCATTGCAGTGCGAGTTTAACTCGCACTTGTCCAATTTTTTTTAAATTTTATTTAAAATTTTTTTTTAGATTTTTCAATATTTTTTTGCGATCAGAATGTAAAAATATAATAATAAACCCATTTTTAGTTAATTAAATCGAATAATGTAGAAATTAGAAAAAAAAATTTTACTTAAAAAAATTTTTTTAAATTTTTTTTATTAAAATTTTTATTATATTTATGTGATCAGACTGTAAAAATATACTAATAAAACCATTTTCAGTTAATTAGATCCAGTAATGTGGAAATTAGAAAAAAAAATTCTTTTTCAAAAATTTTTTAGTTTTTTCTTAACAACGCTATGGCCATTATTACATAGCAAGTTCTCTATATTTTTCCTGTAATATTCGCGTTAAAATACACCAGTATGCCAAATTTTAGCCCTCCACGTTAAATAGTTTAAAAGTTAAAGGGGGGAATGGTCACTTTTTGTGCATTTTTGGCCAAAAATCTTGTTATTTCCTTAACAACGCTATGGCCATCACCTCCAATCACATTCTCTATATTTTTCCTGTAATCTACATGTGAAAATACGTATCTGTACCAAATTTGAACTCTCTAAGTCAAATAGTTTAGCCGCTAGGGGGGGACACGATTTGGCTACGGACACAAGAGTCTCACCACTAGGTTTCCATCAGTACACAGAAGGTGTACGGAACCCTAAAAATTAATTAAAAACAGTGAAAAACGGGTAAAAAATGGAGTTTTTTGAATATTACTCTCTCCCAGTACATATACACCTAAAATGACCTATAGAAGAATTAAAGAGTATAAAATTTTAAAGAAAACGAAAAAATAGAGTGCTTTATCATTAAATCTTTCCAATTTATGGCCTTTTAAAGTCAGATGTTAGCAAAAAATATCGAGAAAAAACTTTTTATTTTAGTTTTTGAAAAATAAATAGTGTTTTGTGCATCTTCCGCATATATATTACTCAACAGAAATTGAAGTAGACAAAATTTAAAGTAAATTCGTCGTTGAACTATCATTCTATCTCTAATATGATCGGAGTTAGGATTTTTTTAAAATGGCCCTTTTTTGGATTTTTTTAAAATTATTTTTTTATATTGTTTCATTTTGCAGGATGTCAATTATAAGAATGCTCTTATCATATGGTTTTATTTTATATTTTAAAGAAATAAAAGCTGAATTAAATATTTAGGAACATAAACTTTTAATGAACATTAGGAAAACAATAATAACTTTTTAAAACTTCGCAAACTGTTGCGAAGTAAGCAAACAAGATTATTGTTTTCCTAATGTTTATTAAAAATTTTTGTTCCTAAATATGTAATTCAGCTTTTATTTCTTTAAAATATAAAATAAAACCATATGATAAGAGCATTCTTACAATTGACATCCTGCAAAATGAAACAATATAAAAAAATAATTTTAACCCTTTGAAGCATGAATTTTTCTCACAAAAACAGTTAATTAATTCTAATACACATAAAGGTTTTTGGGGTCACTGATTACGAATCTGATGTTAGTTTTTCAAAATTCAAAATGTCGGATCCAATATGGCGGACGATTTTTTCAAAATTGTGTTAATTTACTTCAAAATCGTTACTCGGGGGTTTTTGAGGTCGGTGATTACGAATCTGATTTTAGTTTTCCAAAATTCAAAATGGCAGATCCAATATGGCGGACGATTTTTTCAAAATTGTTTTGATTCGCTTCAATTCGTTACTTGTAGGTTTTTGACGTCAGTGATTACGAATCTGACGTTAGTTTTTCAAAATTCAAAATGGCAGATCCAATATGGCGGACGATTTTTTCAAAATTGTTTTAATTCGCTTCAAAATCGTTACTCGGGGGTTTTTGAGGTCGGTAATTACGAATCTGACGTTAGTTTTTTAAAATTCAAAACGTCAGATCCAATATGGCGGACGATTTTTTCAAAATTGTTTTGATTCGCTTCAATTCGTTACTTGGGGGTTTTTAGGGTCATTGATTACGAATGTGATGTAATTTTTTTAAAACTGGAAATGGCGGGCTGAATATGGCTGGCGATTTTTTAAAAAATTGTTTAAATTCGCTTTAACGTCGTTATTTATTTCTGATTAAAGTATAGATATTTTCGTCCCACATGCACAAAACTGGTGCTTTTAGATAGCTAACGATAGGACGGAAAGTCATTCATTTGTTCGACCGCATGAAAATGTCGTTTAATTTTTTCCTAGGTAAATAAAACAGCTGTTCCCATGCGTTACTTTTGTCCTAGAAAAAAATGAACTCCATTTCCATACGAGTCGAACAATTGAATGACTTTTACTCCCTGTCGTCTGCTTTCTGAAATCGACACTTTTATACATTTGGTATAAAAAGTATCATAAGTAACACGGAAACGAAGGCAGCATCATTACTTTACGATGATTTATGTATCACGAGTGTCACAAAACTCACCGTAAAGAAATAGCTGCCTTTGTCTGCTTGTTGCTTAATGTACTATTTTTTATAGATTTTATTATTATCTGTGCACAACATTAACGTATTATTAATCAGATTATAATCGAAACATTATCAAAATCATCAAGACCAACGATTACCATAATCATTTGTTTTATCAATTAAACAAACGAAGGTGAAACAAATGACAGTAAAACAAATGAATGTGGCAAAAAGTAATTGTGAAACAAATGAATGTGAAAAAATAAAAGTGTAACGAATGAATATGAAACAAATGAATCAATTATAATAAACTATTATATACTTGGATCTGTTCTACAACTTATGATTAGAATATTTTGGCAAAAAGGATAACTTTTTTATAAAGATGATATGATATATGATCATCAGTCTCAGCATTTCTGTACCAAAGCATTTTGAGTCACATTTTTTCGCATACGTTTGATTTAATTGTAAAGGCGAAAGTTTACATTTTGGATTTCTTATACAATCTCTGTATGGTTTAAAAGTCTGAGGAAAGATGGATTTACTAGAAACTGAAATACCGAGTGATAGTGAGTCAATCGATGGTCTTGTTGATTCCGATACTGGAGAAGATGATTTGATAGATGAGTTCAATATTACTAATACGAGTCAAATGAATATTGAAAATTATATTGACAATGAAAATGTTACCAATGACGAAGAAATCAATGACAACGATTGGTCTTTGAATAACCAACTAAAAGATCCATACATTTCCTCTGCCATGACTGTAAACAGATTCGGTTTTTTACTGCAAAATTTACACCTAAATGACAACACTAAAGAGCCAAATAGAAACCACCCTTCTTATGATAAATTGTTTAAAATAAGGCCACTTTTGGACACATTGTCAACAACTTTTCATGATTGTTGGAAGCCAAAAGAAAATCAGTCTGTTGACGAAAGTATGGTCAAATTTAAAGGACGTAGCTCTATGAAACAGTATATGCCAAACAAGCCAATCAAGAGATACAAAATTTGGGTTCGAGCCGATGAGACTGGTTTTGTATCGCAGTTTCAAATGTATACTGGTAAGGAGAAAAGAAATAAGAAGGAGGATAACCTTGGAAAACGAGTCGTGATAGATTTAACTAGAGATCTTGTTGGTAATTTTCATCGGGTGTATTTTGATAACTTTTTCACCAGTCAGGAATTGATAGTTTCACTGAAAAATGACAATGTGCTAGCCTGTGGAACTGTGAGAAAAAATCGTAAAGGATTACCAAAATACTATCTGCCTGATAACAAGATGAAAAGAGGAGACATTGAATTTCGTTCATGCTCCAGTGGTGTAAGTTGGGTGAAATGGATGGACAATAGAGCAGTATATTGTTTATCGAACTTCCATGATACTACAGAAATTTCAGACGTTAACAGAAGAAATAAAGATGGCAGTATAAGCACGATTCGAAGTCCAAAAATGATAGCAGATTATAACAAGCACATGGGTTATGTGGACAAAGCAGACATGCTTAAATCTTTATACGAAATTGACAGAAAATCTAAAAGATGGTGGCTTAGAATATTCTGGCATTTCTTAGATGTTTCTGTCACAAATGCATTTATTTTATATCAAGCCAAAAATGGGTAAACAATGACACTAAAAAAGTTTAGATTGGAAGTCGTCGATGGATTGATTGGTTCAAACATAGCTACCAAGAAGGGTAGAAAGTCGCTTCCATCTACTTTTACAGGGCATAAAGCTCACATTTCTGATGCAAAACGAATTTGTCCAGCTCCACATTTGCCAACAATTCTACCAAATCGACGCAGATGTGTTTTCTGTAGCACTAAAGAAAAAGACACACGCACTTCTTGGTCTTGTGGTACGTGCGAAGTACCTTTGTGTGTAAACGTTGAAAGGAACTGCTTTTACACCTTCCATACAAAATAAGTAAGCCAAAGTAATTGGAACATTACTAAAACATCAAAATAAAATGCATCATTTTAAATAATAATGCAATTCAATAATTTATTAATTTATTTGATTTAATTTAAATGAAAATTCCTAAATTTTAATTCAGAAGACAAAATTCATCCAAAAAGAAAAAACAAAAAAAATATAAAAATATAAAAAAACAACAAAAAAAATTTTTAAAAAAGAAAAAAATTTATAAAATGAACAAAAAAAGACAAAAAAATAAACAAAAATGGAGGCAACAACCGCCACGTCCTCGATCGTGTCTCTGGGTTCGGCAGAGTGCGGTAAGTAAATTATAAAGCGCTACAGCAGCAAAATATATATTTTTTTAATTTTTACTTATAAAATCGATTGATCAAAAAGACAATAAACTCTATAAAACTATCAAACTAAACTGTTTTTCGAATAATTTTTTTAAAACGTTTTTTTAATAATTATACATTTTATTTGTTAAAATTAAAAAAACATTTATGCCAGATTTAGTATCATGCAAAATTGAACAATTTTGAAAAAATTGTCCGCCATATTGGATTCGCCATTTTTAATTTTGGAAAAATAACATCAGATTCGTAATTAATGACCTCAAGAACCCCCGAGTAACGACCTTGAAGCGAATTAAAACAATTTTTTTAAAAATCGTCCGCCATATTGGATCCGACATTTTGAATTTTGAAAAAATAATATCAGATTTGTAATCAGTGACCCCAAAAACCCCCGAGTAACAATTTTGAAGCGCATTAAAACAATTTTAAAAAAATCGTCCACCATATTGGATCCGCCATTTTGGATTTTGAAAAACTGACTTCAGATTCGTAATCAGCGACCTCAAAAACCCCCGAGTAACAAGTTGGAAGCGAATCCAAATTAGTTTTTTAAATATTTTTAATTTTTTAACCTTATCTGGTATTTTTGTTTTTCTAATTTTTGTTAACAACAAATTATTGTTCCAATATCAAAATTTTGAAATTTTTTATGTTTATTAATGTATCAGGATACTAATTTGTAAAAATAGTTTCTTTCCTATAGATTGATGTTAAAAAATAATAAAAAAATCCGAACTACTTAAGTGGGACACTGCTGTCCGGCTGTGCTTCAAAGGGTTAAAAAAATCCAAAAAAGGGCCATTTTAAAAAAAATCCTAACTCCGATCATATTAGAGATAGAATGATAGTTCAACGACGAATTTACTTCAAATTTAGTCTACTTCAATTTATTTTCAGTAATATATATGCGGTAGATACACAAAACACTTTTCATTTTTCAAAAACTGAAATAAAAAGTTTTTTCTCGATATTTTTTTGCTAACATCTGACTTTAGAACACGGAGAAAATTTAATGTGTAGTGATTACAAAACTTCCCTGTACTGCTCGGACGAAACGGCCACACTTGTGACAGTTACAGAGCAGTTTTTTAATTTTTCAAAACAGCCCAGTGTGCACGTACTATAACTGTTCTAGACCAAGAAAAGAACAGTGTTCTAGAATAAGTGTTACAATTTTATTATAGAACAGTTCTAGAGCTTTGTTATAAATTTGTTCTGGAAAAGTTGTTCTGTATCTGTTCTACAACAGACATGTAACATTTGTTCTAAATTAGTTATAGAATTTTGAAGTAACATTGTTATTACAGTGTTCTAGAACACTGTTACAAAAATTTTATATAATTGTTCTTTCACTATAAACTCTTGTTTATTTTCACTACACGGAAATTATATATATTAATCTCCGTATTCTTTCATTCATTCTGTCCGCAAGAATTCCGTCCGCCCTCCTGCTGTGCTTTTGATGACAGAGAAGAGTTAGAGAGAGAAGTTTGTCAGAGTATATAAGAGAGAAAACATGATACAGAGAAGGAGTGGGAAGTATCGTCTTTTCATTCAGTTTAGACTAGAAGCGAGAGAGAGAGACGAACAGTTAAGAAAGTAACGCCTACTTTTTTTGGTTTGAGCATCATGGTTTTCTGTATTCTCAGTGACAGATATTAGAATAAATAAATGAAATGAATTCAATATAATTTTTTTTTAATTGAGATATGAAATATTATCAATCTATCCAAGTCAGGTTCGAATAAAAAACAATCTGTTTACGTTTCAACGACACAGTCGTCCTCTTCAGAAACGAAAAAAATGTCACAAAATTTGTTCAATCAAATGAACGTGTACATTGCTGGACGAAGACAAGATTGATAATATTTCATCTCTCAATTAAACAATTTTAACCAAGTGATAAATTCAACATCATTATAAATTTTTTTTATTTCATAACCATATTTTTAAAGGAATATAATTTGATAATAACTGCAAAAATAGTAAATTATATATTTCTAGATTACAATTTTAAACAAGTTTTTTTAAATGTAAAAATATGTGTGCAAATTTAGAATATTCTATCCTTTCAATGAGAATTAATATGAAGGAATAATTTGATTCCAATTTCGAGTTTACGCAAAATTGAAGTATCTGCAAAACTATAATTTATACATTTTTTCCTTTTTCTTACCTTATTTTTGATATATAATTTACATTTTATTCCCAAAAAAGTGCATTTTTGAATTTCATTTCCAAATTAAAAAATATATAATTTCCAATATTTTTTATTTATTAATTTAATATTTTAAGTCGAGTGTATTTTTTATTTATTTTTTAAAATTACTATATTTTGAAATTACATTTTAAACTTTAACATAAATTGATTCCATGTAACTTCATTGTGTATAGATTTTTAGGTCTTAAAACAATAAACAATATTATTATATTTTCATGTTTATTTACTTATAATTGATTTTTATTTCTCGTGGAAAAGCTATGTAGTCCTTTAAATAATAATATTTCCTAAAATGTATTAAACAATTTGTGTATCTGTTTATAGATCTTGCTTTCGTGTGAACATGATACCTTCCATAGATTTTCTTGAATTCGGATGAAATTTTGAGGGCTTATTTATCATATTAATCTTTTAAAATGGACAAAAGGAATATAGAATATATCCCACACAAAAATTTTTACAGTTGTTTTTTTTAAAAACTTGTTCAAGTAAAAAATTTTTTTTAGCAAAATCTAAATTTATATAATAAAATTGAAATTTTTATGTCAAGACGAATCGATAAGTATAAATAAGTAATCGATAAGTATAAAACAAAGTATAAATATTTAAATATTTTTAAATAAGCTTAGGACCATTAAAAAGCGTTTATTTGTTAACCTTCACGGGCTCGAGCCGGGTCCCTCGGACCCGGAGGAAAGTTTTTTTTCTACTTCCGGTTAAGAAAATATTATTAGAAAATCAACTTCACATTAGACTTAAGGGCGTAAAAACACACATTTTTCATTTTTGTAAATAATTTTTAATTTATAAAATACTCTGAAAAATTCCCTTTTAAGTCGAACTTACGTAAAGACTCAAGCCGGGTCCGAGGGACCCGGGTTATAATTGCGTATAAGAAGTTAGTAATTTTTCTGCAATATTGCATTATTTTGTAATGTTTCAACATCACCTACTGTAATAAGTGTAAACATATCCCAAATAATTCCGGAAGTGACGTGGTGCGAAAAATATAGTGCGTGTTGTACGTTTTTTGGAAAATTCCATTCCTAAAAGTTAAAGAACAGAAAATCGATCAGATTTTCTTTAAAATCGGTACTCGGGGGTTTTTAGGGTCGCTGATTACAAATTTGATATCAAAATTAAAAAATTCAATATGGCGGTCGTTAAAAATTTTTTTTTTGGTTTTACGTCTAAATAAAGATAATTATTATGAGGTAATTTAGCTAAAGATTTTTTCAGACGTTTTATATTTCTACCATTATTTTATATTACTATTTTTTAAACTATTATATATATATATATATATATATATATATATATATATATATATATATATATATATATATATATATATGTAACATACATATAATATATAAAATGTTTATATAATTATTTATACATTATACGGTGATTTGTCTGAAAATATTTTTTTGTTCTTTATATTTTTTATATTATTTTTTATTATAAATAATGTTGTTTTTAAAACTATTTTTTAAAATAATTTCTCTAAAATGATACAATTATATGTTAGATAAAAAATATTAACAATTTTGCTATCAAAATTTTTATTTTTTTTGATTTTAAATACCGGGTCCCTCGGACCCGGCTTGTGCGCGCAGGCGGAAAAACGAACTCGAGCCCGTGAGGGTTAATAATTTATTCAAATTTTTGTTAAACGTTAGAAATGAGGTTTCTATCAAAATATCTGAATAAAATGTTAGCCAAATCACTTCTATAAGAACTTATTCTTTTCACAATTTTATAATTTTTTAATAATTAAATAAAAACAATTCAGTTTTTATTAATTTATTTTGTTTTCCATTCACCAAAAAACGGATAGTTTTTCACTTCTGACCGTGTTAAGTATATGTTTTATCCAAAATTATTAGAACTTTTCTTAAGGAAAAATCAAACAGACAGTCGGAACCAAATTTAGTCCGATTACGTATTATTGTAGGGGAGACCGGGGATAAACCGGACAAGTCAAATATTTCCGAAACCGTAAAGAATTTCAAACCGTGTAAATAACCTATGTACGCACAATTTCGTGATGCAAATGCTGCATGAGGTTTTAGGGACGTGTCATTTTTCTTGTAATAATAGTTGCCGTTAATATGTGAAAATGTTATTTTTTAAAACTCGAATTTGCAAGCGAGTTGCTGCAAATAGACAAGTCTGAAAACTGTAATTCATTTTATATTATATTAATTACCGATTTTACATTTTATATTATATTCTTTGTATAGAACTACCTACATTTAAATAAGAGAAGAATTGATTTGACTTTTCTACAAAAAAAAACGAAAATTTGTGTCTTATTCTTTAATTAATTAGCCGTGTATGATTTATCTCCATGGGGTGTCCGGTTTAGCCCCACCAATTTTCGGATTTTTGTTTTTGAGGTAGTTATCTTCGAAGCAACATATCTCCAAAGCTACTGTAGTTTTTCTACATCGAACAAGTGCGATTTGTAGGTGAAGGTACAAGCTTCAAAAAGGTTATATTACTCTTTAGCAAATAAAAATTTTTTTGTATGAGTTTTTTGGCCAAAGAACAAATCCGTCCAGTTTAGCCCCGGTCTCCCCTATTTTTAAAGAAAAAGCCTAATGAACACGTTCTATAATTATTCTGTAACAAGAAAAGAATATAGGTCTTGAAAATTTGTACCAATAAATAATACACAATCTTATTTTAACAGTTATTATAAAGCATATTTTGTTATCAATATAAATAATATTTTATGCGAAAAGTAAATTTATATTTATTTAATAATTCTTTAAATAATTTTATGTGGTTTGGTAAAGTAATAATTAGTTGTAACTGTTTTTATGCAACAACAAAAATCTCTATTCTAGATCTGTGTTTCGAGACGCCTAATAGATCTTTCATTTCTGACTGGATTTAGAAGCAAGATATTTTTACTTGTCCAAATGTAAAGAAACTTCACGCGCGCCAAGGCGCGCGTAGACAGCTAGTATGTTATTTAATAAGATATTTAAGAAGATGTTATTTATTAAATTTTATAAAAGTATTTTACAAGTGTAGGACAAAATGCGACAAAGGAAAATTTTGCTATCAACAAAACTAACACAGTAAATCTTAATTTAAGATCGGTCTTAAATTCAGCACTGTCTGCTATAATGTTAAAGGATACAAAAATGTTGTGTTTTAATTTAAGGATGCTTTCCTGCTCTAAAATAAGACTTTCTTTTTACTGTGAAACTTAAACAAAACGTACCTATATAAACTTTAGTAAAGTTACATTAAAATTTGTTAAAAGTTTTCGATATTTGATATAACTTTATCGTGGGCCCACGATCCAACAATTCAAAAGGAAGGTGAAGTAAAATCACTTTCAAGCTTGCGTGGCTATGCGGTATGCGTATTCGACTTGTGTCCTCTAGGTCTAGGTTTCGATCCCCCGTGCGTGAGAAATTTTTTATTCTTAGCTTTATATGTTCTGTGTATAATTTTGAATATTGTTACATAAAGTATAAGTTGTTACAGACTTTTGTTCCTATTTTGTGCCTCCAGGGGGACCACATTTTGACCTGCCTGTTCCTCACCAGTTACAGAACTTGTTCTTTTTTGTTCTGGAATAGTTATAGAATTATTCTGTAACTTTGCACACTGGGAGGTCTGTTTACAATACAGAACGTATCTGTAATTTTTCATAGGCTCTCCTGTATGAGACATCTAAATTTTTGCATTTGTACTCATTGTGATTCGTATGTGAAACGATTACAAAACTGATCTGCAGCGTGTCGTTCAAAGTAGTGCGCAGGTTTTGGTGGTACGTGTAGACACGCATCAGATAAAGATGTGTATTAAATAAATTAAATTTATAATTAATTTAATTGACTAACAAATTTTGTTGTATAATTAAAAAAAATTTTAATTTTATAAATTATTTTTCAAAATTTTTAATTAATTTTAATACCCTAAATTAATTTATATATTTATGTCATACTTTTATAGCACTATATAAATAATAAATGTTTTAATATATTTATTAATATCTCCAATATTCTAAAAAAATGTTAATGCATAGATAAACGTATGAACCATTAATTATAGAGATATATATTTAGATGTTAAAAAAATGTGAAAATAATAAAATCGTATAATTTTGATAAATACAATTAAAAAGAAAACTTATTTAGTATTCATAATAATTTTAGAAACCGTTATTAGAAAATATAGTTATATAAAAATTGATTTAATTAAAATTTGTAATTATAGAATGAATTAACTTATTTTAAGATCATTATAGTAAATTAATACCTTATTCTTATTTAGAAAATTGACCTTGATTAGCTAAAAGATTAATTTAATTTTGAAAGTTTAAAAATTACAAAATTAATCAAGTTCTAATTCATAATAAAGTTGCTCGCATGCAGTAAAAAAAGTTTGTATTTAGTATATAAGAACAGTTCGAAATACATTGAATATAGCGATTGTATTAGTATAATGCGTGCGTGTTTATATTGCGTTAGTTTAGGTTAAGGTAAGGTTAGGACTACATATAAGCGAGCGAACTTTAATGTGTGTGTGTAAAGTGAGATTTCCGGACAAGCAACTGTGGAACGCAGTAGAATTTAAAGGCTAGTTTGTATGTGAGTAAATTCGAGAGAGAATTTTTTTTTCATAACGAAATACAGTTGCGATCCGTTCTGATTACAAAACTGTCTTTGAATGGGACTCTCTCCGCGCAGACGTCAGCGTTCCCTTATTTTACAATGACTGATCTGTAACGAGTAAGGATACGATCATAAGTTTATCCACTTTTGTCTTTGTATTCATTAATACCCAATTTTATTTAATTTCTATAGTACGTGGCTTTTCGTCCGAGCAGTACAGTAACCGTTTTGTAATCCTTACAAATTAAATTTTCTTTGTGAAGGCATCTTTCTGATTATTTAATCGGAAAGATTGAATAATAAAGAACTATTTTTTGCTATCTTCAAAATTTTATACTCTTTAATTCTTCTATAGGTCATTTTAGGTGTACATGTACTGGAGGAGAGTTATATTCAAAAAACTCCATTTTTTACCCGTTTTTCACTGTTTTTAATTAATTTTTCTGATATAAAGTTACTTAAAAATATTCAGTACCTAGGACCTATTTTCTGACATAATTTTGAATGACTCAAGTAGATGTGGCAATTATTAGCACTCATTTTAGGAAAAATAAGTTGATTAACCTCTTTCAAAAATGTTAAAAATCAGTTTTTTTAAAAACGGCCTAACCGATTTTTTTCTTTTTATGCTTAAAATCATCAGTGTGCATCCCAGAAACAAAACCAAGAAAGAATGGATCTGGGCAAGATCTCTGGGTTGAAGTTAATTAAGACCCGCCGTGGCATGTTGTTGTTGCTAGGAAACACATATTTTATCTTTCCTATTGTGTCTAAAAGTATCATCAAAAAGGATATAATGAAAATTTTTACCTAAACAAAAAAAGCTTTTTATGGCACAATTATAACTCTATTAAATAAGCAAAATTTTTAGTTATTTTAATTAATACTTTCGCTGTTCCAGGTAACACGTTTTTTCGTTTACAAACACAATTTTTCTACCCTTTAAATTTAAATGTAAATTTATTTCTTAAACTTGCTAAAACGTTACGAGATATTATTTAATTAAATAAATATGAAAGGTATGTAAATATAATATATTTATACAATTTTTGGCATTCTTAAGTGAATTTTTACAAAAATTCACAAAATTACTCCCGGAAGAAAAAATTCTTGGAAGACTTCCGGTAGTTGCTCCCGAGAATCTCCCGGGAGACTCCGGGAACTTTTCCACGTGGGTAATCAGGTCCGTAAAGTAAAATTCTATTTAAGTGCTTTTTTAGAATCACCTGATATAATTTATTCTAACTTATTATCATGCATTTATATTAAGAGAATATGATTTGAAAATAAAAATTAAAATAAATATAAGAATTAGTTAGGGGGTTGGCGCGCGAAACTCACAAGGAGGCGAGGCCTCCTAGTATATATATATATATATATATATATATATATATATATATATGTCGTAGGCCGATAGCCAAATCAGGCGGTTAGCTAAAAGCCTAGACGACTAGCTAATGGCCGGACAGTAGACAAAATCAGGCAGTTAGACAACAAAATTGTGAGATGGCTACTGGTCTAACCATTTTTAGGCTAGTAGACAAATTCAAGCCGCTGTACGAACATGAGCTTCCAAAAGTTTTTCATAATAGTCTTTGATTGCTACCATAATTATTAGCGGTTCACTAGGGTCATTTCTTTTCAATATTACTCGCGTTTTATCACCGATTGTCATGAGTTCATATAATTTCGAATAATGATAGTGATGGTTTTGTTTTAGTTTTTTTTCTGCACTTTCCCGGAGTGATGTGATAACAATTTCTTCATGCACCTTATTCCACACAGACCTATTACTAGTGCTCTTTGTTGCATAATAATTTTTTAATGAGACTTCAAACTCTGCGCTATCGACAATAACTGAACTCATTTTTTCGACTATCTCAAACAAGTATTATTCAGAAACTGAAGTTAAATTTCAAAACTATTCTGCTTTGTAAACTTACTTCTACAAATACTAATATTTACATTAATTAACGAAAACACATTAATGAAACTAAGCGATGTTTATTATAATTTATTTTGATTACATGTACGACTTTGCAGGTTTTTAAATATAATTAGAAATCAAATGTTTTAAATTAATTTATTTTGACAAATGATATGCTATATATTATTATTATCTTATAATAGTATATAATAATAATATTTAATAAAAATAAAAATTATTAATTTCATTATATTTAACCAAATTATACGTTTAAAACAGTGTTTCATCTAATGGCCTAAATATTGTCACGCTATTAGCCAACGGCCTGATATTTCTAGACAAGTAGAAGTAAAAAGAATATAAGAATTTCATTATGTCTACTGGCCGGCCATTAGCGAATCCTCTAGGCTTTTAGGCTTTTTTTTCAAGATTATGTAAGGGCGCCCTATCCCAAAGGGTCCGTCAAACCTTACGTCAAAATTGACCTATTTTTTGACCTATAGGTTAAAAAGAGAATAAATAACGGCCTCACATTACGTCAAAATCTATGTCCAATTTGACCTATTTCTTGACCTATAGGTTTAAAAGGAGAATAAATAACGGACAAACATTACGTCAAAATCTATGTCTAATTTGACCTATTTTTTGACCTATAGGTCAAAAAGAAGATAAATAACGACCTCACATTACCTTAAAACCTATCTCTAATTTGACCTATTTTTTGACCTATAGGTCAAAAACATAAATCAAAACATATGTCAAAATTGACCTATTTTATTACCTAGGACAAAAAGAGGATAAATAACGAATAAAAATACATGTTTAATTTTACCTATTTTTTTAAACTACGGGTTCAAAAAGGGGTCTTAATGTGAGCCTTCACATTACGTTAAAATTTGATCTGTGTTTTACAAACAGGTCAGAGCTTGCCCTCTCAAAAAGAAGCGCGAAATAGGACGTCAAAGCCTATCCAAAAGAAAAATTTTTTACTTGCAGGTTGGTAGGTTACTTCAAAATTGATGACAAAGATTGAAAATTTGAGAATAGCTAATATCAAAAGATCGCATTTTACAATCTCTATATTATCCATAAATAGAAGTAAATATAAAATCAGGGGGTTGGCGCGCGAAGCGCGCAGGGGGGTGGAGCCCCTCTAATATATATACATATATATATATCTTACGAGCAATATTTTCAGTTTAGATACTATGAGCGTTGTTGTGGAATATTTTAGGATATTTTGTAATCAATGTAATTTTTTTATATACTTTTTAAGCAATTTTTCTATAAAATAAAATTGTAATTACCGGGATATCACGAAAATTATGATTGGATATCCGGAGACATCTCTGATATTCCTTTGATTAGAGGGTAAGACTCCGTCAGAAAATATGCGATTTGCATGGGGTCTTTGCATTAGGCTGTAATTTGGTGAAATTGTAGTATTGGATACTAGAAACAAGTGTGCCAAAAATTTTTTGAAAATTTTGAAATCTGTTGAAGTTACGCCATTTTGAATTTTTTTGTTATAATTTTTTTTAATCTTAATATTTACGAAAGTTTTTGATGAAATTTAATAAAATTTTGAAGGCTTATACTTAACATCATGTTTCTTCTGACTATCACATAAAAAAAACAAAAAAAAAAATTTCTTTGCCCAAAAAAGTAAAAAACAATTTTTGAAACCGTTTTGCCCGAGCGGGACCGATTTTTGAGTTTTCTTGTCACTTAATAAAATATTCCTTATAATTTCACCTTTCATTTAAAAAAAGAAAATCGATGGAGACTCAAATAGTTTTCGAGATATTGCAATTTTTGTGAAAGCGCGACCAGGTTTTAGTGTCAGCGATGTGTGGGTGCCCAGGAATCCTAATTCTTACACTTTCCAGTTCAAAATTGTCTAGAACCTACAAATTTTATCCGATTTTGATGTTCTTGGACTTAAATGAAAAGAGATAAATTTTCTAAGAGTTTCTCCGAAACTGTTGTTTCAATTATTAATTGTTTATATATTTTTTTGTTACTCAAAGTAAACAATTTACAAGAATTTTAAAAAAATCGTGTTTATTTTTTATTTTTCCATTCTTTATGATCGAAATCAATTTAAATTAGTCTAGTATGACCACCAGATAAATAATAATGCATAATTTAATTTATTTAAATAATTTCGTTAATTAACAAATAGATAACTCTGGTCCTTCTTAAAAAAATTGTATTTTTTACAGATAAATTTATGTTTATTTAAGTAATTTATGTCTATTTTGTTACAAAATAATTTTAAAGTTAATAATTATCATTGTTATTAACAATTATATTTATGTAAAATATAAATTAAAAATTAATTAATCAATTTGTTATTACTTACTTATATCTTTATTTATATAAGCATGAATTTGTCTCTAAAAGATACAATTTTTTAAATCATTGTCAATAACAATGATAATTACACAGGTTTACAAATTAAAAACTTTTTTTTGCCAATCAAACAAAACATTCTTTTTTCGATTAGTGGGTGTTTTCTGAGTAAGAAAATCATAGTTTTAATTTTTTTCCCTCGTGTAGTTTTTTTGTAGTTTCAAATTTTGTACTTTTGAGGAGCGCCGGCACTTAAATTTACCTGTAGGAAAATCAACTCTTCCAAAAATGATGAATAGGATGCTGTTGGAAAGGTAATTAAATTATCTTTCAATCCATATATTACAGAATAAAATTGAATGAAAATTGAGAGAGCTACAGTCGATTCAAGATCAAATTTCACGGAAATTTTGATGATTTTTAGACACTTGACTAAATTTTGATAATTTTTTCCACAACAAACAGTAGAAAATATTTAGGTTTTAAATTTTTTATTGATAGCTTATTCAATTGAGAAACTTTTCAGCCCTTGTGAACCTTAATTAGATTAAAAATGAAAATTCTACACCACATTTAGTGAACGAAACTACTTTGCCATTTTTAGTATACTTTTCAATATTTGCAGCAAACATGCAAATAGTAAAATTAAGTTAAGTACTAAAGTTACTAAAATCACACATCAAGGAATTCAAGAGTTACTCAATTCGAATACAATGTCAAGTATCAAAATTTCAAGATGGCGGATCCAATATGGCGGACATGTTTTTTTTAAAGTCGATTAAATTTATGACAATTTCGTTACTTGGGGTTTTTCGGTGACGCTAATGACGAATCTGATGTCAGATTTTAAAAATTAAAAATGGTAGATTCAATTGAGTGGACGAGTTTTGGCTCTCTGATTAGGTCTCTGATTACAAATTCGATGTCATATTTTGAAAATTCAAAAAAGTGGATTCAGTCTGTGCGAACATATTTTAAAAGTTTAAAGCTAAAACTCATAAAAATTAATACATTTGAGTTTGTGGGGTATTTAATTCCAAAACCAACGACGGTTTTAAAATTTTTAAATTGATTTAATGTTGATGGAAAATAAAAACTTTACTCTAATTGCAATAAACTATCTAATTTTTAATTTTCAATAAATTTCTATAACTTTTTAACTGCAATACATTTTAAATATTTGTAATTAACATTATCAAAGTATGTTTAAAGAACAAAAATTTTTAAATAATAAATTGAAATTATTTTTTTTAATATTTTCGAGCCCTTTTACATTTTTCATCCCCCTCTTTGACGTTTTTAGTGTCTGTATTTTCGAATGAGATTTAAAATGTATTGCAGTTAAAAAGTTATAGAAATTTATTGAAAATTAAAATTAAGATAGTTTATTGCAATTAGAATAAAGTTTTTGTTTTTCATCAACATAACATCAATTTAAAAATTTTAAAACCGATTTGGTTTCGGAATTAGAGACCCCAGAAACCCTAATGTATTAATTTTCATGAGTATTTCATGCTTTACACATTTAAAATATGTTCGCACAGACTAAATACACCTTTTTGAATTTTCAAAATATGACATGAAATTTGTAATCAGAGAGCCAAAACTCGTTCACTAAATTGAATCTACCATTTTTAATTTTTAAAATCTAACATCAGACTCGTCATTAGCAACACCGAAAAACCCCGAGTAACGAAATTGTCATAAATTTAATCGATTTTTAAAAAAACTTGTCCTCCATATTGGATTCGCCATCTTGAAATTTTGATACTTGACATTGTATTCGAATTGAGCAACTCTAGAATTCCTTGATGTGTGATTTTAGTAACTTTAGTACTTAACTTAATTTTACTGTTTGCATGTTTGCTGCAAATATTGAAAAGTATACTAAAATTGGCAAAGTAGTTTCGTTCACTAAATGTGGTGTAGAATTTTCATTTTTAATCCAATCAAGGTCCACAAGGGCTAGAAAGTTTCTCAATGGAATAAGCTATTAATAAAAAATTTAAAACCTAAATATTTTCTACCGTTTGTTGTGGAAAAAATTATCAAAAGTTAGTCAAGTGTCTAAAAATCATCAAAATTTCCATGAAATTTGATCTTGAATCGACTGTAGCTCTCTCAATTTTCATTCAATTTTATTCTGTAATATATGGATTGAAAGATAATTTAATTACCTTTCCACCGCATCTTATTCATCATTTTTGGACGAGTTGATTTTCCTACAGGTAAATTTAAGTGCCGGCGCTCCTCAAAAGTACAAAATTTGAAACTACAAAAAAACTACACGAGGGAAAAAAATTAAAACTATGATTTTCTTACTCAGAAAACACCCACTAATCGAAAAAAGAATGTTTTGTTCTATTGGCAATTTCACTGTAAACCAGTGTTATTAACTTTAAAATTATTTTGTAACAAAGAGACATAAATTACTTAAATAAACATAAATTTATCTGTAAAAAATACAATTTTTTAAAGAAGGACCAGAGATATCTATTTGTTAATTAACGAAATTATTCAAATAAATTGAATTATGCATTATTATTTATCAGGTGGTCATACTAAACTAATTTAAATTAATTTCGTTCATGAGGAATAGAAAAATAAAAAATAAATATGATTTTTTTCAAAATTCTTGTAAATTGTTTACTTTGAGTAACAAAAAAATAAATAAACAATTGATAATTGAAACAACAGTTTCGGAGAAACTCTTAGAAAATTTATCTCTTTTCATTTAAGTCCAAGAACATCAAAATCGGATAAAATTTGTAGGTTCTAGACAATTTGGAACAGGTAAGTGTAAGAATTAGGATTCCCGGGCACTCACACATCGCTGACACTAAAACCTGGTCGCGCTTTCACAAAAATTGCAATATCTCGAAAACTATTTGAGTCTCCATCGATTTTCTTTTTTTAAATGAAAGGTGAAATTATAAGGAATATTTTATTAAGTGACAAGAAAACTCAAAAATCGCTCCCGCTCGGGCAAAACGGTTTCAAAATTTTTTTTTACTTTTTTTGGGCAAAGAAATTTTTTTTTGTTTTTTTTATGTGATAGTCAGAAGAAACATGATGTTAAGTATAAGCCTTTCAAATTTTATTAAATTTCATCGAAAACTTTCGTAAATATTAAGATTTAAAAAAATTATAACAAAAAAATTCAAAATGGCGTAACTTCAACAGATTTCAAAATTTAAAAAAAATTTTTGGCACACTTGTTTCTAGTATCCATTATTATAATTTCACCAAATTACAGCCTAATCCAAAGACCTCATGCAAATCGCATATTTTCTGACGGAGTCTTACCCTAGAGTAAATTATTAAATTCAGTACATAAATGCGTGCTGTTTCAATTTTTTCTTTCTCAAATCGTTATTTGATTTGTATATGGGCATATCTCTAGAACTTTTAAACTTTATGTTTTTGTTTATTATTATATTTTAAAAATTATAAAAATAATTTTGCAGTACCATAATTTGATAAATTATTGTGCTCTTTAAATATACCTTGTGTATAATAATCATTTTAATTAGGTAGTGAACGATAAAAGTGAGTAAAAGTGTCGAAATCGACAATTTCTCGTGTGTGACATTGAACGTTTTTTTCAGTTTATATGGTATAACTTTTTTAACGAGTCATTACATATTTTGTGACTTATAGTAGATGTAGTGGGGAGTATGAGGAACCAAAAAATCATTGAGACAATGATGTGCCTCAATTAAGATAAAAATGGCGTACCTTCAAACTTGCGAGACAACTTTTCTTAAATTTTGACAATTTCGCAATTAACTTGATATAACTTTTTTAACGAAGATTTTTAAGTAACCATAAAACGGGGTTACATTGTCTACATAATAAGAAGTATTTTGAACCCTTACAGGAATATGTGCCACTTATACATTAGGAATGCAGTGACTTCAAAAGTTAAATATAAAACCAAACTCATAGTAATAACCTACATTTTTGAAGGGCACATGTTGAATTTGACTTCTAATCACTTTTAACTTATTGTAATCTCTTCTCGTGTATTATAAAATTATACAAAAAAATCGTTAACCTCTACACTATTCCTAAAAAGAATTTATCTAAGAAAGAATATGAGCTTCTACGGTAATAATCATTGCTTCATGGAAAAAGAAATCATTAAACTCGTAAGTTTGCCTAAAATTTATTATTTATATGTTTCTGGGGTCCTCCCTCTGATTACAAATCTGAGGTTAGTTAAAAAAAATTTTTAATGGCAAATCCAAAATGGCGGACGAAATTTTAGAAAAATCATCAGATTTTAATATCTTTTGACATTTAAGAGTTTCCTGTTTTGCTGATTACGAATTTGAAATAATTTTAAAAAAAATTTAAAATAGAGAATCTAACATGCTGGATACATTTCTGAAAAATCAAATCTTTTTGCAGGATTTTTTTTGAACTTCTGGTTGTTATATAATAATTTGAATGTAATTTAAGAATTGTTAAAAAAAATTTTACTAGACTTTTATAGATAAAAGAACTTAAAATTTTGGAAAATTTAACAGTATTAAAGAGTTTTAAAGATAACAAGAATTAATCAATTTTAAATTTCATTTTATTATTATGAGCTTAATTTAATTTAAAATTACTCATTTAATTTATTATTTAAATTTTATTCTGTTTTTAGAATTGTAAACTTCTTTTTTTCTAAGTTTCCATTGTTATGTCTTACCTTATTATTATATTCCCTATTTTTTCTCGATTTAACTTTAATTTAGAAAAATTAAAGTTGGGACGAGGTTGGATAAATGACAAGAATAAATTTATTTGAACACAGTATATTTAAAAAGATCAAAATTATGGAAAGATGAAATGAGCACTAGCTTTCTAAAAATGAGTCTTAAGTGGTTTCTCTGTTTACCTTAGAACAGCTAGTTTTTGGTCCTGGATGGCGCCGATGAGATACAATGGCAATTGTGCGTTAATGGGTTACTAAGTGGTGCAGGTAGATGATTTACGACACTCGTAAAACATATATTTTTAGAAAAAAAAAATTTTTTTTTTATATTTTATAATTTTTTTGTTTATTAATATTATATATATTTTTTTTTAAACGCACACAATTGTAAGATAGATATAGTTTTGTTATTTGCTAAAATAGTTAATAATTATTATATATGACTAAATGTTTAGAAGATAGCATGCATATATTTTAATTGTTTATTTATTTGTATATTTTATTCCAATTTAAATTTATTTGTCTTAATCTTTATAATGTTTATTATTTTTCTTGTAATTTAGGCAATTTTTCGCTACATGATATCTAATAATAATTAGGCAGTTGAATAGGTATTATGTTTCTTTCAGCTTTTTGTCACAACTCGAACAATATTTCTGAATACCAAATTTGACTTCAAGATGCACTGAATTAAGAAATTCACGTAAAGATCAGGACAACTACTATACTGGGGTTGAGAGCACTATCACGTAGAGAACCACTTGTTATGATTAAAAAATTAAGACTGATATACCGGTGACTTCTATTGACGATTACATTTTTAAGGCTGTAGTCCGGGTGACTACTTTTGATGACTTCCAATTTTAGACTGTAGATCGTTTGATAGTCTGGCTCTTTTTATACACCAATTTTCCTGTGCATTTGGACAAAGTATACGTTTTACCATGTATTTGAGACAACTCTACGTTTTACCATGTATTTGAGACAACCTTACGTTTTGCCATGCATTTAGGTAGCCCATTGTTAGAGAAACACTTGCGTTGACTCAGCTTTTAGATCGCACGTGTTCACATCTTCTTACTCATATGTTTTACAATTTAATATTATATTTTATGTTGTTAATTATTTATAGTTATTACAATTTGCTATTAACAATTTGTTATTAACTCGTTATTACAATTTGTTATTATTGCTTACATTATTATATCTTGTTGTTAATTATTATTATTAACTATTTTTGTTGTTATTTTGTTATTTCGAATTATTATTAACTTGTTATTAATAATTATTATTTTGTTGTTACATTTTATTACTATCTTGTTACAATTAATTATTATTTGTTATTAATGTTACAATTATTTATTATTATGTTGATATTATTGTTATAATTAATTATTATTATTTATTGCTACAAATTGTTATTATCTTGTTATTATTAATTATTATTGTTGTTACTTTTATTACTATCTTGTTATTATTATTACAATTACTTATTATTATTATTTAGTTATTATTGTTACAATAATTATTACTATTTCGTTATTATAAATTGTTATTCGTTTTTATACATTATTATTTGATTATTAGTTATTATTCTTATTATTAATATTTTCACTAATTAATAATTGTTTATAATTGTTAATAATATGTTAATAACAACTATTTGTTGTTATTCCCATTATTATTATTATTATTACTATTATTATTAATTATATTGAAAAATACGTTACGACGACGTAACACCATGGTAATATTATTTTTAATGTGTCAAAATGTTTTGATTGCCGAATGTAGATATTATGTATTTTAATTAAATAATATTAATTATAGATAAAGAAAGAGAAGTAAAACTTTGAATTAAATGTTATTCATTTTTTGTTCATACTGTTTGTACTTTTGATATAAAAAAAACTAGAAATTTTTTTAGAATATTAAAATAATTATATCTCGTGGTTATTTATTTACTTCTATTGCTTTTTAATTATAATTAATCCCAAAATATTTTAAAAACCGTATTTAAAATATCAATAATTTTTATGACATTTTGAAACCACTTTTAAAATTTTTAAAAAACTAAATTCATACCCACTTTTGTGAAAATTAATTTTTTGTTAAATTTTCATCCGATATATTGGATACGCCATTTGGAATTTTCAAAATCCGACTACAGAATCATAATCAGCGACCCCAAAAACCTCTAAATATCCAATGCTGTGGAATCCCATTAATTTTTTTAAAATTTCGTCCGCTATATTGGATCCGCCATTTTGAATTTTGAAAAATTAACATCATATTCATAATCAGCTACTCTAAAAACCCCAAGATACCGATTGATGTGAAAATCCAACTTTATGAAAAATCAATGCATTTAGAAACATTTTCTTGGGGGTTAAATTCATACACAGGGGGGTTAACAATGTGTAGAAATGAGTATCGCAATGTTTTTTCTACTATTCGATCAATGCACAAAACTATAAAATTCATTTCAAGATTGTGCCTTGAAAAGAAAAATTAAGTTATCCAATACCTGAAAGTTTAAAAGTTTTAGAAATATGCCCATATGTGTGTTGCCTAGGCCACCAAAATTTCAAGGCCAGGAGCATTAAACTGTTAGTAAAAAAGAACATCTACAGAATTTTTCCCGATGAATTTTTGACATTTAGCAGTAGGATAAGTTACCAACAAGGTGCGAAGGAAAGGGTGAGTCAAACGACATTGTATTGTTCCATTTTATTTTTTATTTCACATCTTTCACTTGTAACTTTGAAGTTTATGTTTCAAATAAATTTTACATTCTAAATTTTTATTCCGTTATTACACTATTTTCCTTAAGTTGTTTAATTTAAAATTCAAAAGCTGTTGCTTCGCAAATTCTTATAAAAGAGGAAAACGACCACATAAAATAATAACAGGGCCATTCGGCTGTAGCAGCTTGGTTCCTCTGGCGAAACTTCACAAGCGCGTGGTGGGCTCTTTCAAATTATCCAATTTAAAATTTCTATATTTTTAAATTTTGGTTTCTAAATTTAATTTTTGATAATTAATTAATTTAATTTTCTTAATAATTTATTATATAATTGTTTTTCGGTTCGTAAAAAGGAGGTTTTGATGTGTTGTACTTATAAATATATTTTCTTTATTTTATTTTGTTCATGGGAAGATGCTCCTTTTCGATCTGATGGAGGTGGTCTATAGCCACTAATTTCTTTGGTAGAAACAACCTCTTGTTGTTTTTTGGAACCTTATTGGGTTCAGAATTATTTTTGTATATTTTAAGAGAGACTTTTTTGGTAATATATAGTAATTTTGTGTGAATTAATACAATTTAACTACTCTATTTTATATTTTGAAAGTACAACTATTTTGTTCACAAATAGTATACTTATGAAAGGTTTAAAAAAATTTCTAGATCTAAATAAAAATATTTTTTAAAAAATGTACTTATTTTTTGGGTTTTTTTAAACAGCCGCCATATTGGATTTTGTGTTAATCGAATCGCTATTTTGACCTCAGAATCTGAAAGAGCAACCCCCAAAACGCCCTACATCTCATTGCTGATAAAAATTTATAGTCTATAAATACATTAAATCGTGTATTGAAGTCCAATGTGTCACACCTTGGAAATCGGTTCAGAATTGATAAGGTGGGATTCCGTTTCACACGTCCCCTCAAACCTCTTGGCAACTTATTATTAATTTTTGATTTTGTATTTGTTAAGAATTTGATTTAATCTACATAAAATAATTGTAATAATGGAGTTCAATTTTTTAAATAAATTTATTTAATGAAACTAGAATTTAAAATTACACGTCGTAAGAATGAACTCTTTATTAATGCACTGTCTTCATTATTGCTTTTTTTACAAAATAATCGATTACGAATACTTGATCAGGAGTGACAGACCTTAAAACTGCAATCATATGGGAATTACTTTGGTACTAAACTAAACGAAAATCTAGGGGTAAGGTCATGTTATTCAGTGAATTTCCTATATGTGACATGACACGAGAAAAGGGACCTATCGCCTCAAAAGAGAATTTTACAGGGGGGGCGTTTAAAGTGACGCCATGAGCAGAAAACCCGTGTATTTACGCGGACACGTTCAACTTTCGGGCTTTATATTAATTAAACTATTTCAGATTTTTAATTTCTGATTTTTTTACGCGAAAGAGCGACTCAAAATCTATGGAATACGACTAGAAACTCAAAAATGATTTTTTCATCGATAGGTCCCTTTTCTCGTGTCGCGTCACATATAGTGACTGTTTTAGTTTTTCCCTGTGTCATCTCTACTTTTAACATGGCCATTTGTCCCGAGTGTCTCAATTTGGTTAAAAGAGACGATACTAACATCGTTGCATGTGTAAAATGTGGTGCTTTAATTCACATGATATGTGTTAACACTGGCAATGCAAAGATTAACAGTGAAAACGCAAAAAGAGATTTGTTAATTACATGTGTTATAAATGTAGAAATAAGGACACCGACATCTGTAGTGACCGTAGTTCAAACACCAATTCAACTCACGCATTGACCAAAAATGATGGTGATCGCCTCAAAGTAACAGATACCTCCGTTATCACAACTAACACTAACGAAGTTTTGCCTGATGTCATTAAAGCTGTCAAGGTAGCAGTACAACAGGGGCAAAACAGTTCGTTCGAGGACTAACGCACTTAAACGGTTGAAATGTTCACTAAGTTTTCAAATATAAGCAAAACTAATTTAATGCAGAGTTGAATAATTATTTAAAAACTTTCGTTTTTTAAATATACTTTGATTAAGTTAATTATATATATTTAAAATGTATTGCAGTTAAAAAGTTATAGAAATTTATTGAAAATTGAAAATTAGATAGTTTATTGCAATTAGAGTAAAGTTTTTATTTTCCATCAACATAACATCGATTTAAAAATTTTAAAACCGACGTTGGTTTCGGAATTAGAGACCCCAGAAACTCTAAAATATTAATTTTTATGAGTTTAGCTTTAAACTTTTGAAATATGTTTGCACAGACTGAATCCACCTTTTTGAATTTTCAAAATATGACATCGAATTTGTAATCAGAGACCTAATCAGAGAGCCAAAACTCGTTTACTTAATTGAAGCCACCATTTTTAATTTTTAAAATCTAACATCAGACTCGTCATTGGCGACACCGAAAAACCCCGAGTAACGAAATTGTCATAAATTTAATCAATTTAAAAAAAACTTGTCCGCCATATTGGAACCGCCATCTTGAAATTTTGATATTTGACATTGTATTCGAATTGAGAAACTCTAGAATTGCTTGATGTGTTATTTTAGTAACTTTAGCACTTAACTTAATTTTACTATTTGCATGTTTGCTGCAAATATTAAAAAGTATACTAAAAATGGCAAAGTAGTTTCGTTCACTAAATGTGGTGTAGAATTTTAATTTTTAATCCAATCAAGATCCACAAGGGCTCAAAAGTTTCTCAATGGATAAGCTGTCATTAAAAAATTTAAAACCTAAATATTTTTTACTGTTTGCTGTAGAAAAAATTATCAAAAGTTAGTCAAGTGTCTAAAAATCATCAAAATTTTCATGAAATTTGATCTTGAATCGACTGTAGCTCTCTTAATTTTCATTCAATTTTATTCTGTAATATATGGATTAAAAGATAATTTAATTACTTTTCCAACGGCATCCTATTCATCATTTTTTGATGAATTGATTTTTCTACAGGTAGATTTAAGTGCCCTTCGCTCATCAAAAATACAAAATTTGAAGATACAAAAAACTACAGGAGGGAAAAAAATTAAAACTATGATTTTCTTACTCAGAAAACACCTACTAATCGAAAAAGAATGTTTTGTTCGATTGGCAAGAAAAAGTTTTTAATTTGTAAACCTGTGTTTTTAAAAACACTCGTCTGACATTTGGATCCTCCATATTAGATCCGCCATAGTAGATCCACCATATTTGATTTTCATAGTTTGACTTTCGATTTGTATTTAGCATTTAAAAATCGTAGAGGAATTATTTTATCTTTAAATATTAAATATGAAAGAATCTATTAATAATCCGAATCAATTTCTCAAATAAATTTCCTAAGCACCGATAGCGCAACTATCCTAAATACAGAAATCTGCTTTTTCAGAAAGACATTTTTTCGAAATTAATTAATAATTTCAAAATTATCAAAGAACTAGGAAAAAATTGGTTAGCATGGTGGGATACGAGCCCACGACCTTTCTATTGCTGGTAAACACTTTCTGAAAAAGTAGATTTCTGTATTTAGGATAGCTGCGCTATCGGTACTTATAATCTTGCTTAGGAAATTTATTTGAGAAATTGATTCGGATTATTGATAGATTCTTTCATGTTTAATATTTAATTACCGAATGATAAATTCACTTCCTTTAATTATTTCATCTTTGTTTTTAAACATTATAATTCGAGTTTATATATGTGTATCGCTATTTTTAAATTACTGGACATGGTCAACTTTGACCCCCTATATTTTCTAAACGGGGCATATGCTCACCTTGAAATTTTGCAGGGATTATTTGGTCATTATATGTGACCATTTGGTATAAAAAAAGTTTTTAAATTCGAGGTACGAAAAACGGGCATTTTTACCGAAGCTCTTTTAGCAACTTAAAAACTGAAAAAATATTAACGTTTGAGGAAACTGTAGCTGTTTTACCAAAATACTTTTTTAAGGTGGCTTGCGGTGTGCAAGATAAAACGGGAACAACTCAACTCAAATTAATAGCAAAGAAAAATTTTTTGTTTACTATGTTATCTGGTTTGTGAACGAAGGGTTTTGAGAAAACAAAATTTTTCTAGAAATGGCAAATAATTTCAAGCAAAATTCGAATTTTTTTTTAAATAAATTTTAAAAAATTTAAAAAAAAAACTATTTTTTTATAAACAAATTAATTTATTTTTAATTTGGGCGCGATTAATTTTCCTTTTTTTCTTTTTTATTTATTTCGTTTTATACATTTTTTTAGAACGAAAACTAGGAATTAGTAAACCTAATAGCTTTTAATTTTTTAAATTTTGAGTTTAGAAAAAATTTGTCAAAGAAAGGAAGTTTTGGTTTTTCTTCAGCTTTTAAAAGATTTAAAAAATATATTTTTTAAAATTTTTTTGAAAAAAATTATTTTTTTATAAACAAATTAATTAAAAAATTTATAAAACGAAAACTATGAGTAGGCCCATCTCGGATCTTTGTAAAAAATCTTCTATATATTGGCAGGTATAAATAAATAAGAAAAAAATAAAAATTAATCGCGCCCAAATTAAAAATAAATTAATTTGTTTATAAAGAATTTTTTTTCTAAAAAATTTTTAAAAATATATTTTTTTAATCTTTTAAAAGTTGAAGAAAAACCAAAACTTCCTTTTTTGACAACTTTTTTCGAAATTCAATATTTTCAAAGTTATATGCTATTGAAAATAGGTCTGCTTTTAAAAATCCAAAATTTTGAAAATTCATATCTCGAAAATTTTGGCAATTATGGAAAAATGAAAAATACGTATTTAATATTTTTCTAAAAGGAACGAGAAAAAAATATGTTTAACCGATTCTAAAATATCGTAGAAAAATTTCACGTGGAATTGCCCACATATAAAGGTAAATAATGGTATATAAAGATATATATATATATATACCCAGATATTCAAGCGTACTAATCATTATTTTTCAGTACAGCGTATTGGTATCGTACTCATATTGTACTAGCACAAAATAAAAAAGTATGTACATGCCAGTACGATACTAGTATAATATATGGTAAATAAAGCTTATTACGTCATTTATTTTCCCTCATTTTAAATACTGTTGTGTTGTATAAAATTATATAGGGTGTCCCAGTCAAGGGTGTACATATTAAAGGGGCATAATCTACTGAAAAAACTGAGACGAAAAGTCCTTTGCACTTTTTAAAAATTTTCAGTAGTTTTTCCGTAAATCTCAATTAAAAAATCGAAAACTACGCTTTGCCATTGGACGCAAAAGCTCAGTGAGACGGTAGGCGGGGCGTACTATTGCAGCGTTTGCTTGCCTGGGCGTGTACCAGCAGCGCGCGTAGTGTGTCAATTTAATACTTATTATTATTGGGTGTTTAATTCACACCAGGTTTGTGTTAAAATAACACTGTTTAAAATTAGAAACAAGAAATTATCGTCAAAAATTTATTCTACGCGAGCTGATGGTACACGTCGAGGCAAGCAAACGCTGCAATAGTACGCCCCGCCTACCGCCTTATTCAGCTTTTACGTCCAATAGCAAAGCGTAGTTTTTGATTTTTTAATTGCGATTAACGGAAAAACTACTGAAAATTTTTAAAAAGTGCAAAGGACGTTTCGTCTCAGTTTTTTAAGTAGATTATGCCCCTTTAATATGTACACCCTCGACGTGACATTATAGAAATGCCATGTGCCGATTTGTTTAAAAATTTGCATACAAGTAGTTCTTTAAAAGATATTTGATACCTATTTTTTTGTTTTTCCCCAAAACCTGTTTTAAGGGTGGAACTTACCCTTACAAATTTTTAGGGGTAACTTCCATTATTTCGCAATCAATTTGGTAAATTTTTTCAAATTCGAGTATCTGGGGTTTTTTGGGGTCGCTAATTACGAATCTGAAATCAAATTTCCAAAATTCAAAAAGGCAAATCCAAAATGGCGGACAGAGGACTAAAAAAAATTTTGGATTTGTATCAAACTTGTTATATGGTGATTTTTGCAGTCACTGCTTATAATTATTATTAAATTGTTGAAAAATAATAAACACCTATTTTTTTGTTTTTCCCCAAAACCTGTTTTAAGGATGAAACTTACCCTTACAAATTTTTAAGGGTGACTTTAATTATTTTGTAATAAATTTGTTAAATTTTGCCAAAATTGTGTATCTAGGGGTTTTTAGGGTCGCTAATTACGAATCTGAAATCCAATCTTCAAAATTCAAAAAGGCAAATCCAAAATGGCAGACGGAATTCTAAAAAATTTTTTGGATTTGCATTAAACTTGTTATACACTGATTTTTGCATTCACTGCTTATAATTATTAGTAAATTGTTGAAAAATAATAAACACCTATTTTTTTATTTTTCCCCAAAACCTGTTTTAAGGGTGGAACTTACCCTTACAAATTTTTAGGGGTAACTTCCATTATTTCGCAATCAATTTGGTAAATTTTTCCAAATTCGAGTATCTGGGGGTTTTTGGGGTCGCTAATTACGAATCTGAAATCAAATTTCTAAAATTCAAAAAGGCAAATCCAAAATGGCGGACAGAATTAACTGCAATGTTATGGATTACTCATTTTTTCTTCTTATAAATCACTTGTTGGAATTTTGGACTCAACGAGATGAATATGAAGTATTTTGGATAAATAAATGTTTAATAAATAATTAATTAATTTGTTAATTATTTATTTAACATTTATTTAACCAAAATACTTCATACTTCATTGAATGCGGAATTTCACCAACTCTCTAATGGGAACTTTTAAATTACTCAAAACTAATTTGCATGTAAAATAAATATTTTATTTTTTATTAACATTAATTAATTAATTTTCAAATATTTCGAGACGAAGAAAAGAAACCTTTTACAAATTTGTTGTGTTGCAGGTACATATTTTAAACTTTATTAATAAAAAAAATTTTTTTTTAAATGCCGATTTTTTAAAAAGTCAAATTACTTTTTGATTTTAAAAAAATGGGTTGAGTTTTTAAGTTTTTGAAAACAAATTTTGAACTATTCGAAAGAGGAGGAAAAACATTCCGAAAAAATATAGGTCAAAATTTTTTTCAATCCTCTATGCAATAGTTACGACTTTTCAAAAACTCCACAGCACACAAACGACCAAAAAATTTAATCCTTTCCCCCTCTACACTTTTTGATAAAACTTAACAAGTATGTTATGTTTATAAATTTTTTTATGGTAATTAAACTTACTTTTGTACTTTGATATTTGTAAACTTTGCATAATTTTTAAATTTTCCCGCGTGTCAGATCAGTTCTCCATCCGTCCGCAAGGTGGTGAAGTTTAAGTAGAAATAAATTCTCTCATTAGTGAGATGCTTTGAGAAATACATAAATACAGAGAATTTTTAAGACAGAAATATTACAAATTTTTGTATACTTTCGCAGGTAAGTTGACTATTTTAGTATTCTAAAGGTGTAAATCAGTTCTTTTCAGAGCTTTTCATTTCCATTCTTCCTTTATTCTCTTTTTAGTTGTACTTCATTCTTCTTTTTCTGTTTTTACTTTTCATCGAAATTAGTTCTGTGATAGTAATTTTCAGTGGTTTTCTTTCTTTTTTTTGTAGTTCTTTCAGGTCTTCTTTCACTTCGTATTTTTTTCTATACTTTTAGTTCTTTTTTCTTACAATTCTTTTGTAGCTTTCTCCAGAGCCCTTTTTTATTTGAAAAAATTTCTTTCTTACGTCGCTTTTCTTTTATTAAAAAGATAATGTTAATGAATCCAAAAAAGATTGTTTTTTTATTAAAACAAAGTTTTGATTGTCCTAAATATGATATAGATTCAGTAATTACGGATAAGGAAAAGTCATTTGCAGTTCATTTAGAGAATTTAATAAAAGAATCTCTTAATACTCACAATCAAATGATTTTCGAAAGCTTTGATAACTTAATTTTCAAAGATGTAAATGTCAATCCTGAAGCAGTCTTTGTTGATGAAGATTATGAAAATGATTTTGAGGTATTAGAAAAGGATTGCAAGAAGATTAAAGTAGATGTTGATATGGAATATAAAAAGAATGCTGTAAAATATTGGCGTTCTGGAAAGAAACAAAACTTGTCGCTTAACACAGTTAAGCACAAATTTAATAAAGTTTCTGACCTTAAAATGTTATATAGATGGGAAAAACAAATTGAAGTGGTGGTACAAGAAGTGAGAAATTATTAAAGATTTCTAATTACGTCTTGGATCAATTTAAAATTGCCACAGATAAATCTCTTCCCATTCATGACAATGATTTGAAACGATGGGCCTTACAAGCTAGAGAAAAAGTTGATTTGTCGCGGAAACTTTTCACTGCGTCAACATTGTGGGTACATAATTTTAAAGTCAAGCATGGAATTGTATCGAGAAAAATAAATAAATTTGTAACCCACAAACAAATATCAGACAGCGAGAAAATATTACAAGAGTCTTCAGAATTTGTTTCTAAGGTGAAATCCAAATTGGCAGCAGTTGGAGAAAATAATGTTTTCAATTCGGACCAAAGTGGATTCAATTTAGAAACGCATGCAGGTCGAACTCTTGCAATAAAAGGCTCCCTAAAAGTAGAATGCCTAGCGCAATCATTAAATTCTTTAACACATAGTTACACGATCCAGCCTATAGTTTCCGCTGATGGAGAGCTAAAATCTCCTCTACTGATAGTTCTTCAAGAGATAAACGGAAAATTAGGCCCCATCGTTGAAAAATCGATTTATAAAGCAAATAACATCGTCGCCTTAGCATCAAAATCAGGGAAATTAACTTCCGAAATTGCCGTGAGATGGTATACTGACATTTTTATACCAAATGCTGGTGAGAACTCCATTCTTTTATTAGATTCTTGGACTGGCCAAACTAAAACTAAATTTGCAAATGTAGACACAAGGAGTAAAAATATCGAAATTCTCACGATTCCTGCAGGAACTACAGGTTTAATTCAACCACTGGATGTTTACTGTTTTCGGCCTTGAAAAAACTTTTTGCGAATATTTTCAGATATAGTAATTTTATACAATTTTAATGTGAACCTACACTTGAGGAATAATATTCTGAAAATACAATCCTTAATCCATAACCAATTTTCCTCACCTAGATTTCGAAATTTATTCAAATACGCATGGTGGAAAAGTGGTTACATTACAGAAAAACCAGAAAAATGCGAGACTCCTGCAGAGTTTTGTTTAAGAAATTGCGAAAGTAACTGCAATGTATGCAATGACATAGGAGTATGTGGTTGGTGTGCAAAAGCAATGTGCATGCAACACTTCTTTGCAATAACAGATGCAAACTCTCCACATTATTGCACAAATTATGTAGAATCTTAGGATTCGTGAGAGGCAAGGGGACTCACGCTTAATCAAGCACCCCAATTAAAGTAAACAAATATTGCATTTGACAATTCTGTCCGCCATTTTGGATTTGCCTTTTTGAATTTTGAAGATTGGATTTCAGATTCGTAATTAGCGACCCTAAAAACCCCTAGATACACAATTTGGGCAATATTTAACAAATTTATTGCAAAATAATTAAAGTCACCCTTAAAAATTTGTAAGGGTAAGTTTCATCCTTAAAACAGGTTTTGGGGAAAAACAAAAAAATAGGTGTTTATTATTTTTCAACAATTTAATAATAATTATAAGCAGTGACTGCAAAAATCACCATATAACAAGTTTGATACAAATCCAAATTTTTTTTAGTCCTCTGTCCGCCATTTTGGATTTGCCTTTTTGAATTTTAGAAATTTGATTTCAGATTCGTAATTAGCGACCCCAAAAACCCCCAGATACTCGAATTTGGAAAAATTTACCAAATTGATTGCGAAATAATGGAAGTTACCCCTAAAAATTTGTAAGGGTAAGTTCCACCCTTAAAACAGGTTTTGAGGAAAAACAAAAAATAGGTATCAAATATCTTTTAAAGAACTACTTGTATGCAAATTTTTAAACAAATCGGCGTATGGCACTTCTATAATGTTACTTGTATACCCTGTATAACTGAAGGTATAATATTTGATTTGAAGAGGGATTAACTCCATACAGGTTACAGCTAGGTTGGCTTAGTGTTGGTAATAAACGACTTTGATACATCGGATGTCTTACACGTGTAATTTTAAACAATAAAAAGCCTTCGTATTTGTATGAAAAGTTTTTTTTTTCTTAGGGAATTTGGGAAATCTGCCTACAGATACCTTGGATTCCGCACTCCAAGGTTATGTGGGGTTGGTATAATAACAAATCAAAATAAAGAAAAAAATAAATAATATAGTAAATTTAGAATACTGGCGACCTACTGCCAGCCCGACCCACTAAAACCCGTAACCCTTCTTTTGGAGCCCTTTACCCTCCCTCGGAACTGTCGTAAGACTTTAGCCTTCGAGAGGGACTTTAGCCTTCGAGAGTGTATGAAAAGTTTTAAAGTACCACTAGAGAGTTAAGATTTCCTTAGATTCTTAGGGCTCTACAATGTAGAATAGAAAAATATAAAAACTCGTTCATGGTAACTGCCATAAATTTATGAAACTCTTTTCCTCGTTCTAAGACAAATTTTGAAAGTCCAAAAACATTTAAATTACAATTATATAAATATTTATATTCGTTGGATGTACAAAGTATATAGAGTGTATCTTAAATGGTATGTCATCTGTATGTAAGTTGCTGTGATAATTTGTAAATTAAAGTATTTTATTGTCTTAATGAGATGTATATGGCTTTATTTAACTTTTTAAGATATATATTTTATTAATTACTGTATTTTTTATGATTGTCCATGTCGTTTTTACCTAGGACATAATAAATATGTTCTATTCTATCCTGACGATGTTCGAATTTTAACGTAATTGCGAAAGCATCGTCAAGTTTCGCAGTATTTCGGGTCTCTATTATAGTGGCCATAGTATCTGGAGCCACGATTACTTAATTGAATTTGAATAATTAAAGATAGGGTAAACAAATTATACAGGCAGCTTCCACCCTTTCTAAAGGCTGCCTGTGATTTGGGAATAAGATTCCTGTTGTTTGTCCATGAGACTAGGCGATAACAAATAATCTGGGTAAAAATTTTGTCAACACAATTGATGAGAATGATAGGCCTATAATTTACAGGGTTATTAGCTTTTAAAAAAGCATGAAAGTGGACAGTTTTCCCCAGTCATTAGGAACTGTTTCCGAGTTGAGAATCTTATTGAATAAATTAGCCATGAATAAAATTTAATTTTGAAGTAATCTTTTTAAATCATTATAATTTATACCATCTAAACCCGGGGTCTTTCCATCCTTATATTTGTACAGAAAGAAAACAATCTCTTCATACGTAATACAAAAGTCAAGTTCCGAAACGGAATGACGCAAAACGCGAGTATCCAAAGTCGAAATATTTGAGTAAACGGAGTAACAGTCTTGTAAAAAATTATACCAAGCATCTAATTCTATAAAAGATTCTTGATAAGCCTCAGGACGATACACATTAATAACCCTCCAAAATTGATTCGCAAACTTACAGTTGTTTATTTCCCTAAGTCGAGCCTTATCAACTTCTTCCTTCTTAAATTTAACAAACTTCAAGTATTTATATTTTTCATTATAATATCTTGATCTATAAGAATTTAAGAAATGTTGAGTCTTACAAAATTTTAAAGCATTGACAACGCGCTTCCTACAATCTTTGTCTCGGAATCTAACCTAGGTTTAAGTTTAATAAAATTAACATTTTTTTGGGGGGGAAGCACATTCCCAAATTTGAGGCAGTTTTTTTAATGTTAGAGATAAGGATTGAGTTGTGTACAACTACATCGCAATAATTATTAGCCACCTGTTACGCCCCGAGCTAAGGTTTAGTTTACTAAATTACTAGTAAAATGGAGACAAGTTGTTGATTAGTCAAGTTGCTAAGACTTGACATTTATTTTTAAGTGTGGATTCGTTTGACTTTAAAGAAACTACAGGTTCCCGTTAAATAATTATATGCTTATTCCTTTTTATGTAATTATTTATTAATAACAATTAGATTAAATAATTATAGTTACTTACAATTTTTAAAGCTGAAGTAGAATTTTACAGTAATGAACTGCAACTAACTTTTTTTCGATGTTTACAGGGATGATTTACGATGTTTTGTTTTCAGTTCGTTATTTTAGCACTTAAGCACTAAATGACTATTTTTGACAGTTAATTCACAGATTCTAAGTGTGATTTCAAACACCATACCTTAAAAAAAGAAAACTTGTTTTCTTAATGTTCAGAAATAACTTGCACTAATTTGGTTAACATTAGAAAGAAAATAGTGAAAAAACTGTTTTAATGATACGACGATTGTATTAATCAAGATTATTACTATCTAGTGCAATTTACTTCTTTTATGAAGAAAAAAGTTTTCTTCTTTTTTAACACCGAAGTTAATATCTCAAATTAAACGATCGAAGGGCCGACTCACGACACTGTTCGGGCAGAAGCCCACCGGAAATTTGACGATTGTTAACAATTAGACAGGGGTTTATATATTGCAAAAATTGCTTACTCAATTAGGGATAAGACATAAAACAGTCACGTACTCTTGTCTATTCCTAGAAAGCAAGCATTCTATCCGAGTCTTAGAAATGTCATTCTTTATCGTTTTTCGTCAATTTGCAATTATGGATATTATTTTTCATGTATTTTGCTGATTTGTTATAGACAAGTAATATGACACTCGTTTTTTATAATTAGTCATAGTTTTCTATGTTTTGTCTAGTCGATTTTCGTATTCTAAACTATTTCTAAAAATCACGTATGCCATATCATTTCTCGTCAATTACAGTTATTGATATTACTTTTTATATATTTTGCTATTTTTTGTCGTAGACCAGTAATATGACACTTGCTTTTTAATTAATTAGTCATGCATATTATTTATGTTCTATGTTTTATATGTGTTAAGAACAACATTTGAATCTCTAGTCTAGTGTTTAAATTCAGAACCTTCGTGTAATACCACTTGTCGCGACTTATGATAAGCGAGCGACAGCAGATTAATTATCATGAGTGTAGATAATTAACTGACTGCCACCTACTTATCAAATATAGCTCTAAATCTCGGTCGAAAAATAAATCAGATTTATCATTGTTGAATTTGAGCTTAAAAGAATTATCGTTTGATTTTTTGAAAGGCAATAAGAGAGATTCAAAGCCAGCGGAAAGTAATCTGAGGAAGTAGCTAAGTGTTGAATTTTTAAGTCTAGAACATAGGGATGTGCTCCCGTTGAACATTAAATTAAGTCTATTACACTTGATCCATTTAGACCCAAAAAAGAGAAATTAGCAGGAATATCACTTGGGCAACGTTTGTTTAATAGAATAAGATCATTGAGTTCAAAATTAATTACTAACATTTTACCTCTATTATTTAAATTTTTATCTAAAGAAATTCTATTTGAATTGATCAAATTAGAAGTTTGAAAAAAATTTGGGTCCAGTTGATTCAAGTCGGAGACTCTAGAATTGAAATCCCCACTCACAAATACTGGTAGGTTTGAAAACGCATAAAAAACATTGTTCAAATAATGATTAAAATTATCAAAAAATACATTTAATTAATCATTTGGCGCAATATAGACTAAACATAATATAAAACTAACATCACTTGATAACAAATCAAATTTAACAAATAGTTGATCGACGGAGGATGACAATACAGAAGCGTTGTAAAAACTCGTGTTGAATGCGATGAGAAGATCACCTCAGCTCTGACAAAGCTGTGGGACCTTGTAGCTTGAACCTAAAAGACTCTAAAAGAGTTGTTCTGGAATAAGGGATTAACAAATTCCGAATCATTCCAAGTCTCAGAAATGCAAAGTATGTGTGTAGAATTGACGAATTCTTTAATATCATGTAAGTTGTTTATCCCGTGAACGTTCCAAAAATACACATTAGGGGAGAGGGCCCTAAGTGGTCACCCACCTTTTGAACGACTGTAGATTTCAATTGGAATTATAAATAAAGGTCAATAATATGGCGTTTGAAGCTTTATCATATTACCTAACTTCCTATTATAAAGTTTTTTTCATTTCATTAATAAAAAAAAGTTATGTCACTTTTTAAAAAAAGTTGAAAATTCGACTTTTAAAAAGTAGCCTCAAGGTTGTCACCATACGAAAATTCACTAAAAAAGTTATAAAAAATGTAAAATCGTATTATTAAGTTGTTTATTTAATATTAATTATTTTTCAGGACCACAGAAACATATTACATTTTTTTATGCTCTTTGTTCTTTCGTCAAAAATGATACTTCTTGTGTATGTATTAGACAGGTAACATTTTGAAAATAATTCTATTTCATTATTATTCATCATAAAACTTAAAAATTTATAAAATTCACATTCACAGTGATAAATGTTATAAAATATAGCGTATAATCACATTTTCATAAAAAATCAAAAGTAACCACCTTGTGGCAAAAAAGTGTCCACCCTAGGGCCAAGACTCATACGACTATTTACCTCAAAATTTTACTAAAATCTTTGTCTTCTCAAATAATAAGAATAACAGAAAACATTTGAAGATACTAACTAATATACAAAAATTTTCTTAGGGTGACCATCTTATGGCCCTGACCACCTTGGGGCCCTCTGTCCTATCTGACTTTAGTTTCTCACGCACTGAAAGTGAAGTAGAATCTAAATTCCAAAGGAACCTCCTATGTGTTTTTGATTGTTACTTACATTCATTCCAGGTAAGATTCTTAGACATAAGGAGGCGAGCACTATTAGGTAGATCTTTTGCTGAATTAGGAGTTCCTTGACCTAGAAAAATGGTCACTGGTCTTGAATTGGCTGTAGAACCCTGCCCCTTGCAAAGACGTGTCTTTCTTGTAGACTGACTCACATTTACGTGACGAATTGGGGGGGGGGGGTTATTACTTAGTGGGGAGTCTTATAAAGCAATTTCCATCGGTATCGCTGAAGGTCCCAACGTTGAGTGGGGACGAGGTGAATGATCTTTCAAAATCACAGGAGAGCTATTTTCAAATACTTGGATCCTATTATTAATTATCTTTGCTTTAATGCCAGCATCTTGCATTTTTATGACTTCATGCAACAACAGTTTACGCTGCTCTCTTTCCCCAGGGGTGCGGTCGTTTGCAATAAAAATTTGTGGGTTCTTCAGAACCCGAAAAATCTTCGAAAAAATCAATTTCACCCATCTGACACCAATAAATTTAATTAGGATGGGGCGATTATTTTTATTAGATGAATGTGAAAAGTTCAGTCCTTCCATAGTTATGTTGATATTATTGTTAAATAAATGATCGTGGGAAGGTGGAATATTGAATAAAAAATCCAATGTGTATCGTCAATATAGCGACGTTTCGTTGGCTAAGGTTTGCCAACCTTATCAGGCTGAATTTATTAAACAAAAAACACTTCAATATTTATAAAAATCTAAAGCACTATTTTCAGAAAGGTAATAACAATGATAATATCCTACCTAAGTCATTAAAACATGAAAACACGTTTTAATCTGTCAAGAAGTAAAAAGCAATAAATAAACAAACAAAATACAACACATGTTTCACATAAAGTAATTAAAAAAACAAAGTTAAAATTTCAAAAAGAAGACATCTCTTTACACTGTCTCAGTGTAAACTGAAATAAAATTAGAATTCCAACGATATAAGAAAGTCAAATTGATAGAAACGAAAAGAGTCAACGAACTGATATATAAACACTAGTTGTGTTATTGTATTGTCATTGTAGGCAAGAGTCTATACGTCTGAGAAGAGGAAAGAAAGTTTTGTATAGAGTGAAAATATCTTCCTTTCTGTTAATAGTGGAACGATTAGTTTTAATATGGATCATTTTAGAGATTCGTCGTCTTGCAAAATTTTTTTCATTGTCCAATATTTTTGTATTTTCCCAGTCAAAGTCATGATTAAAATTAGTGCGGTGTCGATAAACTACAGAGTTATCATTTACTTTCTTGTGTTCATTTGTGCGAGTTAATAAAGATCGTTTCGTCTCGCCAATATATGTTGCAGGACAGTTTTTACAATCAAATTTATATACAACATTGGTTCTATCCCATTTTTTCGTCGAATCTTTACCTAGTCTAATGATGGAATTAGAGTTTTTATTTACAAGAGCGATAGAAGAGCAATGAAATTCTTTGAGAATATTTGACAACTGGAAAAAACATTTCTCATTTAAAGGTAAAGAAACTTTGGGAATTTGACTATAAACATTATTTTTATTATTAGTACTATTTGTATCAGAAAATTAATTTTGTTCGTACGAATTTTAATTTGTTTTTCAATAAAATCGATAGGATAGTTATTAGTTTTCAAAATAGTTTTTATTTTTTTCAAGTTATCAAAATGGAATTTTTTATTGGACAATGAAATAGCTCTGTGAATAAGATTGTATACAACCCACACAGCACCGAAACTTTCCTAAAAATTTATTAAAGATTTACTTGCAAACTTCGAAAAATTTACTTGCAAAGTTTAGTGGAAATTGTGCAAAGATTCAAATGTCCCATTTAAATAAATGTTTACCGTGAAACTTTCCAGAAAATTAAAAAAAAATCGCCTACTGTATATAGGCGAAAATTTAATTTAAATTTTCACGAAAGTTTTAAGTTACATTTTCGCTGATAAGAGAGAAGTCGAAAATTTAATTTAAATGTTCAGGAAAGTTTTAAGTTAAATTTTTTAAAAAATTTGACTATAAGCATTTATTTAAATGGGACATTTGAATCTTTGCACAATTTCCACTAAACTTTGCAAGTAAATTTTTCGAAGTTTGCAAGTAAATCTTTAATAAATTTTCAGGAAAGTTTTGGTGCTGTGTAGGTTGTATACAATCTTGTTCACAGAGCTATTTCATTGTCTAATAAAAAATTCCATTTTGATAACTTGAAAAAAATAAAAACTATTTTGAAAACTAATAACTATCCTATCGATTTTGTTGAAAAACAAATTAAAATTCGTATGAACAAAATAAAATTTTCTGATACAAATAGTACTAATAATAAAAATAATGTTTATAGTCAAATTCCCCAATGTTGTATATAAATTTGATTGTAAAAACTGTCCTGCAACATATATTGGCGAGACGAAACAATCTTTATTAACTCGCATAAATGAACACAAGAAAGTAAATGATTACTCTGTAGTTTATTGACACCGCACTAATTTTAATCATGACTTTGACTGGGAAAATACAAAAATATTGGACAATGAAAAAAATTTTGCAAGACGACGAATCTCTAAAATGATCTATATTAAAACTAATCGTTCCACTATTAACAGAAAGGAAGATATTTTCACTCTATACAAAACTTTCTTTCCTCTTTTCAGACGTATAGACTCTTGTCTATAGTGACAATACAATAACACAACTAGTGTTTATATATCAGTTCGTTGATTCTTTTTGTTTCTACCAATTTGACTTTCTTATGTCGTTGAAATTCTAATTTTATTTCAGTTGACACTGAGACAGTGTAAAGAGATGTCTTCCTTTTTAAATTTTAACCTTGTTTTTTTAATTACTTTATGTGGAACATGTGTTGTATTTTGTTTGTTTATTTATTTATTGCTTTTTACTTCTTGACAGATTAAAACGTGTTTTAATGACTTCTTGACTCAGGGATGTTAAGATCAACACTTTTAAACATTTGACAAATTTTTTGTAATAGGTCGTTGTTAATTGATTCAGAGTCCTCAATATTAAACAGAACAATTTTTTTTCACGCTGAAATTTGTCAAAACGTATAATACTATTTCCACAAAAAGTATTCTATTCTCTTGCCTGTCGAGTTTATTATTTAACAATTCCAAAATATTGTTAGACTTTGCTATACCTTGTTTCAAATCAGAATTTGACAATGAAAGATTACTGATTTGCGTAAACAATAGGTTCCATCTCTGTTCCTTTTTTGTTGACACTGTAGTAAATAAATGAACAAAGAGTATTCAAAACCAAAAGTTAAGTTTAAGATATTTCAAGGTAGTCAAAGAAAAAATAAATACTATAAACCAATATGGAAACAGTTGTCAAACAAAAAACACCAGAAAACACTTGAGAACACAGACAAAATGTTCAAACGGCACCACAAAGTAAAAATTGCCACAGATTAAAACTTGAATTGTGCATATAATATAGCATAAAATAAAACACAAAAATCACATCCTCCTCACATATGAGGTAAAAGAGTACACAAGAGTAAATGAAAACGTTAAAACAACAAAATCCTAGAAAATTGAGACATGAAAAATATATATTTGAGGAGCAATTAGTAAACACAACCGCACTCTATGAAGGTTCGAGAGAAACTCGCTTTTCATATATAAGTTTATTTAATTTATTTCCGTTTTTATATATCCGTTTTCAATTTTATCATTAGACATTTTACACATTTTTAAACATTTGTTTAATGTAAGGAGTACCTTAAATTTTTAACGGTGGTGTACGAATTCATAACGTTTTGCATGAAATCTAAGCGATACCTGCAGTAAATTGTGTAGAATTTCGTATTTACAACATACTATTTTCTGTTTAAAGGTGTTTTTTTTCTAGTCTCGATTTCTCTCGGTTGGTTTATTGTTTTGACTGTTTGGAAAAAAAAGAGAAGGGAGCCTTTAAATGAAGGTCCAGATGATTTCACTACACCGACTCATGGATTTGTTAAAAGTATTGAACCGAAGACGAAATACAATTGCGATAGAAAGAGACACCAAAGAACCAGCCTCTACGTGGAAGAAAATCGAAATGGTATGCTTTACTATACTTATTAGTGCTATATTAAGCATAATGCATTCAATTAAGTTATACAAGGTGTCCCAGTCGAAGGTGTACATATTAAAGAGTTGTATTCTACTGAAAAATTAAGACGAAAAGTCCTTTGAACTTTTAAAATATTTTCAGTAGTTTTTCCGTAAATTGCAATTAAAAATTAAAAAATTACGCATATCTATTGGTAGGATAAATTTTTTACAGTGATTTTTTTCTAGATAACAAGTTTATAGTTTCTAAGACAATCTAAATCTAAAAACCAAAAATTACTGTCATAAATTTATTTCACGCGCATTGCTGATACACGCCCAGGCCTGCAAACGTTGGAATAGTACGTCGCATCTACCGGCTCACAGAGCTTGCACGATAAATACCTATGCGTAGTTTTTAAATTTTCAATTGCGATTTACAAAAAACAACTGAAAATATTTGAAAAGTGTAAAGAACTTTTCGTCTTAATTGTTTCAGCAGAGTAAAACCCTTTAATATGTACATATTTGACTGGGAAACCTTATATAGAAAGAAATATAGAATATAAAATAATCAATCTTGAAAGAGAAAACAGCTTCATAAATTTGCTGCACGCGGAATTTTAGGGTCACTGATAATAATATTATCTTATTTTACTTCATTGGGCAAAGTTTACACTCTATTTCATATCTACACCGCAAAAAATCTTCATGGTACTATTAACTATGAACCTATAGTCAATCCTATCTTAGTAAAATTAATAAGGATTCCTAATCATTATAATTATAATCTCTGGGTTGATTCAAAAAATCCAAGCCTTGTAGAAACAACCCTGCAAATCTTGGTCAAATTGACTATGATATTAAGTAAGTTTTCCTATTTCCATAATGCGCATGCGTCTGCTTCTGTTTTGATAGTATTTACCTGTAATGTTTTTGTGAATTATCGTGGTTTCGTAAAAAAATTGTTTATTATATTACGTGTCTACTTTTTGTACATAAAATGGGGTTTTTACTGCATATATCAAAATTTATATTTTCTCGGAAGCTTTGGAAATATAGATAATCCATGTTCAGAAATTAAGCTATTTAATTATATTATACTTCTTTCCGATTCTTTTGGTTAGCATTCAAGATAAATCGTTGAAATTTTTACTCACGTGGAGACAACTTTTTTGATATTTTAATCGCGTAGTATGTTTGAAAATTTACTGCTGCAATGACACTGATCAACTCAAAAAATGATTCAAAGATCGGACAATGATATTCTCATAGGATTTTCATCACGGAACACAAATATGACCTACAAAAATGTCCATCACGTCGAGATTTTGAGAAAAATGAACTGAAAGTTTCAAAAACCCTGTTTTTGGTCTATTTTGACCACGTGTAGAGAATGATGCTGACGTGATAGAAGTCTTTAATTAGGCTTAAATTAAAGCTTGAACTGTCAACTATAAGAATCAAGTCCAAAAAGTAATTATAAATTATTAGCTTTTGACCTGTAGATGGAATTGTGTACTTGAAGTATATAAAACATCCGACTAAGTAGTTTATTTTGACACGAAAATCTAGTATCTACTAAAAAGTGAAAATACCAAGCACGTGTTTAGTGTAGTGGTTATTGTTGTAGGTTTTCATGTGCGTATTCGTTAGGTTTCGGGTGTTCAATATTTATTCAGCGTCAAATATTTATTTCATAAGTTTAAATTAATTTCAAAGTATATAAATGCAAAGTAAAATATAAATATGTTCAATAAAATAATTAATTATTTTTTTAATTATATTTACTTTTTCTCGTTTATTTATTTTCTAAAATTTAAAATGGCAGATCCAATTTTACAGAAAAAATATTAAAATTTAATTTAAATAAATAGTAGCGTTCTTCAGCCATTAAAATATTTGTAATTAACAAATAGAAATCCCTCCTTTTAAAAAAAAAACATTTTTTTCGCAGGTATTTATTAATTTTTTTGTTTTTACATTTTATATATTATATATTTTTTAGTATTTTGTTGAAAAATTTAATTTATTCACATTTTATCAAATTATGTTTAACAATATCTATCGAAAAATTTCTAGCTGGTAATATAATGTAATATAAATTATATTATTATATTATATAATATAATATATAAAAATATGTAATTATATAAAATAAAAATATATAATTTAACGATTTTATATTCTCATAATTATGAATTAATTAATATTAACACACGTGGAAAAGTTCCCGGAGTCTCCCGGGAGATTCTCGGGAGCAACTCCCGGGAGTCTCTTTGAGTCGTTTCCGGGAGTCTCCCGAGAATTTATTCAGAAGATTCCCAGGAACAATTCGGGGAGATTCTTGGGAATTTTTTTCGGAAGATTCCCAGCAACATTTCCGGGAGTAATTTTGTGAATTTTTGTAAAAATTCACTTAAGAATGCCAAAAATTGTATAAATATATAATATTTACATACCTTTCATATTTTTTTAATAAAATAATATCTTGTAACGTTTCAACCAGTTTAAGAAATAAATTTATATTTAAATTTAAAGGGTAGAAAAATTGTGTTTGTAAACGAAAAAACGTGTTACCTGGAACAGCGAAAGTATTAATTGAAATAACTAAAAATTTTGCTTATTTAATAGAGTTATAATTGTGCCATGAAAAGCTTTTTTTTGTTTAGGTAAACATTCTTCTTATATCCTTTTTGATAATACTTTTAGACACAATAGAAGAGAGTAGTCAGTGTTGGATAATCGCGTTTATTTCGTTTAATGACACTTTTGATTCAACTTTTTTACAATGTTCAGCAAAAAAATGCAATGTTTTTGCTAAACATTGTAAAAAAGTTGAATCAGATACATAATGTTAATTATTAATTAAATTAAATGTTAATTAAATGTTTTTATAATACATATACAGATATAATACTCGAGTTACAAATACATGTTGTTTGGAAACACATATTATATCTTCCCTATTGTGTCTAAAAGTATTATCAAAAAGGATATAATAAAAATGTTTACCTAAACAAAAACAGCTTTTATGGCACAATTATAACTCTATTAAATAAGAAAAATTTTTAGTTATTTTAATTAATACTTTCGCTGTTTCAGGTAACACGTTTTTTCGTGTACAAACACAATTTTTCTACCCTTTAAATTTAAATGTAAATTTATTTCTTAAATTTGTTGAAACGTTACAAGATATTATTTTATTAAAAAAATATGAAAGGTATGTAAATATTATATATTTATACAATTTTTGGCATACTTAAGTGAATTTTTACAAAAATTCACAAAATTACTCCCGGAAATGTTGCTGGAAATCTTCCGAAAAAAATTCCCGAGAATCTCCCCGAATTGTTCCTGGGAATCTTCTGAAAAAATTCTCGGGAGACTCCCGGAAACGACTCAAAGAGACTACCGGGAGTTGCTCCCGAGAATCTTCCGGGAGACTACGGGAACTTTTCCACGTGGGAATTAATAAATAATAATTCAATAAATTTAATTGAATAGTTTTTATGAAAATAATTAAATAATGCAATTAATATCTATCCCTATTAATATAAAATCATTTCGCCGCCGCCGCCGCTGATTCAGTCATTTCCCTTTCCCGCTACCCTTAAAATTTAGGTCAATTTTGAGGGCATTTTTGACCTAGATGTCAAAATTTGACAATTTTCGCAACCATTAATTAACCTAAATGGTTAATTTTGAGGGCAGTTTTGACCTCAACGTCAAAATTTGACAAACAATTCCCGCCACCCTTAAAATTTAGGTCAATTTTTAGGGAATTTTTGACCTAGACGTCAAAATTTGACTATTTCCGCTACCATCAAAATTTAGGTTAAATTTGAGGGCAGTTTTGACCTCAAAGTCAAAATTTGTTCCTCCATTTTTTTATAACAAAGAGAAACTGAGAGTACGCACGCAATGCAAATCGCTTATTCTTTTGAAAGTCTGACCCCTCGCGGCCAAATCTATACATTATATTGTTATGTCCGTAACTTCTGGTTAATTTACCTAATTTCAATATAATATTTATGCATGTATTTTCTTATTGTATTCTACTTATATTATATTATTATTGTATTTTATGTATTTTATATTATTGTATTCTGCATATTTTTAACATATGGCAATGGCTATTATATATTTTAAAACAAAATACAAATTGTAACAAATATACGAGAAAAGAGTAATATTTTAGTTCATGTAAAAAGAATAATGATACCGCATCAAAAACATGACCTTTCCAACAAATTTTGACAAGCGAATGAAGATAATATTAGAGAGAGAAGATTATGTAAACAAGCGACGAACAAAAATTCAAGCAAGAGGAAAATCACCTGTTCCCCCCTCAGCCTGGCAGCTTTTCTACACAATTCCCAAATCTACGAGGGACAACAGTCGCCCGTTATCGCCACAAATATTGACACGTGCATGTTTCCTAAAAAGTAAACGCACAATAAGCGGAAGGAAAATCATCAATCGCCCAGAGCAGTTTTCTATACAATTCCCAAATCGACGAGGATCGCCGTTCCCAAATCGCCTGTTACTTCCACTTAAACCAATATCAACACGTGCCTGATTTCAAAGCATTACACTTATGAGGAAAGTTTTATATAAAAAGGGAGACAATTTCTGGTTAGATCAGTGAATAATTTTCTGGAAATCAATTAGTCCAGATCTACCTGCGAACAAGTGAACATCGTTCCAGTATTATTATTTGAAAGTGAACTCCAAGTATAAATCTTCATAGTACAACGTTAGAAGTAAACTATTTCCCCAAGTATTAATTTTGAAATCAATCTCAAATCCACATCCAAGTATTACTTTTGAATATTATTTAAAAGTGATTTACAAGTATTAAATTTGAACATTATTTAAAGGTGAACTCCAAATAATAATTTTAAACATCTTATAAAAGTGAACTCCAAATAATAATTTTGAAGATTAATTAAAAGTGAACCTCGATTATTAATTTTAAACGTGCAACGATAAAGTGAACTATTTCCCCAAATATTAATTTTTGAAATCAATATACGTCTGTTTTTAAATTACAAATTTTAACAATTTCCAAAACATAAACTTGGAAATAAATTCGAGTGTGTACAAAAGTCTAATATTGAAATAACGCATACCAAATTTCGAACCATCGAAATTTGCTCAAGAGGCGACAACCGTCTGGACAAGCAGATATTTTTATGGACTACAAAACACTATCTCATTAGTGTAAACAACAGCAACCATTGAGCGGCCCCTTCACGTTTAGTGCTCAAAACAATTTCAAGATCGGATTACAAGATTATCATCACACAACAAGTAATTATTATTCTTTAAGTAAAATTCATAATTTTGTACTCATTGTATTTTTGTCAACTCTTTTCTTTCTTGTTGGTTTTTAAATAAATTATTCTCTCAAAACATTTAGTAGGCTCATTGACTTATCCTCATCCCAAATTAGATTCATTTATGAAACTAATTTAAAACGAGGAACGTTAGGTATATTTATAAAGGTTTCTCGTTTTGACGTAACAGAAGTCCTTATAAATTTTGGTGCATCGGCCCGGGAAAATTATAAAGTCGATCAGCCATAATTTTGTCAAAATTTTAATAAAATTCGAAAATTTTATGAACATAATTTTATAATTTACAAATTTTTTAAAATAAATCAATGAGTATACCAATTGTTAAAAAAGGTGTTTTTTTAATAGATAATAACAAATAATATCAAAAAATAATTAATATCATTTAATATTTTCATTTAAATTGGTACATTTTATATTGATTGATAACATTATACAAGTTTTAAGTCGCAAGGTGCATTCATAAATATATTTTATATTGGTTTTAATGAATAGGGGTTCGAGTCCTCTTAACTTATAATTTTTAAAATTGCAAGGTGCATTTTTAAAGTAAATCCAGTATTATATTGATAAATAGGGGTTCGAGTCCTCTTGACTTATGGAATTTTATGTCTCGTATATGAATCATTTTAATATTTAATTTGTGCTAAACCAAATTTTGTTTCATTCTTTAAATTGTGATTTGTTATTATTATTAAATGTTTAAAAATATTTTATAGTCCTGAAGCAAAACAAAAAATTAGCTACAAAAGAAAAGTGTATTTTATACTTAAGAAACAAGATTGACAATTTTACAATTATTGCGTATATTGAAAATTTTGATACTATGCAATCTCTTAATGTCTTCTTCGAATGAAAATACTACCGATTCCTCACATTTAACTCGCTCTAAAATAAAAAATAATCCAGAATTGTTATTGCATTCGGGCAATCCTTATTATAAAGAAAATCTACACACAATTACACCCAGATATTCTAGAGAAAATCCTAATCCCGAAGAAAAACATAGACAGCTTTACTCAGGTTTTATTTCTCAACTTTTTGACACTGACGATAATTCTTCTGAAACTGACGATAACGACAGCAAAGATTCTATATTAGAAGAAACTCTAGTAGAACAAAATTTAGGAAATCAGTCTCATGCAAATTTAGGTTCAAATAATCCATTAGTTGACGAAGTTGAAACAAGCGAACACTCTGAAAACGATTCTTTTGATAGCACTAGAGACAGTAACGATTTTGAAGAAAACATGGCGCTTCCAAACAATCAGCAAGTATCTTTACGCGATGCATTAGAAACTATACCAATGTTTTATGGAAAAAATATTCAATTATCTATATTTATTGAAAGTTGTTTAGAAGCAAAATCTATGCTTCCTGAGAACGCACAAGTACAAACAAATTTAGTAAAATTAATCAGGAGTCGAATTTCGGATGAAGCACAAAGAATTATAATAGGAAATAATTTTAATACAGTAGAGCAGTTGACAGAAAGGTTAAAACAAATTTACGCGACAGCAAAATCTGTTTATCAATTACAAGGAGAATTAGGAGCAATATATATGTGGGAACACGAAAATGTAATTTCTTACGGTTCGAGAATCACAGAAGCAGCAGAAAGAATATTAGACGCGCATAGACTGAGCAATGAAAATGCAGTAGATGAAGCATTTAAAACAAATTTAAATAAAACAACTGTTGATTGCTTTTCACGAGGACTTAGACCAGAAATTGAAATACGAATAGGTACAGCAGACACATTTCAAGAGATAATTAATAAAGCAGTAGAAATAGAAAGAAAATTGTTATCACACCGTGAACTAAAAAAACTGAGCAAAATACCGAAAATAATTCTCATCTTAAAAATATCAAAGAATTTGCTACAACAACAAAAATCAACGTAGCCCATGATAATGTGATAATGTGTTTAGTTTGTGGTAAAAAAGGTCATTTTGCAATAAACTGTTTTCAACTTAATAAATTGATAGGAACAAGACGAGAAAACTCATTTTATCCAGGACCACGACAAAATTTTTTAAATCAAAATCCAAATAGATTTAATAATCAAAACCCAAGGTTTAATAAATTTCAAAGTCAAAACTTTAACAAAAACCCTCAACAAAATCAGTTTCAAAATCAATTTAGAAATACATAATAAAATCAGTTTAGAAACATGCAACAAAATCAATTTCGTCCTTCATACCAAAATCCAGAAACATTAACTTATCAAAAACTAATACAATTCCGTAAATTCGAATTGATACTAAAGAATTAAAAATTCCGATAACAATGATGATTGATACAGGAGCAGGACCAAATTTATTAAAAATACGCGCATTAAATACAGATATAAAAATTGATGAAAATAAATGTCTTAAATTAACAAGAATAAACGATCATGCAGTTTATACTTTAGGACAAGTAGAAATTAATATTTTCGGAATTCCAACAACTTTCAACTTGTTATCAAACGATGTTTTAATTGAACATGACGGAATATTAGGAACAGAATTTTTTATCAAAAACAAAGTAAAAATTAATTATAAAGAAAGACATCTAGAAATCAGTAAACAAAAATTTAATTTTGATTCAAAAAATTATTTTACAATTCCAGCAAGATCAATTTACAATATTCATGTAAAAATTTTGAATAAAAATATAAAAGAAGGTGACTTAAAAGCAATAAACACATTAAATGAGTCAATTGATATCCCAATTTTTGAAGTAAATTTAGAAGATTTTGATGAAATTAAGCAAGAAACTCCTTTGAACAAATCTGATAATAAAAATGAAGACTTATCAATAAAACAAGTTATTGATGTATTTTCACAAAATGTTAAATGAGAAAATGTTTTCAACATTGCAGGCATCGATAGAATTGAAGGAATTAAAAAATTACTTCGGCTCGAACACTTAAACAAAGAAGAACTAGAACACATCATGAAGTTAGTAAAAATTTATTCAGATAGATTTCATATACCTGGAGAATATTTAGAAGGAACATATCTTATAAAACACAGAATAATAACTACAGATGATACACCAATTATAACTAAACAATACAGATTTCCACCTGTTCACAAAGAAGAAATGACACGTCAAGTGAACGAATTATTAAAACAAAAAATTATTAAACATTCCGATTCACCATACAATACCCTAATTTGGATAGTACCAAAGAAAGATGACTCACAAGGAAATAAAAAACGGCGATTGGTTTTAGACTTCAGAAAGCTCAATGAACGCACGGTAGGTCAATTTTACCCCCATTCTAATATTACGGACCTACTAGATCAACTAGGAAATGCTCAATATTTTTCAGTCTTTGACTTGGCGTCAGGTTTTCATCAAATCAAATAGGATCCTAGAGATTCTTATAAGAAAGCATTTTCCACGCCATTTGGACACAATGAATTTAACAGAATGCCTTTCGGATTAAAAAATTCACCAAGCACATTTCAAAAACTTATTGATCAGGTATTATTAGGTTTACAAGGATCGGAATTATTTGTTTATTTAGACGACATTGTTATTTATGCAGATACCCTAGAAGAACATGAAGAAAAATTTTCAAAACTCATGGAACGATTACGTTTTGCTAACTTGAAACTGCAACCGGATAAATGTGAATTTTTGAGGTTAGAAGTAGGATACTTAGGTCATATAATTGATAAGAATGGTGTACGGCCAGACCCAAAAAAATTTAGAAGCTATAAAGAAATTCCCAATACCTAAAAATATTAAAAATATAAAGCAATTTTTGGGACTAGCAGGTTATTATCGCAAATTTATAGATGGATTTTCAAAGATTGCAAATCCTTTGAACCAACTTTTAAGAAAAGATATACCTTTTTTTTGGACTGAAAAACAACAAAATGCTTTTGATATGTTAGAAAATAAACTATGTGAAGAATCACTTTTAAGAAGACCAGACTTTTCTCAACCATTTATACTAACTACGGACGCTTCAGGTTTTGCAATAGGAGGCATTTTATCACAAGGAGTAATTGGTAAGGATCAACCAGTTGCTTATACTTCAAGAACTTTAAATGAATGTGAAAGAAAATATGACACTTATGAAAAAGAAGCATTGGCAATTGTATACAGTGTACAACATTTTCGACCTTATCTTTATGGAAGAAAATTTACGTTAGTTACGGATCACAAACCGCTTGTGTGGTTCCAAAATTCTAAAGATCCTTGTTCAAAAGTATCAAGATGGAAGCTGAAATTAGCAGAATATAATTTTAATGTGGTCTACAAGGCAGGCAAAACAAATGTAAATGCTGATGCCTTATCCAGAAATCCAGTTAAAGATATTATTGAAGAAAAAGTACAAGGAATAAAAGAAGAAAAAATTGAAGAAACTCAGGAAATTCAAGAGGATATTACTCAAAAATATATTAATAAATGTGTACGAGGTAGACCAAAGAAACAAAGCACACGTTTGAATACCTCCTTTTTAAAAAAGAGAAGGGGAAGACCGAAAAAGGTATGTAACACAAAGAATCAAAGAAAAGAAAAATTTTATAATGACATTATTCCTGACGAAATTGAGTCAGATCCTGAGTATATTAATCAGAAATCAAAATTGGAGAAAAACGAAGAAATTGACTAAGGCTACAAAAATTCTAAGTCCGAAGAATCATCTGATGAAGAAAATAATCTAATGGCAAATGAAAATTGTGAAAATTTAAATATGAAACAAGAAAAGTATATTATCGACTGCAGAGACCAATTACCAATGGGTAGAAATAACCTAACCTACTTTCTTTCAGTTGACGGAGATCCTCGAGATAATGGATCCAGATCTTTAGCAAAACGTGAAAAATTACCAAATTTTGGTAAACTTCAATTAAGTATAGCAGAGAAAATAAAGAGATGTATATATTACCATATCGCTCTCCCAATAGAAAAAGAAATAAAAGAAAATTTAGCTAACACAATAAAAAGAATTAAATCTACAATAGCTTTAATGAAAAATGTGTGTGAAGAATTGAAACTTAAAAGTATTAGTATTTCAAAAACAGCCCAAATAAATAATGTAACTTGGGACGAAATCCTATCAATGATTAAATCAATTTTTGAAAATTCATTTGTAAAAGTTGTTATATGTAATGGATATACAAAATATCCTACTAAAGAAGAATACATGCAGTTAATAGAAGAAGCACATTCAAGCTCAGTTGGAGGACATAAAGGTGTAACGAAAACTTATGATCGAATACGTCAAAATTATTATTGGGAAAATATGAAAAATTGTATTCGAAAATACATTCAAAGTTGTCTTCAATGCCAATTAAAAAAATTAGTTAGAGTCAAAACAAAAGATCCAATGATAATTACGGATACACCAGGTACAGCATTTGAAAAAATCGCAATGGACATTGTTGGTCCATTACCAAAAACTAAAAATGGAAGTGAATATATATTAACAATACAGGACAATTTAACTAAATATTCATTAGCAATCGAACTTCCAAATCATCAAGTAAGTACAATAGCTGATGCATTTATTAAAAGATTTATTTGTATTTTTGGATCACCGAAAGGAGTTTTAACAGATCAGGGAACAGACTTTTTAAGCAACTTAATGAGAAGATTAGCAAAAAGATTTAGAATTTGACAATTTAAAACAACTGCTTTTCACCCCCAGTCTAATGGATCAATTGAAAGATCTCTCCATGTTTTAGGAGAATATTTAAAACAATTCATAAATAAAAATGAAGAATGGGACGATTGGTTAGAATTAGCAATATCCGCCACTTGAACACGAAAAATTAGAAACTTACGGCCAATATTTAACAGACTTAATAACAAGACTTCATGAAATGAGAAACATTGCTAGAGAAAATTTAATATTAGCAAAAGAAAAATCAAAACTCTATTATGATAGAAATTGCAACCCACAAAATCTAAAACTCGGAGACGAAGTATTTTTACTACACGGCGGAAAAATTCATAAATTTGCTAATCAATATACAAGTCCACACAAAATATTAGACATCTTAAACAAAGGAAACGTTAAAATACAAGTAAAAAATAAACAAAAGATAGTACATGTAAACAGACTTAAACTTTTCCATATTAGGCAAAAAGAATAAAAAGAATGTTATACTAAAATAAGTATAATCTATTTCTAGATATGGAAACTGGAATAAGGAAAATAATAAGTCTATCCAATGCATTCATAGGATTTGACTGTGGCTCGACAGAACCTAACATAACAACGCTATCATTAAAACAGGTAGGAGATTGCGATATTCAGAAGAAATCAGTAAAAACTGAACAAAGCTACATACAATTAATACAGCTAAGCGGTACTACAAAAACTAAAGTAATACAATGTAAAGTAAAAATAACTACCGTAGCATAACTTTAGCAGGATCAATTGACCAAGATGGCGACTGCGATGGCGAATCTTATAGTGACGTCTATGGCTCATGGAAGGATGTAATAGTACAAGCATCATATGAAATAACCTTACAAGAATATTTTGCAACAGTAAACTTAGAAACAGACAAAATTCATTTGCAGTCAGGAACAGTTTGTAGTTTATCAGAGTCGAAATGTATAGATAGGGAAAATGGAAATACATTCTGGAATGCTATACCAGAAGATGTATGTAATCTAAGAAAATAATTAATTTTTTTTGATACTTATTATCCAAATGTTTTTGGGTCGCTGATTACCAATATGGCGGAGAAAATGTTTGAAAATTTGTCGTAGTCACTTAAAACTTGTCACTCGGGGGTTTTTGGGGCCGCTGATTACGAATATGATATCAGTTTTTAAAAATTCAAAATGGCGTATTCAATATGGCGGACAAAATTTTTGAAAATTTGTCGATGTTAGTGTTTCGAGGGATAAAAAAAGGAAATTCTGTTTAAACACAATTTAATTTGTCACATTCTTATTTTACACTTTCACAATTTTATTTCACACTTGTTAGGTCAGAATTCAAATTTATACTGGGCCTACTTTTCTTTTCGTAACTGTCTGCGTCCTCTCTTCTCTCCCCGCTGCGTCCTGTCTTTTCGCTTTGGGTCTACGCCCCTTCTTTTCTTTCCTGCTGTGATCTTTTCTTCCCTTTCTTCTAAGATTGTGGTCAAGCCCTGTGATGAAAATTTAACAGCAAGGGATGGGGTAGGGGGAAGGACAAAGGAAAGTATGCGTCAACTAACTTGAGTTAGTTTTTTCCTACATCAGCACTTCTACAACACGCACTCTATCGTCACGTCCGGGAAATACTCGTTCGATTATCCCTTTCAACCACCCCTAGGGACCGTAGGACCTTGTAGCTGGTGGGACTTCAAATGGAGAATCAATTTAACAAATTAAATTTGGGTGACCAAAGGGTTTCAGTGGCTGCGTCTACAACCTCCTCGGAGGTTGTGGATGTGACGGTCTTGAACCCTGAGGTCTTGGATCAGTCCTCCCCTTCCTCTTTGGCTGTTCCTTCGGGTCCTTCGGGATCTGATGGTAATGTGGTCTTAGGTGAGGGTGGAGGCTCAGGGGCTGTAGAAAGGCCTCTAACCAAAAGGAAGCGCCTTAACGGTTCTGAAAAGAAACGGTTAAGGAAAAAACGGCTTAAAGCCGGTGTAACCAACTCTGTTTCCTCGGATGTTGCTACTGGCTCGAAGAGAAAGAGTGGTCAGGATGCGTCCCCCCTGGAAAAAGAGGGGGTAAAGAGACCAAAGTCGGTCCAGCAGAGTACCAGGAGAGAGGGGTAAAATGTTGGGCTAACAATGGCTCAAAGGGCAAATCCTCTTACGATGGTGGTCTGTAGCGAGGGTTATCCAGACGTGGCGCTTACAGATGAGCAGTTTGGACTTCTTAGGAAGACCGTTGTGACGCTCCCCTGCAAAGAGCCGGTCGAAAGGTGGCCGCGCTTTGAGGCTTCCTTCTGCAGAGCCCTGGGAGGGAGCGAAGCTGAAGATTGGTGGGGTTGAAATGCTCCAAAGGATGGTAAAGGCTACTGCGTGGTTCCCGGGAGAAACGGCGGACGCGCGGATGGTCTTGCAACATTTGGAGGCCTTCAACCCCACGTTGAAGACATCGACTTGGCGTATGCTGAATGTCGATGGGTCTCAGGTGGCTAATAGGGGTGACAAGAGTTTTCTTCTTGTTGCTCAGGTCCCTGAAAGTCAGGCGAGGGCTATAGAGGCCCTCGAATTTAGGCCTCACTATCACTTCGGGCGGATAACCTTTAAGGTCACTGTCCCTGATCGTGATGGCTTAAACAATGTAGAGGTGGGTGAAGAGCAAACATAATTCACTGTTTGTAAGCTTACCGCTACTCAGATTAACTTGCATCATAGCAAAGGCGCCTCAGCAGTACTGATGAGGGGCTTGGCTAAGATGCACACAGGCATCTCACTAATCCAAGAACCATGGTTAGTAAGAGGTGTCATTAGGGGGCTTGGTGGGGCTGGTGTAATCTGTTACAGGGACTACAGAGCTGCCAAACCCAGGGCGTACATTCTTACTAAGGGCGTTAACGCAACTCCACTATTGGACCTGTGCTCAGGGGACCTTATGGTGGTGGTAACTAACCTGGAGGGTATAGGTAAGACGGTCGTTGGATCGGCATATTTTCCGTATAATAATAAAAATAATCCACCAATTGAAGTTTGTAGGTTGGTGGAAAAGGGAAAAGGGACTTCCTCTGCTGTTGGGCTGCGATGCAAACTCACAACATACGGTGTGGGGGAGCTCAAAGGACAATCAGAGAGGACAAGAGCTACTGGAATATTTAATCGGAACAGACCTAGATATTCTTAATAGGGGTTCGGCCCCGACTTTTAGCAATGCGATTAGACAGGAAGTGATTGATATCACTATCTGCTCCAAAAGCATTGTAAATAAGGTAAGAAGATGGACAGTTTCTAATGAACCTTCACTTTCTGACCATTCACAGATAGTCTTCGAGGTAGAGTCTGCGGTCCGATCCGAAACTAAGTGGATTCGTAATCCCAGAAAGACGGATTGGGCTAGCTACAACTCAGAACTTCGAAGGACACTTTCTGGTTTACCGGGTAAGATAAGAGATTGTCAAAACCTAGATGAGGCGGCCAATGATTTTACAAAGGCTATTATGGCAGCTTATGAAGGTAGCTGCAAACCGACAAAAGTATTTTCGGGAAAAGAGGTGTGCTGGTGGAACGAGAGATTAGAATATCTCAGGAAAGAAACTAGGAGACTCTTTAAGCGTGCCAAGAAAAGGCGCACGACTAATGGTTGGTCTGACTTTACAAAAATGAGAGACGACTATAGAAATGAAATAAGGAAAGCAAAATAAGCCAGTTGGAATGCTTTCTCTTCCAGCATCGAAAAAGGGAAAGAGGCAGCCAGATTGGATAAGCTGCTTGCCAAGAACCCTGATGCAATTTTGGGCACTTTATTATTGCTGGATGGGACTTTCTCTGAGTCGGACGATGAGACTTTGGCTTATCTGGTCCAGGTACACTTTCCGGGCTTTTCCAGGTCGGGGGAGGGCGGACATGACCCTGGGTCGCCAACAAACCTTCCACAGGCTGAGAATCGGCCGCGAAGGCAGCTGGATAACAGGATCGTGAATGCCGAGAGGATCAGATGGGCCGCGGAATCTTTTAGTCCCTACAAGTCTCCCGGTCCTGATGGCGTCTACCCTTTTCTCTTGCAAAGAGCGATGGACGAGGCTGTTGGGCCATTGGTGAGGTTTGCGAGAGCGAGTCTGACTCTGGGATATGTCCCGACAGCGTGGAGGGGTACGAAAGTCGTATTCATACCTAAAGCGGGCAAGAATGGGTATACCTCACCGAAGGATTTCCGTCCCATTAGCCTTACATCCTTTATTCTAAAACTAGTTGAAAGGTTGGCGGATAGATATATCCGCAGTGAGATTTTGGAGCGGTTCCCGCTACAAAAGGATCAATATGCGTATAGAGCAGGATGCTCTACGGAGACAGCTCTGGCGAGAGCAGTTGACCTAATTGATGGGCAACTGCAGAATCAGGGTTTTTTTGTAGGTGTTTTTATGGACATAGAAGGGGCTTTTAGTCAGGCCTCTCCGGAATCCATAAGTAGAGCTATGACAGCTTTTAATATTCCTACAGGAGTGGTTGATTGGACCTGTCACATGTTAAGAAACAGAAACCTCTTATCAACTAAAGGAGACTCAGTCCTGAAAGGGACAGTTAACTCTGGATGCCCCCAAGGAGGTGTTCTTTCACCCTTGCTCTGGTCCTTGGTGGTGGATGAACTACTGAGAACTCTGACCGAAGCAGGATACCATGCGATTGGGTATGCGGATGACATTTTGTTAATCGTCCGCGGTCCCCATCTCGACGTTGTACTCGAAGTGGCCCAAAAGGCTTTAAACCAGGTAGACAAATGGTGTAAGAGGGTGGGTTTATCTGTAAATCCGGGGAAAACGGAAGCGGTTATCTTTACCAGTCGGTATAAGTGGAAAGCCTCGTGCTCACTTACGCTGTCCGGAAAAGAGATCCAATATACAGAGCAGGCAAAATATTTAGGAGTAATCCTGGATGGTAAACTGCTTTGGAAAAAGCACCTGGAGGAGAAGTGCAAGAAACTTACAGCTGCTCTGTGGCAATGTAGAAGGGCCATAGGCAGTAGCTGGGGTCTTAAACCGGATACACTATTGTGGATCTATGAAGCAATTCTGCTTCCTAGTCTGACGTATGCTTGCGTGGTCTGGTGGAGTAGAGTTGAACTAAAAACATCACAAGCAGAATTGGAAAGGTTAAGGGGGATGGTACTTAGAGGAATAACGGGGGCGGTGCGTACAGCTCCTACTGCTGCCCTTGGTGCCCTCTTGGGGCTAGAACCCTTACACCTTACAATTAAAGCAGCGGCGGTTAAGGCTGCCCTGAGGTTGAGCGGTCCTGTGGGCTGCAGGGAGGTGGGTAGATGGCGTCTCCCAAAGAAATTGGTGAGAAGCCCCCTCCTAAGTATGATTAGGGACAGAACTGTCCCTTTGTACCTCTTCGACAAAAAGTATAAGATATTTATACCTAGTAGAGAAGATTGGATAAATGGACTGACAAATATTCCAGCTGAATATTGACCATCTGATACACAGATGGATCAAAAGGCGGGAATGGAGTTGGTGCAGGAATCTATCATGTAACCTCTCAAGTGGGACTCTTTTAAGTTAGGGACCACTGTTACTGTGTTACAAGCCGAAATTGTGGCGATACTTTATGGTGCTGTTGAAGCCTTGAAAAATTGTCGCGACAAAGATATTTTTATTCTTTCGGATAGCAAGGCAGCTATTTTCTCCTTGAAACGATACGTATCAACATCACGGCTGGTCGGTGACTGTCATGAGGCACTTAACAAACTAGCTGAAACTAACCGCGTTACCCTTCTCTGGATCCCTGGTCACAGTGGATTCGCGGGAAACGATAGGGCGGATGAGCTAGCCAAAGAAGGGGCTAGAAAACAACTTATTGGGCCCGAACCGTCCATTGGTGTTTCCAATAAATGCCTGACACTGGGAATTAAACAGTGGATAGCTGCGGAACACCGAAGGGAGTGGCGGGCAACTAAGGGCTAAAGACAAGCCAAGGTACTCATGGGAACTAGTATTGACCCTATGGGGAAAGCGGAATTCCGCAAATTAAATAGGAAAGAGGCAAAGATCATAACAGGGCTATTAACTGGCCATGGTGATCTGCGCTATCATCGGCACAAAATGGGGATTGTAGACGACCCGAAGTGCCGTAGGTGTGCAGAGGAACACGAAACCTCGATACACATGTTGTGCTACTGCCCGCACTTGTGAAGGAGCGGGAACGCATTACGGGCTACTTCTTTCTGGGGGAGACCGTTATTGCTACCAGAAACCTGGCCGAAGTCCTCCTGCTGTGGAAAGGACTTCGGATATAGGGACTGCTATGGGGAACGTAAAGGGATTACCCAAGCGTTAGTGGTATGACCTGAAAGGTCATAGATTCACAACCCTCATTTCTTAATAATAATAATCCCTTTCAACCACGTATTCCTCGGTGATTGATTATCGACAATCAAAACTACATCACCTATTTTTAGGGGTTCAGATTCGACCATCCACTTTTTCCTTGGAAGCAATGAAGGAAGGTATTCTCGTAACCATCGCTTCCAAAAACAGTCAGCAAAATATTGAGCTGCTTCCAATTGCTTTCTAGGGCATACTGTTCGTTGTTCACATCGACCATACATTAGGTTTCCTGAGGAAGCACCAATCAAAAAGTTATTTGGTGTCAACGCTTGTTTATCTCTGGGATCCAATGACACATCGGTGAGAGATCGCGAATTGATGGTGTGTTCTACCTCTGTAAGAAGGGTACGCAGAGTTTCTTCTCTGGAAGATTGTTCTTTTAGGATCATCTTTAAAGAAACCTTTACCGAGCGTATCAGACGTTCCCAGGAACCCCCCATGTGCGGTGTTCCCGGTGGGATAAAACACCATTTGATTCCTATTCTAGTGGCGGATTCTTGTTGAATGTCGAATCTGAATAAATGTAAGGATTCACGTAATTCTTTATCCGCTCCCCGAAAATTTGTACCATTGTCCGAATAGATTTCAAGGGGTTTACCTCTGCGGTTCGACATTCTTGTCAGGGCCATTATAGCAGAATCCGCACTTAAGTTGTCTACCAGCTCCAAATGGACAGCTCGTGTGATCATGCAGGTAAACAACGCGACCCAACGTTTTTGCTTTCCCTTAGTCAGCCTAGTTTTTTTTTACCTACTGTTATTGTTAACGGACCAAAATAATCTAAGCCACAATGAGTGAAAGGTCGTTTTTTAAACGCTAGCCTTGCAGAAGGTAAGGTCCCCATTAATGGTACTTTCGACAATTCTCTTTTTACTTTGCAAAACTGACAATGTGTCCCAATTGAGCGCAAGGAATTTCTCAAATTTAAAATCCAATACCTTTGACAAATTTCGTTAATTACCGTGTTAGGACTCGCGTGTTTTTGTTTAATATGATATTCTTTTAATAGCAATCTTGTAATTGGATGTTTGCCATCTAATATTATCGGCTTATTGTCAAAGGATTCATCAACTACGTCGTGTATTCTACCCTGCAATCTCAATAAACCATCATTTCCTGGTTTTGGGTTTAACATCGCAAGGCGGCTAGATTTTTTACTGGATGATCACGTTGTAAATCTTTGATCTCGTATGAAAAACTTTGATTTTTCGATTCTAACAGTAGTAACTTTTCTGCTGTTTGAAAATGTTCGACAGACAGGGTTTGTTTTTTATTTCCTTTTATTTTATCTATCGCTAACAGGACTTGGGCTGTGCTACCTTATAATCGCCTATAGGAGAAAAGCGCGAGACGTCGGGTATACATTTTTTTTGTACTACAACTAATGTTGCAATATTATGGGCCTTCTTTTCAGCGGTCAGTGAGTTGGCAGTATCTTCGGTGATAACTGCAGCTTGATCTGGCCAATTAGATTCTCCTTTTTTTAGAAACAGTGGTCCATTAAACCATCATTGATTTAAATTTAAAGGGGTATTAGTAAACCTAGTTGCATCGTCTGCAGGGTTATCATCTGTAGGAACCCATCTCCAATTTAAGGGTGAAGTTAATTCGCAAATTTCTCCTAATCTATGCGCTACAAAGGTATGATAGAATCTTGGATCTGATTTTAACCATAAAATAACCGTATGCGAGTCTGACCATAAAAATTTTTGATCTATTTTTAAGTTGTGTTCTTTCTCTATAGTTTGAGCGAGGCCACTTCCTAGTGACGCGGCTTGTAATTCTAATCTAGGAATTGAGAGTGGTTTTAAGGGCGCTACTCTACTTTTGCTAGCTATCATGCTCGTTTCAATTCTCCCATCTTTTAATTCAAACCTCCAATAAGCTACAGCTGCGTAAGCTCTTTTACTCGCGTCGCAAAAGATATGCAGTTCGGTTCGCCTTAGATTTCTATCTGAGTGTAAGTAACAACGGGGTACTGAACACGCACTTATTTGCAATAATTCTCTTAACCATGATTGCCAAAATTTTTGTTCCTCATTAGCTAAGGGAGTATCCCACTCAATGCCGCTTATCCAAACATCCTGCATAAGAATTTTTGATTTGATAGTAAAGGGTGACAAGAATCCCAAAGGATCGAAGACGGGCATTATTATTTTTAAAAACTCTCTCTTTGTTGGAGGTTTAGCTTCTTTTAATAGTTTGGTAGGAATTTTATTTAAACCTAAATTGAAGGTAAACTTGTCAGAATTAGTATCCCACCTCATTCCAAGAACCTTTTCTGATTTGTTTTCAAGATTATTTAAACTGAGATCTACTGTACTTTTAGTGCTATCTTGGCTTAGTGAATTTAAGACATTAGGTTTATTGCTTGACCATTCGTGCATTTGAAAGCCGGCTTTTGAATTGACTTCCGAAACCTGATTAATTAAAAGGGTAGCTTCTATTTCCGATTTTACACTAAGAAGAAAATCATCCTTGTATGTATTATTTATTATTGCCGAGACAGCGTCGGGCATAACATCCGCGAATTCCATTGCATTCGAGTTTTTTATATATATGGCGCTACACGGTGACGATTTAGAACCAAAAATTAAGGAAGTCATAATATATTCTTTTGGTGGATCATTTCTATTCATCCCTCGCCATAAGAAACGCTGAGCATTTTGGTCTTCCTGTCTTACCTTTACTCTAAGGAACATGTCTACCATGTCGCCCTTAATGCCGATCGAGAATTGTCTGAATCTCATTAGAACACCTAACAATGGTTTTAATAATTCTGGCCCCGTTAATAACTGATCATTATAGCTGACACCGTTTGACTTTGCGGCGGCATCAAAAACTATTCTTAATTTCTTTTCTGGTTTATTTTGATTTTTAATGCCGAAGTGAGGAATATACCAAATTCGATCGCCTTTTGATTCTAAAGGCACTTGTTTCGCATAAAGGCTGATCATTCTTTCCATTTGAAGGCAATACTCGTGAGCATATAGTGTGTCACTATCTAATTTTCTTTCTATGGATTTCAAGCAAATTTGAGCTACTGTTTTACCATTAAAGGGTTGGGCATTGTCATTTTTCCAAAGGAGGCCGGTCTCCCAGGAATTGCCAACACGACGACTCGTTGATTTTAATATCCGATTAGCTCTTTCTTCCCCTTTATTGATTTTGTTTATAGTAAGTATTCCCAGTGAATCAATAAAAAAATTATCTTTGATCAAGTTATCTACTTTCTCCATTGTTTCGCTAGCTTCTACATGAATTATTTTATTATCAAGGTACGTTAAACAAGAAGAAGAATTTGAAACGATTTTACCATTGATTGGACCGTGTATTACCCATCCTAATAAGGTACGTGACGCTACTGGTAATTTGAGTTGAGAACCACGAAGTTCTCTTGTAATTATTAAATGCCAATTGTCTTGACCAATGAGAATAGTCGGTTGAGCTTCGTTCATGGGTTTAATTTTTATATCGTTAAAATGTGAGCATTTGGAGATAAGACTTTGTTTGATAGTTTGAGAGGGCAACGCTAAATTTTTGATTGTATTTATATTTCGCAAATTATATTGCCCAAATTCTCCCTTAACAATCGGAGATACCTTTCTACTTAGAACTTCGTCTAAATGGATATTTTGAATTCCTTGGACATGTAATGGTCTTTGAGGACCATCTAAACCGATATGTAGTGATGCACTTCGAGCGAGTCTCGTCTCGAAAAACCGAGAATCTCGCGAGAAAAACAATGAAAACAATTGAATGTGATATTTTCATCTCTTTTCATTTATGAAAGGACAGAGTCTCGTCGTGCATCACTACCGATATGAGACGCAATAGTCTCGTCGATTAATGTTAGTGAGGAACCTTCATCAAGCATTGCATATGTTTCGACTTTGTCTTTTGGTCCTATCAATATAACTGGTATGATTTTTAAAAGAGTCTGTTGGCGTATTAGTCATATTGGGTCGGGTTTATTTTTGTTACTATCTTCTGCTTGGGAATTTGGTTCATTTTGATTTTTAGGATCAGGTTGACGTTCGCGATGAAGTTTTGAATGATGATTTCTATTGAAATTTAGCTTAACACAGGGGTTTTGCTTGGCAGGTGTGCGATCTGTGACCAGCAGAGAGACACTTAAAACAAAGGCTTTTAGATTTTACGAATTTCCAGCGTTCCTGGACCGATTTCTTTTCGAAATTACGACAATTATTTAATTCATGTCCAGAACGATTACACGATAAACAACGCTTGTTTTGATTATCTGCTTTAGACCTTTTGTTTTTATTATTTAGTTCATCTCAATTATCTGCTTTCGTCACGGTATATACCGGTCACCCATCTGTTTGGTTGGGACGCTTTTGGGGAATTTTGTCTTTTGTTTAATTAAATTCCTTTTGTTTAATAGTGACTGTTCCAGCTATGCTGGCAAGCTCTGCTTCTTTATATAGAAACTCAGATAATATAATTAATTTTGGTTTATCAGTTTGATTATTTTCGACATATGAGTTATATTTAAAAATTAAGGCAGATGGCATTTTTTCAATTATTTCTGTCACTAGATCGGGACTATAATCGGATCCCTGAATAGACTCAGATCCTCGAGACCTACTAAGAGATCGAGATGCATATGAAGGCCAGGACCTGCGAGGGGCTCTGGAAAGACGAGAGTGATCGGATTGGTGAGTTGATCTACTTCTCCGACAATTTCGAGTTTCGTAAGGGGATCGAGATCTGACTGAAAGCAGAGACTTACGGGGGACTCCGGACCGATTGGATTTCTGAGCGGATATGGATCTCCGAGGGGATCGAGATTTCCGAGGTGATGGAGATCTGACTGAAGGCCGAAACCTGCGAGAGGCTCCGGACCGATTGGATCTCTGAGCCCATCTGGATCTCTGAGAGGATCGAGATTTCCGAGGTGATCGAGATCTGACTGAAGGCCGAGTCCTGCAAGAGGCTCCGGACCGATTGGATCGCTGAGCGGATCTGGATCTCCGAGAGGATGGAGATCCGCGCAGCGACCCAAAATTGCTCCCACCATCGTGTTCACCCCTCAAGGTTGACATACATTTCTCATTAAAATTGTTTTCAATTCTATTTCTCTCATTTAACAAACGCTCACGCTCAACCAAGATTCGTTCTTTATCTCTTAAATAAGCTCTTTCTTGAATCAATTGCTGTTTCAGAACATTAAGTAATTTCTCCTTTTTATTAGAAAGAACATTAACATGAAATGACTTACCCCTTTGACCAGAGTGTGGAACCGACAACATTAATGGACCTAGACCGCCTTCTCCTCTAATCTGGTGTGGAGTTGACGCTCCTGTAGACGTCCTTGCGCTGAGTCTTCTATCAATCAGTTCTGGGTCTGAAGTTGTTTCAACCATTGGTATAGTGCTGTCCCCCCCGACCAAGTCTGACTGTTTGACCGATTCATCATTCTCGAAACACTCACTTTCCAGCAAAAAATTCCCGGGTTTCGGCACCAATATTGTTAGTGTTTCGAGGGATAAAAAAAGGAAATTCTGTTTAAACACAATTTTATTTTTCACATTCTTATTTTACACTTTCACAATCTTATTTCACACTTGTTAGGTCAGAATTCAAATTTATACTGGGCCTACTTTTCTTTTCGTAACAGTCTGCGTCCTGTCTTTTCGCTTTGGGTCTACGCCCCTTCTTTTCTTTCCTGCTGTGATCTTTACTTCTCTTTCTTCTAAGATTGTGGTCAAGCCCTGTGAAGAAAATTTAACAGCAAGGGATGGGGTAGGGGGAAGGACAAAGGAAAGTGTGCGTCAGCTAACTTGAGTTAGTTTTTCCTACATCAGCCCCTGTGGCTGGCTATTGTTTCTTCAGTGTAAAGGGTTTTCCTTTTATCACTGGCTATTCTCGATTTGTTATATATATATATATATATATATATATATATATATATATATATATATATATATATATATATATATATATATATATATATATATATAGGCCGGCAATCAATCAATATTCAAAACAACGTTAACAAAATATAGTTGCCGACTTAATATTTCATTTTAACATTTCATTTATTATTTCATATTTCAATATTAAAACATACAACCTCACACAAACTGGAAACAAACAAAACAATCAAACGTTATTATTAACAGTCGTATTCACTTAAAATTCATCACTCGGGGGTTTTTGGGGTCGCTGATGACGAATCTAATGTCAGTTTTTAAAAACTCAAAATGGCGGATCCAATATGGTGGACAAAATCTTTGAGGATTCGTCGTAGTCACTTAAAAGTCGTCACTCGGGGTTTTTTTAACGCGTTTCATATTAGTAAAGCTTGGATATTGCGGACGCGACATTTGTAGGTGAGCAGCTTATATATTAACTTTTAGTCTATGAAAAAAAAATTTTTTACAAAAAACTTAAAATTTCGTGTTTTTGTGTAAAAAATGGCCACAACTTTTTTAAACTTAGTTTCTTTGCAATTTCAATAACGGATTCTGAAAGAGGGCAAAAAAATACTTAAGGAATAGTGCCTGACAAATTTTTATCATACGTAAATACAGAGAACCACGATCTTGAATCTTCGATACAAAATCTGTCCTTCCCATCCTTAAAGGGTTCAATCAAAATCACAACCGAAAAGAGACATTTTTCTTTAAGTCACGAACGCGTGAAAGAATAGTCAATTACAGAAAACAGACAATACGAAACTAAAATTTAGATACAGAAAGAACAACCGTGTCCTACTCAAACATCCCTACCAAATTTTTCTTTGAAACTCGGGATACCAATTTAAAACTCTGATACTTATGTGGGTTGTACCTTAAGGTGATAACGACGATGAAAACAAACAAGGGATGAGATATAATGTAATAAAAATTGAGAAAACTAAAATAATTATTGTGAACAACGTAAAAATTAAATGAAATGAAATTTTCTTTAGGAATGCAAAGAATGGACAGAATGCACGTATGAATAGTACTAACATCTCCTTTATAAAAATAAGTGGTTGAAAAGTTTAAGCATGTTTCGTTTCTCTCCCATGCTCAATCTAAGGGGGTAGGTGTTACGTCCGTAACTTCTGGTTAATTTACCTAATTTCAATATAATATTTATGCATGTATTTTCTTATTGTATTCTACTTATATTATATTATTATTGTATTTTATGTATTTTATATTATTGTATTCTGCATATTTTTAACATATGGCAATGGTTATTATATATTTTAAAACAAAATACAAATTGTAACAAATATACGAGAAAAGAGTAATATTTTAGTTCATGTAAAAAGAATAATGATACCGCATCAAAAACATGACCTTTCCAACAAATTTTGACAAGCGAATGAAGATAATATTAGAGAGAGAAGATTATGTAAACAAGCGACGAACAAAAATTCAAGCAAGAGGAAAATCACCTGTTCCCCCCTCAGCCTGGCAGCTTTTCTACACAATTCCCAAATCTACGAGGGACAGCAGTCGCCCGTTATCGCCACAAATATTGACACGTGCATGTTTCCTAAAAAGTAAACGCACAATAAGCGGAAGGAAAATCATCAATCGCCCAGAGCAGTTTTCTATACAATTCCCAAATCGACGAGGATCGCCGTTCCCAAATCGCCTGTTACTTCCACTTAAACCAATATCAACACGTGCCTGATTTCAAAGCATTACACTTATGAGGAAAGTTTTATATAAAAAGGGAGACAATTTCTGGTTAGATCAGTGAATAATTTTCTGGAAATCAATTAGTCCGGATCTACCTGCGAACAAGTGAACATCGTTCCAGTATTATTATTTGAAAGTGAACTCCAAGTATAAATCTTCATAGTACAACGTTAGAAGTAAACTATTTCCCCAAGTATTAATTTTGAAATCAATCTCAAATCCACATCCAAGTATTACTTTTGAATATTATTTAAAAGTGATTTACAAGTATTAAATTTGAACATTATTTAAAGGTGAACTCCAAATAATAATTTTAAACATCTTATAAAAGTGAACTCCAAATAATAATTTTGAAGATTAATTAAAAGTGAACCTCGATTATTAATTTTAAACGTGCAACGATAAAGTGAACTATTTCCCCAAATATTAATTTTTGAAATCAATATACGTCTGTTTTTAAATTACAAATTTTAACAATTTCCAAAACATAAACTTGGAAATAAATTCGAGTGTGTACAAAAGTCTAATATTGAAATAACGCATACCAAATTTCGAACCATCGAAATTTGCTCAAGAGGCGACAACCGTCTGGACAAGCAGATATTTTTATGGACTACAAAACACTATCTCATTAGTGTAAACAACAGCAACCATTGAGCGGCCCCTTCACGTTTAGTGCTCAAAACAATTTCAAGATCGGATTACAAGATCATCATCACACAACAAGTAATCATTATTCTTTAAGTAAAATTCATAATTTTGTACTCATTGTATTTTTGTCAACTCTTTTCTTTCTTGTTGGTTTTTAAATAAATTATTCTCTCACAACATTTAGTAGGCTCATTAACTCATCATCTATATATAGCAACAGAATAATTTATTGCTTCTTTGACATTATTCATTTGGAACATCTAATAGATAAATTTGAAGAAAATGCGTGTAAATTTGAATCAAATGAAAAGTTGTTTGCTTCAAAGAAGCGCGCTTTTGAAAATGAAAGCATATGCTTTCGTTTCAATGAGTGGTTCTATAGCGGACTGCTTATAGCATATGCTATAAAAATAAGGACACTATGTATTTGAGACATTGACAGGTGCTAAATTTATTGAAATACTTATACACACATATTTATATGTTTATTAAATCTGTCGTTTTTGAAATTCTTATATAAAAAACTGTTATTTAAATTGTTTTAAAGAATTAAGGACTAGTTAAACATAAATTCCCTATATAAATTCCCTTATTCACGAGAAAAATCTCGCGCACGGTATTTAACTACAAAGTAACTGCTCAATGTAAGAAGCGAATGTATTACATTGCAGCGCGGCAGTTCTCGTCTATCACGAAAGTTAAGCACGTTTTGTCGCGGTTACTACCTGGATGGGTGACCGATTGGGAACAGCGTATTTTTCAGACTCAAAAATTTATAAAGTGTGTTTGAATGTGTATGTATGTGTGTTTGTCGTTGGAAAAAATTTTTAAAAATAATAAAGATGTCTATGTTAGTGTGTAAAATTGAAAAAAAGATGTATATAAGAAGTGTTGTGTTAAAGGTGTGAGAATTAGTATATAAAAAATTTTGATCGTTGATTCAAAAGGAATACCTTCAAATTAACATAGTATGCTGTCAATTTAAGAAATATGCTTTTGTTTCAATGAAAGTGATACTATCGAATCATTAGAATCGGTGCTTTTAAAACAACAGCATATACGTTTGGCAGCCCGTTATGACACTATTCAATGAATCAAACTCATATGTCTTTGATTCAACAGCATTTTTTTCTCCGTGTGAAACTAATTTAAAACGAGGAACGTTAGGTATATTTATAAAGGTTTCTCGTTTTGACGTAACAATATTACAATTCTACATTATACAAGGAGGGCTCTGACCCCCTGCTCGCTTCGCGCGCTAACCGCCTAAGTCATTCTTTATATTTATTTTAATTTTAATTTTCAAATCATGTTCTCTTAATATGAATGCATAGTAATAAGTTAGAGTAAATTATATCAGGCGACATTAAAGAAAGGAGTAAAAAAATTTTACTTTGCCGACATAATAATGATCTTATCGTTCCCTTATAGAGGTTGTTTTCAAGGTTCACGCTGTCAGCGCTAAGAAAAATGAAAACGTGGTTGGTTGGGTTGGGGTTAAAGTGAATTTTGATTGGCTAAAATCTAAATTACTAGATTTGTAGCTATAATTTGGTGCTGGTTTCAATATGACACAGCGTGAAACCGTGCATGAAAATAGTTAATTTAGATTTTAGCCAATCAAAATTTTCCTTGCCCCTAACCCAACCAACCACGTTTCCTATTTTCAAAGCGCTGACAGCGTGAACCTCGAAAACAGCCAGATACTTATTTCTACCTAAAGGTAAAAAAATTGGTTAAATTTGGCATAGATTTTGCAGTATCATCAAAGGCCCAGTATCATCATTACGACCCTTTTTATTAGCAGCTTAAACAATAAACCAAATCTGACATAAATTTTGACATAAATGAAGGGCAATTATTTGGTCGTTCATGACATGTAGGTAAAAGAAGAATGTAAAATTATATATAGATTTCGACGTAATGTAACAGACGTTTGTGGGCCTCTTTTTACCCGTAGGTCAAAACTGCCCTAAAATTGACTTAAATTTCGAGGGTAGCAGAAATTTTTTGACAATTTTTAACAATTAGGTCAAAACTGCCCTAAAATTTACCTAAATTTTTAGGATAGCGGAAATTGTTTGTAAAATTTTGACGTTTAGGTCAATACTTCCCTCAAAATTGACCTAATTTTTGATGGTAGCAGAAATTCTTTGACAATTTTTGACATTAAGGTCAAAACTGCCATAAAATTGACCTAAATTTTAAGAATACCGGAAATTATTTGTGAAATTTTGACGCTTAGGTCAAAACTGCCCTCAAAATTGACTTAAATTTTGAAGGTAGCCAAAATTGTCAAATTTTGACGTCTTGGTCAAAAATGCCCTCAAAAGTGACCTAAATTTTGAGGGTAGCGGGAAAGGGAAGTGACTGAATCAGCGGCGGCGAATTAACATTTAAAAGGTTAGACTTTGATCCCATTTGATAAAAAAATTTTATAAACATCAATAGTTCAGAACAAAACAAAAAAACACTTTTAACCTTTTTGGAAATTTTAAATTTTTGATACTTTTTGCATCAAAAAAATTTTACAAAAAAATAAAACAATTAATAACTAATATGCCGTTTACAAAAAAAATAAAACATACAATGATTATACAAAATTGTTTTCTCTTTTAAATAAAAACAATTGCATGATTGTAAATTTAAAAATTTAATATTTAAAAAAAAATTTTTTAATTATTAAAAGTGTTCTTTTGTTTGGTTGCAAACTACAAGCTTTTATAAAAAGTTATAACATTTAAAAAAATGAATACAATTATTTTACGGAATGGCTGGCCTGGCTCAAAAACTTAAAAAAAATTTCTATGAAAAAATGTTATAGAGAAAAGTTGTTTGTATTTTTCTAATCTAAAGTAAAATAAAAATTAAAATTCTAAATTTGAAAAAATTGAGTTTTCAAATTTTGAAACTACTGTAGTTTGTGTAGTTTTTGACGAAAATGGCTGGTTAATAAACTCGATCTGTATTTTAACACTATTTTAGTGCATGTAAAGTTGCAAGTTGATACAATAAGTTTTTTAAGAGTTATCGTAGGAACACCATTGTGTCTACAGACAGACATAAAGACAGACATACAGACAGACACTTTTTGTAGACCATGTTTTTCGGACTCAGGGGACCCCAAAACGTCGAGATTTCATGAAATTAGCGAAAGTCAATTGTCGACCAAAACTAATAATTTTTCATGTGATGAGAATGTAAAAATACAACATTATGAAGAAAATATATATGTTGCTCCAGTTGAGGCAGTTTGGAGAATTCTAAGTTAACCATTAGGGAAAAAGTGTTATTTAGAGTTAATCGCTTACCCATACATTTGCCAAATAAACAGAATGTTATTATTCAAGAAGAAAAATATAGTTACGGCATTTCCTTCTGTTCAAATAAAAATACAAAACTTATGGATTATTTTAAACTTATCTAACGAGATTGTAATGCTCAAAAATATTATTATTCACAAGTACCCGAGCATTATACATGGGTAAGAAAATATCTTAAATGGAAACAAAGAATTCGTGAAGAAAAAATATTGGGAAGAATGTATTCAGTTAATCCACATCAATAAAAATATTAAAACAATGATAATTAGCTAAGGATATAATTTAACTGACTTTCAATGGTTATTATATATACAAGATGAAATTTTTACTGAACAAGTTAATGATATAAATATTGCAGAATATATTAACATCGGAGAATAGAATGATGCTAAATTTAATGCAAAACAAAAATTTGTAGGTGATTATGTACTTGATGTCCTAAAGGATTCATCTTATGATGGTTCTAAGTGCTTCTACGATGATAGTTGTGGAAGATCTAGAAAAACATTACTATAGATTACGCTATGGCATTTGTTAAGAAGTAAAGGAATAAATGTTTGCAACATGGCACTTACAGGTATAGCTGCGACACTGCTTCCTAATGGAAAAACTGTTCATAAAGTTTTAGGCTTACCTGTTCCATTATAAAGTGATTCATCTTCAAACATTAAAGTTCAATCTAAAGAAGGTCTCTTTTTAAAAACCATAGATGTTTCTATTTGGGATAAAACACCAATGGCACCAAAATATGCTTTAGAAATTATGAATCATCTATTAAGTGATGTAATGAATTCCAACGAACCTTTTTGTGGTAAAATTGTAATTCTAGGCAGAGATTTTCGACAAACTTTACCAATGTATGAACGGGGTACTAGATCAGAAATAGTAAATTTATAAATGAAAATAGTATACTATGGAAATATTTAAAAAATCAGGCAGAGAAGCAGGCGCAATGCGCCTACATCATAGGGTTTCGTGGCCTAAAATGACAAAAATGATGATAATGATAATGTATGAATAAAAAAAAATAATAATTTATTTAGAATTTTTTTTTAAATTAATTGTTTTTAAATTTTAATGAAGTAATTGGTATACCATAGCAACGGTTGTTATGGCAAACATTAACATAGCAACGGTTGCCATGGCAACGGCTGTTCTGACAACCATTAACATAGCAACGGTTGCTATGGCAACGGCTGTTATGACAACCATTAACATAGCAACGGTTGCCATGACAACGATTGTTAAGACGTAAAACTTAAGACCTTCTTATACCGAAGTTTCCATGGCAACGGTAAGACTTAAGACTTAAGACTTAGGACTTAAGACCTTCTTATACCGAAGTTAAGTCTTAAGTCTTAGGACATAAGAACTTAAGACTTAAGACTGAATACTTAAGACTTAAGACGTAAAAACTACGGACGGACACCGAAGTCTCGCTATAAGGGTTTTGGCCCTTGGCCACGAAACCCCAAAAAAAATACACATTAACAGATAAAATAAAAGCTTTACCACACGAAACGGAATTTGTAGATTTTTTACTAAAATTCGTTAAATTATTAATAGTGGGGGTAATATTGCACATAGCTCACAACTGGTATATCTATAACAATAACGAAACCAAGGAAATTTAATAAGAGTTACTAATTTAGTAGAATTAAATTAATAATCATATATTGATGGTGGGTTGTTTTGTCTGCTTTTAGTGTTTTTTATTTATGCATACTTAACCTAATTACAAGATTCTCAATTTTAATGAGACTATATACTATAAATAATTTTGAATTCATAAAAAAATTAAATATAGTAAAAAATGTCATACGTAATATGCACTGCCACGCATACACGCGTATCACGTATTTAAATATATAACGTAAATTTGTGTGACATGTGCAAACATTGCACTTTGATTAGGTTTTTCATTAAGATCGTTACACAAATTTTCTATGCTGTCTAGAAGTACATTTGTAGCTACAATTCAAATGACGCATAAAAGAATCGTTGACTGAAGAGTTGTAAACCGTGAATAATTATAAAAAGTACTGAATAGTTATGTACAGTATTTAATTAAATAACTCTTTATTTATTTTTTAATAAGCTCTTCTTTTCGTAAACTAAAGCTTTCCTCTAGTGTATTCAAATTACGTTTATCAAAAACAATGCACAAGTACACTTGAAAGTGATCCTAGAGATAGACGCCATATTGCCAACAAATGCCACGTGACTTATAATAAGAATAGAATTTTTAGATCACTCTAAGTCCTAACTCGGAGTATTCAATAAATTCTAATCTTATTGATAAAACACAGTTTTTAAGCTTAAATATTGTAATTGTAAGTTAATATTTTATAAAAATTATTCAAATATATTACTAACATAGTACTACTTTTTTGGTCTTAAATTAAAGATGAGACTTCAATGATCACATCTATATAAGTTTCAATTTTTTTCAGAAAGTTTAAAAACTGTGCAAGTATTGAAAAAATTACAAAAAAAATTTATTTTTAAAATTTTTTTGTCAAATTTATTGATTGCTGCAATGTTTGTGTAAGTTATGAAAATTTTTAGTTATGTATTAATCGTAGAATATAATAATCTTTGTTATTTGTTAATTTGCTGACATTTGTAGTTACAATAAAATCGTGATTTTAAGATTGGTATGTTTTTGTGCCGTGCGCGTGCAGCAGTAACGATAATTCCCGACAGTATTGTACACATTATTGGCATTCCCAGTATTTTTCTTTATATAACTCGTAAGTTTTTTGTCTGATAATTCATTAAATCTTTTTACATTACAGATCCTGATATTCTTCAGCAAATAGAACTGGATTTTCAAGCATAGTTATTAAGATTATTTAAAAATTAAAAGGAAGAGGTATTTTGCATGAAACTTTTTTTCACATAATTACAAAGTAATAAATAAATATGTACATTTAAATAGTTATTGGGTCAGACCATTCTATATCGAATGAAGTCGTTGCGGCCAAATTTTAGAAAAAATTGATTCTTTTAGAAATGATTCTTGATGATGTCTAGGAAACGAAATAAAAATAATTATGTTAAAATATCTATTATTTTTCTCAAAATATGAGTTAAAAGTAGAGTAGGTGCGGAAAAATGTTACTTTTTTAACTGTTAGAAAATGTATAAAAAACATTAAAAATGCTTCAAAATGTAAAATAAGTTATTAATTTGTGTTTAAAATTACTTGATTAATTAATCCATATTCAATAAACTAGTAAAAAATTAAAATAATAGATGAAACATGGTTTTAAAGTTGGTCTGCCAAATAACCTAATTTTTGCAACATGTATCAATGAATTACAAGAAAGTGAAATTGTTAAATTAAAAAAAACTCACCGAATATAGAGTATTTTCGATGAAGTTTCAGATTTTCTTATCACTTTTTCTATTTTTACTTTAAATAAACTAGAAATATTAAGCTGAAAATATGCGATTTCTGAATTTTTGCAAACTTTGCAACTTAGTATCTCCGTTAAAGACACATAAAAAAATTTGCCACCTTCACAGCTATTAAATTACATCAAAATCTACACGCAATAAAAAGTTTGTTTTTGGTCCCGTATCTAATTTAAGAGAAATAAGTGTTTAAATATTTCACTTTATTTCAGATTAAAACTGTATATTGTCATCTAACTGAAGTTAGTTTATTGAATTTGAACACCCTGATCGGACACAGCCGAGGATAAAAATACCAAGTTCAGTTACAAGACAATGTACAGTTTTAACCTGAAATAAAGTGAAATTTTTAAACACTTATATCTCTTAAATTAGATATGGGACCAAAACGAAAATTTTTATTGCGTGTAGATTTTGATGTAATTTAATAGCTGTGAATGTGCCAAATTTTTTTATGTGTCTTTAACAGAGATACTAAGTTGCGAAGTTTGCAAAAATTCAGAAATCGCATATTTTCAGCTTAATATTTCTAGTTTATTTAAAGTAAAAATAGAAAAAGTGATAAGAAAATCTGAAACTTCATCGAAAATACTCTATATTCGGCGAGTTTTTTTTAATTTAACAATTTCACTTTCATGTAATTTATTGATACATGTTGCAAAAATTAGGTTATTTGGCAGACCAACTTTAAAACCATGTTTCATCTATTATTTTAAATTTTTGTAGTTTATTGAATACGGATTAATTAATCAAGTAATTTTAAACAAGAATCAATAACTTATTTTGCATTTTGAAGCATTTTTTAAATGTTTTTTTATACATTTTCTAACAGCTGAAAAGTAACATTTTTCCGCACCTACTGCACTTTTAACTCATATTTTGAGAAAAATAATAAATATTTTAACATAATTATTTTTATTTCGTTTCCTAGACATCATCAACAATCATTTCTGAAAGAATCAATTTTTTCTAAAATTAGGCCGCAACGACTTCATTCGATATATAATGGTCTGACCCTATTTAGTTATTTTTTAATTATACAAGACATTAAAGCAATAATACAGTATTTAAATCAAAATGTGTAAGTGATTCACTTTCATTGTCAATATTTATTTTTTAGTTTGGTTAATTTTGTTTTTTTGTAATACACTTTCTTCATAATAACGTTATTCTTCAAATTTACGATTACAATTATTTCTTACTAGCGTTTGAATGTTTGAAAATTTCTTAAACTGTATTTAAATATAACTCAAATAAATATTAACGATATATATATTATTTAAAAATATTCTAACATTTATGATTAGTTACCTATATTTAAAATGTGTTGAAATTTAATTTCATAAGACAGTAAAATAAAATTTTGGAAAATTTATTGTTTTGTATCACTACTTTTCAGGAAATTGTATTTTAATTTATATTATTAGCCAAAACTGAATCATGTAAAATTAGTGTGTTGCACAATGCAACAGCTGAATGAGTATATCGTCGGCTTGGTGGAAAACTGTACCATTTCAAGAATTTGATATAAACTATACCATTTCAAAAGTTTTTTATAAAACATACCATTTCGATGAAGATCTATAAAAGCGTTGCACTAAAGAATTTCTAAAGATTAACAAGCAATTAATTTAAATTATTAGAAATTTTTGAATAATACATTAAAAAGATGAACAAGAGTATATTTAAGATACCGCTTTTTAAAAATGCATAACCTTATTTTATGTCTAACATGAGTATTGACAAAGTTGGAAAAAAAGCAAAAAACTTTTTTTCTCAAAATGGTATGTTTTAAAAACATTTACCGAAATGGTACAGTTTATAACAAATTCCTGAAATGGTACAGTTTTCCACCAAGCCGACGATATACTGAATTTCGATAATTTAAAAAAATTCTGAAAAAATTTGTAAAAGTTATAAGCAATCAAAAAAATTTGTTCAAAACCTTCAAATTTTAGAAAACTCGTATGTTGTATATGGATCGGTAAAAAAATTTGCAAAAAATCATAAAGTTTGTTTTCAATTAACACTGAAGATGAAAACGTTTTATCCAAATAAAAATGTGAACTTTGACGATATGTTGATATGACGTAAAATGTCTCATATTATACAGAAAACAAATTATCAGGATAATTCTACGAGAATGGAATATTAAATAACAATTAACTAGCTGTCTACGAGCGCCTTGGCGCGCGTGAAATTTCTTTACATTTGGACAAGTAAAAATATCTTGCTTCTAAATCCAGTAAGAAATGAAAGATCTATTAGGCGTCTCGAAACACAGATCTAGAATAGAGATTTTTGTTGTTGCATAAAAACAGTTACAACTAATTATTACTTTACCAAACCACATAAAATTATTTAAAGAATTATTAAATAAATATAAATTTACTTTTCGCATAAAATATTATTTATATTGATAACAAAATATGCTTTATAATAATTGTTAAAATAAGATTGTGTATTATTTATTGGTACAAATTTTCAAGACCTATATTTTTTTCTTGTTATAGAATAATTATAGAACGTGTTCATTGGGCTTTTTCTTTAAAAAAAGGGGAGACCGGGGCTAAACCGGACGCATTTGATCTTTGACCAGAAAACTCATACAAAAACATACTTTTTGCTAAAGTGTAATATACCGTTTTGAAGCTTGTACTTTCACCAACAAATCTCACATGTTCAATTTAAAAAATGTACAGTAGCTTTATATTGCATCGAAGGTGACTACCTCAAAAACGAAAATCCGAAAATTGGTGGGGCTAAACCGGACACCCCATGGGGCTAAATCGGACACGGAAAATTAATTAAAGAATGAGATACAAATTTTCCTTTTTTTGGTAAAAAAGTCAAATCAATTCTTCTTTTATTTATTAGTAGATAGTTCTATACAAAGAATATAATATAAAATGTAAAATCGGTAATTAATATAATATAAAATGAATTACAGTTTTCAGACTTGTCCATTTGCAGCAACTCGCTTGCAAATTCGAGTTTTAAAATAAATTCTTTATTTATTTAGTTTTAAAGTGGTTCTATGCAAAGAATATAATATAAAATAGTTAATTAATATAAAATAAATTAAAGTATTCAAAGATTAGGTTGTTTTTTATCACGATGTCCGATTCAGCCCCACACCGTCATCTAATAATTAAACTGCAATATATTTTTTCTTCTTAACGTTTTTCATTAAACTCTTTTTCTACTAAACTCAGTACACCATGAGCTAAAAGAAAAATTGCTTGTGTGATATTTGGACTTTAATTTTAACGATAAAAACCCTAAAAAATGAGAAAAAATTTTTTACTTTTACCTGAAAAATGAAATTTTCACATATTAACGGCAACTATTATTACAAGAAAAATGACACGTCCCTAAAACCTCATGCAGCATTTGCATCACGAAATTGTGCGTACATACGTTATTTACACGGTTTGAAATTCTTTACGGTTTCGGAAATATTTGACTTGTCCGGTTTATCCCCGGTCTCCCCTACAATAATACGTAATCGGACTAAATTTGGTTCCGACTGTCTGTTTGATTTTTCCTTAAGAAAAGTTCTAATAATTTTGGATAAAACCTATACTTAACACGGTCAGAAGTGAGAAACTATCCATTTTTTGGTGAATGGAATACAAAAAAAATTAATAAAAACTGAATTTTTTTATTTAATTATTAAAAAATTATAAAATTGTGAAAAGAATAAGTTCTAATAGAAGTGATTTGGCTAACATTTTATTCAGATATTTTGAAAGAAACCTCATTTCTAACGTTTAACAAAAATTTGAATAAATTATTAACCCTCACGGGCTCGAGTCCGTTTTTCCGCCTGCGCGCACAAGCCGGGTCCGAGGGACCCGGTATTTAAAATCAATAGAAATAAAAAATTTGATAGCAAACTTGTTAATATTTTTTATCTAACATATAATTGTATCATTTTAGAGAAATTATTTTAAAAAATAGTTTTAAAAACAACATTATTTATAATAAAAAAATAATATAAAAAATATAAAGACAAAAAATATTTTCAGACAAATCACCGTATAATGTATAAATAATTTTTTAAACATTTTATATATTATATGTATGTTACACACACACACACATATATATATATATATATATATATATATATATATATATATATATATATATATATATATATATATATATATATAATAGTTTAAAAAATAATAATATAAAATAATGGTAGAAATATGAAACATCTGAAAAAAATCTTTAGCTAAATTACCTAATAATAATTATCTTTATTTAGACGTAAAACAAAAAAAAAAATTTTTAACGACCGCCATATTGAATTTTTTAATTCTGACATCAAATTTGTAATCAGCGACCCTAAAAACCCCCGAGTACCAATTTTAAAGAAAATCTGATCGATTTTCTGTTCTTTAACTTTTAGGAATGGAATTTTCCAAAAAACGTACAACACGCACTATATTTTTCGCACCACGTCACTTCCGGAATTATTTGGGATATGTTTACACTTATTACAGTAGGTGATGTTGAAACATTACAAAATAATGCAATATTGCAGAAAAATTACTAACTTTTTATACGCAATTATAACCCGGGTCCCTCGGACCCGGCTTGATTCTTTACGTAAGTTCGACTTAAAAGGGAATTTTCCAGAGTATTTAATGATTTAAAAATTCTTTACAAAAGTGAAAAATGTGTGTTTTTACGCCCTTAAGTCTAATGTGAAGTTGATTTTCTAATAATATTTTCTTAACCGGAAGTAGAAAAAAAACTTTCCTCCGGGTCCGAGGGACCCGGCTCGAGCCCGTGAGGGTTAACAAATAAACGCTTTTTAATGTTCCTAAGCTTATTTAAAAATATTAAAATATTTATACTTTGTATATACTTATCGATTCGTCTTGACATAAAAATTTCAATTTTATTATATATAAATTTAGATTTTGCTAAAAAAAATTTTTTTACTTGAACAAGTTTTTGAAAAAAACAACTGTAAAATTTTTTGTGTGGGATATATTCTATATTCCTTTTTCCATTTTGAAAGATTAATGTGATAAATAAGCCCTCAAAATTTCATCCGAATTTAAGAAAATCTATGGAAGGTATCATGTTCACACGAAAGCAAGATCTATAAACAGATACACAAATTGTTTAATACATTTTAGAAAATTTTATTATTTAAAGGACTACATAGTTTTTCACGAGAAATAAAAATCAATTATAAGTAAATAAGCATGAAAATATAATAATATTGTTTATTATTTTAAGACCTAAAAATCTATACACAATGAAGTTACATGGAATCAATTTATGTTCAAGTTTGAAATGTAATTTCAAAATATAGTCATTTTAAAAAATAAATAAAAAATACACTCGACTTAAAATATTAAATTAATAAATAAAAAATATTGGAAATTATATATTTTTTAATTTGGAAATGAAATTCAAAAATGCACTTTTTTGGGAATAAAATGTAAATTATTTATCAAAAATAAGGTAAGAAAAAGGAAAAAAATGTATAAATTAAAGTTTTGCAGATACTTCAATTTTGCGTAATCATTCCTTCATATTAATTCTCATTGAAAGGATAGAATATTCGAAATTTGCACACATATTTTTACATTTAAAAAAACTTGTTTAAAATTGTAATCAAGAAATATATAATTTATATTTTTGCAGTTATTATCAAATTATATTCCTTTAAAAATATGATTATGAAATAAAAAAAATTTATAATGATGTTGAATTTATCACTTGGTTAAAATTGTTTAATTGAGAGATGAAATATTATCAATCTTGTCTTCATCCAGCAATGTACACGTTCATTTGATTGAACAAATTTTGTGACATTTTTTTTTATTCTGAAGAGGACGACTGTGTCGTTGAAACGTAAACAGATTGTTTTTTATTCGAACCTGACTTGGATGGATTGATAATATTTCATCTCTCAATTAAAAAAAAATTTATATTGAATTCATTTCATTTATTTATTCTAATATCTGTCACTGAGAATACAGAAAACCATGAATGCTCAAACCAAAAAAAGTAGGCGTTACTTTCTTAACTGTTCGCCTCTCTCTCGCTTCTACTCTAAACTGAAAGAAAAGACGATACTTCCCACTTCTTCTCTGTATCATGATTTCTCTCTTATATACTCTGACAAACTTCTCTCTCCAACTCTTCTCTGTCATCAAAAGCACAGCGGGAGGGCGGACGAAATTCTTGCGGACAGAATGAATGAAAGAATACGGAGATTAATATATATAATATATACTCTGACAAACTTCTCTCTCCAACTCTTCTCTGTCATCAAAAGCACAGCGGGAGGGCGGACGAAATTCTTGCGGACAGAATGAATGAAAGAATACGGAGATTAATATATATAATTATAATTATTTAGTACTGTAGAAAAAGTTTTAGACAAAACTTAATTTAAATGGTAATATGATTTTATCACTCGTTCGTATTAGTTATTATGAAAATGAAAATTTAACGATTCTTACGAGTCAATAATTAAAAAAACATATTGGTTTTAACGTTTCAACAGCGCTGCTGCTCTCTTCAGAAACTATTATTTATTTGATAGAAAAAATAAATTAAAAAACATTATTAAAAAAAATTACATTACTAAAATTATAAGACAAAATTATTTATAAACTTATTAGTAAAAATTATTACCGATTGTAAATTATTAAAATTGTTTGAAGAGTCTCATAGGAGACGTTTTTGTCGTGGCGATTACAATTAGATACTGATGAATGAAATATATACAGTTTTCGTAGTATACTCTATCGGCACAAGGTGAATAACCGTGTTAGCGAAAAGAAAACAAAATAAAGCAAATACAGGAAATGTCAAGGAAAGTTAAAACAGATTAGGAGATTAGAAGCTATAGAAGAAATACGTTTCAATATGTACTTTTTTATGAATTCTAATGGATAATTATTTTTAAGCCAAATTTCTCTTACAAATTCAATATTTTTTGCATGGAATTGTTTATCAGAAAGTTTAATAGCTCTTGTTAAAGATGAATTTGATTAATTATTCAATAAAAACATATCTTTATTTTGAGCAAATTCAACTTTAACTGTATTGAAGATAATTTCAACAGGTTAAATAAAATTAAACTTAAAATTTATCATCCCAAAGTAAACGTTATTGCTTTTCGGGAACAAAATTTATATTCAAAAGGTAGTGAATCCCCTTTTTAGGTTTATTATTAATTCAATAACCCCGGTCAGACGGTATTTTAATTGAAAGAAGTAAGAAAAGGATTAGGTGACAACAGTTAGAAAACCGTAATAAAACACGACTTGCAATATGATGCAATATAGAATGCTCTCGTTTATTCAATTTTTAATGATTAAAATATTCATTTAAAAAAATGATACATCTGACAAGAATTTTACTAGATTCTAAATTCTTTGTGTTTATTAATGTATAATAGTTAGTATTGTGAAATATTCCTTTTATAAAATTCAATAAAAAATTCCTTTTTATTCGTAATCATAATATAACAATAATGATATGCAATAGTTATTTTTTTGTGTATAAAATATTAATTGTTATGCCTTAATATAAATCGTAATGTGTGAAAGCGTATAAATGTGTAAAGTATGTAATAATTAATAATCAACTCACCAACTTATAAATCTTTTTTTGTTATATTAGAGACAGAAAAGTCTCCTGTTACTCTTTATAGATGAATCACTCAGATTCATACCTGTAGTATATTCCTTATCAAGATTTTCTCTTCCATGTTTCTTTTATTTCTTTTATTCTTCAATAGTTTTCATTCCTTCCTGTTAATTATTTATGTTCAATATAAGGCTCTTTGCTTATCTTAATTCAAAATTATATCAAAATTAATTTTAATATTCAAAAATCGGGGTCACCGATTTTGAACTTTTAATCAACTCTGATATTTGCAGTAAAGATAATTACAAAAAAATGCTTTTATAATCACAAGATAGAGGTTTGAAATTTAACATCCTGCCTTCCCTTTTAAATGAATCTTTTTTACTTATTTTTAAATAATCACTATTTTATAGTAATATTTTCTTTAAACAATTCTTTTTTAAAATTTATCTTCTTCTTAACTTTAATTCCTTTTCAATGATATGGTAAATCACTTTTCTCACTTTATTTCTTTAAAATTACTTATTTTTTATATATATGTTACGTTCCGAGCAAGAGTGAGGCTTTTAAATAAAATTCAATTGTTTATTTAAAATTGATTTTAAAACCAGTTAGCTGATTAATCAGGTTGGTAAGGCCTAATCTATATTTTTATTGTAGGATCGTGATTACTTGTCAAAACTATGGGTTTTGCGTTAATAACAAGATAAATATTCCTTTTATCTGATTTATTGTTTATAATAACAATTAAATTACAGAAAAATACAATTGTTACAAATTGTTACTAATGTTTATAGACGGTTATCGTTAATTAAGGATATCGCAGGGTTTTTATAAATTTATTTTGTTGATTGATTTTGTTTCAATTAATTGAAACTAACAGTTTGTTATGTTATACTTATGTAACTTTTACAACTTGACAGTTCTTTTGCGTAAATTTCAAGAGTTTTCACCGTTTCTAAGTGTTACTTTTACGTCACTTGCACTGTTACAAAAAGAAAACTTGTTTCTTAGTGTGAGAAAAGCAACTTGCACAATAATCAAGTACAATTCGGTCTAAAATTGCCGATTAAAGAAAGAATTGATGTAAAACTACGTTAATGCAATTAAATAGCAAAATATGACGGTTAAACACTTGATTTTATTGATACTAAGTGTTAAATTTGCTTTTCTTGCACCTTTATGGAAAGAAGCTCACTTCTAAGTGAAAAACGAAATTAAACTTGCACGATAATCGAGTACAATTCAATCTGCAATTGCCGATTAAAGGAAGTAAACTACACTGTAAAAAATCTGGTGTAAATTTACTATGTCCGATGTTGGAAAGTTTGGTCACTATGTCCGACGTGTGATTTTACACTCAACTATAATCTACATAACATGCCAATAATTTTTGAAATAACATTTTCAATCATAACTTTTTGTATTTATGAAATAGCCCAAAACTTTTTGTAATAGTATTATTTACTTATAAATTAGCATATACTTTCTATAAATGTACATTATATACACTTTTTAGAGTTATTTATAAAAACTTAAAATTTTTTTGAAAATTTTAAAAGAATAAGAAAATTACATTCGACATGTAATTGTACAGTTCGTGCGACGTAATATTACGTAAAAATGTAATAATACACGCAAAGTAAAAAACATGTGGGACATTGTGACTAAACTGTCCAATGTGAGACAACGTAAATTTACACAAACTTGTTAAATTACATAGTCATATTATATAAAAATACTGTGAACAGTAGAACTACTTTTGGAACGAAATACTACGTACAACCTATAATTTTGTTGTGTGAAATTACAAGTTTCGTGTTATTTTACACCAACTTTTTTTACAGTGAATAATTCATGTTAAAACCGAAGGGTCGCTCTACAATGATATTGTCCGCACAGAACTACACTGGAACTTTTGACAATCCCTCTGATTTTTACAGCAGCTTATATACTATTGAATCTAATGCATTTTAGGGATGTTAAGTGGTGGAAGTATTTTGTTTTAGGTGTTTTGACCACACATCGTTTTAGACACATACAACATGCTCTGTTTCAGCTTCCGGTATGAAAATAATTGAAACCATCGACACCATGATTTAGATGCCGGTGAAACAGCGTAGAGCGACTTGATTGTGTGAGTTGCCATGTAAGTGTGCTTTGCATATAGTGTGTGTTGTTCAATGTTTTGACACTTCTCTCGTACGTCTCAAGTAATTAAATTAAATAATTTGTAACTTTTTTAAATATATAAATACCATTATGGTTTTAATTTGTTTATTTTGTGAGAAAAAGGAAGCGACAGGTGTTTCTTTTCACAAACAGGTATATACATATTTAAAAAAATGTGTATATATTATTGAATTGTGAATTTTTAGGTTATATTTTGCTTCTTTGCCGAGACGTAATATTTTACTCACTGTTGTTTTATTATAAACATTATATGTATAATGCTGAATAATTTCAGTTTTTTACCAAATTAAATTAAGAAGCAAGTATTTTTGTGAAATGATTAATCTTACCAAGTGAAAAAAATTAAACGAAACTTAAATTCAACTTGTCAAATATTTAATTATTTTTAAGTAAATTAAGTTAATTTTAATAATTTTTATTTATTATTATTTATAGTTATTAATAATAAAAAAATAATTAATTAATTATTAAAATAAGTTAAATATTTTTTTTCATAGTTAAATGTATTTCAACCTCATTTGTAATTTTAAAATTCCCGCCTGCTTTTGTAAAGTGGGTATCTAAAATATGGCGCCTTCCGGGCTTCTAATTTTATCACAGTTTTAGACGTGTCGCCCATCCAGTTATAATAGAGATCAGTGTACCACATGCACTGTTTTAGGCACGTACGATTGTAATATGATCTTTTTCTATTTTATTCTAGCTATCATCTATTAATTTAAACTTATAATTTTTATCCGATTCATTTCCATTAATTCAGACATTGATAAGCGTTTTTGAATTTAATAATCGAATCGACATTCGATTATCGATTTATTTTCGATTTGATACATTTAAATGGATTCATATTAATATTTTGACAATAATTAATAATTATCAATGATTAAATGTCATATGGATCGATCAAATAATTATTCTTATTAATATTAAATAATTTTATAAATCAGAAAAATATATGTTTTCCTATCATGTTTTAAACATGCGTCATCTCTTTCATTCATAGCTTGACACTTGTCGTAAAGACAGAGTTCGTTGATTCATCTTACTATTTCATTCACGTGAGTAGTAACACGTGTTAATGAATCATGTGAATAAAACACTATAGTATTTAATTATGATTTATATTTTATGCTTTTATATTTGAGATTCGTAAAAATTAATGTATTAAATTGAACTTATGTCTTTAAGCATTGTTTAAATATTACGTTTATAAGTTATATTTATTTTATTATTTAACTAAATTACTAAATTTATAAAATTATGTAAGTTTTAAAATATGTCGGGATGCAACATATAATTAAAAAATCATATAAATTATCAATTCACTTCAATTCGATTAAAATCAACCCTTATTTTGGGGACAAAATATATAACCTCCGCCTTTCTTGGTATTTTACCAATACAATTAAAAGTCTTTTCTGTAGAAAGTAACTTATAACAAAGTAGACAAATTCCTTATAAAATAAGAGTGATGTCCATATTCTTTCAATCAATTTTAGAATTAAAATATGGAAAATAAATAAATAAATATTAAATAAATAAAAAAATAAATATTAAATAAATAAATAAATAAAATAATAATAATTAAATAAATATTTAAATTTTAGAATTATAATTTTAAAAATAATATTGAATATTATTGGGAATGAAAAGAATTGAAGAATGATTATTGTTATTTTTTAAGTTTGGATATAATTTAATTGTGAAAAATAGTTTTAGGACAAATTAATTGATAAGTTAATTATGTAATAATCCTCTTATGTCCTAATAATATGTCTATTGAGTACTTATTTCTATTTACAAAAGTTCCAAATTTTTAATGAAATTATACAATATAACAAATTTGTAGGGGAGAATAGGGAGTTATGAAGCACGCTTTGTTTATGAGTTGTAACTTCAAAAAGAAATTTTTATTTCAAATTTTCTCCATTTGAATCTCTAGAGGGTCTTCAAATATGCTTACTGGTTGAAGAATTTGCATGAAATAAAATAAAATCGACAATTTTTTTCAGTTGGACTAAAAAGCTGCTTTTTCAAGTTTTTAAAAATCATGGGGAGTTGTGAAGCACTACTAAAAATCGCTAAAAATTATATTTTTTGGTAAATATTCTTTATCGCGATTTTGCATAAATCGTTTTAAATTTCGAGAACCTAATCATTGCTGGGTATTATATGGGTGAACTTATCTTTTTGATTCGTTCGCGAATTTTGTAAGAATTCTGCAAAATGGAGCACACAAAAAAACTTTATAAACGAAAAATTGAACACATTGTCTTGAAAGATATGCAAAATATCTTCTATCGGAATGAATCCAATTACAAAACGAAGATATTAGGTGAAAAAATATTCAGAGTAAGTGACATCTATCAAAACAATTACTATGCCAGATCTATGGCCGTTAGAGTGGAGCAAAAAAACACTTTTTTCGAATTTACAAACGTAATAGTGCGGAAAACTTGCTGTCAGTACAGACAAATAAAACGCAAAAAAAATTTTTGAAATCGATGAATATCTTCCATTCGCGCAATGAAGTCAAAGTTTTAAAATTTCAGAAAAATTAAGAGATTCAAATTTTTTCATGTAAAGTTGGAAATGAAGAGCGAAATATGTTTTATTATAGTGAATGCAACGTAATAGTACACAAAAGTGACTCAAAACCAAACTACTGTTCTAAGGGAAAAATTCTATAATTTGTTTTTTTCTATAATTTTTTTTTATAATTTGTTTTTGCAGTTGCTTCTTTACGGGAACTGTAACCTAAAGGTAAAAGTTAACTATAGATTTTTTTCTTAGAATCAGTACTATAAGCGAAGAGAAAATTTTAAGTTGGTGGAGCATACGTCAGTATATGTTTCTTAAGGTATATATTTTACAATTTCAACCACATTAGAGATACTCTGATATTTGGAAACAGAATACTACTTTACATTAGCAGCGACAATTATAAGTGTATTGAAACTCATTTCTTGAAGTTGATCCACTTAATTAAGGTTTTGTCATTGCATTTGCAGTTGAATTTTTCACTTACTTGAAAATAATTTTTTTTTCATTGTATTTTATTAGTGATTCACTACTTACCAATACATCGCAAACTTTACTTAAAAACAATAACATATCTACAACTATTCCGGTACCTTACGTTTGGGGTCTTTAATTTTTCTATATCAATGGAAGTTACTACCCAGAAACGAAAACCTATAACAAGACATTCATTTGAATGTTCACTAATTGGCAATCCTAAGGATTTGCCAAACTCTGTACTTCCTACTAATGGTAATGTTCTACGATGCTGCAATGAGGAAAGATTTAATCTTTCGTCGAAAGTCAATAGGATTAATGTATGTTTTTCTGATGTAGCTAACATTGTATCAGAGAAAATCGTAGAAGTTTATAATAAAGCTTCTATTCCAGTAGTATCAAAGACAAGAATTATCAAAAAGATTCAGGAATATCACAGTAAGTACATCAATATCAAAAAGTCATTCGAAAGAGACAGCAAAAATATGGGCACAACATTTCAAACAAAGCTTGCTGAATTTACAAGTTCATTGACGCAATTATTTGACGTGGCATCCTGCAAGTGCACTTTGACACTAAACTGCACTTGTGACAGGTCTCTCGCTCTTTGTATCTGTCCAAATCCCGTAACTGTAACATGTACATGCGAAAAGTCAAGAAAAATTCCCGCCATTGAATTGAAGTTTATGTATGATCAAAGAACCAACCGAGAGGGAAAAATTTCAGGCGTTGATCGCAAAACATCTATGATACTTACCAAGCGACTTAAAAGAAAAAAAACGAATCCATTCGCTTATGTCCGGAGCAAGTAAGTTCTTCTGCTGTAGTTTCATTTTGTGATGATACAGATGAAGAAAAACCGTCATCTAATGCAACTTATTGTCAGAGTCCTTCTGCACAAGAGGAAACATTTGAACCTCCGCAAAGAATCACAGATTATTTTAAGGATTCAACATTATCTCGTGTTAAGTCGTTTAATTTAAAAAATACAGCTTTGGTATGTGACCGATATGGTGTCTCTGATAGAGCAGCCGCGGCAATTATACCTAGTACGCTTGCTGATGTCGGAGTTATAACCGAATCAGACAAAGCTCTCGTAATAGACCGAAGCAAACTCAGAAGAGAAAAACAGAAAAATAGGACAAGTTTACAGCAGGAAAAACAAATAGACGATTCTATACGAGGCTTGCTTTTTGATGGTCGCAAAGATAAGACATTGCACATCGAGAAAGTAGACTCAAAGCGCTTTAGACGTACCATTACAGAAGAACACGTGTCTTTAATTGAAGAACCTGGGTCTCGATACCTTAGTCATGTTGTTCCAGAATCTGGAAGTGCAAAACATATAAAGGAGGCAATTATATCCGATCTTGTCAATCGATGTTCTCTTTCCCTCCAAGAGTTAGATGTCGTGGGATGTGATGGAACAAACACAAATACCGGCTGGAAAAACGGTGTTATTCATCATATAGAAACTTATTTACAACGAGAAGTGCAATGGGTTGTCTGCATGTTACACCTTAACGAACTTCCATTTAGACACGTTTTTGAATATCTAGATGGTTCTACATCTGGACCAAATTCGTTCTCTGGTCCAATTGGAAAGGCTCTCAAAAATTGTAATGCGTTACCTGTAGTCAAATTTAAAAAAATTAATGGCTTCCTGCCAAATGTAGACACTGATGATCTTAGCAAAGATCAAAAGTATCTTTTCCGCATCTCTCAAGCTATTCAAATAGGAAAATGTCCTCTTGATCTTGCTAAGGCAGATCCAGGATCAATCTGTCACTCCCGTTGGCTAACAACAGCAAACAATATACTCAGATTGTATATATCAACACGAAAACCGTCTGCTGCTTTAATTCAAATTGTTGAATTTATTCTTACTTGCTATGTTCAAGTATGGTTTTCTATAAAGAAACATAGCTCAATAGTAGATGGACCTAAAAATCTCTTTCTGATGATACAGGCATCAAAACTCTTAACGCAGACGTTGCAGGAAGTTGTTCAACCTGTAATACAAAATAATGCTTACTTCGCGCATTCGGAAAACCTGCTGTTGTCTATGTGTCTGGACGAAAGAAAGCAAATTAGAGAGCTTGCTTTCAGACGCATTTTAGAGGCTCGGACTAGCAAAACACAGGATAAAAAGAAGTCTGGAATACGCAACTTCATTGTTCCAAAGTTAAACTTTGACGCCTCTGATTACAGTGACTTAATTGATTGGAAAAATGAAAAATACTTTTCACCACCACTCTTAAGAAACGTTTTAAACGAGGAAATTTCTCGTCTAATTGGAACAGAAGAGATTCCGCAATGGGACGTTTCAATCTTTCCCTGTCATACGCAAGCTGTGGAACGCTGTGTAAAACTAGTAACAGCGTCAGCAGAAAAAGTAGTGGGATTTGAAAATAGAGATGGATTTATTAGATCTACTTTAAAATCGAGGGAAAATATGCCAAAGTTTGATACAAAATCAGAGTTTGCATTTACGCCTTAAATATCTTCTCTTATATAACATGGTTGGTTGGTTGGGTAGGGCGGTGGTGGAACTCTATGTGCAGCCACCTTCTCGTGGTGAGTTCTGAGTCGTTTTTAGTTTTTATGAAACGGGCGAAGTGCTGCATTCACAATAAGGCATAAAAAGCTATAAAAATTTACGTAAACAAATAATATTTTTGCAGAAAGTGAGTATTTTTAGTTTTTTAAATTTTTGAAACTTTGACTTCATTGCGCGAATGGAAGATATTTATCGATTTCAAAAATTTTTTTTTGCGTTTTATTTGTCTTTACTCATAGCAAGTTTTCCGCACTATTACGTTTGTAAATTCAAAAAAAGTGTTTCTTCGCTCCACTCTAATGGCCGTGCTTCACAACTCCCCATGCTTCATAACTCCCCATTCTCCCCTAATTAATAACATAATTAAAAATAATTGCGAAGTCATACGTAACAGCTCTATCAGTTAAATTATAAACTATAGCAATTTTTTGAGCGAAAGGATGTTTGGAGTGGTAATAAATAGTTCGTCCAGAAAATGTGGGTTTCTTATACGAATCAGTTATAAGTTAATTTTTTTCATTGATAATAATTAAAACATCTAAATGTTAGTAGTATTGTTATTTTGTGTTTCAAAAGTAAATTGCAATTTTTTTTATCATAATTATTAAAAATATCAAGCATTTCGTCAATTTTTTCTTCTGGTATGCAAGCAATAATATCATCAACATATCCATAGAAGAGAGGTTTAAAAGATAATGGATCATTACAACATGTGAAAATCAGAGTGGTTTATTCACACTTTAAATTTCATTAATTTTACTTCTCAATATGTAACATTGAAAAAAATACATTTTTAAAAAAGGCAAAATTTTGAAACTATGTAACTCAAAAAATGTTTTATCAAAATCAATAATATTTTATGTTTACAATTCTACTAATAATAGTAACATTGTAGCAAAGTTTCGAAAAAATTCAATAACATTTATTTTTTGAACTGGGAAGTTGAGGAATTTTGCCCCATACAAGAGTAAGATTTGTAGGTTTTGTAAAATTAATTCTTAAAAACATTAAAGTTTTTCTTTTTTAAAGAAGATTATGGTTGCTTAATTAGATTAATTTCATTTGTTTCGCAAGTTTTTCTATAAAAAATTTACGCTAATGTCGTCCATGTAATCCAAAATAAAATTGCACTGCTAAAAAATTAATATTTTGCATATTTTAATACCTTATATATTCAGTTCAATTAAAATATAAATTTTTTAAAAATTTTTGTTTTAATAGTTATATGAGTTAATTTTTTCAAATAAAGCAGGTAAATAATAAAAAACTTGTATACTTAGAAAGAATTGACTGAAGTGTTAACAGAGCTACGAACCTTTCCGAAGACACACGAACAACACACGGCTTGGAAAAAAATGACACATTTGGGTTATTCCAGCGAAAATCGTCTAGAGCTGGTTGCTCGATGATTTTAAAAAATGCTGTAATTAATATATAATATTCTTCAATACAATTAGATTATCCTTTGGTGGTTTATAGCTCCAAATATATTTTACATTCATTTAAATAATTGTTTTAAATTTTTAACTGGTTATAAAGTCTAACATAACCCACTTTTCGAAAACTCAGTATAAATAACTAAAAACAGAATAAAAATACTGCTTTTTATTTTAAATATATATACTTTTGTTAAATACAGCTAAATAAACGAAAATTATTTGAAAATAACTCACCAGAACATTTAGATCAGTATTTTTTGTACTTGCACAGTATAATAAACATCATTTTCTTATTCTTATATCTTCTGTGGAGAAAAAGGAATCTTTACAAAACCTTTTAGACTGGATTTGTTTTAAAATTATAAATTTATTTTAATTGAAATTTCCTTGGGACCTCGACTAATTAATTATTTAATAAATATGAAAAATTATATAAATTTAACCTGATTTTCATTGAATTTTAGTTTCAATTACCATACTGAAGTTTATCAACTTATCGTTCGTTTAAAGAAAACAAACTTCAGTCTAGTCATGAAAACTAAAATTCAATGAAAATCAGGTTAAATTGATATAATTTTTTATATTTATTAAATAATTAATGAGTAGAGGTCCCAAACAAATTTCATTTAAAATAAATTTATAATTTTGAAACAAATTCAGTTTAAAAGGTTTCGCAAAGATTCCTTTTTCTCCACAGAAGATATAAGAAAAAGAAAATTATGTTTTTCATACTGTGCAAATTCAAAAAAATACTAATTTTACTGTTCTGGTGAGTTATTTTCAAATAATTTTTGATTACTTAGATGAATTTAGCAAAAACATATATATTTAAAATAAAAAGCAGTATTTTTATTCTGTTTTTAGTTATTTATACAGAGTTTTCGAAAAGTGGGTTATGTTAGACTTCATAACCAGTTAAAAATTTAAAACAATTATTTAAATGAATGTAAAATATATTTGGAGCTATAAACCACCAAAGGATAATCTAATTGTATTGAAGAATATTATATATTAATTACAGCATTTTTTAAAATCATCGAGCAACCAGCTCTAGACGATTTTCGCTGGAATGACCCATTTTCAAAATGTAAAACACTTAAATAACCATTTTTGTATTCTAAAAGGTATTTTGTTATTAATAAATAAAAGCAAGTCTCAAGTGCAAATCAATTTCTTTACATACCTAACTAAAGCTGAAGTTCAAATCAGTTTAACAATAGTGCATTTAACATAGCAGAAATGCAAATTTTAAAAGAAGGTGTATATAAAACGTTTTTATCTTTCTTCCTTAATCTACTTTTCATTGGATACATTCATAATGATTTAGATTATTTTCTGTCTGTTAAACTATTTTTGCTTTTCTTGTCAAAATTTCCTGGTGTTCTGGTTTTAGAGATTCTGTCTGCCCTTTCTCAATTATCTGCTGTCGTCAGTTGTTCCTTCTAATAATTTTCCAACATTTGGTATTAAAGGAAAAGTGCAAAAATAAATCTAGAAATAATTATATTTTTACTGTTACTTTTGAATAGTCCGTGAAGATAAGTCTCTGTGATTCTCTCACTGGATGACATGGCTCCGAAATTTCACAATCAATCAATACACATAGCCTTGTTCAATCGATTAAAATCATAGCTTGTTGCTTCAATGAACTTATCGGAGTTATAATTAACCTTAACAATGAGCGACAATGCCCGGTAATTTCCGACAAAGAGGGAACCAAAACCGCAGAAATGACAGACCAAAAAGAGTTTAAAATCAGGGACAGCAAAAGAAGAATGACACTTTCAAGAGACCTCTAACAACCCCTCCAAAGAAATCACAACAGAAACAAACCTTAAACAATTAGAAGAAATTTTCATATTATTTCGAATTTTTGCTTAATCCCTTGACTGTGGATGATGTGTATACACGTCATGAAAAAAACTGTCTCCAACTGTGGATGACGTGTATACACGTCATGGCCAAAACAAGGAAACATTTTAATATTGTAATGATCTTAGTTTTTAATTGCCAAAGGCGCTGCTCGCTGGATGCAGTCCTGGTTTAAATTCAAATTATCTTTTATCAAATAAATTAATAAAATGGCGTTAAGCGTCATTACAAAATTTAAGGAATTAGCTTGCTTAAATTTTGTAATTAGTCAATATAGTGATATTGATAAGAAGGGTAAAGTCAATAACAAAGCAGAATTTTAATCCTTCGTAAGAAAATATTTAAAAAAATAATTGTAATGTTGAGCTTATTTTTTAAATTCAAATATTTCGCGTTGAATTCATTCAATTTAAATTCTGTACGCTTTATATCCATATATATCGCTGTGTTCACTGTCTGAATGACGAGGGAGAAGTACCGATGGCGCACTCACTGCCGCGCATCACGTGGGCCGCTCTTACCTCTTGCCATACCTGAAGAGAGTCAGCGATCTATAATACTTAGTTACATATTTAATTTCATCAATCTGCCTACGACCGGACTCGGGGCTTGCTCCGAGGCCGACCGACAGCATCTCACACTCCTTCCTTCACCTTCGATCAATTCTTTGGCCAGTGAGGAGCTAATCCTGGACAAGGGAAGATTTCCTTCGGTAGAGCTGGAGAACATGAGGAGCTAATCTGTTCACCGGCTCTCAAAAATTCCTAGAAGGAGATGTATAGAGACTTCGGGAGCTAACGAGTCTCTGTAACACCCTTTGATCTCTGATTGAAATTTTTACCTGGTGAAGAGTAGACCGTATGGAGCTTCACCGTGTATGCTTTGTACCCTTTCCACCTTAGTCTCGTCTGAAAGTGGGGAATTAACCCGGGACGATTCATGTTAATTTTTACCATCCTTACACACACACAAATACAAAAATTCCCCTGTTGAGTTGAGCAGCTAATCGTTCAACAGAAATGACACTTTACACCTGGACAACTTGACCTTGAGGAGCTAATCATGTCAGGATGTCCTGAACACACATGTATCCTTACACTAACTTCCCACAGGTACGATTATCGACCGCAGTTCGATACCTAGTTTTTTTCAGATAAATTCTTTATTTTCTGATCTAGCATGCACGACCCTAATTCCGTCCGCGCGCGTAGTTAGGGATTGTAATTCTAGAATCAACCCAGTAAAGATTCGTTGTTATTTATTTTGTATTTTTTATTCTTGATTAATTAACATTAGAAAATTATTTTCAGTCGGAACGCGATTTAAAAAGACGAGGACATTGAGTGAGAGAGAAAGAAAGAGCTGGCGGGCGCGCCATTTGTTTAAAATTATTTTGTTTTCTTATTATTTAATTCAATTGTTGTTATTTTTTTCAAATCTTAGTTTCTTAATTAAATTATCTAATTCTTTCTTTATTAATTTTTCTTTGCATTATATCGAGTCAGTTTTATTTTTATATTTTTATTGTAATATTATGGTTTAAATTTAATTTGTTAATTATTAATTTTGTTACTATTTCTATTTTATTTTGTTAATATATTTACTTTCGAAGGTTTAAATTATGCTTTTCTTTATTTGTTTTACCTAGTCACAAATTTCTCTTAAAAATTGTATATGTGATAGATGGCGCTTGCGTCACTGTAAATTAATAGAATTGACTAATCTAGAGACACGAACTCCATCCGGCGAGGCAAATCCTATTGGCAAAATATAAAATCATTACATGGCGCCCGAACAGGGACTATAATTTTTCTTAACAAAGAAGTTTAAGTAAAATAGTCAAATTTTTTTTATAAGAGAAATCGGTGATTTTAGTGAGATTAAGATGGTATTTTAAAATAAAAAAGAGGTTATACGTTTTTTTTCTTTTCTCTACTAAATCAAGTTTATATATCGGAATCTAGGGAAATGGGAGAGCTGGTTTCCTAGTTTGACGCTGATAGAGGTTTTGGAGAAGGTGCACGAAGAACAGGAGAAACTCAAAATAACAGACTAACAGTTATTACGAGTTTTCCCTGAAATGGTGCTTAAGACAGATTTGGAAAATAATCGTCACACCTGGAGCAGGATGACCTACGAAGAACAGGTGGATTTAAAGAAAACCTGCTTTTTCAATTTGGAACCAATCTTCTTAGGAAACCGACCAGTTCTGTCCAGCACACCTGGACACCGTTTTGACCCTACTACAGATTGCTATCAACCTGGTAAATTTTGATGGAGAAGATGTTTATTTTTTTCTGTAAGGAGTTGAGGAACTGCAGGCAGCATATGGATTTTCGGATCAACAACTCTTCAGATGTTTTCCGGAACTTTTAAAAGGAGATACCTTACTTTGGTATCGGAATGAAGTAAGGACTACAAGGATTTAAGCTGAACTTACTACAGCACCAAGGAGGTTCTATCTGGCTCCTAGCGAGTTTAGAAATTTAGAGTCTCAAATTGCAAGCAAGCTACAGGGAAGAACTGAATCAGTTCGGGAGTTCTGTATTTCCTTACGTACATTAATGGGAAGATATGGTGGCTACGATATTCAAAGAGAACTGGATAGGGGAGAATGGGGAGTTATGAAGCACGCTGTTTATGAGTTGTAACTTCAAAAAGAAATATTTATTTCAAATTTTCTCCACCTGAATCTCTAGAGGGTCTTCAAATATGCTTACTGGTTGAAGAATTTACATGAAATAAAATAAAATCGACAATTTTTTTCAGTTGGACTAAAAAGCTGCTTTTTCAAGTTTTTAAAAATCATAGGGAGTTGTGAAGCACTACTAAAAATCGCTAAAAATTATATTTTTTGGTAAATATTTTTTATTGAGATTTTGCATAAATCGTTTTAAATTTCGAGAACCTAATCATTGCTGGGTATTATATGGGTGAACTTATCTTTTTGATTTGTTCCCGAATTTTGTAAGAATTCTACAAAATGGAACACACAAAAAAACTTTATAAACGAAAACTTGAACACATTGTCTTGAAAGATATGCAAAATATCTGCTATCGGAATGAATCCAATTACAAAACGAAGATATTAGGTGAAAAAATGTTCAGAGTAAGTGATATCTATCAAAACCATTACTATGCGAGATCTATGGCCGTGCTTCACAACTCCCCATGTTTCATAACTCCCCATTCTCCCCTACTCTTTTCTGGAATATGCAACCAGTTTGTCGTTTGCATATAAGAAGATCGGACTTCAACTCAGTCAGTCAACTAATTCAAAGAGTTGAGGAAATAGCAGAGATTTTGAAAGATATCAAAATAAATGAGCAGCAGTCCACTAGTAGCCAACCAGTCGCCGAAATTTCGAAGTGAGAGAGAGCGAGCTGGCGGACGCGCCATTTGTATAAAATTATTTTGTTTTCTTATTATTTAATTCAATTGTACCCTAAAAATCGGTACGGACGATAACTTGGGTCGTAACTAGGGTCGATAACACGCTAGGTCGATTTAGCAAAATCGAAAAGACTAGATACCGTGATTCACACGGTATTCATGACCGACACGGTCAATAGTTGCGTATAACTAGAGAGAGAGAAAGAGAGAAAGAGAAGGGTAGAAATACAAGCTTCATCTTCCTCCAAGATGTACCTTGGGTCGAGGAGTCTACCATCAACTCTGTGAAGGTTGAGATGTACCTCTTCTTCACAGGGTTGGTTCACATTTTCATAATGGAAATTCCTTGCCTTGGTCTTACACGGCTGTACCCCTGCTTAGACCAAGAGCAATGACAGGTGAAAAGAGAGAGAAACGGAGAGGCGAAGGGTGTTACTACTGCCCAGTTGTACCTGAGTCTTGAGTATAACTCCTTCTAGGAAGTACAAGCAAGCAGCCCCAGTTGTACCTGAGATACCGCTTGCTTGCACCAGGTAAGAAAGGAAAATCTGATTCCTTGGGACAGTCGTACCTCAACCTCAGCGTTAGATCAAGAAAGTAAAAGGAGAAAGAGAAGATCCATATGACAATTAAGCATTGATAATTATTACTTATTATCAAAATATTAAGATAAATCCATTTAAATGTATGAAATCGAAAATAAATCGACAATCGATTAATCGATAATCGATTATCGAATCGATTATTGAATTCAAAAACGTTTATCAATGTCTGAATTAATGGAAAGAAATCAAGTAAAAATTATAAGTTTAAATTAATAAATGATAGCTAGAATAAAATAGAAAAAGACCATATCGTACGTGCCTAAAACAGTGCATGTCGTACGTGACTAAGACGGCGTGTGGCAAAAACACCCAAAACAAAATGCTTCCACCACTTGGTTCCCCTAAAATGCATTAGATTAGAAACTATATAAACTGCTGCAAAAATCAGAGCAAATGTCAAAAGTTCCGGTGTAGTTCAGTGCGGACAGTATCATTGTACAGCGACCCTTCAGTTAAACGCGATTTATTGTATTCTTTCCCGTAAAAAGGTGCAAGTTAGATTAATTATCACTTAGAAACAAGTTTCTTTCCCCTAAAAAGGTGCAAGACAAATAATTTAACACTTAGAATTGATAATTTTGTTATTTTAACTGTCGTATTTGTGAATAATAACACTGTCCGACAAAAATAACTTTTTTTCTGCCCCTTGAATAATTCTGGTCACTTTCGATAGATTTTTGCACGCAGATTACGAATCTGAAAAGAAAAATGCTCTAGAACGTCAAGTTTTTAAGAAAATTAGTGTTAAAAAGTCAAAAAAGCATGTTTTTGTCTATCTTTGAAAATCATTAAAAAAATAAACAAGAGGTGCAAGAATTTTGTTTTTGGTTTTAAATGAAAGCTTAAATCACAACCAACGATTTCATTGGGGAAGAATTCGAAGGCATTTCCTGTAAGACAATTAAAAATAATTTTTTCCTATACATTAAATTTTGTTAAAAGTTATATTTTTCTGGCACCATGTATAACCTCAGCATTATAAAACAAGTGATAAACAAATGAATTTTTTATTTTTCAAATTAATAACATTTTATATTATTTTCAGGTTACTTATTTTCTTCGAAAGAAATGTTGCAATTAATCTTAACGTATATAAATACTCAATAAAATAAATAAACAATTTGAAAATTTAATTCATGCCTTTGAAATAAAATTTCAGTAATATAATTTTTACAAATATGTTGTATTTAAAACCTTTACAGAAATTTTTAATTAAAACTTTATTTAAACGTTCAATAATAAATAAATCCTGCTCTACGCTAATTATATTTATTTATAGCACATAATTTTAAATAAATTAAATTAATATTAAAGAATTCTTCTAAAAAAAATTAAATTCCTCACCAATAAAAGAAAATGATATGTATTAAATTGAATATTCAGTGTTCATACAAATTAAATTATTTGATATATTTAAACACATATTTAATTTATAAAATTAATGATAATTCAATTTTTTATTGTAAAAATTATTTTCTGATTTTTAAATGTTGAAATTTATTTAATATTTCATATTGTCTGCTTGTATCCTATATTAGAGCAAAACAACTATGTACTGAAAGTAATGTTATAATTTTGCAAAAACAAATAGTGTTAAATTCATAATAGTGTTACGTCCGTAACTTCTTCCCATATACTTAATTTAACTATAATATTTACATGTTTAATTCCTTCTAATTTTGCCTATACATTATATTGTTGTATTTGAAATACTCTTTCGTATTATTGCACTATATTCAGTATACCTTATAAATATGGTTATTATTATATATTTTATATGTATCTAAACAAATTTATCAATTATAACATACTAAAGAAAGAAGAGTAATATTTTAAACAATGTAAAAAGAATAACGATCGCGCATCAAGCCACACGACCACTGATCTCTATAATAACTGGATGGGCGACACGTCTAAAACTGTGATAAATTTAGAAGCCCGGAAGGCGCCATATTTTAGACACCCACTTTACAAAAGCAGGCGGGAATTTTAAAATTACAAAGAAGGTTGAAATACATTTAACTATGAAAAAAATACTTAACTTATTTTAATAATTATTAAATTATTTTATATTTATTAATAACTATAAATAATAATAAATAAATAAAAATTATTAAAATTAACTTAATTTACTTAAAAATAATTAAATATTTGACAAGTTAAATTTAAGTTTAGTTTAATTTTTTTTTCACTTGGTAAGATTAATCATTTCACACAAATACTTGCTTCTTAATTTAATTTGGTAAAAGAACTGAAATTATTCAGCATTATACATATAATGTTTATAATAAAACAACAGTGAGTAAAATATTACGCCTCGGCAAAGAAGCAAAATATAACCTAAAAATACACAATTCAATAATATATACACATTTTTTTAAATATATACCTACTTGTGAAAAAAAACACCTTTCGCTTCCTTTTTCCCACAAAATAAACAAATTAAAACCATATTGGTATTTATATATTTAAAAAAGTTACAAATTATTTAATTTAATTACTTGAGACGTACGAGAGAAGTGTCAAAACATCGAACAACACACACTATATGCAAAGCACACTTACACGGCAACTCACACAATCAAGTCGCTCTACGCTGTTTCACCGGTGTCTAAAACATGGCGTCGATGGTTTCAATTATTTTCACACCGGAAGCTACTTTTATATAGGAGTCGCCCATCCAGTTATATATAGAGATCAGTGCACACGACCTACCACAAGTTTCACTACACGAAAGAAGAAAAGTAATATGGAATCACGTAATCAAAATAATAATTGTGCATCAGTTCAACGATCTTCAACAACCTTCGACACGTGGAAGAAAAGCAAAATGTGTATAACATACATGTTCTATAAATTAAGTCGAAACAGCAGTAACAAAACCCAACAAACTGGAATGAAGACCTTGTCCCACCAGGAGGAACCAAGGACATTCAAACATTTGTCGGTGGAACAAGCAACAAGCGACAACGACGACGCATGAAAAAGCATGACTAATGAAGGAAGTTCTAACTGGAAAAACAGCCAAATTTTGATATAAAAAGGGGTACCTTTTCTGATGAGAACAGAGAGTAATTTGTTGGAAATCAAACAGTATACATCAGATCGTCTACAAGTGAACACAAAGTATATCTTTAAAAGTGAACAGTATATTCCCAAGTATTATTTTTAAATATACATTTTTAAAAGTGAACTATTCCCCAAGTATTGAATTTGAATTGAATCAACCTCTTATAATTCATCAATTTTCAAAGTATAAATTTTAACTATTTTCAAAAAATATAAATTTGGAAATAAACTCAACTATCAACGAAAGTCTAATATTGAAACAACACATTCCAAATTTCGAACCATCGAAATTTGCTCAGGAGGCGACAACCGTCTGGAAGAAAGCAGATATTTTTATAATACAATACACTATCTCATTAGTGTAAATAAGAGGACTAATACCAAACCATTAAGGACAACAATCCTGAGGCCCCTTCACGTCTACGGCTGAACACCATTGAGATTGGACTACCAGATAATCATCACACCACCAGTAATCGTTATTCTTTAAGTAAGATCTATAATTTTAATTATACTCATTGTATTTTTGTCAACTCTTTTCTTTCTTGTTGGTTTTTAAATAAATTATTCTCTCAAAACATTTAGTAGGCTCATTGACTTCTCCTCATCCCAAATTAGATTCATTTATGAAACTAATTTAAAACGAGGAACGTTAGGTATATTTTAAAAAGGTTTCTTGTTTTGACGTAACAATAGGTATTCTTTATTTTAAATACATGAATTTTCTTTTCAAAATGAACTTTTCCTTTGTTAAGCATATACATCAAGATTAACTAAAAAAAATTTTTAATTAAAATAAGTTACCTGAAAATAATATAAAATGTTATTAATTTTAAAAATAAAAAATTCATTCGTTTATCACTTGTTTTATAATGCTGAGGTTATACATGGTGCCAGAAAAGTATAAATTTAAACAAAATTTAATGTATAGAAAAAAATTATTTTTAATTGTCTTACAGGAAATGCCTTCGACTTCTTCCTCATTGAAATTGTTGGTTGTGATTCAAGCTTTCATTTAAAACCAAAAACAAAATTCTTGCACCTCTTGTTTATTTTTTAATGATTTTCAGAGATAAACAAAAACATGCTTTTTTGACTTTTTGACACTAATTTTCTCAAAAACTTGATGTGCTAGAGCATTTTTCTTTTCAGATTCGTAATCAGCGTGAAAAAATCTATCGAAAGTGATCAGAATTATTCAAGGGGCAAAATCAGTGTCGGACAGTGTAATTAATAGTATAAATTTCACTAATTCTTTCCATAAAGGTGCAAGTTATATTATTTGTCACTTAGAAACAAGTTTCTTTCCCCTAAAAAGGTGCAAGATAAATAATTTAACACTTAGAAAACGTCAAACTATTATTTTAGCACAAAAACTGTTATAATTACCCTGACGGACGGGTTATACTGAAAATATACCGAATTCGGTATACGTTCGGTATATGCTCGGTATATCGGTCGAAAAAGTGAATAAAAAAGCATAGAATGTTGAAATAAACTATTGAAAGTAATAAATAAAGTATTAATGTTTAAATTTATCCAATATTTATGGTAAATTATGTTGTGAATAATTAAATATTAAAGTGTAAAGTGGGTAAGTGCTAACTTGACAGTTTACATAGTGTGTGGAATTTATTAATTTGTGAACAAAATTATAATAAAATGCTAAAAAAAGCAATAAATATATATTCTCTGAAATTTAATGTATTTAATTCATTGTATAGTCTTGTTAATTATTGCATATTAACAATGAAAACATTAATTAAAGAAGTAATTTTTTTCTTTCAATGTAAAGTGTCGATAACGAAGGTGTAGAGAAAGGTAGCCGCGCTCAAAACACGGTAGGTGGCAATACTCACGATTTCCTTATCTCAATATTTAGTATATAATTTTATTAAATTTCATTAAAATCAGAACAAATGATCAAAAGATTACAGATTCAACAAAAGAATAAATTTATTGAATATTTATAATAAACATTTTGATTTTCTGAAAAGAAATTTTTCCTGCTTTTCTTGCTTAATTCACAAATCATTAATAGGGCTGATTAATTAATGTAAAAAAAAGAATACAGATTATGGAACAGGAAATACAACATTTTGTTAAAATGGGTGAAAAATAAAAATTTACAGGTGTCTAGATAATGAGAGAAAAGTGTTCATCAGATAAAAACATTATTTCATTAAATACAGTTTGGTCGGTAAATTTTTTTTTTCTAATAACAGCGCCGCCAATAGGCGAAAAAATGCACTGTTAGGCAACTGTCTGTGAGTGCTGCCCGCGTTGTTTAGTGTCTCAGTCGCTCTTAAAATGTACTCTGTTCGTTATATAGTATTGCATTCGCGTGAGACTTTTTGATTTGAAACGAACAATACATTTTGATAATAAAATTTAATCAAAAATCAATAAATAATATAATAAAATTAGTTTTAATATTTTTTTATTTTTTAAAATCATTGTCATTGAGTGTATTTAATTATGAACTTATACAGGGTTGATTTAAAAGGCAAAAACTTAATTTTTTTAAATAGATACTAAAAGATAAAAATTGCTAATAATTTACCGTTCTATTATATTATGAAAAATTTTATACTAAATTCATTTTGAAATTAATTTTTATTAGCAATTTCTACAAGAATGGAATTGTTTAAATACAAAAGTAAATATTTTGAAAATAATAATTAATTTCTTGAGGAATTTAGTAAAAATTGTACCGAAATTTATGCAATTAAAGAATTATATAACAATTTTAAAAAATAATTTTTTACATTCATGAAAAGAATTGAAAAATAATTTATGATAATAATTATATTTATGCTGAGAATTTTATTATACTTTGTTTAAATAATATAAATTTTATCAACAATTTTATTGAAATTTTTGAAAATAACTAATTTTTTGAGAATATTTTCTTTGCATATTTATAGAAATAACTTAATTTTCAAAAAGAATTTTACAAAAAAATTTTGAATGGTTTAATTTCTGCAAAGTATTTTATTACTTTTCAGATTCTTTTTATAAGTTTTGATATTTATCAAAATAATTGAATTTTTGGAAAATAATTTTATTAAACTTTTTTAAAATAATTGATTTTATGAGAAAAATTTTGCTTTTTACAAAAATAATTGAATTTGAAAGCATTATTCTTCTAAAAATTTTTTGAAAACAATTGATATTGTGTGACGAATAAATATTTTAATAAAACCATTGAATTATTTCAATGAATTTTGTTATTTTCTTAAGTTTTAATCAAATTTTAAAAAATAATTGTGTATATTTTTTAAGGAATTTATTAACATTTTTATTAAAAATATTTGAAATTCTGATATGAAAATAATTTAATTATTCAGTAAGTTTAGTGAAAATTCGTGGAATTTTTTGCATTCTTGGTTCAAATCACTTTTTTCAACATTGAAAAGTAATTTTGTATCAAAATATTTTTAAAAAACACTGTATTGGAAAATTTTTTTTATGTAAAGAAAAATTATTTGTTTTTAAATGTAAATTTACTACAAAAATAGTGCTAAGGTAAATGCGTCAGTGCTCGTCAATGCTTTAGTCGTCGGCAAATAGTCACAACTTAACTAAAAAATAAGACACACAGTCATTTTATGCATGAATAAACAATATTTCTTGAAAAATTGTCTTTGTAACTGCTAATTAGTAATTTTAAAATTGAAAAATTCCTTAAGCTGCCGAGCACTGACGCATTTACCTTACTGAAGATAAAATACGCAGGGCTCGGATCGTATTTAAGACTCAAAAAAAGTCGCTTTAGACGCATAAATTCACAACAAAAGTCGCGAAAAGTCGCATAAAATTTCCGAAAAAATCGTAAAAAAGTCGCAAGAATTTTTAGAAAAAAAAGAACAAAAAGAAAACACGAAATTGTCAAAATTGTCAAAAAAATCAAATATATCGCCAACACATACTTTAACATCAAACAAATTGGAATAATATTAAACAAAATTTAATAAAATGCATGGCAAAATTTTAATTAGATATTTTTAACATTTTTTTTTAAATCTATTCAAAATTTCAATTATTTTTATAAATAATAAAATTCTTTTCCAAAAGTCAATTATTTTTAAAAAATTTAATAAAATACCTGTTATAATTTCAATTATCTTTATAAATAATAAAATTCTTCTCTAAAATTAATTTCTTTTCAAAAATAATGAAATTCTTTGCAAAAAATCAATTATTTTCAAAAATTTTTTTTTTAATTCTCAAATTTTAAATTATCTTCATAAAAAATAAAATTCATCTTGGAAATTTCATTATTTTCAAAAGTCCTGATAAAGTTCTTTGCAAAATTCAATTATCTTAAAAAATTTGAAAAATCATCGCAAAAATCCAATTATTTTCAAATTTTTTTTAATTCTCCCCACAATTTCAACTATTTTTTAAAATATAAAAATTCTTCTTTAAAATTCAATTACTTTAATACACATTTAATAAAAAAACTGTTATAAATTTCAATTATCCTTATAAATAATAAAATTCTTCTTTGAAATTCAATTATTTGCAAAGAATTTTAATAAAATTTTGGTCAACATTTTAATTATCTTTATAAATAAAAAAATTCATCCTATAAAATTAATTAATTTTAAATTCTTTTTTTTTTTATAAAATCTTATAATATAAAGTAATGATTTTATCACTCGGTCATCTTTAATTATTATAAAACATGAAGACAACGATTGCTCCGAGTCGAAGACTCGGAGCAATCGATGTCTTCATGTTTTATAACAATTTTTTATAAGTAGTTTAATTTCAAAATAGTTTGAATTTGAATCTTTTGAAAAATTTTAATTCTTATGGAAAAATAATAATTAAATATTTATTTAAAAAAAAAATTATTGGTGTTTTTTTGAAAAATTTCAAAGAAATCTGTAAATAAACTTAACTGAACTTTTCTTTGACTAAAATTTTTTCCTTTAACTTTAATTGTCTGAAAATTTAAAAAATTTCTGTCGCATTTTACTAAAAAAATCTCAAAAAAGTCGATTAGTCGCATCTTTTCACAAAAAAGTCGAAAAAAGTCGAAAAAGTCGCACAATCCGAGCCCTGAATACGGCAAACTCTAATATTTTTTGGTAATTGTTTTTAGAAAGTTACTTTTTTAAGACACTTAAACTTAAAAAATAGATTAAATACTAATTCGAAATTTCTAAAGAGAAAGTAAGTACATTAAAACACGTACAGTGAGGTGTAGTTATACACTCAGAAAAAGAGTTGGCTGCCATAGCCAATTAAATAGTTGCTATAGCGCCATCCAATTAATTGGATGGGGCAACTATTTCTTGGTTGATACATCCAACTTTTTAGCTGCATTACCTGCATAGAATATTACTGCATTACATACATAGCTGGGGTACCTTTTTGCATGGAAACAGTATGCAATAGTTGGATGTGCTAACCAATTAATTGGATCGCGCTATAGCAACTATTTAATTGGTTATGGCAGCCAACTCTTTTTCTGAGTGTAACTTTAAAAATAAAAACAACTTCAGTTTTATACCCGTCGACAAGGGTATGACAGCTATTAAGTAAATTTTTTATTTCAACATGAACAGAAAATTGTATAAAAAGTACAAATTATTCCTAAAGTCAAATATTTTTTAAATATTTCAGCAACATTTTAAAAAAATTCATTTAGTTATTATAGCATAATGTTCCAAGAAAGGTACAATTTTTTTGATATATTCTTTGGAATGAAATCTACATTCCAAACATGTGCAGTTCAATAGCGTTAATATAAAATGACTTTTGTCAACTTAACAAATATTTAAAAATATGTTTCTTGTAATACTTTTAGTTAAAACAATTTTTTTCATAGATTCTTATACATTCCAAAAACTATAATGACTTTCATTTTCGTAAAAGTACAAAAATAAGATTATTCTTTAAATAAAAGTTATTAACAAAATCGACGTTGTGAAAAATGTTTAAGTTTGATTTTTAAATTAAATGTTCTATGAGCTTAATAAAGCTGTTGTTGCATTTTGATTAATAGAATTTTGATACAATACAATTATTATTTTAAATTTAATGTATCAAACGGATTGAGATTTATTTTTTAACGTAATTTATTTCAGTAGTCATACATACAGTAAATTAAATACATGGAAATCTTTAACAACAAATAACGTAGGATTTCATTATTGATTATTGATGACCTTTTCGTAGACCTTCATGATCCTCGCACCTAAAAAAAGCATAAATAAAAATAATATTATTATAAATCCATAATTTACTAATAAAAGGTTTTATATTTTTAAAATAATTGCCTTTCTGGAAGGGTCAATTGCACTTTTTAAAGTGTTAATTAAAAAAATGGCTTTATGTGTCCGACTAGTGTCGTATTCTTACTTGTTTATTTGCAAATTTTTCTAACGAATAAGAATTATATTTCAGAAAATCTTAATGTAAGTAACATAAATATTTTATAATTATTTGTTAAATTTTAGAGAATAAAATCATGTGCAAAATTTTTAATTAAAGTTCCTCAAAAAATAAAATAGGGTCATTTGAGATAAACGTAAACAGAATATCTATTTTTCACGAAAAACATTAGTTTTTTTTAAAGGTAAAACGGACGGATTTTTTTGAATGATCATGTTACTTTACATCACTAGAAAACTTTTATGAGATACAAAAAACTATCGATGCACATGAATCGTCTAAAACTGACTGTTTATATTCACCCCGAGATTTTGAAATGTTTCTAATGAGAAAGAATGAAAAATGTTAGTTTGATTCTTTAATTTATTTTTATGCAAATGCGAGACAAAATACTAAAACAGTAAAACTTTGATTTTCAATATTTTTTGCATTAAAAGATAATTTACACTATGGCATAGACAATTGTAAAAATAAAATATTAGCAATACTCAAAGACTGAGAGAAAAGAATGGTTTATTGAATGTCTTAAATTTTAATCATTTTTCGTAAACTTTCCCATTTTCTTATGAAAATAATTTTTTTGTAAAGAAACTAATTTTAATGTCGGTAATTTATGAGCGAAATTGATACTTTTAATGTCAGATAACTCTAAAAATATTGCTTCTTTTCATTTTTGACAAAAAAATAAGTTTTGTTTTTCTCTCTACTTTTGAATAATTATAACAAAACATTTCTTTTTTCATTTTTTATTTAAAAAAATAAAACAATTTTATAAACAAATTTTTTTTAAACTTTGAATTTAATAAATTTTAAATTTTCTTTTTTTAAAACATACCTGGAAATGATAATAGGCTAGTCGTTAGGTCGAAAAAGTGCACGAAAATGCAACCTAAAAAGTCTCAAATGTTTATTGTAGTTTGGGGGCTTTACATAAGAGCCCCACAGTTTGCTCACGATTATCAGTTGCAAAAAATTGTGTACACAATCGTCAAAGTTTGGAAAAATGTGGTTTTTCGATGACCAACGCTTCGGGTTACAGTTTAGAGGCAAAAGTTGTTGTTGAAAGTCGCAGAGCTTGGAATATTAGTTTAGTTGCAAATGAATTGAAACCATTAAAAGTAGCAATTTTTTTATTGTCTAATAACTATGTTAATAATTATAGAATTTGTTTATAATTCACCAGGAATATTCTCCTTGCAATGATGAATAAATCCCCAAAAAAAATTCGACTTGATCGAACAAATAGTGTATGCATAATTCCATTTGTTAATTAAAAACAAGTTATTTTTTAACGGAATTTCTACACTTTTGGACCTGCAAATTTCTTTTTTTTTAAAGTACACTTGAAGAGTTAACAGGGTTGCCACAGTTTCTCAATTTTGAATTTCCCTGATTTTTCCCGGTTTTCCAGGTACAAAATTAACTTTTTCCCTGACTTTATAGATATTAAATTACAGATAAAATAAAATAGTCGCAAAACATATATGCTTTTTAAACTTTATAACTAACATAAATAACCATTATTAAAGTAAATAAAATCAAAATTAGTTAAAAATCTATTATTAAAAATAATAATTTTAACACAAAAAAATGCGTAAAGATTTTTGATCATTTTTACAAAAAAGTTTAGGATTTGGATTATAAACTTAGCAAAGTTTACTTTTGAAATCTTGAAAAACTATAAGACAAAATATACTTTGCAACCAATTTAAAAAAAATTCAAATTAAATACATTTACATTTTTAAAATATATTTTTAACAATTTGAGCGTTTTATTAAATATAATAATTGTGTTTTTACTTTGATGAACACTTATGAACCATTTCTAAAACAACTTATTTGTATGGCGCGGCAATTTTTAGAATAAAAATTGTAAAAAATAAATTTAAATTAAAAAAATAATATTTAATTCTATTTGAAATAATATATTGATTATTTTGAATATTTATTATATAATATAAAAAAATTTAATGTAAAAAAAGGTAAAAATTTCCCGGTTTTTTCATCGTTTTCCCTAACTTTTCCCGGTTTTCCAGACCTGTGGCAACCCTGGTTAAGCTTTCATCCCACTTAAATGAAAATTCGATATTTTTTATTTACATGCGTAATAATGGATGTTAAAAAAGGGATACGTTTTTTGTCATAAACTTTATTGATTTGGTCTAAACGGCATTAAATTTCATGTGTTTTCACAAGTCTTTCTAAAAAAATGTGACCTAGCTTCAAGAGTGTGGGAGTTAGTTTTTTTATTTGAAAAATTTCCTGACTAGTTAATTCTTAATATTTTAAAATAAAATTTGCAACACCTACAGTTTAATACGTGTACTTTATGAAATAAATGAACGTTGCACTTTAAGCTTTCCTTGTTTATTTATACACTGAAAAAATGTTAATTACCGTGTAATCCCAATTGTCGGAAAGTGGAGGAACTATTATTTGGATTTGTTGCGATCTCAGATCAGAAAATCTTCGTTCCTATGTAGGTGTCGCTGAACACCCAAGATTTGAGACTCAAAACCTTGGGACTGCAATAGCCGCATCTTGGGCGCTTAGCACGCCCGAGTTGGAAATGCGGCTCCTCCAAACTAGAGTCGTATTGCATTCGTAAATTTCCGGTCTACTTGGAACGGCTCGTCGCCCAACATTTTTTCCGTGTATCAAAGTGAAAATTCTTAAATACTTTTTTTCAACCCTTGGACGGCGGAGTGAGGATACTCAGTTGCGCGTTGTTGTCGACGCTACAACTGAATTCAGCGATTCAAATTTACAAAAATGGTTACATTTTTGTTAATTATTCACCGATTTTAATTTTTCTTTTTTAATGTAATTTGTTTTTTATGTTAAATACGAGAAGGATTTTACATTTTTTCAAAATACAAAGTTTTTTGGTAATAATAAAAAAAATTTTTAACAACAAATGATTCTTGTTGTTTATCATATTTAACAAAAAATTCTCTTTGTACACTGACAAAAAATGTAGGGGAGGTGGGGGCGAAGCGACGCAGTCAACATTTCTCGAATACAATAACATTTCATTTTTTTAAAAATATATTATTAATTGCACCTTTTTAACCTTCATAATTAGTGGCATATCAAATTTTATTTTATTAACTTATAAGCGATTGACAATAAATAATGTGTTTTTCACCTCTGGTCATTTCGTTTTTCGAGATAACAGATATCAAATTTTTTGACACTTAATTTTGCTACGTGGAATTAAAAGTATGTGCTTTGGAAGATTTTACGGACTAAATTTTCGTCATTCGCAGTTAAGGGGTTAAATAACTTACAACATTTGATATTAAAGTTTAATCTAATAAATGTACAATTTTTATTAAACTGACATTACTTTTCAAGACTAAATTTCTTAAAATCATAAAGAACAAAATTCCTTTGACTAAAAAGAAAATCCGAAAAAGATCTGATAGCGGTATTAAAACGCATCAAGAGCCGACGAATGGCAGTTTCTAAAAAAAGTTATGAAGAATTAACGACAGACTATGAATAAAGTCAGAAAAAAATTTTCTCATGCTTAAAAACCATTTTATATTTTTATTATTTAATTTAATTTGATAATTCTTATTAAACAATTATTTAACTTTTATTTATAAACAAATATTGACATAAACAATAAATTTACAATAATCTTCTTTGTTTATTTACTTTTAAATAAGATAATTCGTTCGAAATGCAGGTACTTTTGAGTGCGTCGCTTCGCCCCGTTATCGTTGCTTCGCTCCACAATTTTCGTGGTTAGAAAAATGTCTATAACTTTTATCAGGTTTAGCCTATCAACAAACTGTACATTAATAAATGTTGCGTTATGTCTTGACACATCGTATGGTACAACGCACAACGCGATATTTGATCGAAATTAGAAAATATTTAAAAATAAAGAAAAGTGCGTCGTTTCGCCCCCACCTCCCCTAACTGAACCAAGTAAATGCATTTACTTGGCAGAGTTTACTTGAATCAATCCCATATTTATTTGAAGAGAGAAATTTATTTTCTTGTGCAAAGCAATTATAAGCATTGGGTACAGTTCTTGTATTAATAATTCAGTATTTGGTGGAAGTAAATATGCTATTAATCAAATCAAATATTTTACTCATATCCTAAGTACCAAAAAGGATTGAATCAAGAATATTATGTTCTTAAGGAAAATAGTAAAGTATTGTCTGGAGAATTCGTGTTTCTTAAATCAAATCATTTCATTCATTTGCTTTGAAATTTTTTTTACTTAACACAATGCCGGTGTTTATGATGCAAGAAAATATTTTTCTTGAAATGGATGTGCAATTTAAATAACAGTTTTTGACAACTATCCATTGAAATTTAGATGGCATAGTGGCAACGGTACGGCTTCTGACGCGTGCAACCCAGGTTCGATTCCTCCGACAGTGGAAAATTTTCTTTCAATGTATATTTGTTGTATTTGTGATAAGTGGTTATTACATATAAATAATACGTAGAATATCAATTGCTTAATTATTTAAACAAAAAATATTAATGCTAATTAATTAAATAATAAAAATGTTTGACCTAAGTATTAGAAATGATCGGATGGGGGAAGGGGGGGTGAGGAATGCAAGTAGATAATTTACTTGAAATGAGAAAATATTTTTTTGATTGAAATCTCTAATTTTTTCAAATCAAGAAAATATTTTCTCAAAATTTGTTTATGACAAAAAAAACGTACCCTTCTTTAACGTCCATTATTATGCATTTACAAAAAAATATTGAATTTCCATTTAAGTGGGATGAAAGCTTGACTCCTTAAGTGTACTCTCTAAATTTGAATTAGTAAAAATGTTTACTAATTGGAATTAGTGACAGATTTTTTGCTTTCGAATTAGTAAATTGTATTAATTAATTTAAAAGAAATTACTATTTATTAGTGAAGTTTACTAATTCAAAAGCAAAAGGTTAGTCACTAATTCCAATTAGTAAACATTTTTGCTAATTCAGATTTAGAGAGTAGGGGTGACCGTGGCGTAATGGATCACTTGAATTTATTCAAAAGTGGTAAATGAGAGTAATTTCGGTTTTTGATCAAAATAATGTACTTGGCATACTGTAAATTTGTACAAAGTTTCATTGTTATTCATTTATTTATTTTTACAAAATATGGTAGAAAGTGATTTTGACGCTTGAATGTAAATTTTTCAAGTCTTTGTTTTTTTATTATATCTTTTTAAAATTACTTGCAAAAAATTTTTGTATATTAGGTTTTGAGCTTTAAACATTTGTTCTTAAAGAACAATTGCCAATTTTTGTTTAAAACTTACGGTATTGATCAAAAATAACAAAATTTTCAACAAACACCTCCGGGGCGTTATGGATAACTTTGTTTATTTTATTAAGAAAAACCTATTCTACTAAAAATATTAATAAAATAATTCTGTCAAGTTTAATTTCTTATAATTTATATATTAATAAGTACTAATGATAAATTTTTATGAAAAAAATAACTGGAGAATATATTTTTTAAGGAAATGGATTTTGCATTTCGCTACAACTTTTTAAGATTTGAAAATTGCATGAAAATGTTTAAAGATTAAATTAAATACGTTCCATTTTTAATATTCTTTGTTATAAATATACAATAGCAACCAAAATTGTCAAAACCGTAATTAAGTAAATAAATAATAATACATTATAATTTCATTGGTGGTCTATTACCTCCTGGGTTGTGATCCATTACGTCTTGGCCCGAGGCGAAATTGCTCACTTTGCATTTCTACAAAAACATTGTTTTAAAAAAAAGGTATGAATGATATTAGGGCGTACGTTTTTTATTTAAAAGCTAAGATGTTAGGCTAAATTTTCCACACGATGAAATTTTTATTATAGCAACAAAGACGAAGTTAAGCAACAAAAAGTGAAAAGTGATCCATTACACCCTGGTCTCCCCTACTCTTAAAAAAGGGAAATAAATTTGCAGATCCAAAAGTGTATAAATTCCGTTAAAAAATGACATGTTTTTAATTAACAAATGGTATTATGCATAAAGTATTTGTCCAATCGAGATGACTTTTTTGGGATTTATTCATAATTGCAAGAAGAATAATTAACCTTTTTCTACGTACGACCAGTCATTTGAAAGCTAGTTTCAAGCTCTACGACTTTCAATAACAACTTTTTCCTTTATAATGTTGCCCGAAGCGTCTGTCATCGTAAAGCCACGTTTTCCAAATTTTGACGCTTGATTACACTATTTTTTGCATCTGATAATCGAGAGCAAACTGTGGGGCTCTAATGTGGAACCCCCAAACTACAATAAACATTTGAGACTTTTTAAGTTGCATTTTTGTGCACTTTTTCGACCCAAGGACTGGCCTATAAGAAAATTTTGCAAAAAGTTGCAGAGCGGGCTGCTTAATTAGTTTTTTGATCCCAGCAAACTTGTCAGGCCCACTCTAAACTTTTTGCAAAACCTTCTTATCATTTCCAGGTATGTTTTTTAAAAAAAAGAAAATTATAAATTTATCATCTACCCAAAGTAAAAAAAGATTAATGTTTATAAAAAAAGAATAAAAAGTTTTTGTTATGATTATTCAAAAGTACAGACAAAAACAAAACTTTTTTTTCTTGTCAAAAAATGAAAAGAAGCAATATTTTTTTTAGATATCTGACAATAAAAATATACCTACATTAAAAAAACGAAAATTTTGAAAATTCATAACTCAAAGATTTGCTTTAAAAAAATAAGAAAATACGTAACTGTTTTTTTTCAATACAGAATAGAAAAAACTTCTTTTTGTTGATTTTAAAAGCTCGACTGAAATATTATAGTAATTTGATTGATAAATTTTCATTTTAAATGTTTTACTTGTCCAATACATTTGTAAATATTAACATTTTAAAATCCGTAAAAAGTAACAGTGTTCTTCATGTTTTATAATAATTAAAAATGACCGCTGGAAACAATAATTCTTTTATATCAGAAACATATTGTAACTATAACTGCTAAAAATGGTTATTCATTTCAAACTTTTTTAAAATTCAATTGTTTATAACAATTCACACACTAAAAAAGTTTGAACTTCCGAAAGGAATATTATTATTTGTAAAGAAACTTCAAATTTTGTCAAGACTCTTATAATTTTATAACAATTACATTTCTGCAAAAAATTCCATTACTTTAAAAGTAATCGGAATTCTGTAATTAAAATTATATTGTGCAATGTACGATTGTTTTGTACTTCTTTAAACAAATTACAGATTCATTTTTTCAAAAAAATGACATATATATATATATCTGTGAAATTCAAGTAATATTTTCCTTAACTTTTGTAGCTACTTGCAGTTGTCTTCTTCCTTTTTATTTTAGTCTGTTTCCCAAACGTTCGAGAGAGATACAGCAGCGACTTCATTGAAGTGTGGAAGAAAGAACCCTTGGCTTATAATTCTTTCATAAATGACAAATTCTTTTTCTTCAGTTGGAACAACTCGTTGTATATGCGGAGTCCTAAATGCGTTACCAGTGATTGTGAAACGTTTACCAATGATACCAGATGTTGTCACGCCTTCATGTGTGTATGACAGTACCTTTTCAATTAAATAGAAATTAGATTCTTCCGAAAAAGCAAGAAAGTTGCAGAAATTTCTGATTTTCATATCTTTCGCGCGATACTCAGTGCCGTGAATCATAGCGCTCTTGAAGAAGGTTACGTCTGTTCTTCCATGAATGGTCTGTCCTGCTTCTCTTAAAAGATTCACTTCTTCTGCATTAGGAAAGCGAACTTTTTGTACAACTACCCCACGAAAGTAGTGCCCTTCTCGTATGTTTTGTGGATGTTCTTCTTCAATTGAAAGAATACGATTCATAAGCCTTCTCGTCTCTACTGAAATGACCAATTGAGTTGCTGCTACAGTTATGAATTTCTTCATAAAAAAACGTGTGATGATTTGATCGGCTCTACCATGTGGGCTTGTGATGTAATCTGTTATTTTCTTATTTAACGACTCAAAGGGAAGAGCCGAGTAAACCCATAACGGTCCCCAATTTCGAACTGATAAAGGAGAATGCTTCAAAAGATGAACGTTGAAAACCATGTTCCTCAAACCGTACAGCCTTTCGTAGTCATTAACAAACTGGTTTATAAAATTCTCCGCCTGATTTAATTGATCATTAGTAATCGAAGATGAATTCAAAATGTAGATAGATTTACAGAGCAATAACAAATGATCGAAATATTGCTGCGGTAGAATTCCATTTAGGCATGGTAAACAATAATACAATAGCCAATTTCTCCACTCTGAGGCCTTCCACATTTTGTATAAAAGGATGCTACGTGGTGTTCTTGATATCCTCGTTGGTGGTTTAATGCTTAATAATTTTTCATCAATTGCCGAAGTGTTATTTGGGTGTCCAATGTACCACGGTTCTTCGGCATCTGTTAGATATCGAACTACTAATCGCTTGGCTACCCCAAGGAATGCGTTGTGAGAAGCATCTACTACGACGCCATTAACTAAGTCAAATTCCGGCATCAGGGCTAAAGCTGAAAGACCTTTCACTCCGTTTACAGGTGCACCGCTCTCGATTGCCATTAATCCATCACGTCTTATTGTGCCATCCGTGCGCATAACATAGGGCTCTGCAGGATAAATCCACGTATGTTCTTCCATTTGACCTCTTGCAAAACATGCTGGACAACCGTTTTCTCCATTGCATCTTTTCATGCGTAACACGTCTGGTTTCGCAACGGAGTCTGCCGTGAAAATAGGAACTATGAACTTGCTGACAACTTCTTCCTCACCGTTTGGCTTCCATACAATACCATGATTGTATAAGTCACGTATTTCATTCACTATTGGCCTTAAAATTGAGTTCATGATAGGGTGTTCATCAGCGACCCAAATTCCGGCCAAAAGCAAATGCTTCTTCCGAGCGTGGGGTGATAATTCATTTACATGAAATACTACGGGGTACGTAGTAGCTTTTCATGACTTTGTAATTTTAAGACCATCAGTCCACAATGTGAGTGAAAAATTATTAGGATTACTCAAAAAATTACCTTCTTCACTAAGCTCTTTATATTTACTACCATCGTAGATATCTTCTACGGCGTCTGGATTGATCTTGATTCTATTATTTTTGTATTCCAGTTTCTGCTTTATGTTGGGAATGGAAAACAGGTCACATAATTGTGGTCGCAAAAGAACTTGTATGAATGTTGCTACAAACGTTGTTTTTAGTCTCGGGCCACATCGACCGCAACGACATCTTGTTTGAATTTGACCTTGCCTAATCTCTTGTTTGCATTTCGAGCAAAAATATCTATATATTAAATTCTCTTTTGACCTACCAAGAACTTTCCACAACTTATTTTTATTTGTTGGTATGTTAATACGCGTGAATAAATCTTGTGCCCATCTTAAGTTGTCCAGCAATTGTTCGTACGTTGCATTATGCCGCACTGCTTGTGCAACAAATGACAAGATGTGGTCAATTGCACAAATGTGGTCTTTATAATTTACGCGCACGCGCAAACCCACAGGAGTTACTCTTTTAAAGAATGTTTGCTGTATCAATTCTTCTCTTCTTTGATCGTTGTTTTCAATATTCCTTTCAATTGGAGGTTCAACAATGATGGCGTTTTCTTCCTCAATTTGCTCCGCATTTTCTTCTTCTTCTTCAGAAAGACCCTCATCATCTCCTAGCACCTCTTCATTGTCGTCATCGTTAACTTCTTCTTCAGAAAGCCCCTCATCATCCCCTAACACCTCTTCATTGTCGTCATCGTTAACTTCATCTTCATCTCTATCTTCGTTATTTTCATCATCTTCATTGATAAAATCATCCTCGTCACTATCAAAATCATCGTTGTCGGACATCCTGCAACTGTTTGTCTTTTTATCTCAAAGGGAATACACAACATTATCATAAACCAATTTATATAACTCTAACCCAACAAGGGGGGGTTTTTTAATATCATTTTTATTTCAGATTTTCTACTTACATAAAAAAGAAATCATTAATTCATATTTTTTTTAAGATAATAAATATTTAAGAGTGTTGGATTAAAATATTAAACTTCTATTATAGAAAAAAGTAATAAAAAAAATGTGATATTTTATTTTCAAAGAAAATTTAATTTTTATATACGTCATTTGAGATATATTCATTTTCTCAAAAAGTTTAAGACGTTAGAATTATATTTTTTACTATTCAATGCTTGCATATTTAATAAGGCTTCCTTATGGGTTGAAATTCCACTAAACCTTAAACCTCTGGTGAATCTTAAAACATAAATAGCATATTTAAAGATGAACAAAAAGTGAATTTCATATTATACATGGGAAGATAGATTATTTGGAATTAGAATTTTTGTCAAGTTTATTTACAGATAATACATAAAATATACTAGTGACACTTTTTTGTTAGAGTATCCTCTTTTTTATTACCTTTTACGTTTGCATACTTCAATATACTTCTTACTGTCTGAGTATTCATTTATCTCATAATTGAATATTCGCTTATTTAATGTGTGAATATTCATTTATTCTACGTGGAAGAGTTTTGAAACATGGAATAAGTGTATATTCACTTAAAATAAGTGAAATTTCTATTATTCAGATTATTTATTACTTATGACAGTTTACGTAAACCTACTTTATTTACTTTTGTAGGAGTTTAAGTTGAGTGAAATAAAAAGTTTGCGAAAGTTGTTTCATTCTATGGAAAAACGACATGTTATAGAAATTTCAATTGAGACTATTATATACACTCATTTGAAAAAAATATATATTATAAACAGTAATGATTCTCTTATTTTATATTGATGATTCTCTTGAAAGGGATTTATTTTTGTTTGAATATCCAAAAAAATTCTCTAAAAGAAGAAATTTCTATTGAGACTACTACATAGGCACACTAAAAAAAATTATATTATAAATAGTAATGATTCTTTTATTTTATATTGATGATTCTGTTAAAAATGGATTTATTTTTTTTGAATTCCCAAAAAAATACAAATAATCTTTTTCTATAAATATGTTGCAGTGTTTAAAGATAATAATATAAGTTGCCTAAAATTAATTTTCAGACATAAGACTTCCAGCAGCATTTTATTATCATTTGTTTTAATGGTTAGGTGTAAATAATTATAACTTTTAAATTAATTATTTTGTAAAAAAAATCTGTAAAAATATTTTATTTTCAATAATAAATTGTTATGTTTAAATTTATTACACTTCTTGATTGCATATTTCATTTTTATTAAATAAAACATTTTATTTGAGGGTTGAGTATTTAATAAAATGTTTAATTAATTAAAAATAAAAGAAAACGTCTATCACAATTCTGCCGTATTTTCAAGAAACACAGTAACTGCACATTGAATCCATATGCAGTTACTGTATTTCTCGAAAATACGGCAGACATATAGTCAGAAATAATAAATGCTTTCGAAATGAATTGATAATTTGATAAAAAAATTTTCTTCTTTTCTAATTTCAAAAATATTACAATTTTTTTTAACAACATCTTCACTTTTTTTCATCAAATTTTTTTAAATATATTGCACATTATTTTATGAATTTTTAAACATATGATAGTATTTAAAAAACGACGCTTCAGAGATAAATTGAATTCTTATTTTCATCAATAATACTATTTTAATTAATAATTTTAAATACTTTCTTAAATTTTATTATAAACAAATAAAAGTAAAACATTAACATGATATATTCTAATAGATAAATCGTCGTAAATTGTAAATCAATTTTTCAAAAAAAGGAAGCTTGACAGAATATTTATTAAAATTGAATGTGAATAATGAATCTTTTGTTGGAGACACGTGAAATGGTTTTTTTCTATTTTGTTTATTTTGTATACGTCTGCACACTTCGCTTTTAACAAACGCATCTAACCTTACGTTTCACATACGAAATCTGAGTTTTTAATACTGACACTCAGTGCGGTTGAGTTAGCCAGAAAAAGGAAAAACTGACAAAAAAATTTTAGTAATGCTAGAGACAAATCACTGAGTTATATTTAAATATGATTGATATACTGTCATTCATAAATTTTTGAAACATAGGGTCAATTGGGGTAAATGTAAACGGAATGTCTATGTTTCACCAAAAACATTAGTTTTTTTTGTTAAAACGCAAAATGGACGGATTTTTTTTGCATGAACTTGTTACTTTACTTCCCTAGAAAAATTTTATGAAGAACAAAAGAATATTGATGCACCTGAATCGCCTAAAACTGACTGTTTACATTTACCCCGAGATTTTGAAATTTTCCTAAAATTCGGGGTAAATGTAAACACCACTGTAGTTAAGCGAGGTTTAAGAAACAAGTTATTTCAAGTATACTACTATTTTAAGGTATAGAAAAACTGAAAAAAATTCTTTCTAGATGTATAGAAAATCAACCAGTTGACTGATAATGTATCATATAAATAAACAATCAACCATTACAAAATTAGTAATGTAAAACTTGAATAACTTGAACAAATTTTCATAGATTTTCATTCAACTTGGTAAAAAAAAGTTTTTAAGCTTGCTGAATAAGAATCTAAAGTTGAATTTTTAAATTTCAAAATGGCAGATCCAATAATTGATTAAATTATTATTTTTTTTAATGTAGTTGAAGTTCTGTTTACATTTACCCCGAGTTTTCGAATTCTCGGGGTAAATGTAAACACTAAATTATTTATTAACTAAATTGACAAAAATAAAAAATCAAAGTTAATTTTTGTTAAGGCATTAATAAGGAAGAATGACAAATTTTAGTTTTATTTTTAAATTTATTTTTATGCAAATGCGAGACAAAATACTGAAACAGTAAAATTTTGATTTTCAATCTTTTTTGCATGAAAAGATAACTTGAACTATGGCATTGCCAAATGTCAAAATAAAATATTGTTAATACTCAGAAGATTTTGTATGTGAGCTGAGGTAAAAATATTGACGTCGTACTTATTTTTAAATTTGTAAATTTACCTGAAACATCTGCTGCTTACATTTACCCCGCGTTTACATTTACCCCAAATGACCCTAATTATTATTTATGCATGTATTAATAATATATTCAATTTAAAATAGATACAACAAATGTTTCCTCTGATTAACTTTGTCAGCCAAAGTTCCAAGTGCTATTTTTTGGTCGGCCCATACCTTGGTCAACTTTTACAAAGTCGGTCCAACTTCTCGTGCCAGAGGTTGGGCCAACAATACAGATGATAACGGTTCGCCGTCTAATGACGACGACAATTAATAAGTAAGTTGGCCCAACTTACATGTATACGTTGTGCCAACCATACATTTCAATGGTTGGTCCAAGGACTGGCGCCAAAGTAAGCACAACTATAGATGCATAAGTTAGGCCAACCACAATTTTCAAAGTTTGGCCAACTTCAACAGCCAAAGGTAAAAAATTATTTGACATTATTTGACAAAGTTTTGCCATCCGTCGGGCCAACTATGGCCCAGACTTCGGCCAACCAAGAAAAATCAAGTCAATTAAGCTGCATTTCACAGAGTTTTTCCAGCCGTCGGTCTGAACTAGGCCCAGAGTTTGGCTAACCGAAACTGAATGTCATTTAAACAACGTTTGGATTAGTTGTGCCAACCTTCGTCGCCAAAGTTGTCCTGACGGTTGGTTAAACTCTGCATGTAATGGTTAGCTTGCAAAGTCGGGCAAACTCTGTCAACCAAAACTTCGTTTGCCAAAGTTACGCCAACCTTAGACCAACCTTCAAACACTGGCGGCCAATCCAAATTCGCACCTGGGCGTAGTAATAATGTTTTTCAAAATTGTGATTATTGTTATTATGATGCGTTTAGCTAAAATAGAAGAACATTATTTTCAACTTAGTAAGAATTTTTTCACGAAACTTTTATTGTTGATAATATTAAAGCATTTCTTTCAGCTCAGTATTGAGATATTTTGTTAGTAGCTCTATATTTTGATTTTTTTTTAATGTGCCTGAATTGAATGTGATGTTAGAAATAACATCTGACAGTTATACCAACAGTTGTCCAATCAAATCAAATATTTTAAATAGTTAATAAATAAATAAATAGTTGCTTAAATTATAAATTAATCTTTTCAACAACTTTAACCTTCATTTATACAACCATAATAGTGCCTTAAGAAAATTTAGTTCATACATATGACTGTCCGCAACAAAAAGGACCTTAACTCCCATGTATTTACATGGAACTAAGGTCCCTTTTTCGCGACAGTCACATATATTATATATTCGATTAAATATTGTATTTTAATTGTCTTATTCAGGGACTTACACGAACACGAATTTTCGTGTTTCTTCGTGTTCGTGTAAGTCCCTGGTCTTATTAGCTTGCCTAGGTCAAAATAGGGTTTAATTTTTATAAACTGTATTGAAATCAGACCCTACTTTATGACTTCTGAACCTAAATAAGTGTTATGATCCATGAAAATAATTGCATTATATACAATCGTGTTATCAAATTACACTGGAAAATAAAAAATTTAATGTAGCAAATAGGAATAATGTCCATCTTAATTAAAATTTTATAAATGAAAGATGTGGTTTGTTCTTCTTCTAACATAAAGAAACATCCATATTTGCAATACTAATTTGTAAAATTTAATGAAGTTTAAAAAAAGAGCGTCTTGGTTTAAGACGTTTAATTTTAATTGGTTTTTTAATTGGTTTTATATAAGACCCCCAAATAATGTCTAAAATAGCAAATATATAAGGAGCAAACTTTTTGTTTGCTTTATAGTGTAACGAAATTTAGACAAAATTTCATCTATCGATTCGAGTCTTTGATAAATAATGAATGCCAAATCTACACTGTTAGAAAATGATAAAAATTCATGCTCTCTTAAATCATTTATGTGATTAAATACTTCTCAAATGCAGAAAATTTTGTTCACAAATACATTAATTTCAAATAAACTGCACATAAACAAAAGTTCAATGCAATGATACGTTGAATTAAAGGTATTACTTAATGAAAATTTTTCTAGGTAAGTTTCATTTTCGACATTTAAAAAAAACCCGACTTGTAAAGAATTTTTGTTTGCTCACAACAACAAAAATTAGGTGACAAGTAACAATTGTGTGGTTATAAAAAACCAATAGCTAAATAGCCTAAGCATATGAAGGGTGGATTTTAAAACAACACATATTTATACAGCTGTATTTGTTGGCTTTTTTTGTATGTGCATTAAAATTTTATCAGATTTTTCTAACAGTGCAGTATAATAAACAAATATGTGTCTTAAGATTAGAAGAAACACAAACAAATTTTAAATTGTAACTTTTTAAGAAAGATTTAAAAGTTTAACATAATATAAAATTATACTTTGATACGGCAAAGGTCCTGGGGATATGCAGACTAACTGAAAAATCCCATTAGTAAGAAAATGACGAAGATATTTCTGTATTCGGCAAGACCGCAAGGACCCTTGTTGGTTTTAGGAAAATTATTTTAGGTTAAACAAATAAATGTTATAAAAAAAGTTTTTTAATGATGCAGCACAAAAAAAATTTTTGTTCAAGAATTTTTTAAGAATTAGGGATGAGTATTATTCAGAGATTATATATCTATGAATTACGCTACTTTATTTTCTAAGAAAGTCTAGTAATGCTTTGGCATGCGCTATAATATTCAATGGCGGCGTTGAGAACAATTATTTGGAATCAATTATAAAAATACTATAATAATTCTAAAATAATAATTATTTTTTCCTAAAAATATTCTCTACATTTTCCACATTTTCAAATGTTAAACAAATTTAATATTAATTCTTGAACAAAATTTATTCGTGTCTTCAGTAACACAATCTTTTAGCTCAATATTATGTTAATTTTGCATGTCAATATTGCAACAAGGAGAAACTTTTCATACCAATATATAATAAAAATGATTAGACTAAAATGTATGTTAGGTTTGATTCTTCAGAGAAGCAACATAGGTTATACAAATTACTATAGTGTCTACCAAATTCACGCATTTGTACTTGTATTTAACTTATTTTATTAATTAAAAATAATAATCAATTATTTATTTATTTTTTAATCTAGTATCATTGAACACTATAGTGTGTGAATAATGATATGAACGAATTTATTTGATAATTTACATAAGAATTCGCATTTATTTTCTTCTAGAAGTTCACGAGTCAACATTGGGTCATAAACAGGCAACGGGTTAATTAACTTTTCCCTTTGAGATAGGCTGTTTTATGCACTTGCCCGACTTAACTCTGGGTTAACGGTAATTAATTACATGCAAAAAAATGTCAATCATAATTGGACAATCGTTAACACGGAGTTATACAATGCGCAAAGTATATTTTTTTTTTGCTTAGGGACTTTTGTGAAATCTGCATACAGATACCTTGGATTCCGCACTCCAAGGTTATGTGGGGTTGGTAAAGTAAAAGATAATATATGTAAAATTAATAAATTAATATTACATTTAGACATCCAAGATGTTTATGTATTTGACTGTCACAGATATTGACCGTTAATATCTAGATATTAAAGCTCAATATCCATTTTCCTTTATGTTGAATATTAGTAGAAAAAATTTTTCCGTGCAATACGCGCAGCATTGACAAGTTAATATTACCTCAACAGTGAGTACATAATATCTTCACCGTTAATAAACGGATATAATTAATGTTAAGGCGACATTCACTGTTAACATTTTATCAAGCTTGACTGTTTAGCAATTTAGGAAATAAATTAAATTTAATACTTTGTTCTATAAATAAAATTCGCTTAAAACGGATTATAACAAAAGTATAAGATCCTTTGAATATTTCTTTATACGTACAAAAACAAAAAAAAAATTTTCTTTATGCAGCATACATATTTTTAAAAAAGAAAAATTATTATATTTATGTTACGCACGTTGAAACACAATAAGATATGAACTGTCTTATGGGGGGTTTTCTGGTCTAGAGGTCTCAATTTTAGGCGTCCTTCCGAGTCGGATAAAAAAAAGTTTAACATTTTTAACTTTATTATTTTTTTTGAAGTTGTTAATACATACTTAAAGAATACTAAAAAATTTAGAAAAAATTGAAAATTTTTAATAGTTATAAATGGATGAAGTGGAGGCTAAAAAAATTAGACATGAACAGGTTGACAGGATGGAGACTTTTGTAGTGCACTAAAACAAAAAACCCAAAGAAATTCTTGATTATTAAAGCCTGGGCTATTGTCGGTACCATGGAGAAGAACAATTTTTTTTGCAAAATAGCGACAATTTGAAAAAGTGTATTTTGACCCTGTTTGTTGACATTTTCGAATTTTTTAAAAATAGTAAAAATAAATATTTTTCAAAATTCGTTGTTCCGACCATAAAGATATATATATATATATATATATATATATATATATATATATATATATATATACAAAGAACATTTCTGCAAAATTTGGAGCACATCGGTCGAGCAGATTCTGAGATATCATGTCAACCAGGTCAAAAAAAGTATTTTCGAGAAAAAAAGTGTTTAAAGTTTTACACAAAGAAGCCTAGACAAAAATACCTCTTTTTATTTAACAAAAACAATAAGGTTAAAAAAATCAAAGAAAATGGCGGACGAAATTTGTAATAATTCATCCGGTCAATTTGAAACTTGTTTCTCGAGGGGTTTTTGGGGTCACTAAATTCAAATCTGTTTTTAAAAATTCAAAATTGCAAATACAATATAGGCAAACAATTTTTAAAAATTTATTGGATATTAGATGCACTTGAAACTCATCACCTCCGGGATATTAGGCTCGCGATTTTCAATTTTGAAAAATGAACAACGGATTCGAAATCATCGATTCCCACAACCCCCCCTTGTAACGTGTTTCAAGTGAATCCGGTAAATTTTAACAAATCTCGTCCGCCATATAGGATCCACCATTTTGAATTATTCAAAAAGTGACATCCGATTCATATTCAGCGACCCTAAAAATCCCCGAGTAACAAGTTTTATCAAAATTTTTCAAAGTCATTACTGTAACTCCGAAAATAATTAGAAAATTAAAAAAATTTTTTAAGGATATATTCTTGAAAGTAAGAACTTTGAAAACATTAAAAAACAAAAAAATCGATTTTTTCAATTTTGTAGACCAGAATACCCTCTTAAAGAAATACACGTAATAAAAACTAAAAAAATATTTTTAAACCGATCATTAACAATTCGATCAAAGCGAATTTCATCGAGATTGTGAAAATTTTGTTTTCGTACTTATTAAAGTGTTTCACTCTTTCATTTTTAAAAATAGCTTGGGCAACGTTTTTTACGTGTTCAATTTTCAAATCTGTGGCTAGTTTATCAATTGGCTGTTCGTCCATCTTTTGTAATTCAATTGCAACATCTATAATAAGATATAACAATTACAACAATGGTATTACAAAATTTATTTACTATCAAAATCTGAATCAGAGAATTCTTGCTGATTAGCAGTTATAAGTATACCACTGATTTCAATCAGCGTATAAATGCTGAAAAATCATTAAAATGTCACAAATCTCTCAGCGAATATACGCTAATTAAAACCAGTGGTATGCTTATAGGTGATTGAAATTTAGAGAGTAAATTAAAATGCTATTCAAATTTATGAATTATTTTCATTTTAGTATAGGGGAAAGTCGGTTAAAGTAATGTTATAAAAATTATATAAAAAAAATTTAAATATTATAATAATCATTACTTTCTAACATTACTTTTAGCACTAAATAATTTACGTAATGCTTTTGAAACACATTATCTACATGAGACCAATAGTGATACAGTGAAATAATTTACATTATTGTTTACAATTTTTGTTTATTTCAGCAATATTATGTTATAACAAAAAAATTTTAAGAAAAAAAACAAAAATAATATTACCTTCGACCGAAAATATTTGTAACTTCTATTTAAAAAAGAAATTGTTTAAACGACATTTAAATTCGTAGCATCGAAGAGATTTTTAAATGTCAACTATAATGTCACATGTTTTTGAAAATATTTGAAATTATTTCAAAATATTTTAAATACATGAAAACGCCCTAGTAGGCCCACTCGTTAAAAATATTTGTAGCGTATACATATAACCTGTTCTAGAAAAGCGGCTTAGGTGTCAAGAAATCATTTTTTATACCATAAAACCTATTATCTTTCTAAAAAATGCAGTTGATGGCAATGTCTGTATCGTTAGTCGAAAACTAACGTTTTTATTTTGTGATTCAACAGTCATCTTAGTATAATCTACTACGCCCATCTCTCCGTGTAAGTATTAATTTTTCAAGCACTTGAAGGCTTATTTTGGAGTCGAAATCGTTTCTTTACTTTCAATCTAAACTGTAAGAGTAATTTAGAGTTTAGTAGTCGTCTTATTCCAATTCTGTATACTTCACATTATTAAGGGCTCAGGTGCAATTTTTTAGTCGGCCCATAGTTGGGCCAACTTTTACAAAGTCCGTCCAACCTGACTTAATTTTTTCTCGGTTAGCCAAACTCTGGGCCACGGTTGGCCCGACGGATGGCAAAACTTTGTCAAATGCAGTTTAAGTGACTTATTCCTTCTGCTAGATATTGGGTCAACTATGCAGATGATAACGGTTCGCCGTCTAATGACGACGACAATTAATAAGAAAGTTGACCCAACTTACATGTATACGTTGTGCCAACCATACATTTCAATGGTTGGTCCAAGGACTGGCGTCAAAGTAAGCACAACTATAGATGCATAAGTTGGGCCAACCACAATTTTCAAAGTTTGGCCAACTTCAACAGCCAAAGGTAAAAAATTAAAAAAATAAAGTATTTAAACAATTGCAGGGCTCGGATTGTGCGACTTTTTTCGACTTTTCTAAGAAAATGTGACTTCTTTCGACTTTTTTGTGAAAAGATACGACTAATCCACTTTTTCGAGATTTTTTTAGTAAAATGGGACTGAAATTTTTAAAATTTTCAGAAAATTAAAGGTAAGGGAAAAGTTGTAGAAAAAAAATGTTCTGTTAAGTTTACCGAGTGATAAAGTCATTTTTTTTATATTATATAAGATTTTATAAAAAAAAAGAATTTGAAAAAAATTATATTTGACGAAAAATTAAAAACAATTTGAAAGTAATTGAAGTTCTGCGGAGAATCTAATTACTTTTTAAAAAATTGAATTTCCATGATGACTTTAATTATTTATAAAATTTTGACGAGAAATTTAAAACAATTTTTTGAATGTAATAGAATTTTTGCGAAGAATTTTATTGTTTTTGTAAAAAAATGAATTTTAGAGAAAAATTTTATTATTTTCAAAAATAATTGAAATTATGACGGCCATTTTATTAAATTTTTTTTCAAATAATTGCATTTTGGAAAAGAATTTTATTATTTATAAAGATAATTGAAATTTTAAATAGATGTGAAAAAAAAGTTAAAAATACCTATATTTAAAATTTTGATATATATTTTATTACATTTTATTAAATATTATTCCAGATTATTTGATGTTAAAGTATGTGTTGGTGAGAAATGGGATTTTTTTAAAACAATTTTGACAATCTCGTGTTTCCTTTTCGGCGTTATTTTCCTAAAATTTCACTCGACTTTTTCCAACTCTTTTGGAAATTTTATGCAGCTTTTCGTGACTTTTGTTGTGAATTTATGCGACTAAAGCGACTTTTTTGCCAACCGTCGGGCCAACCGTGACCAAGAGTTCGTCAAACCAAGAAAGTTTTAGTCATTAAAACTGCATTTGACAAAGTTTTGACATCCGTCGGGCCAACTGTGGCCCATAATTCGGCCAAGCAAGAAAAACGAAGTCAATTAAACTGCGTTTCACAGAGTTTTGCCAACCGTCGGGTTGACCAACAAAGTTTAAGTCAGTTATATTGATTTTCTTGAGTTTTATCAACCGTCGGGACAACCGAGGCCCACAGTTTTGCCAACCGAAACTGAATGTCTTTTAAACAACGTTTGGATTAGCTGTGCCAAACTTTGTCGCCAAAGTTGGCCCGATGCTTTGTTAAACTCTGCATGTAATGGTTGGTTTGTAAAGTTGGGCCACCTGTGGGCACTAGTGCTTGCCAAAGTTGGGCAAACTCTGGCAACCAAAACTTTATTTACCAAAGTTACGCCAACCTTGGACCAACCTTCAAACTCTGACAGCCTACCCAAATTCGCACCTCGGGGATGGTATGGATCATATGTTCACCTATCACTTATTGGTGCGGGCCTGCTTTCTAATATTTTTAACGAAAATTTCAAAAGCTGTTTATTTAGCACGACACTCTAAGACACGAAAATGCTCAAATAAAGAAATTGGTTCACTTTATGGAAAAAAGTATTAATCAAACATACATTGTCTGGTTTCTTTTACTTAGTAATTTCCTATCTTTACTTTCATACTCTTAAAGACTATAACTTGAAATACAAAAATTTGAAGATTTTGTAAGACTAATTTACAGAACTTGGGTTGAGTAAAGTGTAAATTTAAAAAAAGAATCTATGTAAGTCAAAATAACTTTTAATGAATTTAAAAAGCAAAACAAAAAGATGAAGACGTTAATTTATTGTCTTAAGCATTTAAAAGTACCGACTTTCCCCTTTTTGTAATTTTGAAATACGTACTAAAATAATATTTTTAAAATGGTCATAAACTAAAGGAATGAAATCCTTTTCTTTTATTTTAAAGGGGCGACGTCTAGCAATATAAATATATTGCTCCGGCTTCCACATTCCAAGAATAATGTATTTTAAACTTGCTTCTAAAGTTGTCGATTGTTCAGCATTTGTCAGAAACAATTTGTCAATAACAACTCCCGCCACTACTGACTGTAACGAAAAAAATTTCATTTTATTCCATTTAATTTAACAGCATAACCTGTGTAGAAATTGTCATGTTATGGACTACACAATGATCAAAAGATCAGGCCCCTATTTGGGCCATGGTTAAAGGACCCCGCACAATTATATGGGAAATCCGGCCCCGGTCAGAATTTGTTGTAACTTGAAAAATAGTTACTTTTTAATATCCCGATCACAAATTGTTCTTGAAATTTTACTTAAAAATCAACTGGTACAAAGATACAGGGGTAAAACCACCCCATACAGTAAACTTAAAGCTTACATTGTTCCCCTAATCCAAAAACAATTATAAAGGTCAACACATTTTTTCCTGACCATCAAAATGTCTAGGAACGTTTCGAGAAACATTCCTATTCAAGAAAAATTTATATTCAAAATCACCAACCCCCATGAATCAACCCCTAACTAAGAAGTAGTTCTTGAAATACTTGAAAATCATTCAGAATATTCAAACACATTTTTTCCTGACCCTCAAAATGTCTAGGAACGTTTCGAGAAACATTCCTATTCAAGAAAAATCCATTTTCAAAATCACCAACCTCCATGAATCAACCCCTTACTAAGAAAAAGTTCTTAAAATAATTAAAACTCATTCAGATTATTCGAAGCCATTATTTTAATCTTAAGTACGACTAAGGAAGCTTTAAAACAGATTCCCTCTGTAAAAAAGTGGTTTTCCGAACGATCAACCCTTACAAAACCAACCCCTTTTTTCAAAAACATGACTCAAACCTTATCAAAGTAATTCAGAACTTTTATAGATTTTTTTCTACATTTGAAACTAAATAAAAATGTATTCCAACCTTTTCCTAATAAAGAAAAAGCCCTTTTCAAAATAACCAACCCCCATGAGTCAACCCCTAACTAAGAAGTAGTTCTTGAAATACTTGAAAATCATTCAGAATATTCAAACACATTTTTTCCTGACCCTCAAAATGTCTAGGAACGTTTCGAGAAACATTCCTATTCAAGAAAAATCCATTTTCAAAATCACCAACCCCCATGAATCAACCCCTAACTAAGAAAAAGTTCTTAAAATAATGAAAACTCATTCAACGTTTTGAAATAATGTCTATTATTCATTATTACGATATGTTTGCATGATTTTTAACACGTTTGAAACAGCTGATTTACATAACTCTAGACAAGCTGTTTGTAATATATTACGTTGAATCTTGATATCCTCACAGTAAAAAGTGAATCTTATTTTAAATACCGTCTGAAATTAAACATGTCCTGAAAGTAAGGCTAGTCTTAATTTAAGCTCGGCTTGCGTGTAAAGAAGGATAAGAAATCTGAATTTACAGTTTTACTTTTTGAATTAAGTATAGAACTTCTGATTTTCAACATGATTCCCTTAAATTCAGCATATATTTTATTTATATTCAGCAAGCTTTTGCTGTTTAAATCCAGCAAAAAAGAAGATAGCTGTCTTAAAAATGTTGCATCTTAAATTAAGGTACCTTTTATAGATGAAAATAAGACTTTCTTTTTACTGTGTTGTAGCATGATGGTACAAATATTATAGCCCTGAAAAGGGCAGATTGATATATTTTATGTATTTATTTCTGGTATATTGCGATTTGTGTATGAACCAAAAATGTATTATATTTATGGTATTTTAAGTACAATACACATTAGGCCGGATCGAAAAACAATAATTTCTTTAAAATGAGTTTGGGTAGGAACTAAAATATGTATTTACATTCTAAACTTCGAAAAAATTTTTAGTGGTTGCCAAATTCCAAGATTTTCAGCTCCGGCAAGGCTATTAAAGTTTCTAATTTATAATAAAGCTTAATGTAAATAAAGTTCTTTTCTTTAAGTTTGGTTAGTTTCTAAAATGATATTTTAAAATTTTTATATCTATATACATTGTAAAATAATGCTTCTACCTCCAAAAGAAACTCGGGAATTTCTGAAAACGTTTTTTCTATGACATCGTTTTTCAATTCTCTAATTTATTCAATATTAATTATTACTTATTTAAAATTATTAAATTTTATTAATATTGCATTTGAATCGGGCGCAATGCACTTTGTAATAATGTAAAGTATTAATCTTTTAAATTTCGCGCTCATTTTGAAGGACTTGAAATATTACCAAATGCCACTGCAAACACCTTGTGAATTATACTTTATACAGCTGCTTCGTAGTCATGGAGGTTATGACCGTGTAAACAGTTAAATCGAATGTGTCTGAGCATAAAGTTTTTGTGCATAATTACATACTGCAATTTTGTATATTCTTTTTACGAGTGATTTAAAATGCCGAAAGATATGAAGATAACTTCTCGACATTTTCAATGTCCAATTTTCGGACTTCCTCGAGATTTTAAAACACAACTTCCAACGTATCAAGACGTTCTAAAATGCTGCCTTCATGAGAGACAACGTATAGCAATAGACCAAGGATCAAATAAAGAACCATCTTTTAAAATAATTGCCGAAAATGTTTGTTGTAAGCTTGAAAATTTATATGAGAAATCCTGCATTCCTACCGTTAGTCACAAAAGAATCCTCGATATGCTGAATATCTATAACAAGAAATATATAGCTATTAAAAATATTATTAAACGCCAAAATACAAGTAAGCATTCTGAAAAACAAATAAATAATTTTAAAGAAACATCAAACACACTTTTTGATATTGCGTCATGTAAATGCAAATTTTTTGATAGTTGCAAATGTCTTAAAGACAAGAAAGTACCAAAATCTAGCAGAGAGTTTCTTGTTGATCAAAGAACGAAGAGACTTCAGGCATTAGGAGGCAAAGATATTATCGAAACTAAAAAAATTGAAAAAACTCTGGAAAGAAAGAGAAAGGAAGCAAAGCGGTTGGAAGATAAAGTAAAATCCTGTAATACTGATGATCAAGAACTGGCACTTTCTTTAGAAACAATTAGTTCAAATGAACCTGATTCACAGGAAATTTTTTACCCAAGTACTAGTCGCCAAAGTGTAAATTATTCATCTTTAATAAATTTGAAAAATACAGTTATAGTGGGTCAGAGATATGGTGTTTCTGATAGAGCAATTGCTGCAATTGCTTCGAGTGTTTTAAATGATGCTTCTATCGTTACTGAAGGTACCACTAAACATGTCATTGATCGAAATAAAGTTAGACGTGAAAAATTAAAATATGCTAAGTATCTTAATGACAACAATATTGAAAATTCAAATACTAAAGTAATAAAATCTTTGTATTTTGATGGACGTCATGATCAAACCCTTTCAAAAACAAAGATTAATAATAAATTTCGTCAAACGAAAATTAAAGAGGATCATTACTCTCTTGTTGCAGAACCCGGAGGAAAATATATTGGTCACGTCACACCTGCATCTGGTTCAAGCAGAGACATAATGAAAAGTATTGAAAATTTCTTTTTAAGTGATGAAATTGATATGAACAATTTGTGTGCAGTTGGTTGTGATGGAACTGCTGTAAATACTGGTGTCAATTCTGGAGTTATTAGATTATTAGAAAGTCATATTGGTAAACCTCTCCAATGGTTTATCTGTTTATTACATTTTAATGAACTCCCTCTTCGTCATCTTTTCCAATCAATTGACGGTCTTACTTCGGGGCCAAATTCGTATTCTGGTCCAATAGGTAAAATGTTAAAAGTCTGCGTCAATTTACCGATAGTAAAATATAAAGTAATTAAATCAAATTTACCTTCTGTTGATGAAGACATCTTAAGTACAGATCAAAAGTATTTATATAAATTGGTCAATATAGTTAAATCAGGTCAATGTCCTGAAGATTTTGCTAGTCTTGAACCAGGAAATTTAAATCACTCTCGTTGGTTGACAACAGCAAATAGAATTTTAAGGTTATACATTTCAACACCAAAACCTGATAATGGTTTAAAAATTTTGACTACATTCATAGTAAAAGTTTATGCTCCATCTTGGTTTAGAATAAGAATCCACGAGTCAGTTAAAAATGGACCAAATCATTTGTTTGATTTTATTAAATCGTCTCGCTATTTACCCAAAAAATTTCTTGACATAATTGATCAAGTAATTCAAAGGAATGCATATTTTGCTTCGCCTGAAAACATATTACTATCTATGTTAACTGACAAAAATACAGCTATAAGGCGGTTGGCTATGGAAAGAATTTTGAAAGCTAAATTACAAGAAATCCCAGAAAATGTTCGTCAGTTTAAGATACCGAAAATCAACTTTAAAGCAAAGGTATATCATGAAATAATCGATTGGTCTTCATGCGAAATTCACGTTCCACCCGTTCTAAACTATTTGGATGTCACGGAAATTCAAGACATGATCAAGGAAAAAGAAATACCAATTGAATGGGAGTTTTCAAACTTTCCTTGTCATACTCAATCAGTTGAGAGGATGGTGAAATTAGTCACGGAAGCATCTTTAAAGGTCTATGGATTCGAAAATCGAGACAGTTTTATAAAAGCTACAATCAAATCTCGATCAGCAATGCCTAAATTTGAATCTAAAAAGGATTTCCGATGTATTGAATTTTAAATTAAAATACTGTACTGTATAAAAAATCATTATAACATTATGAATAATAATATTTCAAATACTTACATTTTAAATTGTAATAAATTTTACACGTAAAATAAAATAAAATTAAAAAAATAACGCTTTAGAAACGACAAAAAGTCTAATTGAGAAAACAATTTCTTTTTATTAATTTTTATAATAAATTGTCCCAAAATTATAAACTTTGATAGCCTTGCCGGAGCTGAAAATCTTGGAATTTGGCAACCACTAAAAAATTTTTCGAAGTTTAGAATGTAAATACATATTTTAGTTCCTACCCAAACTCATTTTAAAGAAATTATTGTTTTTCGATCCGGCCTACTACACAAGGCTGTTTCAAATTTCTAAATAGCACTTTTGACAATTTCGCCATTTCGGAAATATTGAATATATATATATTAATATATACTCGCACTTGTCCTATTTGTTTTATTAAATTCCATATTTTCTTAAGTAAAGAACATATAATCTCCTATCAAATATTTTATGTTAAAAAAATCAGTTTCTTGATGCAAAACTATAACACAGGCCGACAAAATTTTGTCGAATCTCAGAACCAAGAACCGGATAATACTTTTTCGAAGGTTTTTGACGTGCTGAATTCGAATCTGACCTCAGAATTGCCCCACCACGTCAGGTTTTTGAGATATTCTAACCTAAAAGTGCCAAAAACACGTTTTTTGGGCATTTTTGAAGTCCTGTACAAACAAGAGAAATTTTTTTTCCTAAATTTATTTACGGCATGTAAAAGTACTAATCTTCCTCTTTAAAAGGCCTTTTGAAACATTAAAAAATCTTTATTTTTACTGAGATATCATCATTTTAATTTTTTGAATGTGTTCAGTAAACGAATATTGACCAATTTACCACATTCAAAAAATTCAAATGACGATATCTTAGTGAGAAATAAAGATTTTTTCAAATTTCAAAAGGCCTTTTAAAGGGGAAGAATAGTACTTTCAGATGCCGTAAATAACTTTAGGAAAAAAAATTTTCTCTTGATTTTACAGGACTTCAAAAATGCCCAAAAAACGTGTTTTTGGCACTTTTAGGTTAGAATATCTCAAAAACCTGACGTGGTGGGGCAATTTTGAGGTCAGATTCGAATTCAGCACGTCAAAAACCTTCGAAAAAGTATTATCCGGTTCTTGGTTCTGAGATTCGACAAAATTTTGTCGGCCTGTGTAATTTACTTGTCCGTATTTAATTATACATTTTAATTGATACTTGATTCAATTCAAGTTTTTAAAAAATTTCAAAACCTTCAATGTTTCATTTCTTTTTTTAAACACTTACTTTATCTTCAGCCGCTTTTCTTTTAAAAGACATTACTTCTGCTTGGCTGTACTGTTTCGCCGTAAATGTAAGAGGAGGAGAATATTTTAAATTTGGCTTCAGTTGTCTTTTGCCTTTGCCCAAACTATCAACTTTGAAACCATAAAACAAACCATAAATTTTTAAATTTATATATTTCTTATTCAGAATCCTATGAGATTTATATTGCCAACTTCTTTAATATTTTAAAATATAATTATTACTTGATAAAACTTTTTAATTATTAAATATGAGTTACACATCAAGAAATCAAATAAACACATGCGGTCGGTCGTAATTTAAAGAAAAAGTAACCATTGCTCAGAGCATCACAATAAAGTTATTAAGCGACCAGCTGCACGCAGAAGCTGGTTAAATATTTTAGTATATTGGGTTTGATTCTACGGAAAAGCAGCATACACAGAGAAAAAAGTACGTGAAATTTTCATTGACTCGGTGGTCGACTTTTAGATACGACACAAAATATTAGTAACATTCTAGTACTTTTGCATCGGGTTTTAAAAAGCAGTCAATCAAAAATTTCTACCACCTTGCTTGAGAATTTCATTGACTTTAAAAAAAATTATATATTTCTGTAAAATAAAAAACATAATTTCCACCTATTCACACAGTTTTTCTGAAATTCACACATTCATTCACACATTTGGATAATTAATCACACAAACAAAGAACAATATTATTGTATCACTTTTCGATGTTGATCAGCACTTATTAAGTAACCTATAACGCACATATATTCGCGTATAACTTAAATATATTAAACACACACTTAACACTTAAAAGTACGTATCGATTTGTTCTTGTATACCATATAGTGCAATTTTTTACGACTTATGAGACATGCTATTTTACTGGAAAATAAAAACTTACATAACGTACTGTTTTCTTAGAAATAGAAAATAAAAAATATTTTTTTGAAAGTCAATTCTTAAAGACAAACATATATTAAAACTATTTGTTGTTCATAAAAATTAGAGTATATTCACATGAGAAATTAACACAAATGAAAGCAGGCGATAAGCTGTCATTGACGTTGGATAGAAACGCGCACACTATTTCTTATTAATGTCAAAATGATCCCAATTTTGTCATTTTTATCGAAATGATAAAAAAAAATTGGGATCAAATTCTGATTTGATACACTTTTTAAGATTAATTCGTTGCAATTTGATCCTTTTTCGTTAATATAACTTGTTACATTGTGCAATAAAAAGTATAATTTAATATACATTTTACAGTTCTTTCTAAGGAGACTAATGAAAATTAGTATGCTACTTTATAAATAAAATACATGGAAAAGTGGGGCATCAGGACTCTCAGAGAAAAAAACAAACAAAAAACCTTTATTGTGAGAACTGAACGAGAGACGACAGATCTCCCAAAAACTTTTCTGTAACTCACTTAACATATTTTCGTACTAATTTTGAAATTATTGACACAATGTACTGAAACTCTCAATATTATGTAGGACATTCAGAATGAAGATAACCGAACACATTGGATATAAAAGGAAAAAGTTTCCCCGTGTAGGCTTTTTAATTGTTTCAACTAGAGTGCATTTAGTTAAAATAATATTTCATTTCGTTGAAATAAAAGTCTAATTTATGTCAAAAAAAATTTTTATTAAAAACAAATAAAGATACTAGTAGGTTCTGAAACAAATATATGCTTTTATTCGTAAACTATATAAGTGAAATTTTCACTGCATACCAATTAGTGACTTATACTTCTGGTTACCTAAATTAATCAAATTTCATTGATTTACAATAATTTTTAATGTGAATAAGTGAAATTTGATTCATATATAGACAGCCAGAAGTGTGCAGCTTATGAATATGTAGTGAAAATTTTACCAATTCAATGTAAGTGAGTGGAAAAAAAGGAAAGTATTAATTATTTACTTTCTCAATATAATTCTCATAGGACTGAATCATTATATGTATTAAATATTGTTTGATTACTCTAGGAAAACAAAATATACTTAGTGATCGAAACAGTGCATAGACATTGAGTAAAAATATAATTTTCATTTAAATAGTAAAGAAGTACATTTACCGATTTCTGGCTCACCACTTTTCAAAGGATTTGGATTTTCTTTGGGCATAATGCTAATCTTCTGAAACTAATGTAATGAATGTGGTCTATTAAAATGTGTGTAATTAAAACATTTTTTAATGTTCATAAAAAATGAAGGAAAAGTGGAATTCCATGTATAGAGCAAAATTTCTGAAGCCTACCAATAAAAAATATACAGGTTGTCAAATCTGTAAACATTGCACTGAGAGAAATTTCTGCATTAAATAGTATTGAAATATTTAATGCGCTTCGCATGCCCTCTGTCGTGAGTTTTTGGTATGAAAACATACTGAATTCGCTCAGAAAACATACCAAAAAAGCATTATGCCTACGAACTGAGTCTGGTGTCCTCACCAATGGCGTATGTTATGTACATGTAAAAAAAGAATGGCTACAGTTCATACTGTTTTATGCAGAAATTTCTCTCAGTATGTAAATTACACTAAAACGCCGGATTAGCAGACATCGCTTTAGCGGACTTTTAGACGTGGAATCGCTAATACACTGAAAAAAAATAGTATTGAACCAAGAAAATTTTTCTTGGTTGAAGCAAATGGTGGGATTGAATACGGCCAAGAGTATTATAGTATTGATTCAAGAAAACGATTTTCTTGACATAGTATACTTGGTAGGAGAGTATATGTTCTTGATCCAAGAAAATATGGAATTCAGTCAAGAAATTAAGTTGCATGAAAAAAATGCAGATTATATTAATTCAAGAACATTTGTGTATCAAATCAAGAAAATATTTTTTTGATTTGAGAAAATTATAGATTTCAATCAAAAAAATATTTTTTCAATTCAAGTAAATTATTTACTTGAATTCTCTCCCCCCCCCCTTACCCCCATCCCATCATTTCTAATACTTAGGTCAAACATTTTTATTATTTAATTAATTAACATTTAAATTTTTTATTTAAATAATTAAATAATTGTTATTTTACATATATATTTACATTTAATTAATACTTAACACAAATACAACCTTGAAATAAAATTTTCCACAGACGGAGGAATTGAACCCGGGTTGCGCGCATCAGAAGCTGTACCGTTACCACTATGCCATCCAAGCCTCAATGGACAGTTTTCAAAAACTGCTATTTAAGTTGCACATCCATTTGAAGCGAAATATTTTCTTGGATCAAGAACACCGGCATTGTATTAAGTAAAAAAAAGTTTCAAATCAAATGAATGAAATGATTTGATTTAAGAAAAACGATTTCTCTAGACAATACTTTACTATTTCGCTTAAGAACATAATATTCTTGATTCAATCCTTTTTGGTACTTCGGATAAGTAAAATATTTCATTTGATCAATAACATATTTACTTCCACCAAATACTAAATTATTAATTCAAGAACTCTATCCAATGCTAATAATTACTTGGCACAAGAAAATTAATTTCTCTCCTCAAATAAATATGGGATTGATTCAAGTAAACTCTGCCAAGTAAATGCATTTACTTGGTTCAACTACAATTTTTTTTCAGTGTATGTATGAGGCATTTTACGTGTAATGTCCTAAATTAAAATTTCAACTTCTTGAAAAAAATTGAAACTCGAGGAATTTGTTGTTCTACCAAGTAGATATGTGCCCCAAAAAATATTTTTGACTTTTCCGAAAATTTCAAGGGGGTAGAGGGGGGCCAATTTGACCAATTTTGCTATCACCGGCTACTTTGTGCTACTTTGTTGTATTTCAAACGGCAGGTAAAATAGTTCAATAGTTTCAGAATAAAAGCCAAATGGTTTTTTTGCACAACTGGCTTTTTTACCCCACTCTACCCTATCTAAAGTTTAAAAGGAGAAATTAACAATTATGGCAAGCATAGAATAAAACAAAATAAGAATACAGAATTAAAACTTGCCTGGTTCAAAAAAACCATTTTTAACCTGTAACAATAAATGATTTCCTTGACTCATTTCATAAAGTATGCACAATATATTGAAACGAGGAGGAAAGTAACAACGTGTTACTTTCATACAAAGATATAAGGTTTTGAAAATTGAAACGAAAACTAACTTTTGACGTATTTTTGTAATGTCACGTCACCAGCGGACTTCACCTAACCAAAAATGCTCTTGAACACACTTCTTGGTCTACCCAAATTACATTTACTAACAAAATATATAAATAATGAACTGTAAATTTGTTATATTCTTTTTAAATTGGAATATTATAATTAATCATAACAAAAATTATTATATTCTGAAAATAAAAATTTATATTTTGAAAAATTGTACCAAAATAACAAGTAAAGGTCCTGTTCGCTTTAGCAGATAAGTTTTCCAAACAGTCTGCTAAACCGACGTTCAAGTTTAATGGGTATATTGTTTATATATAACTTTATTCATACTCATTTTAGACTACGAACAAGTATTACAACAGAATTTAAAGTAACTTTTAATTATAAATCCGAGAATAATTAAAAGTACTTTTTTTCCTACAGGTATTATGAAAAAATTAAACTTTTTATTTACTTGAGAAAGCTTTTAATTTTTTCCTTACTGTGATAAGAACACTTTCAAGTTTTCATTATAAAATTCAATTTTTTAAATTTTCTACACTGAAAAAAATGTTTATTGAATCATTTTTTTATTTTATTTAAAGCAACTATTTATTTCATCCAACACCCATAGTCTTCAGCCAAGAAAATGGGAATATTAATTCATTTAATACATTTCATATTTCGTACAAGACGATTAATTTCTTAAAAGAATTTAACATTTTCTAGATCAAGAATATGTGGGTAGTTCTACAAACGAGGGAATTTGTGATGTCCAAGGTTGTCTTTTACATCAAATTTGAAAAAAATATATTTAAAGGGAATTCTAAAACTTTAAGGTTTCTATTATGTCACAAAATGTAATTAGATTTAGAAAACTTTTTTTTGAAAAAGTGAGGATTCAATTGCTAAATCCTCAGTTTCCTGGCATATCCCAATACGAAAATAAAAGTTAAAAAATGTAAAAATATTATTTGTATGCACTTAAAAACGAATGTACACTTGGATGAGATAATTTTAAGTAGTTGTACTTTGCAAAGATTTAAATCATTGTTACATTACTTTGTATGTCACTTACAAAATATTATCTTGAACTTTGTCTCCGAATTCATTCCAAGTTTCCGAGCACAATAAAAAATGTAAAAATTATTAAGAATTTTCCTTTGGATTAATTCACCATTTTTTTACAGTGATTAGTAAGAGCAAGACGGAGTACTTAAGTTTTAAAGCGCAAAAAAACAAGAAATATGTAATATATACTTTATTATTATTTTTAATTATCATCTGTGGGAATCATAGTCTTTCGTAATAAAGGCATACAAAGGCCACCTGTTTCGTAAAAGAAGCATAAAATCGAATAATAATATGGAAAAAATTGCAAATCTCCCCAAAACCGGCGGGCAAGATGGGGCACCCCTAAAGGATAGGCACACAGAAAAAAACAGGACTCAATTTTTTAATCTACCATTTAAGTCTTTACAATTTGAAGGAAGAAAATAGTTTTTAAATTATTGATCATATAGCAAAGTCAATTTTATTGTGAGAAATGGAAAAAATGTAAAGTTTAGCATTAATATTTGTGGTTGATTTTAAAGTTAATAAGCCGAACATGGAAAATAAAAAAATAATTAAATGTTTTTAATATCTTCAAAGGTTGCTGAACACAAAAAATTAAAACTTTTTCTTAAATTGTAGGAAATTAATACTAAATCCAGTATTTTTGACCAAATTCTCTGATTTACTAGAATAATTTCAGTTTTACTAATTTTTTATTAAATTTCCAGTTTTCCGTACCTGTAGTAGCATTATTAATTGGAAAAATATTGAGACTTGAAGACGAGACGAGATTCTATGTCTCAAGACGAGACTTTTTCGAGACAAGACTCTTTGTTGGTCTTGACATTTCAAGACAAGACGATATTGAAAAGAATCTCGTCTTGTCTCGTCTTGCGACAACACTAGTCTTAAGGGGCATCATTTATTCTTTACGTTAAAAGTAGAATCACATTGGAAAAGCTAAGAATAATTTACAAAAATATGAATTAAAATAATTGTTTATAACTAAGAAACACGCTGCACTTGTCAAAATATTAATACTTGCAGTTGATTTATTATTTTTATGAGAAATAGAAAAAATTTTATAGGTTAGACATTTGTCAATTGACAGACAGGGATGGGAAACCATGGAACACGAAACTTGCGAAACACAAAAGAAAGTAACTAGAATATTGTTATTTTACTAATTTTGAGTCACATGAAGTTGCCGATTACTCATTTCGAGTCACTTGAAGTTGTCGATTACTCATTTCGAGATCGACTTCCAAATGAGTTGCAACAAAAATGAGTCGGGTTTTTTCTGTGTAGTTCTTAAAAATACTGGTATTAATGATAGAACGTCCAAGCGCCCGTCCTGCCGGAAGGATTTTCCGAAAATAAGGCTTTTAAAAAAAGGGAATTCAATTTTTCTTTTCCAGAACTCCTTGGGATTAAAGTAGACGAAAAGACGAAAAAATCCTTATATTTGACATTTTAAAATAATAATATTTAACCATTTTTTAAAGCCCTCAAACTTGCTGTTTCTAAAAAGTAAAAAAAACATTTTTTCGTAAATTTAATGTGAAATCCACAAAAAATCAATATATTTTAACCGGTCTAGTCTCTTTTTCTTCAGAAACGTTTAAAGAATGAAACCTATTTGTTTAATTTTAAAAAATTTCATTTTTAATGTTAATCAGCAAAATTGCGACCAATTGAATAAAAACTGTCTTCAAATTTTCTTTATAAAATTAATATGGAAGCAGATAAAAACAAATATATCGTTGGAAAGGTAATGAAACAAGCTTTCCAATGATGTAAATATCAAGTTTCTAAATTTATATGCTTAGGCTTGGTAGCCTTTTAAACAAAGCGAAAAGCATCCTGCCGTCAGGTCAGGGTTCCATCATTTAGTGACTAAAAATTATATGAATTTTTGGAAAATTCAACTTCTTTAAGGCGGTGTCAAAGTCGATTGGATTTTTGCATTGAGCTTCAATGGGAAAATCGCATCGACTTTGACATCGCCTTAAGCCACCCTGCTCTTCGGTTTGAACTTACAAGCTCGACATTTACATGCGCTAAAAGCTTGTTTCATCACCTTTCCAACGATATATATTACTTTTTCTTTATGTCAATCCATGTTAGTTTTATTTAGCGATTTCGGACGGACTCACCTGAGTCTTTTTGGTCCTGCCGGAAGGACGTTGGACGTTCTATCATTAAGCTTTCGAAGGCACATACTTTTAATTCCAAGTAGCAAAAGTAAGTGTCAAAAATTTTGATATCAGTTATCTCGAAAAACGAAATGACCAGAGGTCAAAAACACATTATTTATTGTCACTCGCTTATAAGTTAATAAAACAAAATTTGATATGACACCAATTATGCCAGTTAAAAAGGTGCAAGTAATAAAAAATTTTTTAAAAATTAAATGTTATTGTACTCGATAAATGTTGATTGCGCCTCGCTTCGCCCCTACCTCCCCAAAGTGTAATTTGAAATTTTTTAAATGTTAGCATAGTGCACTAAATTACTTTTAAATTCATATAAAAATTTTTATTAAAAATTAAGCTATGTTTTTTATTTCCAACACAAAACACAATTTTATTATTTTATATATCGCTTTGAAACGAAAACTGGAAAATATTCGCTCTCATGTGGGATCGAACACCCCGACGCATACCCGACACCCCTATAAACGCACCTATTTAAACCGCATGGCCAACGAAGGTTGAAAGGGATCCTGCTTAGTCTACTATATCACTAAACATTGATTCAGTATGGGACACCAATGTTCGTCCCATGCTCGATTCAAAACTCGGTCAATCTTCGTGAGCGAAGTTAATTCACTTTCTTTATTACCGTGTGCACTAAACAATATTAAATATAAATATTTAAAAAATTTTAATATTACAATAAATAATCTGAATATTTTCTCATGATTGATTCAAGCTTGAATTAAGATTAGACGCTCAAGCTTCACTCATGAAGGTTGATCGAGTCTTGAATCGAGCATGGGACGCATCCCCGCTTGTAATAACCATTGTAGGTTATAAACAAGTGTATTGAAGAAATAAATAAATAAACCTCTTTACAGTGTTTGACGTATATAGAGGAAAAAATAATTCGTGCCCCCAGTGTGTACACGGAGAGAAGGGCGTAGTCAGATTAACACTACAGAAATTATTTTGTCCAACACCTTCGGGGAAATGGAGTCATGTGCACTTGGCATTTCCCCACTGGTGGAATGAGAAATTGATTAATCGTTTTTTTATTTTATATTAGAATAAGAATACTTTAAGAACAGAATTTTGAGAACACTCTGGGGACTCTTTAGGACACTTTCAAGACATTCAATTTTTCAAATTTTTCTTAAGTACTACTGATTTTATTATTATATTCATTAATACTTGCATCGAATAAGTATCATATAATTATTTTCAAAAACAGTAAGAAATTTTTTTGTAATTTTGTTATTCTGTATAAATTACAGACAGTCAAGAGTTTGCGCCTTGTCGCTATTCCATTTAAAAGCGTTTCGTTCAATTTCTAACCTCAAAATAAACACTTTTCACAATTCCGTCATTTTGAAAAAACAGTGTACTGCGCAGTGTTCTTCTTTTTGGTCACTTTTATTTTATTCAGTCTTGACTTAAGTAGTTTTCTTAACTTTTCTGATTTCTCTTTTCTTTTGCTTAATTTGTGAATCCCGTCTTGTCCCATTCTCCCCTACCCCATCATGCCAGCATTTACGAAATTTAACATAAATGTTACATTTATCATTAACTGTTATTATTAAATAATAAATACCTCCTAAAAAAGTGAAAAAATCCCCAAAAAATTGTCGACAATAGTTTTTTTTATAGTAAAACAGACAAAAGATTTGATCCCATGGCTTTAAGATTTTGTAAACAAGAAACTATCGTCACGGTACAGTATTATGTAAAATATAATCGCGAATAATTAATTCATTTATTAAATAAGGCCGGTGCCCCGTCTTGCCCCACTCTCCCCTAAAACGTTTATTTTATGAAATTCAAAAATTTTTTATTCTTACTCTCTAAATCTGAATAAGTAAAATTTCACTTACTTTAAGTGAATATTCACTTATGTCATGTTTCAAAACTCTTCCACGTAGAATAAATGAATATTCACACATGATATAAGTGAATTCTGTTCACTTACGAATATTCAATTAAGAGATAAGTGAATACTCAGACATTAAGAAGTGAATGTAAATAAATAATCAGGATCAATATTATATAAAAAAAAATATTTATTTACTATCAACTATTTGACACTCTCTTCTCTCCAGGTGCGAATTGTCGGTCGGCCGATAGTCGGGCCAACCATGTTCATGGTCGGCCCAAATTGGTCAGCCAATGGTCGGCCCACCTTGTGGATTGATTACGCCGGCCTTCCAGTGGTTGACACAGTTGGACCAATCGTTGGCACCAAATTTGGGCCGTCTATGGATGCCAAAGTTGTACCGACCGAGAGATCTAATGGTTAGGCATTTGACCTAAAGAGCTCAAATTTGGTACAGATACGTTTTTTCTCTCGTAGATTACAGGAAAAATATAGAGAATGTGATTGGAGGTGATAGCGTTGTCAAGGAAATAACAAAATTTTTGGCTAAAAATGCACAAAAAGTTACTATACCCCCCCCCTTTAACTTCTAAACTATTTAACATGGAGGGCTAAAATTTGGCATACTGGTGTATTTTAACACGAATATTACAAGGAAAATATAAAGAACTTGCTGTGTAATAATGGCCATAGCATTGTCAAGGAAAAAGTAAAAAATTTTTGAAAAACATTTTTTTTTCTCATTTGTACATAGGGACAGGAACTTTATGCTTTTCAACAAGGCGATTTATGCTCTTAAAAAACTTGTAATTATGCTGTAATTATGCTTGAAAAAATGGAAATTATGCTACAATTATGCTCTTAAAAGTGCGAATTTATGCTTCAATTATGCTTTGCCTTTAAGAAATTTTAACTTAAACTTAATATTGGGTCAGAATTCGTGAAATTTTCACAGAAAATAAAAAGTATTTTTTTTTAATCGAAATGTTGAAAAAACATTTCTATTTGACCCTAAGAATGTGTTCACCAAAAAACAGAAAAGAAAATTATTTTTTATAAAAGTTATTGCAAAATTAATTTTTTTACAACTTTTGAAACAAAATAAAATTTCTCCTAAATGAATGAACCGATTTAAATGAAGCAAACGGGAATATCAAGGGGATAAAATATACTTTCGTTTAGAATCAGAAAATTTTTAAAAAGTTTATTTTTTTAATAATTATTTACTAAAAATTTTATAAACAATTAATTTTTTTAATGTTCTACGCCTTTTAAAAATTTGGAAAAAATATTAACATACACTTAAAACTATAAGAAATCAAAATCCGTTGAGAATATTTTGGAGCGACAATTATTTTAAAAGTTATAATGAAAACTATATTGAACGGAGATGAGATTTTGATGATTTTCAGAATTAAAACATTATTTTTAAGTAAGAAATGAACAAAACACTGTCAATTTAAAATTTTTGTTTAATTATATAACCTTACACTGAGAAAAAAAATACTGTTGGTTCAATAGCACCGATGCTATTAAATTTAATTTGTTTGAAGCAATAATTTCTGTATTGAATTAAGAAAATATATGCTTAAATATAATAATTCACAATTTAGAACTAGAAGCATAATGTTGTCTAATAAAACATGCAAAATGGTTGAAATGAGGGGTTGATACAATTAAATTTAAAAAATATTAATTTGTTTGAAATAAGTGTTGCAATTATTTCGAACTAGCTGTCGTACCAGTCTTCGACGGGTTTTCGTTTCTACAAATACATTCAGTAGTGTGTCTACCAGTCTCAAAAAATAGGAAACAGCGGGGAATTTAATTTGACTGGAGAAATAATAATTAGCTATCATTAAGTATTTAATTATAAAAATATTACTATTTTAAAACAGTGATCGACTTTTTATCATCAAATAATTTATTTTTAATTAATTAAAATGCAGAAAACAATGTTTTTCAATTATTTGTAGAAATTTAATTATAGTATTATAAGTTAATCCAAAATTCCCACCAGTTTTTTTGAGTTATAGTAAAGTCAAATTCGAACTAATTATATCATAATTGCTTAAATCTAAAATAAGACCTATATTGCAAGATAAATTCATAATTTTTCCCGGTTAAATTAAATTCCTGCATATTTCCCGTTTTTCCAGTTGGTAGAACCCCTGTTAAAAGTATTTGTAAAAACAAAATCCCGTCGAAGAGTATTTTCATAAAATATGTGAATTTTGTAGCCATTTGTAGTTTTATTTATCGTTAATACTTATCAGAAAAATTTGTATTTAATGAGAAAAGAAACACCTGAAAAAATGTAGACAAAGATGGGAAAAACCTGACAGTTTGTTACACGAAAATAATAATAGACACTCTGTTTAACTTTTGGCTTTACAATGCTCAAAACGTCTATAATAGTTAAACCTAGAATTAAAATAACAAAACTTTTTACTATCTAAGTTTTTCTCCAGTAGTAGCATAATGTAAGTATCGTTTCACAGGTATTCTTGAATTTCTGTAGTATGAATTTTATCATAAAAAAATCTCCATTTTCAATACTTGAAAAATAATTTTAAAGCTATGAATTAATATTTTTTAAAATATTGTTTACCATTTATTATTTACCATTTTTTAAATTTTTTGAAAAAATTAAATACCTTCCGTTTTAATGAATATGTTTTTGAAAACTGTAAATTTATTGTTTATATATATATCTCACAAAAGTCATAACTGATTAATTTACCTCACAAAAGTCATAACTGATTAATTTACTGCAATATATCAGAATGTAAAAATTGTTTTGCCAAAAATATTGTCCTATGACCAAGATATAGGTATAAAAATGTTTTCAAAAAATTTTAAAAATCGAAATTTTTCAAATATTATATTTTTAATGAATTGCATTTAAATGATCTATAATTCATTATTACATGTTATTTTGTCACATTTCAGCATAATTTTTCCAACAATTGTCTCTTATAAATAGATAAATTTTTCGATTTTTTTTTAATTTTTCGAAAACATTTTTATACTTACATCTGAAATATGGGATAGTATTTTTTGCTAAATTATGCTAAAATGTGACAAAATAACATGTTATATTCAATCATAGATAGTTTAAAAGCAATACATTAAAAAATCTAAAATTTTAAAAATTTCGATTTTTTGAAAACATTTTTATCTTTATATCTTAGTTATAAGACACTATTTTTTGCAAAATTATGCTAAAATGTGACTAAAGAACATGTAATACTTAATTATAGACTGTTTAAAACCAGCTCATCAGAAAATATAAAATTTGCGATTTTTTGAATTTTTTAAAAATCATGTTTATACTTTCATCTTAGTTATAGGATATATTTTTGACAAATCTATTCTAGAATGTGATTAAATAACATGTTATACTCAATTATATAAAGTTTGAAAGCATTTTATAAAAAAAGGTAAAATTTGAAAATTTTTAATTTTTTAATATTTTGAAAAAATTGAATATCTCCCGTTCTAATTAATATTTTTCAAATCTGTAAATTTTAAAACCTTCCTTGGCCTAAGGTTAAACATTCTGCCAAATTTGGTTTCAAACGGTTGAGCCGTTTTAAAGTGATTCGCGAACAAAGATTCTGTGACATACGGACATACATACATACATACACGAAATTTTTTATTGGCATTTTTGGAATCCTGGATGCTCAAAACAAATAATTATGTGTAAAATTTTAAGTTTTGAGCAATGTACAGACAAAAGTCTCATCTTATATATATAGATAAAACTTTGTTAAATTAATAAATAGTATTTACAATTTGTATAGATGTACATTTTAGACGATGCAATACACTGAAAAAAAAATAAAATTGAACCAAGAAAATTTTTCTTGGTTGAAGCAAATGGTGGGATTGAATACGGCCAAGAGTATTATAGTATTGATTCAAGAAAACGATTTTCTTGACATAGTATACTTGGTAGGAGAGTATATGTTCTTGATCCAAGAAAATATGGAATTCAGTCAAGAAATTAAGTTGCATGAAAAAAATGCAGATTATATTAATTCAAGAACATTTGTGTATCAAATCAAGAAAATATTTTTTTGATTTGAGAAAATTATAGATTTCAATCAAAAAAAATATTTTTTCAATTCAAGTAAATTATTTACTTGAATTCTCTCCCCCCCCCCCTTACCCCCATCCCATCATTTCTAATACTTAGGTCAAACATTTTTATTATTTAATTAATTAACATTTAAATTTTTTATTTAAATAATTAAATAATTGTTATTTTACATATATATTTACATTTAATTAATACTTAACACAAATGCAACAAATATACCTTGAAATAAAATTTTCCACAGTCGGAGGAATTGAACCCGGGTTGCGCGCATCAGAAGCTGTACCGTTACCACTATGCCATCCAAGCCTCAATGGACAGTTTTCAAAAACTGCTATTTAAGTTGCACATCCATTTGAAGCGAAATATTTTCTTGGATCAAGAACACCGGCATTGTATTAAGTAAAAAAAAGTTTCAAATCAAATGAATGAAATGATTTGATTTAAGAAAAACGATTTCTCCAGACAATACTTTACTATTTCGCTTAAGAACATAATATTCTTGATTCAATCCTTTTTGGTACTTCGGATAAGTAAAATATTTGATTTGATCAATAACATATTTACTTCCACCAAATACTGAATTATTAATTCAAGAACTCTATCCAATGCTAATAATTTCTTGGCACAAGAAAATTAATTTCTCTCTTCAAATAAATATAGGATTGATTCAAGTAAACTCTGCCAAGTAAATGCATTTACTTGGTTCAATTACAATTTTTTTTCAGTGTATGCTTTTGAATCAATAGCACGTGCTTTTGTTATTACAAACTATTTATTCAAATACGTTTAAAAGCAGATGCTATAAAATTGACAGCACCATGCTATCAAATTTACAGTACCGTGTTATAAAATTTACAGCACCATGCTATAAAATTGACAACACTATGCTATAAAATTGACAGTGCCGTGCAGTAAAATTGTAGTCATACTTATTTGAGTTAAAAGTATTAGGTATTGTCTTATTCAAATTTATTAATTTGCAAAATTTCATGTTAATGTTTTGGAAATACTTGAAAGAGGAATTTGAAATTTAAATTTTCCCGAGAATATATCTTTGTTTTGTGATTGGTTACTAAATATACACTATACACACTTGAAATATTAATTTTTTCTCTCACAATCGGTGACAGTATCATCACTTTTGTGTATAAGGAAGTTCAAATCAACATGATTTAAATGTATTATGATATGTATAATGTATGTATGTATGTATGTATGTATAATGTTAAATAGTATGTTAAGTATATGTTACAATAAAATTTAATTTTAGGTTCAGTTGTAAACTTATAAGTTATATCTCAAATTGTATATATATATAGATTGTAGAATTACAGAAATGTGTATCTTGAAATAGGTAACAAGATATAAAAGAGCAAAAATATGTCTAATTCTCAAAATGTTTTTTTCAAAAGAATAATATTTTATATTTGAAACTATAGAATTATGCTATAAAATTGAATTTTAATTTATTAAAATCTAAAGTGTGATGTATTCTTTTTAAAATTATGTGTTATTCAAACTATAGCATTATGCTATGAAATTGATAGCATATTCTATTGATTTGAAAGTACATGCTATTAAATTTATAACAGATTTAATTATAGGAATGAAATGCATTTCTTGATATTATAGCATATTCTATTGATTGAAAAGTACATGCTATTATAACAGATTTATTTTAATCTATAATGCAGTAATCAATAGCACATGTTATTAAACCAACAGTATTTGTATTCGAACGCTATTGAATATGCCGTTTATTGAGACAAACAAATATTTCATTTATTCAATAGCATTTTTCTCTCAGTGTAAAAATTGTTAAAAATGATCAAAAACTTAATTCAGCGTTAATGCACAACACTGCGCCAATGTAATTTTCATTATAACTTTTAAAATAATTGTCGCTCCAAAATTTTCTCAACGGATTTTGATTTCTTATAGTTTTAAGTGTACTCTCTAAATTTGAATCAGTTAAAAATAACTGATTTAAAAGCAAAAAGTCAGTCACTAATTCAAATAGTAATATTTCTACTGACAATTAGTTATTATCGAGTAAACTAATTTTATTACCGCTAGTTTTAAAATATTGATTGTGACTTTTATCGTCAATATTTATAAATTTAAGAATTTTTTATAAATAAATTATTTTAAAATACAATATTACACAAATACTTCAAAATTATCAAATAAAAATTACTTAAAATAAATAAAAAAAATTTTCTTTTTAAATAGTGTTTTTTTTTTAATTATGACAGAAGTTTCCAAATTATGCTGCAAAAATGCTCTAAATGGATTATGCTGCTTTGAAGACTAAATTATGCTTTTCAATGGTTTTGTAAATTGACATTTTTTCTTAAATAATAATTATTAATGCGAATCTTAACAATATATAACATTTTTAAATTTATGCTTTTATGCTCAAGCATAGAGTTCCTATCTCTATTTCTACATTATTTGACCTAATTAACTGAAAAAGGGTTTATTAGTATATTTTTACAGTCTGATCACAAAAAATATATTAAAAAATCTAAAAGAAAACAACCCTTGTGGAAATCGCCAAGGTTTGCCAATTTTGATTATTGGGCCTATAATGGTCCTAGCTTGGAATATACCTTAACCTGGGCCTAGCTTGGTTATAGCTAGAACTTCTTGTTAGATTATAGGTTATGAATATGTTTCAAAATTTACTTAAAAATTATGTATCAGTAATTGTTTATGTGTAATTTGAAGTAATATTTAAATATCACATGGCAAGATTGAGACAATATTGAACTGAAAGTTTTACTCTCTAACTTTAAATCGGTAAAATTTGACTATAATTATTTGCAGAATTTTACTAATTACTATTACCACAATTAAGTTACAGGTAATTAATAGAAAGTTACTGATTCAATTAGTAAAATACAGGTTACTGATGATTCAATTTGTTGTATAAAAATATTGCATTCATCATCAAATTTACCAAGTTATCAGTTAACCTTAAAGGTTATGTGGGTTTTTCCTTGGCTACCAGCACATTTAAAAATTGTATCAGTAATTTTGTAAAACTTTACTTATTTATTAGTTGAATCTAAATGTACCTACTGATGGAATTAATAAAAATTCTACTAATTTAAATAAAGTTTCAAAGTCAACATGAAAATGAAAACAAATCTTAAAATGTTAGCAGTTTTTTAATGTTAGACGCACAAGTTAACTGAACCATTACATAAAAGTTTTCTATTTTTTTAACTTTTAAAAATTTCTAAATTTTTGAAAAACTTTTTTAATTTTCTTTAAATTCTCTCTTTTTGTAGAAAAATTCATTTCATTTGTTAAAAGTCAGTTTTTGGATCTTAATATAATTCTTGTTTTATAGTTTAGGCCAAAGAATCCAAATTTTTCTTTAAAAAATTTTGAAGGCATTTTTTAAGTTTGTCAATATATTTATTATGAATATAATTGTCTACCATCGAAACTTCGAGACAATTATATTTATAATATGTTGACAAACTTAAAAATTGTCTTTAAAATTTTGTAAAGAAAAATTTGAATTCTTTGGTCTAAACTATAAAACAAAAATTCATTTAAATTTAAAAGAAATTTTAACTTTCATGAAATGTTTATTTAACTTTTGCATCCAACCTTGAAAAACTGCGTATATTTAAAGATTTATTTAAAGTTTTATGATTTTCTGGATGAAATATTCAGTGAATTAATTCAATAAAAATTTTAGTTAACGATATGACTGTCAAGTTAATTTTTTAGTGAAATGAGATAAAAACTTAAATTTTTTCCGTAACTATTGTCTTTTCCTCCCCAATTGCATTAAAAATCTGTTAAGGAATAAGGAAACTCCAGTTTTATAGTACAGTTAATATGACCTGAAGTATAATGCAACTTTTCGTATCGTGTGAGCGTGGTTAGGTGGTTAGGTTATCGGTCTACGAATGTCAAGGTCGTGCGTTCAACTCCCAACGTTTGGGGATTTTTTCTCTGTTAGTATATTAGGAATTAATTATTATGAATTACATATGATCAAAAATAGGTAAAAAAAGGTGAAAAAATAAACCTCAGTAATAATAAGAGAGAATAAATAATTTTTTTTAAATAGTTAATTAAACTGTTCTTTTTATTGGGCCCAAATAGATTCTCTAGGTAGGGCCAAGTTAGAAGAGCGTGACGTGCCAATGTAGGCCCTACAAAAATGTACAAGTTAGGCCCTAGTTAATAAATTGGAAATCTAGGTAGGACCAATAAAGGGCCACTACACAATTTCCACAAGGGAATCAACAACATTTTTTTTCTAATTTCCTCATTATTTGATCTAATTAACTGAAAACGGGTTTATTAGTATATTTTTACAGTCTAATCACAAAAATATATTAAAAAATCTAAAAGAAATTTATAAATAAAAGGAAAAAAAATTGGACAAGTGTGAGTTAAACTCGCACTGCAATGGCGGGTTCCGTACACAAACATTAAAAAAATACTTGCAGCATTCATAGGTAAATGGTAGAATTAAAATAAACAATTAAAAAAATATATTAAAATCATTTGATAAAAAAAATAATTAAAAAAAATTAAAGTATTGTATATCTAATATTGTAAACTATAATAAGTAGAGGAACAAAATTCGCACAATTAGTTCCTCTACTTATTATAGTTTAATTTTTTTTAATTATTTTTTTTATCAAATGATTTTAATATATTTTTTTAATTGTTTATTTTAATTCTACCATTTACCTATGAATGTTGCAAGTATTGTTTTAATGTTTGTGTACGGAACCCGCCATTGCAGTGCGAGTTTAACTCACACTTGTCCAATGTTTCAACTTTTTTAAGCTAAATTCCCAAACGGTCACCACCCATCCTAATATTAACCGCAAGCAATGTCGCTTAACTTTGATTATCAACGAGAAACACTAAGATGCCACTTAAAAAATTGCCTTATACTCATAGAAAATTATTGGGTGATAGTTATAAAGAGTTAGTTTATTATTTTCTTCTTTAACGTTTTGTTCAAGATTTCTCTTATTATATATGTATAAAAATGCTTAGTAAACAAAAAATTAGTTATAATATAATATTTTACTAAATATTTCTTAAAATTTTTATTAAATTTTAAATGACAATTTTTATAATCAAATAAAATAATAAATTTCTAATATATTAACTGAAATGATAAAAACATTGCTTTTAAACATTTAAAAGTAGATATAAATAATAAATTGTAACATAATGCGCAGATGGATTTCTTTTTAACTAAATATTTCACTTATACATAAGTGTGGATTTCAATTATTGATAAGTGAAAACAAGTATGCACATAAAAAAGGGAATATTTCCCTTATGTATAAGTAGATTGTACTTATTAATAAGTGAGAAAAAGTTTCACACATGAAAAAAGTGAAAATTTCACTTATTCAGATTTAAAGAATAAGTAATTAAATTTACTTTTACAGATTATTTGAATTATGGAATTGTACTATTCAGCAAACTCAATTTATCATAAACAATTTAATAATTTAGACATTATCATTTATAAATCTCTAAAACTTTTGTTACTCGGGCGTTTTCGAGATCGCTAATTGCGAATCAGGTGTAAGATTTAAATAATTCAAAATGTTCGCTTTTCAAAATTCAAAATGTCACTAAATTTTTTTTTCGAGTCACTAAATCCAAATTTGATGTCAAAATGAAAGACTATTGTTGTTTATATGACGACCGATACTTTGAAAATGTATTAAAATCAAGATTTTAATTTTAATGTTTAAAACCTAACGTTGGATTTAATCAGCAACACCAAACACCCTAAAACAATTTATTTTAAATGAAGAACAAGTTCCGTGTAAAAATCTTGATTAATAACAGTTTTTTATTGACTATAATTAATAAATTGTCAGTAATACTAATAATGAACTTAATAAAAATTCAAGAGTTTTTAAATAAAAATTTTTCAAAATATACAAATTTTGTAAAATTTTAAAATAAAATTATCCAAATTTAAATTATAAAAAAATATCATTTTTAAAACATTAAAAATTTAATTATATTTAAAACAATTTTTACAATACAATTTTTAATGTTATATTATTTTTTAGATTTTTTTTAACAAACTATTTATAAATTAAACTTTTTCTAATAATTTTCCAAAAGGTTTTTGTGAATAAAATTATTCAAAAAATGTGAGAAAGTTTCTTTAATAAAATATTTTTAATTTATTAAATTTACAGAAATTTATACCCCAACTTTTCGAAAAATTTTCTTTGAAACAATTTACGTAAACTATTTTCAAAACAAGTTTTAAGAATGCAGTTGTTAAAACACTAAAAATAAATTCTTTATAGAAATCTTATCAATTACTCTTCATGTTTGTTTAAAAGCTTTTAAAGTAAAAAATCTAAATTCAATGCCAAATGAGATTTCCAATACAAGAACTCATCGGACGCCGCGCGATTATCCCAGCGTCGGTCGGGTTCTTGAATTAGGAAGCTCAAATAACCTTCAAAACTTAACCTAAAAGTGTAATTTTTACAAAATAATATTAAACATTTTAAAATACAAAATTTGTCTATATTTATTTTTCACTTTAAAAAAATTTAATTATTAAAATTAATAAAGTGGTATAATTTTCAATACGTAGAAGAAAAATCGACATAAATAACATTTTTTCAACCGGTCAGCGACACTCGAGAATTGTAAAGAAAGTGTTGCGCCGGCTGTAATTATGAGTGAGACACAAAAATAACGAGATATACTTTATCAGTTGAAATAATAAATTTTATTACATAAAAAGCACTTACTTTATAATAAAAATTGAATCCTCCTCAAAAGAAATAGCAGCGTCCAGAGTCACGAACAGTCCAGATTACGAGACCTAGGTCAATGGGGTCGACACGCACATGGCCAGAATAAAAAGAACTCAGCAATGCTGAACAACCACTAGTTACCTAACAGTGCATTTTTTCGCCTATTGGCGGCGCTGTTATTAGAAAAAAAAATTTACCGACCAAACTGTATTTAATGAAATAATGTTTTTCTCTGATGAACACTTTTCTCTCATTATCTAGACACCTGTAAATTTTTATTTTTCACCCATTTTAACAAAATGTTGTATTTCCTGTTCCATAATCTGTATTCTTTTTTTTACATTAATTAATCAGCCCTATTAATGATTTGTGAATTAAGCAAGAAAAGCAGGAAAAATTTCTTTTAAGAAAATCAAAATGTTTATTATAAATATTCAATAAATTTATTCTTTTGTTGAATCTGTAATCTTTTGATCATTTGTTCTGATTTTAATGAAATTTAATAAAATTATATACTAAATATTGAGATAAGGAAATCGTGAGTAATGCCACCTACCGTGTTTTGAGCGCGGCTACCTTTCTCTGCACCTTCGTTATCGACACTTTACATTGAAAGAAAAAAATTATTTCTTTAATTAATGTTTTCATTGTTAATATGCAATAATTAACAAGACTTTATAATGAATTAAATACATTAAATTTCAGAGAATATATATTTATTGCTTTTTTTAGCATTTTATTATAATTTTGTTCACAAATTAATAAATTCCACACACTATGTAAACTGTCAAGTTAGCACTTACCCACTTTACACTTTAATATTTAATTAGTCACAACATAATTTACCATAAATATTGGATAAATTTAAACATTAATACTTTATTTATTACTTTCAACAGTTTATTTCAACATTCTATGCTTTTTTATTCACTTTTCCGACCGATATACCGAGCATATACCGAACGTATACCGAATTCGGTATATTTTCAGTATAACCCGTCCGTCAGGGAAAGTTGTGAATATTACACAAGTGTGATAAAACAAACTTTCCGTTTCATTCAATTGAAACGAGTTCAAACCAAGAAAACCAATTACAACAACCCTGCGATAATTTCGTCAACGAATCTGTAATTAAACGTAAGTAACGATTTGTAACAATTATAACTTTCTCAATATTATAAATAAAAGATTAAATAAAAGGAATATTATTCTTGTTTTTAACGCAAAACCCATAGTTTTGACAAGTGATCACGATCCTACTATAAAAATAAAGATCAGGCCTTACCAACCTGATTAATCAGCGAACTGGTTTTAAAACCTGTTTTAAATAAATAATTAAAATTATTTAAAAGCCTTTCTCTTGCTCGAGACGTAACAGCTATTAAGAGGTGCAATCTGATATTTAATTTTCTATGCACATCTGTTTACCTTGATTCACACTTTAAGTACCAATGGTATTTCGAAAGCAAACTAACCCTTAGGCAAAAAGAAACAGAAACTGACAGTATAATAGGACATTCAGGGAAGTTAGAGAAGGTAACAATGGGTCAGAACTGAGTTCAACGTTATTTTACAGCTCATTCGCAAGTGTGTCCTGGACGCGTTTGCTATCAAGAAACGAACAATATCTCCAAGCCCATATTCGCGACTAATTGAGAAACACAATATTGTGATGAGACGTAGAACGGACTTTGATAGAGAGACAAATCATGTCAACTATTCCTCTAAACATACTTTCCCTGACATGTAGCACCTTACCCCAAATCAGCTTGGGAATTTCTATTGATCTATCATACCTCAATATCCCCCTCCTTGCACATATCCTGCACCATCTCACATGATCCCACCTCAAAATCAACAATATCCAACACCTTTTGGATACCCGCAAATGATACCTCAAGCTTCTCTCAATCCCATGCCTATGACGAACCAATATCCTAAACAAACTCAGAACTATTGGATTAGTACAACCCCACCACGGGCTGTGTCTCCAGCTGGTAATTTAAACTACTAGCAGACTCGCCGTCCGGACGCACTAGCGAGTCCTCTTCCGCAGCGTCCAAAGAACGTGCACTTTGCGGAACAGTCCATAGGATCTTCAGAGCAAAATCAGAGGCCGAGGACACCCCAGAAGTCCAGCTAAGCGCCTCTGAAATCAGACCTCGTAGATCCTAGGTCGGACACTAATCTCGTGAAGATGTGTGCATCAAATCTCGTACTCACACTTGCCCAGACAAGTGTCTTAAGATTACGGGAATAACTAGTCACGCTGTTAAAACAATGGGAACCATTCAGTTAACTATCGATAATGTTCCAGTAGAATTTAACGTTGTCAAAAATACTTTTTCAATTTCGACCCATGGTATCCTTGGAAGACAATATTTACGACAGGTCCAAGCCCAAATTTCTGTAGGCCTAACACCCTGGTGACCATATCTACCCCAGTGACCCCTATCAATTTTGTTGATAAGTAATCAATGAAGGCTTAAAGAACCTCAAGGTCTGAAGTCAAACCGTTTGCTCCAGTCCTACGCATAAAATTAAGCACAAAAACCCCAGTCGCAGTAGACATTACAAATACAGGGTTAAAAGAAGGGTATCTTCCTCGAATCGAAACCCCTGAAAGACTTTACCTGGGTGAGGCCATTGTCACAAATAAGGATGATGTATGCCATGCTATGGTAATTAACACTACCGAAAATGACATTGACATTACCATTAAGCCTCAGGAGCTAATCTCGTTCGATTTCTGTCAATTCCACGGTGAAGAATTTACAGATTCTAAGGTAGAAGACATTCGAGTCGATTCGAAACAAATTTATACTAAAAGAGCCATCAAGGTCTAGAATACGTTTTACTTGGCTCATTTGGTGCCAAACGAGCAGAAAATCATATTAAGGTGGGCGGAAGACTATGCTGATATATTTCATTTAAATTGTGAACAACTATCGTGCACTCACCAGCATAGAATTCCGACCATCGACGATAAAATTATTCACAAGAAACAATATAGGTCCCCTATCGAAGGCCTAGAACAGGTTGATGTTCAATTATTAAAGCAGTTTAATAGCGGAATCATACGACATTCTAATTCCCTATTCAACTCGCCATTGCTGATCGTCCCAAAGAAACTGGACGCGTCAAGTAAGAAAAAGTGGTGTGTTGTGGTAAATTACAGAGTCCTCAATGAAAACGTCATAGGTGACGCTTTTCCACTGCCTAACATTACCTTAATATTTAATAGGGTGGGCACCGCTCACTACTTCACCGTCTTTTACCTTGCCACTGGTTTCCATCAGGTGGAAACTCACCCCGATGATAGGCACCAAAAACTGCATGGGTGACAAAACAACAATAAAACTCTTAATAAACAGTCTTTTACGTCCGAGAAACGTCCGTCACTATAATAAAACTCTTATTTACGTGTTATTTCTTAAAAAGAAATTTCTATTTGTTCTAATTTATGGACTTTTTCTTTTACTTAATTTTTCACCCTAATTAAATTTCTACTATTTCCTAGATTTGCGGGTAAAATTTGAAATGTTTCTAAATCTCGGGTAAATTACCGATAAATAACCGTAATTTCCAAAATTACAGGTAACTTTTTAATTTTCTGTCAAGTTACAGATTCTTGGGTTATGCCTATACTCGTCTAACCTCTCAAGAATTTGATAATCACAATTTTTTTATAAATAAAAAAATTTTCGTAATATGCGATTTAATCCTATTTAATCAAAAATTATTCCTTTTACTTAATTTGTGATTAATTATCTGTACCGCCGATTAAAAAAAATTTTCCGAAAAGTATCAATTCCAAGTGTCCACACTTTTCTAAAATTATTCCCAAAATATGGGACCTCGGCGTTAGATCGAAAGGTAAAAGGGAGAAAGAGAGGAGATAGTTGCCGTTGATCTGCCCCGGAGAAAGCCCCGAGACCGGTCGACGACGTATTGAGAAAATTGTACGAGCAACCAAGTATTATAGATCGCTGAGCCTTTAAGAGGTGTAGCGTGAGGTGAGAGAAAACCCACGTGATGCACAGCAATGGGTGCGCTATCAGTACTCTCTATCTGTCCGCCGAGCAGTAAGCTCCGTAATATATATAGATATACTACGTGCACAAAAATGAATGAATTTTACTCTTTCAGAAACTTTGAATTTTAAACGTCAAAATAATACGATATCATTACACTATGGATCAATGTTTCTTTAGGAGCGTATCTGTCACTTTTAAATCGGGTGAACGGTGTGGATTGTGTAAAATGGGCGGTTGAAGTTTCTGAGATTGATAGGGTTTGTCTTAGATTGTTCCTTGCCGCGACTCTCGTAGTATTTATAAAGAAACTCCTTCACTCTTTTTGAAAGTTCATCGTCAATATAAGTCATATATAAGGTGATAACGTCTGAAATGTTCCATGGCATATAAAATGCCGAGACACTCTTTTTCTGCCTTCGGGTATTTTTGTTTATTGTAATTCAGAATTTTGGAATGTACGGGACAGAGAGATCGATGCTGTCCTTTTCTTGAGTCATAATTGCACCTATCGCGTATTCTGTAAGAGGCTTAGCGTGTCTTGCGTAGTCTTTTATAAATCGCCTTAGGGTTTTAGGTGTAAGAAAATTTTTTATGGCGAGAATATTATAAGGATTTGTTTTCACGCCATCCTTGCTTATGACTTCCGAGTCTGTCAAACACGAAATTTACACTCGGAACCGGAAATGTATCACCTATAATTATTTCGTTTAACGCCGTATAGTCGACTACTACGCGCCATTTTTTCTTGACAGACGCTTCGATTTTTTTGTATTATTATTAGCAGGGGTGCATTATATGGTGAATTAGAATGTCCGATTATACCGTAATCAAACTGCTGTTCCACTGTATGTCAATTTGCTCCAACGCTTCGAACAAGGATCTATTTTGTTTTTTGTGAATGAATTATTTCACCATTTAGGTGAAATATAACTGCATAATCTTCTGACCATTTGGTAACAATTTTTCGTTTGTCGGGAGCTAGATGAGTCAAGAATAATGCATTATTCACCTTTATGACTCTATCTGCGAAAGTCTGACCCTGTTTGAAGTGAGCTGGTGGTTGAATTGACTGTTGGTTCGGTTGTGGGATTGGTTGTTGAAATAATGGGTTAGGGGAGTATGAGGAGTTATGTGATGGGAGGTTCATCGGGAGCAGAAAAGGGTACAAAAATTTGGTGTGGGTATTGAGGCATCATTGACCTATAACGTTTCATGACCGATGATTCAAAGAAGATGGTGCATGGGTGGTGCATGGAAGCGCAGGACCCTGCGCTTCCTCAGACATCATTCCAATCGAGAGAAGTGAAGTGCGAATTATTTCAGGACCATGAACCAGAATTTTATGAACGCTTGTTGGCATATAATACCAGGAATATTTCTGTACAAATTTTCGGGCTGTTGTTTCTGCATATTCTTGAAATTTGTTAATATCTACATCGCAACCGCTTAAAATCATTTGTGAACATGAAAACATGAAACATGAACATTAAACATGAAAACGTTTAATTATTTTTTTAATTACACAGGACCACAAATTTTTTTTACTCTTACGGAACCAGAGTATGTAATCCTAAAGCATTTTTGCCGCTGAATCTGAATCCGTTGTCCGTTTGTCTCCATCACGTCAGGATTTTTTTAATAACAAATTTTTAATTATTTAAACAAATTCCCTGAAATTTACATTAAAAATCGACTATTTTGAGCAAATACAAATACGAAACAAATTTTTAGTGTATATTTGATAGATTTCACGACAAACAAATTATGTGCATTATTATACCCTTATGTAATGCTAAAAACACTCTTAAAAACAACAATTAATGTAAAAACTATCTCGTTTCTGGGTGTTAAGTTTCTTAAGCCTTAAAAAATTACAAAAATTTATTGTGTATTCTTTATTTTTTAATAGGAAATTTTGACACTAAACCACCCTTAAAAAGCACTCTGTCTTGCAAATATCAACCCTTATACATAATAACTACCCTGTAAAAAAAGTTGTATAGGAAGAATTGAGAAAACGTATTGAAGTTCGATATGTTGAATACGTTATTTGAATTTTAACGTATTGGAGTGATTTGTCAAATCCGTTGTCTATTGAGAGCCCAATACGTTCGATAGAAAATATAATTGAAATTAATGAAAAAACGTTTCAATTGTAATAAAAATGGTATTTTATGATAACAAAGGTTAATGAAATTGTAGACAACCGAAAATTAAAAGACAAATGTAACTTTTTAAAAATAAGGTTATTTAGTAATTGCAACGAGATATTCATCAGGTATGTTTGCTATCATTTTTACCAACAACTGATGAATGTTATTTAAGATTGAATTTCTATAGTCGGTATAGAACTAATAATATTCTGTAACTAAGTAATGATATTATAAATTAATAAAAAGCATTTAATATCATCGCTGATTAATAAAGTGATTTATGAAGTGACAAATAATTCAAATTTAAATAACATTCATCATTTGTCGGTAAAAATGGTGAAATACATACCTGACGAATTTTCAAAAAGTCACATTTTCCTCTTAATTTTGGCTACCAATAATTTCATTAACTTTTATTATCATAAACTACCATTTTTATAACAATGGAAAATGTTTTTTTATTAATTTAAATGATATTTTCTATCGAACGTATTGGACTTTCAATAGACAATGGATTCGACTAAACACTCCAATACGTTAAAATACAAATAACGTATTCAACATATCGAACTTCAATACGTTTTCTCGATTCTTCCTATACAACTTTTTTTACAGGGTAGTTATTATGTATGAGGGTTGACATTTGCAAGACAGGGTGCTTTTTAAGGGTGATTTAGTGTCAAAATTTCCTATTAAAAAATAAAGAATACACAATAAATTTTTGTAATTTTTTAAGGCTTAAGAAACTTAACACCCAGAAACGAGATAGTTTTTACATTAATTGTTGTTTTTAAGAGTGTTTTTAGCATTACATAAGGGTATAATAATGCACATAATTTGTTTGTCGTGAAATCTATCAAATATACACTAAAAATTTGTATCCTATTTGTATTTGCTAAAAATAGTCGATTTTTAACATAAATTTCAGGGAATTTGTTTAAATAATTAAAAGTTTGTTATTAAAAAAAATCCTGACGTGATGAAAAGTTCGCTGACAATTTGCAATTTCATTTGTTTACAATATTTAGTTCTACGAAATTTCTATTATTTGCAAATTCATCATTTAAATATATATTAGAAAACTAAAAATAAAAACTTCAAATAATATAAAAAAATTTTGCAATTAAACTATAAAAAAATCCTCAGAAATTTAAGTTAAAAAAAATATTTTAAAAAATTCAAAATTTTTAGAGATTTTAATCTTTAAATCTTTTTAATTTCAAAATTTAAAAAAAAAAAAAATGGTGCTTCAATGCTTTCAATATTCAATTATAATAGAAAATTATAACTAAAATTGATTTTTAAATTAATTTTTTATTATATGCAAAAACATAACCAGAATTCAATTGTTTATTAATACCAAAAAAATTAATTCATTGCATAATTGCATGTTTCTTGAAATTGAATTTCTAATTTTCTAATAAAATTTTCACCGTTTACCAGAATAATCGAATCTCTGTAAAAAAATCTCACCACTCAAGCAAACAATTGAATGATTGCGAAGAGATTTTAAGAAATAGATTTGCAAACAATAAAATGTCTAAAATTTTATTATTTGAAAATTTTATATATTTTTTTTAATTAAACGTCCGCTAAGAATTTCATTACCTTCGAGAGTAATTGAATTTCTACAATCATTTTATACTTTTTTTGAAATTATCCAAACTTTATCGTACAGTTTACGAACTTCAAGCAAAGTTACGGACTTTTACTGGATTTACGGACCTAGTTTGAGCCTTGAATAAGTTAAGATAATTAATTTGATGAGAAAAAAAATAATTAGGACAAAGTCGTGAAAAGCCCGGGAATTTTATTAAATATAGCGCACAGAAAAATTATTATTACAAATTTTTAATTCCTTAAATTATCAATATTTAGGGACGCATGACTCTCCAAATTTTCAACTACAAAATAGAAACAACGCTTTAATAGTTATTTTCGTATCAAGGGCGCAAAATAGTTGATTTCGCCAGAGTCGTAATCACCTATTTTGTGCCCATGATACTAACATAATTTTTTGTCCAAACTGCAGGGAAAGTATGTCATTGAGGGCACGAACGGTTAAACGCTCATATTAGTTAAAAATTAAACTCTATATAAATGTTAACTCTTTGAAGTCTATAATGATACAAGTTTTAATATAGAAATAAGAGAACAATGTATTCTGAAAATATAGTAATTGCCAATTTTTTTAACCAAAACGTGAACAAAACCAAATGTGTTATAATTTTTTTTAAAAGAAAATCGAAAAAAATTGCACATTTTTCTGGGCAAAATAAAACAAGTTGAAAATGTTTGCATTTTTATAGTCAACATAAAAAACTCGAAAATATCACATTTTAATGAAGAAAATCGAATAATTAACATGTGGGCGCAAAATACTCTTCTGTCTGATCGAAGGTAGGGGAAGCGGGCGCAAAATATTTTGCGCCCGCTTCACGTCCCCCGGGTGGTAATGAGTTACTTTGCGCCCGCTCTAAGTGCCCGAAATGACATACTTTCCGTGCAGGTAGGATAAAAAAACATATTTGTGAAAACATTAATTATATAGAAAACAAAAAGACGACACTTTTTATTCACGGAATAGCAAATTATTATTATGTATTTATTAAAGTAGTAGACGGAAGTATGCCTGTTTAATCATTTTCATAGATTTTTATAAAGTAAAAAAATTTAAAGAAATCATTATTATTATTTAACAAGAAGAATTAACTAACTGAAAATTGAAAATGTTAACAATTATAGAAAATTGAATTTTCTGTTCATATTATTTTATAATTTTTAATTTATAAAAAAAATTTAACAAATTCGAACTTCCAATTTTTGTTTTAAATTTAAATAATTTCACTGAATGGTCTCAATTTAAATAAAATTTATGTTATCAGACCTACACTATGGCTAGAACAATTCTAATTAATACCTGGACCATAAAAATTAATTTAATTCACAGTTAATAATAAATAGTCATAGCCGATAATCAGCAGGAAGTGAAAGGTTATTTTATGAGCGAATTTTATCTTTTACATTGCTTATTTTAAACAATATAAAGTTATTTTAATTTAAATACTTCTTAAAGAAATAATAATTATTACAAACAAAAATTTACTTGAAGTAGCGATAACTTTCTCTAGAATAGCAAAAGTTTTAATTGAAGCACTAAAAGAAAATTTCTCTACTAAAATGAAATCTGTAGTTTATCCAGTTAAATATTTCCTGTTGTACGAAGAAATTAAAACTCGCAAAAATTGTTACATATTTCATACTTTTATTTTCAAGATAATTTAGATTACGAAAATTCTAATTATCCCAAAAGAAAAATTAATTATTCATTTAGCCCTTTTTTAACAAAGAATTTCGTATCTTTCTAAACGAGTATAATTGCAGAAAATTAAATTAATTTGAAAATGATAAGTTAAATAACCTTTAATTCTAATTTCTTTGGAAAACAAAAAATCTGTGGTAAAAATACTAATTGTAACTTGTCTTAATTATTTAATTACAAGGTGTAGTATAATATAATACATAAAACGTCAAAAATAAAAAAAAATTAATTCGTTTTTAGAAACAAAAAAAATCTCATGTAGATTTTAGGCGTATAGTAGAACCCAAATTTTAATTTTATACATTAGTTGTTTAATTGAATTCCCAGCCTCACAATCATCATTTACTCGGCAGGTGTGTGTTCACAATTTAATGTTAACTATCTAAATATTGAGAATAGATACCCGATGTAACATATTTGAACTGAAAAAAATTGGCAATACATTTTCATTGATTAGTTGATTATTCTATGAATCGCGAATTTAAAACATAAAAATTAAGACTCGTTAAAAATTTATAAAATAAACATTATATTAGACAACGTTTTTATGTAATAAAAGTCATGGGAAATAAAAATTGTATTAAATTATTATTTTATAAAATGTCTTTTGATAATTTAAATTTATGTTGTAGTCTTTAATATTATAGTAATTATTTCAAATAATAATCAGATCTGTCTGTTACATCCCGAGCGGAAGGCGAAGTTTTAAAGTTAGGTTAAAGAATTTTGGAGGAATGGTAGGCTGATTATGGTCAAGTTGGTAAAGCTTGACCTTTATTTTTAAGTAGGATCGTTTGTACTTGTCAAAACTACGGGTTTTGCGTTAAAACAAAAGAATATTCCCTTTTAATACATTTATTTAATGATTTCAATAATAATATTACAATTAGTTACATAAGTGTTACTTACTTTTAATTACAGATTAGTCGTAGATTTAAGGTTATAGCGCTGGTCGGTATAAGTTTGGTTTTCAAGATATTGTTTCAGTTGAACGAAACTGAGAAAGTTTGTTATGTTACACTTGTGTAACGTTCACAACTTTAGAACTTTTGCATTTGTTCAAGAGCTAGTACCGCTTCTAAGTGTTACTTATCGTCACTTGCACCTATTATGGAAAGAAACTTGTTTCTAAGTGTGAGAAAAGCAACTTGCACAATAATCGAGTACAATTCTAAACCGCAATTGCCGATTAAAGAAAGAATTGGTAGAAACTACAATTAATGAACTTGACATGCAAAATACGACAGTTAATACTTTAAAATTACTGATTCTAAGTGTCAATTTTGCTTTTCTTGCACCTTTTACGGAAAGAAACTTGTTTCTAAGTGAAAAACAAAATAGACTTGCACGATAATCGAGTACAATTCTAAACCGCAATTGCCGATTAAGGAAAGAATACAATAAAATTGTGTATAACTGAAGGGTCGCTCTACAATGACTACTGGTCTATAAAACCGCACCGGAACTTTTGACAATTATCGATGAAGAAGCTTTCGTTTATATACTAATGATTTATTAAAAGTGGGAGAATTAATAAGCAATTATGGGGATAAAGTATGTTTTACCTTCTTGGAATCTACACTTGCTCGTCTTTGAACCTATTTATAGTTTTGATTTTGCGAAGAATGCAATTCTTCGAAAATCGACCTGAATTCTTACTTTAAATGTGGAAAAAGTGAAGCTAGAGTTACAAGCAGTGATTCACGTAGCTCGGGTTACAATGTAGGTCATAGCAAGCGCGCTCGAGCTTACGTGAGTCACTCTTTGACTCAACGCATTGTTCCCTATTTTCGTCAATTTCTATCTCTGGTTTTGTTTTTTAATGATTATTCTAATATGTAGGACAAAGTATAGAATTTCAATCTGCAAATTCTATCTCAATTGTTGAATTTAACGCTTTTTAACACGAATATTATGTGTTCAAAAGCAAGATAGAGAAATTCTTTTAGTCTTTTGTTACATCACAGATATTTCTTCATAATCAAAAATAAAAATGTATCTGGGATGCAACAGTCCTCCCTCCTTACTTTTTTCATCGTCTCGATGAAATTTAAAACCTATTATTGAGATACAGAAGACGAGACTCAAGAATTTTTGAATTTGAAACTATCTTTCGTTGTCCTAATTACAAACTACATACAGTGTTAACAGTGATATCAATATCCATGCGCTCTTCTTACATTTGGCGGCGTTAAGATAAGAATGGAGAAGTGACTATCTTACGTGTTTGTTGTGTAATGATATGTGTTGTTTATGTTTTCTTTATCATCTTCCTAAGGTAGGTATGGATTTCGTCTTTCTCAGGGTGGTCGTTGACTCTTTGTTTCCCATAGTGGTGATTTAAAATTGTCAACCTCAGCATATTACATCCCTATAAATGATGGGGGCACCTAGGACATCTTCAGTATTTGACCGACTTCTTGAGATACAGAGTAGACACGACGTTGAACAAAAGTAAGAATTGTGACCCTTTTCGTGAAGTGTTATAAGTTTGATCTGTGTTAGTTTTTTTTTGTAATATTCCCTTTCTGTTATTTAGTGTCTGGTGAAGGAAATTGCAACACGAGTTTGGAAAAATTCCTGCAGTCCATTCAAGTTTTGGCGGCATCGATCCATTATTCGATGTTGGAGGTGGATTGCTTTGAGTCAATGGGGCGTCCTGGCCGTCCAAAGAGAGATACCCATCCAGGTTTTAAAATGGACAAAAAAATACGGATTGCAGAGCTGCATCGTTTGAGGAAAGAAGTTCAGGAAGATTCAGCACAATTAACTTCGATGCTGAATTTAGTGCTGTAAGTGTTTTATCTTTCCTTCCTTTTTTTTCTGGTTTTCTATTTCCTTGTTTATATATATATATATATATATATATATATATATATATATATATATATATATATATATATATATATATATATATATTTTATTTTAATTTTTTTTTATTTTGTGTAGTCGGCCTGATCGTCCCAGTGAGTGCTATTGCGGAGGATGTCAGGTTTCGCCCATTTCCATTAAGAAGGAACTGGAAGTGCCAGGTAATATATTTTTCTGCTATCCGTTTAAAATAACATTCCTATTAATTTTTGTCAGTTTTTAAACAAAAATTTATTTATGTTGTATTAATTTTGTTTGTTTAGAGCAATCTGGACCCAAAAAAACAGTTGACACAATGGTATGGGTCAACGATATGCCGCAATTTATATCTAACGATGAGCCCTTGGATCTTTCGATGAAAGCGTCTATGATAAACAAAATTTTTCAACCGAAAGTGGTATTAAAGGATATTAGATCGCTTTTGGAGGATCCTTCGAAGCTGAACATAATGTCTAACGTGTCACAGCAACAGCAGCCGGGCCCTTCGTTCCAACCACAACCGGGACCTTCGTTCCAATCACAACCGGGACTTTCGTGGTATCTCGAACCAGAGGATGTGGAAGTTGCTTTAGACGAAGATCCTTTAAAATTGAAGTTGTGCACATGCGGAGAGTGTTTTTAATTATTTCTTCTTTCTTCTTTTTTTTATAATTGTTATTATTTTTTTTTTGTGAACTTGTGTGTGTTTTTACAATTAAAATGTGTGTACTTTTATAATTTCTCCTTTCCTTTGTAGAATGAATGTGTGTGTGTTTTTAATAAATAATTTTTGTACAATTTGTCTTAATTTATGGAGTTAATTTATTCATATTTTACCAGAGTCCCTTTTTGTAATTATAAATTTTGTTTCATTTTCATGCATTCTTTTTCTACTTTCATCTTTAATAATAGTCAATTAAAACTTGAAACGATGAAAATTAAACTAATAAAACATTACTGCTGTTCAAGTTGCAATTTAAGGTAAGTAATTCGTAGATACTATTTTCGAATTCTTATTTAACATAATAGTAGTGTTTTTTTTACATAAATTATCAGCAAAATTATTAATTTTACTGCATTTGTTGACCATAAAATTTTAAAATTCTTATAATTCTCATTTTAATTTCTTTAGGTTCAAAATTGTTCGTAACCTTTTAACAATAATAATTTTCGCAGAATTCAATTGTTTGTAATTTCACTAGAATTTCTAAAATGAATAATCAATAATTGATAAATAATTAAATAATAACCAAATATTAAATAATTAATAAATAATTAATAATTATTAAACAATAATTTAATATTAAACATTAATAAATAACCAATCAATATATAATTAAATAATAATCAAATATTAAATAATTAATAAATAAAAATAATTAATATTAAATAATAAATAATAAATGATAATTAATTAATAAATATTAAATAATAAGTTATAAATATTAAATAATTAATAAATAATAAATATTAATAAATATTAAATAATAAGTTATAAACATTAAATAATTAATAAATAATGAATATTAATAAATATTAAATAATAAGTTATAAACATTAAATAATTAATAAATAATAAATATTAATAAATATTAAATAATAAGTTATATTATAAACATTAAATAATTAATAATTAATAAATAATCAATAATTATTAAATAATAACTAAATATTATGAAAAGGAATTACTATCATCGAACAACTTTACAATCAACGATGCTCATAACTGATCTTATTGTGCCAAAATAATTTCTCTTTTTCTTTTCCCTTTTTTTTGTTATTACTTTTTAATATCTCTATCAAAAACAATCTTCAATTGTATATGATTAAGTCAATTTTGTAACTATTCACAGAAAAACAAATGTTAGTTGTTAGTAGTTTTAATTTTAGTATAGAATAACACTTGTCTTTCCTTTTGTGAATATTTATTCATTAATTATTCGATGATAGTAACCTTAGAATGAAATTGCCCTGAAAGAGAGTAAGAAAAACTAAAAATTTGCGTTAGATTGCGAGTTAATGGTGTATTATAGAAGCATTCGTCTGGACCGACAACATGGCGGGTCGAGCGGTTCTCGCTTCGCTCTGTATAAGGGGAGAGGCATGAGACCGACAACATGGGTGATCGAGCGGCTCTCGCTTCGCTGTGTATGAGGGGAGAGGCCTTGGACCCAGCGCGCGAGTATTGGCTAGTGGGCGTAAGGCCTCTCACTTCTCCGCGCGGCGAGTTGACTCCTCCTCTCTTATACTCGCCTGATACTAAAGGCTCGATTCGAGTCTTTCAAACGGCATTATTTATTAATAATAATTATTTAAAATTAAAAATTAATGATTTTCTTAAATGTTAAGCTATTTTCTTCAAGTTTATATGAATTTTGATATATGTTTATAGTATACCAAAATTTATTTATTAATATTAATAATTCTTTAATATCAATATGTAATTCATTTTTCAATAATAATAATAATAATAATAATAATAATAATAATAATAATAATAATAATAACAATTTTAATAAAATTGATTAAAATTGTTAATTTCAGTAATAATTCATAGCTATTTGATTTGTTAATTGTTAATTTGCTCAATAAATTATTTAGTAGTACTTTATTTATTTATAGTGATTATTATTATTAAAATAAAATTTTTTTTGTGTGATGATAATAATGATGTTTATTTAATATCCTTACTAAATTTTGTTTGTTAGTTTATCATTATTGTATAATGAGAATTAATATTTATTTATTATTAGTGTTTTGTTTATTGCATTAATACTGTTGTTAATTGTTATTTATAAAGTATTAGTAATAAATTATAATTTATAATAATAATTATAATTATAACATTATTATTATTGTTAATATACTGTCATAATATTAGTAATAATAATTATAATATTAGTAATTAATTTATTGTTAAAAGCAATTTTTAATTAAATTTTTAAGCGTTTTGTGCATTGGTTAGTAGTTTATTGCTAAAAAGGTTAAAATTATGTGGTTTTGTGCATAGTTTTCATTATTTTACAGCAAGAATTAATTTGAATTTGAATTGTTTTGCCGCTCTTTCATGATGGAAGTCAGCAAGGCATGCGCGTCTTGCTATTAAGCAACGTTGGTGCATCGGTTGAGTTGAATCACTGGTCAGCCATCGCGGTGTGCCACGCATAGTAAAAGAGGTTCGAGCAAGGTCGATATAAAATCGATGCGTGCTTAAAGCTGGCGCGCTCATTTGAATGATGCTGTCTTATGCTCTATTCATTCTTATTCTATTTTTGTTGTTTTTAGGCTTAAAATTGTCAAAATTTTTGCAGATTTTTAAGACCTTTCCTTCCTCCTTAGACTTTACATTGTCCTCAATGTAAGGAAATGGTAGGATGGTTGTTTTGTTTTGTTTTGTTAATTTTTATGGTGTTTGTATTTGGTTTCTTCGCCTTTTCCATCTTGTAATCATTATTGAGTAGCAGAAGTATAGTTTTCTTGCTACGATAATGATTATTATCAATAAGAGTAGCTGAAAGAAGAGTATGAAACCATCTTTAATTGTTGTGATGTAGTCTTTGGCATTTAAAATCCAACTTATAACAGGTATTTCCATCTGTAATCAGATATATTTTTAACTGGTGTTATTTTATATATGTATATATATATATTTTTTTTTAATTGATACAAAATTGTATTTAATTTATTTATTAATATTAACACTGTTTAAATAGTTTATTAATACTAGTTTATTAATTCAATTTATTTTAATTGGATTTGTTATTATTATTTAATTAATTAATTTAATTATATTATTATGATTATGATTAATTAATTATAATTATGGATTTTATTAAATAAAAGAGGAAAGAAGAAGGCAACCACCATTCCTCTTCCTGCTTTTCTTTCGTCTTTTATATGTAATTATTATTTACTTAATTATTTATTTTATATTTAATTATATTTTATTTTTATTTTTGTTTAAAATAAAGAGGAAAGAAGAAGGCAACCACCATTCCTCTTCCTTCTTTTCTTTCGTCCTTATTTTAATGTTTTGTTTAGTTTATTGATTACATTATAAGTATACATTTTTTTTTGTTTACATATATTTTATTGACATATTATTTTTAAAATTATGGATAATTATATGCGTATAATAGGTGTCAAATAATTGAATATATATGTATTTAATTGTGTGTATTATTTATTTACGTATATATTCATATAATCTTTATTTATTTATATCTTTATTTATTTATTTTTTTTTCTATTAACAGTTAGTTTATTAAAATTTTAATACATGCTTTATTGGAATAACTGTTAATTAGAATATATCGCGTTATTTTAGTCCCATGGTAGGGTAGGAGCTGGTAAATCCCAAAATTCGTCTGAATCGTCAGATTCGTTTGTTATTGGATTTTCTTTTGTTAATATTTTCTTATTTCTGATTACGCTAAAGCATTGTTCTTTAATGTGCCCCCTTCGATAACAATATTCACAACAGTTTTCCCATTTGAAAAGTTTTAATTTTAATACTGATGGTTCGTCGTGGGACATTACATAAATTTTTCGTTTTAGGTTTTTGGGTCTTTATTCTTCACTAAAGAAATAAGTGTTATTTAATTCTTTTAGAATTATTTTAGCTGCTGAATGTTCTGATTCTCTAATCGTTCTGCATCCATTCCCAGTTGCAATGAACACATTATTGTTTTTGTTATCTGTCACTGTGCACTTCACTTGCCATAGTCTATTTAAGTCTGGACCAGTGGTTTTATCAATTAAATAAATGGGCTTATCTAGGTTGTATTCTGCTGATAGTTCCTCAAGTATTCCTTTAGGATATGATATATCATCAATGTTTCCTTTTGGGAATATAAAAGCTGGTACTAATTCTCCTTGTAGTGGTGGGAAGAAAATGATAGATTCAGACATCTAAAAATGAAAATTACGTTATTATTGTTATTCATAAGCAATTTTTAATTTATCAACATGTTTTTGGAACCTGACTCCTTCATTATTTAATAAAATAACATTATTTTTATTTAAAATATCCACAATTCTATATGGACCGTGATAATGAGGGTCAAATTTTCTTTTTAGACCTTCTTTCATGACATAAGCTTTATCGCCTAATTTTCCTTGAAATGGTTTGATAGATTTATCATACCTCTCTTTGGATTTTAATTTGGCATTTATTAGATTTTTAGCTGCTAGTGCCCTTATTTCAATTAATTTGGTAATAAGTTCAGTTAAATAGGAACCATATGTTTCGATTTTAACTTCCTGGGGAAATGAACTAGGAGAACGAGCAGTTTTTCCAAAAACCAACTCGTATGGGGTGAAATTCGTAGCTTCATGCACAGATGTGTTATAAGCAAACATTGCAAAGGGTAATAATCTGTCCCAGTCGTCATAGTCTTTAGAATATTGTTTTATATAATCTGCCAAAACGGCATGACTACGTTCTAAAGCGCCATTTGTTTGAGGCCTATAACCAGAGGTTGTGACTTGCTGAACTTTGAAAAGTTTGGATAGGTTTGACATCAATTTGCCAATGAACGAAGTACCTTTATCGGTTAATATTACTTTTGGGGCTCCATATACTGAAAACAATTCTTTGGCAACAGCATGAGCAATGGTAGTTGCTGAAATATCTGGGATTGCAACGGCTATACAATATTTGGACAAATGGTCCTGCATAGTGAGGATATAGCAATTTCCGTCTGGGGTTGTAGGGAGCTTTCCTACTGTATCTAATGAAATTTTGTCAAAAACGTCTAGAGGTGTGTCAGTTATAATCATAGGTTCTCTAGTTTTTGCCCTAACTAATTTTTGTGTTTGACATGTGGGACATCTTCTTACAAATTCTGTCACTTGTTCTTTTAATCGTGGCCAACAAAACTTTTCACGAATTCTTCTATATGTTTTCACTATTCCTTTGTGTCCTGCTATTTTACTTTTATGAAATTCACTTATAATGTTTTCTCTGTTTTCTTCTTTGGGAACAGATACTTGTCCATAACACATAGTTATATTAATGTTACTATTATAAAAAACTGATCCAATAATTTGTCTTAGTTCTCCTCTTGGCAGTTCATCTGTAAAGTCTCCGTGTCGAGAAATTCTTATCTCTTTTACCTTTTCCTTAGAAAGAAGTATTTTTAAATTCTGCATTCCCAAACTAATGTCTTCTTTCGATAATGGATCATAGTAATTGTCTTTTACTATTAAAGAATATACGTTATATCGTCCTCTAGGGGTTACAAGAATTTGCCCTTTTGTAGGATTTTTATTTTTGATTTCTTCGGGATCTATTACTGCGATGTCAATGAGTAATCGGCTTATTGGAGTCGTGAACTCGCAATCGGCTGATAGAAAATGAACATAGTTATTTCGATGATAAGTAAGATTTTTTCTGTCACTCGTGATATTTGAAGATTCTTCTAATATTTTTGAATAATTCGGAGGCAAATCTGGAGGGATGCTGTTTATAGTGTCAAAATTATTCCCTTGTATTTTGTTGTTCTTGGATTCTTCTTCATCTTCCTCTTCTTCGTCATCTTTATTATCTTCTTTGCTTTCCTCTGCTTCATTATCTGTGGCTTCCTCTTCTTCATCATCTGTGTCGATATCTGTTTCATATAATGAAGTGTGATAAGGTGTTGACATAGCTTTTGGAGTTTTAAAAATTACTGGTGTGTTGGGTTCTGATGTTGATGGTCGGAAAGTAACATTTTTGATTTTGTTTTTGTCTATTTCATTTTTCTGTGGTGTTTGATGTATCGGTAGTTCTGGTTCTGTTGTTTCTGTAATTGACTTTTTAATATTGAAATTATCTGTTTGATTTTCCTGCCACATAGATTCACCTTTAGCATAATCCCAATAAAAGTCTAGCTTTTGTGAAAATTCTGAGTGGTCTCCGGTAATTAACTCATTAGCTGCTTTATGAACTGATTCGTCATTGTTTCCATCTGAGTGTATAATCCAATCTCTGGGAGATTGTGGTGATTCTATTAGCCAGTCTTCATGTTGTTTTAAGGATTGATCAAAACGTGATATAGAATTTCCTAAATCTTGAGCTATTTCCTTTTTGCTTAAATTCGTCGCGTTGGTTTCTTCTTCGTCAGAACTTTCTTCGCTTTCGCTGGCTGGTGGTTCTACCGTTAATACGGTTTTTTCTGGGCTTGGAAAATATACAATTTTGGGTAACAGTTCGGGAGGTGCACTTTTCGGTCCAGGCATATTTTTTATAGCTGCTGGTGGAAGTTTCAAACTCGGAAGCATACTTTTACTAGGTTTTTGAATAGGAGGATTAGGTATCTCTATATCTTCGTCAGTAGTATCTTCGTCTGAATCTTGGTCTATAGTTATTATTCTAGGTTGTGTTGCTCTCCTTTGTGATACTCTTGATCCGATTGTGCTTTGATTTAAATTAAATTTCGATGTAGATGGCTTTAAAATTGAATTTGTAGGTTGTAATTTTTGTTTCTGAGGATTTATATACGTTTTGGTCGATGGTTTAATTGGCTTTTTTGTGTCTTTGTCACCCTTTTTATTGATTAAAATTTTTACTTGTTTTTGCTCGATTTCGGTTCGGGAATTTTCAGAAATTTCTTCATTAACATTTCTGGAAAGAGCATCTGCGTTTGTGTTTAGCTTCCCTGATTTATGTTGGAATTCGTATTCATAGTCCCTTAACTTTAATCTCCATCTAATTAATCGCTGTCCTGGATCTTTTATTGTCTCGATCCATCTTAATGGTTCATGGTCGCTTACTAGAGTAAATTTCTTTCCATAGATGTAGGTCCTAAAATGATGAACTGCATACAGAACTGCTAAGCATTCCTTTTCAGTTGTGAAGTAATTTATTTCGGGTGCATTTAATACTCTAGAAAGATACGCAATAGGAAGGTCGAATCCGTCTTTTCCTTGACTCAACACTGCGCCTATAGCGAAATCTGATGCGTCTGTTGTTAGTGTGAATGGTTTCTCGTAGTCCGGATATTGTAAAATTGGAGTAGTACACAAGGCTTCTCTTAGCTCTCTGAAACTTTCTTCTTGCGGTTGTTTCCACTCGAATTTCACTTCCTTTTTTAGTAAATTAGATAATGGTTTAGCCTTTGCTGAAAAGTCTTTAATAAATCTTCGATAATATCCCGCTAATCCTAGAAATTGCTTTACATTACGTGGCGTTTTAGGTCTAGGAAAATTTTTGACTGCCTCTATAGTTTTAGGATTAGGTTTCACTCCTTCACTGCTTATTATATGCCCTAAATAGGCTACTTCTTTAAAGAGAAATTCGCATTTTTCAGGCTGTAGTGAAAGGTTGGCACCTTTCAATCGTTGTAGTAATCGTCTTACCTTTTTGCCGTGTTCCTCTAAATCATTCGCATAAACCACGATGTCATCTAAATATACGAATAATTCAACACCTTGAAGTCCTGATAAAACTTGATCCATTAGTCTTTGAAACGTTGATGGTGAGTTTTTTAATCCCATGGGCATTCTGATGTATTCGTAATGTCCGTGCGTAGTGGAAAATGCTGTTTTTGGTCTATCAATGGGATCTAATTCAATTTGATGAAATCCACTGGCTAAGTCAAATACAGAGAAGTATTGAGCGCCTCCAATGGTGTCCAATATGCTAATTATGTTTGGCAGAGGATAAAAATCACCAATTGTCTTCTCATTCAGTGCCCTAAAATCGATCACTATTCTCCACTTTTTCTTACCAGTTCCATCGATCTTTTTTGGAATTATAAGTAATGGCGAGTTATATGGCGAACAGGAAGGTCCTATGGCTCCTTCTGATTTCATTCTATCGATGACCTTATCAATTTCTTCTTTTTGTGAGGGTGAAAATCTGTATTGTTTAGTATGGATTGGTATCTCGTCTTTTGTAAGAATTTTGTGTTGAACCATATGTGTAGGAGTTAATTGTTCTCCGGGAAGATGAAAACTATCTGGAAATTCTCTAACTAGTTGTTCTACATGTTCTTTTTCTTCCTTATTCAAATGATCTAGTCTTAAATATTCCAAAATATCTGAGACTCTGTTTGATGATGGTATGTATTCTTCTTCTGTAGAGTAATCATATGAGTCTTCACCTGGTAATTTATAAAATTCAAAAGGTATTAACTCTTGAGGTGGTTTATCAATTTCTGCGTCTTCAGATGTCATATTTATTGCATAAATATGGCAAACTCCATCGTGATTTGTTACTACTCCTTCGCCTAATAATAATCCTTCGTCGGTTTTTATTAAGGGTAAGTATCCTTCCTTTAATTCAGGATTTAAAACATCGATAGGTATTACTTGTCTCGTTCTGGCTTTAATAGTTACACTTTTTCTTTTATTGGCTTTGTTTTCTGTTAATGCTTCTCTAGCTTCTACTGATTCTTTATCTGTGAAAAATATTGGTTTTATAGGGTCAGAATGTGTGACAATGGTATTATGCCAAAAAGAAATTTCAACTTTTTCTTCACGTAGATACTCTCGACCAAGAATACCATCAGATTCTATAGGGAAATTGGTAGATAGTACTTGGAAAGTTATTTGCTTCGTTTTTATTTCTACCTGAACGGTTCCCAATGTTAATAGTTTGGTAGGAACAATACCGGCTATGTGTATAGCTTCTTCCTGAATTATTCTCAGTTCCGGAGATATTATATTTTCTTGAATTATGTTCACATCAGCTCCTGTATCTATTAATAAGGTTGCTGATAATTTTTGGAAACTTGGAGAATTAATTACTATTAATGGAGATTCTCTGGAGTTTCTGGCGTGGAAGATATGTTTTGTAATGAAAGAATTCTCGCGTTGGCTGGACGCTCTTTGTAATCCTCGCTTGTCGTCGCGTCTGTCCGTCGAGTCGTGTTTAAGTTTAAATTACTCTTTTCAAAAGAGTGTGGGGACTGAGAACGAGGTGGTGTTCTATTTAACTCTTGAGGCTTGTTAAAATATGCTTCTTGTGGAGGAGGATATGGGTAAAAGGGATAAGAGGTATAGGGCATATAAGCATTAGGGAAAAACGAATTTGGGTGATTAGGATACTGTGGCGGAAAACCGTTATTTGGACCATATGGTGGATACGGATTTCTTAATATACCTGTAGGAGTAGGTGATTGAGAACGATATCTCGTTTGTTCATTAGGATATGAAAATTGTACTCTATTACTGGGACTTCTTTCTCGATATCTATAATCTTGGGGTTGATATCGTGAATAATGATAAGCGTTATAATCAGGTTTATGACTATCGTGACGTTGTTCGAATTTTAACGCAATTTCGAAAGCATCGTCGAGTTTTTCAGGATTTCGGGCTTCTATTATAGTCGCCATAGCGTCTGGAAGTCCTTTTATGAACGCTTCTAAAGCACAATAATTTAAGGGTTGCATTTGGGTATAAGCGCTAGGCGCTCCATATGAACTAACTAGTGTTGCATATGCTCCTGCTAATAATTGGGACAGTCTGTCATAAAACTCACTAACATTTTCATTTCTGTTCATACGAATTGTGGATATTTCCTGTAAATACCATGCATATGATTTATGAGTAGAAAATCTTTGTTTTAAATGATCTATTAATTGTTAAATGGTTCCGAAAAACTTACCATGAGTACTTTTTCTAGCAGCACCCTTTAATTTAGCAAGAACAGATTTCAAATACTGATCTTCGCAGTGTTTAGGAATAGTGGATTCAGCATTTAAAATATCTTCTATAAAATCTTTTACGGGCATATTATGATCGTCATAAAAAGGAATATTCATTATACCTTGTTGTAACGCAAAACATTCCGCCATTGAATTTACCATAGTATCATGAAGGGATCTATTTATTGTGGTCGTGAAGGTCGCGCCACTCGCTCCTTCCGTATCATCGTCATCATTACCCTTTTGATGTTTATTCTTACGAGTCATATTGATGTTAATTTAATATAATTCGTTAATAATATCGAATGAAAAGGGGAGTCCTAAAACTCCAATAATATCTGAATTGTCGTTACAATTTATTGTTTGAAATTCTACTACTGTATAATTAATGCAAACTTTTGTCTCTCCGTGCGTTTGTAAAGTACCGTCTCTTAAAAAGTATTTTATTATACGATTCACACCTAAAAAGGGGCCAATTCTGTCTTCTTTAATAATATTAATAGGTAAGGAAGGATCTAATATAAATAGACCTTCGTTATGTATGAAAAATGAAGATTTTAGCAATACTTGTGGATATAATTCGCTATATTTTATTAAAAACTGAAAATATGAGTTCATTAATTCGTTATGAGATGAGTTTTACTTTTGAGACTCTTATGCCTGAATTATGCTTGATTAGTACTACTGAACGTTCACCGCGTGCGATAGCCGTAAGTGATCTATATGAATGATGTGTTAGTCGCACGAACAATGATACTACCTCTTTTAAAATTATAGTCTCCTATTCCTCCTGATAAGTTAAGATTCGTTCAAATCAATATATTTGACGAGTTATTGGGTATAAAATTTTTGGTTATATACCAAATTTTTAGCCACCAAATTATTGAAAATAAAGTTACAAAAAACAGTGTTGTTAATAATATTAAACAATACATATGATTTTTGTTAATTAGAATGTGAATTCACTAGGATATGTATTGAGAAAAGGTGACCCTAATATACCTGTTAACTCAGGTTGATTTAAATTAATGAAAGTTTTAATTTTTATTGCTTTATTAGCAATTACTATTTTTGCTGTTCCTGAAGTAATGAAAGACCCAAAATTTATCGTATACTTTTCCGATCTATTTATTTTTGTATCTGGAGTGAGTTTACCTTCGTTTATTAAATTAATATCTAAGGCAGGATTAATTAAAAGGGGTCCTCTATTGTCAATCAAGTTTTTAGAAGAAATGTGAATTTTTGGGTAAAATTTTAAATTGAATGAAACATTGTTAACATGTTCACTCATGAGAAAATTCTACGAATAATAGAGGATCTTCTGAATAAATTATTTCGTAAGAAATTAGCTACACGACGCCTTATTCGTCTTTGAATTGACAATTCACGTCTCCAAATTTCTCTTTCATAAATAATGGCTATTCTTTTAAAATATCTAGTTTCAAAAATCTGATCTAGAAATGGCGCTCCTGAAATACCGATGACTTCAGAATCGCAGTGATAAGAATCAACTTCAAACCTCAAAGAAAAGTCGCTAAATTCTATCAATGTACTCCCAATAGTACGAATTGCGCCTTGTCTAGTTATGATTGAATTATTGCGTTCGATATAAACAAATGATGCTATAGCTGATTCTTGAATTAAATTTATTGATAAAGTATGATCTATTAAAAAGTTACCTCTATGGAAATTAAAGTAACCTGAAATTAATTCAACGTAAGGATAATTGTGTTGGTTATAATCAAGAATTGAAAAATAATTAGTCATTTAATTTTACAATTATTTATCTTTATTGAATAATTGTTCCGTACTATTTAAAAAATTGTCGAAAAATTTAGAAAATTCTTGTTGCGATGTTAATTTTTCTACTTTTAATAATTTATCAGTGATCTCTACTTGTTTTTCTTGGAAACGTTTCTGACTTCTTTTACCTCCTCGATTTCTTGGTTTCCCGTTATTATTTTGCATGATCTTAAGCTGCAAGAAAAGACATTTTGTCTTTAATTATAAATTTTTGTATTGAATTTAAAATAGTGTAATTGTTTCTGTGAATTGTATTAAAGAATAAGGCAATGATTTTCTTTAAGGTTAAAATTCGCCGATCAGCGTAAAAGTAACTCTAAAGTAAGCCTTAAACTTAATAAAATTTGCAAAGTTCTTTATTTTAACGAATTCGCCGATCAGCGTAAAATGCCATTAGTAAAATCGAAATTCGCCGAACAGCGTAAGAACGATTTTATACAACTTGTTCTTTATTAAGAGAAGTGTATATTTGTTTATTAATAAAATATAATAATTTTCTTTGAAAAATGATTTTATATTAAAATGTTGTTAGAGTGTCAGTTAAGTTTTCTTTATTCTAAGTGTTGTAAGTGTTTAACTTGCACCCAGTGTAAGGAAAGAATAGTGTTTAGTACAACTCTAATCTGCGAGCAGACTATCAATTCTAAGTGTTAAAACTAACAACTTGCACAATAACCGAGTACAACGCGGACTGAATTGCCGGTTAGAGAAAGAATAATTTAAAAATAGACTGATTTATACGCCTAATAATCTGTAAGAGTCAATTAAATAAAATTCTCTTTTTTTTTTTATTTATTTAACTTGACATGCAAAATACGACAGTTAATACTTTAAAATTACTGATTCTAAGTGTCAATTTTGCTTTTCTTGCACCTATTACGGAAAGAAACTTGTTTCTAAGTGAAAAACAAAATAGACTTGCACGATAATCGAGTACAATTCTAAACCGCAATTGCCGATTAAGGAAAGAATACAATAAAATTGTGTATAACTGAAGGGTCGCTCTACAATGACTACTGGTCTATAAAACCGCACCGGAACTTTTGACAATTATCGATGAAGAAGCTTTCGTTTATAAACTAATGATTTATTAAAAGTGGGAGAATTAATAAGCAATTATGGGGATAAAGTATGTTACCTTCTTGGAATCTACACTTGCTCGTCTTTGAACCTATTTATAGTTTTGATTTTACGAAGAATGCAATTCTTCGAAAATCGACCTGAATTCTTACTCTAAATGTGGAAAAAGTGAAGCTAGAGTTACAAGCAGTGATTCACGTAGCTCGGGTTACAATGTAGGTCATAGCAAGCGCGCTCGAGCTTACGTGAGTCACTCTTTGACTCAACGCATTGTTCCCTATTTTCGTCAATTTCTATCTCTGGTTTTGTTTTTTAATGATTATTCTAATATGTAGGACAAAGTATAGAATTTCAATCTGCAAATTCTATCTCAATTGTTGAATTTAACGCTTTTTAACACGAATATTATGTGTTCAAAAGCAAGATAGAGAAATTCTTTTAGTCTTTTGTTACATCACAGATATTTCTTCATAATCAAAAATAAAAATGTATCTGGGATGCAACACTGTCATAAATTATGAAAAATGAATATTATATTTTTAACAGCTACAGTATTTAGAGATTTTCAAGAAGAAAAAAGATTTCAAAAACCAAATATTCTGTAATTAAGTATACAAAAATAAAATTCAATTGAATGTAAATTGCATCAAATAACCCTTTTCAGTAATATTGAAACAATATTAATAAAAAAAACACAAAAAAGTATTCACCTTTGGAGCAAATGATAGCTGAAACGCTAAAATTATTGAGCCAAACACATTACTATAGAACATAACTATTAGAACACATTGAAAAGGATCACATTTATATATATATATATATATATATATAGGAAATGCCAATATTAGTTTCTAGGACAATCAAATGAATGTAGAAAATTTGCTTACGGAATGGAATTTTCCGATTATTATAATGTATTATTACCATATACCATAAAAATTCCGACATTGCCGACCTAGAGTTATACTCATAAAGTGTATAATTCGGTTAATGAACTCGTGTTTTGCATGGAACAGCTCAAAATTGTTAATCTCAAGAACTCTACATGTACTGATCAACCTGAGTCAGCATTCCCTGGTGCTGATAGTGATAATAGTGTGGATAGTGATGATGATATGAGAATGGAGTCCTCATCTTCTCAATTTGACCAGATTATGTCAGTTATTGCGAGATGTACTGAAACAGTAAATAAACTATCTTCTGATCAGGTTGAGTTAAATGCTAATTAAGCTGATATTAGGTCAAAGGTTGAATGTTTGAGTTGAATGAAATTTCTCAGCGTACTCAGGACTTAAATCTAAGAGTTTCCCAAATCACTGAGGAAAATGTCATTCTTCATGGCCACATCAACACGGTCAAGGATGAGCGATGGATCAGCGATTAACAAGAACTGAATTAAGGCAGTGTGAAGATCTGTTAGTTGTGTCTGGTTTACCTGAGGCAGTTGATGAAGATCTGAAAAAATTTTCAGATTTTCTGATTTTGTAAAATTGCTTTCATCCTAGATGTGAAACTTGATTCTTCGGAAATAGTTCAAGTATAACGAATTTCATCTGGTGTTTCCACTGTTTCTAATCTTGAAGGCACAAGCAGTATACACAGGAGTATTTTGATTCGTTTTTCTACAAGTAGGCCAGGAAGTAACTTTATTTCCTCTATGAGAAATAAGAGGTCTCTCTTTTTTGATGAACTTGGCTCAACTTCACAGTAGTCACGAATTTATATCAATCCCTACTTGCCTGCACTATTTTTGTAAGATGTCAAGATAAGGAGGAAGCTATAAGGATCAATATCTCTGAGGATCTTAATAAGTTAAGTGAATGACGATCATTGACATCTGTTCAGCTTTCTGCATCTGGAAATGTATATATGGCTGCTACTAGTGTCTTAAATTCAGTGACTGATTCTACATTGGAGATTTGCCATATTAACATCAACTCGCTCAAGTCAAACATTAATCTCTTGCGTACACATTTATCATTGTTTACATATGATGTCATAGCTTTGAGTGATACTTGGTTCTCGGAATCAATTAATGATTGTATGGTTGATCTTAGTTATTTTGTTTTGATTCGTAGAGATAGAATTGGTAAGAGGGGAGATGGAGTTGCATTGTATGTTGCAAGGTTTCTTAATTTAAAATATTATTTCCAACCCCAGGTCATTTTGATAATAAACTTGAGTATCTAATTATTGAAATTTCTAGTAGAAATACAAAACCTTTACTTTTAGCTGTAGTTTATCGTAGACCTGGAGGTGAGAATCTTGATGACTTCGAAAATAATTTTAGCAGATTTTTTCGATTTGTATGACAATGTCGTAATTTGTGGGGATTTTAATTATAATCTTAATAAAATATCAGCTCACTCAACTTATATTAGGGATTTTTTTGAATCATTTAATTTATTTATTGTTCCTTTCACTGCAACTCATCATGCTGTAAGTTCATCTTCTTGGATTGATTTGTGCATTGTGGATGGTGAGGACAGAATAGTGTCATATCAGTCTCATGTTCCTTTTGTTGCGGGTCATGAACTTATTTCAATATCCTATAAATGGAAATCTGATAATGTTAAATACTCTACTCAAACATATAGGAATATTTCTGGAATTGATGATGGGGCTCTTTTGTCTTCTTTAAATCGAATTGACTGGTCTACTTTTCATCAATCTCAGTCTGTTGATTTTAAACAATTTTTTGTACATAATGTTATTTTTGCGGCATTGAAGGAACATACTCCTCTAAGAACTCATGTAATCCGGATAAAAGTATGCCCTTGGATGAATGGAAATATTCGTGATAGGTTAAAGCAAAGAGATAATGCTTTTAAAGTTTGGAAGAGATCTCGAAGTGAAATATGTAGAGGTAAATTTAAGACACTATGAAAAAGTGTTAAGTTTTCTGTTAGCTCTTGAAAAGATTGTCTACTATCAACTGAATGAATTCATTGAAAGTAATGATGTTCTTAGCCCTTTTCAGTCTGGTTACAGAAAAGTCTTCACTACTCAGACACTGTTAGTTTCTGCTGCTGATGATATATGTAGAGCAATTGATTAGAGAAAAGTAACTATAACTGTCTTTTTTATTTTAGTAAGGCTTTTGAAATGGTTCCTCATACTCTTTTGCTATTTAAACTAAAAATTATTGGTTTGTCGGGTTCGGTTTTAAGATGGTTTGCATCATATTTGTCTGGTAGAACGCAGGCTGTTATAGGAGAGAATGAAATGTCTGAGTGGGGAGACGTCGGAACTTGCGTACCTCAAGGATCTGTATTGGGGCCTCTTTTGTTTATACTTTTTACGAACGATCTGGGGAGTGTTCTCAAGTATTGTAAGCACATGTATTTTGTTGATGACCTGCAAATTTACTTACATTCAAGCATTGGCGACTTAAACAATAATCTAGCTTTGATTAATGATGATGTTAAGTCGGTTCGTAATTGAGCGGAAACAAATTTTCTGAAAATTAATTTTGATAAAACTTGTTCTATGATAATAGGAACTAGTTGGTACATAAATAATAATAATCTTAGCAATCACTCCCAAATTGAAGTAGATAATGTGGTCTTCCCTTTTGTAGATTTAGTTAGAAATTTAGGAGTTATCTTCAGGTCAACTTTTTCTTGGGATAAACATGATGAGAAAATTTGTAAAAATGTTTATGCCACATTATCGAACTTCAAATCAAACAGAAAAGCACTTTCTATTGAAATAAAAATTAAACTTGTTACTTCTCTGATTTTTCCCCATTTTGATTACTGCTGTGCTGTATATAATGATTTAACTGGAGAATTAAATCATAAACTTGAGAAACTACTAAATTCTTGTGTGAGATTTATATTTAATTTAAAAATGGATGAACACATAACACCATATAGGTTAAGGCTGGGTTGGCTTAGCGTGAGGTTTGTTCGTTGTCCCACGCATGTTGTCTTACAAACTAGAAAACCTTCCTATTTGTATGAGAAATTTACTTTTAGAGATAAAATTACTACCAGAGAATTGAGATGTGCTAGTAGCCTTAGAATTCCACTCTGCAGAACTGAACGGTATAAAAGAAATTTTATTGTAACTGCAATTAATCAGTGGAACTCTCTTACTTCCTCTATAACGAGTATCAGTTGTCTAAAACATTCAAAGTAGTATTGTATAAACATCTATTTTCTTAATCACTCTAGAGTGTCTTGGAATGTTGTATCTTACAACTGTACTCTTAGTTTGATATATTATTGTGTTAACTATATTAATTTTACAATTGTTATTTTTATTTTTAAGATTAATTTAAAGTATTCTTTTTGTTAAATGATTTATAAATTGTATGTTTTCTTTTATTGTATTTTTAATGCTTGTCCTCAAGGATTTCCTAGGACAAAATAAAGAAATTCTAATTCATATATGATAAATTTTTTTCGCTTAATTCCAAAAAAATTTTATTAAAAAAATTTAAAACACGCACTATAAGAAATACATTGTAACTTCTTCTAGTGCGTTAGAGAGAAAAGAAAAAAAAACGAATTATAGGAAATTATACATGTTATTCTGAATAGGAAAAAAACTTAAAGAAATTTCTCAGAATAATTCAATCACTTACAAAATTCTAGTAAAATTAATTTGTAATGATATCGCATAGTTTTAAAGTTTCTGAAAGAGTAAAATTCATTCATTTTCGTATGCGTAGTTTATCTATATATATATTACTGAGCTCACTGCTCGGCAGACAGGTAGAGAGTACCGATAGCGCACCCATTGCTGCGCATCACGTGGTTTCTCTCACCTCACGCTACACCTTCTGTGGGCCTAGCGATCTATAATACTTGGTTGCACATTTCGTTTCATTTAGTCTGCCTACGACCGGACTCGGGGCTTGCTCCGAGGCCGACCGACAGCAGCTCACAGTCCTTTCCTACCCTCGATCTATTTCTTGGACAGAGAGGAGCTAATCCTGGCCAAGATGGTTTCCTTCGGAAGAGCTGGAGAACATGCGGAGCTAATCTGTTCACCGGCTCTCCAAAATTTCCTAAAAGGAGATGTATAGAGACTTCGGGAGCTAACGAGTCTCTGTAACACCCTTCGCTTTCTCAATAATTTTTACCTGGTGCAAAGTAGACCGTGTGGAGCTCCACCGTGTATGCTTTGTACTCTTTCCTCCTTAGTCTCAACGGAACGTGGGGCGCTAACCCGGGACGTTGAGACATCCATGTTATTTTTTACCATCCTTTACACACATACATTTACACAATTTTCCCCTGTTGAACTGAGGAGCTAATCGTTCAACAGATATGACACGTACACCTGGACAACTTGGCCTTGAGGAGCTAATCAGGTCAGGATGTCCAGAACATACATGAATTATTACACTAATTTCGCGACGGGCAAGAATATCGACCGTAGTTCGATATCTAGTTCTTTTCGGTAATTTTTTTAATTCCGATCTAGCGTGCACGACCCTAGTTTCCGTCCGCGCGCGTAATTGGGGGTTAATTTCTAGAATCAACCCAGTAATTTTTCAGTGTCATGGAATTGTAACTTTAATTATAATAACGGGGTAAATTTTATTACAGTCCGAACGAGATCGAGAACGGCGAGGAATGAGTCGGGTGAAGGTGTGAAAGGCGGACGCGCCAAATTGTTCATTTTTGTTATTACTAAATTTTATATTTTTGTTATTATTAAATTTTCATTTGTTTAAATATTTTATTTTATTAATTCTAATTTAATTCTTAAATCTTAGTTTATTATTTAAATTTTATAAATCTTTCTTTATTATTTTCTTTGCATTGTATCGAGTCAGTTTTATTATTTTATATTTTTATTGTAATTTTTATAATTTAAATCTAATTTGTTAATTATTAATTTTGTTATCATTTTATTTTTATTTTGTTAATATATTTACTTTCGAAGGTTTAAAATTATGTTTTATTATTTTGGTTTTACCCTGTCACAAATTTCTCTTAAAAATAGTATATAAAATAGATGGCGCTTGCGTCACAGTAAATTGATAGAATTTACGATTCTAGAGACCCGGACTCCATCCGGCGAGCAAATCCTTATTGGCAAAAACTAAGATCATTACAAATTGAAAGTATTAAATTACAAACAATAATTTTAATAAAAGTGTAATAGTAGAATTATGTGTGGCAATTATTAACAAAATCGATTATATTCAACAAATTAAAGAAATATTTCGTAAGAGTCTAATTACTTGACTTATTTTCTATTTTTTATTAGAGTTCCTTAAATTAACTTTATTATTTTAGACAATTTGAATTATATAAAAAACTTGAAAGGAATTGATTAATTTTATAGAATATAAATAAGAATAATTTTATCATTTGAACTTTTTTTTAGAATTGGCATGGAATATGGTCCATGGTTTGCGGCACCCTTTAGAGAAGATCCCTACTCTTCCTTTTTTCAGTGCTACAACGTCCCTGTTGACGAGGCATGGGAGACGGTGGGTCATCTGGGATTGGCAGAGGGGCGACAGGCTCGTCGGGAGCAACGAAGGATAGCCCGACTATACCGCCGCAACGTGCCCATGTAGTTTAAGAAATAGGATAAGAAAATTGGTAGTAGAATATTGGTGATAGTTTATGTAGGTAGGTTATTTCCTTTCTTCCTTTTAATTTAGTTGGTAGTCTCATGAAATGTTTGCTAAATTATTAAGTTACTCTTAAAATATTCTTCCCTTTTTTTAATTACTTTATAAGTATTTTTTTTAATGTAAGTAGTACCAGTTGCCTTTTTTGAATGAAAAATAAATTTATCGAGAAAAAATGCTTAACACAATTCTGTTCTTAAATTAAAAGAAAGATTCTAGTTAATTTCCTGGATTACAGAACGTTCTTGTGTACATTAATGATATTATACCGGCTGGAGCTTCTGTTGTGGGAGTTGGATCCGCATCTTCACAATCTCGTTCTGTGAGCAGAAGATAGGTGTGCTGTTCTTCATCTATGATGAGGTAATCATATTTCCTTTTAATCTAGGCTCTTACTGTCCTATCTCCCATTGCATCCTGTATAGTTGGGAAAGAATGCATCTTTAATGCCTGATAGTTATATTTTTCCAGCAGAGGGATATCGAGGAAAATTTTCAGCTGATATTTAACACAAAGGATGGTAACTGTTGATATCCGTACTAGTTCGTCGATGCTGACTGAAGGTTCACGAAAAGGAAATTGTACATCCATAAGGTGATCCTGAATATCGCGCAGGATAGGCTCCAGCTGTTTAGACGAGATTAGTCCAAGGTGTAGTTCCAATTCTGTCTTCAAAGCTCCCTGTTACATTCTGATATATTTTTGAATTTATATTATTCCATAAAATTACGTTAATTAATTAATTATTTAAAACAAAAAAACAAATGTATTATTTGAACAATGTCTAAAGGCATAGTCCAAATTTACACATTATTTATTACAAATTCTAAAATTATTAACATAAGATAAAAATCATAATTAAATATTATGATCTTTCATTCATATGAGACATTAGCACGTATTACTTCCCATATGAATCAAATAGTAAAATGAATCAACGTACAATGCCTTGCGACAAGTGTCAAAGCTATTATTAAGAATAATAATTTGGAATACTAAATAACATTCAAATATTGTCAATGTTGTTTGTTATCAGACAATTAATTTAAAATACCTTTAAATTGGTCGAATCGAAAATTAATCGATAATCAACAATCGATTAATCGATAATCGATTGTCGATTCGATTAGTAGAGTAAAAGCGCGTATCAATGTTTGAATTCAATAGATAACAATTCAAGCATTGATTATAAGTCTCAATAATAGATAGGTAGAAACTAGAATGAAAAATAAAAGATCATATTACATCCGTATGTACTCAATGCTCTTTCAGCTAAAAACGTGACAAATGCTCTTTTGCCTAAAAAAGTGTCACATGTTCTTTTGGCCAGAAACGAGTTTTTTCTAATTTCCCCACACGATACATAGACCAAAAGTCCTATATAAGCCGATGCAAAATGAAGAGCGATTGTCAAAAGTTCCGGAATATTTCAGAGCGAATAGTATCATTGTAGAGCGACCCTTCGGTTTAAACGCGAGTTGTTGTATTCTTTCCGTAAAAAGGTGCAAGTTGGATTATTTATCATTTAGAAACAAGTTTCTTTCTCGTCAAAAGGGTGCAAGATAATAATTTAACACTTAGAAGACGTGAAACTGTTAATTTGTAGCAAAACTCTTACTAAGTAGTGAAAGTTACATAAGTGTGGGGCCGTTCAAAAAATACGTAACACAATACATTAGCGCCATTTTTTCTCCTTACCGTAACAAATCGCTTGACCCTCCCTTCCCCAAAACGCGTTACGTATTTTTTGAATGGCCCCTGTAACATAACAAACTTTGAGTTTCATTCATTTGAAACAAATTCAATCAAGAATAAAAATAACGACTTTGCCGTACTTTCTCAACGAATATTGTGTAATAAACGTAAGTAACCACTTGTAATGATTGTAACTTTAATTATTATTATTAACAATAAGTTTATAAAAGGAATATTATTCTTGTTTTTAACGCAAAACCCATAGTTTTGACAAGTGATCACGATCCTACTATACTCTTGCTCGGGACATAACACTCCCAGTATGTTAAATAGTACATCTCTTCTTTCTAACGCTGCCTTTACTGCTGATAAATTTTCTTGATTTTCGATAAGTAATCCCAATTTCTGATTAATATTGTTTATCAAGGTACTATGCTTTTCGGCCTGGGCGTGAAGGGTGTCAAGCTGCGATCTGATGACATGGGTTTGTCGTCCCACCAAGTGGGACAAGTTGGCTTGAGCGGCGTTCAATTCTTGGATGATAGCGTCGTACCTTTCTCCGTCCTCGTAGTTTAAAACACCGACAATAGGTCCAGCGATCTTCCCCAGGAATCCCACTAAGGTTACGCTTCGTCTTAACCGCAGTTGGGCCACCATTTTCCTCGCTAATGTTGTCTTATTATTTTCTATCTCCATAACTTGGGTTTGGAACTTCTCCTGTAATTCAGATGTCATTTCCCATTTGTCCTACCACGGGTGAAAGGTCACGAAGTCATGGCACCAATCCTTCTCGGATGCGCAATAGCGCCTTAGCTTCTCCATGCGGGTCCTTAAGGGGATCCCACATACCGACAGTGCAGATCTAAAATGGCTAAAAATCTGCAACTACCGTTTTTTGGAAAATATAAGATAACATTTTTTTTCAATAATTACAACAAATAAAATACTCATCCTGTGTATTTATCTTAAAAAGTGAGTTTGTCAAATTTATTATTATTTATTTAAACGGTCGTTGCAGATTTTTAACCATTTAAGATCTGCATTGTTGGTATGTAGGATCCCCTTAAGTCGTCGATGTGTCTGTTGTTTTGCCCATATCCAGGAAGATGGTAACTCTCCAATTCGTTACGGACCTCCGAACAGCTCCCAGGTGCTCGTAGTATATCCCAGTACTATCAGGCAGCGGGGTAATTTGGAACTGTTGCCCATCGGAAATCCCTGGAGGTGCGTCATATCCATAGACTGCTATTAAAACTAGGATAGAGGTTAGGCACGTCAGGAACAAAATATTTAGCTCTTTCATCTTAATTTTCTTTTGTCCTAAAATGAATTGGATGTTAATGTTGGTGTTAGAGAGATATCTTTATGTTTGACAAACCTATCGCCGTTTTCGTTCTCTAAAATAACATTGTCATTCTGAGTAATGTCTACAACAATATACGGACCGCTTGCTCTGTTGTCAAACATATTTGTTCTTACCTCCTTGTAGTTGTATACCTGATCTCCGATCTTAACATTCGATGGTCGAGCCTTGCGGTCATAGAATTCTTTGGAACGGCATTTTGCCTTTCCCAGACTTCCAGCGCCAGATTTTGAAGCTCGGTCATTCGAGTGCAAAGGTCTCTCAAGTATGACCCATAAGTTTAAAGCTCTGGTCCTTGTGGAAAAGAACTTGGGATTCTTGCCATATGACCAAAAACCAACTCGAATGGAGTGAAATTAGTCGCCTCATGAATAAACGTATTATAATTAAACATCGCAAATGGGAAAAGACGAACCCAATCGTCAAAATCCCTTGCGTAATGTTTTATGTAATCCGTCAACTCAATGTGTCTTCTTTCTAAGGCTCCATTGGTTTGAGGTCGATAGCCAGAAGTTGTAAGCTGTTTGACACCAAATATTCTTCAAGCTTCCGCATCAAGGAGCTCACAAAGCTTCCGCCCCTGTCTGTCAGCACACATCTGGGTGCTCCGAACGTGGCAAAAAGATTTGTTGCTACTGCATAAGCGATGGTGGTGGTTTTTATATCTGGTTTGGGAACGGCGATGCAGTATTTACTAAAATTATTTTGCATCGTGAGAATGTGCCAATTCCCCTCGGGGTCCTTGAGGACTTCAGGGCTTTCCTTAAACCGTACGACGCTTTTTCTGGAGAGTAGTCTAGTTGAAGTAGGAGAAATTGCTACTGAAACTGCTTCGGCAAGAGGGGATTTTAATTCTGTTTGAGTGACAAGTTGTTCTATTTCTTCTTCTGTCTTCTTTTGTTTATTTTGATGATAGTTTTTCAGAAAATCGTTGACTCTTTTCCCAAAAGCATTGTCGTCATTGTCCTGGCAAGGATCTAGATCCTCTAGATGTTCGAGGTTCTCTTCATCACTCTCGCCTTCGGAGACAAAGGTCTTGCGAGATGCCACGTCCATCCCTTCGTGATCCCAGGCCAGTGTTTAATTGGTTAAGTCCATTGGGTTGAGCCCTTTTCTAGCTAAGAATTTCTCGAATGTACGAATGGATTCGTCGAGATTGTTGCCAGGTTGTGGATGATTCTATTGTTCTTTGTCACTCAGAGAATCCGAACTTTATTCGCTACTAATAGGACGTGTCAGGCCGATGACTACTACATTTTCTGTGGTATGGTCTTCTTCTGGTTCTTCCGCATATGATTCTGAAGAGGAGCTTGATTCTGATAGTGGTTCAAGGAGTGCACCTTCTCTGGCAAGTCGATTAGCATTCTCGTTGCCTTCGATGCTATCATGTTCTTGCTTCAATTTCTGAGGCGTTGTTAGTTTGCCGTCCGCTGTATTGAGAAGTAACTCACGGGTAGATCTACACCATCCACTTCTTGAGTTAGCATTGCACCTACAGCATATTCTGGGGCGTCAGTTGTTAGCTTAAATCGTTACTGGAAATCCGGATATTGTAGAATGGGCTTAGGGCACAAGTATTTTCTAAGTCTTAAAAAGCTTTTACTTTGCGGTTAACCCCAATCCCAATTCACATCTTTCTTTAGCAATTCCGACAAGGGTTTGGCTTGTTTAGCATAGTCTTTAATGAAACGACGGTAGTACCCTGACAAACCTCAGAAACTTCCAATGTCTTTTTGTGTTTTAGGTTTTGGGAAATTTTTGATGGCTTCGATCTTATTGGGGTTAGGTTTGACTCCACTCCCGCTGATAATATGTCCGAGATACGTTACTTCCGTTTTAAAAAACGCACACTTGTCAGGCTAAAGCTTCCCGAAGCTTAGTAAAAAGCCGTCGGTCCCTTACATCATGCTCTTCAAGTGTATTCGAATAAATAATAATGTCGTCTAAGTAGACAAATGCCTCAGTATCGAGCATACTACTTAGGACACTATTAAGTAATCGCTGGAAGGTGAGGGGGGGGGAGCGTTTTTATCCCCATGGGCATCCTGTGATATTCGTAATGACCGTTTCTCGAAGAGAATGCTGTTTTGTGTCGGTCGTCGGGGTGTGTCTCGACTTGGGGGAACCCGCTTGCTAAATCAAATACGGTAAAGAACCTGGCATTTCCCAAGCGGTACAAAATTCTGCTGATATTTGGCAATGGAAAAGCGATTCCAATTACATTTTCATTTAGGGCCCTATAATCGAGTACAACCCTCCACTTCTTTCCCCCCAACACATCAAGTTTTTTTCGGCACGATTAGGAGTGGGGAGTTATAATCAAAGTTAGAATGGCCACTTTAATCCCACTATTAAATTGCTTTAAGAGCTGTGCATCTATTTGCTCCAAAGCCTCATTTGGGGACCTATACTGTTTCTTTCATATAACTTGGTCATCGATGGTCGGAATCCTTTGTTGCACCAAATGTGTGCAAGTGAGCATTTTTCCATTGAGGTGGAAAATGTCTGAGAAGTCTTCCGCCCATCGATATACCATTTCCTTTCCTTCTGGTGTTAAGTGGGAGGTGTATAGGGATTCTTTAACCTTACGAGTCCTGTCAGAAACTTCCGTATCTGTGATCTTTTGCAAATTCTCGGTCTCAGAAGCGGAAAATTCTTCTCCGGGGAATTTGTAACAGTCAAAAGGAATGAGTTTCTGCAGTTCTATTCGTTAATCAATGTCGTCCTCGGTGGTGTTAATGGCCATCGCGTAGCAAACACCATCTTTACTTAAAACTAAGGCTTTCCCCAAGTAAACACCTCTTGGGGCTTGCATACGCGGAAGATAACCTTCCTTCAATTCCGGGTTAACCACCTCGATCGCTATAGGTCTTCTGGTCCCGGTCGTGATTCTTCAGATTCTAGTAAAGGGTTTAATCTCAGGCCAGAGTCAACTAGGAAGTTTACCTTCGTTTGTCTAAACACGGGCGCATCCAGTTGAACTACTGGGGTGTCCTCTCTTCTTGATTTTGCTCTACGGACCCAACTTGGTTCGTAGCAACTTTGCTAAGAACTGACGGACCTCTGACGCTGGGGAATCGGACTCGGGGCCGCGTCGGAGCGTCGAGTCTGTTGGAAGTTTAATTCCGGCTTTTGGAAACTCGGATTTTGTTGAGGGCCTGGCGAGACTGAGCAAGGTGGGGTGTTGCATTGACTAGATCGGAGGCGCGTAAGCCATTGGTTGGGAGAACGATGGCATCATTAATTACGGCGATCTTCCGCATAAACTGCATGTTCGTAGGCCTCGTCGAGATTTCTGGGGTTACGCGTGTCAACGAAGGTCGACATTTCGTCAAGTAAGGCTCTGACAAAAGCACGGAACGCGTTTTCAACCACTGGCTGCATTATTATTTTACTTTCGGAGACTTCATGTCCACGTTCATTGGCAACGACTTCATTTTGAAATACTTCGATATATACCTTGTAATATTTCAATTCTAATGCGTGTTTTGCACCACTTACTAGTCCTCTTAACCTATCGTGATAGTCACTCACTGTCTCAGTCTGTTTAAGCCTAATGGTCATTATATTGTCTAAATACCACTGGAACTTCTTCGAGGACGCAATCCGTTCTCTCAGATGTTTCACGAGTTCATGTATGCTGTTGAAACGCAATCCACGGATACTATCTCGGGCTGAACCTCTTAATTTTCTCAATACGGCCTTGAGAAAACCAGGGTCTGATACTTCAGGTATGAATGCGGGGCTGTTTTCTATTTCCTGTAAGAAATCTTTAAGAGGGGGTTGGCGGACGTCAAATAAGGGAATGTTTTGTGAATTACTTTGCACAGACATTTGCTCAAGCACTGTGACGACACTATTGGTGTTGTCTAATGGCGCAGGATAGGGTCCTAAAGGCACTTCTCTCCCTATATGGATATATCCATTAGGGTTAAGATTTCCACCAATACCAGCGGTAGACATGTTTATGTAGTTTATAAAATGCAAATATTGCTACATCGAGTCAGCCTAGAGAAAAATTTATAATTCTAGTTTGCAGGTTCTGCCTGTCAACAGAGGTTTTGTTTATTTCCGAGAAATTAATAACAAATCGGTTGTTAGTTTTCCTTATAGTTCTAATAACGGTTGAACGGTAAGGGGACGGTACTGTCTGTCCAATAATTCGTCTGAGTTTGAAAAATAAATATTTTTCCACTCTGGGGACATAAGGACTTAATTAGTTAATAGTTAATTTCAAAAGTCTCAGTATAAGTTCGTCGATGACGTCTTGTTGTGCCGAAACTTTTTCTTCAAAAGTAATTAGATTCTCAATGTTTTTGGCATGTGAATCCGCAATAGCAACCACCCAGGATGAAATAAACCTATTTCGTTTTTCTAGGCGTTCAACCCTCAACGTTTTCTAACCTCTCACTGCCTTCAGAGCATTGGTCCTGAGAGAATCCCGGCACGACAAGGGCTAAACGGGGAAACATGGATTATCGAAGGTTAATTTTGTTTTTCAAAATTTCTATTTTTATTAACTTCAATTTGTTTTTCGGGCTAATTTGTTAACTAATCGAGCTGATGCAAGGAAAGAAAGAGGAATTTTTCTCAATTCAGACTGAGTTAACAGTTCTGGATCAGATATTGGAAACTCATTATTGTACCGAACTAAGTAATATTTTTCTGACATGGAAACAACTAAACCCTGTATAGTCCTGTCCTTCTTCGGTTTCGATTTCTCTCTATATTTCTTCGTCTTAAAGCTACTTCGATGGGGATGACCCCTGGGGGTGGGTGAATTTCGTCTTCGACGAAGGGATGTTGGAGCTCAGGAATAGAGACAATGTCGGGGATTGGTTTTTGGTAACACATTGAGGATCTTAGTCCATTATCATAATGTCACTGTCATAATCTACAGTCATGTCACTTTCATATAGTTGCTCTATGCGTTCGTTGCTGGGTTCCGGTCGAATGTGATTTTCCTGACCGTATGCCGTCTGCCTGAGTACTAGGGCTTCTTCAACGTCTAAGTCTATACCCTCGTGTATAATTGGGATTACAGCGGGAACAGGCGGGATAACGACAGGAATTACCCTAGGAGTGGGTTTAACTAAACACACTGGTCAGTTTTTAAATGTTGGGTGTGTGAATTTATAAAAAATTTCAGAGCCTGGCTTAATTCTTGGTTTGCGTAAGTGCTTAATTCCAGATTTCTTGCCTTTCTTTGGTTTCGATGGGCCAGAAGACATTATATTTAGACATATTCAAATAAACAGACAAAATTATTTATGGTTGAAAGATACAGAACGGTACTCATTAATTAGTGGTGCTACTTCGATTATTTCGATATCGTGTGAAGCTTGGGCTTCTCGCTTAACAAGAATTTCCATCTTTAAAAATGTATTTACTTTAGAACGCCCACCGCGGTGTTTATTTTTATTCAGCATCGCAAAACATTTTGTTAATTACAAAAAATTTATTTTTATAAATGACAAACAATAAAATTGAAATTAAAAAGGTTAACTGATAAACAACTTTATTTCAAAAAGTTAAAGCAACAGTCGTCAATCTGGGGAATTGTAAAAAAATTGGGAGAAGTTTAAAATTATTAACATTTACTTCTTTTTTTCCCTATTTTCTATGGCTAACTTCACACGACGCTCGATTTCTCTTCGTTTGTTTGTAAGAGCTAATTCGGCATTCGCTTTGTTCGATAAATATTCAAGACAATCAGAGAATTCTTTCCATGAGGTCAAGGAGTTTTCCGAATTTTCCGACGAGGTTTCAACTTGATTTTCGGGTTTACGTCTTAATGTTATAAGTCTATTCAAATTTTTGTCACTTATAATCTCTTCTTCTATTTTAGTGAGATTCCTAATTCTTATCAAATTCTTTAGTTTTCTTCCTCCGTAAACGTTTTTACATTTATGAGGCATTGCAAAACATTTCAGACGAATTAAGATAAACTAAAGGAAGTTAGCTAATAAAGAGAAATAAATGTTAAAGGAAGATAACTAAGTTAAAGAGAATAAAAGTAAAACAAAATCAACATTCCTTCGTCAGTAGAATTCTAACTTAACCTTAAACGAATTTCTGGAGCCTCTACCCACTATATCAAGCAGGAAAAATTAATTAAAGAAAATTATTTTCTTTTCTTAGTTTTTCTGAACTGGTTAGAGTCAAAATTAAGATTGGATATTGAAAAGAATGAGTCTAAGTTTAAAAAAAAGAAAAATTCAAATAGTGAAACTAAAAGAAAATTCTAATGAATTTTCTTTGCAATTTCAAATTTAGACAGACTTAAAGAAAATTATTTCTTATCAATTGTAAAAGAGAAAAAAAGGGAAGAGAAGAAAAATAATAAATAGGTAATAATAACCATTACCTTTTCTCCAATTGACTAAAACCTTGGTTCAACCTTAAATAAGGTTCTGGAGCCCCCACTATTAAAATAAAGTCATCAGATACTACTCACTTTTAATCAAACAGGAAAAATTAATTAAAGAAAATTATTTTCTTTTCTTAATTTTTCTGAACCAGTCAAAGTCAAATTTAAGATTGTATATTGTTAAGAGAATTAAATATAAAATTTAGGAAAAATTAAAAGAAAATACTTTTCTTCTTGAAAATGAGAGAAAACAAAATTTTCTCTTTGTCAAAAGAATTTCTATTTAAGCTCAGATAATGTTCTGGAGCCACCACTATGAAAATAGGTCGTCACATACTACTTATTTTTAGTTAATCAGTGAAAACGAAAAGAAAATGTTTAACAATTTTCTTTTTGATTTCTTTCAAATTCAAGATGACCTTAAGGAAAATGAATCTTCTATATACTGAAGAAAATAATAACAGTGTCTCACAAAAACAAAATTTATATATAAAAAAATTAATTTTCAAGATAATGACAAAATTTTCTTTTAAATTAGAAAGGGGCAGTCCGAGTTTTGCGATGCTCGACGGCAAGAACTTAACTGTTTTCCACGAATTCTGTTTATTGTTTTTAGGCCCTTAGACCTTGAATGGCATAAAAACGACACACACACAAACAATTCACTGTTGGAAATTTGATTTGTGTAAATTTAATTAACAAAAATCAAAATTTAAATTAAAAATTTTTAAAAAATCTTTTAAAATTTTTAAAGCGACAACAACTAAATTGGGTCGGGCTTCACCTTCGTGAAACTTTTACCTTCTATTTATTCTCCTCAGTCCCAAAATTTAGACACTATCTCGTAGTGGTTTCTCAATTTAGGGGTCGATCAACTGACGGGCGCGTTCCGGCGTTTTACACTCCGTTGATGCCTCCTCGAGGAGCTTACGAAGAGAGCAAAAGTTGTACTGCGAATTTTAAAAATTCTAATTACTCCTTGCATCTAAATCTGGGGGAAGATTTTGGGATAAAAGAGGTGGTCGTGGGAGTAAAAGTGGGGTCGGAACTCTGGACCCATTGGTTAAGGTATCTTTGCTGACTTGCGGATCTTACGCTTGGCGTGAGAAACGAAAATGTGTTTGCAAAAATTTGATACTTTTCTGAAATTATTATTTTAAATAATTTCATTCATAGACCAAAATCAAAATAATTTTAAGTAAATAGAATAAGAATAATAGTTAGTATTGTCATCAATAAACAATTAAAATTGTTTATTAATAATTATTAACAATATTGTAGTAACAAGAAATGTTGTTGTTCTAATTATGATTGTTCAATAATTCAGAAACACCATGTAATTTTGTAATGAAGAAAAATGTTTAATAAATAATCTTCTCTTTAATGAACTTAAAAAGAAATAATATTCAATTCGAGTCATTGTACGTGCGTTTGTTTGGCAGGCGGGGTAAATGTAATTTGATTCCTTTCTAGAAATATTATTTTGAATAATTCCAAATGTATACATATATTTTTCTCCTTTTTTAAATATTTAGTAAAAAAATTATATGTAAAAAATGGTTTATTATTGTTATTAATAAATAATTACAATTATTTATTAATTGGAATGCCCTAATTATTAGTGCTAGCGTTCTTGCTATCAATAATTCAGAAACACCGAATAATTTTAAATGTTAAAAAAATTAAATAATTTATTTCTTTATTATTTCTTTGAACATTAAAAAAATAATATCAGCTTGAATCATATACGTGCGTTTGTTTGTCAAGCACTTGAGGTCCTGGGGAAGAAAGAAAGGTGCAACGAAGGAGAAGAAGCAACGAGTAGAAGCCAACTATGTATCCAAAGGTGTATGGGTTCGAAATCGATGCACAATAAGATGATTATTTTCATTCTATTAAGTAGCATTAAAATTTGCAATAAAAAAATCCTTTTCAGCTTTATTATACTCATGCGTATTTTAAATATTGTTACGTCAAAACAAGAAACCTTTTTAAAATATTCCTAACGTTCCTCGTTTTAAATTAGTTTCATAAATGAATCTAATTTGAGATGAGGATAAGTCAATGAGCCTACTAAATGTTTTGAGAGAATAATTTATTTAAAAACCAACAAGAAAGAAAAGAGTTGACAAAAATACAATGAGTATAATTAAAATTATAGATCTTACTTAAAGAATAACGATTACTGGTGGTGTGATGCTTATCTGGTAGTTGAATCTCAATGGTGGTGAGCAGTAGATGTAAAGGGACCTTAGAATTGTTGTCCTTAATGGTTTGGTATTAGTCCTCTTATTTACACTAATGAGATAGTGTATTGTATTCTGAAAATATATGCTTTCTTCCAGACGGTTGTCGCCTCCTGAGCAAATTTCGATGATTCGAAATTTGGAATGTGTTGTTTCAATATTAGACTTTCGTTGATTGTTGAGTTTATTTCCAAATTTATATTTTTTTGGAAATAGTTAAAATGTATACTTTGAACATTGACGAATTATAAGAGGACGAATCACTTTAAATTCAATACTTGGGGAATAGTTCACTTTTAAAGGTGTATGTTTAAAAATAATACTTGGGGATATACTGTTCACTTTTAAAGATATACTTTGTGTTCACTTGTAGACGATCTGATGTATACTGTTGATTTCCAACAAATTACTCTCTGTTCTAATCAGAAAAGGTACCCCTTTTTATATCAAAAATTGGCTGTTTTTCCAGTTAGAACTTCCTTCATTAGTCATGCTTTTTTAATGCGTCGTCGTTGTCGCTTGTTCCACCGACAAATGTTTGAATGTCCTTGGTTCCTCCTAGTGCGACAAGGTCTTCATTCCAGTTTGTTGAGTTTTGTTACTGCTGTTTCGACTTAATTTATAGAACATGTTATACACATTTTGCTTTTCTTCCACGTGTCGAAGGTTGTTGAAGATCGTTGAACTGATACACAAATATTATTTTGATTACGTGATTCCACATTACTTTTCTTCTTTCGTGTAGTGAAACTTGTGGTAGGTCGTGTGGCTTGATGCGCAATCGTTATTCTTTTTACATTGTTTAAAATATTACTCTTCTTTCTTTAGTATGTTATAATTGATAAATTTGTTTAGATACATATAAAATATATAATAATAACCATATTTATAAGGTATACTGAATATAATGCAATAATACGAAAGAGTATTTCAAATACAACAATATAATATATAGGCAAAATTAGAAGGAATTAAACATGTAAATATTATAGTTAAATTAAGTATATGGGATGAAGTTACGGACGTAACACCTCCCCCCTCAGATTGAGCATGGGAGTGAAACAAAACATGCTCAAACTATTCGAACTATATTGTAGAGGAAATGTTATGACCGTTTATACATGCATTCTATCCATTCTTATTTTTTTTAACAATATTCAAAGAAATTTCCATTCAAACTTAAGATCTGATTTACAATAATTTTTCTTGTTATTCATGTATGTTCTTTGCATCAATGCTCGAAAGTTATAACACATAGGAAGTATGTGTAACTACTACATTTTTAACAACCTTTTTATATACTTTAAAACTTACAATTTTTATTTGTTTTATACAAAAATAGCTTTGCAAATTGTTTTCCAAACTTGAATCTGGTAATACTTTGGGTTTTACATATGCATTTTAAATTTTAATTTTAAAATGTTTTTTTTATTTTTTATATTCTATTCATTGAATTTATTTTATTTTTGTAATTTTTTTTGTACTCCAATTACATTTTGACATAAATCTGTTGATGTAATTTGATATTTATACAATATAGTCAATAATAAGGTACAATTTTTAAGTATTCACGTTGTTATTAGAAATTTGTATAATGCCATTTTAGAATCTTTCTCTATAAAATGATACTGAATAACTTATAGGGTATATTATAATGCGTGATTATAGTAAGGTTCAAAATTTTTTTTTAGTTTTAAACAAGTACATAGAATAATGTTTTAAGATTTAAGATAAAATTATTACAAAATCAAAAACTGACAAAACATTATGCAAAATTTATTTAAACTTGCAGATCTTTAAATGAAATATTTTTTCAAATTAGGTTATTGTTATAGTGATTTAAATTTCGTTTAATATTTATAAAAGTGTAAATGATTGAAAGCAATTTAAATTCTCTTTTATTTAAGTCCTTCCTGAAACATAAAACTATACATTATTAAGAGTATTTTATTATTCTTGTTTAATTCGCTAAACTTTTAGTCTATTTACATGAACCATTTTTTGTTTATTTTTAACTTGTATTTTAACGTTCCCTTTATTTAAAATTTCTAGTATTTTGTGTGGACCTGTATATTGATTAGCAAATTTATGAATTTTTCCCCCGTGTAGTAAAAATACTTCGTCTCCGAGTTTAAGATTTTGTGGATTGCAATTTCTGTCGTAATACATTTTCGATTTTTCTTTTGCTAAAATTAAATTTTCTCTAGCTATGTTTCTCATTTCATGAAGTCTTGTTATTAAATCTGTTAAGTATTGATCATATGTTTCTAATTTTTCGTGTTCAAGTGGTGGATCGCTTGATCGTAAGCGTGCTAATTTTCCAAAAATTAATTCATACGGAGTACATTTCGTACCTTCATGAATGCTTGTATTATAAGAAAACATGGCTAGTTCTAACCAATCATCCCATTCTTCATTTTTATTAATAAATTGTTTTAAATATTCTCCTAAAACATGGTGAGATCTTTCGATTGATCCGTTTGACTGAAGATGAAAAGCAGTTGTTTTAAATTGTCGTATTCTAAATCTTTTTGCTAATCTTTTCATTAAATTGCTTAAAAAGTCTGTTCCTTGATCTGTTAACACTCCTTTTGGTGATCCAAAAATACAAATAAATTTTTTAATAAATGCATCAGCTATTGTACTAGCTTGATGATTTGGAAGTGCAATTACTAATGAATATTTTGTTAAATTGTCTTGTATTGTTAAAATATATTCACCTCCATTTTTAGTTTTTGGTAATGGACCAACAATGTCCATTGCAATTTTTTCAAATGCTGTACCTGGCGTATCTGTAATAATCATTGGATCTTTTGTTTTGACTCTAACTAATTTTTTTAATTGACATTGAAGACAATTTTGAATATATTTCTGAATATTATTTTTCATATTTTCCCAGTAATAATTTTGACGTATTCGACCATAAGTTTTAGTTACACCTTTATGTCCTCCAACTGAGCATGAATGGGCTTCTTCTATTAACTGCATATATTCTTCTTTAGTAGGATATTTTGTATATCCATTACAGACAACAACTTTTACAAATGAATTTTCAAAAATTAATTTTATCATGGAAATGATTTCGTCCCAAGTTACATTGTTTATTTGGGCTGTTTTTGCAATACTTATACTTTTTAATTTTAATTCTTCGCATAAGTTTTTCATTGAAGTAATTGTAGATTTAATTCTTTTTATTGTTTCAGATAAATTTTCTTTAATTTCATTTTCTATAGGGAGAGCGATATGGTAATATATACCCCTCTTTATTTTTTCTGCTATACCTAATTGAAGTTTACCAAAATTTGACAATTTTTCGCGTTTGGCTAGTGATCTGGAGCCATTATCTCGAGGATCTCTCTCAACTGAAAGAAAATATGTTAGATTATCTCTTCGCATTGGTAATTGGTCTCTACAGTCGATAATATTTTTTTCTTGTTCATTATTTTTATTTTCCATTAAGTTATCATCTTCATCGGATGATTCTTCAGAATTCGAATTTTCATAACCTTGGTCAATGTCTTCGTGTTTTTTCAATATTAATTTTTCTTTAATATACTCAGGATCTGACTCAATTTCGTCAGGAATAACTTCATTTTAAAATTTTTCTTTACTTTTATTATTTGTATTACATACCTTTTTCGGTCTTCCCCTTCTTTTTCTGAAAAGAAGGTATTCAAACGTGTGCTTTGTTTCTTCGGTCTATACCTCTTTTTTTCTTATTGTGTGTTTTTATTTCATTATCTTCAATTTCTTATATTTTTTCATTTTCTTTTTCACATATATTCTTTTTAGTGATGCATTACGAGCGAATATCGTCTCGTAAGAACGAGAATCTCGCGAAAAATACAATGAAAACAATTGAATGTTATAGTTTCATCTCTTTCTTTTTATGAAAGGACAGAGTCTCGTTATGCATCACTAATTCTTTTCTTGATTTCCAATTTCTTGTATTCTTCTTTGATTTCTCGTAATAAGGTTACAAGTTTCCATACTTGTACAATAATTTCTTTTATTAAATATCTTTTTAATAGATAGAAAAATTTTCTTTATCTCCATATTCATGTAGCATTTATTGTCATTAATTATTTTTTCAATATATGGGAGACTTAATCTTATCTCCAAATTCAAACAGGATTCATTGTCCTCAAATATTTTTGTAATAGATCGAAGAATTCTTAGTATCTCCGAATTTCCATTGGATTCATTGTCCATAAACATTTTTTCAATATCGTGGAGACTTCTTATTATCTCCGAGTTTGATTCATTTTCATTTGCTACATGTTGTATATATTCTTTCAATTTCTCTTTCATTTTTTGTGCACACTATTCATTATATTTTCTTGATTTTCCTTAGTTTCTTGAATTTTTTCTTCTTTTATTCCTTGTACTTTCTCTTCAATTATATCTTCAACTGGATTTCTGGATAAGGCATCAGCATTAACATTTATTTTTCCAGCTTTGTGGACCACATTAAAATCATATTCTGCTAATTTAAGTTTCCATCTTGTTACTCTTGAACAAGGATCCTTAGAATTTTGGAACCAAACTACTGGTTTATGATCCGTGACTAAGGTAAATTTTCTTCCATAAAGGTATGGTCTAAAATGTTGCACACTATATATAATCGCCAAGGCTTCTTTTTCATAAGTATCATATTTTCTTTCACATTCATTTAAAGTTCGTGAAGTATAAGCGATTGGTTGATCTTTCCCAATTACTCCTTGTGATAAAATTCCTCCTATTGCAAAACCTGAAGCGTCCGTTGTTAGTATAAATGGTTGAGAAAAGTCTGGTCTTCTTAAAAGTGGTTCCTCACAAAGTTTATTTTTTAATGTATCAAAAGCAGCTTGTTGTTTATCGGTCCAAAGGAAAGGTATATCCTTTCTTAAAAGTTGATTTATAGGATTTGCGATTTTTGAAAATCCGTCTATAAATTTTCGATAATAACCTGCTAGTCCTAAGAATTGCTTTATATTTTTAACGTTTTTTGGTATTGGGAATTTCTTTACAGCTTGTACTTTCTTCGGGTCGGGTCGTACACCATTTTTATCAATTATGTGACCTAAGTATCCTACTTCTAACCTCAAAAATTCACATTTATCTGGTTGCAATTTTAAATTAGCAAAATGTAATCGTTCCATAAGTTTTAAGAATTTTTCTTCGTGCTCCTCCAAGGTGTCTGCATAAATCACAATATCATCTAAATAAACAAATAGTTCTGATCCTTGTAAACCCAATAATACCTGATGAATAAGTTTTTGGAATGTACTTGGCAAATTTTTTAATCCAAAAGGCATTCTGTCGAATTCATAGTGTCCAAATGGCGTTGAAAATGCTGTCTTATAAGAATCTCTAGGATACATTTTGATTTGGTGAAAACCTGACGCCAAGTCAAAGACTGAAAAATATTCAGCATTTCCGAGTTGGTCAAGTAAGTCCGTAATATTAGGTAGTGGGTAAAATTGACCTACCGTGCGTTCATTGAGTTTTCTGAAATCTAAAACTAATCTCCATTTTTTATTCCCTTGTGAGTCATCTTCCTTTGGTACAATCTATATTGGTGTATTGTACGGTGAGTCGGAATGTTTAATAATTTATTGTTTTAATAATTCGTTTACTTGACGTGTCATTTCTTCTTTGTGAACAGGCGGAAATCTGTATTGTTTGGTTATAATTGGTGTATCATCTGTCGTTATTATTCTGTGTTTTATTAGGTCTGTTCCTTCTAAATATTCTCCAGGTATATGAAATCTGTCTGAATAATTGTTTACTAAGTTCAAGATATGTTCTAATTCTTCTTTGTTTAAGTGTTCAAGACGAAGTAATCTTTTAATTTCTTCAACTCTAGCGTTGCCTGTAATGTTGAAAACATTTTCTGATTTAATATTTTTTGAAATTACATCAATAACACAGCCCTGCATGGGTTTTGCAAATAAGATGGCTCCAGGTGTTTCCGAAGGCATTTTGCGCGCTGAACACGAATCTGGGTTCAAAAACTTTCCATCACGTCAGGTTTTCGAGAAAAAGGGGGTTGAAACCCCTAAAAACTGCGTTTTTGGCCATTTTTGAAAAATTGTAGAGCTAAACACTGACGTGCTAGAACCATCGCTATTGTCAGAAATTGACAATTGATCTTTGCTCTTTAAAATGAGCCCAAAGCCAAATTGATTGCATGAACCCTTAAAGCAGGGGGTGGGTATATGTCAAGGGGTGCAAGAGAAAAAAAAACGCATTACGGAGGTCCTTAAAAATCAATCAGATTTACTTGAAAATTGTTACTCGGGGGTTTTTGGGGTCGCTGATTACAGATCTTCATTCAGATTTGAAAAATTCAAAATGGCGGATCCAATATGGCGGTCGAGGTTTATAAAAATTAATCAGATTTACTCGAAATTTGTTATTCGGGGGTTTTTGGATCCGCTATTTTGAATTTTTCAAATCTGAATGAAGATCTGTAATCAGCGACCCCAAAAACCCCCGAGTAACAATTTTCAAGTAAATCTGATTGATTTTTAAGGACCTCCGTAATGCGTTTTTTTTTCTCTTGCACCCCTTGACATATACCCACCCCTGCTTTAAGGGTTCATGCAATCAATTTGGCTTTGGGCTCATTTTAAAGAGCAAAGATCAATTGTCAATTTCTGACAATAGCGATGGTTCTAGCACGTCAGTGTTTAGCTCTACAATTTTTCAAAAATGGCCAAAAACGCTGTTTTTAGGGGTTTCAACCCCCTTTTTCTCGAAAACCTGACGTGATGGAAGGTTTTTGAACCCAGATTCGTGTTCAGCGCGCAAAATGCCTTCGGAAACACCTGGAGCCATCTTATTTGCACAAAAAAAGTCCAAATTTGCAGGTCTGTGTAATTAGCTTAATTGATGAGTCATAATTATTAATATCAGATTTGTTTACAGGATTTTCTTGTTTTATTTCATCAAAATCTTCTAAAGTTATTTCGAAAATTGGAATGTCAATTGATTCATTCAGTGTGTTGATTGCCTTTAAATAAGCTAAGCCTATGTTGAAAAATATATATATATATTAATAAATATATATATATATATATATATATATATATATATATATATATATATATATATATATATATATTATTATATATTATTATATATTATATTATTATTATTATTATTATTATATTTATTATTATATATATATAAATATATATATTTGTTCTATGTTTGAAACTACTGCATCACCTAAGTAAACACCATCTTTTACGTCTAATCTTGGAATAAAACCTTCTTTTTTATTTTTATTTAAAATCCTTACATTATTAATTATTATTATTATTAATGTTTCTGGATGCATAGTAATTTCTTCTAAATTCTTCTTCAGAGCATCCTACTGAAGAGGAATTTTGGAGTTTCCCTGATTTTGCGTTTGTGAATTTGTTGGTTGTTTATTGTTATCATCCCACATCTTTTTCCTACAATTGGTGGAAATGTGTCCTAGTTTTTTGCAATAATTACACGATATATTTTGATTTCTATTTGGAAAGTTTGTTGCAGTGATTGTTCGTGGTTCTTGAGAAAAATTTCGTTGGAAAAAATTTTGTTGTTGATTTTGCCTTTGATTTTGGTAAGAATTTCGAAATTGATTTTGTGGTGTGTTTCTAAACTCATTTTGTAATGTGCTTCTAAATTGATTTTGAAACTGATTTTGTTGAGGATTTTTGTAAAGGTTTTGACTTTGAAATTTATTTAACATTGGATTTTGATTGTTAAAACGGTATTGATTTGAAAAATTTTGTTGTGTCCTTGGATAAGAAAAGTTTTCTCGTCTTGCTCCTATCAATTTATTAAGTTGATAACAATTTACTGCAAAATGACCCCTTTTTCCACAAAAGAAACAAGTTATTACATTATCTTGAGCAATATTAATTTTTGTTGTTTTAGCAAATTGTTTATTATTTTTAGGATGGGTATTATATTCAGTATGCTCACTTCTTCTTAATTCACGGTGGTATAACAATTTTCTTTCTATTTCCACTGCTTTATTAACTATCTCTTGGAATGTATCTGCTGTTCCAATTCGTATTTCAATTTCTGGTCTAAGTCCTCGAGAAAAACAATCGACAGTTGTCTGATCTAAACTTTTTTCAAATGCTTCATCTACTGTTTTCATTACTAACCCTATGCGCGTCTAATATTCTTTTTCCTGGTTCTGCGATTCTTGAACCATAAGAAATTTCATTTTCGTGCTCCACATATATATTGCTCCTAGTTCTCCTTGTAATTGATAAACAGATTTTGCTGGCGCGTAAATTTGTTTTAACCTTTCTGTTAACTGCTCTACTGTATTAAAATTATTTCCTATTATAATTCTTCTTCCTTGACCAGAAATTCGACTCCTAATTAATTTTACTAAATTTGTTTGTACTTGTGCGTTCTCAGGAAGCATAGATTTTGCTTCTAAGCAACTTTCAATAAATATTGATAATGGAATATTTTTCCTGTCAAACATTGGTATAGTTTCTAATGCATCGCGTAAAGACACTTGCTGATTGTTTGGAAGTGCCATGTTTTCTTTAAAAATAATATTATTTCTAGAGTTATCAAAAGAATTGTTTTCAGAGTGATCGTCGTCAATTAAAGAGTTACTTAACCCTAAATTTGCTTGATACTGATTTCCTAAATTTTGTTCTACTAGAGTTTCATCTAATATAGAATCTTTGCTGTCGTTATCGTCAGTTTCAGAAGAATTATCGTCAGTGTCAAAAAGATTAGAATTAACAAAACCTGAGTCAAATTCTTTATGTATTTCTCCGGAATCAGGATTTTCTTTAGAATACCTGGGTGTACTTGTGTGTGGATTTTCTTTATAATAAGGAATTCCCGAATGCAATGACAATTGTGGATTATTTTTTATTTTAGAGCGAGTTAAATGTGAGGAATCAGTAGTATTTTCATTCGAAGAAGACATTAAAAAATAACATAGAATCAGAATTTATGTACGTGTTAATTGTAAATTTGTCAATCTTATCTCTTTAATGTAAAATACACTTTTCTTTTATAGTAAATATTTTTATCTTGCTTCAGTACAATAAAAAATTTTTAAACATGCAATAATAACAAATTACGAAAGAAAAACAATTTTGTTTTAGTACACAAAAAAAATGATTCATATACAAGACAAAAAATTCCTTAACCCTTTGAAGCATGAATTTTTCTCACAAAAACAGTTAATTAATTCTAATACACATAAAGGTTTTTGGGGTCACTGATTACGAATCTGATGTCAGTTTTTCAAAATTCAAAATGGCGGATCCAATATGGCGAACAATTTTTTCAAAATTGTGTTAATTTACTTCAAAATCGTTAGTCGGGGGTTTTTGAGGTCGGTGATTACGAATCTGATTTTAGTTTTCCAAAATTCAAAATGGCGGATCCAATATGACGAACGATTTTTTCAAAATTGTGTTAATTTACTTCAAAATCGTTATTTGGGGGTTTTTGACGTCGGTGATTACGAATCTGACGTTAGTTTTTCAAAATTCAAAATGGCAGATTCAATATGGCGGACGATTTTTTCAAAATTGTTTTAATTCGCTTCAAAATCGTTACTCGGGAGTTTTTGAGGTCGGTGATTACGAATCTGACGTTAGTTTTTTAAAATTCAAAACGTCAGATCCAATATGGCGGACGATTTTTTCAAAATTGTTTTGATTCGCTTCAATTCGTTACTTGGGGGTTTTTAGGGTCATTGATTACGAATGTGATGTAATTTTTTTAAAACTGGAAATGGCGGGCTGAATATGGCTGGCGATTTTTTGAAAAATTGTTTAAATTCGCTTTAACGTCGTTATTTATTTCTGATTAAAGTATAGATAATTTCGCCTCACATGCACAAAATTGGTGCTTTTAGATAGCTAACGATAGGACGGAAAGTCATTCATTTGTTCGACCGCATGAAAATATCGTTTAATTTTTTACTAGGTAAATAAAACAGCTGTTCCCATGCGTTACTTTTGTCCTAGAAAAAAATGAACTCCATTTCCATACGAGTCGAACAATTGAATGACTTTTACTCCCTGTCGTCTGCTTTCTGAAATCGACACTTTTATACATTTGGTATAAAAAGTATCAAAGTAACACGGAAACGAAGGCAGCATAATTACTTTACGATGATGTATGTATCACGAGTGTCACAAAACTCACCGTAAAGAAATAGCTGCCTCTGTCTGCTTGTTGCTTAATGTACTATTTTTTATAGATTTTATTATTATCCGTGCACAACATAAACGTATTATTAATCAGATTATAATCGAAACATTATCAAAATCATCAAGACCAACGATTACCATAATCATTTGTTTTATCAATTAAACAAACGAATATAAAACAAACGAAGGTGAAACAAGTGACAGTAAAACAAATGAATGTGGCAAAAAGTGATTGTGAAACAAATGAATGTGAAAAAATAAAAGTGTAACGAATGAATATGAAACAAATGAATCATTTATAATAAACTATTATATACTTGGATCTGTTCTACAACTTATGATTAGAATATTTTGGCAAAAAGGATAACTTTTTTATAAAGATGATATGATATATGATCATCAGTCTCAGCATTTCTGTACCAAAGCATTTTGAGTCACATTTTTTCGCATACGTTTGATTTAATTGTAAAGGCGAAAGTTTACATTTTGGATTTCTTATACAATCTCTGTATGGTTTAAAAGTCTGAGGAAAGATGGATTTACTAGAAACTGAAATACCGAGTGATAGTGAGTCAATCGATGGTCTAGTTGATTCCGATACTGGAGAAGATGATTTGATAGATGAGGTCAATATTACCAATACGAGTCAAATGAATATTGAAAATTATATTGACAATGAAAATGTTACCAATGACGAAGAAATCGATGACAACGACGATGGCAGTTGGAAAAATCGAGGGTGTCCAGGTATTAATATTCCATTTACAAAAAATAGTGGTCCAAATATTCCAGACAGGGCTGTATCACCTTTAGAGATATTTTTCTGTATTTTTCCACCCGAATTAGTGGATCTTCTTGTTAACCAAACAAATCTTTATGTGAATCAAAAGTATGCTTTCTCTACTAATAGAAAAAAAAGAAAATTTAACCTGTTACAAATGAAGAAATGCATATCTTCTTGGGGATAAATCTTTTGATGGGCATAAAGAAGCTTCTATCCTATGGAGACTATTGGTCTTTGAATAACCAACTAAAAGATCCATATATTTCCTCTGCCATGACTCTAAACAGATTCGGTTTTTTACTGCAAAATTTACACCAAAATGACAACACTAAAGAGCCAAATAGAAACCACCCTTCTTATGATAAATTGTTTAAAATAAGGCCACTTTTGGACACATTGTCAACAACTTTTCATGATTGTTGGAAGCCAAAAGAAAATCAGTCTGTTGACGAAAGTATGGTCAAATTTAAAGGACGTAGCTCTATGAAACAGTATATGCCAAACAAGCCAATCAAGAGAGGATACAAAATTTGGGTTCGAGCCGATGAGACTGGTTTTGTATCGCAGTTTCAAATGTATACTGGTAAGGAGAAAAGAAATAAGAAGGAGGATAACCTTGGAAAACGAGTCATGATAGATTTAACTAGAGATCTTGTTGGTAATTTTTATCGGGTGTATTTTGATAACTTTTTCACCAGTCAGGAATTGATGGTTTCACTGAAAAATGACAATGTGCTAGCCTGTGGAACTGTGAGAAAAAATCGTAAAGGATTACCAAAATACTATCTGCCTGATAACAAGATGAAAAGAGGAGACATTGAATTTCGTTCATGCTCCAGTGGTGTATGTTGGGTGAAATGGATGGACAATAGAGCAGTATATTGTTTATCGAACTTCCATGATACTACAGAAATTTCAGACGTTAACAGAAGAAATAAAGATGGCAGTATAAGCACGATTCGAAGTCCAAAAATGATAGCAGATTATAACAAGCACATGGGTTATGTGGACAAAGCAGACATGCTTAAATCTTTATACGAAATTGACAGAAAATCTAAAAGATGGTGGCTTAGAATATTCTGGCATTTCTTAGATGTTTCTGTCACAAATGCATTTATTTTATATCAAGCCAAAAATGGGTAAACAATGACACTAAAAAAGTTTAGATTGGAAGCCGTCGATGGATTGATTGGTTCAAACATAGCTACCAAGAAGGGTAGAAAGTCGCTTCCATCTACTTTTACAGGGCATAAAGCTCACATTTCTGATGCAAAACGATTTTGTCCAGCTCCACATTTGCCAACAATTCTACCAAATCGACGCAGATGTGTTTTCTGTAGAACTAAAGAAAAAGACACACGCACTTCTTGGTCTTGTGGTACGTGCGAAGTACCTTTGTGTGTAAACGTTGAAAGGAACTGCTTTTACACCTTCCATACAAAATAAGTAAGCCAAAGTAATTGGAACATTACTAAAACATCAAAATAAAATGCATCATTTTAAATAATAATGCAATTCAATAATTTATTAATTTATTTAATTTAAATGAAAATTCCTAAATTTTAATTCAGAAGACAAAATTCATCCAAAAAGAAAAAACAAAAAAAATATAAAAATATAAAAAAACAACAAAAAAAATTTAAAAAAAAGAAAAAAATTTATAAAATGAACAAAAAAAGACAAAAAAATAAACAAAAATGGAGGCAACAACCGCCACGTCCTCGATCGTGTCTCTGGGTTCGGCAGAGTGCGGTAAGTAAATTATAAAGCGCTATAGCAGCAAAATATATATTTTTTTAATTTTTACTTATAAAATCGATTGATCAAAAAGACAATAAACTCTATAAAACTATCAAACTAAACTGTTTTTCAAATAATTTTTTTAAAACGTTTTTTTAATAATTATACATTTTATTTGTTAAAATTAAAAAAACATTTATGCCAGATTTAGTATCATGCAAAATTGAACAATTTAAAAAAAATTGTCCGCCATATTGGATTCGCCATTTTGAATTTTGGAAAAATAACATCAGATTCGTAATTAATGACCTCAAGAACCCCCGAGTAACGACGTTGAAGCGAATTAAAACAATTTTTTTAAAAATCGTCCGCCATATTGGATCCGACATTTTAAATTTTGAAAAAATAATATCAGATTTGTAATCAGTGACCCCAAAAACCCCCGAGTAACAATTTTGAAGCGAATTAAAACAATTTTGAAAAAATCGTCCACCATATTGGATCCGCCATTTTGGATTTTGAAAAACTGACTTCAGATTCGTAATCAGCGACCTCAAAAACCCCCGAGTAACAAGTTGGAAGCGAATCCAAATTAGTTTTTTAAATATTTTTAATTTTTTAACCTTATCTGGTATTTTTGTTTTTCTAATTTTTGTTAACAACAAATTATTGTTCCAATTTCAAAATTTTGAAATTTTTTATGTTTATTAATGTATCAGGATACTAAGTTGTAAAAATAGTTTCTTTCCTATGGATTGATGTTAAAAAATAATAAAAAAATCCGAACTACTTAAGTGGGACACTGGTGTCCGGCTGTGCTTCAAAGGGTTAAGTCTAGAGGACTTGAACCTCTATTCAGTAATATAACAAAGGATTTAATTTAATGAATGCACCTTGCAACTTTTAAAATTATTAGTTGAGAGGACTCGAACCTCTATTTATTAATACAGAATTGAATTAATAAATGCACCATGCACATAAAAAAATTTATAAGTTAAGTGGACTCGAACCTCTATTCATCAATACCAATTTAAATGTATATTTACGAATGCACCTTGCAACTTTAATCTTGTATAATATTATCAATTAGCATAAAATGTACTAAATTAAATGCAAATATTTTTTATTTTATTAATTGTCACTGATTATATATTTTTTATTGTAAGTTGATATTACTTGTTATTATCACTTATTACTTGAAAAAAAATTTCCCTTTTTTACAATTGGTATACTCATTGATTTATTATTATTTTTTTTTAATTTTCATTAATTTAAAAATTATATTTATTAAAAATTTGACAAAATTATATGGCTGATCGACTTTATAAGTTTCCCGGCCGATGCACCAACATTTTAAAAGGGCTTCTGTTACGTCAAAACAAGAAACCTTTTTAAAATATTCCTAACGTTCCTCGTTTTAAATTAGTTTCATAAATGAATCTAATTTGGGATGAGGATAAGTCAATGAGCCTACTAAATGTTTTGAGAGAATAATTTATTTAAAAACCAACAAGAAAGAAAAGAGTTGACAAAAATACAATGAGTATAATTAAAATTATAGATCTTACTTAAAGAATAACGATTACTGGTGGTGTGATGCTTATCTGGTAGTTGAATCTCAATGGTGGTGAGCAGTAGATGTAAAGGGACCTTAGAATTGTTGTCCTTAAGGGGATGTCAAAGTCGATGTGATTTTCCCATTGAAGCTCAATGCAAAAATCCAATCGACTTTGACACCGCCTTAATGGTTTGGTATTAGTCCTCTTATTTACACTAATGAGATAGTGTATTGTATTGTGAAAATATCTGCTTTTTTCCAGACGGTTGTCGCCTCCTGAGCAAATTTCGATGGTTCGAAATTTGGAATGTGTTGTTTCAATATTAGACTTTCGTTGATAGTTGAGTTTATTTCCAAATTTATATTTTTTTGGAAATAGTTAAAATGTATGCTTTGAACATTGACGAATTATAAGAGGACGAATCACTTTAAATTCAATACTTGGGGAATAGTTCACTTTTAAAAGTGTATGTTTAAAAATAATACTTGGGGATATACTGTTCACTTTTAAAGATATACTTTGTGTTCACTTGTAGACGATAAGATGTATACTGTTGATTTCCAACAAATTACTCTCTGTTCTAATCAGAAAAGGTACCCCTTTTTATATCAAAAATTGGCTGTTTTTCCAGTTAGAACTTCTTTCATTAGTCATGCTTTTTCATGCGTCGTCGTTGTCGCTTGTTCCACCGACAAATGTTTGAATGTCCTTGGTTCCTCCTAGTGCGACAAGGTCTTCATTCTAGTTTGCTGAGTTTTGTTACTGCTGTTTCGACTTAATTTATAGAACACATGTTCTATAACATTTTACACATGTTATACACATTTTGCTTTTCTTCCACGTGTCGAAGGTTGTTAAAGATCGTTGAACTGATGCACAAATATTATTTTGATTACGTGATTCCACATTACTTTTCTTCTTTCGTGTAGTGAAACTTGTGGTAGGTCGTGTGGCTTGATGCGCGATCGTTATTCTTTTTACATTGTTTAAAATATTACTCTTCTTTCTTTAGTATGTTATAATTGATAAATTTGTTTAGATTCATATAAAATATATAATAATAACCATATTTATAAGGTATACTGAATATAATGCAATAATACGAAAGAGTATTTCAAATACAACAATATAATATATATAGGCAAAATTAGAAGGAATTAAACATGTAAATATTATAGTTAAGGGGATCCCACTTATCGACAATACAGATCTAAATTGATAAAAAAACTGCAACCGCCTTTTCTTGAAAAATATAAAATACCATGCCATATCCATTTGGGAATATAATTTTTTATCAAAAATACACAGGATGAATATTTCTTTTTTTGTAATTGTTACAAAAAAAATAAAGGTTTTTAAATTTTAAATTTCCTTACAAACAACAAAACAAACTTATTTTTTACTTCGAAAATTAAATATATCTGCGAAATTGTCTTATTTTATATATTTTTTACCATTAATCAATTTTCTCTTGCAAACAAGACATTATATTAAATTGTTTTTAATTTAAAATTAAAAATAATCAACAATTTATCATTTCTGGTATATTTGGCGCCATCTATTGGTTTCATTGCAAAATAATGTACCACCAAACAGCTGTTAAATGTGGTTATGGTGGTTTGGACTATTGGAAACTGCTCATATTTAATTTTTGAAAAATAATTTTTTCTAATAATTACAATAAATAAATTATTCATCCTATGTATTTCTGATAGAAAATGAGTTTCCTAAATTGATAGGGCATAATATTATACAATTTTCAAGAAAAGGCGGTTGCAGAGTTTTTATCAATTTAGATCTGCATTGTTGATATGTCGGATCCCCTTAAGTTAAGTATATGGGATGAAGTTACGGACGTAACAATATACAAACTTTAATACGTACTTATACTCGTGAAAATTCCAGATATTTCTGGATATTCAATCATCTGATATTCCGGTGATTACAATTTCAATATATATTGAAACTGTTACAACATTATAAAAAAATATCCACATGCAATTTCCACATATAAATGCATATAATATTAAAAACTAAAATAAACGGGATATCTCAGGATATCCACATGTAAAAACGTATTAAACTAAAATAAACGGGATATGCACATGTAAATGCGTATAATATTTAAACTAAAATTAACGGGACATCCAATGATATCCACATGTAAATACGTGTAATATTTAATCAACGGAATATCCCAGGATATCCACATACAAATACGTATAATAACTAAACTAAATAAACGGGATATCCAAGGATATCCACAAGTAAATACGTATAATATTTAAACTAAAATAAACGAGATATCCAAGGGTATCCACATGCAAATACGTATAATATTTAAACTAAAATAAACGGGACATCCAAGGATATCCACATGTAAATACGTGTAATGTTTAAACTAAAATAAACGGGATATCCCAGGATATCCACATGCAAATACGTATTATATTTAAACTAAAATAAACGAGCCACGAATTAAATGGATCGACAGCATGCTTCACGAATAAGCCCTCGAAGCAAAGTACGACGATGCTAGGTTAACAGGCGTTGTCTCAAAAGAATGTTCACGAGAAGGAGTTTCTTTTCTTCTATTGTGGTGCTTAGTGGCAGATGAGTTAATTAGGAAACTCAATAACCAGGGACATTAAACGCAAAGCTATGCGGATGATTTCTTTATAAGTATACGGGCACTCAATTAAGACCCTTTTAGAACTTAGTGAAAGTACACTCAAGATTGTCAAGAATCGGTGCAGTCAGACTGAACTTTCTGTGAACCCACAGCAAACGAATATAGTAGTTTATACAAGGAAGTACAAGATATCTAGCTTAAAGAAACTGGTAGCATATGGACAAGAGATTTCTTTTTCCGAATCAGCTAAATGCTTAGGAGTAATCCTAGATAAAAAGCTGAGTTGGAAGGAACATTTCGAGTATCAGTATAGGAAATTCTGTACTACGTTCCGGGCGTGTAGAAGGGCGATAGGGTCAACGTGGGGGCTAAGACGCAGTATAGTCAACTGGCTTTATCAGACGATCTTAAAACCCAGGTTTCTTCACGCGGTGATGGTTTGGTGGTCTAGGACTCAACTGATCACGGTCAAAAATAAACTAGACCAACTATAAGCAATGGTTTTTAGAGGCATTACAGGGGTAATGAGGACCACGCCTACAGCGGCGATGGAATTCATACTGGCCGAAGTACCTCTATATATTACTGTGGTGAAAAAGGCAGCTCTTACTATGAGCAGTCCAAACGCGCAGGATAGGTGGAAGTCAAGTTATAAATTTACCAAGCTTCTACATTAAATCCTGTCAATTCTAGAATTAAGTATGGAGCAAAATAGAATAATCAAGAGGGTGAAATTTAAACCCCGCTTTAAGATGCTAATACCTTCCAGATTGGACTGCGAGAAGGTCCCCACTCGGGGACGAGGTCTGCTACACGGACGGCTCCAAGATGGATTGTGGTGCAGGCTTCGGAATATATCGAAAAAGTGGCTGAGTCGCTAGGACAATATGTCACGGTTTGGCCGACCGAGGTCTGTGCGATTTTAACTTATGCCAAAATGTCCATTCAAAAAGAAACAAGGGACAAAAGAATTAGTTTTTGTGTGGATAGTCAGGTGGACCTAGGGGCTCTAAAGAATCCCACAATAGAATTAAAGCTCCTCTGTGAATGCCGCAGCGTATTAGGCGAGTTAGCTTCAGTAAATAAACTTTGTTGATCTAGATACCGGGTCACTCGGGAATCAAAGGCAATGAAAGGGTGGTTGTTTTATCAAAAATAAGTTAAGGAAACCATTAAAAGATGGGTTCAAAGGGAACATGAGAAGTATTGGGTGGGCATTAGGGTGGGAAGAAAAGCGAAGACTCTGTTGGGTTTAATACCCAACAAAAGGCGAGCGAGCGATCTCCTAAAATTTGATAAGATCAGTGTTAAAACCATTGTTCACCTCTTTACAGGACTTTTTAATTATCATCAGCATTAAATAGGAAATAAAGTCTCACCTATGTATACACTGTGTAAGACGAGTAACGAAACGATTGGTACCATGTATTCTCCAATCTAGGTGCCAATTTTCCCTTTGGGGAATATCCAGTTTGATCTCCGCAATAGATAGATTAGTTATGATGGTTGAATCCATTTCAAATCAGGCAAGCCGACTAACTTCAAGTCGTAGAATTACCTGGCGATGAAATATGTTATTTTATATAAAAAATAAAGAGACACGTATTTTTTTATTTTCCGTAAAAATAATTTTTAACAAAGTTAGCCACATTTGAACTTTGAGCGGTAAAGCCCTAAAAACCGGTGAAAAAAATGGTTTTGCTTGTAATTTTTTTCTACTTTGTGTTAATAAATTTTTCTTCTTAATTCTTATGAGGGGTCTTCTTCTCTTCGAAACCCCGTTTAAAATTTATAAAAAACTTCAAAATTAAAAAAATGGCAGCAGATTTAAAAAAAATAAAGCTAATTTTCTCGAAAACACCACCTTCTTTTTTGCTCAAATTTTTAGAGTAACTTCGTATTAACCTTTTCAGTCATATATTTTTGTTTTCAACTACGTTAATGGAGCAATGTACCCCTAGGGGTTTTCGGGGTCGCTGATTACGAATCTGAAGTCCTTTTCTAAAAATTCAAAATGGCGGACATAGTTTCTAAAAATTTATCCAATTTGCGTGAAAATTGTTACTCGAAGATTTTCGGGGTCGCTGATTACGAATCTGAAGTTTGTTTTTAAAAATTGAGAATGGCAGATCCAATATGGCAAAAAAAGAAAAATCAACGGATTTCGGTATAAATTCGTATCAAAAAGTTTTCGGGGTCGCTGATTACGAATCTTTTTAGTTGTTACCAACTGACAAATATACGTACAGATGCAAGGAACAATTTCTAAAAGATTATATGAAAATATTAACTGTACTTTAGCTAATATCTGAAAATGATGCAAAAGTTTGTATCTGAAATAAAAACAATTGAAAATCGCTGTTCAAATAGTCAATTCAGATTTTGATTGACAAATGTCGAATATCGAATATTTGTTACCAATTGACAAATATACGTACAGATGCAAGGAACAATTTCTAAATGATTATACGAAAATATTAACTGTACATTAGCTAATATCTGAAAATGATGCAAAAGTTTGTATCTAAAATAAAAACAATTGAAAATCGCTGTTCCAATAGTCAATTTAGTTTTTGATTGACAAATGTCGAATTCGAAAAATTCATAAAACATATATGAAATCTAATACTAAAACATTAATTTTAAATAAGCTGTAGAATAAAAGAAGATGAAAAAAATTATAAAAAATCGTATCAAGAATTAAAACAATTGAAAATCGGTAATCTCTTCGTCTATTTGGTTAGTGAATAAAAAATTATTAAAAAGATAAATATAATAATTTTTTAAAACTTGTCCACTGTATTGAATTCGCCATTTTTAATTATTTAAATGGTATACTTCATATTCGTAATCAGCGACATCGACAAATCTTACGTAACGAATTTCAAACGAATCTGATTTAGGCCACTCGGTGAGTGCAAAAAGTGCACAAAAGTGCAACCTGAAAAGTCTCAATAGTTTCTTGTAGTTTGGGGGCCCATATAAGAGCCCCATGGTTTGCTCTCGATTTCCGGTTGCTAAAAATAGTGTAAACAATCGTCAAAGTTTGAGAAACGTAGTTTTTCGATGACCCTTGCTTCCGGTTAAATTTTAGAGGAAAAAGTTGTTATTGAAAGTTGTAGAGCCTAAAAATACCTATCAAATTACTGGTCATACGTTGAAAAAGGTTTATTAGTTGTGACGAAGTAGTCTCGTCAAATTCATTATTAGTATCCTATTCTTAAATAGTCGCGCTACTTCTGTCATAGGGCATGGGGGGAAGTATAAACCCCCTTTTAGGTTTAGTTTCAATAATATTATATTTTTTTGTTATTATCTTTTGATTTAGTTAAATTTAAACTACGCGCTATTTTTATTAAACGAGCGGAAATATATTGAGAGCTCTCCTTTTTGACTAGGGTTGTCATAGTGGTATGGGGCAGACGACAAAAACACGTTTTGTTTTAGTATGACGAGGGAAGTGTGTGATGAGAGATGTTGTCGAGTTAGAAGACAAAATAATTATTTTTCTTATGAGTAAAATATGTATGATTGAGTTTTAGTTGAAGTGTAAAACGACTTTATGGGAATTATAAATAAAACACTTGTAGAAATAATTGACAGACTAATTATTTGGAATCATACAAGTATCATTGAATCTGTTGGACAAATTATATTGAGTAAAAGGAAAGCAAAAACATAGTAAGTACCATTCTAGTCTAGGTTTTAACGTGTTTCAAAAGTTAAGTTTATCCCTTCTTAATTTATGTTTCTCAGCGAAATCTCCCTTTTGAGAGAGAGAGATCGTGAAATTATTATTATTATATATTTTTTTTGACATTAAGTTGAGTAATGATATTTCTTTTTTTGTTGATTTTTCTGTGTAACAAATTAACTGGCGTCTGACTTTTTCACGTTGATAATAAGACCGGTTTTGTGACGTTAAAAGGGAAACAATAATTTTACTAAATCTTATCTAAATTTAGACTAATTATTAAAAAAACCGTCATAAAATTTGGCGCCCAACGTGGGGCACATTTGTTGGGAAACTTTTGAGACACGACTATAACTTATTATATGATTGTTGACTTGTGAATTTTTGACCTGAAAATATTTTTTTTGTGATATGTATTTTTGATTTGACTTGGGAGAGGAGAAAAATTTATATGTATTTCTGTGTTTGACTTGGGAGATGAGAAGATTTACATGTAAATTATTTTCCTTTATTTAATGTGATTTTTAAGAGGAGATAATTGTGTGAAACTGACATTGTGCACTTGAAAGAAATTTTTGTTGACAGCATGGCGAGAGACGCCATAACCTCAATGTAATAAATTTTCAAACGTGAATATTTCATGTAATCCTTGGACGATTTTAGTGATTTTAATTTTCATAAATTCAGTGAAATTTTCTTTATTTTTTACGAGTAATAAAATATTTTTGACATTTTTATTTAATTAATAAGTCAACACGTGCTTCGTGTTAAATAAAATTGAAATAATCACGTGACCGATTGCGCATGCGTAAGGTGACAATTTCTCCTATTCTTTTCCAAATTTCCTGCCATACATGAAAATTGGCGAACAGTGGAAAATTTTGACGAGGGAAAATTATTGCGCATGACTGAAAATAGTCACGTAAGCTCGAAAATATTACTCGTGTAGAAATTGACAAGAAATTTTAGACTTGGGAGGAAGATGAAAATTTCTGCCGCGAGACAGTGAAAATTTTAAAGGGCCAGGGCCGTATTAAATGGGAGGCGTGCCCCCTTTTTGTTACTAATTAACAAATTGTCAAGATTTTTATTTTTTTTATGAAAATAAAATTAATCAGATAAATTACTAAACAATTTCAGAACAGTATATAGAGTGTATAGTGCCCTGAAAATTAAATATTTTTTTTTGTTACAACTATTGGCAAATTTGACAAATTTTTCTAAAATAAATCTAAATAACCTTTATTTATTTTTGACAAACGTGACAATAAATTTTTTTTGTGTGTAAATTTTGGAATTTAATTAGTAAAATGGCATACTCGATAGAGAAAATGATGGACTACAAGGAAAGAATGGCTAGACTTTTTGACAGTCCCGAAATTAAAGACATTTGGGAATCTATTGTTATAATGCCAGTAGGACAAATAGTAACAATGCTACTTGCAAAACAATTGTCAATTGCGGGAACATTAGAAGTTCTAAGAGAACGATTGTTCCGAGTTGAACTGAGAACAATTTTTACTGATCAAATAGACATTCCTTTTTGTGAAGAATATGACTGTGGAAATTCTAGTAAAATTTTTCTTCTTGAAGCATTTATACCGCCAAAGAAGGAAGAAATTCCCAATGTTTGCCAGACAACAGGGGTGCAGGAGTGACAAATAGTAGTGATGAGGAATTTGATAGCCCTAAAATCAGAGACTTGGGTATTTTGGGAGAAAGTGACAAAAATCAGGAAATATTAGTAGGGAAGGGGGAAAGTAATTTATCACACATGAGACAAAGTTCAATTAGCGAAAATTTACTAAGCCCTCCAAGCATAGGTTATACATCGGTAAAGACTACAAGTTACACACCTGTCATGACAAGTGCTAGTATCCCCACTACCTCAATTTTGACAACTACCTCCCACACACTTTCTTTACCAACTACCACAACAATCATGACTGCACCTCAGCCAATCATCTCGGCTACAATGGCACCAAATGTCATTAGTCTACAACAATCGGTTTCAAGACTCAGTATTAGTCCCGAAATGAGGCAAATTGTTAAATTAAATAAACAAATGACTAACACTCTTTTCCCTATTGGTGAACATAATGACTATAATGGACTAGAAAATAATTTTGAATGGCCTTTAAATGACATGAACCCCCATTTAAAAACAGAAAAAGTTCATCATGATTCTCAAAATCAGAATTTTGAGCAAATTGACCAAAGAAATTTTCCTCAATCCATGCAAAATAAAGCTAGAGCGTGCGAAAATAGACGTGACCTAAATATTCGCCAACCAGTACAGACAAACAAAAACCTGTCCAAGGGGGGGATATCTAACGAGAGTATTAGTGAAAATGACTCAGGCAAATCCGACAAACTTTCGACTAGGGAGAAAAAGATTTCTCAAAAGAAGGACAAGTACAAACGACGAACTAACAAAAAATACAGAGAAAAGAATGTTCGAAGGACATTATTTATTGATTCATCAAGTGACTCTGACTCGGACATTTCTAGTGAATCGTCATTAAAATCAGACAAAAGTATAGCAATTAATAGATCAAAAAGGATCAAAACATTGATTAATTGGGACATCAAATTTTCGGGAGATGACAACGCTGACCCTGAAGATTTCCTTGACAGATTAGAAGATTGCAAAATTTGTATGGTAATCGATGACGATGACTTAGTACATTCAATTCCCAGTATTTTAAAAGGCCAAGCAAGTCGCTGGTATAGAACAGTTAGGCGAGAAATTGATACATGGAAGATGTTCAAGAGAGCTTTTCGTCGTGAATTTTTGACAACAGTTGACGATGACGAGGTAATTGACGAACTTAGGGCTAGGACACAAGCAAAAGGAGAAAAGATTTCTTCTTACTTGACAAGCTTTAGACTAATAATGGGACATTTAAGGAGACCATTGCCAGTTCAACAGCAAGTTAAAATCGCTTATAAAGGCCTCACGCCAACGTACCGAAGACAAGTTGACGTCTTATCTTTAGGCTCATTAACTAAATTAGAAAAGAATCTACGACAATTTGAAAAGATTAGAGACTTAGACGACAGATATGTTCCTCCTCCATCGAAAGACAAAATGCGTTTTCCAGCCGCTGCATTTCATGGTACCAAGAAAGACGATAAAACACAAGGAACCAGTAAACACGAAAAGAAAGTAGCAGCCATAGAGGACGAAGGAATTGCGGGGACAAGTGAAAGTGAAAAGAAAAGTAAAAAGAAGGATGAGAAAAAGAAAAGGGACAAAAAGACTAAGGGGGAAAATAAGGTTGAGAAAACTGACGATAAAGTCGACGCACTTAACCAAACAGTCCCCACCACAGCCACACCAACACCAGCGCCGAATGCAGCCTTCTTGTACGCGGCCATGGCAGCTGGAAAGTGGAAGAAGAAGCAACAACAGAACAACCCGTTCAATACTGCTGTTGCCCCTGAAGGTCAAGTTGGTGCTCCAAGTGGTACAAATGCACCAATCCCTTTCTATGGTGCATGTTTTTCGTGCCAGTCTGTGGGACATCGAGTTGCCGAATGCCCTTTAAAAATATGTTTTATATGCCAACAACCAGGGCATATCGCGACACATTGCCCCAACAGAGTAAAACAAACTGAAATTTGCCTAGTTTGCAAAACTCCGGGGGTAAATTTCTTGACTTGTCCAAATTGTATAAATGTGAGAAATGCTTTGGGAAACGGCCCATGGGGGGCGCAGTCAATGCCTGTACCCCCCACAAACCCCCCTCAGACCCAATAATTACAGTTTCTAAAGACGAAAGTAAAAAGACTGTAATTGTGAAAAATAGGGATAAATTAAATAATGTAAAAGGTCTAAATTTTTTTCCCATTAATGAAGGTGCATCTTGCAGTTGGAATACGAGTGACAATGTAATAGACGACAAGAGTGGGGACTCATATGGAAAGATGACAAGATTGGAACGAAAGAATTAAATGATAAAAACTCATTCAAGTTTTTGACATGGGATAAAGGAGGTGTTATGAATGAGAAAGACTCATTGAATTCTTCATCTCCAGATCTTGAGGTTAAAAGTGGAAATAGATGTCCACTCTATAAGCGGAGTTTAATTGAGGGGATGAATGATACTGACTCTGGATCAGTATCAATAGTCCAAGGGAGGGGAGAAATTGTGAAGGGCACAATTGACCCATACCTTAACATTGACAAGGACGTAGACGGCAGCCGAATGGAAAATCGATATTTCTTCCGAATGCACATTGGCAACAAGTCTTATGAGGCACTATTTGACCCTGGAGCAATTATATCGGTTATCAGCGACGGAGTGGCAGAGCCCTATAAGGACCGACTACAACCATGCAATACATCAATAAGAAGCGCTATTGGTGGTAAGACAGAGACAGCAGGATTGTTGAAATTGAACATAACAGTAGACGGATATTCAAAACCGTTCGACATTAAAGTTCTTAGTTCAGTTACACAAGACGTAATTCTGGGTATTGACTTTTGCAAAGCTTGGAATATGGACGTTCAACTTGGACCTGGTCTCTGGAGAGTATTCGATGGTGACTGGCATATATTTTGTGTCAAGGACGTTATCAAAGGAGAAGAAGAAATCTACGCTGAATGTGCTGATATCTCGGCGTTAACAGACAAACAAAGGGATATAATTCAAGAATTGGTAAAGAAATTGGTACTACCACCCTCGGAAGAACTAGCAATGACCAACTTGACTGAACATCACATAAGGGTCACAGATGAGACCCCTGTCCAGCATAGACAAAGACGTATGTCACCAATTATGATTATTTGGTCTCAGAAAAATGCAGCTAAATTGTACAAGAAAGGAGTAATCGAACCTTCATGCAGTAATTGGAGAATAGCTCCAGTTTTGACACCTAGAGGAAACGACGACTTTAGACAATGTTTGGATTTTAGAGACGTGAACAAGGTCACAATTAAGGACATGTACCCATTACTGACCATTGACTCGATATTGAATAAATTGAGAAAAGCCAGGTACATCTCAAAAATCGACCTGACTTTGGCTTACCATCAAATTCCATTATCCCAAGAAAGTAAAAAGTATACTGCTTTTGCTATCCCCGGATCAGGACTTTGTCAATATTGCCGAATGCCATTTGGACTGGTAAATGCCTAAAGTGCATTCCAGAGATTAATTGACTCTCTTTTTGGACCAGAAGTGGAACCTTATGTATTCGGATATCTTGACGATATTATCATCGTGACAGATAATTTCGACGAACATATAGAAAAATTAGAATTCGTTTTAGAGGAACTGAGAAAAGCAAATCTGGCTGTAAATCCTGACAAGTGTTAATTTGGATGTTCACAAGTCCAGTATTTGGGATATTTATTAGACGAGGAAGGACTGCGACCAGATCCAGAGAAAACCGAAGCTGTAAAGAATTATCCACCACCGACGAATGTTAAACAATTAAGGAGATTCCTAGGAATGGTTGGATGGTACTCAAGATTCATTAAAAACGATAGTGAAATCAGACTACCACTCTTCAAGATGCTTCAAAAAGGACGACCATGGGAATGGGGCGACGAACAACAGGAAGCCTTCAACATTTTAAAAATGAAATTAACGACAGCACCAGTGCTCGCCCGCCCTGACTTTAGTATGCCATTCACAATACAATGTGATGCGAGCAGCTATGCCCTTGGCGCCGTTCTGACTCAGGAGTTCGATGATGGAGAACATCCAGTGATGTATATCAGCCGAGTGTTGACTGGGGCTGAAAGGAACTATTCTGTGACTGAAAAAGAATGTCTAGCACTTCTTTGGTCAATCAAGAAGTTCCGACCTAACATCGAAGGATATAAGTTCAAGGTCATAACTGACCATTCGGCACTGAAGTGGCTGAAGAACTTAAAAGACCCGACTGGAAGACTAGCAAGGTGGGCTCTGGAAATGCAGAACTGGAACTTTGAGATTATTCATAGGAAAGGTGCATTAAACCAAGTTTCAGATGCATTATCGAGAATGACTGAGGACGACGAATTGAACGATGCTTTCGAGACAATTGAGGATCAATGGTATCTCAGACGACGGAAACTTATCAGACAGTTTCCAAATCGATTTCCTGGTTGGAGAATTGAAAATGACCTATTATATCGTCATCGTTGTGACCCTTTGCTCCTCCCTATTGTTGGCGATGAAGACGGTTGGAAACTGGTGGTACCAGATGAACATAGACTAAGGGTACTAGACGATGCTCATTCTATTCCATCTATGGGACATTTAGGAGTGGAGAAGACTTACGACAGGGTAGCGAGAGAATACTATTGGCCAGGAATCTGGAATGATGTACACAAGTTTGTAACTCATTGTATCCAATGCCAATTACACAAAGTATCTCAAGCCGGACCTGTTGGAATAATGGGACAGAGAATAGTTGAAAGACCATGGGCAGTAGTTGCAGCTGACACGATGGAATTTCCACCAAGCAAGAATAGGTGTAAATATCTTGTTGTTTTTCAAGACCTGTTTTCAAGATGGATCGAACTGAAACCTTTGAGATCTGCAGACGGAAAATCTGTGACCAAGGCCTTTGAAGAATTGATCCTATTCAGATGGGAGACTCCAGATTTCCTATTGACTGACAATGGGAAAGAATACGACAATAAGACTCTCAAAGAAACGCTTAAGGAATATGGGGTAAAGCATATTACAACTCCACCTTATCATCCTTAAGCTAATCCGGTAGAAAGAAGTAATCGGACCTTGAAGACAATGATATCTACATTCATAGGGAACGATCATCGTGACAGGGACCTGCACGTCCACGAATTTCGACATGCAGTCAATACTGCAACTCAAGCTACGACTAAGACATCTCCTGCATTTTTAAATTTTGGTCGACATCCACGACCAGTAAAAAGTTTAAGACGAGAAGTGGAAAAGAAGTGTAGAATACAAAGAATTTCACCTGAAGAATGGATTGACAGGGTTAAAAGACTTGATGCATTACGTGACTTAGTTGCAAAATTCATTGACAAGGAGAAAGTTAGACAAACTCGATACTATAATAAAAATCGATACGAAAGTAATTTTAAAATCGGCGATTTAGTACTTAGGAAGTTTCACAAATTATCAAGTGGGACACAAAAATTTGCAAACAAATTGGCTCCCAAATTTGAAGGCCCATTTAAAATTATTGAACAATTATCTCCTTCTGTTTTTGTATTACAAGCCAATGATAGTCGTAGAAATCCTAAAATTCATATCTCCGAATTAAAACATTACTTGTCTGTTTAAACTATATGAATTAACTAATTATTTTTATTATTTGTAGATTTCATCTGGAAATTGACAAGGGTGTAGAAAATACTTAGGGGAAATTCTAAAGACGAGTATTAACCTGGATAATCGGACGAAATTAATTGACAGGGGAAAGAGAAGTGAAAGGTCTCGTAGACGTTCAATTCCTTATAACTTAGACTCGAAAATGCAACGAAGAGGAACAACACATGATAAATGGACAATCAAACATCACCCGGAAGAAGAATTCCAATATCCAAAGGACCTATCGACACCACCTTCATGGCTCGATTTTCCGATATTAGAATCTGGAAGAAATAGACAGCTTGGAGCAATCCCACGTCGATCGGAACCAACAGGACACGAAAGTCCACAATTGGAAATTGACACTTTAGAGGATATTGACCCATCTAAATTACCAAAAGCATTATCAATAGATGAGAGTTCTAGACGCAGAGACGACGAAGATTGGGCTGTATTTGAGGATAGATTAGCCGTACAGGAGTTAGAACGATTTGTAAAGAATATGGAGCCAAAAACATCTGTTTCTATTGAAAGACTCAGAGAAAGACAAGCTGAAGAAATAGAAACTAGGAAAGTCATATTGCAGAAGGAAGACATAGTAAGACCAAATGACGAGGATGAGATCAGTACACCACGATCAATCACACCCCCCGGTCCGCCTTCCAGACTTGACAATGAGAATAATACTGTTTCTTCCAATTCAAAGACTAGGGAAGCTCTACCGAGAAGGACAACTGGAAGATTCTTTAATGACCTTGAATCGATTCCAACAGATCCGACGATTGATCCACCGCCTAGAACTTGTCACAACTGCTGGAGAAAGGGGCATAATCGATCCAATTGTCCAAAGACGACTACAGAAAGTCACTGTGACAATTGTGGTAGGAAATTTGAGACTGTTGCGACATGCCCCCGTTGTGCAAAGGGATATAGAAATTATTTATTGAAGCGAAATCAAAACCAGGAAGAGATCACCGTAAATAAGCCAAAACAACTTCGTCGAGAAGGAAATCCATTATTACCTTCAATTTGGACTAAAGAGGTCAAACTTGGAATAAATGTTACCAAGATTGCTTCTGGAGAAAGGGCATAGCAATTACCAAGGACACCATCACCCACACCAAGTGATAAGACATCAGTGTTTTCATTTCGACTCAGGGAAGATGAAAATAGTACTCTACACTATATGGATAAGTCTGCTTCTAATGTGTATATGGAGAGTGGTGGTAAACTCCCCATTTTTGACATCCAAGACGCAGGCCTACCACCGCCATATGAAATACTGGAACCCAAGAAGAATAATGTGACGGATTTAGTAACTGCAATCAAGGAACTAAAGACCGCTATGGAAGGATTGCCTATTGAGACTGTTGATTTGGCAGTTCAGCAACTCTTTGAGGAACGGAAACTAAACTTGGATAAGAAAAATACCAAATAGTGAATCTATGAGAAAATAATTTTGTTTTGATTTCATATTATTACTCTTATTTTTCGAGTTTTCCATAATTTTTTTTATTATAATTATTTTTTTTTTTATATTTTGAGAAAATTTATTTTTTTTGTTTGGTTTGTTTTAAGACTAGAACTAGGTAGATAAAAAAGTTCAAGTCTTAGTGGGGGGTTTTGTGACGAAGTAGTCTCGTCAAATTCATTATTAGTATCCTATTCTTAAATAGTCGCGCTACTTCTGTCATAGGGCATGGGACGAAGTATAAACCCCCTTTTAGGTTTAGTTTCAATAATATTATATTTTTTTGTTATTATCTTTTGATTTAGTTAAATTTAAACTACGCGCTATTTTTATTAAACGAGCGGAAACATATTGAGAGCTCTCCTTTTTGACTAGGGTTGTCATAGTGGTATGGGGCAGACGACAAAAACACGTTTTGTTTTAGTATGACGAGGGAAGTGTGTGATGAGAGATGTTGTCGAGTTAGAAGACAAAATAATTATTTTTCTTATGAGTAAAATATGTATGATTAAGTTTTAGTTGAAGTGTAAAACGACTTTATGGGAATTATAAATAAAACACTTGTAGAAATAATTGACAGACTAATTATTTGGAATCATACAAGTATCATTGAATCTGTTGGACAAATTATATTGAGTAAAAGGAAAGGAAAAACATAGTAAGTACCATTCTAGTCTAGGTTTTAACGTGTTTCAAAAGTTAAGTTTATCCCTTCTTAATTTATGTTTCTCAGCGGAATCTCCCTTTTGAGAGAGAGAGATCGTGAAATTAATATTATTATATATATTTTTTTGACATTAAGTTGAGTAATGATATTTCTTTTTTTGTTGATTTTTCTGTGTAACAAATTAACTGGCGTCTGACTTTTTCACGTTGATAATAAGACCGGTTTTGTGACGTTAAAAGGGAAACAATAATTTTACTAAATCTTATCTAAATTTAGACTAATTATTAAAAGAACCGTCATATAGTTTAGTTCCAAATGAATTTAAACCATCAAAAATAGCACTTTTTTAATTGTTCAATAACTTTGTTAATAATTATCGAATTTGTTTATAATTTTCCAGAAATATTCTCCTTGCAAAGCTGAATAAATCCCAAAAAAAATTATCTTGATCGGATAAATAGTTTATGTATAATTCCATTTGTTAACTAAAAACATGTAATTTTTCAACGGAATTTTCCCACTTTTGGACCAACGAATTTCGGTTTTTTTTCGAGAGTACAGTTTAGGAGTCAAACTTTCATCCCACTTAAATGGAAATTCGATATTTTTTATTTAAATGCATAATAATGGAGATTAAAAAAGGGTACATTTTTTGTCATAAACAAATGGAATAACTCAGCCAATTTTCACTTTATCAATTTGGTCTAAACGGCAATAAATTTCATGTGTTTTCACAAATCTTTTCCAAAAAAAAATCCGACTTAGGTTTAAGGGTGGGAGAGTTAGTTCTTTTATGTCAAAAATTTCCTGACTAGTTTATTATTAATATTTTTAAATGAAATTTGCACCATCTACAGTTTAATACACGTATTTTATGAAAAAAAATTAATTGTTATATTTTAGTCTTTCATTTTTCATTTATATCAAGTAAAAATACATATATAGTTTTTTCAACTTTTGGACGGCGGAGTGGGGGTACTCAGTGGCGCGTGGTTATCGACGCTACAACTGATATCAGCCGTTCAAATTACAAAATTGGTTATATCTTCGTTAATTATTAACCGATTTTAATTTTTCTTTTTTTTAATTTGATGTATTTTTTTATGCTGAATCCGAGAATGATTTTATATTTTTTCAAAATACATTCTTTTTTGTAATAATAAAAAAAAATTGTTAACAACAAATGATTATTGTTATTTATCATATTTAACTAAAAATTTTTTTTGTACATATTATTCCATTGGGTTTAAAAAAATATTAAAAGGAAAAAATTCTTAATTAATTATATATAAGCTAGTAGCATCACGTGCACATATGCACGCCGGTTTAATTCGCAAAATGTACTAAGATGATGATGCTACACACTTATATACATATAATTTGAATTTTTTTTTGTGATAATATTACTTTCATTTTAATGGAATAATATGTACAAAAAGAATTTTTTGTTAAATATGATAAATAACAATAATCATTTGTTGTTAAAAATTTTTTTTTATTATTACAAAAACTAATGTATTTTTAAAAAATATAAAATCATTCTCGGATTCAGCATAAAAAAATACATCAAATTAAAAAAAGAAAAATTAAAATCGGTTAATAATTAACGAAGATATAACCAATTTTGTAAATTTAAACAAATGATTTCAGTTGTAGCGTCGATAACCACGCGCCACTGAGTACCCCCACTCCGCCGTCCAAAAGTTGAAAAAACTATATATGTATTTTTACTTGATATAAATGAAAAATGAAAGACTAAAATATAACAATTAATTTTTTTTCATAAAATACGTGTATTAAACTGTAGATGGTGCAAATTTCATTTAAAAATATTAATAATAAACTAGTCAGGAAATTTTTGACATAAAAGAACTAACTCTCCCACCCTTAAACCTAAGTCGGATTTTTTTTTGGAAAAGATTTGTGAAAACACATGAAATTTATTGCCGTTTAGACCAAATTGATAAAGTGAAAATTGGCTGAGTTATTCCATTTGTTTATGACAAAAAATGTACCCTTTTTTAATCTCCATTATTATGCATTTAAATAAAAAATATCGAATTTCCATTTAAGTGGGATGAAAGTTTGACTCCTAAACTGTACTCTCGAAAAAAAACCGAAATTCGTTGGTCCAAAAGTGGGAAAATTCCGTTGAAAAATTACATGTTTTTAGTTAACAAATGGAATTATACATAAACTATTTATCCGATCAAGATAATTTTTTTTGGGATTTATTCAGCTTTGCAAGGAGAATATTTCTGGAAAATTATAAACAAATTCGATAATTATTAACAAAGTTATTGAGCAATTAAAAAAGTGCTATTTTTGATGGTTTAAATTCATTTGCAACTAAACTAATAAACCTTTTTCAACGTATGACCAGTCATTTGAAAGGTATTTTTAGGCTCTACAACTTTCAAAAACAACTTTTTCCTATAAAATTTAACCGGAAGCAAGGGTCATCGAAGAACTACGTTTCTCAAACTTTGACGATTGTTTACACTACTTTTTTGCAACCGGAAATCGAGAGCAAACCAAGGTGGCTCTTATATGGGGCCCCCAAACTACAAGAAACTATTGAGACTTTTCAGGTTGCACTTTTGTGCACTTTTTGCACTCACCGACTGGCCTAATTATTTTCTTAACCTAGTCCGTTAATTTTTCATTTTTTTCCGCCATATTGGATCCGCCATTTTGAATTTTTAAAAACAGAGTTCAGATTGGTAATCAGCGACCCCGAAAACTCTTTGATACGAATTTATACAGAAATACGTTGATTTTTTTTTTGTCCGCCATATTGGATCCGCCATTTTGAATTTAAAGACTTTTAGTTAATATTTCAGTTCAGTTATTAAAATAGAAATACATTTATTGTTTTTGAATATTATTCCATATTTTTATTTAATTCTGCAAAAAAAATTTCTTTTTTACGTTCTGTAAAAAGAAAATATAATTTATTTAAAAATAAATTTGGCAAAAAATTCTAAAATTAATTTTTTTAAGTAGTATTACATATTCTGAATATAAAAAACTAATTTCTAATTAACCATAGCTTTGTTATTAACATTTAACAACTGTTCAACTATTTTTGGAATTGTTTATGTCTATATAATGCTCTGAATAAAAAGAAAAACCATCATATATTGATAAAAAACCAATTTAAATATTAAAAAAATAGTAAAATGTAAGTGGGTCACTGAGAGACCCATCATGACTCAAAGGGTTAATATAAAGAAGAAAATACATGAGTTTCAAGTGGGACAAACAATATTTGTACTTAGAAGAATTTTTTTCGAAAATTTTTTTTTTCAAGTTTAAAATTATTGAAGTTATTTTTTTTGCACCGCGTTATAAAAATGATTTTTCATAACCAAAATTGTTGTTAATGTTTACTGAAGTGACAAATATTTTGACACGCTGAGGAAATTGACGTAAGTATTACTTACTTTAAATTATATATTAATTTTATTTTTCTGATAATTATAATAATTAACGTCAGTTTTCTATTTATATAATTATCAGAAAAAAAATTAATATATAATTAGAAATAAATAATACTTACGTCAATTTCCTCAGCGTGTCAAAATATCTGTCACTTAAGTAAACATTAACAACAATTTTGGTTATGAAAAATCATTTTCATAACGCGGTGCTAAAAGGGGCACTTTTTTACACCTTGTTATGAAAAATATCGTTTGTAACTTGTGCGAGCAGTCGGTAATATTTGAATGAGGACTTTTTTTGGAATAAACCGTACGCGAAGCGAAGCTTTGCAAACTTTCATTAGTTATTGTTCTATGTTTTAAACAAATAACTTCAAAAATTTTAAACATAAAAAAAAATTTTTTTAAATTCTTCTAAGTACAAATATCGTTTAGTCCATTTGAAACTCATGTAATTTCTTCTTTATATTAATACGAAGTTACTCTAAAAATTTGAGCAAAAAAGAAGGTGGTGTTTTCGAGAAAATTAGGTTTATTTCTTTTCAATCTGCCGCCATTTTTTTAATTTTGAAGTTTTTCATAAATTTTAAACGGGGTTTCGAAGAGAAGAAGACCCCCCATAAGAATTAAGAAGAAAAATTTATTAACACACAGTAGAAAAAAATTATAAGCAAAACCATTTTTTTCACTGGTATTTAGGGCTTTACCGCTCAAAGTTCAAATGTGGCTAACCAGATTCAACCAGATTATTTTTATTTTTCATGATTGATCATGATTGTTTTCCTTTCTATCTCGCAAATGACATTAAACCTCAATATATTAAATAGACTTGATTTCGTGGCTATTTCTTTCTGTTTCTAAAAATCAACATTAGATTCGTTACCAGCGACCCCATAAACCCACGAGCAACGTCTTTTAACAAAATCTGAATAATTAAAAAATAATTGACCGCCATATTGAATCCGCCATTTTGAATTTCTGAAAATTAACAACAGATTCTGTATCAGCGACCCCAAAAACCCACGAGTAACAACTTTCAATTAAATCTGATTAATTTAAAAAAAATTTTGTCTGACATATTAGATCCGCCACTTTGAATTTTTGAAAATTAACATTAAATTCAGGATCAACAACCCCGAAAACCCCCAAGTAACAACTTTCAAGCAAATCCGATGCATTTAAAAAAATTCTTTGTCCACCATATTGGATCCACAATATTTATTTTTTGATTACCGATATCAAACTACCGTTATTGCTTATGGAATACAAAGTATGAATCCTAATGCTAATTTTACCGCCATAACATAGGTGATTTCCTTATTTATTTTTTCTTCATTAGCACTTGTTTTTGAATTTAGATGCATTTATAGGTTATGTTGTGGCCGCCATATTGGATTTTTCAAAAAACCACATATTTGTGGAAAGTACTTACATATATGAATTATTTTTGGGTATATGCAGAAATCCTCCAAATTTAGGTCAATTTTAAGAGCAGTTTAGACCTAAACGTCAAAATTTGACAAACAATTCCCGCTATCTTTGAAATTTAGGTCAATTTTAAGGACAGTATTGACCTAAAAGTCTAAAGTTAACAAACAATTCATGCTACCCTCAAAATTCAGGTCAATTTTCAGGGCAGTTTTTACCTATATGTCAAAGTTTGACAAACAATTTCCGCTATCCTAAAAATTTAGGTCAATTTTGAGGGCAGTTTTGACCTAAATGACCAATTTTTTACCTTTAGGTATAAAGAAGTATCTATAAGGGCACCTTATATGACATGATAATAATCATGTTCGTAAAGTAAAGTTAATTTTAAGTGCTTTCTTTTAATATCGCCTGATATAATTTACTGTAACTTATTACTATGCATTTATATTAAGAAAACACGATTTGAAAAAAAAATTTTAAAAATATGAGAAATAGTTAGGGGTAGGCGTAAAAATCGCGCAGGGGGGCGAAGCCCTCCTAGTATGTATATAAAATTATTTTTCGAAAGAAGATATCTAACTTAAAGTAAAATAATTAATTCTTGTTTAAAAATGAGCGGTTATTTTAAAACATGTCGACCATGGTACTTCACCTTGTTGAATTCCATGCTCGATCTAAGTAGGGAGGTGTTACGTCATCGTAACTTATTAATACATTTGAAGGTAGCAATTGGCTAATTTTACTAATTTTGTAATAACAATATGACATTAGATCACTTTAATTAATTTTGTAACAAGTTAAGTCGTTTTTAACTAATTTTATAATAACAATAGGACATTAGGTCACTTTAATTAATTTTGTAATAAATAACTAATTTTGTAATACCAATAGAGTGATATGTCATTTTTATTAATTTTATAATAATAATAAAATGTTTAACGATTCAGGAAAATTGTTTATTAATAAGTAACAACGATCAATAAGAATTGAAGCGTTGGGTGCAAGAAGGGCGTTAGGCGGATAATGCCCGTTTTGATATTATTGAATGAGAATTATTACAATATCCTCTAGTTCATATTATCAAAAATTTATTTCGATATGAGACTTCTTGACGATGCTATGAATAAAAATCTGCGTGAATGGCACATAGTTTTGTAATTTAAAATGTTTTTAAATAGAATTTGCATGAAAAAACAAGTGAAAATCGACACTTCATTAAAAAAATTTTCATTAAAAATGTCCATTTTTTAGAATTAGAAATGATTTAAGGCTTTATTATATGTTAAAAATAAAGAAAATCACAAAATATATCTAGTAATATTTATAAGTTAAAGTTATCGTGAGTTTAAACTTCAAATTTCACTAACGCCTAAATCATTGTGTGGTTAGGCAAGTGGCTGGGTGCAAAAAGGGCGTATAAATTCGTTTTGAAAAACATTATTATTAAATAGTTAATTGCAACTTTCTCTTTATTTTAAAATTGCATTTGATAGCTTAATAAAAGACTAATTAATTAAAAGGAAGTTTATTTGATTTGAATGTACAGTTTTAGGGCAATTAAAGTTTAAAACTTTAACTTGAAATATCTCCGTTTATCGTTTTTTGTTATACGCCCTTCTTGCACCCAACGCTTCACTTATATATTTAAATTAATAAATTATAATAGAGTTATTATTATAACTAAAAAAAAATAAAAAAATAGAAAAAAAAATTTTTCAGAAAAATAGCTTGAATTCAAATTAGATAGACATACGTGCAATTGGAAATAGAATCATACATGTCAAGAAAATTCGTTTAACTTGTTTACACAAAAATTCTACGAAACAATGGTACATCAAAACCAATGTGTTTCAACGCAAAATTTGAGCACAACTTTAGTATACTTTAGAATGGCTCATATTGCCAGAGTTGATGTTTTGTTATTCAGCATTCATCATCTTAACACCTTGCCAAAAATTGTGGAAGTAGTCCACAACAAACCGCCGCTTAATCATAAATCAAGTGAACTTCACAAGGAGGTCGCCGAATACTTGTGGAGGAGAATTTTTACATTGATATACAAAGCTAACAGACTAGAGTTGCACAGCGTGCACCACATGTGACAACCACACCATCCAATTACAGAAAGTAGATCAATCTTCTTAATTTAATCAACTTTTTATTTAACTTTATCTAACTCTGTGATTGTTAATTTTTTATCAATAAAAACTTCTCTCCCAAATATATTTGGCTTATACTTTATTCCTCAAACCAAATTAGTTTTATATTTGAATTTAATTTAAAACGAGCACATCATTATAACTTCAAGTCAAACCTCCGGCTTGATAAATCACGACAGTAGTGAGAAAAACACCGGGCTATAGCGGACACCCATCCTAATCGCAGTACTAATCGCACTGAATGTTGCTTAACCTCGGTGATCATAAGCCATAGAGTCTTACCACTGTGATTTACCATCGGTTATCTCTAGTTATTTTTTTGTACCTATAAACCGAAACTAGACTGATATGCCGCTATTAAAGGATGTGAGATCCAACCTGAACTTCCTACTTGTTTCCAACCTATCACAGCTATTGTTGAATTTCTCGTATTCGGTTCTGATGGTTCGACTACTTTAAAATAAATTTCTTGACCTTGAAATTCTATTATTATTTCTCCTATAACACAAAATTGTCTTTCAAACAATGTCACTTATTCTGATTCACAAAGCCAAAATTCTTTGACAGAATATCTGACGATATATAATTATATTTCGTTGTGGATGTTATTAAAAAAAGAGGGCGAACACTCTGTTCTATTAAATACTGACTGCCTAGCGTTATTTCAAATATTCCTTAAGTTACTTCAGGTATTATTGTACTTAAAACTATCGAAATCGTAATGGTCAGTAGCGTTTTAGTAGTCCTCTATCGCTTGTCTTTGTCGTACCTCTTCTCTATGTGCTATAATTCTTTCTTGTATAGCTTGTTTAATTGTTAGATTGACTTCTACAATATTCCTATTGATATTTATAACTCCTGGAGCTTCGAGTATTTCTAGTTCTCGAATTGTAGGAATTACTTTACATACAGGTCTGAAGTTCAAAGGTGTATTCACTTAATTGTTGTAAATTGCAATATATTTAGCGATATTAGGGCAAATTTTTGTATTCCTCTTTTGCTTTTACAAATTTGCTTTGTAGCTAAAATAAATCTTCCTTGTTTAGACATAGGTATAACGAACGTCAAACTCTTCTAACAACGGAACGGGGAGACTTATATTTAAATATTATTAAATTGATTCATTTAAGAACAAAATTACAGAATATTCAATGCTACAGAAAAAGTTTTATTTTCGCTTGAAGAAATAAATTCTAAACGTACGTAAAGCTTGAAATTTAAAAGGTTGAGAAGAAGAAAATTAGGCGTCAAGGAAGATGAAAATTGGATCAGGTGGGATGATATGGAGAATGCTTTTAATAATCGAATTAGAACAGGTTTAATAATCAATTTAAAGCATGATGATGATATTTCTTAGTACAAGAGAATTTATATTTTTGCATTGATCAGCAATTTATCTTGCTTAGTTTTCACAGATTACAAAAAACAGCCATAGATTATGGTTTTGTAATTGGTGTTTATACCTTTATAAATATGAGCACTCTTTTAATAAGCATACACCTGATTGTGAAAAATTAAACAAGTGTACAGTTAATATGCCAAAAAGTGATAATAATATTTTAAAAATTTTAAATTACAAATATTAAGAACATGCTCTATTTGTTATATATGCTGACACTGAAAGTATTTTAGAAACAGTAACAAATACACACACTAATACAACTCAATTTCCAAAGCATATTCCGACAAGTTTGGCTTTTTATTTACATTGCAACTTTAATGAATCTCTCTGAATTTAAAATACATCGAGGATCAGATTGTATAAAATGGTTTATGAACGAATTAAAGCAATTTTTCATGAAAGCAAATTCTTATTTAACGAATATTATTCCAATAGAAAATTTAACTTTTCACAACAAATGCACTTTAATACAGTAAAAATTTGTTATGTATGTGAAAAACTTTTGAAAAAGATGACATTAAGGATCATTGTCATTTTACAGGAAAATATCGTGGTTCTATCCATCAAAGTTGTAATGTAAACTATAAAGATTCACAAATTATTCCAATAATATTTCATAATTTGTCTGAATACGATGCACATTCTATGTATTACAAAAGAATTTGCAATATGTTTTGAAGGTGTACTTAAAATGTTAACAATTAATAAAGAAAAATACATTTCTCTTACAAATGATGGAAAAAATACTAAAATAAAATTTATATTTCTTGGCTTATTTAGATTTATGTCTAGTAGTTTAGAGAAATTCTCTTCATACCTTGAAATTAATAAGAAAGAAATCACAAAAAAATATTGCAGTAATATCTATGAATTTAATTTATTGACAAGAAAGGGGGTCTTTCCTTATGAATATGTTAATAGTTGACAAAAAGTAGAAGATTGTCAGTTAACAGTTTAAGAATTGTTTTATTCTAAACTAAATGATTCCCATATTTCTGAAGAGGATTACAATCATGCTTGTAAAGTATGGGAAACATTAAATTTGAAAACATTAGGTGAATACTCTGACTTATATTTAAAGACTGATGTTTTACATCTAGCTGACATTTTCAAAAAATTTCGAAAAACATGTTTATTAACATATAAGTTAGATCCACTTAATTATTATACTTTACCAGGTCTGGTATTCGATGCAATGCTCATGTATACCAACATAGAACATAATTTACTAACTGATATAGAAATGTTACTTTTTATTGAAAGAGGTATTAGGGGTGAAGTATCCCAATGCTCAAATAGATTTGCGAAAGCTTATAACAGATTTATGGAAAAAGACTTTAATCCCTTTGAACCAGAGTCTTATATAATGTATTTTTATATAAACAATCAATATGGTGCTGCTATGAGAGAATATTTGCCATATAAAGACTTCGAATGGTTCGAAGAATATAATAATGATTTTTATTTAAATATTTCAGATAAATCTCCAGAAGGATATATTCTTGAGGTAGATCTGGAATATCCTGTTGAATTTCATGAAATACATAAAGATTTTCCTTTATGTCCTGAGCATTATATACCTCCACTTCCAACATGCACATTACCAAAATTCATTCCAAACTTACTATAAAAAATATATAGTTCATTATAGAAATTTAATGCAATATTTATCTTTGAAAATGAAATAATATCAAGTACATAGAGTTTTAAAATTTATACAAAAACCATGGTTAAAACCATATATTGACTTGAACACAGAATGTAGAAAAAAAGTCATGCAATAAATTTTTAAAAAATCCTATAAATTAATGAATAATTCTGTATTTGGGAAAACTATGGAAAATATTAGAAAACATAGAGATGTAAAATTAGTAACAAAAAGGAAAGAAAGATATTGTACAAAAAAATTAATCGCGCAACCAAATTTTCATAACTGTATTGTATTCGATAATGATATAGTTATCATTGCAATGAATAAAACAAAAGTGATGTTTAATAAACCAATTTACACAGGATTCACAATTTTAGTAATTTCAAAAATTATAATATAAGATTTTCATTTTAATTATATTAAAAAGACTTTTAGTGATAATACAAAATTACTGTTAGTTTCTTATTCAAAGACCCCAAAAATACTACTGAATTAGACTTAATAGTAATTAATAAAAACTATAATGTAATAAACTTTAAAAATTTGCAATTTTTAAAAATTTTTAAATCATTTCTATACATATATTAAAATTTAATTATAGGACACTATTTTTTGCACAATTATGCTAAAATGTGACTAAATAACATGTAATACCTAATTATAGATAGTTTGAAAGCAGTTCATTAAAAAAAATATTTAATATTTTGTTTGATATTGGCTTTAACAAATTAATGCAATAATTTTTTTAAACTTCAATAACTTTTTTTGCTTATGGTAAAAAGTTTTCTAAATGTTTTTTGGTAAGAAGCTAAATAAAGATAAATATAGCTTACTTTACTACAAAATAACATGACAAATTTGACAAACACGTTATTTTTTGTTTATAAGAAAAAAAATTTCAAAAATAAAAGTGCAGGTAGCTAGCTGACTTAGCTGAAGCGATAATGGTCTTAAGAGCCAAAAGTTTCCCATTTTCGCATCAGCTAAATCGGCTAGCTACCTGCACTTCAATTTTTGAAAATTTTTGTTCTCAAAAACAAAAAATAAAGTATTCAATAGACTGCCATCACTACTTTTACGCACCTACACTACCGTCCGAAATTGTGCGAACGCTAACATCTCTAGCTATTAAAAAACACACCCGCACAGAAACAGTGATAACTCGGTTAAAAATGACGCTAGATGGTTTTTTTTAAATTGCATTGGAAAGCTTATTAAATTTCCAATGAAATGTCACTATTTTAAGTTGTATTGCATAAATAGGAAGCGAGATATCATGTTATGAAGACAAAAAAATAATTCTATTTTTTCGGAATTTCTTACTCTGACTTTGACTCCTGGCACAGCTTAGCAAAGTTTATGAAAAAAATGGTTACTTTTACAGACTATTCCTTGTAACCTAAGCTTTAAATAGAGACCAAGAACAGCAAAAAATATTTACGGGTTCCCGAGATATTACAAAAAGAGTCGGACCGTGACAAGCAGAATTTTCAATCATCGATTTCTCTAATTCGCTGTTGAGTCAATTACTTGTCTATGAAAAAAGTGTCGAAAATTAATTTTACCAACTACATTCTTACTGGGATCCACTTTTTAATTTAATTTATTATATATCGATATTTAAAAAGTGGATCCCAGTAAGAATGTACTTGGTAAAATTAATTTTCGACACTTTTTTCACAGACAAGTAATTGACTCAACGGCGAATTAGAGAAATCGATGATTGAAAATTCTGCTTGTCACGGTCCGACTCTTTTTGTAATATCTCGGGAACCCGTAAATATTTTTTGCTGTTCTTGGTCTCTATTTAAAGCTTAGGTTACAAGGAATAGTCTGTAAAAGTAACCATTTTTTTCATAAACTTTGCTAAGCTGTGCCAGGAGTCAAAGTCAGAGTAAGAAATTCCGAAAAAAATAGAATTATTTTTTTGTCTTCATAACATGATATCTCGCTTCCTATTTATGCTATACAACTTAAAATAGTGACATTTCATTGGAAATTTAATAAGCTTTCCAATGCAATTTAAAAAAACCATCTAGCGTCATTTTTAACCGAGTTATCACTGTTTCTGTGCGGGTGTGTTTTTTAATAGCTGGAGATGTTAGCGTTCGCACAATTTCGGACGGTAGTGTATAAACTAAGAAATGGCTCGAATAACGCTTGGAGATAGAAACGTTATTCATTTACTTATTTAATTTATTTTTTAAATTCCTAAATGTTGAAATACTTATCAGGTATTAATAAAGTTTAAGCTATTTTGTCTTGAACAATCAATTACTACAAGTGAAGCATATTTAAGAAACTCATTTTTTGACAAACATAGTTGCTGTTCCTTATTGTAATAGTTCGCTTGAAAATTGGTGTACATATCATAGAGGATTTCAAAGTGTCGTTTGTCAAAATCTAAATTCAAATTTCCATATGGATAACTTTGATTGTTTAAAAATAATTTAACATTTTTAATTTTACAATGATCAAAATGACTGGCATTTCTATTATTGACATTTTTTCAACTTCTCTGAAAACCTAAAACTATGAAACAAGTTTTTTCAACTATGTTGATGTTTTAACTGTCTAGATATGATTGGCTGTGTGTGGTAGTGAAGAATACTTATAGATTTCCCATATTCGAAAGCTAATTAGAATAAGTGGACATTTCTCAATATATTTTAGTAATTTGAGTTTATGAGAATTAGACAAGCGAACATTAGGTAATAACCATTCAATCTTATTAATGGATAATCTTTGTTCTTCACCTGTGTGTAGAATCGCATTCACATCACTTCTTGCTTTCGTTAAAATTAATTAATGCTTTGCATTAACAATAATTCTTTGGTAGTCCTCAGAAAAGCCAAATTAAATATTAGATCAAACATTTTTAATTTTATAAGTTTCAATGGCGTTAAGTTTATAACAAGTTTCTTGAAACAGATGACAGATGGCATTGTTGACGAACATAGTATGTATAACAAGTAATCCGTTTTCTTTTACTAACTTTTCTTAAATATGAAAAAACTTTTGCTTGGCAACACACAATGATCCTGATTTTGTACAGCTATTATTATTTCATCACTAATATTAAATGTTGCTGAGGCATATGGTAGATGAGTATGAATCTCATAGTGAGCAATAGATTCATTCTAGACAATTGGTTTTTCAATATTTAACACATGTTCATCTTCCATTTTCTTTGGCAAATAGTATACTATTTAAAGAGGAAAACCACAAAACAGATGCAAACAACTTTTACTCTTGTTTTCTTCTTGATTACTTTCAGACCCAAATTCTTTAAAAGTTGAATGTTTTGAAGTGTTAGCGTCTTGGTCGTAGTTTCGTAACTGACACTTTTTATACATTCTGGCTTCTTCTAACCATAACCTATTCTTTGATTGAAGTCAATACCCATTTATATTGATTTTATATGCAATCTAATGGTAATTGTTTCACTTTGAAAATTTAAAAGATTTCTGTCCTGATCAACAATTCTTAATTTAATTTGATCAATGCTCATGACTGCGATAGGCAAGTAAATGACATGAGAAGGTACTTATACTATTTTATATCCTGGTGGAACAGTTGGAAATATTCATGCATTGTGTGAACCTTTTGATTATTTATTTATGCACCGGTTTCAATATTACATTCAACATGTAATGCATTAACGTTTATAATAAACACTGTTAAATTAGATTAGACAAATTTATCAGCTTCAAGAATTTGAGGTTCAAATCCTAATAAGTAGGCTATTGAATCACTTTTTTGAAAATTAATTTCACGATTACACAAAATCTCACAACGTAAGGTATTGTTATTTGGTATAATATAAATTTCAATTCCTTTGGGTCTTAAAGTACTTTGTAAATAGCACTGTATATCATCAATTTCATAGCTACCAGTTGGAATAATTATTTCTTCTTGATCAACATAAAACTTATTGTGTCCAATATCTATATTTGGAATTAAATTAAATGTAAGAAATTTAACAAGACCAAGTACTTAATTTTTTGAGACAACAATTCAATTGGTGGAAAATATTGTGTCTCCAATATGGATGATTTACCTGACAAGGTAAATGTTAAGGAATTGTTCATATCGCTAGTTTAATTTATACTAAACACAATTTTTCCATGTCATTACTTTTAAAGAGTAAACATACTTTTATCCTCGAGTTTATTTAAAAGAAATTTTAAACACAAATGATCACACACAAAGGTATTAAATTTTGATAACTTTTGGGATTGTATTTAATAACTTTAACACCGAAATAATTCACAAGATCCGTAGGTGGTTTAAGATTACTATGTAACTTTTTATTACGTTTCTGTTCTACTAACAATCCTTGTTGTTACTCAGATTGAATAATTTATATTAGTAATGTACTTTCGAATTGTATTTCGCGCCTTAGCGCCAATGTCTGCCTCCAGGTGTCGCGCATGCCGCAGGCAGCAGACGACAAAACCACATGTTGTACCAACCGGCAAGACGGTAGATTGGTGTGAACGACGCGTTTGGAAACATACCATTGTGCATAAATAATAATTGCATTTTTACTATTCCTTGTGTTAAATAAAGTATTGTTCTTTGTAAGTGCGCCGATTATTTCTACCGTTTCCAGTGTTGAAATCATCGTTACCAACGTAGTTTTATTTTAAGCCAAAACTGTTTCTCCGCCACATTTTTGGCGCCCAACGTAGTTTTCCTTATTAGCCAAAACTGTGTCCTTGCCACATTTTTGGTACCTAACGTGTATTTTAACAAATTTCTTTAAAATTCATTTTTCTTTATGCGAGTCTTCATTGAGAGTTCCCCTTGTGTCGCCATTGTGACGTCACGCCTGGGCCATTCTCTCATCACTTACACAATCCTATGACTGTGTCGCGCTTGAAAAGCAATACATTTGCCATTCTTGTAAATAATTTAGTACTTCCCTAAATTATCCTCGCGCATTAAATTCATATTAAAAAAAACCCAAACAGGTTTTCTCGACTCAATAAATGACAGAAAAACTATTTTTGTAATTACTATTATTAAATTATTCTGCTTTTTACTATCTCACTACTCACTTTCGCACCAATCTCAATACATCTCGCATGAATCATAAAATTTGCAACCACTGCCAAATTATCGTAATTAATTAATTAAATATCATTCAAAATTTTATTGATTCTATACAAAAAAATAAAAATATATCTTTTCGCTTCGCCTAATTTTGTACTAACGCTTCGCCTAAAATTATTTTTCGCTACGCAAAAATTTTATAATCAGGCCACGCTTACTATTTATTCTTTTTTTGCTATGCTTACTATTACTATGCTTTCTTAACGCCATCGCTTTTCGCTTAAAATACTTAGCATCAAAAAAAAATTTATTTTATTATTGTCCTTTTCTTCGCAAAAATGACGGTCATGATTGACAATTTCTTAAAATAAAATTCCTTTTTGTTATACAAAAAGAGGGAAACTACGAGTCTCCAGGTTGATTAGCGCGTTGTAAACACGGCCGTGTTTACAAGCGCAACACAAATGCCTTGCTTCTTCCAGGTTTATTTTGAATATACAGAAATAATAAAATTTCATTTTATTTCAATTGATTTCCATATACTTTATTTAATAAAGCGAAATTTTTTTTCTTTTGGAAAGGAAAATGTAATTTTGTCAATAGAAAAAAGAAGAATAGCTTTATTAATAGAAATTTAATCAATGAAATTAAAACAAGAATGAAACTTTTATTTTTAGATTGATAAAATAAAATTGATCAACAATTAAATTAACAGAATAAAATTTATCGGTAATCACATTGACAAAAAAACTCGATCAGTAATGAAATTAATAAAATAAAAATTATTAACAACTATATTGATAAAATTAAATTATTAAATCAAAATTTTGTTAATAACTAAATTGTAAGAGCAATAAATTGTTTTAAATTCAAACAAACTACTGAATTTCTAAAATTTTTATCCTGCAACCCAATAACTTAATTTAATTAAATCTCCAACAGAATTTTTTTAACATGTAGATCGAATTAATTACTTCACAATAATTAATCGATATATTCTAATTTTCAATTATTGAATTTTTTTCCCTTTCCCAAAATTAACCATAGTCAATTTAACAAATCAACTAAATTGACCTACAAATAACATTTTTTGAAAATTTTTTTTCCCTTTTTAAACTATGGGAAGAAGGAGCCCAAAATCAAACACACAAAAAATGCAAACTCGCTCTGACACAAATGCATTTAGAAGAAGTGAAAAAATGCCTCGCAGCCCCCCACTTTCTACTGAAAACGTAAGAAACACGGTCGCGCGCGTTTCACATGAGAAAACCTAGAGCGCCACCAGAGAAAATTTAATTACTCTTTTTCCGTCAGATAACCAAAATCAAAGGCCCCCCTCACCATCAGAAAACATTAGCCCGATAGTTGGCACCGACGAGGAAACTCACCACATTAGCGCCAACAGAGCAGTAACTCACGAAACTGACATTCTAACAAACAACATGACAGATAGCTTAAGGGACACTCACACTGCTAACAATCTTTGAACCGAGACAGAAACAATTCCTAAATTAGCGCTTAAACGCCGCGGTCGGAAACCGAAAGCACAACAAATCCGAGTCATTACCAAACACTTGAAACTTTTCTATTCTCAAATAGATTCTTTTACATCTGCCCAAGCAGAAGAAAATAGAAAATTTCAAGAACGAATGGACTTAATGTTTCGACACCACCTCGACAATACGCGTCAACAAACGCTCGACGTCTACAACCAAAACCGCTCTGAAATATCCGCGCGAAGAACGGAATCTTCCAAGTCAATTGAAAAACTTCGCGCGGAAATGTCAAGTAACATCCAGGAACTAAACCTATAAAATGTCGCAAATTCAAACGAGAAATGCACAAACACCATTGCCTACGCAATCCCCATGGCATGACTCTCGTAGGGCATATGACACAAGTGGTGAACACGTTGTACAACCAACCTACTTACCCCCCACCTTAAACACAAACACGGTTAAATTAACGGGAACCACCTTAACCACTACACGAAGTGCAACCACATCACAGCGCCAATTCGCCCCCACTTTCGTTCCCAACACCTTCGCGACAAGGTCCTCCTGCAAATCGCACACTACATTTCGCTGAACAACCAGAACTTATGACCCAAACACCCTCTGACTTAAATAACACTAACCAAAATGATTTACATGATCATCCTTTAAACCCGGTTCTCAATGCTTCTACAGCACAAAGAACCCAAGTTCCAAACCTGCACAAAATCATTAAATCATGGGATCTGGAATTTCTCAGTAAATTAGACGCCAACGAATTTCTCGACGAATTTGAAAGAAAAATGGTAGCTTTCGCAATTGATCCCAATAACGCTTTCCCGATTTTTTCACAAACACTTTCTGAAACAGCGTACTCATGGTTCAATATGTTTCACCACAAATGGGCTAATTGGACCGAATTTTTCAAATCATTCCGAAGAACATTCAGCGACGTGAATGACGACAATCAAATTCTCAACAAAATTCATCGCGCAGTACAATTATAAAATGAAACGGGAATCGATTACGTAATAAAAAGGGCGCGCTCTATAACAAATCGAGAAATAAAATCAGAAATAAAATCCCAGAAAATGTCCAGCTTGATAAAATTTATCTAAGCCTATATTCGGAAATAATTTATCTTTTCGAACGTGACAGCTTTTCTTCTTACGAAGAACTTTTGGATCAGATACGCAAATATCAAGAGAAAATCGAATTCATGCAACAATCGAATAAATTGCGCAAACAAGATTGAACAATTGAACGCAATTGATTCGACCTCTCAATCCAAAACTCCTTCACTCGAACGTACCGAAAATCATTTAAAAGCTAAAAGCAAGCAAAAACAACCGAAAAAACTAAAGAAAAATCGAAACTCGAGCCCGAAAAAAAATTGAATAAAATCGATATTTATCAAAGACAGTTCGAGTCTCTTAAACAAAAATTAAACATAAGCGATTCAGAAACTTTGAAAGCGAGTAAATCAAAAAGCGCGATGATCACTCCCACTGAAGCTTCGTCTTCTCATCGGCCGCGCAAACACTCGACTTATACTTCTTCTTGCTTCTCTAGCTCTGCTTCTTCTCAGAAAGGGGGGGAAATCGTAGATCGTCTGCGCACAAAAGAAGCGAAAATTCGCTAAACCACAACGGTCGTGGAAGTGACCACCGAGGTGGAAATAACCAAAATAATCGCGGACGCGGTTACAATAATGAATAGAATGGTAACAGTCGTGGTTACAACAACAACCAAAACTACTACCATAATAACCATCCTTCTCAATATTACCAGCTAGATTGTCAGTGCAGCGCACAAAACGTGAGACCTCCTTGTCCCCCACACGCGCCTCCACCGCAACCATCGCAGCCACCATTGCACGGTAATTATAACCGACAAAACCACAGTCATAACGCGTACGATAGTAACAGTCATTCAAAAAACGACAGAGATGCCAGGAGAGATTAGATCTCCCTTGCAAAACCCCACTTAACGTAAACGAAAATTTACCGATAACTAATCAAATAAATAATTTAAACGAAATTGCGACTCCTTCAAATTCAAAAAGCATTCCTATCGCTAATGAATCAACGTACAATCCTCAAATAGCATCAACGCTAAACCAAGCGCATGCAGGTAGGATTGATACTAGTGACTCTGAGAGCGATTACGACAATTGCTTCTATTCTGAATCTGAGACGGATTACTCCGACTCTGAAGAGGATCCCTCCCCCATAATAGGCGCGAGCATATCCTCACTCACATCACTGCTGCTAGTTAATCAGTCACACAATTTATTTGTAATGACCGATGAAACTGAGCGCAGAGTAAACAAAGGGCACGCATCGCCCTCACCGTCTCAAGAAAGACGTACAATTTCCACCGCAATTAAAATCGGTAATGAGAAAATAATAGCGCTTCTAGACACAGGTAGCGATCGCACCTTTGTGTCAGGAGAACTTTTCGACAAACTCGAAAGTTTAGCTAACGGCGAACCAATTAAGAACGCGATAACACGCGCCTCGTCATTCCGTTAAATTAGATATTGAGATAGATAATTGCCACGGTGAAATATGGTTTGCAGTTCTCGATGGACTAACCACACCAGTCATATTAGGCATGGACTTTATAACCAATTGGCAAGTCGTTATTGACGCAAACCAAGTTCATTGGTCCATGAAACGGTCAACTATTCGTTACCCTTAGGCTCCAACTCTAGTACGCGCAGCTTTCTAAATTCGGCTCAATTAATCGAACTATCTCCGGAGCAAAGAAAGATTCTAAACGACTTTCTTGACGAGAAATTGTCGAAATTTGCGTCTGGAACCGGTGTAACTGATCTTACAACACATGTAATCGAGCTCACTGATCCCACTCCATTCAAATTAAAGCCTTATCGCCGCAGCATCGAAGCGAATAAAATTATCAACAATCAGGTCGATGTGTACCTCGATAAAAAGTTTATATTCAGAAGCAACGGACGCTTTGCTAGCCCAGGAGTGCTCATATATCGTAAGGATGGTAGGCCAAGGGTATACATGGATTTCCGAAAGTTGAATAGCAACACAAAAAAATTAGCATATCCTTTGCCACGGATGGATACCATACTTGACGCGCTATCTGAAGCTAACATTATTAGCACGATACCGATGCAAGTGACACCGGTATTGGTGCTATTTTGACACAGCAAGATAGAGAAAAAGAGTATTTGATCACGTGCTTAAGCAGACATTTAAGGGGTGCGGAACTAAATTATACCACCACTGAAAAGGAATGCTTGGCCGTAATCTTTGCTATTAAAAAGCTTTTAATAGCATTTTGCATTTGGTTGCAAGGTTCTAAGGAACCAAAAGGTAGACTTGCGCGATGTGCTCTTGAGCTATCCGCAAATAACGTCAAGATCGAGCACAGAAAAGGAACAACTAACGAAGCGCCGGATACGCTTTCGCGACTTTACGAAGACGACACTAACGACACGCGCGTTACCGAACTAAACCTAACTAGAAACATAAGTTGGTACGACGAAATGTTAAAAAAAGTTAGCAAAGATTCCTCGCGTTACGAAAGATATAAAGTTGACTCGAATAATCAACTATACTATACCATGACTGTAAAATCATTGAACACTCTTGTCAACTGCTGGGGAGCGCCTATGATTGTCATTACCGACAACGGTACGGAGTTCGTAAACTGCAACGTTACGTCCTTCTTACAAAAAATCGGTTCAGTACAACGTACAACACCTGTGTACCACCCCCAGGCTAATCCTGTCGAGCGCGTAAATCGTAATTTAAAGACGATGTTAGCGAGCCTTCTGGGTAAAAATCAGCGCGACTGATCCACACTTCCCTTGGAGTTACACCAGCCTTTTTAAATTTTGCCCGTGAGCCAAGACAAGCAGGTGAACCACTACGCGAAGTAAACACTAACCTAGACACAGACGAAACAATCAACACCTGGTTGGACCGCGTTAAACAACGTCTATTTAGACGCGCTTCGCGCAAAATTTGATTTTTAAACTCCGACATCAGGCTCGTCGTTAGCGACACTGAAAACCCCCGAGTAACGAAATTGTCATAAATTTAATCGATTTTTAAAAAAACTTGTCCGGCATATTGGATCCGCTATCTTGAATTTTTGATATTTGACATTGTATTCGAATTGAGCAACTCTAGAATTCCTTGATGTGTGATTTTAGTAACATTAGCACTTAACTTAATTTTACTATTTCTTTTTTTTCTGCAAATATTTAAAAGTATACTAAAAATAGCAAAGTACTTTCGTTCACTAAATGTGGTGTAGAATTTTTATTTTTAATCCAATCAAGGTCCACAAGAGCTCAAAAGTTTCTCAATGTAATAAGCTATCAATAATAAATTTAAAACCTAAATATTTTCTACTGTTTGTTGTGGAAAAAATTATCAAAAGTTAGTCAAGTGTCTAAAAATCATCAAAATTTCCATGAAATTTGATCTTGAGTTGACTGTAGCTCTCTCAATATTCATTCAATTTTGTTTTATAATATATGGATTAAAAGATAATTTAATTACCTTTTCAGCGACATCCTATTCACTATTTTTGTACGAGTTGATTTTCCTACAGGTAAATTTAAGTGCCGTCGCTCCTCAAAAATACAAAATTTGAAGCTTCAAAAAAACTACACGACGGAAAAAAATTAAAACTATGATTTTCTTACTCAGAAAAAACCTACTAATCGAAAAAAAAGTTTTGTTCGATTGGCAAAAAAAAGTTTTTAATTTGTAAACCTGTGTTATTAATAACTATAAATAATAATAAATAACTGAAAATTATTAAAATTAACTTAATTTACTTAAAAATAATTAAATTTGACAAAATACTTCCCTGTAAAAAAAAGTATTGGGAGGTACGGGATTCCGCATTGCGAGTGCCAACCTGGCAATACGGTATTCGCGAAATACCGCATTGGGTGTCGTGGTGAATACAGAAATCAAGGGGTCCCAATGCGGTGCAAGTTTTAAGCTTAAAAAAAGGAAAATACGTGACAGGAATAAATAATTAATGGCAGTGGAGAAAAATGCGAGGTTAAAGGAATGAGAAAATACTAATAGTGAGTGTAAAATTTAAACTTTAAGACGGTGTCAAAGTCAATTGAATTTTTGCATTGGGCTTCAATGGGAAAATCGCATCGACTTTGACACCGCCTTGGGGATCCCACATACCGACAATGCACGGAGAGACTTTTAGTTAGAAAAATTATTTTATCGTATTTTGATATTTCTAATAAAACGTAAGAATTTAGGGATAATCGAGGTATAATTAGAAAAATTCTAATAAAGATTATGAAAAGACATAGTTAACGTCACTTATGGTAATAAGTCTTAAAGTTTTTTGAATCTTTTCTAAAACTTTATACTAAAAGTGAAGATTAGGTGACGCTACATATATATATGTGTGTATGTATATATCTATATATATATATATATATATATATATATATATATATATATATATATATATATGTAGGGGTATACAAAATGCGTTACTAGGCACGTGTATACTTATACAATACATATGTATATAAATTAATATATGATTTATCATAATATTATTACACAATTCAATTGTTTAATCACTAATAACTTTTGAAACGTTTTTAACAAAATACTTTCAAGACGATGATGACGCTCGGTTGTTTGCTGAGTGTTCGCCTAACATTAACTGTCTTCGGTTGTGGACGGAACTGTTCGGAAACCTTCGTAAAAATATTCTAATAAAATTTTGTAAAAATTCAAACTGCTTACCATTTCAGAGCGTGTTAATATTAAAAATAATACAGTATCTATAATTTTTTTACATTTAATAGTTTTCAAAATAGTGGGTATACAAATAAAAATATCAGAATGTATTATAATATTATATTCTCGTATTTGCATTTGTCTTAACATCAAATGATATTCTTTCTGAACTTTTATACTATCTTCTGTTCTCTAAAAATTACAATAGTAGATAAAAAAATAACACTTCTTATTATTATAATAAGAACTATCATCATCGCACCTCGATTATCCCTAAATTCTTGCGTTTTATTAGAAATATCGAAATACAAATAAAGTAATTTTTGTAACTAAAAGTCTCTCCGTGTGCAGATCTAAAATGGCTAAAAATCTGCAACGACCGTTTTTTGGAAAATATAAGATAATATGACTAATAAATTTGACAAACTCATTTTTTAACATAAATACACAGGATGAGTATATTATTTGTTGTAATTATTGAAAAAAATTATTCATAAAAAATTAAATATGAACAGTTTTCCTGTAACAAATCTTTTGACAACAGCTCAAACTGCAACGACCATTTCTCGAAAACAACGAAACAAAATAATTTTTTCATTTGAAGAATTTAATTTAGTAGGAAAATACACAGGATGAGACTCATTTGCTATTCAGAAATAAATAAAAACTTGATTTTTCCCAAAGTGTATAAGTGACAGCTGTTCGGTAGCATGATATTTAATTTACTAACATTAGTTTTTCTTTAACAATTTGAACAAAATATATTTCTCCCATTGTGTATCTTTTATCATTAATGAATTTCCACTCGAAAAGAAGACATTATGTCTCATTGTTGTTAATTTAAAGGTAAAAAAATGAAAATTTGTCAGTTTTGGTACCTTTGGCGCCATCTCTTGGTTCTATGTATCACTAAACATCTGTCAGATGTGTCCTTTTTGTTGCAAATTAGTATACAAAATAGTTTACATAAATTAAAGTTTTATATTCTTGTTTTCATATAGAATGAATCTTATTATGTGTATTTTTTATTGAAATTAAGTTTGTCAAATGGAAAAGTATTTTGATTTTGTTGTTTTCAACAAGCAGAGTCAAGCAGAGCGAATCGAGCAAACACAGTTGCCCATCTGACATACGATTTGCATTACATTACTTTCCAAATTTTTATTTTATAACCGCGTTCATGCATGAATCTAAACAATATTTTAGATTATTGTAATTTAGAAGATGATGACCAATTGTACGTTGACAGATTTAGTGAAATGTGCCTGTGTACGCAGACAAATGTGCTAGAAAATGTTTGTTTACCTATTTCACGTCATACAAACCAGTCAAAGTTGCTTTTGCTGTGGCGTATTGAAATCAGCCTATGTCGCATTGGAATCATATTTGATAGTTCAACTTACCTTTTTCTCTTAAAGTTTAAATTTTACACTCACAATTAGTATTTTCTCATTCCTTTAACCTCGCATTTTTCTCCACTGCCATTCATTATTTATTCCTGTCAACTATTTTTCTTTTTTTAAGCTTAAAACTTGCACCGCATTGGGACCCCTTGATTTCTGTATTCACCACGACACCCAATGCGGGGTGTCTTCGCTTTCGGCAGAGAAAAATTTACATGGCCTTATGAAATCCAGCCGCTCAATTTTACATGGATTTCGTGAAGTTTAACAATAATACTCAGCAACTATAACATTTTTTGAATTTTTTTCTTATAAATATTAACAGTATCCAAATTAAAAGTGTGGAGTTTAAATGATTTTTATTTTATTAATTGCATATTATATCAACTGTGCTGAAATGATGGTTGGCTGATTAAGTCAAGTTGGTAAAGCTTGACCATTTATTTTTATGTGAGTACGTTCTCTTCTATCGATCCTACGGGGGTCGTCTTGCAATTATTTAAAATATAATTGTTATATAATTACCTTTTCTTAATAATTTAGTAATTTTAATGATTTTAAATTAAGTAAATGAATGATTTTAAATTTCTATGGTAAAACTATTTATTATCTTTGATTACAAGAAAGAATGAAATATATAAATTTAGAATGTGTTTATGGTGTGAAATTACAATTTGTTTAAAATGGTACTTACAATTACCTCTGTTTCGAAGGCAGATACAATGATGAATTTTTGACAAGGAATATATTTCCTATAGTCGTTGACACTGTGAGGTTTTACAACTCTTGAAAAAGAACGGTTGGGACTTTGTCACAGTTTTTAGTTCTTATTCTCCGAAAGCACTCACGTCACGTTTGCAAATCGTATCTCGAGAATAGACTAGGCTACGACGGAAAATCTATTAATTTTTGATAATGCCGACTCACAAGTCTGGCGATAATGAATACTTGTTCAATATTTTAGAACAACGAGTAAACTTTATACTGTTTGAAAATGCAAGATTTACGGCTAAAATTATGATTACCGAAGGGTCAAGCTTAAAGATGAAGCTGTCACGGCGCGAACGTAACGATGACTTTGTATCGAAATAAACTGACGGATGACAATGGATTTGCATGGGTTTTTATAGTAGCAAATCTTCCCTAGTGGGAGACAAAAGATCAAAGATCATCCCCATCTCTAAACTTGACTCCTAGATCATCCCAAGAATTGAGTCACTTCTTGGAGCTTTGTGACCACCTGCACCACATATAGTATATCGCGAGTATCACTATTCCATGAGATAGTAAACTTTCTCAGGAAGAAAACTAAGCTCGTGCCTTCGCAACATACTAATATGAGTCAAGTCCACTCATATATGTGTATAATATGGTTTACAATTTATGTTGGTGTGCATCTAAATATCGAATCTCATAGCTTTAGTTCTATGAAGAGTAAGATAATTACATTGTATTTTGTCAACTATGAGGATCGATATACAGATCAACTATTTCAAAAATAACATTCCATACTCTATGCAGCTGCAAAAATAATTCTTAGAAAATAATGCATAGAGAATAGAAGGATACATATTGCTTAATATTAGAATCATATAATATGAATTTTGAAACAAGAGTATTGCGTGAGAAATAATTAATTAATAAGATATTATTTCTTATTTAATGGCCTTTTGTTCTATCATAAAATTATATTTATTTAAAGGTTTATTTTAATTTTGATGTATTATTAAAAGAAATAATACCATTTCTCCAATAATTTTCTTATTAATTTAATATCTATTGCCATTCGTTTGTTATACTTATTTCAAATGCAATATCTCTATTATTGACATTCTAATTGTGCGATCATCAACAATGATTCATTGCTAATGTCTTCAATTTTAAAAAAGAGAATTTTGTTACTGGGATGTAACACTTGGTACAAACTTACAGTATGCCAAGTACATTATTTTAATCAAAAACCAAAATTACTCCGATTTACCACTTTTGAATAAATTCAACTGATCCATAACGCCCCGGTCTCCTCTATATACCATTTAAAAATTTAAAATTTACTGGTTGAATTATTTAAGGTAAACTCTTATAATAACACAGATAAGAACAATAATATGAGAAAAAAGCAAATTTTGTGTTACAAAATTTTGCGTAATTGTGAAAAATAATTATTTTTTAGCGTTCAGTACACAAAGTGTATACCGTTTGAAACCCATTTAGTCTCGCTTTTTGTGACAAAATTATAGGAATAAGAATAAACTAGACCAATTGTGTTTACAGTTGGTATGGGCATTTATTTTTTAACGAAAAATCTGAAAAAAGTCTTAAAATATTATTGAAATTGAATAAATCGCAGTATTTCCCAAAAAATGAAAATTTTGAAAAAACTGGATTCTTACGAGCCAATTTTGAGAATAATACAGGAAACAAATTTCCCAATTGATTGAAAAGAAATCTGTTTTAAAAAATGAAAAATTTCAAAAAATATATTTGTTCTCTTTTCAATTTTAGACCCATGCAATTGTGAAATACATGGTCCCTGGTGCATTTTTGAGAGGTAATTCTGAAAAAATTACAGGAAACCTCATTCAGACTGATTAAAAAGACATTTTTCTCGAAAAATTTCGAAAAAGTGGCCACCGCCTTGAAATTTTTAAATTTTCAGGATGGCCGCATGTCAGGGAAATATGAAAATCAGGAAAAGTTAGAGAATTTTTCAAAATTCTTTAGAAGTCTAGGATCTTTGGTTTTTTTATCTTATATCTTACTGAGTTATTAAATGAAATGTTTTTTGTGCCTATACGTATTTCGGGGAGTTATAATGATAAGATCGAGTCAAATATATATAGTTATTAGATTTACTGTTAGATTAACATCTAACAGTGTTAGTTTTTCATTGGAAAGTATGTATATATTTGTATAGAATTTTGATCCACGCCGATTTCAAAGTGTGCCAATTTAAAATTGTGTAGAGTTAAAACTGATGTATATTCATGGCACAGAATAAACAGAAACAAAAAAATCAAAAAACTCAAGATTTTTCCCCAAATGTTTTTGACCGTACTAACATTCAATCTAACCATCTTTGTAACGAAATTACATTTAACTGAATTGACATTTTTACGAATAGATAAACGTATAGACACTTTTTTTTAATTGTCGCACTATTTCGTGAATTCTTATTTCAATAAATTGACGCTTATACAAATGTCACGTTCGAGAAAAAAACTGCAGTAAACTTTTTTGCAAATATAAATTTACTGTAATAGTTTTCAAAAAAATGATAATTTGTAAAAATGTCGTTTGGACAAATGGCAGTTTGAAATATTGACAAAGCGTAAAAATGTCGTTTCCGACAAAAAACAATTTGTTAAAATGCTATTTCGTGTTTAACATTTTAACATTTCGTTAATATGACACAATAAAATGCACATATTATGGAGAATATTAATGCGTCTTAAAATTAAGGTTTTATATAATTTAAAAAATTGAATAAATAATATGTTAAGCTTTGGAATAAACATTTAATTAAATTAATATAAAGTTAAAATTATATTATTCTCTTATATAAAATTTAAACAGTTAAATTAATTCATAACATAAAAAAAAGAAATGAAATTTTTTACATGAAACAGTACTTTTATTATATTGTAATAAAAAAATTGAGTCAAAATAATGAAAGAGAAACTAAATTTAATGAACAAAATGGATGAAGAACAAAAGCAACGGAGACGGCCTATGGCCGTCGGAGGCGCTAGTATATATAGAGATCAGTGATCTGAACTATGAATGACACCAACTGAACGGGAACTGACACGCATTTTACATGTCCTGTGGCTGTCACAATACGAATTCTGTACTTTTCTTCTCTCAGTGTAGGCAATCCGCTCAATTCTTTCTCTGAACTTTGACGGCCATTTTCTTCCTTATGTAACCTCCAGTTGAAAATTCTCATCGTGGAAATAAGATTGTGGCTCATAGAAACATCGAATCAAGAAAAAATAAACTTTATTAAATTCTCTGTTCAATTTCGCTCTCCAGTAAAGGCCCACTTTTTCGAATAAGTGTTTAGTTTTTTTTATTTATAACTTTTAAGATACAAAAAAATTATAATTTCATATTCTCAGTACCATTCACAACACTCTTCTTCTTTATTTTAAAACAATTTTTGTGTTTCTATTTATTTTAATTTTTTGTAATTTAATTTTTAAGCAGCAAATATCAATAATTTTTAACGCAATGTGAGGAAACTTCTCACCGCGCGACTGACCGCGTACACTCTAAATCTGAATCAGTAAAAATTTTGACTGATTTCAATCAGTGACCCACTTTCTTTAATTTATCAGTGAAATTTCACTGACAATCAGTGGTTTTTACTGATTCTCAGTGAAATTCTGCTGATGAATTAAAGAAAACTGGGTCACTGATATAAAATCAGTGAAATTTTCACTGATTCAGATTCAGAGTGTCTACTCGATTTCATATGTCATTAATTTTTTATTTAATTAATTAACAAAAAATGAAAGTTAATTTAACTTCCAATAGGTTTTTTAGAAATTATAATGAACATTCCAAAAACAAGTTGTTCATTTCATGACCATTTTGCTTCCTCAAAATATTATAAACCAATTTAATTTTAATATGTTAAGGTAATATTTCAAAAAACAAAAAATTTTAATTTTTTGTGAAAAAGAAAAATATTGATTAATTTTATCAATTTTGATGAAATATGCACTTTGTATCGTCGCTTGGGGGCAGCAACATGCCGACTCAGCCAAACAAGAAAAAGATGCCGTTTCAAAAAGAAAAGTGAAAAACATGCCATTTCGCGAAAGCGCTGAGAAACATACCTTCTTCAAACGAACGATGAAGAACATGCCTTTTCAACCGTTAATATTAAATATAATATTAAATAAATAAATAATTAATATAATAATATTAATAATTATAAATAAATCAATTAATTAAATTAATTAATTAATCATTAATTGTTTATAATAAATATAATATTATTAATTATTTATAATTAATATAATATTATTAATATAATATGAATATTAAATATTAACGGTTGAAAAGGCATGTTCTTCACCGTTCGTTTGAAGAAGGTATGTTTCTCAGCGCTTTTGCGAAATGGCATGTTTTTCACTTTTCTTTTTGAAACGGCATCTTTTTCACCGTTCAGCTGACAATGAGTCGGCATGTTGCTGCCCCCAAGCGACGGTATATATCAATCGATTCGTTTTCTTGTCAGGAATGTAATTTTGAGAATAATTTATGAAAATATTAAGAAATAAAAAAGTTATTTCAAAAAATACAAGAAAAAATTTTTTTAATTTGGAAAAAATTGTATAAAAAAATGTTTGTGGATAAATTTGGAAATCCTTGTGTCAGATTTTAGGTATTAATGACTGCAATAAATTTGCAAAATTTCAGGGCAATCTATTAAAATTTGTTTGAGATAATTTGTACACAATTTTTTGTGACATACACATACACACATACATCTGGACATTTGCTTAGAATTTAATATACATATATCCTAGATGAAAATGAGTCCATATAAATATGTTTTGAAAAATTGAAAATCGTCACGAATGCAAAGCTTCCTTATGAGGAAGCAAAAATTTGTCATTTTATAACAATTTCGGATTAATTTATAATGGGTGAGAAGTTTCCTCACCTGCGACGGATCGCATTACAAAAAAAGATATTGCGACGGATGGAGGGTTAATAAATTAATTAAAAAGTTGGGTTAAGAAATTTTTTAAAATGAATGTTAATAATATTCAAGTTAAAGTTGACGGAAATGGTTTATTTCTATCATTTTCGTTATTTTTGTATAATGACCATGAAAAACACAGAACGATTAGATTAAATATTGTTTCACATGTGTTACAAAATTGGAGTTTTTTCGAACCATTTATAGTAGGAGATGAGTATTATAATCATATTCTATTTAATAAAAATTTATACCAATTGCATATGTCGAAAAATAGTAATTAGGGAGGAGAGGTAGAAATTCAAGCTTCTGTAAATTTATATAATATTTACGTCGAAGTAAAGCATGGAAATTTTAATAACGGAAGAGTATTTGGCAATAATTTGAACACCAATCGACTTATCCATTTAATTATTAGGGACTTTCGATAGTGGTCATTACGATATTTTAAATGAAAATTATTTAAAGAGCTTCCAACAAAATTATAATAAATTATATTATTAAAGAAATAAAAAATCATTAATATTAAAACGGCAAATAAATATTTCGAGTGATTTATTCAATGACAGGAAAATAATTGCAACTTGGTTTGTAATATAATAATGGAAAGGTTAGAAAAAAAGAAAAGGAGATTTGGTAAGAGATATGAATATAGAAACATTAAACAAAAATAAAAGGAGATTTAGTAGGAAATATGGGTGAAGAAAGATTAGAAAGAAAAAGGAAAAATGATTTAGTAGAAAATATGGATTGCGAAAGAATTGAAAATAAAAGACAAAGAAACTTCTCCTTTCTCCTTTAAAAGACTATAATAAAAATTTAAAACATCTTTTATACTACAAAAGTTTTAGAGAATAAATTAGACATTATAATAGTGCTTATTCTTCCGTAACGTTTAACACTATATGGTTTTTGAATAAAGGGGATTATAATTTAAAAATTCAAGGTCCATTAGAATTCAAAATCAGAATTTTCAAAATAGCTAAAAAATTTTGAGATATTCAAGAAAATATGTTAAGAAAAACAAATTAAACTCAAGAGATTCAATGATATAATAACGATTCTATCACTCGGTTTCCAAATTAATTATGTGTTAAAGTTATCGATCACTCCGAGTCAAGTAAACTCGGAGTGATCGATAACTTCAACACATAATCAAGATAACATTTTTTTTTTATTTTAATTCGGATTTTTGAGTCTTTTTGAGTTTATCTCAAAATTTTAAGAAAATAAGTTAATTCTAACTTTGAATTTGGATTCAGCGAGCCAAAATGCACGGAAATATAAAAAAAGACAGAGTTGTTTAAAGGATTAAGCGTTCTCATAAATTCAGATAAATTATTTTTATTGGAGCGTTATAGAAAAAAAGCCTAGAGAATTGACACGTTAACTAATGCTAGAATTAGTAGGCGCTGAAAAATTGAAAATTATGACGGCAATCGGAAAAAAAGGAAATGGAATTCCTGAAAATATAAGGATTGATGTTTACAGTTAATATATACATATAAGTGATGCACTTTGAGCAAGTCTCGTCTCTCAAAACCGAGAATCTGACGAAAAAAACAATTGAACGTTATATTTTCATCTCTTTTCTTTTATGAAAGAACAGAGACTCGTCGTGCATCACTTATATGGGGCAAAATTCCTCATCTGTCCAGGTCAAAAAATGAATTTTCTCTAAACTTTGCCAAAATGTTACTTTTATTAGTGAATATAAAATATTATTGAATTTGATAAAATATATTTGAGTTACATAGTTTCAAAACTTAGATTTTTTTGAAAATATGTTTTTTTCAATTTAATATATTGATAAGTAAAATTAATGAAATTTAAAGTGTGAATAGTGATTTTTAAAGGGGTTTTCACGGGCTATAAGCTGGTAATGAAAAAAGTTGTTTTCTTTCAATTTGACCCTTAAATTCAAGGTCAAATTCTTAATTTCAATATATCTCAAAATCGATGTTTTTTATTTTGTTCTAACCTATCCCTGTAAAGAAAAGTATTGGGAGGTACGGGATTCCGCATTGCACTGCCAACCTGTCAATGCGGTATTCGCGAAATAGCGCATTAGATGTCGTGGTGAATGCGGTAATCAAGGGCTCCTAATGCGGTGCAAGTTTTAAGCTTTAAAAAAAAGAAAATACGTGACAGGAGTAAATAATCATTGTCAGTGAATCAAAATACGAGTTAAAGGAATGGAAAAATACTAATAGTGAGAGTGAAAATGAAGTTTAAAAAAAATAAGGTAAGATTAATTGTTAAATATAAGTCCAATGCGGCATAGGCTTTTTCCAATGCGGCGCATAATCGGTATATAGTTCGCGGAGTGCAGCTGCGCTCTCTTCTTTACCAACAGCGGATTCTTTCTATTCAAATGGTAATTTTTAAAATAATAAAAAATAATATTAACTGTCTGTTTGAAATGACGTGAAAATGGTAAACAACCGTTTTCGAACTAGTGTTTCTCTCCACACAAGCACTTTTTACAAAATTTGACAACGCGTATATTGGTCAGAAATGTTTTTAATTATTTGAATTCCAAAGATTTTTTAATCCGTGCAGAAACGCAGTTTCAGGATTGGAATTACAAAAGTAATGTAATGACAAACGGCAAGACGTGTGTTACAGCCATTCTGCCAGTAGAGGGCAGAAGCAAGCAGGGAGCGTAAAGGCTCAGCTGTCAAAATGATTCGCATACGCATTACATTGCTACGCCAATTCAAATGCTGCAACCGTTTTTCTGTATGGATTAACAAAATCTTTTCAATTCAGACAATTAAAAACATTTGTGTTTTAATTTAATAAAACGAAATTGTATTTTAAACCTGTTTGAAAACAATTTTTTGGAGTTGTACATATTTATATTTTAATCCTTAAAGTTTATTTATTTGAAAATATCAGTTACATTATACATGTATCAAATATTATTTAATAAATTTTTACTTCAATATTTATTTTTAACTAAAATTCGAAATTTAATATTACTTTTAAAATTACATTCTTATTTGTTAATAATTTTTATCAATCATTTTTTACATTTAAATGGAATAAATGAAATATATTTTCAAAATTAGCATTTGAATAGAAAGAATCCGCTGTTGGTAAAGAAGAGAGCGCAGCTGCACTCCGCGAACTATATACCGATTATGCGCCGCATTGGAAAAAGCCTATGCCGCATTGGACTTATATTTAACAATTAATCTTACCTTATTTTTTTTAAACTTCATTTTCACTCTCACTATTAGTATTTTTCCATTCCTTTAACTCGTATTTTGATTCACTGACAATGATTATTTACTCCTGTCACGTATTTTCTTTTTTTTAAAGCTTAAAACTTGCACCGCATTAGGAGCCCTTGATTACCGCATTCACCACGACATCTAATGCGCTATTTCGCGAATACCGCATTGACAGGTTGGCAGTGCAATGCGGAATCCCGTACCTCCCAATACTTTTCTTTACAGGGATAGGTTAGAACAAAATAAAAAACATCGATTTTGAGATATATTGAAATTAAGAATTTGACCTTGAATTTAAGGGTCAAATTGAAAGAAAACAACTTTTTTCATTACCAGCTTATAGCCCGTGAAAACCCCTTTAAAAATCACTATTCACACTTTAAATTTCATTAATTTTACTTATCAATATATTAAATTAAAAAAAACATATTTTCAAAAAAATCTAAGTTTTGAAACTATGTAACTCAAATATATTTTATCAAATTCAATAATATTTTATATTCACTAATAAAAGTAACATTTTGGCAAAGTTTAGAGAAAATTCATTTTTTGACCTGGACAGATGAGGAATTTTGCCCCATATAAGTGATGCACGACGAGTCTCTGTTCTTTCATAAAAGAAAAGAGATGAAAATATAACGTTCAATTGTTTTTTTCGTCAGATTCTCGGTTTTGAGAGACGAGACTTGCTCAAAGTGCATCACTTATATGTATATATTAACTGTAAACATCAATCCTTATATTTTCAGGAATTCCATTTCCTTTTTTTCCGATTGCCGTCATAATTTTCAATTTTTCAGCGCCTACTAATTCTAGCATTAGTTAACGTGTCAATTCTCTAGGCTTTTTTTCTATAACGCTCCAATAAAAATAATTTATCTGAATTTATGAGAACGCTTAATCCTTTAAACAACTCTGTCTTTTTTTATATTTCCGTGCATTTTGGCTCGCTGAATCCAAATTCAAAGTTAGAATTAACTTATTTTCTTAAAATTTTGAGATAAACTCAAAAAGACTCAAAAATCCGAATTAAAATAAAAAAAAAATGTTATCTTGATTATGTGTTGAAGTTATCGATCACTCCGAGTTTACTTGACTCGGAGTGATCGATAACTTTAACACATAATTAATTTGGAAACCGAGTGATAGAATCGTTATTATATCATTGAATCTCTTGAGTTTAATTTGTTTTTCTTAACATATTTTCTTGAATATCTCAAAATTTTTTAGCTATTTTGAAAATTCTGATTTTGAATTCTAATGGACCTTGAATTTTTAAATTATAATCCCCTTTATTCAAAAACCATATAGTGTTAAACGTTACGGAAGAATAAGCACTATTATAATGTCTAATTTATTCTCTAAAACTTTTGTAGTATAAAAGATGTTTTAAATTTTTATTATAGTCTTTTAAAGGAGAAAGGAGAAGTTTCCTTGTCTTTTATTTTCAATTCTTTCGCAATCCATATTTTCTACTAAATCATTTTTCCTTTTTCTTTCTAATCTTTCTTCACCCATATTTCCTACTAAATCTCCTTTTATTTTTGTTTAATGTTTCTATATTCATATCTCTTACCAAATCTCCTTTTCTTTTTTTCTAACCTTTCCATTATTATATTACAAACCAAGTTGCAATTATTTTCCTGTCATTGAATAAATCACTCGAAATATTTATTTGCCGTTTTAATATTAATGATTTTTTATTTCTTTAATAATATAATTTATTATAATTTTGTTGGAAGCTCTTTAAATAATTTTCATTTAAAATATCGTAATGACCACTATCGAAAGTCCCTAATAATTAAATGGATAAGTCGATTGGTGTTCAAATTATTGCCAAATACTCTTCCGTTATTAAAATTTCCATGCTTTACTTCGACGTAAATATTATATAAATTTACAGAAGCTTGAATTTCTACCTCTCCTCCCTAATTACTATTTTTCGACATATGCAATTGGTATAAATTTTTATTAAATAGAATATGATTATAATACTCATCTCCTACTATAAATGGTTCGAAAAAACTCCAATTTTGTAACACATGTGAAACAATATTTAATCTAATCGTTCTGTGTTTTTCATGGTCATTATACAAAAATAACGAAAATGATAGAAATAAACCATTTCCGTCAACTTTAACTTGAATATTATTAACATTCATTTTAAAAAATTTCTTAACCCAACTTTTTAATTAATTTATTAACCCTCCATCCGTCGCAATATCTTTTTTTGTAATGCGATCCGTCGCAGGTGAGGAAACTTCTCACCCATTATAAATTAATCCGAAATTGTTATAAAATGACAAATTTTTGCTTCCTCATAAGGAAGCTTTGCATTCGTGACGATTTTCAATTTTTCAAAACATATTTATATGGACTCATTTTCATCTAGGATATATGTATATTAAATTCTAAGCAAATGTCCAGATGTATGTGTGTATGTGTATGTCACAAAAAATTGTGTACAAATTATCTCAAACAAATTTTAATAGATTGCCCTGAAATTTTGCAAATTTATTGCAGTCATTAATACCTAAAATCTGACACAAGGATTTCCAAATTTATCCACAAACATTTTTTTATACAATTTTTTCCAAATTAAAAAAATTTTTTCTTGTATTTTTTGAAATAACTTTTTTATTTCTTAATATTTTCATAAATTATTCTCAAAATTACATTCCTGACAAGAAAACGAATCGATTGATATATACCGTCGCTTGGGGGCAGCAACATGCCGACTCATTGTCAGCTGAACGGTGAAAAAGATGCCGTTTCAAAAAGAAAAGTGAAAAACATGCCATTTCGCAAAAGCGCTGAGAAACATACCTTCTTCAAACGAACGGTGAAGAACATGCCTTTTCAACCGTTAATATTTAATATTCATATTATATTAATAATATTATATTAATTATAAATAATTAATAATATTATATTTATTATAAACAATTAATGATTAATTAATTAATTTAATTAATTGATTTATTTATAATTATTAATATTATTATATTAATTATTTATTTATTTAATATTATATTTAATATTAACGGTTGAAAAGGCATGTTCTTCATCGTTCGTTTGAAGAAGGTATGTTTCTCAGCGCTTTCGCGAAATGGCATGTTTTTCACTTTTCTTTTTGAAACGGCATCTTTTTCTTGTTTGGCTGAGTCGGCATGTTGCTGCCCCCAAGCGACGATACAAAGTGCATATTTCATCAAAATTGATAAAATTAATCAATATTTTTCTTTTTCACAAAAAATTAAAATTTTTTGTTTTTTGAAATATTACCTTAACATATTAAAATTAAATTGGTTTATAATATTTTGAGGAAGCAAAATGGTCATGAAATGAACAACTTGTTTTTGGAATGTTCATTATAATTTCTAAAAAACCTATTGGAAGTTAAATTAACTTTCATTTTTTGTTAATTAATTAAATAAAAAATTAATGACATATGAAATCGAGTAGACACTCTGAATCTGAATCAGTGAAAATTTCACTGATTTTATATCAGTGACCCAGTTTTCTTTAATTCATCAGCAGAATTTCACTGAGAATCAGTAAAAACCACTGATTGTCAGTGAAATTTCACTGATAAATTAAAGAAAGTGGGTCACTGATTGAAATCAGTCAAAATTTTTACTGATTCAGATTTAGAGTGTACGCGGTCAGTCGCGCGGTGAGAAGTTTCCTCACATTGCGTTAAAAATTATTGATATTTGCTGCTTAAAAATTAAATTACAAAAAATTAAAATAAATAGAAACACAAAAATTGTTTTAAAATAAAGAAGAAGAGTGTTGTGAATGGTACTGAGAATATGAAATTATAATTTTTTTGTATCTTAAAAGTTATAAATAAAAAAAACTAAACACTTATTCGAAAAAGTGGGCCTTTACTGGAGAGCGAAATTGAACAGAGAATTTAATAAAGTTTATTTTTTCTTGATTCGATGTTTCTATGAGCCACAATCTTATTTCCACGATGAGAATTTTCAACTGGAGGTTACATAAGGAAGAAAATGGCCGTCAAAGTTCAGAGAAAGAATTGAGCGGATTGCCTACACTGAGAGAAGAAAAGTACAGAATTCGTATTGTGACAGCCACAGGACATGTAAAATGCGTGTCAGTTCCCGTTCAGTTGGTGTCATTCATAGTTCAGATCACTGATCTCTATATATACTAGCGCCTCCGACGGCCATAGGCCGTCTCCGTTGCTTTTGTTCTTCATCCATTTTGTTCATTAAATTTAGTTTCTCTTTCATTATTTTGACTCAATTTTTTTATTACAATATAATAAAAGTACTGTTTCATGTAAAAAATTTCATTTCTTTTTTTTAATGTTATGAATTAATTTAACTGTTTAAATTTTATATAAGAGAATAATATAATTTTAACTTTATATTAATTTAATTAAATGTTTATTCCAAAGCTTAACATATTATTTATTCAATTTTTTAAATTATATAAAACCTTAATTTTAAGACGCATTAATATTCTCCATAATATGTGCATTTTATTGTGTCATATTAACGAAATGTTAAAATGTTAAACACGAAATAGCATTTTAACAAATTGTTTTTTGTCGGAAACGACATTTTTACGCTTTGTCAATATTTCAAACTGCCATTTGTCCAAACGACATTTTTACAAATTATCATTTTTTTGAAAACTATTACAGTAAATTTATATTTGCAAAAAAGTTTACTGCAGTTTTTTTCTCGAACGTGACATTTGTATAAGCGTCAATTTATTGAAATAAGAATTCACGAAATAGTGCGACAATTAAAAAAAAGTGTCTATACGTTTATCTATTCGTAAAAATGTCAATTCAGTTAAATGTAATTTCGTTACAAAGATGGTTAGATTGAATGTTAGTACGGTCAAAAACATTTGGGGAAAAATCTTGAGTTTTTTGATTTTTTTGTTTCTGTTTATTCTGTGCCATGAATATACATCAGTTTTAACTCTACACAATTTTAAATTGGCACACTTTGAAATCGGCGTGGATCAAAATTCTATACAAATATATACATACTTTCCAATGAAAAACTAACACTGTTAGATGTTAATCTAACAGTAAATCTAATAACTATATATATTTGACTCGATCTTATCATTATAACTCCCCGAAATACGTATAGGCACAAAAAACATTTCATTTAATAACTCAGTAAGATATAAGATAAAAAAACCAAAGATCCTAGACTTCTAAAGAATTTTGAAAAATTCTCTAACTTTTCCTGATTTTCATATTTCCCTGACATGCGGCCATCCTGAAAATTTAAAAATTTCAAGGCGGTGGCCACTTTTTCGAAATTTTTCGAGAAAAATGTCTTTTTAATCAGTCTGAATGAGGTTTCCTGTAATTTTTTCAGAATTACCTCTCAAAAATGCACCAGGGACCATGTATTTCACAATTGCATGGGTCTAAAATTGAAAAGAGAACAAATATATTTTTTGAAATTTTTCATTTTTTAAAACAGATTTCTTTTCAATCAATTGGGAAATTTGTTTCCTGTATTATTCTCAAAATTGGCTCGTAAGAATCCAGTTTTTTCAAAATTTTCATTTTTTGGGAAATACTGCGATTTATTCAATTTCAATAATATTTTAAGACTTTTTTCAGATTTTTCGTTAAAAAATAAATGCCCATACCAACTGTAAACACAATTGGTCTAGTTTATTCTTATTCCTATAATTTTGTCACAAAAAGCGAGACTAAATGGGTTTCAAACGGTATACACTTTGTGTACTGAACGCTAAAAAATAATTATTTTTCACAATTACGCAAAATTTTGTAACACAAAATTTGCTTTTTTCTCATATTATTGTTCTTATCTGTGTTATTATAAGAGTTTACCTTAAATAATTCAACCAGTAAATTTTAAATTTTTAAATGGTATATAGAGGAGACCGGGGCGTTATGGATCAGTTGAATTTATTCAAAAGTGGTAAATCGGAGTAATTTTGGTTTTTGATTAAAATAATGTACTTGGCATACTGTAAGTTTGTACCAAGTGTTACATCCCAGTAACAAAATTCTCTTTTTTAAAATTGAAGACATTAGCAATGAATCATTGTTGATGATCGCACAATTAGAATGTCAATAATAGAGATATTGCATTTGAAATAAGTATAACAAACGAATGGCAATAGATATTAAATTAATAAGAAAATTATTGGAGAAATGGTATTATTTCTTTTAATAATACATCAAAATTAAAATAAACCTTTAAATAAATATAATTTTATGATAGAACAAAAGGCCATTAAATAAGAAATAATATCTTATTAATTAATTATTTCTCACGCAATACTCTTGTTTCAAAATTCATATTATATGATTCTAATATTAAGCAATATGTATCCTTCTATTCTCTATGCATTATTTTCTAAGAATTATTTTTGCAGCTGCATAGAGTATGGAATGTTATTTTTGAAATAGTTGATCTGTATATCGATCCTCATAGTTGACAAAATACAATGTAATTATCTTACTCTTCATAGAACTAAAGCTATGAGATTCGATATTTAGATGCACACCAACATAAATTGTAAACCATATTATACACATATATGAGTGGACTTGACTCATATTAGTATGTTGCGAAGGCACGAGCTTAGTTTTCTTCCTGAGAAAGTTTACTATCTCATGGAATAGTGATACTCGCGATATACTATATGTGGTGCAGGTGGTCACAAAGCTCCAAGAAGTGACTCAATTCTTGGGATGATCTAGGAGTCAAGTTTAGAGATGGGGATGATCTTTGATCTTTTGTCTCCCACTAGGGAAGATTTGCTACTATAAAAACCCATGCAAATCCATTGTCATCCGTCAGTTTATTTCGATACAAAGTCATCGTTACGTTCGCGCCGTGACAGCTTCATCTTTAAGCTTGACCCTTCGGTAATCATAATTTTAGCCGTAAATCTTGCATTTTCAAACAGTATAAAGTTTACTCGTTGTTCTAAAATATTGAACAAGTATTCATTATCGCCAGACTTGTGAGTCGGCATTATCAAAAATTAATAGATTTTCCGTCGTAGCCTAGTCTATTCTCGAGATACGATTTGCAAACGTAACGTGAGTGCTTTCGGAGAATAAGAACTAAAAACTGTGACAAAGTCCCAACCGTTCTTTTTCAAGAGTTGTAAAACCTCACAGTGTCAACGACTATAGGAAATATATTCCTTGTCAAAAATTCATCATTGTATCTGCCTTCGAAACAGAGGTAATTGTAAGTACCATTTTAAACAAATTGTAATTTCACACCATAAACACATTCTAAATTTATATATTTCATTCTTTCTTGTAATCAAAGATAATAAATAGTTTTACCATAGAAATTTAAAATCATTCATTTACTTAATTTAAAATCATTAAAATTACTAAATTATTAAGAAAAGGTAATTATATAACAATTATATTTTAAATAATTGCAAGACGACCCCCGTAGGATCGATAGAAGAGAACGTACTCACATAAAAATAAATGGTCAAGCTTTACCAACTTGACTTAATCAGCCAACCATCATTTCAGCACAGTTGATATAATATGCAATTAATAAAATAAAAATCATTTAAACTCCACACTTTTAATTTGGATACTGTTAATATTTATAAGAAAAAAATTCAAAAAATGTTATAGTTGCTGAGTATTATTGTTAAACTTCACGAAATCCATGTAAAATTGAGCGGCTGGATTTCATAAGGCCATGTAAATTTTTCTCTGCCGAAAGCGAAGACCCCTGGAAACTCAAAATTCAACTTTTGCATTTAAATGTTTAAATTATATGTATCCTTATATTTTATATATTATATATATTTTAAAAATTTTAATTCAAAAGTTGGATTTTGAGTGTCCAGGGGACTTTGATTTCGGCCGAGAAAAATTTACATGCCCTTATAGAATCCAGCCGCTCAATTGAAGAATCTATAGGGTAAACACATCAATTGAGGAGGTCAATCAAATAACTCGATTTACGCTCGGCTGAAATGTTGTGAAGCCAGTCAGTCGGGTCAAAAGGGAGAAAAATAAAAACTCAAAATTTTGGTTTTTAAAGAACGGCATCTTGTAGATAATAAAAAAATACATCTTATTTCTCAATGAATTTTTTTTGTAGAGCAAATATTTCTCATATTAAAAAACAAAAACCAAAAAATTTGTGTTTAGAAATTTAATTAAGTTTTAAAATGCAAACGGTCTTTTTGCATGCAAAATGTTAATGAATTCGCTCGGAATTTTTTGTACATACTCATTTGGGTCTGCTGAAAAAGAGAAAGTCATAAAACATTTAAAAATTATTTTTTGTTTAATTGTTTTTTATTATAAACAATGACCTGTCAGCAATAAGGTTTTCTTATTTTCGATGAGAAAAAGTATCGAGGGAAGTTTTGAGTTGAACAAACTTCCAGTGAGAAAGTTGTTCTATATTATTCAACGAAGTTTTTCTAAAAATTTCAAATAAATTTGTTTAAAAATAACAAAGTTATTCAATTTTTAAAAACTTCCTGCCGCGTCACGCATACGCCACAAGATACAGCGCCGAGGACAGCGCCTTAACTTAGGCAATGTGGTAGCAATCTACTAGCAACAGCTATGTTGTTAATTTATGTTAACAATTTTTTTTATGCAAACATGGTTATTTCATTATTTTTTATTTTCCCTTTTTATGTAATTAGTTAAATAAACATTATCATTATTAATATTACAGTAAATAATACAATAATTATACTATTTTCGTTTCTACTTATGTTTTTATTTTACAACAACCTTTAAAGGCTCTTCACAATATTTTTTATAACATTTTTAGTCTTTGTCAATAGTTCTAATATAACATTATAATTATGTAATAAAGATTAAGATAATATTTTTTATTGGTATATAGCTGTTGCTAGTAGATTGCTACCACATTGCCTAAGTTAAGGCGCTGTCCTTTGTGGCGTATGCGTGACGCGGCAGGAAGTTTTTAAAAATTGAATAACTTTGTTATTTTTAAACAAATTTATTTGAAATTTTTAGAAAAACTTCGTTGAATAATATAGAACAACTTTCTCACTGGAAGTTTGTTCAACTCAAAACTTCCCTCGATACTTTTTCTCATCGAAAATAAGAAAACCTTATTGCTGACAGGTCATTGTTTATAATAAAAAACAATTAAACAAAAAATAATTTTTAAATGTTTTATGACTTTCTCTTTTTCAGCAGACCCAAATGAGTATGTACAAAAAATTCCGAGCGAATTCATTAACATTTTGCATGCAAAAAGACCGTTTGCATTTTAAAACTTAATTAAATTTCTAAACACAAATTTTTTGGTTTTTGTTTTTTAATATGAGAAATATTTGCTCTACAAAAAAAATTCATTGAGAAATAAGATGTATTTTTTTATTATCTACAAGATTCCGTTCTTTAAAAAACAAAATTTTGAGTTTTTTTTTCTCCCTTTTGACCCGACTGACTGGCTTCACAACATTTCAGCCGAGCGTAAATCGAGTTATTTGATTGACCTCCTCAATTATACACTAAACACTTAGAACTAAGACGGAAAAATATCGCACGCACGGGGTATCGAACTATAGACCTCAAGGACATAAGTCGAATACACTAACCACACAGCCACGCAATCTTGAAAGTGTGTTTTTTTAAACTTCCTTTTGAATTATACGAAGGATATATACAGTGCTATAACAATGAATTCACTGTATAATATATTTATTTAATGAAAAATTATTATAAATATATGTTTTATATATTTACATACATTTTAACAAGACATTACATATTAATTAATAGGTATAGCATAAAAATATAGTAAAAATTATTTATTTAAATAATAATATAAAAATGTATATATTTTTACATTGAAAAAAAAAATTTTTTAATTTATTATTAATAACACATAATAGTAAAAATAATTAATAAATAATAATTTATTATTATTATGATATACCTATTAATTAATAATTAATAATATGTTAATTATTTTTTTTTGTGGATGTGGAAAATCTGCGAAACAGATACCGTAAACCCCGTACTTTACGGTTATGTGGGGTTGCCGCTCTTGTTCTGGCTGGCCCACTAAAAACTACACCTTTAAGCTGAGACAAATCCCCAAATGCGGTACTGCCGTCAGGCCTAAAACTTCGCAATTAGGGGTCTCCTTGTCACTTCTTTCGTTACCTGCGTAAATGCTTTAAAACAACCGGGACACATTAAAAAACATATACTTTATGAAGTCAAAATTAAAAATTTTAAAATGATCTACACAGTGAACAGATAAAATTATAAAAAGGACGGAAAAATATAAAGATAAAATTGTAGTTAGACAAGCACACAAATAAATAAAAACAAAACTATGAAATACCAAAAACGTAAATAAATAAATAAATAAAGTTTAAAAGACAGAACAGAAGTAAATATTTAATAATTTTACAAATAAATAATTAAAAAAGCGCACTCAGCCTGGTTCTTCGACCTCCTGCAGTTAACCTCCTGCCGTCAACATCTTTTGTCTTCATTACCGAAATAATGAAGGTCTCAATGTGTGACCAGGAGTTCACATCCTTCAGCATGATTGAAACCATGTTGTCAGCTGTCAGTTCTGTACCAACCGCCTCACACATGACCTGTCTTTCTGTCTTCCATTGCCCGCAGGTGAAGAGGGTGTGTTCCGCGTCGTCAATAGCTGCGTCGCAATACACACATTTGGCCTCTCTTTTAATTTTAAATCTAAAAAGGTACTGTCCAAAGCAACCATGTCCAGAAAATGCCTGTGCCATGTAGTAGCCTACTTCGCCGTGTTTTCTTTTGAGCCAGGTAGCGAGGTGGGGAATTAGGCGGTACGTCCACCTTTCTTTGGAATCCCCATCCCATCTCTCTTGCCATCTCTCAACAAGTCGTTTTCGCGCTTCTTTACGGATATCGCCATTCTGGTCCTGCAGGTCCGCCCGCTCCTTATTTTGCAGAAAGACTTCCTGTCTCTCATGTGCTAACAAGTCTATCGGCGGAATGCTCGCAAGAACCAGAACGGCACTTGTTGAGACTGTTCTATAGGCAGAGATTACTCTCCGCGCGGTGCCTCCTTGTATAGAGAGCAATCCCTTAGAGATGCCGCGGTTCTTGAGGGAGTCAACCCACGCAGGGGCAGCATAAAGCTGCTTTGAAAGAACCACGGTCGCTACCAATCGCCTCTTCTTTTCTCTGGGGCCACCGATGTTGGGCATTATCCTAGAAAGGCTACCCAAACATTCGGCGACTTTGAGTGACGTATTGATGGAATGTTGACCAAAATTTAATTTTCGGTCCAACGTCACTCCCAGGTAATTCATCTGTTTTCCCCATGAGACTTCGGTTTCTCCGATCTGAACCTTTGGGGCAACAAACGATCTCCGGTCTGTGACGAGCAATGCTTCGGTCTTCTCCTCGGCCATTTGTAGATAATTAAAATCTAACCATCGCTTTGCTCGTCTCAGACTTTCATTGATTCGTATTTCAAGAATCTTTGGACTCTGCGCGCAACACACTATAATAACGTCGTCGGCAAAGCCAACCATTATCGTGTCCTCAGGTAGTTCAATTCGAAGGAAATCGTCATAGAAGACGTTCCATATGAAAGGACCTACCTTTGATCCTTGAGGAGCTCCACATGTCATTTCCTCTTTAAGGTGACACGCGTCGCTGTTGTACACAATGTACCTCTCGCTAAGATAGTTGGCTATCATTCGCATAAGGTAGATTGGTACCCCCTTACGACGCATCGCCTCGATGCAAAGGTTCCATCTTGCCGAGTTGAACGCATTACGTATGTCGATGGACACCAGCGCGCAGAATCCCTTCTTCTTGCCCTCTTTGACTTTCTTCGCCTGGTTCACTACAGTGAGTATTGCATCAACTGTTGACCGGCTTTTTCGAAAGCCAAACTGGTTCACGGATAGGTCATTTTCGCCTATCAAGAGTTCCCGAAGTCTCTGTAGAACCATTCCCTCCAGAAATTTACCCATCGTATCCAATAAACAAATTGGTCTAAACGATGAGACATTATCTAGAGGTTTGTCTCCCTTTCTGAGAAGAACTAACTTTTGCGTTTTCCAGTCCTTGAAGAACTCTCCAGCTTGCAAGCACGCATTAAAGACGCTGAGAAGAAGTTCCGGATATACAGCGGTTACTTCCTTCAGGACTTCGTTTGGTATTCCGTCACTGCCTGGCGCTTTGCCATTATTTAACGTCTTTGCTACCTTTTTTAGCTCTTCCAACGTGAAGAGTTCTTCGCTTTGGACCACACAATCGGAATAGTCTTCACCGGGACTAGGTTCTACGTGGGGAAACAGTGCTTTTATTATTTTCCGGGCCCAAATCGGATTTTCCAGACCAGGGGTTTTTTGCTTTGTCACTAATTTCTTAGTGACAATTTTAAAAGCCAAACCCCACGGGTCTTTTTCCGTTTCTCCGATTAGGTCCTTCCAACAACGGCGTTTGCTACTTTTTATGGCACGTTTAAAGGTCTGTCTGGCTTCATGCCATTTTTCTCGCAGCTCGGAGTCTCCCTTCGATCGGGTATATCTCCTCCTTGCTGCGTGACAGTCCCTTCTAACAATAAGACCTTCTAGGTTGTCATTCCACCAGTACATATTTCCTTTTCTTAATCTAGTTTTGCGCCGGCGAGGCATGGAGTTATCGCATGCAGCGGTCACTACTCGCCTCGCCTCACGCACAATACTTTGTACGGAGGATGACTGTGCCACCCAGTTGAGCTCGTGAATTAAACGTGACTCTTCCAGGGACTGCGCCAACCTCTCTCTATTCAGTCTCCTGAGGTTCCAAGAGGGACTCTTACTGACAAACTGCAGTTTATTGATCCCTCCGGAATTCTCCTCGGAAACCAGAAACTCTATGTACTGGTGGTCACTCATGGTTACCCTGTCCAGCACCATCCAGTTGTTAATCCTGCGAGCAAGACGAGGAAAAGCGATGGTTAAATCGAGAATAGATCCCGACGTTCCCTGCCTGAATGTAAACTTCCGGCCACGGTTTAGTACCACCAACCCATTTGCAGAAACCATCTCGGAGACCAAAAGTCCCCTCCTGTCGCGGCGAGTCTCTCCCCATTCCGGCGACTTACTATTAAAGTCTCCCGCAATGAGGAGGTCCCCGTCGAAAGCTCTAATGCTCTCTTCAAGAGCGAGGATTTCGGCATCGAACTTAGCATAAGAATCGCCCGGGGAGAAGTAGCAGCTGTATATTCGAACACCTGCCACCTCTACCCAGACGAAGCCCCTGTCTGTCTCCACGAAATTGTCGATGGTAAGTGTCGGGTTATTTATTATAATGCCAGATCTCCTTGATGCATCCTGATACCAGTTTGAGTATTCTTGCTTCTTGTACTGCTCACTGACAAGCAATATATCAGCACCTCTCTCTCTCTGGCAGTCTGCATCAGGAGATCCTGTGCTACCCTTCCTTTTCGGAGGTTAACCTGAAGGAATCTTAATTCTTCTGTTTTAACTTCACCAGGGCTTTTCTATAAATTGGGCAGGACCCACTCCCTGGAGGGTGGTTTGTCTCTTTTCTTCCGTTATCTACACAGGATGCGCAGACAAATTTTGTCTCCTTGCAGTCCTTGTGCTTGTGGTCAAGAGATCCACATCTCCAGCAAGCTTTACTCCTGTCAGTCCCTTTACAGTCCCTGGCCAGATGTCCGTATCCCAGACACCGCTGACATCTTGTCACCTCTAATCTGGTCCGGATTCTGCAATTTATCCAGCCGACTCTCACTCTGCCTGCCTTTAGCAGAGCGTCGGCCTCTGCTTCCTGGAGTTGAACTATTGCTAGTTTAACTCCGCTTCTTAAAGTGAGGAGTCGGCAGGAGACATCCAGGTCGGTCCTGTCCAATAATTTTTGGATCGCACCGACAACATCTACGACCTCCGTGGTCTCGTCGAGGTCTCTGATTTCAACAGACCTTCTCGAAACAACGTGAGTGACGCTCGCCTTTTCTTTGAGGACGTCGGTCAGCTTGTTACTGAAATCGGTAACACCCTGTCCTCTTCGCAAAACAAGAAGCAATTCTTGCTTTCTCGTTCTGCGAACGGCCAGGACCTCCGTCTCCGTGTCTGTTGGGTTAACCGACGTCTTCAGTTGCTTCAGAATGTCAGCGTAGGATTGTCCCTCCTTTGCCGACACTCTGATGGCATCCGTTGACCTTCTTTTCTTTTTGGTCCCTTTTTGATGACTTCCCTGGACGTTCTTCTTTGGTGTCTTTTTCTTCGTCACCTTCGTCCATGCAGGTTCTTCTCCGGATCCAAGCTGAGGCGCTTCAAGTGTTCGCTTCGCCGGTCTTTCTTCGGGCGAAGAAGAAGCGCTTCTCTTTGAAGAATTTTTGGGGGGTTGCTGCCTCCCCCTTCCCGTTATTCTCGTTAGCCTTTTTGGAGGCACTTGGGCGTATTTTGGTGCTAGCAGTTCGCTGCGCGGGTGAAAATTCCAGAGTCTTCTGGAACCTATCCGCCGACGAGCGAAGAGCAAATCCTGAACTCCTTACGCAACCAAAGATCTCCTTGGCTTCGTTCATAGCCTCTTTCACAGTATTGGGGGTGTTTTTTATAAAAGCCCTCTCTGTGGCGAGAAGAGCGTTTTCGAGATCATCAATCTGAGATCTCTGCTCCTTCATGATCCCAAGCATAAGTTTCCATGCTTCGGTCCATGAAGGAACAGAGAATATACTCTTACCCTGTTCCTCTGTCGGCAGTACCTCCGTAACCATCCCTTCAGGCAGGTACTGCACTGCTTTGAACATGGGGGTAGACGGTATTGTTTGCCCCATTTCCTCATTCGTTTGGCTCCCTCCAAAAACCGTGGAGCCTGCACCAACTACCAGGGCTTGCACCCGGTTAGAATTGGTGGTGGGATTACCCTCTACTGAGGTACCCACTTGGATTATTATTATAATTATTATTATTATTATTATTATTTTTTTTTTTTTTTTGCTTAGGGAATTTTGGGAAATCTGCCTACAGATACCTTGGATTCTGCACTCCAAGGTTATGTGGGGTTGGTATAACAAAACAAAAGAAAATAAAGAAAAAATAAATAAATAATATAGTAAATTTAAAATACTGGCGACCTACTGTCAGCCCGACCCACTAAAACCCGTAACCCTTCTTTTGGAGCCCTTTACCCTCCCTCGGAACTGTCGTAAGACTTTAGCCTTCGAGGGTGGCGCTCCAACTCTGTCGCTGCTGCGACTTTGTTCTTTACCTGCGGTTCTCCTGCGTCAATAGTTAAAAAATTCAAAACTATTTCAATATAAAAGCGGAATTAACAGCACAACAAAAGTAAAAAAACAAATGTTAAAATAATTTAGAATGTCAATAGATAAAATATTAAACGGGTCTAAAACAGAAACATATAAAATTAAGAGATATATAATGTCAAAAAGTAAAAATTGTATAAGGATAAATAAAACACAAAATAAATTAAAAGTGTATAAGGAAAAATAAAAATAACAAAATAAATTAAAATTGTAAAAGGACAAATAAATCACAAAAAAAATTAATAAAAAACAAACAAACAGCGGATAGTTTTTTTTTTATTCACGGGGGTGAAGAGGAAATGCATTTACGCATGCCCAGGAAGATCCCAGTTGCCTGGGGTATGTCGGGCTCGCACAAAATGCAAGGAAAAAAAAGAAACCTCACATACCTGCTTTTTACGGCAGTCACAATACCGACTAAAACCTCTTCTTGCTTCCCCTGGGTTTCGAACCTTCTGCCCACCTACGGAACTACCTAGTGGCTTCAGACTTCGTAGATGGAGTTTCCGTTTAGTCGCTGACGCGACTCTTCCGTGCCGCTCTTGTTCTGGCCTATTTCCTTCTTGTTCTTGACAGGGTCTTCTTAGCTTCCTCTAAGGCAGTCCTGAAGACCCTGTACCGACCTGATCCGGCGACGTGTTGGATGTCCTCCTTCTCGCCGAACTTCGCCTGGCATAAGAAGCAGCATGAGCTCTTCTTACAATCTGCTGCTTTATGGCCAGCTTCTCCGCACTTGAAGCACGCAGCTGACCTATCTAATCCTTTGCAATCTCTGCCTATGTGGCCATAGTCAAGGCACTTTTGACACCTTGTGACCATCACTCTCCTGCTAATTCTGCAGGACACAAAACCGATTTTAATGTGCCCCATGTTCTCCAATCTGGTAGCGTCGTCCTGGGTGGTGACCACGACAGCGAGCTTCATACCTCGCTTATTTGGTCCGAGGACCGTCACCTTCCTGCTTCCTGCTGGTACCGTAGAAACTTGCTCCAAGGCACCCAAGACGTCTTCTTTCTCAGTAAGGCTGTCCATATCGCGGATTTCCAGCGTAGTTTGCCGGTCCGCCATATGCACCTTACCCAGGTCACCGATCACCTTCGTCACCTCCTCGGTGAACAGCTTCTTGTTTGAAGACCTTCCAATTTTAATGAGAAGGTCTCCCTTTTTTGTGGGTAAAGCTCCCACAACCCTTGTCTGGCTGGCCTCCAGGTCAGCTTCTCTTCGAACTTTCGCCAGCACGTCGGCGAAAGTATTTCCTTCGGACACTTTGACGATGACTGTGGCTCTTCCCTTCTTTTCTGGAAATGGCTTTGGTACCGTTTTGGTCCCCTTGCCTGCAGTCTTTTTGGGAGGTCTCTCCTCCTTCTTCCTTTTTGGATCCTTCGTAAGCTCAGGATCGCTTCTCTTCCGCTTCTGAGCATCCAAGACAACGTTTTTTATCATTGCTGCGTTGAAACGGTCACGTCTCGTCCTCCGGTCTTGCCGTGCTTCTTCTGACCAAGTTAATCCTTGGTAGAATTTCTCATCTTTTCTGGCGGCTGCTGCGTGCTTTTCCTTCACATCCCGTATGAGCGACGTCAGACTTCTCAGTCCATCCTTGATCGTCATGTTGACATTCTTCTGGACCTCACAGGATTTCAGCATCTTGCTGATCTCTTCCTCCATTTTTTGAATGCTTGCTGCCTCTTCCTTCCGCAGCTTAATGCATTCATCCCGATCTTCATTGCAGCTAGCAATGTCAATCGCAGAAGCATTACTGAAGACAGAAATGCAGCTGGCTTGACTGGCCACGCTGCTCGTGCTTCATCCTCTCTCCACCTTGTCCACGATGATCTGTGGCACCTCCAATGCGTTGTTGCCCTCCTGCATCCTTGGGCCACTGGCCACCGCCCTCACGCTCGAATGCGCTTGACGATCGGAACCAGTGAGGGATTTAGCCGAAGCATTACCCCGCAGGTACTCTTCCATGTTTTTACAATCGCTCATGATGGATGTTTCTTTTTTGCTGGTTTTGGTCCGCGTCAAGTATTTGATTTCCTCGATACCACCTATTCCTCGAAAGAAATAGGAAGCGTTTACCTATCCGCGAGCTGGCACGCGTCCGATGGAGGACCAGCAACCCCACGCATAGAACAAGTTCCATGCGCCCCGGTGAAACCGAAATTCCAACCGAGCACGGAATTATTATTATTATTATTTTTTTTTTCTTTTTTGCTTAGGGAATTTGGGAAATCTGCCTACAGATACCTTTTTTTCTTTGCTTAGGGAATTTGGGAAATCTGCCTACAGATACCTTGGATTCCGCACTCCAAGGTTATGTGGGGTTGGTATAATAACAAATCAAAATAAAGAAAAAATAAATAATATAGTAAATTTAGAATACTGGCGACCTACTGCCAGCCCGACCCACTAAAACCCGTAACCCTTCTTTTGGAGCCCTTTACCCTCCCTCGGAACTGTCGTAAGACTTTAGCCTTCGAGGGTGGCGCTCCAACTCTGTCGCTGCTGCGACTTTGTTCTTTACCTGCGGTTCTCCTGCGTTAATAGTTAAAATTTAAAACTATTATAATGTACAAGCGGAATTAACAGCACAAAAATAATAAAAAACAAATACTAAAAAGAGTAAAATATGTCAAGAGGTAAAATATTCAACAGGTGTAAAACAAAAAACATACAAAATAAACAGATGTATAAAGTCAAAAAGGCAAAAGCTGTATGTGGACAAGTAAATCACAGAATAAGTTAAAATTGTATAAGGACATATAAAACACGAATTAAAATAAAAGTGTATAAAGACAAATAAATCACAAAATAAATTAATATAAAAAAACGAACAAACAAATTAAAAGCTGCTTAAATTACGCTTTTTGGCGGCCGTCGAGATCCTTCCTCGACATAACCGAGATTATAAAGTTCTCGACTTGCCGCCAGTTCTCTTCTGATTGGGTCATCAGCGATACCATGTTCTCCGGTGTAACTTGACTGTTTACACCTTCGAACATGGCCTGCCTCTCCAGGTCCCATTTCCTGCATGAGAAGAGGGTTTACTCTGCGTTGTCAACGGGGAACTGGCAGTACGCACACACCTCATCCTCGCGTAATTTAAAGCGACACAGGTAAGAGTTAAAACACCCGTGACCAGTGAGCGCCTGCGTCGTATAATAGGAAACCTGACCGTGTTTCCTATTTTTCCAGGTGGCGAGTGCCGGGATAAGGCGATAAGTCCATCGACCTTTTTCCTCACAATCCCATCTTTCTTGCCATCTTTCTATAAGCCTGTGCCTCGCTTCTTTGCGTATCAGACCCTTGCTTGGTCTTATTTCCTCATCCTGGAAAATTCTTTCTTTAGAAAAGAGAAACATTTCTTCCCTTTCCCTCGCCAAAAGATCTGCTGGCGGGACACTTGCAAGGACCTGCACAGCACTCGTAGATACCGTCTTATATGCAGAGATGATACGAGTAGTTATCGATCTCTGCGCTGACAGTAACTTTTCACAGATGGTCAAACATCTTTTACTCCTCAAGGATGGGGCCCACGCTGGTGCTGCATAGAGCATTTTAGCGTGGGCGACACTCGCCACCAGTCTTCTTTTTTGTTCACGGGGTCCGCCTACGTTTGGCATTAGCCGTGAGAGATTTGCCGCACACTCGATCGCCTTATTTGACGCCGTAGCCATGTGGTGGTGGAAATTTAACCTTCCATCCAACTCCACACCAAGATATTCAATTTGCTTACTTCACTTGACCTCGAATCCGTCTATCATGATTCGTGGGAGCTCATAACCACGTCTGTCTGTGACCAGCAGTGCTTCGGTCTTTTCCAGGGCCATTTCAAGACCTCTGGTATCCAGCCAGTCTCTTGCTAGCCTCAGACATTCGTTCACCAATGTCCCAAGAGCTTCCTCACTTTCGGCAGTGCACACGAACAACGCGTCGTCCGCAAAGCCGATGATCACCGCACCTTCGGGCAGACCCATGCGCAGAAAATCATCGTATGATACGATGGCCACCCATCGTATCATACGGACGATGGCCACCCATCGTATCATACATCGTATCATATGGACCCACGTCCATATAAATGGACCCACCCTCGAGCCTTGAGGAGCCCCACGCTGCATCTCTTCCTTGAGAGTGCAGGTGTCTCCCTCATATATAACCCACCTGTCGCTAAGATAATTATCCATTATCCGCAACAAGTAGGGCGGCATGTTCTTCATTTTCATCGACTCGATGAGATCTTTCCATCTTGCGGAATTGAACGCGTTGCGTATGTCAATTGCTACCAACGCGCAGAAGCTCTTTTTTTTATCTGGTCCCAATTTGTTTTTTCCTGCTTTGGCTATGTCTACTACTGCCTGGATGGCATCAACTGTAGATTTGCCTTTACGGAAACCAAATTGGTTATCGGATAGATGATTCTCTCCGGTCAAGTGGCTTTGCATTCTCTGCAGAACCATATCCTCTAGAAGTTTACCCGTCGTATCCATCAGGCATATGGGCCTGTACGACGAGACTTTATCTAGAGGTTTTTCACCTTTCCTTAGGAGGACTAACCTCTGTCGCTTCCAATCGCGGAAGAACTCTCCTCTCTCAAGGCAAAGATTGAAGCATCGAAGCAGAATCTGAGGTGAAGTTTCGATTACCAGTTTTAGGATCTCGTTACTTATCCCATCGTTTCCAGGCGCCTTGCCTGTTTTCAATCTTTTACCTGCATTTCGTAAATCTGTAAGAGTGAAGAGTTCATCCTCACCGTCTTCACAGGCACTTCAATCCTTCCTAACCCATGGTTCTGCAGGAGGGAATAAAGCTTTTATTATCCTTCTGACCCAATCGGGATTGTCCAGGCCGGGAGTCTTTTGCCTCGTCCCTAATTTCTTAGTAACGATTTTAAAAGCCAGACCCCATGGGTCCTTATCGACATCCTCGATTAAGTCTTTCCAGCTACGGCGTCGCGACCTGCGGATCTCTTTCTTGAGGTTCTTTTTTGCCTCCTTGAAAGCTTCTTTCAGCGAGGGATCTCCCTTAGATCGGGTATATGTCCTTCTTGCTTTGAGATATTCCTTTCTCAAGGAGGCTAGCTCCTCTGACCACCAGTGCAAGGATTTTCTTACAGGGATGGCGCCTTTGCGTGGCATAGACGCATTGCAAGCGGTGACTATCATGTTCCTCACCGCTCGAACCTCCCCATCCAGACTGCTCGGCCTCTTCACCCAGCCTAAGTCCTCAATTAAAAGGGCTTCTCTTAGGGACCAGCCGAACTTTTCCTTGTCGAGTCTCTTTATATTCCACGAGGAGGTTTTGCGAGTAGGAATATCCTGTCTTTTTCCTCCTCGTGTGTCTCCCATCGAGACTGAGAACTCAATGTACTGGTGGTCACTTGCGGTATATTCTTCAGAGACCCGCCAGCCGCTTATGCGGCTAAATAGTTTAGACGATGCGATCGGTAAATCCATAATTGATCCTATCGCACCTCGTCTAAAAGTCCATGTATTGCCTCGGTTTACAGCCAATAAGTCGTTTCTGGAGATCATTTCTCCAATACGAATTCCTCTCTTGTCGAGTCTCGTCTCACCCCACTCTGGCGACTTTGCGTTAAAATCGCCAGTGATGATGACATCCAGCCTGGATTCTGTGAGGCTCGCTTCTAGGTCTTCGATATTGGCTTCGAAGTTTGTCGAACCCACTGGTCGTCTCCAGAAACTTGTCAACCCGCAATTCTGGGTTGCACTGCTTTATGGCGGCTCTCTTCGCCTTATCCTGATACCAAGGGGCGAGGTCGCTTCCTTGATACTGCTCACTGCAGAACAGGATATCGACCTCATTTTCCCTTGCTGTTTGCATTAGGAGCAACTGTGCATCCTTACTTGTATGCAGGTTGACCTGCAAAAATTTTAAGGATTTGCCCTTTTAATCTTTTGCAGTTCTTCCCTTAAACCGGGCAGGTTCTCTTACCGGACTCGTGATCCGTTTCCGGCTTCCCCAGGTCCAAGCAAGTAAGGCACTTCGGCTTATCGTTACAGCTCTTCGCGAGGTGTCTCTCTTCGCCGCATCTCCGACAGTTTTTACTTCTGTCGGGGCCTTTGCAGGATAGAGTTCTGTGTCCGTAACCTAGGCACTTTTGGCACCTAGCTACTTTAACATGCTCGCGAATTGGAGCATTTATCCAGCCGACTTTTATTTTACCAAACTTTAGCAGAGTGTTACTTTCTGCCTCTGTCAGACGTACCAGAGCAACCTTAGTTCCTCTGTACCGCGGCAAAAGTCGACACTCCATTGTCAGGTTGGGTTTACCCAGTTCTTCTCTCAGTGCTGAAGTCACCTCATCCTCTGTGGTGGCTTCATCCAAGTCCTTAATCTCTAGAGACCTTTTATTTATTAGAGGTGTGACCTCAGCCTTGCCATGCAGGGCCGAAGACAGTGCATCTGCAAATTTTAAGATCTCTCCACCCTTTTTCACTATCACGAGAACCTCCTTTTTTAAAGTTCTCCTGATTTTCCGGTTCACGGTACCCGTATCTTCTGGGTTTACCTTCGCTTTTATCAGCGGCAAGATACCCTCAAGCAAACTTGGGTCTCTTGCCGTGATTTTAACGGCTTCCGTGCTCCTTAGCTTCAAAGGTGGCTTCGGAAACTCTTTTTTCTCACCTGAGGGCTTCTCTTTTGGAGCCCGTTTCTTTTTCTTCTTAACAATTTTGAAGCCGTCCCCATTGTCCGCTCCGTCCTTCGAGACGGTCTCAGCATACGACTTGCCAGGACTATTTGAGGGCGCCTCTTTCGTTTCAACTAGCGACTCAGAACCAAGCTGTGGAGCATCCTTTCGCTCGATTCTCTTCCCGCCTTGAGTCGCCCGTTGCGGACTCGCATCTGGGCTTGCACCTACCCTGGGGCGTTTGTTAACGCCTTTTGCCTTATTAGGGCATGTCGTTTTGCCGTCCAGAGCTGCAGTAGTGCTCTCCGTCTGCTGTGGAGCTCCCACAGTTGGATGTTGCGGCTCTTAGTCTTTGAAAGGCTCGGGGATAAAACGTAAATTCTTACAGATTATATCGAACGCACTTTCCAAAACCGTCACGCCATCCTGGATATCACGACTGACGTTTTTTTGTCGCTTGAATCCTTGGCGCAAGCTTTTAAAAATTCCCGGAATAGCCAGGAACTGGTCTGAGACATTTGCCTCATAGCTTGTCAGCTGGTTCATGTTTTGGCCCACCCCAAAATCCGTGGGGCCTGCGGCGGTGTTTGAAGAGACACCGTCGGGAGTATTGTCCCCTTTCGGGGTTCCTCCTTGGGGTAATTCGTTATTATTATGATTCATATTCATTTTTTTTTTTTGGTTTTAGAATCAGGGAACCACCCTGTTGGTTGTCCTTTAGTGAAAAGCCCCGCCACCACGACAAGGTCTACCGAACATATCCAAAATGACACTCGACTCTGGCAGCGGATAGGCATCCCACCCCGGCAAACCAACGCCGTCATGAATAATAGTAATGTCCGGCAAGGGATATGCATCCAACCCCGGCACACAAATGCCATCCAAAACAGCAGCCGGGACCGGGAGAGGATAAGCATCCGCTTCTCCCAGCACGTCAAAGAAATCACCGATGTCCGGCAGTGGACAACCAGCGGCGGATTATTATTATTATAATATTGTTATTGTTGATGAATAATGCTTTTAAAAATCTTGGAAAATATTTTAATAGTTAATAAATCAAACAACGTTGTTATTAATAGTGGCCGGTTTAATGCCATTATAACAAAGTTTGTTTGTTTTTTATAACTCCTTCGCAGTACTGATTTGGTGTTATGCCAGTTTTCTGCCAATACTGATTTTAACACTTTTTTAACTCCGACATATTACTGATTCGGTTTTGGAGTCAGTATACTCCCAGTACTGATCGGGTTCCGAAAGTCAGTACCGACGGTCAGTACTGAGTCAGTACCATTCTGGTGTTTAACTCCGTCATAACTCCGGACATTTCTACTTGGGACGCACGCTGTACATTGGGAAATACAGTTCTCAACTTCCTTATATACTAAACTCGAGAAATTTTCTGAACTTGCGAGAAAGTAATATTTTCTCAATATTTTGTTAACAAAGTTCTTAATTTATTTTAAGTTATAAATAAATAATTTTGTATGCTGGGTTAAAATTTTATTGAGAACTGTTTCTCATAATACTGTTTTTAAAATTGTTTGTTTCTGGAAACTGATTTCCATTAAAGTTATATCCAATTTTAAGTTATTTGAAAAAACTCATTTAATTTATTGGCATAAGAATTTTTATGCATTTTATATAAAATGCAGCATTTCTTAAATCATTTTTTAATATCTTCTAATGAACTAGTTTAGTTAAATACTCTAAAAGAAATTGAATTTTAAAGAAGTTACAAATGATTGCAAAAATTAAATTATTTTTAAGACAGTAAAACCATTTTTATAAATAATAAAACTCAACACAGAATTTCAATTATTTTTAATACAATTTTTAAAAAATTCTTTGTAGAAATTTAATTAATTTCAATAATTTATCAAAATTCAATTCTTTTCAATATCTACTATTTCAATAAAATTTCACAAAAAAATCCAATTATTTAAAAAGAAATATATTATTAAAATTCGTCTTAAGAATTTAATATTATTTTTCAAAGTAATAGATAGATTCCTTCGCAGAAATTCAGTTATACAGTCAAAAAATTAAAAAACTTCTCATCAAAATTTCATTTATTATTATAAATAATAACATTTTTCTCCAAAATTAAATTATTTTCAAAAACTGTCTTGAAATAAAGAATTTTTAATATCCCAAAGATATAAATATATATAATATATATAAATTTCCCAAAGAATTCAATGATTAACAAATTTTTTTTAACAATTCTACGCAAATATTTAATTGTTTTCATAAATAATAAAAATTTAATAAGAATTCAATAATTTTTTACAAAGATTCAATTATTTTTTATATAATTTTCATCAAAATTTCTCTAAAAATGAAATTATTCTTAAAAATTTTATTAAAATTCGTCAAAATAATTCTTTAAGAGTTCAACAACTTTAAGAAACATTCAACTATTCAATAAATTATTTATTTTTGTATTTAAATCATTGAATTTTCTAATAAAAATTAATTTAAATATGAATATTTTAGTTAAAATTTTAAATAATAATTAAAAACTCTCTAAATTAATTAGTAAAAATATTTACTAATTTGAATTGGCAACTGACTATTTGCTTTTGAATTAGCAGATTTTGCTAATAAATCGACGTTTCCACTAATTTAATAGTAAATTTTTACTTATTTATATTTAAAGAGAAATTAAACTTAAATGTCCGAAATGCCATGAAGTTTGGCTCGGATAATTTCGGAACTGCTCGACTAAAATGTTCGGCTAATCTCGGACAGTTTCGTAACCACTCTTCGACAGCCGAAAGCCTGCTATTAGGCTGGTCATAATTTTTAATATAGTCAATAACACTATTCGTTACTAAATTTACAATTTATGCAGTACTTCGATAGTATTTAGTATAATTCTCTAGTAATACTTTTTACTATTGTAGACTTTCTTACTTATAATATTAAAATTTCTTACTGACTATTCTAATTTCTGTTACTTCAGAATAATACAAAGTAATAATTTGATTATAAATTTTCTTGAAAATGGTAATAATAATTCATAAAAGTGCACGATTTACCCAAATTGCAATTGGTTTTACTAAATACTAATATAATAATACGAAATATTAAAACGAAATTTCTCTCCGTGCAGTGTGGGACCAAGTAACTTTTTAAAGAAATTAATTATAAATGATCATTTTCTATGCAAAATAATGATATATTATTATTTTCCACAAAAATTTCCATGGTCTCACTCTGATTTTTATATGGCTCATAGGAAAAAAGGTAAGCTTTCGACTGGGATAGATTAGAACAAAAAAAAAACATTGATTTTGAGATATATTGAAATTAAGAATTTGACCTTGAATTTTAAGGTCAAATTAAAAGAAAACAACTTTTTTTCATTGCCAGCTTATAGCCCGTGAAAACCTCTTTAAAAACCACTATTCATACTTTAAATTTGATTAATTTTACTTATCAGTATATTAATTTGAAAAAAACATATTTTCAAAAAAATCAAAAGTTTGAAACTATGCAACTCAAAAAATATTTTATCAAATTCAATAATATTTTATATTTTCAATTCCACTAATAAAAGTAACATTTTGGCAAAGTTTAGAGAAAATTAATTTTTTGACCTGGACAGTTGAGGAATTTTGCCCCCCATATATGGGCATATTTCTAGAACTTTTAAACTTTTAGGTATTTGAAAACTTAATTTTTTTTTCAAGGCACAATCTTGAAATGAATTTTGTCGTTTTGTGCATTGATCAAATAGTAGAAAAAACCTTGCGATACTCATTTCTACACATTGTTAACCCCCCTGTGTATAAATGTAACCCCAAGAAAATGTTTCTAAATGCATTGATTTTTCATAAAGTTGGATTTTCACATCAATCGGTATCTTGGGGTTTTAGGGTATCTGATTATGAATATGATGTTAATTTTTCAAAATTCAAAATGGCGGACGAAATTTTAAAAAAAGTAATGGAATTCCACAGCATTGGATATTTAGGGGTTTTTGGGGTCGCTGATTATGATTCTGTAGTCGGATTTCGAAAATTACAAATGGCATATCCAATTTGTCGGATGAAAATTTAAAAAATAATTTAATTTGCACAAAAGTGGGTATGAAGGGGTTTTTGGGATCGCTAATTATTATGAATCTGAATTTAGTTTTTAAAAAATTTTAAAAGTGGTTTCAAAATGTCATAAAAATTATTGATATTTTAAATACGGTTTTTAAAATATTTTGGGATTAATTATAATTAAAAAGCAATAGACGTAAATAAATAAATAACCACGAGATATAATTATTTTAATATTCTAAAAAAATTTCTAGTTCTATTTTATATTTAAAGTACAAACAGTATGAACAAAAAATGAATAACATTTAATTGAAAGTTTTACTTCTCTTTCTTTACCCATAATTAATATTATTTAAATGAAATACACATTATATCTACATTCGTGAATCAAAACATTTTGACATATTAAAAATAATATTACCATGGAAACTTAGACAAAAAGAAGTTTACAATTCTAAAAACAGAATAAAATTTAAATAATAAATTAAATGAATAATTTTAAATTAAATTAAGCTCATAAAAATAAAAAGAAATTTAAAATTGATTAATTCTTGTTATCTTTAAAATTCTTTAATACTGTTAAAATTTCCAAAATTTTAATTCCTTCTATCTATAAAAGTCTAGTAAAATTTTTTTAACAATTCTTGAATTACATTCAAATCATTATATAACAACCAGAAGTTCAAAAAAAATCTTGCAAAAAGATTTGATTTTTCAGAAATGTATCCACCATATTGGATTCTCTATTTTAAAATTTTTTTAAATTATATCAAATTCGTAATCACCAAATCAGGAAACTTTTAAATGTCAAAATATATTAAAATATGATAATTTTTCTAAAATTTCGTCCGCCATTTTGGATTCGCCATTAAAACTTTTTTTTAACTAACCTTAGATTTGTAATCAGAGGACCACAGAAACCTACTAATAATAAATTTTAGGCAAACTTACGAGTTTAATGCTTTTTTTCCATGAAGCAATGTTTATGACAGTAGAAGCTCATATTCTTTCTCAGATAAATTATTTTTAGGAGTAGTGTAGAGGTTAACGATTTTTTTGTATACTTTTATAATACACGAGAAGAGATTACAATGAGTTTAAAGTAATTAGAAGTCAAATTCAATATGTGCCCTTCAAAAATGTAGGTTTTTATTATGAGTTTCGTTTTTAAATTTAACTTTTGAAGTCACAGCATTCCTAATGTATAAGTGGCACAAATTCCTGTAAGGCTTCAAATTACTTCTTATTATGTAGACAATGTAACCTCGTTTTATGGTTACTTAAAAATCTTCGTTAAAAAAGTTACATCAAGTTAATTGCGAAATTGTCAAAATTTAAAAAAATTTGTCTCGCAAGTTTGAAGGTACACCATTTTTATCTTAATTGAGGCACATCATTGTCTCCATGAATTTTTGGTTCCTTGTACTCTCAACTACTTCTACTGTAATTTGGTGAAGATAAAATTCGATCAATAGGAAGGTATCAAAAATAAAAAGGCTTATGTCATATTTAAAGTTCTTCACCAAATTACACATTCGGAAGGGAATTTTCTTTTCAATTACTTCTACTGTAATTTACAAAATATATAATGACTCGTTAAAAAAAGTTATACCATATAAACTGAAAAAAACGTTCAATGTCACACACGAGAAACAGGCGATTTCGACACTTTTACTTTCTTATTTCGTTCCCTACCTAATTAAAATGATTATTATACTCAAAGTATATTTAAAGAGCACAATAATTTATCAAATTATGGTACTGCAAAATTATTTTTATAATTTTTAAAATATAATAATAAACGGAAACATAAAGTTTAAAAGTTCTAGAAATCTAGAGATATGCCCATATATATATATATATACTAGGGGGGCTCCGCCCCCCTGCGCGCTTCGCGCGCCAACCCCCCGTGATTTTTTATTTTAAATTCGTACTTAGTTTTTAGTATTATTAACCTTTTGAGGATTTTATGATTTTGGCAAATCTGAAAATTTTAATTATTATATATAGGAAAGATTATTTAACATCTTTTTAAATTTGGTTTTTAGCCAAATTCTTTAAAACTTTAATTAAAAAATTAATTTTTAAATTCAAAAATTGAGTTTTTTTGAGTATACATAAGTATACTTGAATTTTAAAGAATTTGGCTAAAAACCAAATTAAAAATATTTCTATTCATTTTCATTACATATGACAATTTAAAATTTCAGATTAGCTAATGTCATAAGATCGCATTTTTCCATCTTTGTCATCAATTTCGTAGTAACGTAACAGCCTTCAAGTAAAAAATTTGTCTTTGCCATAGGCGATTTGACGCTCCTCTTTGAGGGGGCAAGCTCTGACCTGTAGGTAAAAAACAGGTAATGTAATGGCCCACATTAAGGCCCCTTTTAAAACCAGTAGCTCAAAAAATAGGTAAAATTAAACATGAATTTTGACGTAATGTAAATGCCCACATGGAGACCACTTTTTAATTTATGGGTAAAAAAATAGGTCTAATTAAACATAGATTTTAACCTAATATGAGGCCGTTATTTATCCTCTTTTTGACCTATAGGTAAAAAAATAGGTCAAATTAGATAACGTAATGTGAGGCCATTATTTATCCTCTTCTTGACCTATAGGTAAAAAAATAGGTCAATTTTGACATAGATTTTAACGTAATGTTAGGCCGTCATTTATCCTCCTTTTGACTTATAGGTCAAAAAATAGGTCAATTTTGACATAGATTTTAACGTAATGTGAGGCCGTTATTTATCCTCTTTTTGACCTATAGGTCAAAAAATAGGTCAATTTTGACATAAGTTTTGAGGGCCCCTTTGGGATAGGGCGCCCTTACAGAATCTTGAAACAGCGGCGGCGGCGATATCTTTTTGTAATATAGGTAGATATATATATATATATATATATATATATATATATATATATATATATAAAATAAAAATAATTTAATATTCTGGTTACTAAAATTGAAAAATTACTTTAAATATTTCTATAAATTAAAATATTTTTAAATTTATTATTTTGAAGTATACAAATCTTTAATTTACGTAAAATGTTTATTTTTTAAGATATAAATTCAACAAAATAAAAATTTATTTCTCTGAAAGGCTTTCTAAAACAAAGAAACTCACTTATTATTGACTTCCCGACACATATTTTTTAATGATAAAAATTAAAAATTTTGGTCTCTTAAACTCATAATTAAAATATTTTGTAAAGAATACAATATTTAAATATTTTTTTGATAAAATAACAAATTGACCTTTCTTGAAGTTATCCGGTAAAAGTATGTTCTAATAATACATAGACTTAAGAAAATACGTAGTTTATGGACGTTCCCAATGTTTTCCAAACATAGTATGAACCCTGTTATGTATGTCAAAAAAAAATTTGATGAGTGTTCTCACTGAATATTGGAAATGTGTTTTACTAGTATGAATCATTTTCAAACTATAAATTCTATGTTTAAATATCGTGTTCATACTGTGTGTAGTTGTATAAGTGTGTTTCAAGATAGTGAGTTCTGTGTTTAGCAAGAATAAAACTATTTTCAAACGCTTATTAAATCTTCCATTGTTGGTCACACTTTCGACAGGGTAGTATTTTATCAAGTGCTTAACTCATAAACTGCCAAAGTTTAACTTTAGGATTTGGACAAAACTCACACTTAATCTAGAGTGGCCTATCTATGGATGAAATCTTGAAAAATTTTAATCCATAGTTTTCCCAAATTTGCAATTTCCACGGGGGAAATAATGTAAAGAAGTATAATTCCTATTATAAATGTGTATATAATCTTTATTTCATAATTGTACAGTCATATATAACTTTAAAAGTACATTAATATACATTTAAAACATTAAAGTAATGTGCAAATAAAGTGAAATTATAAAAAGTCACATAAAATTATGCTAAATTTAACATATTTCTACGTTGATATCAGTCTTATCAAGATCAAAGGCCTCATATTTCATCTAGATAAAATTATTTTAGGTTCAGTCATTAAATCTTTCAATTACAACCCTTTTCATTAATAAGGCAACAAGACGAAAAATTAATATATGTTGAGCATCTAACGTTTTTAAATTCATGTTTACATTTAACTAATTAAACTTTAATCATTGAACTAAATAAAATGTACTATCAATTCAGAATATTTTTAACCATTTGAAAGACAATGGCTGGACTAATATATTCGCAAAATTTGTTGGGCAAGTTAATACTTACATATATATAATAGGTAAATAAACACCATCACGTTTAGAAAATACAATTTGTCACTTTGTGATAAACTAATATTTAAATATAATTTACAATGGCTTGGCCAAACGACATTTTGTGATAATGTTTATTTTAACAATATCGAAATATAATGACAAATTATTCATTGCAAATTTATGAACTTTCAAAAATTAATTAAGTTTGGCATTAAAATTTTTAAAAGTATTTTTGAGTATACTAATTTACTTATTCATAGTAAGTCAACTAGTAATTTTACAGTTTTTCTGCATAATCAATTTTTTTTAAATAAACAATTGATAATTTGATTTTTATGACATTTTTTAATTATCTTTATCCTTAGAACGTCACAAAATTAATTTATTTTTTTATATATCCTTTTGCTTAAAAAAAGATATTTAATGTGCAATTCATTATGCTACTCATAAAAGTAAATTATACGTAAGCTTAGATAGTTTAACATGTATTTTTTATATAACCTGATTTTATAGTTTTGCACTTCAGCGTTGACAACAATTTTCGTACAGTTTTCTTAGATGCACTTTGTATACTTGACATATTTCTTAATTAAAGGAACTATACAATTGACGATTCAAACAGTTCAAGCAGCGTCACTGTTGGAACTAATATATGCAGGACAGCTGGTGTATGTTTTTATTTGTTTACTTATTTTTATAACTATTTTAATAAATAAACTGTATATTATACAATTAAATAAATTATTTTATTAAAATCATTACAGAGTTTAAGTAAACAAATAAAAACATAGACCATAGTCTTGCTCATATTAGTTCCAACAGTGGCGCTGCGAACTGTTTGAATCGCCAATTGAAAATTATTTATTCATAACAAAAAAATATGATTGACTTTTATAAAATAAACTGCTCATTTGAATCATATCCACAGATACACTGTTTTTTATGAATTTCAGTTCAGTAATATACATCTTTTCTACAAATATATATTATAAAATGCTATATAGTGAGGTATAATCTTTAATAACATAAACATAAACACATGATATTCAAAATTACATTTGAATAGATTTGTAAAATTTAATGATATTGGAATATTAAGTTTTAACTCTTAAAGGGTAATTAATTTTTTTTCTTTGACAACTTTTTTCCTCAAAATTAAACACGTTTCTTAGAAATGCATTAACATTTTATTAGCATATAAGAACTGTAATATATTTTTTGTTTATTTTGTAAAATTTCTTAAAAATGCATTAACATTTTATTAGCATATAAGAACTGTAATATATTTTTTGTTCATTTTGTAAAGCAATATTGTCCGTAATAAATTTTAATTGAAATGCATATTGTACTATAAAAAATATATCATGTTATTTTAAATTGCTTAAAAATTTCACTTTTCTTAGAAAAATGTTCAATTTTCCAGCAAAAAAAGTGACCGAAGAAAGAAATTTCAATTTATAAATCGAAAGCGATTATAAAAACTAAACTTCCAAAAGCTTTAAATTATAAAAAATTATTTTTTCTTAAATTAACAAACATTTTTAAATTCTATACTTTAACTTTTCAGTGTATTGAAGATAACAATAATGCGGACACTAAGTAATGGGTATAAGGCACATCAGTCTTAAAGTTTCAATTCATGCTATTCGGCTTAAAACTTCAGTCTTCGATTAATATGGTTATCAGTCTTAAATTTACTAACATTGTTTTTGTACGAATGGAGGTAGATTGTTGTATTTGCAAATTGCAAATAAATGTTATTATCTTCACGAACAAAAGTTCATAACAAAAATATTTCATTAAATTATGCTATATTATTTATAATGTTTAACATCAGTAGCGGAAAAGTCGAATTTTCATGATATCCACTTGCGGTTAAATAATACCAACACTGGCCCTACATAAAACGTCGAATTAAAAAGTATTGCTTTGCATTGTAGCTGAGATGTTGTGAATCTTGTTATTCGGCAATTACGCATTGGAACTCAAAATTAATATTTTTAATGCGATAGTTCACATTGCTTCGAATACGGCTGTATACAAATAAGAACATAGAGATAATATAAATAGAGTGGGGATGATCTGTATAGAGGCGTCCGCTTGATAGAAAGAGAAAGAAGATTTAGCAGCAGTGGAGCAGAATGAAGGACAGATACTGGTGATAAATCTTCTTTCTCTCTACAACTCATAAAAACCTCATTAAATACTTTTTAATACTTTTAAATGTAAGACTTTGCATTACTTTGATCAGAAAACGGAATTAAATCGCATTCAAACTGTCGATACATTTTAATACTTTTCAATGAGACTTTTTTGTAGAGGGAAATACTTATAAATTTTTACTGGGGTATCCAATTAAGAATAGATTTTAAAATAAATTTTATAATGAGAAATATTTGTTCATGATGCTTGTAACTAACTATTATAATTGATGTTTATTGCATCCGTATCCCATGGCCATTGCCTATAATCAATTATTGCTAAATCTAAAATTAAAACAATCATTATAGTCTTTAATATAGCGATATATGTGCGTCTATTGACATTTTTCTCCCATCTAGAACATTAAATGTAAGATAGGAACATTTTTAACCTAAATAACAGTAAACATTACCTCTTAATAATTTTAAAAATAAACACAAAAAAATAATGTAGCCTGCTGCTATCGTACAATTTCATAACAGTTACTATAAGTTCAAATCACAAGGTAAAATTTTAAAGTCATTTTAAATTAATATTCTTGGAAATATTTGTAGACAATTTTCAATTTTGTCACAATTTACAATTAAAGTTTTTATATGAATGGAATAAAATTATTGTTAAATTTGTATAAAAGAAAAATATATGAAAGAAATAGATCAATAGTTCTACAATAGAATCTAAATATTTTTTATCTACAAATTTTCTCATTTCAATTGCAAAACATATTTAAAGAAAATATGATAGATAAAAACTAACATTAAAAATAGTTAAATATGGTTTTTTCAAATGGTTTCTATTTAACTTTATTTTGAATAGATTTCTCTAATAAAAATGAAATTTGTTAAAACTGTAGTGTAAGTTTAAAGCAATTCCAATTAAAACATATCTTTATCAGTCTTTACAACACTCTTTAAAAACTATGTCCATTTTATTTAAGTTGAATTATTTTGCATTCAGATTGTTCAACTTATAAAAACATAAGTAGAGAGATGATTCAGAAATCTATAATGCTATCAAAAAGAAAACATTATATTTACTAGTGAATAATGTAGTATAATCGAATCAGTAATGATGTCACTTATTGACATTCATGATTTTCAAGAACTTACTTCATCTTTTATAGAAACATCGCCTATATCTTCGCTGGACGCTTCTTTTCTTGATTTTATAGATAAATCTTCAACCATGTTATCAAAATTTTCATTTTCTTTGAGATTCTCAATTACAGGACTTGGACTTTTTTGCCTTAAATGTATTAAAGGACTTTGTTCTTCCAAAGAGGAGTAAGAGCTTCTGTAAATACTTCCGTTTACATTACCGCCAATCCCAAAGGGAAATTGAGCACTACCATTGTCCACATGTGAGTTTGCCGATGAACTTCTTCTGTTACGATTAGTTCGAATGCCTAATTTTTTTACTTTATCATATAAGGTACGAGATGGTACTTTATATTTTCTAGCAGCTTTCAGAGCGCTTAAACCTCCTTGTTTAACTTCCATTATAGCATTATTAATATCTTCACGTGTATATTGCTTATATCGTTTCCATTCTCTTGCAGCTGGAGTATTGTAATTACTGTTTTCTGAAAGATTAATAAAACAATTTATTAGTGTTATTGTATAAGTATAAAAATTATCAGTCATTATCCACTTTTAGAACTCTTTCATAAACTGAACTTATGTTTACGGTATTTTTTTAAATACATAAATATTTTGCTCGATTCAATGTCTTTTACATCATTTGGAGATCTTAAAAGAAAATAATTTCAAAAAAATTATAATAGTCGGGTCGCAAAAATGGCGAACTCAACAGTGTCGAATCCCGCATTACTGAGGAACCGTTTTAAATACTAATCCTATTACAGTGAATAAGGCGTTGCAAAGCATTAGCAATTGGTAGTGCCGTATTAATTCAGAATTTTGCAGTATTCATTAAAACATTTTTTTATTTAAAAATTTTTCATTGTAATAATAATCTTAACTGGAATACATCGTTTTTAAACATAAAAACAAATTAATTTTTGTCGAAATATATTTCATAGGTTTCCTAATGATCTCCTATTATCTTTGTATTCTAAATTGTAGTCCCAAAAAATGTGTATGTAAACGTTCTTGAAAAGCAATTAGCAGGCGTAACGTAGCATTCGTCAGTGTGAAGTCAAAGAAAAACGAAAATTTCAGACAGTTTACAAGTTTCGAGATCCGACAATATGGGGCATTACACACTAAATCGGAAATTATTTTGCTTTCGCATTTCAAATATTTTCAAATATTTTTTTTCTCTTAGTGCTCGTTGAAATGAGCTAACATTATTTTTTTCAAATTTTTTCATAAAACGAGATATAGATTTTGAAATACCACGTTTTATATATAATTTTTATTTTCAAATGCTTATAACTCGGCCAAAAATTAATCATATTGGACGCTCTTATAACGAAAATTTTTGTTTTCACATATAGTTTTTAATAAAAATATGAAAATTTAAAAAAATTTTTAAATAAAGTTTTATTTTTTGCAATGTATTTATCGATAAATTTTTTGTAAGAAACTAGCACTAAGTTAACAATTTTTAATCCTCGTTTGATTGTGGTTAAAGGATGGGATCTTTTTATTTTGAAAATATTTAAGATGCTAAAGCAAAATAATTTCCGATTTGTTGTGGGATGCCCCATATATACAGTGCTACCAACAGGATTTGCCAACCCTGCCACAGTTAAATGTGTTACAAAAAGTTGTATATTTTTATATGTAGTGAAGATATCGAGATTTTTAAGGTCTTATTTTAAAGCTTTCATCTTCTTACTTTAACAATATCAAAATAATAAATTAAAGAAAAATTTTCTTCAATGCTTCATAACTGTTTAGAAAAAACAAAAATTTTCAATTTTTTTGTCGATTTCAAACAATTGTAGTTTTTTAACAAGTCATCGAAAATTAATTTTATATAATGCATTTTTAAAGCTTATTTTATCACCTTTAAAATGTTTTTTTTTAAATTGTACGATATTTTTCAGAAAGTTATTATCATTTATTTAAAAAACAGCTTTTTTAAAATAATAAGTATTTTGAAAACGGTTCATTTTTTTAGAAAAAGTTTAAGACAAAAAATGTTCATTTCTGTATGCAGATTTAAGAAAAACATATAAAAAAATTTTTGTAACAAATTTTTTTTACCATATTTTATACCTTTTACATATTTTTAATTTAAATCAAATTAAAAATACATAGTAAAAAAAAATTTGTTAAAAAAAATTTTTATATATTTTTTTTTAAATCTACATACAGAAAAGAACATTTTTTTGTCTGAAACTTTTTCTAAAAAAATGAACCGTTTTCAAAATACTAATTATATAAAAAAAGGGTTGTTTTCTTAAAAAAATATTGTACGACAATTTTTATAAAAGTAGAAGATGTAAGCTTTAAAATGAGACCTTGAAAACCTCGATATCTTTAATAGATATCAAAATATAAAACAAAAATATAAAACTTTATTAACATTTTTAACTGTGACAGGGTAGGTAAATCCTGGTGGGTGGTACTATATATATATATATATATATATATATATATATATATATATATATATATATATATATATATATATATATATATATATATATATATATATATATATATATATCTATATATATATATATATATATATATATATATATATATATATATATTATATATATATATATATATATGGGTGATTTTCAAATAACTGTGATTTTTTTAAATAAGACATTTTACTGCTAAAATAGTGAACCAAATTTGACATTCATTACATATTCCAGTACATTTTTGTTATTGAAGTATATGTTTAAATGGAAACTACAAGATTTTTAAATATTTCTAAAGTTACGATGGAAAACGCAAAGAAAATGCAAAAGTTACATACCACGGACCTGACATTTTTCCACGGTCCTGACATGTATGTCATAGTTAAAACACGTAAAGAAATAAAAATTCGAATAAATATTTTCTTTTTAATGTTCGCACTTCAAAATAATACCAGTAGAAGTCAATTAAACATAAAATTGAGTAATAAAATGACTATGACGTTAACATGTGTTGGTAGAAAGTAATTAACAATTTAAAACATGAAAAAAGTGCTCGTGTACGTAGAAAATCATTGTAATAAAAATATTTTTATATGGGTGATTTTCAAATAACTGTCATATTTGCATGTCCCCATAGATAAATGACTAATAAAATTATTATTTTTTGCCACTCACTTCATAAATCACTTAATAGAAGTCTCTTCTTAAAGATACTTAATATTCAGTTTGTTAACATTAACATTATCATAGTTAAAATTAAGAAAATAGGGTTAAATTGTCAGGTCCGTGGCATACGTTTTTTTAAAATTTTGTTCTGAAATTTTCACGTAGGCAAATATTAAAACTATCTTTTAAGTACTTTGTAGGCCAAATCTAACCAGATGTTTTAGATATAAAAATATTTTTATTACAATGATATTCTACGTACACGAACACTTTTTTCATGTTTTAAATTGTTAATTACTTTCTACCAACATATGTTAACGTCATCGTGATTTTATTACTCAATTTCATGTTTAATTGACTTCTACTGGTATTATTTTCAAGTGCGAACATTAAAAAGAAAATATTTATTCGATTTTTTATTTCTTTACGTGTTTTAACTGTGACACACATGTCAGGACCGTGGAAAAATGTCAGGTCCGTGGCATGTAACTTTTGCATTTTCTTTGCGTTTTCCATCGTAACTTTAGAAATATTTAAAATCTTGTAGTTTTCATTTGAACATATACTTTAATAACAAAAATGTACTGGAATATGTAATAAATTTCAAATTTGGTTCACTATTTTAGCAGAAAAATGTCTTATTAAAAAAAATCACTGTTATTTGAAAATCACCCATATGTAAAACATCTGGTTAGATTTGGCCTACAAAGTACTTAAAAGATAGTTTTAATATTTGCTTACGTGAAAATTTCAAAACAAAATTTTAAAAAAACGTATGCCACGGACCTGACAATTTAACCCCATTTTCTTAATTTTAACTATGATAATGTTAATGTTAACAAACTGAATATTAAGTATCTTTAAGAAGAGACTTCTATTAAGTGATTTATGAAGTGAGTGTCAAAAAATAATAATTTTATTAGTCATTTATCTATGGGGACATACAAATATCATTTTACAAACTTTCATGATCAAATAGTCGTTTATTTTTGGAAAAAAGTTAGAAAAGTGAAAATTTGTACGTAGAAATAAACAACTATTTGATCATGAAAGTTTGTAAAATGATAACATAATTATATATATATATATATATATAATAATTAACTTTAACAATTATTAAATTTTCAATGAATATTAAATCTAAAATTACAAAAAACTTAAAAAGAGCTCCAAATATGACCCCCACTCTATATGCCGCTTATTCGGCCCTGCCGCAACGAACCAGGTGAGCAGCAAGAGTGCAATAAGTGTGTATCACCGCCTAAATTATAAAACAACATGCTTGGACATTTTTTTTAGATATTTCAAAAACTACTGAACGGATTTTCAATTTTCAAGGCTCAAATAAAAGCTGAGACTTTAAAGATTATGTTGCTAGAGTTTAAAATTTTTCTCTAAATTTTTCTAAAATGTGCAGCCACTCAAACATGGTGCACAAAAATAGAAAAATTAATCAATTTTTTTTCAAAATCTTTTAGGTGATCAAATCTCTCAAAAATATCAAATAATTTTCATTTATATATCAAACGACGCAGAATTTAATTGGCTTTGAAACGATCCAAGATCCAAGTTCCTATCATTTTTCAATAATAAAATATGTTAATTTAATTTCGGCAGCAACTTTTCGTAGCTCGCCCGTCGTTCGTACCGACAATTTCTGCCGGTAGTGTATATATATATATATATATATATATATATATATATATATATATATATATATATATATATATATATATATATATATATATATATATATATATATATATATATATATATATATATATATATATATATATATATATATATATATATATATATATATATATCTTTCTATATTATAAAAAGATATCGCCGCCAACGTCTCTGCTACTGCTGTTTCAATATTTTCTGACCTAAACGTAAAAAATTGACAAACAATTTCTGCTATTCTCAAAATTTGGGTCAATTTTGAAGGCAGTATTGATCTAAATGTCTAAAGTTGACAAACAATTCATGCTACCCTCAATATTTAGGTCAATTTTAAGGGAAGTTTTGACCTATGGGTTAATGTACTGTAACTTATTACTGTGCATTCATATTAAGAGAATATAATTTGAAAATAAAAATTAAAATAAATATAATAGTTAGGAGGTTGGTTAGATAAAAAAATTTCCAAACCGTTTATGTGTTAAATATATACGCAAAATAGTAATATACATACTTTTTGGAGGAGAAATTTGTCTATCTTCATCTTCCATATCAGCTGTTGGACTTGAGACGCTTTCATTTCGTGAAAAATCAGAACTATATCGTCTGTTACTTTCATTGATAGGCGTATTAATTTTTTGTCTTGCATCATGTTCAGAGCCATTATTTTTTCCTAAAACTGTTCTCAAAATTGGAGTGTCCATATTAGCCATCATTGATGACAATTTCTTTTTCATTAATGGAGATGTACTTTGTTCATAAGATCTACTGAGAGCCGAAAGTTGTGAATGATATGAAGAAAGACCGTGTTGTGGAAATGGAAAAGCTGGAAGGTTCCAAAATCCAGGATTATGCATTAGATTGTGATTTGTGACCAATGAACTGTATAAATTATCTCGTGATGTAGAAGGAGACACCTGATTATGTTCATTTCTTGAGGACATATTTGATGTTGATGGTGTTGAACTAGTTATCTCCTAAACATTTAAAAATAAATATTGAATTAATTTCACATAATTTTATTTCTTGTCAAATAAAGTACTATATAAATATATTAAATTAAAATTAATTTTATAAGAAAAAATTTAACTTACAAATCTTAGTGGCTGTTCTTCATCTATTTGCACATTTGGTTCAATTTTTGAATCCGTTAGTCCGTTTAAACCTTTAATCTATAAAAATAAAAAAATTGTTTAAAAAATTATCTAACGTTATACATAAAATGTTTTTCTCTTATTCTTCTCAAACATGACTTGTAAATAACAAAAAATACTACTATTTCTAAATTTAAAAAAGGTTTTAAAGTACTTTTTTTATTACCTGAAGACTTTCTGCCAGCTTCAGGAATTCCGGTAAATCTTCTGCTGTTACATTTACTTCACCTCTGTAGATATATGTTATTAGAGCAACAAGATCTTTAAATCTAGTTTCTTTACTTAGAATAATAATAAACTGATCGATTGGTGCAATCATGTGACAATTTTCTTGAATAAATCCTGAACACGCTGCTAAAACAATCTGATGACATTTTAATTTCTCTCCAGTATCTAAGACAAATGTTAAATCTGTAAAGTTCTCATTTTGTCTCAATTCTTCAAAAACATCAATCATATTTGTTTTATGATTGTTCCATTTTAGACAAAAATTTTGATTTCCTGGGTCCATTGTGCTGCTCATCTCTAAACCTAAAAATTTAAAACATAAAATCTAAAAATATTTCATGTCATTATTATTAATCTAAGACACTTTTTTGTAATTAAAAAAGGATGTAATTTCAATATTTAAAAAAATTTATTTTATTATTGTAAACAGTTCATGAAAAATACGAGGGGCGATTTTCTCCACGAATACAACGGTTGGTACTTAAAAAAACATTCATAGTACTGAACGAATCTTGAGAACATAAAGAATTCATATATTATTGAACTCTGCAAAATGTCTATTTTCTTTGTGCGATTAAAGTAATCTCATATAGAAATTGTTATTATATCCTCTGACAATAATATGGCGCTTATGTGGTCCGTAACAGTTTTCAAAAACAAAAAATTATATCGTGTTCCATATCAGGTCCTAGTACGGGCCGATTGATGAAACCGAATTACAGATTTTCGTATGTAATATGTGACACGCGAAGTAAATCCCTTACAAGGACCCCAAACAGAGCAAAGACTTTCCCTAATAATAAATTAATTCATTATTATTATATATCATCAAATAATTATTCATTAGTTACAATTAATATTAATATATGAATTAAAAAATTGAAAAACATGTGCTAGATCAAAAATTATATTAATAATAATGTTAAATTTTTTAATTAATTAGTTAACTTATTATTATTATATAATTATTATTCAAATAATTTTATTAATTTTATTTTTTTATATACCTTTATACATAGTGGAGAGTGGGGAAAAGTGGGGACATTTGTTCAAAATGTATCAAATTCTTATTGTATGCGATTATAAATATACAAACAAGAAGTAGTATTCTTTGTTATGATGAAAAAACAAGTAATATTCACTCAAATTTAAAAAACATCGATAATGCAAAATATCGATAATAAAACATCAATAATATAAATGGCTCGAAATAGAAATATCGATTCTTTCGCGGGAAATATGCGTAATATATTGTTTCTATATTGAATGAATCCACGTAGCATCCGGTATGGCCCACACTTAGGTAAATGAAATGTTTCCAAGTTACTGTAAAAAATTTAACAATCTATTCCATTGAAAATTACTCTAGAATAAGTGCCGAAAAAGATCATATACCTGCCAAATTAAATAACTTGTCTAAAAAAGTTTTGTAAGCGTTTTAATTTCGAAAAATATTCATATTTTTTTTGCTTAAAACTTTAAAGTTATGGGTGATTCTCCCAAAATACTCCTTTTTGTGAGTTACAAACAGAAAAGAAAAAAATTATTATTTATGGATTAATGCAGCCAATTATATTGAGTTTACAAAAATCTACCACCTCTATAGCATGATCATGCTAACTTTTAGCTTTTAAAGTATATATTTTAAATTAAAATTTACAAAAAAATTAAGAGGTTAAAATTTGGCCCCGGCGTTTTTTATTATATATATTTTTCTATTTACAAAAAATTATTTAATAATGATAATTTATTAATATTATCTATAAATTTGATAGATTTTGAAATACTTACAGTTATCAAAAATCTCTTTTAATAATTGTCAAAAATTATTTTTCATACATTTTAGGTTCCCTTTTCACTGGCAGTTCGTAAACAATCGACAATCATATCAATTTAAAATTTTTATTCAAAAAAGTGAGAGGAATGACGGGTAAGAGGAATGATAATTTCAACATTTTTTAATTTTATTTAATTGCCAAATAATTTTCCTCTAGCTGAGAATGCCCTATCATGTTTATAAAGAACAACTTTATGTGAAATAAATTTGCGATCAATTTATATATATATTAATATTGTTTTTATTAGGGGTGAGAGGAATGACGCTTTAGGTTGTGAATCTCTGCTTATGTCTCAATTTTAATTTTTTTAACGCAAAATAATTACATTTTTTAAAAAGTAACTTAAGAAATTAATATTAGAGATGTTAATTTAAATATTGATCACAATAATCAATCAATATCTCTACCCACAGCAAAAATATTGGATAATATTGAACGAGTGAGAGGAATGACGCGGTACTACATGACAAATTTCATTTTCTATATTTAAAAAAACTGCACGACATATTTTATTCATATCTTAGAAAATTATTCTTAAATATCATAACTTCTAGAAAAAATTGATGAAGTACCTATTTTCATGTTTTAAATAATTGTTTTACGTACAATATTTTAAAAATGTATTAAACAATAAAATTTTAGAACTTTTTCTTGCAGAACATTTAGAAAAAGTGATAAAATAGAGAAATATGACTTGGTATTTTCCTAAATGATTATAATTATTTAGAAAATCTTGACTACATGCAAAATGAGGTTTTTTGGAGAATCACCCTTATATACCTTTAAAAAAAATTTCTTAGTGCCTTCATATTTAATAGCATTTTCTTATTAATATGAATTATGTATATCGAAGTTAAAAAAAATTAAAAGTACCTATCATGGAAAAACAGGCGTACCGCCTACCAGTGATGCCAGAAACCCTACGCGATTCACCCCCACCATAGCGCCAAACTTACTCCTTCCAATCTCTACTAACACAAAGACACATCACGAGTTCAGTCTCGTCGGTGTGTCTCTTTTTCGTTTTTCATGAAAGCAAGAGAGAAATGGCGCGAAATTTTAAAATGTAGACGTACTAAAATGTGATTATTAAGGAAAATGCTTTAAAAAACTTGTAAATTATTATTTAATAATTGTATAATTCATTATTAAATAATTTTTATATAATTAATTAATTACTTTTATAATTATTAAATGTAAATAAATAATTATAAATTAATAATTATAATTAAAAAATACAAATAAAAGTAAATTGCTGAAACAAAATTTAACAAGCAATTAATAATAACTTTAATTATTGTCAACAAAAAAATCTATAAATTTTAAATAATCAATTATTATTATTATTATTATTATATTTCATTAAAATACTCTCTAAATCTGAATTAGTAAAAAAATAACTAATTACTACTATTAAATTAAAACGAAATTCCTTTTATTTTACAAATTTAAAAATAATTTATTTTTGCAATTTCAAAACTTTAATTTGCTAATTTTTAAATTTATATTTCTAAAATTTGTTATTTTTCATGTTTAAATTTCATTTATTTTTATTTACAGCCAAACTGTGAGTTTAAATAATAATTCATTATTATTAACAATTTTACTAGAAAAATAATTATTAATTGCATCTGCGATTCATTTTTTACTATAATATTTGTTGTTTTTAACAAATTAAAATTTAGGGAGTATTAATTAAAAAGTGAATTAAACTCGTTTTCTCATCACCATTGAGGTAGAGTTCATGGCGCGTTTTTAAACTTTTGAGGACCAGTATCAAATTAAAACATTATATGTAGTTAGAATACTATTAAAACATGCAAGTTTTAGAAATATAAAAAAAACATAAGTAATACAAATTTCGAAAAAGTTGAGTCCTCAAAAATTTTACTCACAAAGCAAACAAACTTTTAAAATTTAAAAGATATATTGACTATGGAGAGTACACATTTAAAACAATGTCTTCTATAAGTAATATATTCAAAAAAACTAAAAATCTTCGCCTTAAAATGGGTTAATAAGAACAAAACATTGTTCAAATGTGATCGTGGTTCCCCGACTACTGCAAAAGCGTGCAACTCTTGTCTTACCTGAAGACATTGAGCATGGACAAATATTATATGGAAAAAACTTGTTTCTGTAATTTTTTAAATTACACATTTATAAAAATTTTAGATATTATAACCCAGAAAAATGCCTTAAAATTTTTAATGTCTTCAATAAAGTCACACGTTTTTTTACAATAATCAGGCCTAATCCACAAAGTAGGGATACAAATATGTGTTTTTTAATTTTTTAATCATCAATGAAAACGTATAATTACATTTGCTTAGAAAAATTAAATCTGGTTTATGTTTATTAAAAAAACTAGCATAGGATACGCGCGCTAAAGCGCGCGTTCACATTCTATTTCAATTATGTTAAAAGAATACAATTATGATCACGAATTAAAATTAGAAATTTTTTTATTAAATTAAAAAAGTAGTTAATTGTACCAAAACCATTATTATCGCAGTGTTTCTAATTTTTACAAATAAAATCAAACTTATGTCAGTACGCAGTACAAACATGGTTTAACAACAATGATCATTTAATGGAAATTATAATATTATTTATATTATTTATTTCTAAAAAATCTGAATTTTATTGAAAGTCCTGATTGAAAAATTAAGAAAAGAAATTATTTAAATTTTTTTTACATTTTTCTCAATACAATTTAACATTCTGTAATATAATTAAATTTTTTTTATAATAAATAAAGAAAATATATTATTTTGGATTAACAACCAAAATTTTGTTACAAAACTTTAATTTTTTTTTGTATAAAAAATGAAAGAAGTTTGCGTGATGTTGATTTATCAATTATTATTACAAGATTATAAATTTTTTTTTGAATGAGAAAAGAAAGAAAATTGCATAATTTCTCTTTCTCAATTACAATGATTTTAAAAATTTTTTAATTTTTCATTAAAAATAGAGAAAAAATAAAATGAAATAGAAATAAGAGAAAACACAAATTGTTAAATACGTAGAAGCATTTAAAATTAAAAAAAATTTTCGATTATAATAAATTTGTTGTAAATATTTTTTAAAATTGAAATGTTTAATTTTCTAATTTTTTAAAAATAAAAATAAATAAAAGAAAACAAATATTTAATTAATTTTTTAATATGAATACCAATCAAAAATATTTTAAAAATTAAACAATACTGTATATTTTCTAACATTTTGTTAACTTTTGAATTTATAGTTAATCAAAATGTTGTAAGTATAAAAAACCAAAAATCAATTACAATTTAAAAACACTACATTAATTAAAGTATTTTAACATTAATTTTTATTTACTTTACGGGGAATTTTATTTAATAATTATCGAAAATTAAATAACGAATATAAATCAAAATTTTTAATTAAACAAAAATTTACAATAAATGATTTTTGAATACCTCAATGGTGATGAGAAAACGAGTTTAATTCACTTTTAATTAATACTCCCTAAATTTTAATTTGTTAAAAAACAACAAATATTATAGTAAAAAATGAATCGCAGATGCAATTAATATTTATTTTTCTAGTAAAATTGTTTAATAATAATGAATTATTATTTAAACTCACAGTTTGGCTGTAAATAAAAATAAATGAAATTTAAACATGAAAAATAACAAATTTTAGAAATATAAATTTAAAAATTTAGCAAATTAAAGTTTTGAAATTGCAAAATAAATATTTTTTAAATTTGTAAAATAAAAGGAATTTTCGTTTTAATTTAATAGTAGTAATTAGTTTATTTTTTTACTAATTCAGATTTAGAGAGTATTTTAATGAAATATAATAATAATAATAATAATAATTGATTTATTTAAAATTTATAGATTTTTTTGTTGACAATAATTAAAGTTATTATTAATTGCTTGTTAAATTTTGTTTCAGCAATTTACTTTTATTTGTATTTTTTAATTATAATTATTAATTTATAATTATTTATTTACATTTAATAATTATAAAAGTAATTAATTAATTATATAAAAATTATTTAATAATGAATTATACAATTATTAAATAATAATTTACAAGTTTTTTAAAGCATTTTCCTTAATAATCACATTTTAGTACGTCTACATTTTAAAATTTCGCGCCATTTCTCTCTTGCTTTCATGAAAAACGAAAAAGAGACACACCGACGAGACTGAACTCGTGATGTGTCTTTGTGTTAGTAGAGATTGGAAGGAGTAAGTTTGGCGCTATGGTGGGGGTGAATCGCGTAGGGTTTCTGGCATCACTGCCGCCTACCCCATTTTTCCCTACTCTCCGCTATATTATTTTATTAAACTATTATATATTATATTATCATATAATTATTAATTATTATATATAATTTAAACAATTAAAAAACAACTGCTAGAAAAATGAGTTAATGTAAATTAATATTTAATGTGAACATGTCTTCAAGAATTCAGAAAATCATTGTAGCGTGCGACCATTGTAGTTAGTTGGTTGGGTTATCGGTTTTCGAATGTTAGCGTCGTGAGTTCAATCCCGGCGATTGAGAATTTTTCTTTGTTAGATATATTTATATTTAATACATAAGGTATATATATATATATATATATATATATATATATATATATATATATATATATATACACACTACCGGCAGAAATTGTCGGTACGAACGACGAGCAAGCTACGAAAAGTTGCTGCCGAAATTAAATTAACATATTTTATTATTGAAAAATGATAGGAACTTGGTTCTTGGATCGTTTCAAAGCCAATTAAATTCTGCGTCGTTTGATATATAAATGAAAATTATTTGATATTTTTGAGAGATTTGATCACCTAAAAGATTTTGAAAAAAAATTGATTAATTTTTCTATTTTTGTGCACCATGTTTGAGTGGCTGCACATTTTAGAAAAATTTAGAGAAAAATTTTAAACTCTAGCAACATAATATTTAAAGTCTCAGCTTTTATTTGAGCCTTGAAAATTGAAAATCCGTTCAGTAGTTTTTGAAATATCTAAAAAAATGTCCAAGAATGTTGTTTTATAATTTAGGCGGTGATACACACTTATTGCACTCTTGCTGCTCACCTGGTTCGTTGCGGCAGGGCCGAATAAGCGGCATATAGAGTGGGGGTCATGTTTGGAGCCCTTTTTAAGTTTTTTGTAATTTTAGATTTAATATTCATTGAAAATTTAATAATTGTTAAAGTTAATTATTATATATATATATAATTAAGTTATCATTTTACAAACTTTCATGATCAAATAGTCGTTTATTTTTGGAAAAAAGTTAGAAAAGTGAAAATTTGTACGTAGAAATAAACGACTATTTGATCATGAAAGTTTGTAAAATGATAACTTAATTATATATATATATATATATATATATATATATATATATATATATATATATATAATAATTAACTTTAACAATTATTAAATTTTCAATGAATATTAAATCTAAAATTACAAAAAACTTAAAAAGGGCTCCAAACATGACCCCCACTCTATATGCCGCTTATTCGGCCCTGCCGCAACGAACCAGGTGAGCAGCGAGAGTGCAATAAGTGTGTATCACCGCCTAAATTATAAAACAACATTCTTGGACATTTTTTTAGATATTTCAAAAACTACTGAACGGATTTTCAATTTTAAAGGCTCAAATAAAATCTGTGACTTTAAAGATTATGTTGCTAGAGTTTAAAATTTTTCTCTAAATTTTTCTAAAATGTGCAGCCACTCAAACATGGTGCACAAAAATAGAAAAATTAATCAATTTTTTTTCAAAATCTTTTAGGTGATCAAATTTCTCAAAAATATCAAATAATTTTCATTTATATATCAAACGACGCAGAATTTAATTGGCTTTGAAACGATCCAAGAACCAAGTTCCTATCATTTTTCAATAATAAAATATGTTAATTTAATTCCGGCAGCAACTTTTCGTAGCTCGCCCGTCGTTGGTACCGAGAATTTCTGCCGATAGTGTATATATATATATAAACAGAAGTAGGTAGGGGAAAAGATTCAAAAAATGAAATTAAACAATTATATAACATAAATAAATAATTTCATTTGTGCAACTTTAAATCATTAATTTAATTGCACATTGTAATTTTTACACGGGAATAGTAATAAAAAAATCCTACTAACTAAAACATTTTAAAAGTTTTACAAATTATTATAATTTTTCATTAAACTTAAATATAAATGAACTTAAAAATGTTATTCTTTAACTACATTCTAAGTTCTTTTACAGATAGCCAGAATTGTGACTAATTAAATACTTTTGTGAAATTACGCAGAGTCGTTAAAATATAATTACATCTACAAAAATTTTTTTTCAGCATTATAAAGAACGTCGAAGTAATATTGGTCTGTTAATTTCGTAGTAGTGTAAATTATAAAAAACTAATTTTTTATCCCCTCTTCATACCCTGCTACTATTACAGATAGCAAAAATTGACAAACCATTGTAAGCATTGTAACTCCTTTAAAAAATTGCGTTCAACTATTTTCGAAAATTACAATTATTTTTAACTCAAAAGTTTTCCAAGTTATCCAAAAAGTAATAACTTTAAGAAACTTATTCTAGTATTCATTTATTTAAAATAAATTTAATAATTATTATTTTTAAAGAATTTTTTTATGGAAAACTTATGATTAATTTTGTTATATAATTGATTTACAAATCGTCTAGTATATTTAAAAAATATTTCATGGAGTAAATTATATTATTTATAAAACTTTTTTAAAAAGCTTTGATGTAAGACATTCAATTTTACATTTATGCATTTTTAAATATACCTTTTATTATTGAATTTTCTTTTAAATTCCATCTAGGGTATTGTTAATAAGATAAAATGGATTCTACTAATTATAATTAATGATTTTCAAAATTCAAAATTAAAATTAAAATCCCAGTTGTTGGCGAACAGTCATAAAATATACACCTGCTATTTTAAAAATTATACCTACATTTTGATATATTTTAGTACCCATTTTTTGAAAATTAAAATTAAAACTTTTTAATTAAAAGCAAATCAAGTATATAAAATTCAATATCTTTTATTAAAAAAAATAATTTAGATAATCTATTTCTAAATTCGCGCCATAGTAATATTCTGCCCCATAAAGGCGCTCTCACAGCTAGTAGGCAGCATACAAATTTTAATTTACTGTCTCTTTCACTCTAATTGATTTTCTCTCTTACTCCAATTAATGTCTGCGCAGACAGGCAGAGCTGTGAGAGATCCATAACTTATTGCGCAGACAACGGAATTTTAAAAATAATTTTCTATTCTCTATTTCGCGCGAAAGTAAAAATACTAAGTAAAATATAATGTTCCATTCATTTTATCATTATAAAATACTTTATAAAAATATTTCAATTTTATTATAAGTCACATTCGGAAATGTACTCATAAAATCATTGTATGCAATCAAACAGCGCTGATATATATTTTTTTCAATTGTAATAAAAAAAAAATTAATAAAATAAAATAATCAATTCAAAGCACAATAATCTTTAACTTTAAAAAAATAGTAAAACAAAAACATTAATATTTTATAATTTACATGATTAAGCACATAATAGAAAAATAAAAGATCGTTTCTTATCGAGCATCGAACTTACCGTCTACTGTGGTTAAAAGTACGTCTAATATTTGTTCCTCGTTTTTGAAAATTTTTCACTTTAATATTTTAATAAAGAAGTTCCATTTACATGAAAACCGATAACACTTTGGATAAGATAAGGAAAAAATTTACAGATAAAAATATAAAAAGGAAAACTTATATTCACAATTTTTTAAAAATTATTCACTATCAAAAAATGATTAAATATTAAATTAAAAATAATAACAATTTCTACAAATATCAATTTAAACGTGGGGAAAACCCTTAATTTTTGCTATGAACCACTTCTACGTCCTGATTATGATGAAGTGATGGTGCGAACTGAATAGTGAATACTGCAAGGGTGGCATAGATATGGTATAACTCGTAGATTCGTAGTTTGCCTACTCTTAAAACGCACGCTTTAGAAAATTCGTGGCATTGGTGGGTCAGCTCATCTAGGAACACTCACATTATCTTGAGAGCCAATCCCGTCACTTCCTGCAAGCCTAGGCGATATATTCGCTAGGGCTAGGGTGGAAAGTACTTCTATGCGTGCAACGTAGTACATATTTCGGCTAGCAGGGACGGATATATATATATATATATATATATATATATATATATATATTATATATATATATATATATATATATATATATATATATATATATGTGTGTGTGTGTGTAAAAATATATAAACATTGACATCCAAATTATTTTTTGTTGAAATTCAATTTTTATGTAAAATTTAGAAAATGTTATGAATTTGTTTTTATAAATTAAATTCAACTGCAGTAAAATCTAAATTCCTTCCTACACTGTAAGAAATTCTTATTGAAATTTCAATGGTAACACGATGGACATAAAGTTACAATGGACTCTCGGATGAATTTCACATTTTGATTATAAGATTCCCATCTGACATTAAAATTCAACAGAAAACGATGTGCTCAACATAACCTTAAAATTTAATTTCTTCACTTTTTCTTCTTGCGAGTTTATAATATATCTATTAATTTTTTTCTAGATAATTATTGGAAAGTGTTCAAGTCAAAAAAATAAATACTTTTTTTATAATAAAGTTAATGATTTTTATGTTTAAAATAGAATAATATCCTTTTTCGAAATAAAATTTTTAAGTAAAATAGAATTAAACAAATATGTTGAACTTTCAACACTCCCGGTAAATTTACACATACTAGCGAGTGAAATTTCACTAGGTTGTCCATTGAAAATTCCAAGCAGACTATGAAAATTCATAAGTGGTTCCGTTGTAACTTTATGTCCATCGACACTCGTATGAAAATTCAAAAATTCTTGAAAGTTACATGGACTGACCATTTAAATTTAATTAATTATGTCATTTTCATACGTCATTTCTAGTAATATTTTACACATCAATGTGTAGATTTCAGACACACTTTTTACAGTGTACTACACGAATTTTAATCATACACAAAAGTAAAAAAGTCTTTTTTGTACAATAATAGCAGATATTTTTTCGTGTTATCAAGAAGGAAGAATTTCTTAAATTCAAAAAATTAACTTCTTTGTGGATTGACAAATCTGAAAATGATTCATCATTTAAAAGCAATTAACTTAATGTGTATTTTTCAATTTATGAAAATCTCTACAGACTAAATAGTATACTCCGACAAAATGCATTCATTTTAAATACACTTTAAATTAAAATATTTTAATTTAGCTACAGCTATTAAATTAAAAATATATTTTAGTATAAAAAATAAATACAAATATGTTTTTATATATTATATTATGTTTGTATATATTATAATACAGATATATGTAATTGTATAAATACAAAGTTTTAAATACCTCAATAATAAAACAAATAATTTATACACAAAATATTAAAAACTTTCTTATAACCTTATATTAATTAATTTTATTTTCTTCTTCTTTTCTCGTAATAAGAAAAATTAAAAATTTTGTTTTATTGAATCGAAATCTTGAACATTGACTAATTTATAAATAATATATAAAAAACCAATTTTTTAAATTTATTACATACTTTAATTAAATATTTTTATATTTATAATTTTCTACTAGGAGCCGAGCTTTATTATTTTCTTTTATCGAAAGTCTAAAAATTTAATATTTTTTATTAAATTATATTTTTTATTTTAAAAATTTAATATTTACTATATTATGTGCAACACGCCATTTATATCTGTAACCCATTTATAGTCAACTTTTTGACCGCAGGGAAATGTGTACAAATAAATAAATAACTATTTCTTTTACATAATCAAAAAGTCTGTTTTAAAATTGATACAAATTAATATTATAATTAATTAATATGTTATGGTTAAAATAAAAAAGCTAAATCAAACTTTGTTTGTTAAGCTTAATATTTCTAAAGTTGAATCAATTTAAAAATTTTGCGAACCTTAAAATGAAACTAATAGATGGTGAGAAAAATGAACAATATAGACATCTTTCATTTTTAAGGGGAGGATACAAAGATATTTTTAACCATATCTAGAAAATACTTTAAATATTTCATAAAATTACTTTTAAATTAATTTTTAGTAATGATAGTCATAAAATAAAAGAAGATGGAAAATATTTTCACCCTTTTTAAAATTTTGTTTAATTCGTAAAGTTTCATGACCTTGCGTAATTATAATTCAATTGTTTTATTTAAAAAATTAATTTGCTTATTTTCTAATATAACTAAATTATCTAACTTTCAATTTTCATATATTGTTTATTTTTAAAGTATTATTACCTTCATATTTTTTAATATTAGTTATAGTTATACTTATAGTTAATTTTATTTAATAATTTAATTTTAAAAAAAGTTTAATAGACTTCAATCCGATCCTGCATTTCTATTCATGGTATAGAGCGAAGACTCACAAAAAAGATTTCTATTGCTAACCATCAAACAACACATATATATTTTGTATGTTTGTGTGTATTGCACTCACTATACGTTGCATAAGAATCTACACGTGCATATAAGCGAAGGAAAGGGAATGAAGTTCCACCACTCCTGTTAATAAAATTTGGGATCGACGAACTGAACGTGTCTTCGTAGAATTTTTAGGAGGTTCAAGAAGAAAATTGCCACCACGCCCAAAATCCTTCCGCGATGCATGAAACATTTATACATATAGTGAAGAGAGAGAAATACATATATACGTAATACTTGAAAAACGAATAATTGCATGTAATTTTTATTGCAATTAAAGACAATAAAGTAGACAGCTAGACTTAAATTTGTTTTAATTTATCGAAATAGAAAAAATAAAATGATATGCAATGTTTAAACCTGGCACAATGTATAAAAAAATATTACAATAAAAAACTATTTAATTTTTCTGGAACATGTTTTTAAATAAAAGAAGATTAACGTTTATGACAAGAAAGTATGATTTAAATTAATTTTTTTATAATAATAAATGCCAAATAATATTTCTTTTAAATATCTTTACTATAATGCAAACAATAGGTTTGTTATATTTGTGGTAGGGGGACTCCAAGCAAAGAACAGACTCTTATTGATGGCGGTTCTACGATTTAACACGAATTTTACAGGTGGTTTCTACCTCGAAAAATACATGACGAACAAAAATTTTAAGTCCCTATCTCTTAAAGAAGTCTCACAATCGTCACTTTAAAAAAAGTAACTATTTTAGTTTATCTTTCATAACTTTTAATAAGAATATCTATTCTTCCTGTTATAAATAATACAGAATATTAATAATTTAAAAGTTATTTGAAAAAATAAATAATAAATATTTTTAAAAATTTCAAAGGATAAAAAATAAGTAAATTTATTTGTTCTTGTTTTCATGCATTTATTTATTTACTACACCGAAAAAAATGTTCTCAATTTTAGACGACTCCTCTTCTTTTGCATCATTTTTTCCTCTTACATATGGGCACTAAATTTTTCTTTTCTAATTGAGAGGAATGTCCTCTTTCATACTTTTTATTAAACGTCACTTTTTAAACAGTTTGAAGCAGCGTTCAAAAAAACAAAAAACAACTTAAAAATCTTTTCAGTATAAATTTGTTTCAATTTGAGAGGAATAATTTCAATTAAAGAAGAAAGATTAAAATTTATCTTTTAGTTAAAAAACTCAAATATAAAAAAAAATTTCACTTTTTTGTAGATGAATTTTTCTATAATGAAATTAAAATGTCAAAATAATTGTTAAGAAGAATTTATATTTATATTATTATATTATATATTATAATAATAATAATATAATATATAATATATATAATATATATATATATATATATATATATATATATTATAATAATAATTATTATTATTATATATTTTATTTATATTTTATTTTTTTATATTTTTTTTATATTTGTTTTTTCGGTGTAGTGCAATCCTACATGAACTTCAATTATTTATATTATAAATAAATATTAATTTTTAACAATAATTTTTTATTTAAATGTTTATGCAATTTATTGCTTTTAAAAACATTTATTTTTGTTTAATTTTTGGATTTCGCCCTCACAGCAACGACCTATATTATGAAGTCTATGTGAAGGTTTATTTAGATATTTCGGACATTATTATTAAAGTATAAAAGTTCACTTTTTATTTCATTAAAGTATAATTAAAAAATTAATTAACTTTAATATTAAAAAGTAATATTTATATGTTCGGATAAAAAATTACATTCTAAAGTGTATAGAATTAAAAAAAATAGTTTAAGTTAATATTTTAATAAACAGAAATATTCTTTTCAGTCAAAATATTACTACACTCATGATCTGGAAATATTCTATTGTAAGACGACGGCCAAAGTCGAAAGGACATTTTCTTTCAGCCTCTATTAAATTTCTTTTTAGGATGAAACTGTGAAAAAGATGCAAAGGCGGAAAAAACTTTCTATTGACTCTTATTATAATTCCACTGGAAAAGGTAAAATTTAGGTCACAGTTGGCAACAAAAGCTGAATCAGAAACATAAAAAACAACTATTTAAAAAGAGTATATGTATAATTTAATATATGATTTTTGATTATTCAATATTTTGCCCTTTTAAATAAATAAGTAAATCCATAATTTAAATTTATAATTTGTAATTTTATTATTAATTTATTAATTTTTGTTTTTACAAATTTTTTATATTTGTAAATGAAATATACGTTATTTGCATTCAATTAAATTTTTCTGTTTTCTGAAACAAATATTTTGTTCTGTACAAGAAAAGAATGTTTTAAAGAAATAAAACATCTTATCAATGTTATTTAGTTGGCTGAAATATATATTAAATTCTTCGTTTATTTAAAAATCTTTAATTTAAATTTATAAATTTAGTGTTCCAACTTATTATTGTGTTTTATTATATGATATTACATATAAAGTACTTACACTGTAATAAACGTTATTTATTTACACAGAAATCAATACATTACAAATTTATTTTAAAATCATAATCGCTACTCAGAAGTGAAAATATGAAAAAAATTTGATAGAATCGTGAAATTGACACAAATTTAATAATTTTTGCAATGTAGATGATAAATGTACGATACCAATATTTATATAACACCGTCGGACACGATTTTTCACATACAAAAAATCAAACATTTTTGGAAACTAGGACCAAAAAAATACCCGTTTCTGGACGTTTTGCTGGATCAAGTCGTTTGTGGCTTCTAGGGGTAAAAAACCCTTCAATGAAAAGTGATGTCAGTTTTTAAAAATTTTAAATGGCGGATCCAATGTGGCAGCTGTCAAAATAAAAAATTGATCGTATTCGCTTGAAACTTGTTACTCTGGGGTTTTTGGGGTCTCTGTTTACAAATCTGTTGTCTGCTTTTAAAAATTCAAAATGGCGGAACCATATGGTGGACAACTTTAAAAAAATAACTTATTTTTCCTGAAACTCGATGCTTGGGGGTTTTTGGGGTCACTTATTATGAATCTCATGGCAGTTTTTCAAAATTCAACATGGCAGATCCAATATGACTGATAACTTTTTTAAAAATAGATTCAATTTCCCTGCACGGAGAGACTTTTAGTTACAAAAATTACTTTATTGTATTTCGATATTTCTAATAAAACGTAAGAATTTAGGGATAATCGAGGTACGATGATGATAGTTCTTATTATAGTAATAAGTAGTGTTATTTTTTTATCTACTATTGTAATTTTTAGGGAACAGAAGTTAGTATAAAAGTTTAGAAAGAATATCATTTGATGTTAAGATAATTGCAAATACGAGAATATAGAACATATTTATAATACATTCTGATATTTTTATTTGTAAACCCACTATTTTGAAAACTATTAAATGTAAAAAAATTTTAGATACTGTATTATTTTTAATATTAATATGCTCTGAAATGGTAAGCAGTTTGAATTTTTACAAAATTTTATTAGAATATTTTCACGAAGGTTTCCGAACAGTTCCGTCCACAACCGAAGACAGTTAATGTTAGGCGAACACTCAGCAAACAACCAAAAGTGACGTTGACTATGTCTTTTCATAATTTTTATTAAAATTCTTCTAACTATACCTCGATTATCCCTAAATTCTTACGTTTTATTAGAAATATCAAAATACGATAAAATAATTTTTCTAACTAAAAGTCTCTCCGTGTGAAACTAGTTACTAAGGGGTTTTTGGGGTCGTTGATTACGTCTCAATATTTTTACAAATGTGTCTTTGCACATTGGACATTTTTTTAACGACAAAGCAAACTTTGTAGTAAGTAAATATATTCGATAATAGGATGCGTAAGTAAGATAAATTATTAAATATAAAGTAATTGTTTAACAATGCTTCTAAAGTAAAAATATCAACTATTGACATTTGTTTTATATGAAAAATTTAGTAGTTTAAAAATCGTTTAAAATTAATAAAGAATATTTAATTGCAAAAAACAAAAAAGAATCGCACGTAATCAAATTTTCCAGTTTCATTCTGGATCTGTAATCTACATTTTGATCCTACATTTTGAATTTTGAAAATCTGACTTAAGATTCTTAATCAGCGATTCCAAAATCACCCCGAGTAACGAGTTTTAGGCAAATTGAATCTATTTTTAAAATATAACTTATCACTTTTCATTGAAAGGTTTTTTTACCTCTAGAAGCCACAAACGACTTGATCCAGCAAAACGGCCAGAAACGGGTATTTTTTTGGTCCTAGTTTCCAAAAATGTTTGATTTTTTTGTGTGTGAAAAGAAATGTTAAATTTTGTAGGACGGTGTAATTTGCGTTTTTTGGTTATTGGTTTGCATTATAAATTTTACTCAAACTCAAACCATAGAAATATGAGACTGATATTTATACATTTGCACTATTATTTTTTAAGATAAGGAAATAATTTTTTTGTACCCCAGTAAATGATTTGGTTTTATATGCACGAAAAAAACCTTTAACTAGAACAGCGATAACTTTCGCTATATTGTATTAAATTCATTTCAAGTCGAATATTACTTTTTCTACAATATGCAGAAATAATAAAAAAAATTCCTACGAAGCTGGGATCAAACTCGGGTACCTTAGGCTTCCAGCACTGCGACTTCAGCACCTCAGCCGTTTAAGATAGATATTCCAATAACTTTTATATTAATTAATTTCTAAGTCCAAGTTGAACTTAGAAAATAATATTTTCCATTTATGAAAATTTTTCTGTTTTCAGTAGTTGAATGAAAAAGACGTCTTTTAGACATCTAATAGCCAAGCATAGAACATTTACAGGACGTCTTTAAGACGTTTTTTACACAAGTTCAAAAGACTTCCAGAAAAAGTCATCCTAAGGACGTCTATAATATCTTTTAAACAAATTAGCAGAAGTACAGAGTTTAAATTTTTTTCAGCTTCTGGGCTTCTCCATAGTGTGCAAGAACATTTCCGCTTAAGTTAAGTCCGCTAGTGACATGACGTTACAAAAATACGTGTTTTTCGATTTTTGTACAGCTTAATTATTTGTCTTTAAGTTGTAATAGTGTATTTTTAAATTATGTGTATTACTTTTGTGTAATTTATTTTTTTATTGAAAAGGAGAGTTTCATTTACAAAAAAATTTTTTTGACGAAATGCTTAAACATACAATTGTTCCATAATTGCCTTGCAATTGGGACAATTATACAACAAATTATTATTTTCATTATAAAAGCAAGAATAACAATTTTTCTTTGTCTTTATACTAAAAAAACTTTATTTAGTCATGCAGAGTAAAATAATAAAAAAAAATATTTTTTTTATTATTGTAAAACATTTTTAAAGAAATAAAAAATCAAGCATTTTAATTAAAAATTGTCACTTTTTTAGGTTAAGATGTATCCTGATTATTTTCAAATAAACTTATTTCATTTTTTTCTAATAAATTACTGAATTCTTCTTTACTTGTTACAAAGAAGATTTTTGGTTAATGAACATTTTTTATTTTATTCCATAATTACCCAGAGAATCTAGGTTTTTTGGTTTTATGAGTTTTTCTTTTAAAAAACTTATCAAAAATGAGTAAACTAAACGCGAATTTCTTGATAATTAAATAAAGAATATTTACCGTTAGTATCTTTTAATAACTTTCATTTATTTGGAAAATATTAGTAAATTTTTATACTCATTTGAAATAACCTTTCCATTTTTTCGATGTTTAATAATTATTTTCTCTTTGTCAGTGACAATAAAAATAAAAACATCCAAGTAACTATGTGGGCAAAATATTAAACTAATGTTTAAAAAAAGAACCAAATTCAAACAATTTATCACCAAAATTTTACATAAAAAAGAATTCTTTTATTTATGAGTCATTCCATTATATTTCGACTAAAGTCGTTGCCGACTAATTTTAAAAAATTGTAATATTTTACAGGAATGATTTTAAAGATAATAGGATTACCGAACAAAACGAATTTTTAAAATATTTTTTATATTTATTGTAACATAAGCAACTAATGTATATGAAGCCGTAAAAACTGTCACATTTTCATCTATTACAAAATATTAAAGAAAACACATAATTTATTATAAAAACTTAAAAAAAATTTAGATTTTATTAGGAATGAATTATTTTATTTTTATAAATTGGTAGAAACAATTATTAATAAGAAATATTAAATAAAAAATTATTTCAAAGTTAACCTGGCAAATAACCTATTTTTGCAAATTTCATTCACTAAATATGAGAAATAGAAATCATTAAATTGAATAAAAGTTTATGAAATATAAAGTACCTGTGATTAACTTTTAGTTTTTCTTAACACTTTCTTCCTTTTTTCTTCATAAATGTTAAAAAATAAGCAATTATAACTGGCACTTTGCTTATTTTCACGATTTTAAAATGTAAATAAGTTCTGCCCAGATCATTGTAAAATTACGAAAATTGGGCAATAATTAATTGATCACTAGAAACACTTACTGGAAAAAGATTTTCTTTGGTCCCGAAGCTATTTTTTGAAATAATTAATTTTAAACTTTTCACTATTTCCATCAGGTTAATACATGTAATTTTTTTAAAACTGAAGTTGGTTCAAAACGATTAAACAAGAAGAGCTAACTTCGTTATTTAAAAAACACATGTGATAACCTGACAAAAATAGTAAAAAGTTTAAAGTTAATTAATTCGGAAAATAACTTCGGGACCGAAGAAAATCTTTTTCCAGTGAGTGTATCTAGTGATCAATTAATTATTGCCCAATTTTTCGTAATTTTACAATGATCTGGGCAGAACTTATTTACATTTTAAAATCGTGAAAATAAGCAAAGTGCCAGTTTTAATTGCTTATTTTTTAACATTTATGAAGAAAAAATGAAGAAAGTGTTAAGAAAAACAAAAAGTTATTCACAGGTAATTTGTATTTCATAAGGTTTTATTCAATTTAATGATTTCTATTTCTCACATTTAGTGAATGAAATTTGCAAAAATAGGTTATTTGTCACGTTAACTTTAAATTGATTTTTTATTTAATATTTCTTATTAATAATTGTTTCTACCAATTTATAATAATAAAATAATTTATTCTTAGTAAAATATAAAAAATTTTTTTACGTTATTAAAATAAATTATATTTTCTTTAATATTTTTCTAATAGATGAAAATGTGACAGTTTTTACGACTTCATATACTGTACATGCTTATTTTACAATAAATATATTATTTTTATTGTATATAATAATATTTTTTTAAAAAATATTTTAAAAATTCCTTTTGTTTGGTAATCCTAATATCTTTAAAATCATTCCTGCAAAATGTAACAATTTTTTAAAATTAGTCGTCAACGAGTTTAGTCGAAATATAATGGAATGACTCTTATGAAAATAATTTAATTTTTGGGAAGAATTTTATTACAATTTCTTAAAATAATCAGAAATAACTAATTATTTAACTTGCTCAAGAAATAAATAAATATAATCTATTTGAAAAAAGTTAAAATAATAAAAATTTAAGAGTAGGGGAGACCGGGGCGTAATGGCTAACTTTTCACTCTTTGTGCTTTTTCTCGGCCGTTTTTGTTTTAATTAAATGTTTTTCTTCTGGAAAAGTTACTCTGGTATCTCAGCTTTCTTTAAAAAAAAACGTCTCGATATGACTCTTGTTTGTTTTTCTACAATAATTTTTCTGGAGCAATGCAAAGCTATCCAAAACGCCCCCAGGCCGGGGCGTAATGAATAATGAGTGAAAATTAATATTTACGGCCCCAAATCTTATTATATATTGTAAATTAAGGTTTGTGAATTAAATTTGATATAAAAAATATTATAAATATAATTATTGTATAGAAAAAAAAGATCAAAAACTATAACTACAATTATTTTCTAAAGACGTATTCTTCGTTTTTTTTATTAAAATTAATATTACAAAATTACAAATCTGATGTTTCACTTTCTCTTTTATCTTTAATAAAAGTAAGTAACTTTATAGTAAATTTAATTTAATTCATAAAATAATAACAATTAAATTAAATAAGGATTTTTAAAATACTTCTTCTGTCTTAAGTAAACAAGCAAAATTATTTGCTTTTACAGTGCTCACAAATGAAAAAAAAATATTCTTTGCACGGAAAAGTTTTTGGATGAGCTGCCGTTCCGCGATTAGAAAAAAATACTTCTCACAATTTGGGTACACTGCTTTCTCTCTTAAGAGAGCTGTGCTGACCTGTGCGGGCGAGCAGCGCTCCCGTCACGGCAAGCAGCACACTCAGCATGGTGTGCTGCTCTATCACACTGGGGATGCCTCTCTACTTTAGATGAAGGCGCGCAGCCGCAACCACAACTGATACAGCTGCTAACCTAAAAATTTTTCAGTGTGGTTATTTTTTAAAATTAATATAACAAAATTACAAATCAGAAGTTTAACTTTTTTAGTAATCTTTAAGAAAAGTAAATAACTGTATGGTAAATTTATTTTAATTTATAAAATGATAACAATTAAATAAGAATTTTCAAAATATTTTTCTTGTCTAGTAATAAATCAGAAAAAAGGGCAGAAGTCATATTTTGTTTTTTAGGTTATATTTTGCCAGACAAAAAAAAGAATAATTAAAATAGAATTTTACTTTACCTGGTTTCTACTTATACAGAGCGCGGTGCATTATTTATCGCGCCCCGGGAAAAACTAGCCATTACGCCCCAGGGGTACTTGGCCAATATTTTGTAATTTTCTATCAATACAGAAAGTGTAAATGAAAAATCTCCAATTGGCCCTTAAAAACAAATGTATCAAGCTTAAAACCCAATTTGATTTTTGTTTTTAAAGCTATTTTTGAAAGAATAAGAACGAAAAAATGAAAATTTTGAAAAGTTACTTTCATGTGTCAAAAAAAGTTTTTCTACTATATTTCTTACAATAGTGAATGAATATTATCAAAACTTCGTACAAAGTTGCAGTATAACAAGTACAATAACTTGTCTATACAGCGAAATTATTTCGATTTACCAATTTTAAATAAATTACAACTATCCATTACACCCCTTAGCCATTACGCCCCGGTCTCCCCTAGTTTACTAATTATAATTATTGAATAATATAATAATATTACAATTTTTAGAAGTAAAAAATTGATTCAAAAATTTATATTTTACATATATCACTTCAAATTTTGAATGTAAATATACTTTATTTTTTTAAAATAAAATTATCATTGTCACTATAACTTCCCTTGATTATTTTAGAAAAATTTAAATTAAATTCTTTATAAGAATTTCATTATTATTACATAATATATTTTAAATAAAATGTAAAAAAATTTCAATTATTTAAAACATGTCCAATTATTTGTTTGTAACAATTCAATTACACCTTTGAAATAACAGAATTAAAAAATTTCAAAAATTTTATTTTTCAGAATTAAAAAAAAACATGTGAAAAAATTAAATTGTATTAAAAAAATTTAATTGTGCATATTTTTTTTAAATTGACTCATACAAAACTTTAATTTGATTCAATAACTCATTCTTTACTAAAAATAAAAATTTAAATTATAAAAATTATTCCTAACAATAATAATAAAAAATTTGTGACGAAGTGTCGTCATTTGAATTTCGCGCCTTTTACGAAATTAGAGAGGAAATAGGTCCGAGGAGTAGGGCACCGGCGTTGGTGCAAGGAGCTCATTTTCGCGAGTGCGAATCGGCCTCTTCGACGTACTGTCGCGACACGAACACACCTGTTCTCAATCAGTTGAGCTGATTAACGTAAAGTTTAATAAAGTTTATTTAAAATAAATGTTTGTTTAATTTTCGGCCTACCTGCCAGTGTTTCACGAAGGAATTGGACTGCGGAGGAAAAGGTAATTTGGTTAAGTTTGACTAATATTATTTCGAATGAGTCTAACCGTCGCCAAGCATTCGGCGGTTTAAATTTCGGCGGAATCTCCCCTTTGATTGTTGTATTTTGAGTTAACGAGTTTAATCACATTTTTCATTTGCTTTAATTTTAATTAATTAGAAATCTGTCACAAATGGCGCCCAACGTGGGGCCTTGTTGGGATTTTAAGACTCATTTGATGGTTTTCATACTATGTCAGCGTCTGGTGGAATAAAGTATTTTATTCTCATCGTGAGCCTTAACTGTATTAATTGTCGAAAAGGTTAGTTTTAACCATATTTTATCGAGGTTTTTTTTTGTTGTGTATGTCCGAATAAGTGAAATCTCAGAGGATTTTTCACGATTTTTGACCAATTTCCGGTTGATTTTTGCTGGCGTCGCTGAACACGTGCTCGGCGTGACGTCATTTCCTTCGAGCCTGCGCACTGTGGGCAATGAACGCAGTGAATTTCAGCGCCGTGAAAAGTAGTCCGGGCATGGTGAGAGCGCCAAGAGAGAGTGGTCATTCCACACCAAGCGAACTGCTTAATAATTTTTTGTTTGTTTGTGCGCATGGGTTGAGGGTAATAATTTTTTTTTGTTCTTTAAGTTGTTTTGAGAGCAAAATCAACTGGTGGTAGTGTACAAACGTGTGCAGGTGATCGCGACACATTTTAGTTTTTTTTCTTGTGTCGTTGCTGTGTTGCTTTTTTATATTGTCAGCGCCATGGATTTATATCAGCATCAGTTCGCGCGATTATTAGGGAATCGCGATGTGCGCGTGTTATGGGATATGATTACTAATACACCGATAGCCGAAGTGAAGTCCGAATTAGAGAGAAATCAAGCGAGTGTAAGGGGAACGGTACAGGTCCTACGTAAACGTCTTCTACGTTTGAGAGCAAGGGTACTGTTTAGTGAGGTGGTTCACGTGCCGTGGTTAGAAAGGTATGACACAGCCGATTCCGCTTACATTTTTACGTTAGAGGGCACTTCACCGGCAACGAATAGACCCCTTGTAGAGTTGTCATCGATTGTTAGTGATGGTGGTGTTGTTCGGGAAAACACGGAAAATCCTGAAAATAACCAGGCAGTGGGGGGGGGGGGTATCGGAGGTAGAAAGTATGTCTATAGATTCCAGCACAGAGGCGAGGGATCGGAGTGTTGTTAGCGTGGGTGGGCCATTAAGTGCAACAGTAGTAAATGCTGAAAATTGGCCACCGGTGACCACTACAACGGCATCTAGCCGATCAGCGTCTCCCTCACAAGTCTCGTGGTTGTTGCCTCCTTCAGGGAGGACAACCCCAAATATTTCCCCTAATGTTTTTACAATGAGTCAGATGGATGCCAGGGTACAGTATGACCCGTGTAGGGGAGCTTTCTTCGCTCAAAATAGGAATGTTGAGTTGAATTGGGCTCAGCCAAAGGCATCGTTTGGAGTTTGGAGTTCCACAGCGGAGCGAGTGTCGAATACTGGCACCATACCGAAATCAACAGGTTATCAGCGCCCACGACGAAATTCTCCATCGCGAATGGACGATCAGAGAAGAACTCGCCCATTTTCTGCGACGAACGACCGCAGGAAGTTATTGAATCCCCCAGAATATGAAGAGTGGTACAGAAGGAGTAAGGGGGAGGAGATTAACGACGCGAGAAGAAGTCAGCGGGTTGGGCCAGAGGTTGTTGAAAATGGGACCCGGTTTCGAAACACTAATGACCTTAGTGATGGAAACAATTATCAGCGTTATTGGGACAATATGAATAGAGGTGGGGAGTATCAGCGTGCGAATATGAATAATCCAGACCGCGAGCGTAGCAGATCGGTATTACTGTTATCGTCGGAGACACAGTCATAGCTCGTTGAACAGAGCGGTTCCTCGGGCAGTTAAACAGCTTAAAGACTGGGATGTAAGGTTTTCGGCAACTGATAAAGAAGACCCCGAAGAATTTCTGGAATTGTTGGAAGATTGCAAAAATGGCAATCATATCAGCGACCAGGATCTATTGAGTGCTGTCCCTAGTGTTTTGCGGCGAGAGGCAGGCCGTTGGTTTCACATTTGCAGAAGAGAAATTGACTCGTGGAGAACATTTAAGAAACTTTTCACTAGAGAATTTTCTGTGCCTATGGATGAGGAAGATATCTGGGATGAACTTAGGTCACGTACTCAGGCTAAGGGCGAGAAGTACGACTTATCTTTTGAGTTTGCGGTTTATTTCGGATCACTTCAGACACCCGATTTCGGATCGGAAGATGCTGCGTCTTGTCTACAGGGGATTAACCCCAGAGTATCGCCGTTACTTATCAGCGTACGAGGTTGGTTCTTTAGCCGAGCTCGAGAAGATTTTGCATCGTTTGGAGAAAATCAAGGAGTTGGATAAACGTTATGCTCCTCCACCGACCAAAGAGAAGATGAGAGTGCAAATGGCCGCTCCCAAGGGTGGACAAAGAGGATTTAAGATCGATGCTCTCACTGAAGTCTCTACGTCTGAGTCAGAAGAAGAATCGACTGTTATGAAAACTAGAAAGAAATCACACAAAAAGAAGAAATCTCAAACTGCACCACTTACAAAAGAGGGAAAACAGTGTGGATGCTTTGGGACAATATGAATCGAAACGAAGTGTAACATCAACTGAAAAGCCTTCCGGAGTCATGTCAGCGCCCGTAAACCCGTCTCAGACGTCAGCAAAGTTTTGGACTTCAGGTCAAAGGAATGCTACTACTTCAGGGAAGAGTGATGGACCAGCAACGGCACAGAAAACGTCATTTTCAGGAAGTTGTAATATTTGTAAAATGGCAGGTCACCGATCTAACGAGTGTCGGTTAAGAGTGTGTTATTACTGCAACCAACAAGGTCATTATGCCGCAGAATGTAGGGAGAGGATTAAAAGAGAGACAGACGAATCTTGTCAGGTTTGTGGTACCAAGGGTACAGTGTTTTCACGTTGTCCCAACTGTGTTGAAAGAAGACAGATGTTGGGAAACGAGAAAGGGGGGGATAGTGGATTTATCCTCCCCAAATCAAAGTGATGGGGCTAATAGTAGTGTACTAGAGGGTCCCGAAGATATTTTTCTTCATGTACAAGCCATGGAGTACTCACAGGAGATTGAGGAGCAATCAACCAACTGTCAGCGTCCCACGGAGCAATGTGCTGAAGAAGAGTTCGGTGATGAGGAGTCGGTTTCCATTCCTAATACAGAGGAAACGATTCAAGTACCGAGTGTTAGTCGTCTACATGGGGAACTAGCCATGAATGAGGGTGTTCTTCATGGGGACATTATGGGGGTGGTATCCCCAACTGAGGGTGTTATTTCAGCGAGAACTATTGAACCCGTTTCTCCGAATATCAGCGTCCAATTCAGTGCAGATCGAGGATCAGCTTGCTTGGACGAGGAAGGAAGAGAAGCTAAAAGGAGTGTATTTGGAAATCTTCTGGAGAACGAGTTCATAGATGGATCCAGTGTGGAAAATCGATATTTTCTCAAGATTATCATTGCGGATCAACCTTATATGGTGTTGTTTGATCCAGGGGCAATGATATCGGTTGTCGGTCCAAAGCTTGCTGAGAAATTTAAAGAGAAACTCGAAGCTACGGATTCCGCCTTGATGAGTGCTCTTGGTGGATCTGTAAAAACTTTGAGGAACACGGAATGACAAACTGCACTGAGCATCACATTAGCGTCACGGACCAAACGCCTATAAGACTTCGACCTAGGCGAATGTCTCCCAAGATACTTGAGTGGTTGATTGAAGAAGTTAAGAAGTTGTTGAAGAGCGGTATTATGGAGAGAGCGTCGAGTGATTGGGGAACGGCGCCAGTAGTGGTAAAGAAAAGTGATGGTTCTTTACGACTATGTTTCGATTTCAGGGATTTGAACAAAGTCACGGTTAAAGAACTTTACCCTATCCCTAGTATTGACTCTATACTGGATAAACTTCGTAGGGCAAGATATATTTCAAAAATAGATTTGAAATTAGCGTATCATCAGGTACCCTTGTCAGCGTCAAGTAAGCGTTACACAGCGTTCTCGGTACCGGGTTTGGGTCATTTCCAGCTTAAACGAATGCCGTTCGGGTTGATGAACGCCCCTATGACGTTTCAACAATTGATTGACGATTTGTTCGGTCCGAGATTTGAGCCAGTCGTGTTTGGATATCTCGATGACATAATTATTGTTACTAATAGTTTCGAGGAACACATAGTTTGGCTAAAGAGGGTTCTGAGGAAATTAGCAGAGGCTGGTCTTGTCGTTAACCCTGCAAAATGAGAGTTTGGTTGCTCGCGAGTTACTTATCTGGGATACGTGCTGGATAGAGAGGGGTTGCGTCCCGATCCCGAGAAAATTGCGCCAGTAGTAAATTACCCGGTTCCCCGGAATGTGAAACAATTGCGTCGTTTCCTGGGGATGGTGGTGTGGTACTCGCGTTTTATCGAGAAGGATAGTGAGTTGAAGTTACCATTATTGCGTCTGTTACATAAAGGGAGAAAATGGGAATGGGGGAGAGAGCAGGACGAGACAGTCAATGCATTGAAAGCTAAGCTAGTGTCAGCGCCAGTGCTGGCTAGACCAGACTTTTCCAGACCTTTTTCTATTCAGTGTGATGCCAGTGATTAAGCTATAGGAGCGGTGCTTACCCAAGAGTCGGAGGATGGTGAGCATCCTATTTGCTACATTAGCAAGACCTTGTCAGCGTCAGAGAGAAATTATAACGTTACTGAAAAGGAATGTTTGGCCCTGTTGTGGTCCATTAAGAAATTTCGACCATACGTGGAGGGTTATAAATTTACCGTTATAACTGACCACAGTGCGTTGCGATGGTTAAGAAACCTCAAGGATCCGGTTGGACGCCTGGCTAGATGGGCGTTAGATATGCAACAGTGGGATTTTGAGATTAAACATCGCAAAGGAGCGAATCACCACGTTCCTGACGCATTGTCTCGTATGTTCGAGGGCAATTAAGAAATTTCAGCTTTTAGTGACATTAGTGACCCTTGGTACGTCAAGAGAAGAGAGTCTGTGTTGCAACACCCAGAACGATTTCCTGGTTGGATGGTCGAGGAAAACAGACTTTATCATCATAGAAAGTGTCCCATTCTTTTTCCTTTCTCCGGCGAGGAACAAGGATGGAAATTGGTCGTTGATAAGAGGAACGTGTGATAAGAGAAGCTCACGAAGGACTATCTGCGGGTCACCTAGGGATTGAAAAGACTTACGGACGGGTGGCAACTGATTACTATTGGCAGGGTATCTGGTTTGATGTCCACAGCTTTGTACAGTCGTGTTCAGTATGTCAGCGTCATAAAGTGTCTCAGATAGGACCTCAAGGTCTTATGGGACAAAGAGTGGTCGAACAGCCATGGATGGTAGTGGCGGCGGACTGTATGGAGTTTCCGCCGAGTAAAAGTCAAAATAAGCACTTGGTGGTCTTCCAAGACTTGTTTTCCAGGTGGATTGAAGTGAAGCCGATTAGATCAGCTGATGGAAAATCCAGTGCGCGTGCATTTGAGGAGTTGCTTGTGTTCCGATGGAACACTCCACGTTTTCTACTGACTGATAATGGCAAGGAATTTGATAACAAGTTCTTGAAAACCACTCTGGAAGAATATGGGGTTAAGCATTTGACTACTCCTCCCTACCACCCACAGGCAAATCCGGTGGAGCGAAGTAATAGGGTCCTAAAGACTATGATTGCTTCATTTGTCGGCGCCGATCACCGAGACTGGGACAAGCACGTTCACGAGTTTCGTCACGCAGTGAACACAGCTGTTCAGTCTTCTATCAAAACGTCCCCAGCCTTTCTGAATTTTGGTCGACATCCGGAACCGGTCAAAAGTTTACGTCGTGAAGTCGAAAATCAAAATTCTGTTCAGCGTCTCGACCTTGAGTTATGGATAAATCGAATGAAGCGCCTTGATGCATTGCGAGATTTAGTTGCACGTTTTGTTGATGAAGCGCGAGAGAAACAAGCCGTGTATTATAATCGTAATAGGCGTGTGGCGAATTTCAGCGTCGGTGATCAAGTTTTATGGTGTGCCCATAAATTATCAAACGCGGCCCAGAAGTTCTCGGCCAAGCTAGCGCCTAAATTTGAAGGTCCCTTTAAGATCGCGAGAAAGTTGTCCAATGTTGTTTACGAATTAGAGTCTGGAGATAGTCGGCGGGTTATGAAGGCTCACGTTTCGCAGATTAAACGTTTTATTCCACCACGCGGTCAGGCGATTGGCTAATTCGTTTTTGTGTACATGTACTATGTTTCAGATTGGTAGATGCCTGCTCATCGTGGGTCCCCATCGTTGGATCGGAAACCGAAGAGGAAATTATATTCAGTCAATAGAGGGAGAATTGAAAGTTCCGGAATGTGGCGTTGGAGTAGCGCGAGGACGAGAGGACTGCCCGATAGGAGTCAATACGTACCACGGAAGCGTATTATTCCGGAGTTTCAACCTCCAAAGGTTGAAACAATGAGCCCACTCGCAACAATGATTGATCGGTTATTGAAAGACTGGGAGGATGAAGTTTTCTCAGAGGAAATATTGGACGTGGTGGGAGAGGGAGAACAAGTTGCCTCTTTGCAATCTGTCGAATTGGAGCAAGCGGCAGGGGGTAATAGGCTTCCTTCCATTGCCGAAGTAGAGTTTCGACCTTCCTGTGATTTAGACGATTCGAGGGAACATGTGTCAGCGCCGTTGCCCTCGGTTGAGGTCGTAGTCCAACCAGTTATGGAAGTACCCTCATCTACTGTCAATGAGGTGGTCCAAGAGTTGGAACCGGCGAAGAAAACGGGTACAATTCCGAAAACGAAATGTTCTTTGAAGTCATCGTCAAGGCAAAGCAAATCAAAGGAATATAAGCGGCGTTCCAAGGATGTGGAGGGTTTGTCAGCGTCTAATCTTTTGGAAAAGATACCTACCAGACATGGTTCAGAGGTGGACAATTTGGTACGTGGAACGGATGAAAGTTTTCAGCGTTGGGAGAGCCGTTGTGCAGTTAAAGAACTGGAGCAGGTGGTTGGTTCTGAGCCGAGTGGTACCTTGGAGGTATTGAGGTATCGTCAAGAGCGTGAAAAGATACATCGAAACACTAACCCGTTGTCTACTTGGGATTATGTGGGTTCGAAAAGGAGATCGCCCTTTGACAACGTTTCGAAGAGTCAGGCTCGCTCTGGTTCCGAGGAGCTGCCTGATTACACAACAGCTTCTATCATTCGATCAGTGGTCTCAGTACCATCAACGAGTCAAGGTGTTGGAAAGAAAGGCAACGAGGAGATCGGAAATAGGGAGAAGGAGCGTAATTTCCAGCGTGAGAAACCGGATTCGACATCCAGCTCTCGTGTCATTAGAGGTGGTAGGATGTTTGGGGGAGTGGACATAATTCCCACGGACCCGGAGTTGGATCCGCCGCCCGGTGCTTGTCACAACTGCCGGTCAATGAAACATTTTCTTAAGGATTGTCCTCATAACCGTAATACTTTCTGTCAAAACTGTGGTCGTTAGGGAGTATTTTTCACGGATTGTCCCCGGTGTGGACGAGTTCATCGTAGGGACATGAACCGGAAATTTGGAAAGAAGGCCTATCACAGACATTTCGTTCACCGACAGGAATACTTCGAAAGGAGATTCCGTCCAAAACCCGGAAATGGAAGAGCGAGTTCATCTGAATCTCCCAAATTTGTGCTGACGAAGGATGGAAATGATAAGTCGTCCAAAAAAGGGAAATCCCAGTCTTCCAGTAAGTCACCATCGTCGAGGCCAAGCGACAGTAAGAAAAAGGAGGTTGTGATTCCGTTTTGTCCTCAACAACCCAACAAACCGTCAGTGGCGAGGGATAATGATCCGATAACTTCTTCTTGTCAGCGTCAGGGGTTCATGAACTCTGTGTCAGCGTCTAAACCTGAGTCTGGAATTCCAACATTTTCTTCTGGGACAACCAGCATTCTTAATGAGCTGCGAGAATTGGACCAAAGATTGCAGGGAGTTCCAGTATAATTGGCGAAGGAGATACGTTTGCGATTTTTGGAACAATTGAATAAACGAGCTACGTTTTAATGTGTTCTTTGATATTATTTTATTTTAAGATTTGAGATTATTTTGATATTGTTTAGGTCGTGATTCGTCGAAATTCTTTTTGTTAACTTTTTTTTCTTTTGAATTTGTTTTATTATTTGTTTAAAGGCGATAATTGGTGTTACTTTTTACACTGTTAAACTCGAGGCAACCTTACAATTTGATTTTGAGTATTTTATTTTGTTTAAAACAGTATTGAGTTTATTTTCGTTTTCTTGTTGCCCGAGTTACAAGTTGTGTTTTTTGAAATGTATAGTATTTCTTACCATATCGTCGAGCATTATTGTGATGGTAAAATTAAGGGTTAATTTTGGCCAAGGAAGGGGGAATTGTGACGAAGTGTCGTCATTTGAATTTCGCGCCTTTTACGAAATTAGAGAGGAAATAGGTCCGAGGAGTAGGGCACCGGCGTTGGTGCAAGGAGCTCATTTTCGCGAGTGCGAATCGTCCTCTTCGACGAACTGTCGCAACACGAACACACCTGTTCTGAATCAGTTGAGCTGATTAACGTAAAGTTTAATAAAGTTTATTTAAAATAAATGTTTGTTTAATTTTCGGCCTACCTGCCAGTGTTTCACGAAGGAATTGGACTGCGAAGGAAAAGGTAATTTGGTTAAGTTTGACTAATATTATTTCGAATGAGTCTAACCGTCGCCAAGCATTCGGCGGTTTAAATCTCGGCGGAATCTCCCCTTTGATTATTGTATTTTGAGTTAACGAGTTTAATCACATTTTTCATTTGCTTTAATTTTAATTAATTAGAAATCTGTCACAAATTATAAATAAAATTATAAAAATTTCTTTTTTTCAAAAACAGATTCTTCATCTGGATGGTTTGTCGGCTCGGAAACTAACCAATTTCAGAAATGAGGAGAAAGGGAGGAATGTGAATTTTGAATTAAGTGTTCCATCAAACACAAAAATTGAGAAACTAAGAGTTCACAAAATAATAACAGATTTCGAAAAGGAAATTAAAATCTACAAGATAGATGAATTAGGCAAAACAGTTCCGAACTCTGTGATTAGTAAATATTAATTCATTTTTATAAAACTAGCGCCTCCGACGGCCATCGGCCGTCTCCATTGCTTTTGTTCTTCATCCATTTTGTTCATTAAATTTTGTTTCTCTTTCATTATTTTGACTCAATTTTTTTATTACAATATAATAAAAGTACTGTTTCATGTAAAAAATTTCATTTCTTTTTTTAATGTTATGAATTAATTTAACTGTTTAAATTTTATATAAGAGAATAATATAATTTTAACTTTATATTAATTTAATTAAATGTTTATTCCAAAGCTTAACATATTATTTATTCAATTTTTTAAATTATATAAAACCTTAATTTTGAGACGCATTAATATTCTCCATAATATGTGCATTTTATTGTGTCATATTAACGAAATGTTAAACACGAAATAGCATTTTAACAAATTGTTTTTTGTCGGAAACGACATTTTTACGCTTTGTCATTATTTCAAACTGTCATTTGTCCAAACGACATTTTTACAAATTATCATTTTTTTAAAAACTATTACAGTAAATTTATATTTGCAAAAAAGTTTACTGCAGTTTTTTTCTCGAACGTGACATTTGTATAAGCGTCAATTTATTGAAATAAGAATTCACGAAATAATGCGACAATTAAAAAAAAGTGTCTATACGTTTATCTATTCGTAAAAATGGCAATTCAGTTAAATGTAATTTCGTTACAAAGATGGTTAGATTAAATGTTAGTACGGTCAAAAACATTTGGGGAAAAATCTTGAGTTTTTTAATTTTTTTGTTTCTGTTTATTCTGTGCCATGAATATACATCAGTTTTAACTCTACACAATTTTAAATTGGCACACTTTGAAATCGGCGTGGATCAAAATTCTATACAAATATATACTTTCCAATGAAAAACTAACACTGTTAAATGTTAATCTAACAGTAAATCTAATAACTATATATATTTGACTCGATCTTATCATTATAACTCCCCGAAATACGTACAGGCACAAAAAACATTTCATTCAATAACTCAGTAAGATATAAGATAAAAAAAACCAAAGATCCTTGACTTCTAAAGAATTTTGAAAAATTCTCTAACTTTTCCTGATTTCCATATTTCCCTGACATGCGGCCATCCTGAAAATTTAAAAATTTCAAGGCGGTGGCCACTTTTTCGAAATTTTTCGAGAAAAATGTCTTTTTAATCAGTCTGAATGAGGTTTCCTGTAATTTTTTCAGAATTATCTCTCAAAAATGCACCAGGGACCATGTATTTCACAATTGCATGGGTCTAAAATTGAAAAGAGAACAAATATATTTTTTGAAATTTTTCATTTTTTAAAACAGATTTCTTTTCATTCAATTGGGAAATTTGTTTCCTGTATTATTCTCAAAATTGGCTCGTAAGAATCCAGTTTTTTCAAAATTTTCATTTTTTGGGAAATACTGCGATTTATTCAATTTCAATAATATTTTAAGACTTTTTTCAGATTTTTCGTTAAAAAATAAATGCCCATACCAACTGTAAGCACAATTGGTCTAGTTTATTCTTATTCCTATAATTTTGTCACAAAAAGCGAGACTAAATGGGTTTCAAACGGTATACACTTTGTGTACTGAACGCTAAAAAATAATTATTTTTCACAATTACGCAAAATTTTGTAACACAAAATTTGCTTTTTTCTCATATTATTGTTCTTATCTGTGTTATTATAAGAGTTTACCTTAAATAATTCAACCAGTAAATTTTAAATTTTTAAATGGTATATAGAGGAGACTGGGGCGTTATGGATCAGTTGAATTTGTTCAAAAGTGGTAAATCGGAGTAATTTTGGTTTTTGATTAAAATAATGTACTTGGCATACTGTAAGTTTGTACCAAGTTTCATTGTTATTTATTTATTATTGTTAAAAATATGGTAGAAAAAGTGATTTTGACGCCTGAAGGTAAATTTTTGAAATTTTTGTTTTTTTGTTATATCTTCTTTAAAATTATTTGTAAAAAATTTTTGTTTACCAGGTTTTGAGCTTTAAACATTTGTTCTTGAAGAACAATTGACAATTTTCTTTTAATACTTACGGTATTGATAAAAAATAACAAAATTTTCAACAAACTCCTTCGGGGCGTAGTGGATCAATTTGTTTATTCTATTAAGGAAAACCTATTATATTTAAAATATTAATAAAATAATCCTGTTAAGTTTAATTTCTTGTAATTTATATATTAATAAGTATCAATGATAAGCCTTTATTAAAAAAATAACTGGAGAATAGATTTTTTAAATAAATGGATTTTGCATTTCGCTACAACTTTACCAATACCGTAATAATATTTTATGATCTAAATTATAATTTCATTGCTGATCCATTACGCCCCGGGTAGGCGAAATTCCTTACCTTGTATTTTTCCAAAAACATTGTTCTAGAAAAAAAGTTTAAGTGATATTAGGGCGTACTTTTTTTTAATTTAAAGCTGTGATTTTAGGCTAAGTTTTCTACATGTTGGAATTTTTATTACAGCAAGAATGACGAAGTTAAGCAACAAAAAGTGAAAAGTGATCCATTACGCCCCGGTATCCTCTACAATCAATTTGATATATATATATAATACTTTTTAATCATTATTCGTTTCTACTTTATAACAGGGAGAATTTATTTTGCAATATAACAACATTAATAATAATTACAACACACTTGATAGATTTCATAATTTATACAATTTTCTGAAAACTGTTACAACCAGCTCCTTGCTTCCGTACAGGAATCATTTCAGCACAGTTGATATAATATGCAATTAATAAAATAAAAATCATTTAAACTCCACACTTTTAATTTGGATACTGTTAATATTTATAAGAAAAAAATTCAAAAAATGTTATAGTTGCTGAGTATTATTGTTAAACTTCACGAAATCCATGTAAAATTGAAGAATCTATAGGGTAAACACATACAATTGTTGAGGGTGAACCTATTTCTCGAATCAACAAATTCTGTTTTTGACTTAAATATAATATTACAATTTAAATGCAAACAATGATTAGAATAATGCTTATTAAGTGTCATGAATGTTAAAAATAATATATTAATATTATACTCACAAATAAATTACGTAATTTATTTATTTCAGGCAATATTTTTGGTTTGGTGGGTTTACCCTAGAATGACTTATTTATTTTAATTATTTATATTATGTTCAATTTAGGCTTTGCAGAATTAAATTGTGCACAATTTAGTTGAAATAAATGATTTTTTGCAGTTAAATCTTACACAGTGAATCTGTTTTTATAATGGAAATTATTATTATAAAACTTTATACACTACGTATTAAATTCAACAATTTTAACAGTATAAGAATAAAAAATTATGGTAAATTCTACATTGTTTAATTGCATACCGATAAACTTTGCACCTGTTAATTAAATAATAAAAAATAATTTTGTTGATTCGACATATTTAAATTCCATAAATTTAAAATCTGCGCCCTTTATATATCTTAATGAAAATTATTCTTATTAAATTCCATATGACGTTATACGACATCAATTTTTCTTAATATTTTTATAAACGTGTGTAAAGTTTATAACAGTGTATTCATTATAACTGTGTAGAATAATTTATTACTATTTTATATTTTCATATAAATATATAGTTTAAATTGTAGAATTTAATAGTGTAAAGTTTTCTAATAAAATATTTTATTTTGTAACAGTGGTTTAACAAAATTTATTTTTATTATTAAGAAATAAATCTGCAAAGCTTCAGTGTACAAATTAATTGAGAATAGAATTTAAAGAAATTAATTTAATAAAATGTGTTTAGGTTTCAATGGAGTAATTAAATTGTTATTATTAATTAAATTACTAAAAAATAAAATAAATCTTGTTTTTTACTTATATACTTCAGAAAATAATTAAAATATTAATTCAAATAAGTCTGCCAGTCGCAGGTGATTTAAAACAATTAGGTTAGGTTTCTTTTAGTGCCCATAACAGCATATTACCTTATTAACAATTATTAATAACAATTAATTAATTATATTATTATTACAATTGTTAATAACTCATTTACTATTCTTTCATGTTGTATAATAATGATATATAATTCAAAACGTGTATGTTTCGTCGTGAGTTTAACATTCTGTTATGAACAGCTACAGGCCTGGTGTATGTACATATGGTGTATGTCCATGTGGTTCCATCCTTCGAGTTATTCGATTCCATTCGATACATTTCGAGTGTTTCTCGAACTATCTTTTTTCTAAAGGACTATTATATATATATATATATATATATATATATATATATATATATATATATATATATATGGGGCAAAATTCCTCAATTGTCCTAACTTAAAATTGAAAGTCTTCAAATCGGGTTGATTTTTGCACAAACTTTAGTACTATAGGGGAGTACTTTATCCACAAAATATTAAAATATTTTATTAAAAATTGTAGAGGGGGGAGGGGGTTAAAGTTTTTGGTAACGTGTTAACAGTGGATTCTTATAGCTAATGTAGCTAAAAAACAGTAGAGTGGACAAAATTTTGCCCTATATGTTTTCGAAAGGTTTTTTCCTCCTCTTTCGAATGGTGTAAAAAAAATTTTTTTTTATTAACAATTTAAGTTAATTTTTTCAAAATTAAAAATATTTTTGACTTTTTTTTGAAAATCGGCATTTTTTTTTCTTTTTTTTTGCCTTAAAATAAAGCTTATTATATGTACTTTCCATACCCCTTTGGTAAAAAATGCCGTTTTTTTTGTTTTTGAATTATTAATTAATTAATTAATAAAAATTTGTTAAAAATTATTAAAAAATGAAATACTTTTTAAGCAAATAAACTTTTTTTAATTATGAGCTTATCATCGTAAAGCTGCTTAAATTCCGCATCCAACGAGTATAAATACATCTATTTTTATAAATAATTGTTTAATAAACAAATAATTGAAAATTTATTTATTAATTTTTTGAAAAAAAAACAATTTCTTTCTTCATTTTTGCTTTAAAATACAGATCAATATGTGTACATTCAATACCGGTTTAGGAAAAAATGACGCTTGATTAGTTTTCAAATAATTAATCATTTAATTAGTTAATTAACTCATTAATAGTAGTAAAAAATTACTAAAAAATTAAATATTTTTCAAGAAAATAAACTTTTCTTAATTACGAGTTTGTCATCGGAAAGCTTACCAAATTCTGCATCCAACAATCATAAACTCAACTGTTTTTTATAAATAATTATTAATTAAATAAATAATTTATTATTTATTTATTAATTTTTTGAAAAAGGGATATTTTTTTATTTTTCCTTTAAAATAAGGCTTAATATATTTATTTTCGATACCCGATTAGGAAAAGTTACAATATTTTTTGTTTTCGTATTATTTATTAATTAATTAATAAAAAATAGACATGTTGGATGCGGAATTTGTTAAGCTTTACGTTGGAAAGCTCAAAATTAAGTAAAGTTTTTTTTTAAATATTAATTTTTTTTACTAATTTTTATTAATTAATTAATAAATAATACGAAAACAAAAAATATTGTAACTTTTCCTAATCGGGTATCGAAAATAAATATATTAAGCCTTATTTTAAAGGAAAAATAAAAAAATATCCCTTTTTCAAAAAATTAATAAATAAATAATAAATTATTTATTTAATTAATAATTATTTATAAAAAACAGTTGAGTTTATGATTGTTGGATGCAGAATTTGGTAAGCTTTCCGATGACAAACTCGTAATTAAGAAAAGTTTATTTTCTTGAAAAATATTTAATTTTTTAGTAATTTTTTACTACTATTAATGAGTTAATTAACTAATTAAATGATTAATTATTTGAAAACTAATCAAGCGTCATTTTTTCCTAAACCGGTATTGAATGTACACATATTGATCTGTATTTTAAAGCAAAAATGAAGAAAGAAATTGTTTTTTTTTCAAAAAATTAATAAATAAATTTTCAATTATTTGTTTATTAAACAATTATTTATAAAAATAGATGTATTTATACTCGTTGGATGCGGAATTTAAGCAGCTTTACGATGATAAGCTCATAATTAAAAAAAGTTTATTTGCTTAAAAAGTATTTCATTTTTTAATAATTTTTAACAAATTTTTATTAATTAATTAATTAATAATTCGAAAACAAAAAAACGGCATTTTTTAACAAAGGGGTATGGAAAGTACATATAATAAACTTTATTTTAAGGCAAAAAAAAGAAAAAAAAATGCCGATTTTCAAAAAAAAAGTCAAAAATATTTTTAATTTTGAAAAAATTAACTTAAATTGTTAATAAAAAAAAATTTTTTTTACACCATTCGAAAGAGGAGGAAAAAACCTTTCGAAAACATATAGGGCAAAATTTTGTCCACTCTACTGTTTTTTAGCTACATTAGCTATAAGAATCCACTGTTAACACGTTACCAAAAACTTTAACCCCCTCCCCCCTCTACAATTTTTAATAAAATATTTTAATATTTTGTGGATAAAGTACTCCCCTATAGTACTAAAGTTTGTGCAAAAATCAACCCGATTTGAAGACTTTCAATTTTAAGTTAGGACAATTGAGGAATTTTGCCCCATATGTATATATATATATATATATATATATATATATATATATATATATATATATATGTATATATATATCCCTATTATATAAAAACATTTCGCCGCCGCCGCCGCCACCGCAGAGTCAGGATTTCTAAGGGCGCCCTATCCCAAAGGGTCCGTCAAAACTTGCGTCAAAATTGACCTATTTTTTTACCTATAGGTTTAAAAGAGAATAAATAACGGCCTCACATTACGTCAAAATCTATGTCAAATTTGACCTATTTTTTTACCTATAGGTTTAAAAGGAGAATAAATAACGGCCTCACATTACGTCAAAATCTATGTCTAATTTGACCTATTTTTGACCTATAGGTCAAAAAGAGGACAAAAAACGGCCTCACATTACCTCAAAACTTATGTCAAAATTGACCTATTTTTTAACCTATAAGGTCGAAAAGGAGGATAAATAATGGCCTTACATTACGTAAAAATCTATGTCTAATTTGAACTATTTTTTGACCTATAGGTCAAAAAAATAATAAATAACGGCCTCACATTACCTCAAAACCTATGTCTAATTTGACCTATTTTTTGACATATAGGTTTAAAAGAGAATAAATAACGGCCTCACATTAAGTCAAAATCTATGTCTAATTTGACCTATTTTTTGACCAATAGGTCAAAAAGAGGACAAATAACGGCCTCACATTAGGTAAAAATCTATGTCTAATTTGACCTATTTTTTGACCTAAGTCAAGAAGAGGATAAATAACGAATATAAAAACATGTTTAGTTTTACCTATTTTTAGAGCTACGGGTTTTAAAAAGGGCCTTAATATGAGCCTTCACATTACGTCAAAATTTGATCTGTGTTTTACTAACAGGTCAGAGATTTCCCCCTCAAATAGAAGCGCGAAATAGGACGTCGAAGCTTATGCAAAAGAAAATTTTTTTACTTGTAGGCTGGTATGTTACTTCAAAATTGATGACAAAGATTAAAAATTTGAGAATGGCAAAATGTTATATATGAATATATATATATATATATATATATACTAGGGGGGTTCCGCCCCCCTGCGCGCTTCGCGCGCCAACCCCCTGATATATCTCTCCCTATTATATAAAAACATTTTGCTGCCGCCGCAGAGTCAGGATTTCTAAGGTCCCCTTGTAGTAAGGGCCGTCAAAACTTATGTCAAAATTGACCTATTTTTTGACCTATAGGTTTAAAAGTGGATAAATAACAAATAAAAATACATGTTTAATTCTACCTATTTTTTTGAGCTACGGCTTTAAAAGGGGCCTTAATGTGGGCCTTCACATTACGTCAAAATTTGATCTGTGTTTTACCAACAGGTCAGAGCTTGCCCCCTCAAATAGAAGCGCTAAATAGGACGTCAAAGCCTATGCACAAGAGAATTTTTTTACTTCACAAGCAGCACGTAAGCTCATAGTGACATCACTGTAATATTAAACTGGATATTTGTAATCTCAACTGTAATATTACAGTGATCTTACTGGGATATCAAAATGTCCGCCTGGAGGTAGTATTACGTTGATTTATTAAGGTAATATTACATGGGTATATTAAGGTAATATTACACTGTAATATTAACGTAATGTTAATATAATATACAGATAAAATTAAAATAATTTTATATTTTAGAAAAAACATTTCACCAAGTCTGGACTCGAACCCTGAACCTTGTGTTCAGTAAGCTAGAGTCTTACCAGTGAGCTACTGTTACTTGTAGTGTATTAAATATTTATATTAAATTTGAAGAACTTTAAAGAAAACTTACAAAGATTTTATTTCTTCGAAAATCCTAATACACTACAAGTAACAGTAGCTCACTGGGAAGACTCTAGCTTACTGAACACAAGGTTCAGGGTTCGAGTCCAGACTTGGTGAAATGTTTTTTCTAAAATATAAAATTATTTTAATTTTATCTGTATATTATATTAACATTACGTTAATATTACAGTGTAATATTACCTTAATATACCCATGTAATATTACCTTAATAAATCAACGTAATACTACCTCCAGGCGGACATTTTGATATCCCAGTAAGATCACTGTAATATTACAGTTGAGATTACGAATATCCAGTTTAATATTACAGTGATGTCACTATGAGCTTACGTGCTGCTTGGGTTGCAGGCTGGTATGTTACTTCAAAATTGATGAAAAAGATTGAAAATTTGAGAATTGCTAATATCATAAGATCGCATTTTACAATCTTTATATTATCCATAAATAGAAGTAAATTTAAAACCAGGGGGATATATATTAGAAAGGGAACGTCCATAAACTACGTAAAAAAAACTTCGTAGCACTTCAAGGGGGAGGGGGGGGGTAAGCAATTGTCTACCATAAGAGGAAAAAATGGCGCTAATACATGTAATTGCGTCTACGTGGGGGGAAGCGGGGGGGTTAAAATTTCTAAAAAGTTGGTCTACGTAGTTTATGGACGTCCTCAAACCAGTGAATTTCTAAAAACAACATTTCAAAGTATTGAACAAAAACATTTTAAATTTACGTGCGCATCCATTACCGATGGAAAGTACAAACTGGAACTGAGAATTAGAGATTGCATTTTCCCGAAGAGAAATACGAAAAATTAGATAATATCGAAGTAGCGGGCAACATTTTATTAGGTGGTACAATTTTCAATGTAATTAAGTTATTTATTTTTTTAAAGTTATATTTTTATTTTTTAATATTAAAGTTAAAATATAAAAATTATTTTTTATTTATCTAATAATAATTGTTATTTAATAATAATTAACCATTAATTTCATTTAAATTAATAAATTTAATAATTTTAGATTCTTCTTATATTTCTGTATCTGCATTGAGAAATATAAAAAAAATTGAAGAACCGAAAATGACGCAAGAAGATCTTTTAAAGGGAATCAAAAGAATTCAAAGAAGTGATCCTGATGAAGCTCTAGAAGAAAAAAAATTAGTTCTTAATTTATAAAAATTAAAATGTTACAAATGCTTTATTACATATAATAATTATAAAATTAATTGAATTAAAATAAATTTTTTCCCTTTAAAAATAACAGTCTTTTCATTTTTAAATAATCCATTTTTAAATTTTAAAGTAAATTAATTTTTTCACTAAATATTTATGATAAAAGAATTATTTATTACAAGCAGATTATTATTATGTAATTATTTACAATTTATTAGTAGAAAATTAAACACATCATTCACGCGCGTATTTTATGCCAGAACATAATAAAAAATTATGCACGAAAAAAAATCTTCACCCGGAAAAACTATAAAATTCACTATATTAACGAAATTTTTAGTTACTGCAACGAATACTTTCGCTATTTTAACGAAAGTAATCACTGTTCCAGTTGAAGGATTTTTTACGTATGGTAAAAAATAAAAAAAAATTTCACTAATAAAAGTAAAAAATGAAAAAATGCTTAAAGGTTATTTTTTTCTCTCTTTCTGACAGAAAGTAATTTTGCGAAGTGGGTGTACGAAATTTACAATATAAACCAATAGAGAATATTGACTCAGCCTCTCTCTTGCTATATTTTCCAATGTCCAAACAGGATGTCGAACAACAATCAATTTGTCTTTTTAATAAGATTTTCAAAATTAAAAATATGGCAGAAGATTTTTCCAAATTCAGTTTGATTCACTATTGAAACATGTTATTTAAAGCTTTTATGGCAAATGTTTGAACCTATTATAAAAGCAGCTTTGAAAATTTAAAAATGAAGGATTCATATGAGGCATTTCATTTCAAACCCTTCCACCCGCAAAAAACAATCGCAAGGAGATAGATTTTCTAATAATTTTTATTATATAATACTTTAATTGTTTATAATATATTATACACTAATTCAATAGAGAATTTCATGAACTTTCTATTGCTATTTTTATTATATTAAATTTCTGCTAATTTCGTAGAGAAATTCCTGTTTGAAATGTTAAACTCTTAATATCTCAAAACACCCCTCCGACGATTTTTATCAAAATTATATAAAAATAATATTTTACAAATAGTATGAAGTTGAACCTTAACCCATTCAACTTACATTCAATTTCGTACTATTTGTTAAATTTTCCAAAAACACATTTTTCAAACAATTTTTTTTCTATTAATCCCATGAAATGTCCATAATATATCAAATGGGAATATAAACTAGGGAATTTACGCTTTATTTTCATATAATTTTGATAAAAATCGTCGGGGGGGTATTTTGAGATATTAAGAGTTTAACATTTCAAACAGGAATTTCTCTACGAAATTGGCAGAAATTTAAAATAATAAAGATAGCAATAGAAAGTTCATGAAATTCTCTATTGAATTAGTGTATAATATATTATAAACAATTAAAGTTTTATATAATAAAAATTATTAGAAAATCTATTTCCTTGCGATTGTTTTTTGTCGGTGGAACGGTTTGAAATGAAATGCCTCATGTATATATCGTTTGGCATACATATCATTCGAAGTATCGAATTGCCAACATATAATTCTGCTTAAGACAACTTTTAAAATTAAGTAAAAATAAACCCTGGAAAAAATAATTAGCTTATAATTATGAAGTAAAATATCATAAGAATGGTTGAATTTGCAATGATTTGTATAATTAAAGTTATAATCTCTAGAACAAAAGTTAATAGGGTAAGTGTGGGGGAGATGGCCATAGTTTTTTTAAATGATTGTAAAAACTAAAGAAAAGAGATTTTTGTAAAAATTTTTATTGGTAATTAAACAATTAACACTTTACTTTGAAGTAATGAAAGTTAAAATAAAATATTTTTATAATAACAATCTTAAAAAATTTAAGTTTTTAAAAAAATGCAATTGGCCATCTCTCCCGGAACGTCCGGGAGAGAAGGCCACATGTATGCGGGTAAGATGGCCAATAGTCTTTGGCTATTAACTTCAACTTATTTTTAAGTCAATTACATTAATTTTCTCTACTTCTTACCGCATTCTGAACACTTGCTAATGAATTCAGTGCAGTTTTCATGTAACTTTTTAAAATTATATATTTAACTGTTTATAAAATTTCAAACATTTAAAATTACTTTTTGCAATATTGCGAAATTGTTTTTTAAATAATATTTTAAGAATCAAAAACATCAATTACTCATTTTAAATTGAAATTTAAACTTTAAATTCGTAATCTGCGACCCCGAAACCCCCGAGTAACAAGTTTCAATCAAATCCATACTGTAAAAAATGATTTCATGAAATTTACAGAAAAACGGTATTTTACATTCGGTATCGTTGCGAATTTACGTAGACCTCGTATGTGATATTACGCAAGACCGTAAAATCACATCGATCAGATATGTAAATAAAAGACTTTCGAGGGACGTGGTAATATTACGTATCGCGTCGTATAAATTTCACCGTAAAAGTCCATCATGGAATGAATTTTCATTCAAACAATGAAATTTATAATGAAGTATGAAATTTCAAACACAAGATTATATTTTGAGGTTATGGTTTGATCATGAGACATGAGGTGGACATGTGTTTTGTACGGTGTAATTCATCAAAAAGTGATGATAGTCAATTTTATCATTTATTATATGGCTGCATTTCATTTTAAACTATAAATATGAAAATAATTATTTTCTCTACTTATTTCAAAGTGATTTATATTTTAATATGACGCATTTTATTTCAAACCGTTCCACCGACAAAAAACAATCGCAAGGAGATAGATTTTCTAATAATTTTTATTATATAACTAGCCAAATTATCCGCGCGGGAATGTTATGCTACAATGTTTATTGTAAACAATTTCAAGTGTAACGCGATATTTTATTAAATGAATAACTTGCATCTATCGGTCAATATCTCTATGATTACAATTATTACACTAAATCTCAATGGGGAGGAACTGTCGAGACAAACGAACGGATGCAAACGACGTTGAGACAAGACGACCGGAACGAAACCAAACGATGAAACTTACCAGGTTGAAGTATCTCCTGCAAATCCAAGAAACTGAGACAAATAATAATCACCAATTCACTGAAACTTAATGAACTTTATTGATAGTAGTTAGGTAATTAATAAATGATTTTACATTTCGATAAACACTCTGTACATTCATTCACACGACAACTCAAAACACAACTTCCTATTTTGGACTCAACGGAACAAGAACTGATCTCCTCAATTCTGAAAAAGACGCCGGCCGGCTTCGTTACATCTCTGTCTCTCTCCAATCCATGGGAAATCGTCCATCACCGTTCTCTCTCGCTCCTTTGGGCCGCAACTACCTGTAGGGGAAAATTCGGACACTCTCGCTGACATTCGACACCATTCGTACAAATCATGCGCTCTTCATAATTTTTCGCGATTATCAAATGACGAATGTCTCACGCTGAAATGTCTTGGAGAAAATGAAATTATTAAGTAACCAACTCTTCGTTACAATTCCCTCCCCTAGGCCGATAGTACTCTCTAAGACTATCGCCGATCAACAAATAAACAACTCACTAGATTTACTCTTTTATTAAACTTCGAAATAAATTTCCCTTCAGTGGGACAACATGTTTAAACTCAACAGTTTTCCTTTAACTCAAATAATTTCCTGATTCGGACTAATCGTATATTTCTTTAAACTAAAATATAATTCTCTTAAATTTCAATACTATTTCTCTTAACCAAAAATATAATTCTTTCTTAATTTCAATACTATTTCTTTTAACCAAAATATAATTCTTAAAATAGGCCAACGGCCAAAAATTAAACAACACTGATCATTTCCCATATGAACCGAATTTCTCGAAATTACTTTCGCGATTTCAGTTCCTCGAGAAATCTCGCCTTGGCCTCCTGGACCAATTCTCTAGGAAGACCTTCCAAATGGCGCTCCAGTTCCCTCAACTCCTCTAATATTCCTCGCCTTGCTGGAGCGGTAACATTGGCTGCTTCTTCCACCCTCGGAGTATTAATATCCTGACTTACTGGTGCATTCCTCCACCAATCATGAATGTTAGTAACATTCTGTTCGGGGACTGGGAATTCCGGCACTTCGTCTGATGAGACCGACTCCAGATCCCCGAACATTTGGGGGAAACGTGACACCGGCGACAGGGACTCACGCTGAAAATCAACGGAAGTATCTGCATCTATAGCCCTTGATAAAGGCGACACTGGACCCTTTTTAGGTTCCCGATCATAGATCTCATTATAAAAATTGGCTCGTTCATTCCGGAACCTGGCAAATTCCCAAGCCCCATGTCTTCTCTGCATGTCCCTCCGGTGTACTCTCCCACATCGCGGTCATTCCGACAGGGTAACACCCCGCCGACCACAGTTGTTGCACATCAGCGTGCGCGGATGAGGACAGCTTTTGACGCCGTGCCCCGTTCTCCAACAGTTATGACAGGCGCCAAATGGTGGATCCAGCTCTGAGTCCGTGGGTATTGGATCCAGACCTCCAAACATACGGCCTCCTCTGATCACTGCCAGCCTCGGTTCTTCCCGTCTATTGGGCTCGACACCTGCACGCTGAGAACTGAGATGCTCCGATACTCTACGATTCTCCTGTTGCAACTCAACTGTAGTTCCTTGGGTTATTACGCTTCTCGACAGGGCAGGAGGATGTCTCGGCAAATCAGGCGAAGGCTTCCTCACCTTCTCCGCTACGCGAGTACTCACATAGTCCCATGAATATAGGGTCTCCAAGGTCCTACAACGCTTCTCGTCCGCCAATTTCCCTCTTAACTCCTCCACTTTCCTTTCAGGTCTCTCAGTCAGTGTCTCCTCCAGCTCCTGTACTGCACAACGGCTTTCGAACTCCTCACGACTCTCGCCCTTGCGTCGCCTAGGCCCAGGTTGCTTTTCCTGACTCCTACTCTTAACTTCCTGATTATTCGCACACGCTGACACCACTTTGCTCTTGACTTTCGGGATCTTTGGAATTACTCCTCGGCTAGTAGACGGAACGGGCTCCACTTGAACCGGAATCACTTCCTGTATCGCCTCGATCGCTTGAGTCTCCTCGGGCACACTTTGCTCTTCAGCGATGGTACTCAACGGTGAAGTCACGGCTCCTGCTTCCTCCGTGAAGACCCTGTTTCTTTCCTCGTGAACCCGCAGCGCTCGCTGAACCAACCTTGTTCCCTCATCAACCTCATGGACCTCCAATGGTGGGGGAAACTCAGCTGTCCGCCTGCGGATCCCGTGATCGCGTCCCATCCGTCCTCTACCGAGTCCTTTTCCGGAACGCCACATCTTCTTATCGATCTCTTTCCTCACTCGACGACGTTTCTGTTTTTGTGAACGACTCTCTTCGCACGCTGACAACGGGATATGAGACGGCATCCAACTGGAGTTCTGAAAAGAATATAAATTAGTACATCATAAATTATTTCTTTTTGCGAGGAGGAAGATATCTCTTTAGGTCTGATACGTGAACTTTTGAGACTTTACGATTATTATCGCTTTTTAATTGGTAAACCGATGCGGAAAGCTTCGCTATAATTTCAAATGGTCCTTCATATTTCGGTGGCAATTTGGCTGAGAAACACTGAGCAGCGTTCGACAACTTGTGTGTTTTCCATAACACCAAGTCACCCACGCTGAAAGTGGCTTCTCTTTTATTCCGATTATATTGTTTAACCTGCTTTTCACTTCCCTCATCGATAAATTTCGCAACTAAGTCGCGCAACGCATCTAGTCTTTTCATTCGATATGCCCAAATTTCAGGGTCCAAACCTTGAACTTCCCCCCCTTTCTCAATTTCCCTCCGCAGACTCTTCACCGGGTAAGGCTGACGTCCAAAATTTAAAAATGCCGGCGACATTTTCGTAGTGGCCTGTACTGCAGTATTCACTGCATGCCTAAATTCGTGGACGTGCTTATCCCATTCCCGATGATCCTCTCCAACGAACGTAGCAATCATAGTTTTTAACACTCGATTGCTACGCTCTACAGGATTTGCCTGCGGATGGTACGGTGGAGTCGTTAGATGTTGCACCCCATATTCTTCTTTTTTTTTTTTTTTTTTTTTTTTTTTTTCACGGGGGTGAAGAGGAAATGCATTTACGCATGCCCAGGAAGATCCCACTTGCCTGGGGTATGTCGGGCTCGCACAAAATGCAAGGAAAAAAAAAGAAACCTCACATACCTGCTTTTTACGGCAGTCACAATACCGACTAAAACCTCTTCTTGCTTCCCCTGGGTTTCGAACCTTCTGCCCACCTACAGAACTACCTAGTGGCTTCAGACTTCGTAGATGGAGGTCCCGTTTAGTCGCTGACGCGACTCTTCCGTGCCGCTCTTGTTCTGGCCTATTTCCTTCTTGTTCTTGACAGGGTCTTCTTAGCTTCCTCTAAGGCAGTCCTGAAGACCCTGCACCGACCTGATCCGGCGACGTGTTGGATGTCCTCCTTCTCGCCGAACTTCGCCTGGCATAAGAAGCAGCATGAGCTCTTCTTACAATCTGCTGCTTTATGGCCAGCTTCTCCGCACTTGAAGCACGCAGCTGACCTATCTAATCCTTGGCAATCTCTGCCTATATGGCCATAGTCAAGGCACTTGTGACACCTTGTGACCATCGCTCTCCTGCTAATTCTGCAGGACACAAAACCGATTTTAATGTGCCCCATCTTCTCCAATCTGGCAGCGTCGTCCTGGGACCCCATATTCTTCTAATGTTGTTTTTAACGTCTTATTGTCGAATTCCTTGCCGTTGTCTGTAAGCAGAAATTTTGGAGTATTCCACCTGAACAATATCAGTTCTTTAAATGCTCTCGCAATAGATTTTACATCGGCCGACCTTATGGGCTTCACCTCAATCCATCTGGAGAACAGATCTTGGAATACGACCAAGTGCTTATTCTGACTCTTGCTCGGCGGGAACTCCATGCAGTCTGCTGCAACGACAGTCCATGGTTGTTCGACAATTCGATGTCCCATTAATCCTGCAGGACCTTTGTGGGACACTTTGAATCGTTGACATTGTGGACATTCTTTCACTCGGTTGTGAATATCGAACCACATTCCTGGCCAGTAGTATTCCTGAGCCACACGCTGATAGGTCTTTTCAATGCCCAAGTGTCCCGCTGAAAGTTCTTCATGTACGTCTCTATAAATTCTCTCTCGATACTCCTCCGGCACAACCAGTTTCCAATTATCGATTGGATCGATAAAGGGAGACAACAACGGATCATTTCTGCGTCGATATAATCTCTTTTCTTCAATTTTCCAGTCTGGAAAACGCTGAGGAAATTTCTCAACTGCTTCGCTTCTCCTTAAGTACCACGAATGTGCCGTTGATTCAAACGCTGAAATTTCCTCGTTTTCCTCAAACATCCTGGACAGTGCGTCGGGTACCTGATGATGGATTCCTCGGCGATGTACTATTTCAAAGTCCCATTGTTGCAATTGTAAGGCCCATCTTGCCAATCTGCCTGAAAGGTCCTTCAAATTACGCAACCATCGCAGGGCACTATGATCAGTAATCACCGTAAAACGATATCCTTCAATGTACGGTCAAAATTTTTTTATTGCCCATATTAATGCCAAACATTCCTTCTCCGTCACACTGTAATTCTTCTCAGACGCTGATAACACTTTGCTTATATATACGATCGGGTGTTCACCGTCTTCGGATTCTTGAGTGAGAACGGCTCCAATTGTCAAGTCACTCGCATCGCATTGAACGGTAAACGGCTTAGAGAAATCGGGGCGAGCTAAAACAGGCGCTGACACTAATTTCGCTTTCAGGATTGAAAATGATTCCTCCTGTTCTTCTCCCCACTCCCAAGCACGACCCTTGAGCAGCAAACGCAAAAGTGGTATCTTCAATTCACTGTCATTCTCTATAAACCTCAAGTACCAACCAATCATACCGAGAAAACGTCTCAGCTGCTTCAGGTTTTGTGGTGGTGGATAATTAAGCACTGGTTCTATTCTTTCCGAGTCCGGGCGCAAACCCTGACTGTCCAGTACATAACCCAAGTATGTTACTCTTGAGCAGCCAAACTCACATTTTTCCGGATTCACGACCAAGCCAGCAGATGCCAATTTTTTCAATACGATTTCCAGCCATTTAATATGCTCCTCGTAATTTTCTTTCACGATAATGATATCGTCCAAGTATCCAAAGACTACCGGGTCGAACTCTGGACCGAATAACGAGTCGATAAAACGCTGAAACGTGCTAGGTGCATTCATTAATCCAAAGGGCATCCGCCTGAATTGAAACACTCCAAGACCAGGAACCGAAAATGCCGTATATTTCTTGCTTGTTGCTGCCATCGGAATCTGATGATAAGCTGCTTTCAAGTCAATTTTCGAAATATAACGTGCTTTCCGTAATTTGTCCAAAATGGAATCAATACTTGGTATTGGGTAAACATCTCTAATTGTTATCTTGTTCACGTCTCGAAAATCAAAACACAATCGCCACGTTCCATCACTCTTCTTTACCACCACTGGTGCTGTACTCCACTCGCTGGAAGTTCTCTCAATTATCCCCTATTGTAACAGTTTCTTGACTTCATTGATTAACGAATGTAGCATCATGGGTGACATCCTTCTAGGCCGGTGTTTAATCGGTGTTGGGTCAGTCACGCTGATACTATGTTCAGTCAAGTTTGTTACTCCATGTTCTTCCCCTTGTGGAATCACTAATTTATCCACCAATCTCTGCACTGTTTGACGCTGTTCTTCATTCAACTCACATATTCCTGCACACTCCGCAAATATTTCCCCGTTCTGACGCTGACATTGACGATTAGCAAATTCGTGCCATTCTTCGCCCTTAATTCTCCACAAACCCTTTCCCAGTTGCATGTCCATATCCATCTCTTTGCAGAAGTCCACGCCCAAGATAATATCTTGCGTTAGAGAATCGATAGCCCTCAATTCGAACGATTGTGAGATACCATCGATAGTGAGCCATAGTCTTAGTTTACCTAATGTTTTTGTTGTTCCCCCTATGGCACTTTGTATCTCGGTTTCCGCTGACATTAATCTCTCTTTGAACTTCTATGCTAATTTGGGACCAATTGCTGAAATTGTTGCTCCTGGGTCGAATAGCGCAAAATAGGGTTGATCGCCAAAGAATAATTTTAAGTAATAACGATTTTCAGTGTTAGTACCGTCAATTAATTCCGAATCCAAGTTAGGTTCTACTGCACTTGTTGCAGTTTCCCCCTCTCCTTGGCTCATACATGTTGGTTCACAAACAACATTATGATCACAGGTACTCTGCACGCTGACATCGTTGATCACTCTTCCAGCATCAGTTTCTCTTAATTCCCCTCTCGTTCCACACACTTGACACGTAGGTATATATTGTCTCTGTTGTTTGTTCGGGCATTGCGCTGAAAAATGTCCCTGTTGTTTGCACGTGAAACAAACACGCTGAGGGCATTCCGTTGCACGATGTCCGACCACTTGACAAATGTTACACGTGCCAAGGAATGGCCTTTGTTCAACCAAATTTGGCCCAGCCGTGGCCCTGGTTTGCCCCAGTAATGGTGGCGCCATTGTGCATTGCGCTGGTGTGTTTCCTGACATTAATTGAGCATATGTCACTGGTTGCCCCACTTTTTGTTGCTGAGCTCTACTTTCAAACGCTGATACAGCCGCTTCCCCCACGATTGCTCCCTCTAGGTTTTTATCACTTGTTCTGTTCTCACGCTCTTCGTTTTCCCCTTTTTTCTTTTCTCTCTTTTTCTTTACAGACTTTTTCTTGGACTTTTTTACTTGTGCTTGCTCCTCCGCTTCTGATAGTGAACTTTCCAACAATGCTTTTAACATTTCACTATCACTGATATCATTGCATGTTTTGCAATCTTGGAGACGATTTAAGAACTCTTCAGCATCGTCTTTTTCCGATCCTGAAAATTTCAAATCCCAATCTTTAAGACGTTTTACAGTCCTTGAATTCCTGTCGTCATTCATTGCATGATGACGATGTAAGTGCGATCTCGGTATCTCTTGTGTATCTTCCTCTTCTGATTCACTCGACGATATTAATAATAACGGAAATTTTGACCTATCTCTCGATGAATGTACGCTCTGTCCAGTCTGAGATTCGTTTTCATCTTCCCCACCATTACAATTGTTTCCTTTCTCAGGCTGATAATGCTCAGTGGTCTGTGTACTGTGTGACTCTCTATGTCTCTCCCCCTTCTTCGCTGGTGTCTCTTCCCCTCTACTTCTTCGTTCCCACTCATCTCGCTCTGGAGGATTCAACACTTTCCTCTTTTCTTGTCTCTGCCCATGAACACTACCCTGCTGCTGATTTGAGAAACTAATATTACTCTCCCTTTCTAACAATGGTAAATTTCCCCTCTTAGGCATTGTCCCAGAACCATCACTAACAGTACGCTGAAATCCACCATACTTAGGAATCGTGCCTGTTGATTTGCCCGTTTGACTTCCTATTCCTGACTGGGGTAATCTGTTACCCAGCCCTTGTTGTAACTGTGTCGGGCCCCAGGTCCAATTCGTTGGTGCGTTTGTCGATATTGGTATACTGCCGCCTTGCAAAGACCACGACACCACTGTTGTACTGGTAGTTATTGTATTAGAAACTGTAGTTGTGATAGACGTAATGTCTGGTGCAGTGGTTATCGTCACCCTGATTTCACCATTTGATTGTACTGCGGTGATGGCAATCTCTTCATCCAGGTTATTATTTGACACCCTCAATTCTCTCTGGTTTTGTGGCAACAATATTTCCTCACTATAACCAATAGCCCCCGCGACGTCCCCAACTCCGCTCTGTTCATGCCTGTTTTCATGCATGGACGCTGACACCTCTTCTTCTATAATATCTTCTAAACATGAGCTAATACCCTCTAACACGAAAATATATTCCGAATCGGCTGCGTCGTATTTCTCTAACCATGGCACAAATAATATTTCCCCAAAAACCAACCGCATTTGTGCACGTAGGAGACGCTCGCGTAAAATTTTCTCACTTCTCCTTGTACTACAACTCTGTGTGACCAGCTCTCGCATCACTTCCGTTAACGGCATGCTCTCTATTTCCTGCCATATTCTCCTGACATTCTCGTCTCTAAAGAGCCTCATAAATTGTTGACGGTAACTTTCTGCTGGATTCATTGTGATTTCTTCCAAATCCCGCACTAGGGAGCGAAAACACTTTAAAGCCGACACGGTAGAATCAACTTACACACACGCTGAGAATTTCTCCTTTAAGAGGAAAAAAAATTCTAATTTAAAAGGAAACAGACAAAAAAAAACCTAATAAATAACAAATAAATAACAAATAAATAACGCCCACTCAAAAACACAAATTATTTCACATTTAAAACCAAAATAAATCCCTTTTTATTACTTTAATGAGAGAGAAAGAGGGAAAAAAAATTCCCACAATAATTGAGCATCGCTTGCTTCTCCCGCGTTTCCTTCGCGCCAAGTTTTCCCTCTTCTTTTAATTACACACGCTGACACCAGGGTGTACTCATTGGCATTACGCGGGAAATAATTTAACAATTTCCGCTTCTATTATTCAGCAACATAAGAATAATGATTAAAATAAAAAAAATTCTCCTCTCCTCTCAACTCACAATTGTAAAAAAAAATTCTCTTCACATTAAAAAAAATACAACGACACTAAACTATAAAAATGGCAAAGACATAATAAGTTATTTAATAAAATCCGTTCAAACACTCACTTCAATTATTTTCCCAAAATCTCGATTTAAAATAGCTGAATTACTCGTCACTATAATTCATAAAATTTTACAAAAATGGGCACGCTGATATTTCCTACAATTAATCAATTGTCTGTAATAAATAGAATTTAGCGACACTCTAAATGAATAGATTTGAAAACAATTCATCAGACTTACATATTTAAAATACGAGTAATTTTGGTAAAATAATGTTCTCAACTAGTAAAATAATCCCGCACTCTTATGAGAAGGGAAAAAGAAAAAAAATCCTAACACGCTCTATGAAAAGACGCTATGTCGTCATAATGACGTAATCTCCGTTAGGCGCCAATTGTTAAGCAATAATTTTCCAAGCACGTGCTGAACAAAAATTATTTTCCTCTCAAATTACACAATTCCCCATAATTATCACACACTGTACAATATTGTGAGAGAAGAAAATTATTTATCCCTTAAAGATTGATCTTCCTCCCACCAACAATGATAATTATTCCCGGAATTTACAGAAAAAAAATTCAAAGAGATATCTTTTCCTCACGCTGACATCACCAATGTAAAATTCCATTGGCCTTGTCTCAAAGTCTCAACGTTGGCCCCACGTTGGGCGCCAAATTGTAACGCGATATTTTATTAAATGAATAACTTGCATCTATCGGTCAATATCTCTATGATTACAATTATTACACTAAATCTCAATGGGGAGGAACTGTCGAGACAAACGAACGGATGCAAACGACGTTGAGACAAGACGACCGGAACGAAACCAAACGATGAAACTTACCAGGTTGAAGTATCTCCTGCAAATCCAAGAAACTGAGACAAATAATAATCACCAATTCACTGAAACTTAATGAACTTTATTGATAGTAGTTAGGTAATTAATAAATGATTTTACATTTCGATAAACACTCTGTACATTCATTCACACGACAACTCAAAACACAACTTCCTATTTTGGACTCAACGGAACAAGAACTGATCTCCTCAATTCTGAAAAAGACGCCGGCCGGCTTCGTTACATCTCTGTCTCTCTCCAATCCATGGGAAATCGTCCATCACCGTTCTCTCTCGCTCCTTTGGGCCGCAACTACCTGTAGGGGAAAATTCGGACACTCTCGCTGACATTCGACACCATTCGTACAAATCATGCGCTCTTCATAATTTTTCGCGATTATCAAATGACGAATGTCTCACGCTGAAATGTCTTGGAGAAAATGAAATTATTAAGTAACCAACTCTTCGTTACAATTCCCTCCCCTAGGCCGATAGTACTCTCTAAGACTATCGCCGATCAACAAATAAACAACTCACTAGATTTACTCTTTTATTAAACTTCGAAATAAATTTCCCTTCAGTGGGACAACATGTTTAAACTCAACAGTTTTCCTTTAACTCAAATAATTTCCTGATTCGGACTAATCGTATATTTCTTTAAACTAAAATATAATTCTCTTAAATTTCAATACTATTTCTCTTAACCAAAAATATAATTCTTTCTTAATTTCAATACTATTTCTTTTAACCAAAATATAATTCTTAAAATAGGCCAACGGCCAAAAATTAAACAACACTGATCATTTCCCATATGAACCGAATTTCTCGAAATTACTTTCGCGATTTCAGTTCCTCGAGAAATCTCGCCTTGGCCTCCTGGACCAATTCTCTAGGAAGACCTTCCAAATGGCGCTCCAGTTCCCTCAACTCCTCTAATATTCCTCGCCTTGCTGGAGCGGTAACATTGGCTGCTTCTTCCACCCTCGGAGTATTAATATCCTGACTTACTGGTGCATTCCTCCACCAATCATGAATGTTAGTAACATTCTGTTCGGGGACTGGGAATTCCGGCACTTCGTCTGATGAGACCGACTCCAGATCCCCGAACATTTGGGGGAAACGTGACACCGGCGACAGGGACTCACGCTGAAAATCAACGGAAGTATCTGCATCTATAGCCCTTGATAAAGGCGACACTGGACCCTTTTTAGGTTCCCGATCATAGATCTCATTATAAAAATTGGCTCGTTCATTCCGGAACCTGGCAAATTCCCAAGCCCCATGTCTTCTCTGCATGTCCCTCCGGTGTACTCTCCCACATCGCGGTCATTCCGACAGGGTAACACCCCGCCGACCACAGTTGTTGCACATCAGCGTGCGCGGATGAGGACAGCTTTTGACGCCGTGCCCCGTTCTCCAACAGTTATGACAGGCGCCAAATGGTGGATCCAGCTCTGAGTCCGTGGGTATTGGATCCAGACCTCCAAACATACGGCCTCCTCTGATCACTGCCAGCCTCGGTTCTTCCCGTCTATTGGGCTCGACACCTGCACGCTGAGAACTGAGATGCTCCGATACTCTACGATTCTCCTGTTGCAACTCAACTGTAGTTCCTTGGGTTATTACGCTTCTCGACAGGGCAGGAGGATGTCTCGGCAAATCAGGCGAAGGCTTCCTCACCTTCTCCGCTACGCGAGTACTCACATAGTCCCATGAATATAGGGTCTCCAAGGTCCTACAACGCTTCTCGTCCGCCAATTTCCCTCTTAACTCCTCCACTTTCCTTTCAGGTCTCTCAGTCAGTGTCTCCTCCAGCTCCTGTACTGCACAACGGCTTTCGAACTCCTCACGACTCTCGCCCTTGCGTCGCCTAGGCCCAGGTTGCTTTTCCTGACTCCTACTCTTAACTTCCTGATTATTCGCACACGCTGACACCACTTTGCTCTTGACTTTCGGGATCTTTGGAATTACTCCTCGGCTAGTAGACGGAACGGGCTCCACTTGAACCGGAATCACTTCCTGTATCGCCTCGATCGCTTGAGTCTCCTCGGGCACACTTTGCTCTTCAGCGATGGTACTCAACGGTGAAGTCACGGCTCCTGCTTCCTCCGTGAAGACCCTGTTTCTTTCCTCGTGAACCCGCAGCGCTCGCTGAACCAACCTTGTTCCCTCATCAACCTCATGGACCTCCAATGGTGGGGGAAACTCAGCTGTCCGCCTGCGGATCCCGTGATCGCGTCCCATCCGTCCTCTACCGAGTCCTTTTCCGGAACGCCACATCTTCTTATCGATCTCTTTCCTCACTCGACGACGTTTCTGTTTTTGTGAACGACTCTCTTCGCACGCTGACAACGGGATATGAGACGGCATCCAACTGGAGTTCTGAAAAGAATATAAATTAGTACATCATAAATTATTTCTTTTTGCGAGGAGGAAGATATCTCTTTAGGTCTGATACGTGAACTTTTGAGACTTTACGATTATTATCGCTTTTTAATTGGTAAACCGATGCGGAAAGCTTCGCTATAATTTCAAATGGTCCTTCATATTTCGGTGGCAATTTGGCTGAGAAACACTGAGCAGCGTTCGACAACTTGTGTGTTTTCCATAACACCAAGTCACCCACGCTGAAAGTGGCTTCTCTTTTATTCCGATTATATTGTTTAACCTGCTTTTCACTTCCCTCATCGATAAATTTCGCAACTAAGTCGCGCAACGCATCTAGTCTTTTCATTCGATATGCCCAAATTTCAGGGTCCAAACCTTGAACTTCCCCCCCTTTCTCAATTTCCCTCCGCAGACTCTTCACCGGGTAAGGCTGACGTCCAAAATTTAAAAATGCCGGCGACATTTTCGTAGTGGCCTGTACTGCAGTATTCACTGCATGCCTAAATTCGTGGACGTGCTTATCCCATTCCCGATGATCCTCTCCAACGAACGTAGCAATCATAGTTTTTAACACTCGATTGCTACGCTCTACAGGATTTGCCTGCGGATGGTACGGTGGAGTCGTTAGATGTTGCACCCCATATTCTTCTTTTTTTTTTTTTTTTTTTTTTTTTTTTCACGGGGGTGAAGAGGAAATGCATTTACGCATGCCCAGGAAGATCCCACTTGCCTGGGGTATGTCGGGCTCGCACAAAATGCAAGGAAAAAAAAAGAAACCTCACATACCTGCTTTTTACGGCAGTCACAATACCGACTAAAACCTCTTCTTGCTTCCCCTGGGTTTCGAACCTTCTGCCCACCTACAGAACTACCTAGTGGCTTCAGACTTCGTAGATGGAGGTCCCGTTTAGTCGCTGACGCGACTCTTCCGTGCCGCTCTTGTTCTGGCCTATTTCCTTCTTGTTCTTGACAGGGTCTTCTTAGCTTCCTCTAAGGCAGTCCTGAAGACCCTGCACCGACCTGATCCGGCGACGTGTTGGATGTCCTCCTTCTCGCCGAACTTCGCCTGGCATAAGAAGCAGCATGAGCTCTTCTTACAATCTGCTGCTTTATGGCCAGCTTCTCCGCACTTGAAGCACGCAGCTGACCTATCTAATCCTTGGCAATCTCTGCCTATATGGCCATAGTCAAGGCACTTGTGACACCTTGTGACCATCGCTCTCCTGCTAATTCTGCAGGACACAAAACCGATTTTAATGTGCCCCATCTTCTCCAATCTGGCAGCGTCGTCCTGGGACCCCATATTCTTCTAATGTTGTTTTTAACGTCTTATTGTCGAATTCCTTGCCGTTGTCTGTAAGCAGAAATTTTGGAGTATTCCACCTGAACAATATCAGTTCTTTAAATGCTCTCGCAATAGATTTTACATCGGCCGACCTTATGGGCTTCACCTCAATCCATCTGGAGAACAGATCTTGGAATACGACCAAGTGCTTATTCTGACTCTTGCTCGGCGGGAACTCCATGCAGTCTGCTGCAACGACAGTCCATGGTTGTTCGACAATTCGATGTCCCATTAATCCTGCAGGACCTTTGTGGGACACTTTGAATCGTTGACATTGTGGACATTCTTTCACTCGGTTGTGAATATCGAACCACATTCCTGGCCAGTAGTATTCCTGAGCCACACGCTGATAGGTCTTTTCAATGCCCAAGTGTCCCGCTGAAAGTTCTTCATGTACGTCTCTATAAATTCTCTCTCGATACTCCTCCGGCACAACCAGTTTCCAATTATCGATTGGATCGATAAAGGGAGACAACAACGGATCATTTCTGCGTCGATATAATCTCTTTTCTTCAATTTTCCAGTCTGGAAAACGCTGAGGAAATTTCTCAACTGCTTCGCTTCTCCTTAAGTACCACGAATGTGCCGTTGATTCAAACGCTGAAATTTCCTCGTTTTCCTCAAACATCCTGGACAGTGCGTCGGGTACCTGATGATGGATTCCTCGGCGATGTACTATTTCAAAGTCCCATTGTTGCAATTGTAAGGCCCATCTTGCCAATCTGCCTGAAAGGTCCTTCAAATTACGCAACCATCGCAGGGCACTATGATCAGTAATCACCGTAAAACGATATCCTTCAATGTACGGTCAAAATTTTTTTATTGCCCATATTAATGCCAAACATTCCTTCTCCGTCACACTGTAATTCTTCTCAGACGCTGATAACACTTTGCTTATATATACGATCGGGTGTTCACCGTCTTCGGATTCTTGAGTGAGAACGGCTCCAATTGTCAAGTCACTCGCATCGCATTGAACGGTAAACGGCTTAGAGAAATCGGGGCGAGCTAAAACAGGCGCTGACACTAATTTCGCTTTCAGGATTGAAAATGATTCCTCCTGTTCTTCTCCCCACTCCCAAGCACGACCCTTGAGCAGCAAACGCAAAAGTGGTATCTTCAATTCACTGTCATTCTCTATAAACCTCAAGTACCAACCAATCATACCGAGAAAACGTCTCAGCTGCTTCAGGTTTTGTGGTGGTGGATAATTAAGCACTGGTTCTATTCTTTCCGAGTCCGGGCGCAAACCCTGACTGTCCAGTACATAACCCAAGTATGTTACTCTTGAGCAGCCAAACTCACATTTTTCCGGATTCACGACCAAGCCAGCAGATGCCAATTTTTTCAATACGATTTCCAGCCATTTAATATGCTCCTCGTAATTTTCTTTCACGATAATGATATCGTCCAAGTATCCAAAGACTACCGGGTCGAACTCTGGACCGAATAACGAGTCGATAAAACGCTGAAACGTGCTAGGTGCATTCATTAATCCAAAGGGCATCCGCCTGAATTGAAACACTCCAAGACCAGGAACCGAAAATGCCGTATATTTCTTGCTTGTTGCTGCCATCGGAATCTGATGATAAGCTGCTTTCAAGTCAATTTTCGAAATATAACGTGCTTTCCGTAATTTGTCCAAAATGGAATCAATACTTGGTATTGGGTAAACATCTCTAATTGTTATCTTGTTCACGTCTCGAAAATCAAAACACAATCGCCACGTTCCATCACTCTTCTTTACCACCACTGGTGCTGTACTCCACTCGCTGGAAGTTCTCTCAATTATCCCCTATTGTAACAGTTTCTTGACTTCATTGATTAACGAATGTAGCATCATGGGTGACATCCTTCTAGGCCGGTGTTTAATCGGTGTTGGGTCAGTCACGCTGATACTATGTTCAGTCAAGTTTGTTACTCCATGTTCTTCCCCTTGTGGAATCACTAATTTATCCACCAATCTCTGCACTGTTTGACGCTGTTCTTCATTCAACTCACATATTCCTGCACACTCCGCAAATATTTCCCCGTTCTGACGCTGACATTGACGATTAGCAAATTCGTGCCATTCTTCGCCCTTAATTCTCCACAAACCCTTTCCCAGTTGCATGTCCATATCCATCTCTTTGCAGAAGTCCACGCCCAAGATAATATCTTGCGTTAGAGAATCGATAGCCCTCAATTCGAACGATTGTGAGATACCATCGATAGTGAGCCATAGTCTTAGTTTACCTAATGTTTTTGTTGTTCCCCCTATGGCACTTTGTATCTCGGTTTCCGCTGACATTAATCTCTCTTTGAACTTCTATGCTAATTTGGGACCAATTGCTGAAATTGTTGCTCCTGGGTCGAATAGCGCAAAATAGGGTTGATCGCCAAAGAATAATTTTAAGTAATAACGATTTTCAGTGTTAGTACCGTCAATTAATTCCGAATCCAAGTTAGGTTCTACTGCACTTGTTGCAGTTTCCCCCTCTCCTTGGCTCATACATGTTGGTTCACAAACAACATTATGATCACAGGTACTCTGCACGCTGACATCGTTGATCACTCTTCCAGCATCAGTTTCTCTTAATTCCCCTCTCGTTCCACACACTTGACACGTAGGTATATATTGTCTCTGTTGTTTGTTCGGGCATTGCGCTGAAAAATGTCCCTGTTGTTTGCACGTGAAACAAACACGCTGAGGGCATTCCGTTGCACGATGTCCGACCACTTGACAAATGTTACACGTGCCAAGGAATGGCCTTTGTTCAACCAAATTTGGCCCAGCCGTGGCCCTGGTTTGCCCCAGTAATGGTGGCGCCATTGTGCATTGCGCTGGTGTGTTTCCTGACATTAATTGAGCATATGTCACTGGTTGCCCCACTTTTTGTTGCTGAGCTCTACTTTCAAACGCTGATACAGCCGCTTCCCCCACGATTGCTCCCTCTAGGTTTTTATCACTTGTTCTGTTCTCACGCTCTTCGTTTTCCCCTTTTTTCTTTTCTCTCTTTTTCTTTACAGACTTTTTCTTGGACTTTTTTACTTGTGCTTGCTCCTCCGCTTCTGATAGTGAACTTTCCAACAATGCTTTTAACATTTCACTATCACTGATATCATTGCATGTTTTGCAATCTTGGAGACGATTTAAGAACTCTTCAGCATCGTCTTTTTCCGATCCTGAAAATTTCAAATCCCAATCTTTAAGACGTTTTACAGTCCTTGAATTCCTGTCGTCATTCATTGCATGATGACGATGTAAGTGCGATCTCGGTATCTCTTGTGTATCTTCCTCTTCTGATTCACTCGACGATATTAATAATAACGGAAATTTTGACCTATCTCTCGATGAATGTACGCTCTGTCCAGTCTGAGATTCGTTTTCATCTTCCCCACCATTACAATTGTTTCCTTTCTCAGGCTGATAATGCTCAGTGGTCTGTGTACTGTGTGACTCTCTATGTCTCTCCCCCTTCTTCGCTGGTGTCTCTTCCCCTCTACTTCTTCGTTCCCACTCATCTCGCTCTGGAGGATTCAACACTTTCCTCTTTTCTTGTCTCTGCCCATGAACACTACCCTGCTGCTGATTTGAGAAACTAATATTACTCTCCCTTTCTAACAATGGTAAATTTCCCCTCTTAGGCATTGTCCCAGAACCATCACTAACAGTACGCTGAAATCCACCATACTTAGGAATCGTGCCTGTTGATTTGCCCGTTTGACTTCCTATTCCTGACTGGGGTAATCTGTTACCCAGCCCTTGTTGTAACTGTGTCGGGCCCCAGGTCCAATTCGTTGGTGCGTTTGTCGATATTGGTATACTGCCGCCTTGCAAAGACCACGACACCACTGTTGTACTGGTAGTTATTGTATTAGAAACTGTAGTTGTGATAGACGTAATGTCTGGTGCAGTGGTTATCGTCACCCTGATTTCACCATTTGATTGTACTGCGGTGATGGCAATCTCTTCATCCAGGTTATTATTTGACACCCTCAATTCTCTCTGGTTTTGTGGCAACAATATTTCCTCACTATAACCAATAGCCCCCGCGACGTCCCCAACTCCGCTCTGTTCATGCCTGTTTTCATGCATGGACGCTGACACCTCTTCTTCTATAATATCTTCTAAACATGAGCTAATACCCTCTAACACGAAAATATATTCCGAATCGGCTGCGTCGTATTTCTCTAACCATGGCACAAATAATATTTCCCCAAAAACCAACCGCATTTGTGCACGTAGGAGACGCTCGCGTAAAATTTTCTCACTTCTCCTTGTACTACAACTCTGTGTGACCAGCTCTCGCATCACTTCCGTTAACGGCATGCTCTCTATTTCCTGCCATATTCTCCTGACATTCTCGTCTCTAAAGAGCCTCATAAATTGTTGACGGTAACTTTCTGCTGGATTCATTGTGATTTCTTCCAAATCCCGCACTAGGGAGCGAAAACACTTTAAAGCCGACACGGTAGAATCAACTTACACACACGCTGAGAATTTCTCCTTTAAGAGGAAAAAAAATTCTAATTTAAAAGGAAACAGACAAAAAAAAACCTAATAAATAACAAATAAATAACAAATAAATAACGCCCACTCAAAAACACAAATTATTTCACATTTAAAACCAAAATAAATCCCTTTTTATTACTTTAATGAGAGAGAAAGAGGGAAAAAAAATTCCCACAATAATTGAGCATCGCTTGCTTCTCCCGCGTTTCCTTCGCGCCAAGTTTTCCCTCTTCTTTTAATTACACACGCTGACACCAGGGTGTACTCATTGGCATTACGCGGGAAATAATTTAACAATTTCCGCTTCTATTATTCAGCAACATAAGAATAATGATTAAAATAAAAAAAATTCTCCTCTCCTCTCAACTCACAATTGTAAAAAAAAATTCTCTTCACATTAAAAAAAATACAACGACACTAAACTATAAAAATGGCAAAGACATAATAAGTTATTTAATAAAATCCGTTCAAACACTCACTTCAATTATTTTCCCAAAATCTCGATTTAAAATAGCTGAATTACTCGTCACTATAATTCATAAAATTTTACAAAAATGGGCACGCTGATATTTCCTACAATTAATCAATTGTCTGTAATAAATAGAATTTAGCGACACTCTAAATGAATAGATTTGAAAACAATTCATCAGACTTACATATTTAAAATACGAGTAATTTTGGTAAAATAATGTTCTCAACTAGTAAAATAATCCCGCACTCTTATGAGAAGGGAAAAAGAAAAAAAATCCTAACACGCTCTATGAAAAGACGCTATGTCGTCATAATGACGTAATCTCCGTTAGGCGCCAATTGTTAAGCAATAATTTTCCAAGCACGTGCTGAACAAAAATTATTTTCCTCTCAAATTACACAATTCCCCATAATTATCACACACTGTACAATATTGTGAGAGAAGAAAATTATTTATCCCTTAAAGATTGATCTTCCTCCCACCAACAATGATAATTATTCCCGGAATTTACAGAAAAAAAATTCAAAGAGATATCTTTTCCTCACGCTGACATCACCAATGTAAAATTCCATTGGCCTTGTCTCAAAGTCTCAACGTTGGCCCCACGTTGGGCGCCAAATTGTAACGCGATATTTTATTAAATGAATAACTTGCATCTATCGGTCAATATCTCTATGATTACAATTATTACACTAAATCTCAATGGGGAGGAACTGTCGAGACAAACGAACGGATGCAAACGACGTTAAGACAAGACGACCGGAACGAAACCAAACGATGAAACTTACCAGGTTGAAGTATCTCCTGCAAATCCAAGAAACTGAGACAAATAATAATCACCAATTCACTGAAACTTAATGAACTTTATTGATAGTAGTTAGGTAATTAATAAATGATTTTATATTTCGATAAACACTCTGTACATTCATTCACACGACAACTCAAAACACAACTTCCTATTTTGGACTCAACGGAACAAGAACTGATCTCCTCAATTCTGAAAAAGACGCCGGCCGGCTTCGTTACATCTCCGTCTCTCTCCAATCCATGGGAAATCGTCCATCACCGTTCTCTCTCGCTCCTTTGGGCCGCAACCACCTGTAGGGGAAAAGTCGAACACTCTCGCTGACATTCGACACCATTCGTACAAATCATGCGCTCTTCATAATTTTTCGCGATTATCAAATGACGAATGTCTCACGCTGAAATGTCTTGGAGAAAATGAAATTATTAAGTAACGAACTCTTCGTTACACAAGTCATTTTAATTTAAGTAATTTTTAAAAAAATACTTATTATGACACATTACGGAAAAACTAATTAGAATTCAATTTTCAAAATATATTATATTTTTGAACTTTAAAGTATATAAAAAAAACTTTAACACATTTCGATATTAATTTCAAATTTTGCATCAGATTTTCCAAATTGACAATAATTAAACTTTCTTGAACGAGGAAAATTGAATTTCACAAAAATTGTTATCTGATACCTAAATTAAAAAAAACTTCATTATGAAAATTTTAATTATTCTATAGAATAGAGAAGGTAAAAAAAAGTATTAGCTATATATAGGTATTTAACTTTCCGAACAAAGAATATAAACAATTTTTTTTAAGAGAATTTCCACTACTTTTAATTTGCTAATATTGAAAAAAATCAATTTTATTTAACAAAATTTGATGCAATTTATTTTTCCCAATAATTCAATTACTTTGAATAATTATAATATTTTTCATGTAAATTCCATTTTTTCAAAAAAATTTTTTGATTAAATTCTAAGCATGAATTTAATTATTTTCATATTCGTAAAATGCAGTTACTTTCACAAATAAAGTTTTTGACAAGAATTCAATTATTTAAACTAATAAAATTTTCATAACATTTAAAAATTCATTATTTAAAACAATTATCATAAAATTCTTATGAAGATTTCAATTTCTTTCAAAAGTAATAAAATTTTCAACAGAAATTCAATTCTTTTTAAACATTTTAATAAACTTTTCCGCAATAATTCAATAATTGTTTTAAATATAATTTGAATAAAATTTTTTTTAAATAATAAAAAAATTACTCCAGAAAATTCAATTATTTTGAGGTATTTTAATTAAATTCTTTTCATAATTCAATTATTTTCATAAATACACTGAAAAAAAATTTATTTGATTCTAATAACCGATTATTTGTCTATAATCAAATAAATATTTATTTGAATCAATTAATTAGTATTTGCTTCAAATACTGAAATATTTGATTCATATACAATTTATTTGATTCAAGTAAATATTTATTTGATTGTAGACAAATAATCGGTTATTTGAATCAAATAAATTTTTTTTTCAGTGTAACAATATTCATCACAATAATTCAATTATTATTAAAAGTAATAAATTTCTTCTTAGAAATTACATTATTTTAAAAAATTCTAATAAATCGTTCGCAGGAATTCAATTATTTTCATAAATAATAAAAGGTTTTTTTGGGAAATCCAATTATTTGAAAAAAAAATTTAATAAAATTTCCCACCGACATTCAATTATTGCCAAATTTTTTAATAGAATTCTTTGTCAAATTTAATTATCTTTCAAAACTTTTCACACTTCAATGATTTTCAATATCTACTATTTTTATAAATAACCAATTCTAGAAAAAAAATTCAATTATTTTAATCAATTTTAATAAAATTCGACGCAAGAATTTAATCATTTACCTAATTAATAAAAGTCTTTGAAAGAATCAAATTATTTTTATAAATAATAAAATTCTTCGAAAGTAATTAAATTATTTTTTCAACAATTATTAATAAAATTTCACGAAAGAATTCAATTATTTTCATAAATTATAAAATCATTAGAAAAAATGTAATTCTTCAACAAATTCAATTTTTCAGAAAAATTAAATTATTTTCCAAATTTAAAAAAAAATTCTTCGTGAGAATTCAATTATTTTTATAAAAATAGAAAAATATTCCTAAAAAATTTAACTATTTTCATAAATTATAAAATTCTTCAAAAAGGCAATTTTTCTTAAAATTAATAAAATTCTTCAGAAAATTTCAATTATTTAGAAATTTTTTTTTAAATTCTTCACAAGAATTTAATTATTTTAATAAATAATAAAATATTTCAAAAAAATTTTATTATTTTCATAAATAACATTTGCCTAAAGAAAATTATTTTTGTAAATAATTAAATTCTTCGGAAAAATTCAATTATTTTTTTAAATAATAACATTTTTCATTGAAAATTCAATTATTTTTTTAAATAATAATATTTTTCATTGAAAATTCAATTATTTTCAAATATTTTTTAAAATTTTTCGCAAGAATTAAATTATTTTAAATTCTTTCATGAATAATAAAATTAAAAGCATAAATTCAATTTATTTGTATAATTTATAATATTTAATATTTTTAATTTTTTAATTTAATTTTTAATATTTATATAACATGGAATGGAATTTTTGTCAATTTTCTGAAGTGAATAAAACGAGTTTTTTGATTTTTTTTTTGACATTAAAAAAATGACAATAACCCACAAAAATCGGACAAGTGCGAGTGCAACTCGCACTAAGATCGAGGGTTCCGTACACAAATATTCAAACAAAATTTTTTTTAAATTATTTTAACAAATCTATTAAAATTAAAAACAAATTAAACAAAATGGTAATATACTATAATAAGATTAGAATAAATATTTTTATTATTTTATTTTATTAATAAATTTTTATATTTCTCTGTAATTATACTTATGTTCACCAACCAGGTTCGCTATAATTTTCCTGTAATCTGCACGTAAAACTCAAGATCCTTACCGAATTTCAGCTCACCCGGTTCAGATTTGTAGAAGTTAAGGGGGGAGACAGGGTCATTTTTGGCAATTTTTTCGAAAAAATTTAACTTCTTTCCCTTCTATTTCGCAAATATGTAGACCTATCAGGTTCGCTATAATTTTCCTGCAATCTGCACTTAAAACTAAAGATCCCTACCGAATTTTAGCCCACCCGGTTCAGATTTGTAGAAGTTAAGGGGGGGGACATGGTCATTTTTTACAATTTTTTCGAAAAAATTTAACTTCTTTCCCTTATATTTCGCAAATATCTACCTTTCAGGTTCGCTATAATTTTCCTGTAATCTGCACTTAAAACTAAAGATCCCTACCGAATTTCAGCCCACCCGGTTCAGATTTGTAGAACTTAAGGGGGGGGGACATGGTCATTTTTTACAATTTTTTCGAAAAAATTTAACTTCTTTCCCTTCTATTTCGCAAATATGTAGACCTATCAGGTTCGCTATAATTTTCCTGTAATCTGCACTTAAAACTAAAGATCCTTACAGAATTTCAGCTCACCCGGTTCAGATTTGTAGAAGTTAGGGGGGGGGACATGGTCATTTTTTACAATTTTTTCGAAAAAATTTAACTTCTTTCCCTTATATTTCGCAAATATGTAGACCTTTCAGGTTCGCTATAATTTTCCTGTAATCTGCACTTAAAACTAAAGATCCCTACCGAATTTCAGCCCACCCGGTTCAGATTTGTAGAAGTTAAGGGGGGGGGACATGGTCATTTTTTACAATTTTTTCGAAAAAATTTAACTTCTTTTCCTTATATTTCGCAAATATGTAGACCTATCAGGTTCGCTTAAATTTTCCTGTAATCTGCACTTAAAACAAAAGATCCCTACCGAATTTTAGCCCACCCGGTTCAGATTTGTAGAAGTTAAGGCGGGGGGACATGGTCATTTTTTACAATTTTTTCGAAAAAATTTAACTTCTTTCCCTTATATTTCGCAAATATGTAGACCTTTCAGGTTCGCTATAATTTTCCTGTAATCTGCACTTAAAACTAAAGATCCCTACCGAATTTCAGCCCACCCGGTTCAGATTTGTAGAAGTTAAGGGGGGGGGGGACAGGGTCATTTTTAGTAATTATTTTGACAAAATTTAATTTCTTTCCCTTCTATTTCGCAAATATGTAGGCCAATCGTGTTTGCTATATTTTTCCTGTAATCTGCACGTAAAACTAAAGATCCCTACCGAATTTCAGCCCACCCGGTTCAGATTTGTAGAACTTAAGGGGGGGGGACATGGTCATTTTTTACAATTTTTTCGAAAAAATTTAACTTCTTTCCCTTCTATTTCGCAAATATGTAGACCTATCAGGTTCGCTATAATTTTCCTGTAATCTGCACTTAAAACTAAAGATCCTTACAGAATTTCAGCTCACCCGGTTCAGATTTGTAGAAGTTAAGGGGGGGGGACATGGTCATTTTTTACAATTTTTTCGAAAAAATTTAACTTCTTTCCCTTATATTTCGCAAATATGTAGACCTTTCAGGTTCGCTATAATTTTCCTGTAATCTGCACTTAACACTAAAGATCCCTACAGAATTTCAGCCCACCCGGTTCAGATTTGTAGAAGTTAAGGGGGGGGGACATGGTCATTTTTTACAATTTTTTCGAAAAAATTTAACTTCTTTTCCTTATATTTCGCAAATATGTAGACCTATCAGGTTCGCTTAAATTTTCCTGTAATCTGCACTTAAAACAAAAGATCCCTACCGAATTTTAGCCCACCCGGTTCAGATTTGTAGAAGTTAAGGCGGGGGGACATGGTCATTTTTTACAATTTTTTCGAAAAAATTTAACTTCTTTCCCTTATATTTCGCAAATATGTAGACCTTTCAGGTTCGCTATAATTTTCCTGTAATCTGCACTTAAAACTAAAGATCCCTACCGAATTTCAGCCCACCCGGTTAAGATTTGTAGAAGTTAAGGGGGGGGGGGACAGGGTCATTTTTAGTAATTATTTTGACAAAATTTAATTTCTTTCCCTTCTATTTCGCAAATATGTAGGCCAATCGTGTTTGCTATATTTTTCCTGTAATCTGCACGTAAAACTAAAGATCCCTACCGCATTTCAGCCTACCCGGTTCAGATTTGTAGAAGTTAAGGGGGGGGAGACATGGTCATTTTTTACTATTTTTTCGAAATAATTTAATTTCTTTCCCTTCTTCTTCGCAAATATGTAGGCCAATCGTGTTCGCTATATTTTTCCTGTAATCTGCATGTAAAACTGAAGATCCCTACCGAATTTCAGCTCACCAGGTTGAGATTTGTAGAAGTTAAGGCGGGGGGACATGGTCATTTTTTACAATTTTTTCGAAAAAATTTAACTTCTTTCCCTTATATTTCGCAAATATGTAGACCTTTCAGGTTCGCTATAATTTTCCTGTAATCTGCACGTAAAACTAAAGATCCCTACCGCATTTCAGCCTACCCGGTTCAGATTTGTAGAAGTTAAGGGGGGGGAGACATGGTCATTTTTTACTATTTTTTCGAAATAATTTAATTTCTTTCCCTTCTTCTTCGCAAATATGTAGGCCAATCGTGTTCGCTATATTTTTCCTGTAATCTGCATGTAAAACTGAAGATCCCTACCGAATTTCAGCTCACCAGGTTGAGATTTGTAGAAGTTAAGGGGGGGGGACAGGGTCATTTTTAGTAATTATTTTGACAAAATTTAATTTCTTTCCCTTCCCTTTCGCAAATATGTAGGCCAATTGGGTTCACTATATTTTTCCTGTAATCTGCACTTAAAACTGAAGATCCCTACCGAATTTCAGCTCACAAGGTTGAGATTCGTAGAAGTTAAGGGGGGGGACAGCCCATTTTGCGTGGCTGGGACGGACACACGAGTGATTTCATAAGGGTTCCGTCAGTACAACTACGGTGTACGGAACCCTAAAAATGAATTTTCAAAAAAAACGAATGAATATGGATAATTTGCTAACGGAAAGGAAATTTACGATTATTAAAATGTATATATGTATATTTCTATTTTCTATCAAAACGTATAAAAAACAAAAGAATAACTATAACTAACTTCAATCTGGGGACAGAATGAATGAAAGAAATACTACGAAGATTATTATAGTTAATTAATTCTTTAATTGTTTATAATATATTAAAAAAAATCGGCTGGGGGGTGTCTTGAGATATTAAGAGTTCAACATTTCAAACAGCAATTTCTCTACGAAATTGGCAAAAATTTAAAATACTAAAAATAGCAATAGAAAGCTCATAAAATTCTCTTTTGAATCAGTGTATAATATATTATAAACAATTAAAGAATTATATAATAAAAATTATTAGAAAATCTGTCTCCTTGCGATTGTTTTTTGTCTGTGGAACGGTTTGAAATGAAATGCCTCATGTGTTCCTAATTCATATTTAAGTATTATTATTTAAATATCATTTAACATACTTTTTAAGTTAAGCAAATTAATATTTATTAATTTAATTATATATACTGATAAATATAATTATTTAGATATTGATGAATTAGTTTGAAGGTTTTTCTTTTGAACGAAAACATAATCGAGAATAAACACAGAAACTATATTGTTGTTAAACTTGATAATAATTAACAGCTTTAATAAGTTGAAAGTTTTTTTTAATTTTACCATGAAGTGTCACATTTATGTCGGTTATTAAAAGTAGTTTCAAATATATAACTGCGTTTAGCTCATCAGAAACGTGCTCGTCTGTTCCCGTCAGAAACTCAAATATCGCTGTGTTTCGAATTCTGACATTCATAAATTTTCTTTTTCAGGTTATTTTTTTCCGTATAATTAATATATTTATAATACATATCTAATATTTTATATAAAATGTTTATATATAATATGAAACAGTGTGAAAATAAAATATTAAATAATTAATACACATAATATAGAAATAATAAATATGTATATAATATAAAACTGGTATAAATATCAGAAGAAATAAATTTTTCCTCGCATGAAAAGAATTTCGATTTTTGAATGAAATTCACATTATTGATGGAAAATCTCATTTCTATTTGGAAAATTCCACAACAGATGGAGACTTCTATCTTGAGAACGTTAATTTACGTAAAGACGTAAAATCACAACGACGCTCGAAGGTCTTTTATTTACAACGTGCGTCGTTGTAAAATTCATCAGATTTTTTTTACAGTACAACTATTTTAATTTGTCATTCGTCATAAAGGAGCCGCCATTTTGAATTTTGAAAAACCGACTTCAGATTATCCAGCGGCGACCCCAAAAACTTCCGAGTTAAAAGTTTCAACTGATTTAATTGAGGAGCCGGGAAGTGAGCGCCTCTGGACCTCTCACTGCTACCCGACCAGGGATGGGTAAATGTAACAAACTCGAGGTTTTCTACGTATGTTACAGGTATGTTACATGAAGTAACATACCTATGTTACCCCCCACTCTCGAAAAATACATGCATGTAGCAATGTAAGGACGTAACATACTAGGTAACATACAGTAACAAACCCAGGTAACATACATGAAGTATGTTACGTACCCATCCCTGTACCCGACTGGTATTAAAGCATACGTTCAGGGATGGGTACGTAACATACTTCATGTATGTTACCTGGGTTTGTTACTGTATGTTACCTAGTATGTTACGTCCTTACATTGCTACATGCATGTATTTTTCGAGAGTGGGGGGTAACATAGGTATGTTACTTCATGTAACATACCTGTAACATACGTAGAAAACCTCGAGTTTGTTACATTTACCCATCCCTGCATACGTTGGAGCGCTCGGCGAGTTCTTCTTCCCGACTCCTCAATTGATGGGAAGGTCTTACATATTTTTGGTTCATTTTATAATATTTCAGTTCCAGAAGGGGTTAATAAAATAAGTGTTAAACATTGGGGGCATGAGTTAAAAATGAACCACGCATACGAATTTGAGGTTCTAAAACAGTCTTTAACACATATGTAAAGTGACATCTATGTGCATACAAATTAATAAAAACAAAATTTTTCTTAAAATTCAAAAGTTTTATGGATTTGCCCATATATGCCACAAAGCCCACACAGAAAAAAACCCGACTCATTTTTGTTCCAACTCATTTGAAAGTCGGTCTCAAAATTAGTGATGCATTTGAGCGAGATATACGAGCAATGAGAAAGTATCCCATTGTTTTGTTTTAAATCTCGTCTCATCTCATCTCATACAATCGATATTCTCAAAAGATCGTAAATTTCAATCATCTTTTTAATATTTATGTTAGTGGCAAAATTTATGAATTGACAAATGTTGAAGTTAATCCTTACATCACCATAAATGATTAAAACATAGTTAAGATATACTAAATAATCGTAATAATGTTAATGCTGGCCACAATAATATTTTGCTTAAAATATATGGGCATATATCTAGAACTTTTAAACTTTTAAATATTGAAAAACAAATTTCTTTTTTCAAGGCACATTCTTGAAACTAATTTTATTGTCTTATGTATTGATAAAATAATAGGAAAACCCTTGCGATACTCATTTTTAAACATTGTTAACCCCCCCGTCTATAAATTTAACCCCAAGAAAATGATCCAAATTGCATAGCTTTCTCACATAGTCGGATATTTACATCAATCAGTATCTAGAGGTTTTTGGGTTCGTTGATTACAAATATGATATTAGTTTTGGAAAATTTGAAATGGCGGATCCAATATGGCGGACGAAAATTCAAAAAGGTTATGGATTTTCACAGAATTGTATATCCAGGGGTATTTGGAGTTGCTGATTATGATTCTGAAGTCGGATTTCAAAAATTCCAAATGTCGGATTCAATATGGCGGATAAAAATTTAAAAAATATTTCAATTTGCACAGAAGTGGGTGTGAAGGTGTTTTTAGGGTCGCTGAATACACCGGTCAACAGAAAAGGCTTACTTTTTTATGAGACATCGGAGTGGTTTCCGATGTATTTTTGGATGCTGAACACGATCCCGGGTCCCAAAATTGCCCATCACGTCAGGATTATGATAAAAGTGGGGGTAAAGACCCCAAAAAACGTGCACTACTAGACCCACATTCATAAGACAAAAAAAATATAATTTTTTTTCAAAAAAATGGAGTCAAAAACACCAAAAATGTGTATTTTTAGAATGCTTTAATTGATTTCTTGAAATTGCTGGGATTCGCTTACAAATTGTTATTCGAAGGCTTTTGGGGTCCTTGATTACCAATCCGATATCAGTTTTCATAAATCCAAAATGGCGGATACGACCAATTCTTAATTTTGACATCCGATATTTTGGATCCGCCATCTTGGAATTTTGAAAACTAATATCGGATTCGTAATCGGCGACCCCAAAAGCCCTCGAATAACCATTTTCAAGCGAATCCAAGCGATTTCAAAAGGTCAATTAAAGAATTTCTAAAAATACAAGTGTTTGGTGCCTTCGACCCCATTTTTTAAAAAGAATTTTTATTTTTTTTTGTCTTATGAATATGGGTCTTGTAGTGCACGATTCAAGCTTCAATTTAAGTCTATGTAGAAGTTTCTAGCACGTCAGGTTTAGGAGAAAAAATATTGAAAGCCCTCAAAAACACGTTTTTGGTGTCATCACCCCCACTTTTCTGAAAATGATCGGCAATTTTGGGATCCAGGATTGTGTTCAGCGTCCAAAATACATCGGAAATTTTGTCCGACATTTTGGATTTGCCATATACAATTTTTTAAACTAACTTCAGATTAGTAAGATTAGACCCTAGAAAACTAAAAATAATAAAGTTAAAGCAAGTTAAATTTAAATTACTTCTTATTGTATAGACAATGTAATCCTGTTATATGGTTAGTTAAAAATCTTCGTTAAAAAAGTTAACTCAAGTTAATTACTAAGTTGTCGAAATTTAAGAAAAGTTCACTGAAAAAAATTAATTTATGGTACTGCCATAAATGTAGCCAATTCTGACATATTATATTGATAGCAATACTGCCATGCATACATATACATACATACTTGTATGTCAAAATTAACATTATCATTTTTTTCAGTGTAGTCTTGCAAGTTTGCAGGTACCCCATTTTTATCTTAATTGAGGCACATCATTGTCTCCATGAATTTTGGGTTCCTTGTACTCTCAACTACTTCTACTGTAATTTACAAAATATATAATGACTCGTTAAAAAAGTTATACCACATAAACTGAAAAAGCAGTCAATGTCACAAACAAGAAACTGTCAATTTCGACACTTTAACTTATTTTTGTCGCCCCCTACCAAATTAAAAATGTTATTAAACACAAGGTATATTTAAAATGGACAATAATTTATCAAATTATGGTACTGCAAAATTATTTTTATCATTTTTAACATATAATAATAAGCGGATACATAAAGTTTAAAAGTTCTAGAGATATGCCCATATACGTTGAGTATATATATATATATATACGTCAAGATTGCTGAACATATTTTTTTGGAATAAAATATAAGTAACCTGAAAATAATATAGAATGTTTATGAATTTAAATGCTAAAGAATTCCTTTGTTTATCACTTGTTTTACAATGCCGAGGTTATAATAAAATTTTATTAATAACAAAATTTAATGCAAAAGAAAAAATCATTTTTAATTACCTTATCGGAAATGCCGTCGAATTCTTCCTCAAGGAAATTGTTGGTTGTGATTCAAGCTTTCATTTGATACCAGAAACAAAATTCTAACATCTCCTATTTTTCTGTTAATCATAGTCAAATATAGCCAAAAACATGCTTTTTCACTTTTTAACACTAATTTTTTCAGATTCTTAATCAGCGTGAAAAAATCTATCGAAAGTGATTAGAATTATTAAAGGGGCAGAAAAAAATTCATTTTTGTTGGACAGTGTCATTTGCCATTTCTAGAAAAACATTTTTTTAAAACCCTTCGTTCACGAACAAGATAACATAGTAAACTAACAAATTTTCTTTTGTTTTTGAGTTGAGTTGTTCCCGTTTTATCGTGCATACCGCAACCCACCTTAAAAATAAAGTGTTTTGGTAAAACAGCTACAGTTTCTACAAATGTTAATATTTTTTCAGTTTTAAAGTATCTAAAATTCCATGACAACATGTACAATCAGGTACAATGTACATTATTTCAATAAAATTTTAATGTGAACTCTTAAAATAATTATGAAAATCACTCTTTTTATGGTCGAAAAGGTATGTAACCCCTTAATATGGACGTTTCCTTTTAAATTTTAAATTATTAATTATTATTTATAACTATAGTTTTATTTTGAATTCCGGGTTCCAAAAATTTATTTTTTGGAAGGTAATTAATATTTGGTTTTAGGTTTATTTTATCGGAGTGTCTATTTGGTCCAGCAGCGGGCCAAATAAGTTACTTTTATTATTTGGCCCGTTTTGAATTGTATAGAAGTGGGGTGACGGGACAAATAATAAAAGTAACTTATTTGGCCCGCTGACAGTCCACTTAGACACTGCGTTATTTTATTTGTTAACTAAACTATCATCAATTTGTGATGTTACGTCCCCTCAAAAGCAAAACAGCTTTGGAAGTAACAAGCAACGTAATGGACATTTTTACAATCTTTGGTGCACTCTCTATACTTCACAGTGACAATGGAAGGGAATTTGTAAATAAGGTGATAGTCGAATTGACAAATTTGTGGGATGGTATAAAACTTGTACACGGAAAACCAAGGCATTCACAAAGCCAGGGTTTGGTGGAGCGGGCTAACCAGGATGTTCAACATATTCTTGCTACGTTGATGGAGACGAAGAAAACAACCAAGTGGTCGGAAGAATTAAAATATGTTCAAATGATGAAAAATCGATCCTACCACGCTGGTATTAAATAAAGTCCGTATGAAGCATTGTTCGGTTCACAAATGAAATTATGTCTGAAAACATCTAATCTTCCTGATGAACTAATCAACAATCTCCAATACGAAGAAGAATTACAAGACATAATTAATAAAGTGACATTGAACGTAGTTGACGAAGCGATCAGTTTATCTCATTCCGAGGAAATTATTGCTGATTTTGAAGAATTGAATGACGATAACGTAAGCAAAGTGATTGCATGTCTTGTGACGGAAAATGGCGAACTTCAAGAAAAAAATTTGGAGAAGGAATAAGAAAATAAAAATTTTAATCCACTAATGGTAAATTCAATTTTTAAATTACAGTAAAAATATTATTTATTTAATTTCAAAATACATAAATTTAAAAATTATTTCAGGAAGGTGAACACAGAGAACTTCGTGAAATACATTTCGAAAAAGAACAAGATGATAACAGCGCAATTCATGAAATACCATTGGAAATAGATCAAGAAGTTGAAAATTCATTTTTATTAAAAGTAATAATAAAAATAAAAGTAATAAACAAATACTGTTTAAAATAATAAATTTGTAATAGTGAATAATAGTCTTAATTTTTTTCAGGATACAGGATCTTCACACACTACTGAGGATTTACTTCTGTCTACTAATAAAGTGAGCATCTCTAAAAAAAGAAAAATAGCCTACAGTGGACTTCAGCTGTAGGGGAGACTGGGGTAAACCCGCTCTTTTTTTTTAGAACACTAAAAACCTAGGAAATTATTCTCTAAATCCAAGTTAATTTATATAATTTTTAAGCTTATGATTTCTACTAACAAAATAAAAAAGAATTTTTGATTTATCTGCTTTAGTTTTACTTAGGAAAAATTTTTAATACACATATACCAAATTTCAAAATCACAATCACAAGGTAAATCCGCTCACCCCTCGGGGTAAACCCGATCACTTGATTTTTTTTAAAGAATTTAAGGTAATCCCGACAGTTTTATTTTGCATATATTAAATTTCTCCTTATTTCCGTCTTCAGTATGATTTATTAATGATAAGTTATGAGTTCTATAAACAATAAATATTGGTTTATTAAATAATAAATATAGGTTTCATGAATTGCAACTATGAATTTATATAATATTTTATTAAGAGAAAATTAAAATATAGGTACAATTTTGGATGTAACAAGTTATAGATTTCATTATTGATAATATATAACAAATGAAATTCGAAATTTTAAATTTAAAAATAAACACTTCTCAATCCTTGACTGAGGGACAAGGAGTTAAAAATGTTTATGTAAAGGCAAATGCGATAGTAAACAGTGCAGTTGCAAAGCACAAGAATTATTGTGCAATTCAAAGTGCCACGGCAGTGGTTCTTGCAAAAACAAATAATTAATTTCATTTTATTTTTTTAGTAAATCCAGACTACCTTCCTTACATTTGAGTTTTTATTGATTTCTAACTTTTACCAAACCGACTTGGTAAATGTGTACGTTTACCGGTAAAACTGGACAGAACTAAATATTATATTATCAATACTCACATTTACCAACCTTCAAACGTCTACTTTGGTAAATGTGTACATTTATCGGTAAATGTATACATTGACCAACCTCTTAAAATCGGCCAAAAATATTCTCGTTTGGTAAGTGTAAGTATTATATTTTGTTTATAATTGTAGTATGTATTAGCCATTGTTTCGAAAACGGTTCGTTTTTGAAACAATAAATTTGTAATTAGAAATTAAAATCGGGAAATAATATTAATACGATGGAAATTAGGCATTGGGAACTAAACAAGGACAATTGATGCAATCTTGATTGTGTTTGGGGTCCTTTTTCTTTGTCGATGAATTTAAAAGACAAAGTTCAGAATCTAAAAGTTTATGCATATTGCCCAACGAACCAAAACATTGGAATCAGAGGCTTTGATTAAAATTATTCTTGCACCTGCTGTCAATTTGTAGCTTGAAAAATAATTTTCGTATCAGCCTCTTCGTGATGAAAAGTATAATCAATTTCTTCAATTTTTATTATGCAATTGTCCTAAATATGATAGGAATAGTACTGATGTTGAACGGTTAAAAAAATGTTTGTTTTTCATTATTGTTACCAAGTAGTCATTCTCCCAGTAACTAAATTAAAAATTTACCTATCGGCCTTTTTGAGCTGATAATTTTAAAGGCTTTTTAAAAATATCTACATATGCCTCGTTTGTTAAAGTCCTAAAATGTTATACGGAATGTCGAACACTTGTCGACTTGACGTTCCGAATCTTTTACTGAAGGTAATGAATTGCTATTAAAAATTAAATGTATTTCTGTTACATTTGTGGAACAATAAGACTTGATTCTTCGATTTTTTCAAATGTTCCGGCATAGAAGATCCGATGTCGTGCATGTTATAAAAACCATCTATTATATCAACTTTGATATTCGTCAGTAGAATAATTTAAATCTCAGATTTCAAAGTTTTCACGAACTTAGAGTTGTCTGCTTTAAACATTTTCTCTGTGCATGGTAAATGTGATTTTTGAAAAATTTTTTGCAGGCAACCTTATATTTTCGCAATAACCATACACCTGTTTATACGTGGCAACCATTAGCTATGAACAAAAAAGGATAAGCAAGCCATCGGTTTTTTAGACAACTTATTTGCGTTATCTAGGCTTACATATAATATTTTATAAAAAACATTGTCATCCTGTAAACAGATGAGTGAAGGTCGTTTCCAATTCGGATCTCAGACTATGAAGAGGGATGGTACTTAAAGCCATGACAGGTGCAGTGCGCAAAACGCCAAGTTTTTTACCGTCCAGAGATAAATATGGGCATATTTCTAAAACTTTTAAACTTTCAGGTATTGGAAAACTTAATTTTTCTTTTCAAGGCACAATCTTGAAATGAATTTTATTGTTTTGTGCATTGATCGAATAGTAGAATAAACCTTGCGATACTCATTTCTACTAGAGGTGTGCATTTAACCGAGTCGATTCGAAAATTATTCGACTCGACAAAAGAAAACTCGAATCGGGAATAATTCGAATCGAACGAGCCAATTCGAAGTTTCGAATTGGCCGATTCGAATCAAAAGTAAATTCGAATCGAGCTAGCTAATTCGAAACTTCGAATTCGAATTTCGAATTGGCCGATTCGAATCGAAAGGAAATTCGAATCGAACAAGCTAATTCGAAACTCCGAGTTCGAATTTCGAATTGGCCGATTCGAAAATCGGAGTTTCGAATTGTACAACTTAACTCGGTTATTTAATTCGCACAATCATTTTGACAGAAATCCTAACCTAAAATTAGTAGGCTGGTATTCATAATACATCTATCTAGTACTTAGAAACTTTTTCTTAAAAATGTCAATATATTTTTTATTAATTCTATAATTTTAATATATAATTAACATACCAAAAGAAATTATATTATTTGTAAAAAGAATTGTAACATACCAATAATGTGTTGAAAGTGAACAGGGTTCGAACCAGTGAAAGTTTTTAAAAATACGGACTTAACGGACCAATTACTAACAAAAATATAACCAGTCCGAGTCAAATAAGAGAACATTTTACTTTAAACTATAAATTCAATTTTTCATATCATAACCGATCACTCCGAGTATTATATAGCCTTATATCACTTGGAGTGATCAATATCTTCAAGTTTTCTAATAATTAAAAATAACCGAGTGATACAATCATTATCAATTCAATTATTATTTGCAAGAATTTTTAAATAACATTCTTCTTTAAATCTATTCTTAACAATTTTCGAAAAAGTTCTTTGAGAATTTTCAAATCCATTAGTTTACAATATTCAATTTTACGAAATTTCAAATATTCCTAAATTCTCCAATTAAATAAATATTAAAAAATAAAAACTTAAAATAATATTTGCAAAATTCAATTAAACTTTTTGAAAATTGAATTATTTTTAAAAATTCACGCTACATTGCTTTTAATATTTAATTGTAATCTAAAATTTTAACTGAAATTCATTTTTAAATTAATTTTTATAAAATAATTCTAATAAAATTTTAAGAATAATGACATTTTTTGAGAAATTCGATTAAAATTGTATTAAAAATAATTCAATTTTTGCAAAGAATTTTACTGTTTATAAATAAAATAAAATTATTTCAATGGATTTATTAAAATTTTAGAAGATAACTGAATTCTTATGAGATATACTCTATCACGAATTAAAAAATGAATTTTTTCGTGGAATTTTTTGAAAATAATTGAATTTTTTTCAAAAATTTTACAATTTAAGAAAATAATTGAATTTTTTTGAAGTATTTATTAAAATTTTAGAAAATAATTGTATTTATTCGTAAAATTTTATTAAAATTTTGTTTAAAAATAATTGAATTCTTGCAAAGAATTTAATTATTTTCAATATGCTCGATATTCAATATTTTCAATATTTCAAAAAATTCAAATACATACACAAACAAGATTCAGAATTATAAATTAAAATTCCCCAAAAAATGATTTTTTTAAATTATCCAAAAATTCTTCAATTGTTCTTGAAACATTAAATTTATTTATTTACTAAAAGTTGTGTAAAATATTTGCAAAATAAGTTTTTTTTTCCTTATGTAATACAAACAATAAGCGAAATATTTCCTTCACTTTCAACAAGTTTCTAAGTACTAGATAGCTGTATTATAAATACCAGCCTACTAATTTTAGGTTAGGATTTCTGTCAAAATAATTGTGCGAATTAAATAACCGAGTTAAGTTGTGCAATTCGAAACTCCAAATTCGAATTTCGAATTGGCCGACTCGACTCGATTTACTTTCGATTCGAATCGGCCAATTCGAAATTCGAACTCGGAGTTTCGAATTAGCTTGTTCGATTCGAATTTACTTTCGATTCGAATCGGCCAATTCGAAATTCGAAGTTTCGAATTAGCTAGTTCGATTCGAATTTACTTTCGATTCGAATTATTCCCGATTCGAATTTTGCACACCTCTAATTTCTACACATTGTTAACCCCCCTGTGTATAAATTTAACCCCAAGAAAATGTTTCTAAATGCATTGATTTTTCATAAAGTTGGATTTTCACATCAATCGGTATCTTGGGGTTTTTAGGGTAGCTGATTATGAATATGATGTTAATTTTTCAAAATTCAAAATGGCGGATCCAATATGGCGGACGAAATTTAAAAAATTAATGGAATTCCACAGCATTGGATATTTAAGGGTTTTTGGGGTCGCTGATTATGATTCTGTAGTAGGATTTCGAAAATTCCAAATGGCGAATCCAATATGGCGGACGAAATTTAAAAAAAATTAATGGAATTCCACAGTATTGGATATTTCGGGGTTTTTGGGGTCGGTAATTATTATGAATCTGAATTTAGTTTTTTAAAAATTTTAAAAGTGGTTTCAAAATGTCATAAAAATTATTGATATTTTAAATACGGTTTTAAAATATTTTGGGATTAATTATAATTAAAAAGCAATAGAAGTAAATAAATAAATAACCACGAGATATAATATTCGAGATATTTAAATATTCTTACGAGATATTTTAATATTCTAAAAAAATTTCTAGTTCTATTTTATATTAAAAGTACAAACAGTATGAACAAAAAATGAATAACATTAAATTGAAAGCTTTACTTCTCTTTCTTTACCCATAATTAATATTATTTAAATAAAATACATAATATCTACATTCGGCAATCAAAAGATTTTGACACATTAAAAATAATATTACCATGGAAACTTAGAAAAAAAGAAGTTTACAATTCTAAAAACAGAATAAAATTTAAATAATAAATTAAATGAATAATTTTAAATTAAATTAAGCTCATAAAAATAAAATGAAATTTAAAATTGATTAATTCTTGTTATCTTTAAAATTCTTTAATACTGTTAAAATTTACAAAATTTTAAGTTCTTTTATCTATAAAAGTATAGTATTTTTTTAACAATTCTTGAATTACATTCAAATTATTATATAACAACCAAAAGTTCAAAAAATCCTGCAAAAAGATTTGATTTTTCAGAAATGTATCCACCATGTTGGGTTCTCTATTTTAAATTTTTTTAAAATTATTTCAAATTCGTTATCAACAAAACAGGAAACTCTTAAATGTCAAAAGATATTAAAATCTGATAATTTTTCTAAAATTTCGTCCGCCATTTTGGATTCACCATTAAAAATTTTTTTTTACTAACCTTAGATTTGTAATCAGAGGACCCCAGAAACCTATAAATAATAAATTTTAGGCAAACTTACGAGTTTAATGCTTTCTTTTTCCATGAAGCAATGATTGTGACCGTAGAAGCTCTAGTGTTGCATGTCGAGCAAGTCTCGATCGACAACTTCTCGTGAAAGTCGAGAAAATCGTTAAAATAACAATTAAAACAATTGAATTTTATAGTTTTATCTCACTTCTTTTATGAAAGGAGACGAAAAAACAAATGACATCTATTTGCTCGACATGCATCACTAAGAAGCTCATATTCTTTCTTAGATAAATTCTTTTTAGGAATAGTGTAAAGGTTAACTATTTTTTTGTATACTTTTATAATACACGAGAAGAGATTACAATAAGTTAAAGGTGATTAGAAGTCAAATTCAACATGTGCCCTTCAAAAATGTAGGTTATTATTATGAGTTTCGTTTTTAAATTTAACTTTTGAAATCACTGCATTCCCAATGTATTAGTGGCAAATATTCCTGTAAGGGTTCAAATTTAACTTTTGAAATCACTGCATTCCTAATGTATTAGTGGCACATATTCCTGTAAGGCTTCAAATTACTTCTTATTATGTAGACAATGTACCACCGTTTTATGGTTACTTAAAAATCTTCGTTAAAAAAGTTATATCAAGTTAATTGCGAAATTGTCAAAATTTAATAAAAGTTGTCTCGCAAGTTTGAAGGTACACCATTTTTATCTTAATTGAGGCACATCATTGTCTCAATGATTTTTTGGTTCCTCATACTCTCCACTACATCTACTATAAGTCACAAAATATATAATGACTCGTTAAAAAAGTTATACCATATAAACTGAAAAAAACGTTCAATGTCACACACGAGAAACTGGCGATTTCGACACTTTTACTCACTTTTGTCGTTCCCTACCTAATTAAATTGATTATTATACACAAGGTATATTTAAAGAGCACAATAATTTATCAAATTATGCTACTGCAAAATTATTTTTATAATTTTTAAAATATAATAATAAACGGAAACATAAAGTTTAAAAGTTCTAGAGATATGCCCATATATTAACGAAGACAGAAGTTATGTTTCCAATAAAATGCAATAATTAATATCTAAATTGAAATATAGTTTTTTAACTCTGTCAGTTGCATAAAATTTGTTAACGCAATTATTGCAGATAAACAAATTCCTCATCATCATAAATTGGTTTAAAATTGTTATAAAAATAGCAAATTTTAATAAAAATATTTAATAAAATTTAAAAACAGTTGATGAAAGTAAAATTACATTATACTTTTTGTTAATTATTAAAATAAATAATTAACACATGATGAAATAAGTTTCGTCACTTTGCGTCGAAAATCTTCGACATTTGCTGCTTTCAAAATTAATATCATGAAAATAAAAATATAAAAAAACACAAAAATAGTTTTAATATGATATATATGGGGCGTTTCACGCGAAATCGGACAGTATTTGACTTTTGCATCTCAGATTTTTTTAAAATATTTTTTTTCTTTTAGTGCTCATTGAAATAAGCTACCATGATTTTTTTTAAATTTTTTCATCAAGCCATTTAAGAGATACAGGTTTTTGAAAAATCACGTTTTTTACGAAAATGTTTTTTTGAAATGGTTATAACTCGGTCAAAAATTGACCAAATTTGACGTTCTATATATGAAAATTTTTGTTTTTACACGTAGTTTTTGATAAAAATATAAAAAAAATTAATTTTTAAATTTACGAAAAATTTTTTTAATTTAAAAAAAAAATTTATTTTTAAAAATGTATGTATCGATCGATATTTTCAAAATTTTTTGTAAGAAACTAGAACTAAATTAACAACTTTTAGGCGTTGTCTGATTGTGGGCAAACGATGGGATCTATTTATTTCAAATTTTTTAATTTTTATAATCATATAATATAGCAAACAATAGGGCTTTTGAGCTAAAATTATTAATAACACAGGTCAACAAAAAAAGTCTTACTTTTTTATGAGATTTCATAGTGTCCATTAAAGACGCTGAACACGATCCCGGGTCAGAAAATTGGCCTTCACGTCAGGATTTTGAGAAAAGTATATTTGTATAAATAGTGAACATTTTGTAATTTTTTCAAAGAAAAATATCATTTTTTTAAAGAGTTATTCGCTATATATAAAAAAACAGTTTTCCCACTGCTGCAGTGATTGCGGCCTTCTGAGATACTGAAATAAAAAAAAACCAAAAAGATTATTAAACAAGAAGATATTTGCCGTACTACGAGGCTCCAGTTTTTTTATTGAATGAAAAATAAAATTTTGGGATTGCCAAGAACCCTCGGATTGTTTTGGCGAAATTTTAAAACTTTTTTCGAAACTCCGCCATTTTGTTGCAATTTAATATTTTTTGACATCCGAGGGTCATAGTACGACAAATATCTTATATTTTAATAATCTTTTTGGTTTTTTGATTTCAGACACTGAGAAGGTCGCAATCACTGCAGCAGTGGGAGAACTTTTTTTTAGATATTCAGGAGATAGCGAATAACTCTTTAAAAACAGATATTTTTCTTTAAAAAAATTACAAAATGTTCACTACTTATACAAATATACATGTACAAAACTTTAAAAAAAATTAAATGCAATAATTTCCCTGAAAAAAATTCCTGAAAATCACCGTCTTCTTCGACGGGTTGTAGTTTCTACAAATACATTCAATTGTGTGTCTACCAGTCTCAAAAAATGGGAAATAGTGGCGAACTTAATTTGACCGGAAAAAATAATAATTAGCTACCATTAACTATTTCATTAGAAAAATATTAATATTTTAAATCAGTGATTGACTTTTTACCATCAAATAATTTATTTTTAATTAATTAAAATGCAGAAAATAATGTTTGTCAATTATTTGTACAATTTTAATTATAGTATTATAAGTTAATTCAAAATTTCCACTAATTTTTGGAGTTATAGTAAAGTCGAATTCGAACTAATTGTATCATAATTGCTAAAATCTAAAATAAGACCTATATTGCAAGCTGAATTTACAGTTTTTCCCGATTAAATAAAATTCCTGCATATTTCCTGTTTTTTCCAGTTGGTAGAACCCCTGTTAACAGTATTAGTAAAAACAAAAAACCCGTCAAAGAGTATTTTTATAAAATAAGTGAATTTTTGTAGCCATTTGCAGTTTTATTTATCGTTAATACTTATCAAAAAAAATTTATATTTGATAAGAAAAGATACACCTGGAAAAATTTGGACAAAGCTGGCAAAAATCGGATAGTTTGTTAAACAAAAATAATAATAGACACCCTGTTTAACTTTTGCCTTTACAATGCTCAAGACATTCCTAAAAGCCTTAAAAGTTAAATCTAGAATTAAAATATCAAAAAATTTTACTATCCAAGTTTTTTCCCAGTAGCATAATGCAAGTATCGTATCACAGGTATTCTTGAATTTCTGCAGTATACCTTTCAATATACTGAAATGTACGATGCGTTTCTGTACATCGTTTTATTTACAGGGAATATCATAAGAATATCTTTGGGAAGCCTTACAGATATATCCCTGATATCCAAACCGCCTCTCTTTTGAGATATCCTAAAAATATCCTCAAGGTATCTCTAGGATATTCGAGAATATTAAATGTTGTGAGACTTTACAATTCAATTATTCTATAATGGAGTTAGAGTATAGTTTTACTTCTTAATGATAGAACGTCCAAGCGCCCGTCCTGCCGGAAGGATGTTCCGCAAATAAGGCTTTTAAAAAAAGGGAATTCAATTTTTCTTATCCGGAACTCCTTGGGATTAAAGTAGACGAAAAGACGAAAAAATCCATATATTTAACTTTTTAAAATAATAATATTAAACCATTTTTCAAAGCCCTCAAACTTGCTGTTTCAAAAAAGTAAAAAAAAAACATTTTTTCGTAAATTTAATGTAAAATCCACAAAAATCAATATATTTTGGCCGGTTTGGTCTCTTTTCCTTCAGAAACGTTCAAAGAATGAAACCTATTTGTTTAATTTCAAAAAATTTCATTTTCAATGTTAATCAGTAAAATTGCGGCCAATTGAATAAAAACTCTCTTCAAATTTGCTTTATAAAATTAATATGGAAGCAGATAAAAACAAAACTAACTATATCGTTGGAAAGGTAATGAAACAAGCTTTCCAATGATGTAAATATCAAGTTTCTAAATTTATATGCCTAGACTTGGTAGCCTTTTAAACAAAGCGAAAAGCGTCCTGCCGGCAGGACCAGGTTTCATCATTTTGTGACTAACAATTATATGAATTTTTGGAAAATTCAAATTCTTTAAGCTACCCTGCTCTTCGGTTTGAACTTACAAGCTCGACATTTACATGCGCTGAAAGCTTGTTTCATCACCTTTCCAACTATATATTTTACTTTTTGTTTATGTAAATCCATGTTAGTTTTATTTAGCAATTTCGGACGGACTCACCTGAGTCTTTTTGGTCCTGCCAGAAGGACGTTGGACGTTCTATCATTAAATAAAGTAAAATTCAAAAAAATCTTACTTTTTATTATATATAATTTAATTGATCAGAACATTAAAAACTTACCTTAATATTTTGAAAAATACATTGGTTGAAATCGCAACGATACAAACATAATATTTATAACTGCATTTTGTAAAAATGTAAAAAAACAAAATTACGAAATAAAAGAAAGAATACGAGGATTATAAAAATAATTAATAATATATTTATTTAATATATGGCTCAATTCATTTAAAAGGTAAAATTAGTTTACAGGAAAGTTAAAATGTCAATTTTCGATTTTGTATTTGTAATCAAATTTTCTATTTTATTTATTGTTTTAGAAAATGGATAGGGATAATGGTTATAACATTAGACGTAAATATTTTTAATGGCAGACAGATTTTTGTCAGAATATGATCACTTTTGTTTGGTTTTTGTTCAACTTTATTTTTTTTAAATAAATAAACCTTTTTCTTTTTTTGTGTAAATGTTAAAGATGCGTTTATATAAATAAATATTAATTCTAATGCGTACAAAACAAACTTTTTTATTTTTTAAAAAAACTAAGAGAAGATTGGTTACGGTACTTGGGGACAGTAGGGGACATTTTAAACAGAAACAGTATATAAAAAAGGACAAATATTATTCCAGTAAAAAACTAATTTAAACGGATCGAAATGAATTAAGTTTTTTGGTAGAAAGCGGGATTCATTCATTCGATTAAATTTGCCTCAATTTGTGTAAACGAATTCGCATTTGAAAGAAATGACTAAAGCATGCATTGAATTCATGCTGACGAATTAAAAAAAATTAAAGGCTCCAAAACTTGTCCAATGAATTGGTAAGAATAGAAGGTTTGGAAGTTCAATACAGTTTGACAAATTCATGAAAATTGCAACATAGCTCCAATTCGTATTTGTCACAAAGCGAGATTCACTGAAGCTCTTTGTGAATTCTTTTTAATTTATTTCAATTATTTTTTGTTTACTGGGATATTAAGAATATCTATATTATATTCATATAAATAACTTCTTATCAAATAAAACTAAGTTTCTGTTTTTTATACACTGAAGTTAAAAATTTGTACCACATAATAAGAATAAAGCTAATATACGGGACAGTAGGGGACATTTAATACACGGCGACAGTAGGGGACATTTTGCTATTTTTGTTATTCACAACATAAATAGGTTATTTAGAAAGCAACGTAAGGTGTCAGCTTTCTTAAGGTATTGAAACTTTTTGATAATAATTTACTTATAAGAGATATAAAGTATTTTATTACCATTTTACAGAAGGGACAGTAGTGGACAACCATGTTACAACCGTTAATCAATTATTTTTCTGCTCCACTATATAATTTGCATGATAGAGACCAGAACATTCTTATTGCTTTGGTGTTTTGAGGTAATTCATTTATTATTGTAGCGTCGATAAAACAATGAGTGTAAGCACGTAATCTATTCGTAGTAAGTGTGCAAAAATAAATACATTTTGGCAGAATAGAAAATATGAAAATAAGTGACACGTCTTTAATTATTTTTTAAAATGATATGCTTGAATTTTATATAAAGTAATTAATGAATTTTAACATATAAGACTTAAGAGATTATAAATAATTTTCGTTTAAATATAATAAAAAAGAATGTATATATTAATTATTGGAGGCAATGTAGTACAAGTGCCTCGAGGACAGGGACAGTAGGGGACATTTAGTCTGCTTTTTAGTCCGTCATTTCGTTTTAAAGCACCTCAAAGTTCTTTTAAAGTGATAAAAAATTAGACTATGTTAGATATTAATAAAATAAATCAAAAAATATTCATTTGCTATCTAAAAACTTTTTTCGACCAAGGGATATAGATTTTACATTTTAAATGAAATGAGCCATATGTATATATCTTAATAAAAAGGACAAAACCCGGTATTTTGCTCTATTACTTTTGCGGTAGTCTGCATCCTTGTTGTCATTAGTTAATTTTTTTTATTGTTTATACTCCTGTCCTATTGGCCTTACGCACTTCGACAAGAGTCCCCGATAGATACTTTTTTGGATTAAGCATAACCATTCTACCTATTAAATTTCTATATACATTATATTATACCTAATTTGCGTCTACAGCCGGCTTTATTAGGAGTACTCGCATTCGCCTGGACCACTTGTTAATTAGGTTTTCTCGCCAAAGGAGAGGGAAACTGTAGAAAACCTCTCTTGAGTACAACCGGTTTTATCGACAGTCAAGTTCTAATGATGTGTACCGGACAATAATCGACAGTGCACATCATTATATCTTGACGTCAAACCTCCCGCTTGATAAATCACAAAAGCAGTGAGAAAAACACCGGGCTACAGCGGACACCAAGGCTGTCACCCATCCAAGTACTAACTGCACTGAATGGTACTTAACCTCGGTGATCGCAAGCCAAAGAGTATCACCACTGTGATTTACCATCGGTCATTAGTTACTTTATTGCATCAAATGAATAGCTTTTCTATATCAGTTCATAACTGCATAATAGTCTTTAATGATAGAACGTCCAAGCGCCCGTCCTGCCGGAAGGATGTTCCGAAAAAAAGGCTTTTAAAAAAAGAGAATTCAATTTTTCTTTTTCGAAACTTCTTGGGATTAAAGTAGATGAAAAGACGAAAAAATCCATATATTTGACTTTTTAAAATAATAATATTAAACCATTTTTCAAAGCCCTCAAACTTGCTGCTAATAAAAAGTAAAAAAAAACATTTTTTCGTAAATTTAATGTAAAACCCACAAAAATCAATATATTTTGGCCGGTCTAGTATCTTTTTCTTCAGAAACGTTCAAAGAATGAAACCTATTTATTTAATTTAAAAAAATTTCATTTTTAATGTTAATCAGCAAAATTACGGCCAATTGAATAAAAACTCTCTTCAAATTTTCTTTATAAAATGAATATGGAAGCAAATAAATACAAAAACGAATATATCGTTGGAAAGGTAATGAAACAAGCTTTCCAATGATGTAAATATCAAATTTCTAAATTTATATGCCTAGGCTTGGTAGCCTTTTAAACAAAGCGAAAAGCATCCTGCCGGCAGGACCGAACCCGGTCCTGATGATGGAACCCCATCATTTTGTGACTAAAAATTATATGAATTTTTGGAAAATTCAACTTCTTTAAGCTACCCTGCTCTTCGGTTTGAACTTACAAGCTCGACATTTACATGCGCTGAAAGCTTGTTTCAACACCTTTCCAACCATATATATTACTTTTTGGTTATGTCAATCCATGTTAGTTTTATTCAGCGATTTCGGACGGACTCACCTGAGTCTTTTTGGTCCTGCCGGAAGGACGTTAGACGTTCTATCATTTACATTAATAAAAAAAAAAAAAAAAAAAAAAAAAAAAAAACCCCTCTCAAGTGAAGACCATTATATTTTGACAGCATTAAAAGAGAAATTTGCTAAAATGAAGATGTTTTTCTAAGGAGGGACTTTTTTCAGCAAGAAAAAAGTATAAATAACTTAAAATTGGTTTCTATTTCATAACATCGGATCTATTGCAACACCGCGCATCTACATACTTGGCCAATACCGCATTTGTACACTGAAAAAAAGTATTGAACCAAGAAAATTTTTCTTGGTTGAAGCAAATCGTGAGATTGAATACGGCCAAAACTACCTATTATAGTATTGATTCAAGAAAACGATTTTCTTGACATAGTATATTTGGGAGAAAAACATATATTCTAGATCCAAGAAAATGTGGAATTCGACCAAGAAGTTAATTTTCAATTTGAGTTGAAATAATTATTAACTTATATTAATCTTACCATTTTCTTTGATCTAAACTATGGGTGTTGGATGAAATAAATAGTTATTTAAAGAAAATAAAATGATTTGTCCAATGCTCAAAATTACTTGACATAAGAAAATAAATTTCTTCTAATAAGAAAATATGGGGTTGTTTCAAGTAAATTAGGTCAAGAAAATGCATTTACTTGATTCAATGAACTTTTTTTTCAGTGTATAGTTGCGAAAATTTTACAACCCTAAATATCTCTGCAGTTGTGCTCTGTAATTTAACTAAATTAAGAATTCAATTTACTCAGTTTGTGATGGTCAGATTACCATTTTGTTTGTGGGTAGCTCCATGCCTAAAAAATCAAAGTTGTACCCTAGTTCTTCGATTTTGTTGAAACTTCGAAATTTTGAAGTGGAATACATGCCAGTAAAAAGCCTCAATTCGATTTTAAAAAATTTTGAAAAATTTTGGATTTACGAGGTTTTTAAATTTTTTTTTGAAATTTTGAAAATGGTATATCTTTAAGGGAAATGAATGAAATTTAGTGAAATTTTCAGGGAAGGCTTATTGTTTACAGATAATTTTAAAAAATATTTTAGAAAAAAAATTTTTTTTTAAACAAATTACACAGGCCTGCAAATTTTGGCTTAGTTCTGTTACAGAAAAAATGGAAGGTGATTCTTATAGCTTTTTTGACGTAGAATACGAATGCGACCTCCAAAATAGCCCATCACGTCAGAATTTCTTGTAATACTACCTTAAATCAGTTAACCAACATTTTTTTTCAATTTACAAAATTGTATCGTATAGTACCATGTATAAGCTTTAAAACCCATTTTTTAAAATTGCTTTACGATTTTTTTAAAAAAAGTTATGTAGATGTGAAATTTTTCATTTAGGCAAATGTAGATATAAAAAAAATTCAAAATGTCATTTTCATTGCATTCAATAATAGTTTTATAAATTGGCCGTTATTTCTTAAACCAACCAGCAAGGGTAAGATATATCTTACCACTGCGCTATATATAGCGCAGTGGTCATAATTTAAAAAAAAATTTAATGAAATATGTAACTTTTTAATTTTTAAAAAGTTGATTTGGTTAAAAAATTTAGTAAAAACTTTTAGATTTTTTCCCTATTTCGATCCCAAATATTTTATCAACGTCCTCTTCATTACTACCCCGTTTTTTATAATTATACTTATATCAGCCTTTCTAGTTTTAAAAACCTACACTTGTCTAAATAAAAAAGTTTTTCTAATCTACATAACTTTTAAAAAAAAATTCTAAAGCCATTTTGAAAAATGAGTTTTAAAGCTTAGCCATAGTACTATACGATGCAAAATTGCAAATTGAAAAAAATTTTTTAGCCAACAAAAAAAAATTCCGAAAAATGACCAAAAATAGCTATTTTTGTCGATTTAAGGCAGTATTCCAAGAAATCCTGACGTGATGAGCTATTTTGGAGGTCGGATTCGTATTCTACGTCAAAAAAGCTATAAGAATCGCTTTCCGCTTTTTCTGTAACAGAACTAAGCCAAAATTTTCAGGCCTGTGTTATTAAAAAAATAATTTTTAAATAAACAATTTTTTGAAAAGTGTCATTTTTATTTTGTTTTAATAATAATGATTCGATTGCCACTTATTTCACGAGTATTTTACAAAAAGAAACCGATGGAGGGTCTGGAACTTCAGGAGATATTGAATTTTTTGTCCTTGCGCGCAACCGTAAGAAGCGCATTTTCCGGCTATACTCTACATACAAAGTAATGTTCCAAATCACCTATAAGTCGTAAATTTTACCCGAATTCAATTTTTCTTTTTGGAGAATGTCAGGCTATAAATTCATAAGAATACTGTTCAATTTTTAAATTAATTAATTAATTAATTAATTAATATTATTGTTAATTACTAACTATTTACAGAGTAGTATACTTAAAAGATGCAGTTTTTTCTAAACATGCAAATTTACCAAACTTTTTTGATATGTAAATTTACATTAAAAATAAAATTATATTTTAAACAAAAATAAAAATAATTATTTATTTAAAAATTGTTTAAATTATAATTGCACTTTTAATTTTTATTTGGGTAGCTCCATGCCAAAAAATTAAAGTTGTTTCCTAATAGTTCTTCGATTGAGAAATTGTCACAGAACACATGCAAATGAAAATTGTGAAAGAAAAATAATATAATTAGGAGAAATTTTACCAACCCTAATTAAAAGTTAATTAATAATTAAATAAATTATTGAAGAAAGTGAATTTATCATTCGGTAGTATTAATATTAAAGGTAAAAGAATTTAATCAATTATCCGAATCAAAATCAAATCAAATCTCTTGAAAATAAATTTCTTGAGTAAGCACTAGATTTCGTTATGAAAATACAATATATTTTTCATATGTATCGACAGCACAGTCGTCCTAATACAGAAACCTGCTTTTTCTGAAAATTATTTTTTCTAAATTAATTAATAATTTCAAAATTATCAAAGAACTCAGAAAAAATTGGTTAGCATAGTGGGATACGATATGGTGGGATAATTGATTAAATTCTTTCACCTTTAATTTAAAATAAATTATTGTTATTTTTGTTTAAATTATAATTATATTTTTAATGTAAATCATTTTCAAAATTTCAAAAAAATTTTAAAAACCTCGTAAATCCAAATTTAAAAAAAAATTTAAAATCGAATTGAGGCCATTTACTGGCATGTATTCCACTTCAAAATTTCGATGTTTCAACAAAATCGAAGAACTAGGGTACAACTTTGATTTTTTAGGCATGGAGCTACCCTTGTACTAAAATACTCAAATAATTATTCGAGTATTTTAGTACAGACTTTACCCTACACTTGGTTAATACCGTGAAAGAATAGCCAATTTTGAGATTACTAATTTGCTGGTACATCGGCTGTTTATAATTAAAAAAGTGGTATTAACCAAGTGTAGAGTAAAGTCTGTATATACGTTCTGAAGACTGGAGTTAAATGTGCAGATTATTTTACTTAGGAATATTGCACTATTTAAAATACGATTAAATAGAAATTCGACAAAGTGAAAATGATAATAAATGTCAATTCTAATACCAAATTCCAATAAATATAAACATTCTTATGCAACATTTTTTAAAAAGATGAACATAATCAATATGAATTGTCACAATATTGGTCCTCCGAGGAAAAATTCTACGAAATCACTCTATACAAAGTTAAGTGGAATCTTCTATAGAACGATTCTACGTAAATTCTATAGAACGATTCCAAAGAATCCTTTCATATTTACAAATAACTTTTTAAACTCTGCGTGGAAATACCAAAAAATTGCACTATAGTCCACTTGAAAATTATTATAACGTATCAAAATTTATTAAAAGTAAAAAATTTAAAATATTAAACTTTTTAAACTATATACAAACATTTAAAAATAAATGATAAATTATTTCTTTCATCTATATAAGAACTATATGATTATAATTATATAAATTATGTTTTGCGTTTGAAAAGAAAGTTTGGCATATTTGAAAAGTAATAAAATTCTGAGAAGAGAATGATTCACGAAAATATATTTTTTAGGGCATATGCAATAATAATAAATTTTATAATTTTATATTTTTACATCTAACATCCAATGCTTTGAAAAAAGTTTTTCACCTGCAAATAATTAAATGTTGTACTCTTAACGAATAACGGTATCATAAACCTTTTCTTAGTTTTATAAAAGGTTCAGAAAAAAAGGAATTAAAGAAAAGAAACCCGTTAAGATGCAGGTAGATTTTGTCGCTTTTTGCTGTTGCAGCATAAGACATATAGGGACAGGAGTCTATTGCGTGGGAACGACCTTTGTCTGAGGGGAAAGGAGACCGCATGCATGGACTTCGCTTTTTCGTTTCAGTATTTACTAACACACATTTAGGAGATAAAAATAGTCTTGAGAAAATATTAATGGATAGCATCAAAAAACTTTTTCGTTTGCAATACATTTAAACTTATTTTTTCAATATCAATAGTATTTTTTATTATTAATAAATATTAAATTGATAATTTTCATTAGACAATTATTTGTAGTAAAATAGATAGATAATTATTAAATGGATAATAATACGTTTTATAATAAGCATTAAATAAAGAAAGTAAAACATCTAAAAATTAAAAATTTTTTAAATATCAATAACATTTTTAAACATGTAAAACTTAATTTTTACAATTAAAAAACTTAGTGAAAAAATATGGAAACCAATTTTCTTTGTTTTTGTACTCTAAAACATATTTATAGATAAATATAAATATTTATCAAAATATATTTCTAAAATTTTGTATAATACTGTACATCTAAAAAAGAAAATTATTAAGAAAATCTACTCGATTAACAGGTGTAGCTGTTAGTAAAAAAACTATCAGTATGAAAAACTTTCTTTCATTTTTAAGGGTTTGTGAACAGTTGGTGAACACTATAATGAAGGGAACTCGACCTTGTCAAATAGGGCTATCCAAAAATAACTCGAATAGACGCCCGCATAGATATTGTATAGTATGTGCGGCAATCTTTCAACTTTTCTATTTACTCAATCCGCTGAAAAGAAACAAAAAATTATTAGCAATTAAATTTTACCTAATTCCTTTAACATTTGTTCAAAATTATTTAAAATAAGCTAAAAAATAAATGTATATAATTTCTTGCAGTATGAAGGTACCAACTTGAATATAATGTCTCCCTAAAATAATATTATTTTATAATATTTTAGAATAATTTTTCTGTAATATTTTAAAGTGAATCTGAGAAATTAAACGTAAAACTATGAATAAATGTGCAAATAAAAATTTATATGAAAGAAATCTATTCAATGACTAAATAAAACACTTCTGCAGAAGATTTCAAGTATGCAAAAATGTTTCTCAAACAGTTTTCACAAGAAATTTTATGAAATCTCATAAAAAATTGACAGAAATTCAAATTTTTTTCCAAAGCTAACAAAAACTAGAAAGTTGAAACAAATTTTCTACTCTAAGACAAAGATCCTAATCGGAAGACGTTACTAGCAGACTAAATGTTATCTGAGGTTTATTTTTTGCAACGTTAATACAAATTTTTTAAAATTTTGTTGTTTAACTTTCCGAACATTTCATGGTTCATAGTGAAGTAGATAAAAAAATTAATAAATTTGTCCTAATGAAAGTTATATCAATCTATAAGAAGCTAAAATTTTCCTTAAAAGAAAATTTTTAAGACTTCCGTCCCTGAAAGGCACAGATGTACACTCTACTAGGCTATGGATTTATTTTGATAAGCGAGGAACCAAACAACTGACATCTAACAACTTCTGCAACAGTCAATTCGAAGCGCATGTTAGCTTGGGAAAGCATTTTGAATATATTATTTTAAACGACTACAGAAATACATTCATTATCTTTTGTTCACATTAAAATTATTAGTATTGAAAATGTGGGCAAAAAGATACAATCCACTGTCTTAAATACGATCGTTTGGTTAGACATTCGAAAAAATGGTAAATTAATTAAGCCCATAGAAACCAGCTGTTTTAACCATTTTTTTCTGCGACCGTTTTAGTCTTTTTTGACTTTTCAAGATTTCCGTAATATTATGTAAGGCTTCTGTGAAAAAGTTTTTAGGTGAACACGTCTCAACTTAGGTATTTATTATCCTATCCTATCCTATACCACCCGGAAAAAAGGACTATAAGTGACAGGCTAGCCAGGTATCTCGTTTTCCAAGTCAAAAACCCATCAACCGATAAATTTACGTTCTTTGTCCGCCTCCCTAAAGGTTAGAATGACTCTCACGCGAATAAAATACTGCAGGTGCAACAATTCTAGTCTGTGTGGGAAAACCTTTTCAATTTTTTACAATATTTCACTTCTTAAATTATTATATCGAATTCTATAGATAATGCATTGAGAAAAATCTATGTTTTAATTAACGACAATGAAAATTTAAGGATATTGAAACATTTAATGTTTACGATGATGTTTACGAAATACGCAAGTAATTGTTTATTAAATAAATTCTTTAATAAATCTTTGTAAAAAGAAACAAGGTATTTTTTATTTCTTGTATGAAAGCACCTCGATTTTCTTCTCTAATCTGGCATTAAAAATATCTTAGAATTCATAATCTAAGTTATCTAGATCAAATAATATGAGCCCTACAAAGACAAACATTTTTTTCCAAGAAAACGTTTTGTTTTCTCATAAAAACACAAATGTTCGCTATATTTTTTTCTGAAATTCAACTGCATTAGTATACTAAATCATAACTTTCTAAATGAAAAAATATCCATATACTATACCATAAATATTAAAATGCATGAAAAGAAACACTTTAAATGGTTGAAGTTGGCTGTAGTGCAGAGGCCGTTGACCGTTATCGAGTGCCAAAGTGTAACTATGCGTACAAGCTGTTGTTCACGAAAGAAAGAAGAAACATTATCTTGACTAATTTTACAATATTATAGTGTCAAATAGACATTTTATTTGATTAACTTTAAAAATTTGATTTGTAGACCATAATTGATTAATACAAGCAATAAATTCAGTGCAATTGTTTTGAAACTTTTATATATAATCTCTAGAGTCAGGAAAACAGTAAAAATGAAGCACTAACAGTAAAAATAAGAGTTTTAGACAATTCGGCATTTGAAATTGATTTTTATAATTCAGTGAATGCAGGTTACAGCTTGGTTGCAATATCCCCCATGAGTGCTAAGCGTGAGGGTTATGAAAAATGAGGACAGGCACACGAGTATTTCCACTTTGGATTCTATGGAACCCTAAAAATGACGTGTATTTCGTAAATTATTCAATTCAAATGCTCAAATTTCCGACATTCATTCTAACGCTTATCAGTTTGGTTTTTTTAAACAAAGCGATTTCCATAATTCCGAAAGTTATCAAGTCAATTTTACACAACTTGCTGTAAGAGGGAATTTTTTAATTTATCAGGTATAGTGACTAAAAAATAGTGTCAGTTACAAATACTGTACTAATATATAAGTAAATTATGATCTGAGTATGAATTGCATTGTATAGTTCTTTAACATAATAAATTAAGTGGCTGATAGACGAATTGAGATAGTACATAATTTGTTTACAATTATTATTTAGAAATGAAGAAAAAAAACTTTTATTAAATTTCAGATTGTTCAACAAATATTAAAATTGATGTAGATCTATTAATAGCGTTCACATGTTGAAGAGTAAGATTATCATTATATTGGGTCAAAAATCCTCAAGTCTCATCGAAATTCAGCCAGGCCTAAGAAAACGCATGCGCGTATGCCATATAGTGGCAGTTCTGATCACTTCTGATAATGCAGTTTTAGAACTAGGAAAGGGAAAAGCGTATATGCACACAAGTGGCAACATCGCTAGAACCAGCACTCGCATTCCATATTATAGGAACCGGTTTATGCGTTCCTAGACAACTATAACTATACCTTTTAAAGCTACATAACACTCAGCAAACTTAGATACAACTATGGAGGGCCTTTGTTGACTTAAGATTTTTACTGTTTTATTCATATTTTATTGCGAACATTTCCATTTATTTTTTATTAGAAAAAGTAAAAAAAATAATAAAAATGCCTTCTTCTGAAAGCTCATCTTAAACAATGGAGTCAATAATAACTTAAATGTTTAGGAGCAACATTAAGGCAAAAAGCCTTGAATTAAGTATTGCGTACATTATATTTTCATGAACATCTCGAGTTTTACAAGAGCTATAAGAATGATATTTTAATTGCAGAACACTTCGGAGGGCACTTTGATTTTCTTCTTCTCGAATATTATTAAAAAGATTTTTAAAAAATTATCTGCCACCTACATCTGTTTTTCTTTAGATTAAAAAAGTGCTTTAAGACGCATCTTTTGATACAAAAAGAATAATCTAAAATTTTAACTATTTACAATTTTATCTAAGAAAGTGCAATTAAAAAAAGATTTTAACGTCAGAGTGATTTCAGTAATAAGACAAAAGAAGATATTCAGACAAAGATTCTTTAAAATTATATCAACGTTTCAAAATTCACGGATTGCCTCTTCAGAGAGATCTCTACAGAGAGAGTTAAATATATACAAAAAAATTATTAAAATAAAAAGATGTTAGTTATCACAATAATAATAATAATAAAGAAACGACAAAACTGGAAAGTTAATACAAAAAAATTTATTATAATTCATTAAATCAATGCATAATATATTACTTATTCATAATAACAAATTAGAAAGGAAAAAATTTTTTTATGATTTTTAGGTTTTTTTATTCAAAGATAAAATTTTGTTAAATAAAATTCATCAAAAAAAGTTATTATTTTTTCTCTTACGCTATTAAAATTAATTTGCTATAATGTTTGTACAATCTATACATCAAGTTACACCTGCATATATACTAAATTGGAGTTTTCTAGGTCAAAATTTTTTGAACTAAAGGAGGGGATTCAAACCGGTTCGCCATATTTTTCCTGTAATTTACACGTGAAAATCCATATGTATACCAAGCTTCAGCCCTCCTAAATCGAAATGACTGAGTTTAAGCAGAGGGGGAATAGTTTTCACAGACGGAAAAGAAATACACGAGTTAAACCATAAGAATTCTTTCCATATCACTTTGTGAAAATAACACAGAAAAAAGAATGTTGTATATTTATAAAATTCATTAAAAACATTCAGTTATTTTATTACACAATCCTAACAAAAAGTACAGAAATTTTACAATAAATAAACCTAGTAAAATTCTATATTTGAAATATGTAAAAATTCAAATAAAATACTCATTAGGGGTCATACACAAACAATGTAAGTCTTCAAAGGGGAGGGGAGTCAAGTGAAATCTTACGAAAAGCAAAAAAATATCGCTAATTTACGAAAATGTCTTATGGTGGGGGGAAGGGTTAGAATTTCTCAAAATATGCCTTACGTAGTTTGTGTCCGACCCCTTTCTTACAAACTGCACTTTTGCTGATTAAGAAATTATATATAAATACTTATTCTTTTATTCTTCATTCTTTTATTCAGATTCTACTTAAATAAATATTTAGTGATACAAATACTTACTTAAAAATGTAACTATTTAGGTACAAATAATGTCCCATTGCAATCACACTATCTGCACGAATAATTAGAAAGCATATTTTTAATCACTGTAAAAATATTATATTTTCTAGAATATATTAAGTACAATTCTTTTTAAGGACATTAAAAACAAGAATTTTTTCAAAAAATGAATTTTTTAAGAGCTATAGAGTGGGAAAGAAAAGTGAAAATTTTGATTTCTCGAAAACCACTGAACCGATATTAATGAAATTTACACATGTTTTTTAAAGTAATAAGAGAAATTTGAAAAACAATTTTTCAACAAATTTTGACCTCGAAAAACTCAAAAAAATTTTTTTGATATATTATAGAGATCCTACTTTGAAATTTTCACTGAAAATTCTCCTAAATGCGTACTTTTAAGAAATATTTTTGAGAATTTTTTAAATTGGGCAATACATAGTAAAAAAAATATTAAAATCATAGATGGCGCATCATTCCTATGATATATATCCATCAATTGATCATTTTTCGATTTGCTTTAAGTTTAGTAATCATGTGTTTTTAGGGTCACTCATTACGAATATAATGTTATAGATTTTCAAAATTCGAAATGACGAATCCAATATGGCGGATGACTTTTTCAAAAATTTACTGTATTCGCTTGAGACTTATCACTCGGGGGTTTTGAGGTCGCTAAATACAAACATAATAATAGTTTTTTAAAATTCAAAATGGAGGACAAATTTTTTAAAAATTTATCGTATTTGCTTGAGTTTTGTCACATAGGGGTTTTCAGGGTCTCTAAAGCCGAATATAGAATGTTAGTTTAAAAAAATTTTTGATAGCAGTTTCAGTATGATGGAAAATTTGCGCAAAATTTATAGAATTTATTTAATTATTAAAATCTTAATTTGTACACTTTAAAGTAATTAAATTTTAAAAAACAATACAAAAAATACGCATCCATGTGGCTTGCTCTGGGTAGAGAATTTTCAAGAAAATGCAAATATAGGTTTTCCAGTTAAAAAAGATTTAAGTAAATATGGTAAATTTTAAATAAATATGACTTTATATTCGTTATCAGACCTTAAAAACCCATATGTGACAAATTCAAGCAAATATGATAAATTTTTCAAACATTTGTCAGTCATTTTGAATTTTGAAAAACTAACATTGTGTTTGTATTTAGCGACCTCAAAACCCCCGAGTGATAAGTTTCAAGCGAATACAGTGAATTGAGCTTCAGTCGGAATGATCCGCAATCTACGATTTTAATTTTTTCACTATGTGGTGCCCAATTTAAAAGATTCTCAAAAATATTTCTTAAAAGTACACATTTAGGAGAATTTTCAGTAAAAATTTCAAAGTAGGGAAGATGAGGAAATTGTGGACTGCCTCCAGTATATGATAATATTTAAAAATTTGATAATCCAATTTTTTTATTTTCTTTTGTTTGTCCAAAAGAAATTTTTCATGAACATGTCATGTCTTTACAACGCTTTCCAATTAACTACACGGAAAAAAAGTACGTGAATCCTTCCTTAAAAGTGCTTGATTTTTGGATAGGACACAAAATACAAGACTGTATCATATACTTTTTATTAGAAAATATAACAAAGTCCTAGAATTATTCTAGAACTAGTATGGGCAACAGTGTTTTTTAAATTTTAACCAAAAATCATTTGTTCAGTTTTATAAAGTACGTGAAAGATTACACAGGCCGACAAAATTTCATCATCTGCATGTTAACAAAAATGTTACAGCCGATTCTTACAGGATTTTGTCCACAGAATACGAATCTGACCTTAAAAATATTGGATTGGCTCTAGTTTTTAATCAACTTACGTTTCAATACGTAAAATACGCATTTTTAACATTTTTTGAATGAATGTAAAATCATAAACCGAAACTATAAAACTGTCTGCATAGAACCAAATTAAAGCATAAACACAGCTCTTTAATATCCAAAAACAAAAAATTTAATTTATGTACACTTTAAACTATAATATCCAAAAAGATATACGCTGTTCCATAAACATATTAAAAACAACAGTACTTTTGACCAGGTAAGGCAATTTTATTAAAAATTAGTCTCTCTAGGGGCTTTTATGGTCGCTGCTTACTAACTTGTATTCATTAGTGTTAGAATTTTTGCTGATGATTTTTTAATTGTGAAAGGAGATTTTGACTATATCAGCAATTAGTGACATCTATGAGATGTCGATTAAACTCTTTGGTTTAGAGTTAGGTGTTTTCTTAAGATAATTACTTCGATATGGTTGTCGATAAGTAATTATCAATTTTTAAATTGATTTTGATCTGAAAAAATAAGCTGCGTGAACGAATGCACTGTGCATCTGTGAGGACTAGTTCGTCCAGGCTGTGTTGGCAAGGTGCGTTGATAGGCATAGGTCCCGCGACAGGCAGCTATGAACTGGGGTTCGAGTCCTCTCAGATGCACAGTGCATTCGTTCACGCAGCTATTTTTTCAGATCAAAATTAATTTAAAAATTGATAATTACTTATCGACAACCATATCGAAGTAATTATCTTAAGAAAACACCTAACTCTAAACCAAAGAGTTTATTCGACATCTCATAGATTTCACTAATTGCTGATATAGTCGAAATCTCCTTTCACAATTAACTTGTATTCAGATTTTAAAATTTAATATGGCAGAATTTTTAAAAATTTTACATCTTTATCATGAAAGGCGTAAGTTTTTTTTAAAAATTGATCCGCCATTTGTAATTTTTATATTTTATAGCAAATTTGTAAGCAGTGTTTTAGCTTTAATTTGGTCCTATGCAGACAGATTTACTGTTCCGGTGTATTTCAAAAAATGCTAAAATGCGTATTTTGCGTATTGAAACGTAAATTGATTAAAAAGTAGAGCCAATCCAATATTTTCAAGGTTAAATTCGTATTCTACGGACCAAATCCTATAAAAATCAGCTTCCATTGGTTAGGCCACGAAATTTTTTGTCCTGCACTGAGAAAATTTTGGGGACGCTGCAGGAATTCATGAGAGTCGCTGTCTATCTCTGTCCACGAATCGCAGCCGCTCCGCAAAAGGCAGCATCTACTCCTCACGGGGCTGATTTTGACTTTTGAAAGATAAGAATCAGTTCCATAAGCACGGAGTAAAGTCTATGAGAACAGATTCTTACTTTTTTCCGGGCGGCTGCAAATCGTAGGTAAAGTTGCGCTCCTGCTCTTGATTTAACGCAGCGGTCACACCTACCGGAGCAGTATTGTCCCCAAAATTTTCTCAGTGTGTGTTAGTTGACTGCGCTTGAAAATTCTGTAGAGCATGCGCAATGTTCGCTGCGCGTTTCTATCCAAGGTAAATTACAGCTGATCGTCTGTTTCCATTTGTGTTAATTTCAGATGTGAATATACTATTATTTTATGAAAAACAAATAGTGTTAATATATATTTGTTTTCAAGAATTGACTTTCAAAAAAATATTTTTATTTTGTGTTTCTCACAAAACAGAATGTTATGTAAGTCTCAGTTTTCCGTGAAATAGCATGTTTCTCAAGTAATGAAAAATTTCACCGTGTGGTAGAGTGAATGCCCCAGATAAATAACTAAGGTTAAAAACTATTGTTTAATATCAAAATTGGAAGTTAATAATTTAAATGATTCCTTTTATCAAGTTATGCAAAAATTATGAAAAGTTATATTACAATTTTTTTTAATAAAATAAATTTTAAAGAACTTGCTGTTTTTGTGATCTAGGGGAAGAATTTTAATTACATGATAGAGAGTGCATCAAAAATTGAAACGTATATTTTAGATAAAATTATTTAATAAAACATCCAAAATATGGTATCAAAAAAATTTTGAACCTTCAAAGTTTTATTTAAAAAATTTTTTACAACAAAATATTGATATAATTAAAAGTTTTAAGCTGTTCAATCACTGGTAAATTTTTATGTCAATGTTCCAGTAAAAAGACAGTGTTCATTTATTGATGTCACCATAGTTTAATTGAAAACATCTGATACAGTCAATTTAAGGTTAGAATAATATAAACAAGGTTTTCTACTTGACTTTCTTGCTAAACTTTCAAAAAATTATTTTTTTACTTAAAACCGAGTGATTAGGTTAATATGTTACTTATTTAAAGTTGTTGGTTTGAATAATATAATCTTAATCTTAATAAGAACAAGTTGTGCAATTATCTCAAAAGATTCATAATTATGGTGTTAGTCCACATATATTTAAAGGAAAATATGTAACGTAAAAAATGTGATATTTTCAAAAAGAAAGACAAAGAATTTTATTTAATACTCTTTGCATAATTAATGTACAATACATATAAGTATTATAAACTCTATACCTATTATAAAATTATAGTATAGTCACATATATTAATTTAATTACTCTATATTGTTTTATTAATATAGTGCTTAATAGTTTCTTATCGAATTAGTAATTTGAGGTTAGGTACTTAATGATTTAAAAAAGAAAGGTGTTCATTCACAGGAGCACTGTGTTTATTTACTGGCTTAAGTGTTCATTCACCGGTGTTTTCACCAATAATTTATATTTTTAATTATTACTAATTGTTAGTTATTTTATTTAAAAAAAGAAAAATTTTATCAATAAGTTAAAGTATTCTAAAATATAAAAATACCCTTATGGAATAAATCAATTAATTTCAACTAAAAACAATTAAAAATTTTCTCTATTGTTGTTAATTGTGTTTCTTCTTGTGTTTCGGGTTGTTCCAATCCATTAGGATTAACTATAAAAATGCCTTCAATCGCCCTCAATTGTTTTCAATAGATTATAAATCGAAAGGTAGAAAGAGTTAATTCTTGTAAGGAATTTTAAAACCCATTATTAAAGCAGAATGCGAAAAAAATGATTTTAAAAAATGAAAGATTATTTTTGTCTAATATCAAAATTATTTATTTTTTTGTGATTTAATAAACATTAGTGGAATTCAATGAAATGTTAACTTAACGGTGTTCGATGGTCTGTTCAATTTCTCGATAATGTGCGACTAATAGTTATCACCCAACAAATACCGCACTGATTGGTTTAAATGACGTAAAATTGATAAATATTCATTTTCTAACAAATTTCCCTCTGTTTACAGGAACTTTTTACAAAATATGACAACGTACATTTGACACAAATGTTTTTAACTGTCTGAATTCAAAAGATATTATCAATCCATACAGAAACACGGTTGCAGCATTGGAATTACCAAAGCAATGTAATGCGAATCATTTTGACAGCTGAGCCATTACACTCCCTGCTTACTTCTGCCATCTACTGGCAAAATGGCTGTAACACACGTCTTGCCGCCTGTCATTACATTACTTTTGTAATTCCAATCCTGAAACCGCGTTTCTGCTAAAAATTTTGATTCAATTAACGGCAATTTTTATTTATTTTTTTTTTATTTATTTATACACTCGTCTTTTGCCTTAATACTAGCGTTACAAGTGTTTCCCGTGGAAATTTTTCTTACATACTACACGGAAAAAAAAAGTTCACGAATCTCTCGTGAACTAGTATATCACTTTTGGATGGGACACAAAATTCTTCAAAATCTATAAACACAGTTCATCAAAATTTCATCAACTCCTTCACTAGAAACGTAGTACGGTTTCTGAACTTTTCGTCAAAGTTGACGAAAAATTCGTGAACTTTTAAAAAATGTTAAAAACAAAAAAAATAATTTCTAGACACTACTTTTTTGATAGTATTTCACTTAATTTGATAACTTGACACCTATACGCACCCAACTACACAGAATACACAATTTTATCGCTATTAAAATTCGCAACTCGCTTCACGGGATTCGAACCTAGTATCCTAATAATATTCCTAACAACTAACCGACACGGCTAAATCTATATACACTGACAGTACTCCTGCAAACGACACGATTAGCTTTGTCTGCTGTTGTCTGCTACAAAACTCAGGACCGTGCAAAGTATAAAACGATCCTTGTCGTAACTTCTAATTTATTTTATGAATTATTTGTTTCACAAAAGAAATTAGCACACAAAAATATTCAATGAATAATAAAAACATTGATTCTAAATAATAAATTTAATCAAACAAAGAATTTGTCCGAGTGTAAACACTGATGACACCGACTGAATTATGACAGATGAATTCTTGATCAGCCATATTTGATGCGCATTGCGAACTGCGCATACTACTGAGACTCGCGAGTTCACGACTTTTTCGTCAACTTGTACCTCTACTTTTGACGAACTACTCATCCTTAACACGTTCATCAAAAATTCATTAACTTTGTTTCAGTTTTTCGTTGACGTTCGCCATTTCTAATCAAAAGTGAATGAAAATTTTGAAATTTTGTGTCCCATCCAAAAGTGATATACTAGTTCACGAGAGATTCGTGAACTATTTTTTTCCGTGTACACTTATACTAAATTTTTGCGTCTACAGAGCGGCTTGAAATTAGGACCCAAGTAGAAATGTCCGGAGTTATGACGGAGTTAAACACGGGCATGGTACTGACTCAGTACTGATCGTCGGTACTGACATTCGGAACCCGATCAGTACTGGGAGTATACTGACTCCAAAACCGAATCAGTAATATGTCGGAGTTAAAAAAGTGTTAAAATCAGTACTGGCAGAAAACTGGCATAACACCAAATCAGTACTGCGAAGGAGTTATAAAAAACAAACAAACTTTGTTATAATGGCATTAAACCGGCCACTATTAATAACAACATTGTTTGATTTATTAACTATTAAAATATTTTCCAAGATTTTTAAAAACATTATTCATCAACAATAACGCCAAACACTTAATTAACATATTATTAATTATTAATTAACAGGTATATGTCATAATAATAATAAATTATTATTTATTAATTATTTTTACTATTATGTGTTATTAATAATAAGATTTTTTTCATTTTTTTTAAATGTAAAAATATATACATTTTTCTATTATTATTTAAATAAATAATTAAATAAATAATTTTTACCATATTTTTATGCTATACCTATTAATTAATATGTAATGTCTTGTTAAAATGTCTATAAATATATAGAACATATATTTATAATAATTTTTCATGAAATAAATATATTATACAGTAAATTCATTATTATAGCAGTGTCTATATCCTTCGTATAATTCAAAAGGAAGTTTAAAAAAATATACTCTCAAGCTTGCGTGGCTGTGCGGTTAGTGTATTCGACTTGCGTCCTCGAAGTCTAGGGTTCGATCCCCCGTGCGTGCGATATTTTTCCGTCTTAGTTCTAAGTGTTTAGTGTATAATTCTCAACAGTGTTACATAAAATATAAATTTAAATAATTATAAACAATAATAATAATAATTTAGTAATTAATTTAAATAAATAAGATTGTCTAAATTAATGAGCAAAATAAGAAATTTTTTTAAAAAACTTATTTCAATAAAAGGAATTTTGCTAATTATTTACATTTTAATTGATACTCATAAAAGTTTATTTACTACAGAAATATTAATAATAATTATTAGTACTCAATAAATTACTCCCTCTTCTTTAATAATCAAATAACAAATTAATACAAGGTTCTAAAGGTAAATTTTGTTTTAGAGAACGCGTTACAGCATTTTCCAAATTTGTTAAATTTTACTTGCGAATCAGTAATCAGGCGGTGTTCTGCCAGTGATATTTCAGTACTGACTTAGTACTGACTGCCGGTAAAAAATCAGTACTGGACAGCGTTACCAGCCAGGGATTTCCCAATACTGATTTAGTACTGGAGTCAGTACTGCTATACTGCCAGTCAGTACTGGGTCAGTACAATGGCAGTATTACATTTCTACTTGGGGAGTACTCGCATTTGCCTGGACCACCCGTCTAATGGGTTTTCTCGCCAGTGGAGAGGAAAACTGTAGAAAACCTCTCCGAGTACAACCGGTTTATCGACAATCGAATTCTAATGATGTGTATCGGACAATAATCGACGGTGCACATCATTATACTTCGACGTCAAACCTCCCGCTCAGATTATCTCACGTGCCGGAAAAATCCCAGGCTAATGAGCGCGAACCAAGTACTCCCTTGGTTTTAAGCGTCCGCCAAGCCAGGCATTTATCCGACCAAACTAATCTGTCGGTCTAATTAACGACAATTAAAAACAATAAGCCAACTGTTAACTGTGAATAGTTACAAATTGTGATCAATCGATTCTTTCTTAAGGATACGGTTCTTCAGTACAATGGAACTAATATTTAAAAGTAAAAAATACACTAAGAAAATATTTTGTATAAAGTTTAGTCAAATGTTGGTTAACATGGCTACACATAGGCATTTTAATAATGTTTAAAATTCTCTTGTATGGTTATTAAAATGCATTTTCCAAAGAATGTTCAAAAAGTAATTTAAAGATTAAACAGACATTAGATTAAACTTTTTGGTATGCATTTGATCATAAACTGATTTACTATTTTTAATACTTTATGCTGTACTTTGGTAGATATTTACCTGCGTGTGTCACAGTTTGTCCAGAAGTTGGGTAAAATGAAAGCCCCACCACGCAACTATACTATCAGGACTGTATGTAAAATTCTAGGAGCCCTTAGGAAATTTGTCCTTTTAAGGTTATGTCCAAGTTGCAAAATGTAAACAAAGCAAAATGTAAGCAAGCGAAGCACTAAAATCAGCTTTTTTGTACATCTTTTTCTCTCACAAAAATTACAATTAGAAAACTTTTTTTTAGAAAAATGATAAATTAGAGTGTCAAAGTTTCCAAAAAAATCATTTTTGAGTATGATCAATAAAAAGCAATTAATAAAATAACTAATTAAAATGACCTGTAAAATAGCATTTTTGACGCGCCGCGAAAAATAAACTGTTTGACTATATCAACCGCACGGACGATGAAGAAGTTTTTACCCTCTCCCTTGTAATTTCAACACTATGCAGAAAGACACATTTTGTTTTACTCTGAAACGCAGTTATTTTCACATGCTTTCAGCTATGCTGGGTGTAGTAACCAAATTCAATACTTCAATTTACCATTTTCATAAAGAAATTTTAATTTTATATTCATTTGTAAAAATAGGAACCGCGAAAAAAGCAGTAACTGAAGACCGAATTGTGAACTTTTTTTCGCGGTTCCTATTTTTACAAATGAATATAAAATTATATTTTCTTTATTAAAATGGTGAACTGACGTATTCTATTTGGTAACTACGCCTTGCATAGCTGAAAAAATGAGAAAACAACTAAGTTACATTCAAAAGAAAATGTGCACTTCCACATGGTGCTGTCAATGCATTCTTAGTACGCTCTGCGCTTGCGCAGAAAGCAACAAAGTCTCAGGTCGCGAGAAATAAAATGTTTGACCATATCAACCGCACGGACGATGAAGAAGTTTTTACCCTTTCTCCTTGTAATTTCATGGAAATTTTTCCCTTTCCACATGCTGAAGGTCCAATCGCTGATATGAGACTTCTTCATCGTCGGTGCGGTTGATATACTCAAACAGTTTATTTTTCGCGACGCGTCAAAAATGCTATTTTACAGGTCATTTTAATTAGTTGTTTTACTAATTGCTTTTTACTGATCACACTCAAAAATGATTTTTTTAAAAACTTTGACACTCTAATTTTCCATTTTTCTAAAAAAAAGTTTTCGAATCGTATTTTTTGTGAGAGAAAAAGATGTATAAAAAAGCTGATTTTAGTGCTTGGTTTGTTTACATTTTGCTTTGTTTACATTTTGCAACTTGGACATAGCCTTAACAATATTTATAAATGTATTTTAAAATCTATCAAAACTTAATTACTAACATTTACTTTTAACAAAATAGTTAAGGAAGATCAAAGATATTAATTATCAATAATTTATTACTTTAATTATTTAAAAGTTATAATTTACATGAAATGAAGATATTATAGATTATGATGTTAAATTAAACTATTTTCTTTATTTCTTATTTGCTTTTGTGTCTGTATAAATTTATAAAAGAAAAATATGTATAAATATAGAAATATAAATACGTGAAAAAATCTGTTAATATATTAATGTAAAATTATTTTATCTTTTAATTTGTTATTTATTTTTAAATAAAATAAGATTTATTCGGACAAATATTTATTTTAATTTATTTTTATTTTAATTTTTTAATTAGATTAATGTTTTATTTATTTATATTTGTAAAGATAAGTTGAAAAATCCAAAGAAATTTTTAATTTATAAATAATAACACTTCATTAATTGATCACGAATTGTTTTATTTAATTTAAAATAATAAAACTAAAATAACAAGTAATTAATTAGTTATTCATTTTTAATCCGTTTCTCACAAGTTCTGAATCAACTCTGCCACTTACTATATAAGAACAGTTCAAATCATTCATTTATATGTAAATGTGTGCGAACTTAGTCTTACGTTATATGTGTGCATTAGGTTAGGTTATGTTATATGTTAAGAGTGTTGTATTTGTGTTTGAGTATTTATAAGGTGTATGAGTGAAATAGAGATATTGTTTAATGCAAAATGTGTAGGTAATGCAAAAATTCGTACAACATATAAAAACCAACAATCGATAATTAATTTTTTTTATCGTTTTAAAAATGTTGGTAATACAGGAATTAGTCCTAGGAATCAACCGTCGGTAAGTAGGAATGATGATTTTACTATTCTCCCCACCACATTTCCTTCCCCACATTTTACCAATAGCTTGTATACATTTTTCTCAATTTTTGACTGAAATTTAAGTTTCCATAGGTCACTCTCTGAAATGTGTTGAATACGTTCTCTCATTTTTTTGTTTATATTGTATTCAAACGTAGACTAGGCTTTATTCCAACACTTTTCTTTTCCTTACAAAGTATTGTTGAAATTCTATGAAATTTAATTTAAAAACTGACCAATTTTATTTTCACCTACGAAAAATTTATTTTGAACTACAGTTGGTTAAACTTTATTCAAAGGCGCATGTGTAGCCATTTTACTCAACTTTTGACTAAAGTTTGTACAAAACATTTTCTCAGTGTAGACAATGTTAGGAAAATCACTAACTGTTCATTCACTGGTGCATTTACCCTATATAAGAACAATTCGATACGTACACGGAAAAAATAAGTACATGAAAGATTACTTGACAGTACTTGACTTTTGGATGGGACAATAATTCTGTAAATATTTCATAGACAGTCTTAGAATTTTTCATTGACTTATGTGAAATAATCACGAGCAGTGCTAGAATATTTAAAATATTCAATTGATTACTTTAAATATTCCAGCACTGCTTGTGATTAATTCACATAAGTCAATAAAAAATTCTAGGACTGTCTATAAAATATTTACAGAATTATTGTCCTATCTAAAAATCAAGTACTGTCAAGTAATAATCTTTCATGTACTTATTTCTTCCGTGTAGTTTTAAGTGTTAAGTGTGTGTTTATATTTAAGTTATACGCGAATATATATGTGTGTTATAGGTTAGTTCATAAGTGTTGATAAACGTCGAAAAGTGAAACAATAATAATTGTTCCTTGTTTGTGTGATTAATTATCCAAATATGTGAATGAATAAGTGAATTTCAGAAAAACTGAACAAGTGGAAATTATTTTACAGAAATATTCAATTTTTTAAAAGTCAATGAAATTCTAAAGCAAGGTACTAGAAATTTTCATTGACTGCTTCTGAAACTCTCACGCAAAAGTACTAAACTGTTTCTAAAATTTTGTGTCGTATCCAAAAGTCAAGTACCGAGTCAATGAAAATTTCACGTACTTTTTTTCCGCTTATAAGTCGTAAACGATAGCCACTTGAAGAATTGCGTTCAAATAGTTATTTTGGACGAACATGTTTTTATTTTTTACAGGGATTTTCAAGAATTAGTTAGGCTGCGGTTACACCTCTGCAGGCAGCCTGCCTGCCTGCAGGTTGTCATGGTAACGTACAAGAGTAAGAGAGTCAGTGACTTCAAACTTCTCCCTTACCCTCGTTGCTCCTGCCTGCGCAGGCAGGCAGCCTGCAGAGGTGTAACCGCAGCTTTATACAAAATGTTTGGTTAATTATTGTGTCCAAAATGGACTTTGAGTCCAAAAAGAAATGTTGCTTTAAATGAAAATGAATAAATAATACAAAGATTTTTGTAAAACGAAGCAATTTCTTCCTTTCTTCTAATTTTAAACTAATAACTAAACATTTATAACATTTTTAACATTTCCGACCATTTAATAAACATATTTTATAGTTATTTTTAATTTTGAATTTAATTTAGACAGTGGCCCACAATTCTCCAACATTTTTAAAAAGTCATAAAAATACACACTTTGGTAAAACTGAAATTTCTTTTAGGTAAGTGATAATTTTGAAAAACTGACTAGGATATATGTTAGTTTATAACTTTAACTGACACGAAAAATTAAAAAAAAATTTATGTAAGATATTAAGGTAAGAAAAAGTCTGGCCAACAATACCTCAATCTCAATCTCCCTTAATATCTCCAACATAAGACAAATGTTTTGGAAAATTCAAAAAAAAATTTGGAGTTTCAACTCGTAAAACACGAACTCGAAAATCTCAAATGGGAGAACAAGATGACATTTTTATGGATATGAGAAAAAATCGCTAAGATTTATGGAATAATTCAAGAGAGACTCTAAAGTAATAGATTGAATTTTTCTAATACTGTAGCCAGTAGAAACTATAAAGTAAATCTAATAATGTCTTGTCATGTTCAGAAAAACTATAGGGACCGTACTATACCAACTAGGGTTGAGTTCGGAAAAATTTCTAGGTGCATTCAAGAAAAAATATTCAGAGATTTGAAGAGAATCAGAGCATTTCATTCACAAACACAAACCAACATACATTGTAAATATTGCACATCCAATACACATATAAACACAAACTATACTTATAAATATAACCTACACTAGTAAACAGAATATACATATACGCTCGCAACTACAACGTTTATCGAAATATCGCACGCGCGCGCTACACAAAAATCGCTGTGAACGAGTGGTTTAGAATTTTCTTACATACTAACGTCTAGGATATTTCACCACTTTTCGATTGCTTTGTTTTGTAAATAACAAGATAAATTTTAAAAATAATTTGTTTCTAAAAAAAATAAAAATTTTTTAAATATCAAGGTCTGTTTTTAAAGAAGATTTTATTACGGAATATTTCGAATAGAATTTTCAATTTAATTTACCTATAATTAGGTATTAAAAAATATAGCTAATCGAAATTAATTATGATTACAAGTTGATTATAATAAATGATTATAATAAAAACAATAATAATTATTATATTATATGCATATTGAGTACAAATTATATTGGCATAAATCCACATTTTGCAGCCAAACCTTTGAAATGTAAAATTTTGGAATAGATTAAAATTAAATTTAGAATAAATTAAAACTTAGATAATTTAAACTTAAAAGTTAATTGTAAATAATTTAAAATCAACCACAACTTATGTTTGAATGACAAACCGGAAATTTTTAAACTGAATTAAAAAAGTTTTTATTATTTTAATTTGTTTTTAAAAAAATCGCTTTTTATTTCAATTTTTATAGATATTTATACTATTCTCTAAATTTGAATTAGTTACAAATAATTAATTGGATTGTAAAAACTCAGTCACTAATTCAAATATAGCATGTAAATAAATTTTAATAAAGTTATTGTCTTAATAAAAATTTTGTGAGATTCTACTGAAAATAACACTGGTCGACACGAAAAATGATTCAAAGATCGGACAATGATATTCTCATAGAATTTTCATCGCTAAACACGAATATGACCTCCAAAAGTGTCCATCACGTCGAGATGTTGAGGAAAACGGACTTAAAGTTTCAAAAACTCTGTTTTTGGCCTTTTTTGATCACGTGTAGAGAATGATGCCGACATGCTAGAAGTCTCTAAATAGGCTTAAATTAAAGCTCAAACCGTCAACTATAAGAATCAAATTTAAAAAAATTCTGAATCAGTCAAAAATTTTCATATAGCTCAACTTTTTCATGTGCGCACGCTCTACTTGTACTGATAGAGCGGTACACTATGGCACTCTTATACTTTTAATTTTATTTGCGCTATTTATTGTCATTTATCATTTTTGGGTTCGCTGATTGTTGCTGAGTGAATGTAAAATCGTTATTAAAACATTCAAAATGATGGTTTTAAAATGGCGGACATATAAATTTTGAAAATTAATGCATTTGACTAAAACTTGGTATTAGGGGATTTCAAGGTTGCTGATTATATGAATTTCAGGTCAAAATTTGAAAAATTCAAAATGGTGGTTTCAAAATTCGTATTAATTATCGATCCCAAAAATGATAAATAACAATAAATAGCGCAAATAAAATTAATAAGTATAAGAGTGCCATAGTATACCGCTCTATAAATACAAGTAGAGCACGCGCATTTAAAAAAAGTTGTGCTACATGAAAAATTTTACTAATTCACAACTTTTTCGTTTTGATTCTTATAATTGACAGTTCAAGCTTTAATTTAAGCCTAATAAGATACTTCGAGCACGTCGGCATCATTCACTACACGTGATCAAAAAGGCCAGAAATAGGGTTTTTTGAGACTTTTAGTCCATTTTTCTCAAAATCTCGACGTGATGAGTACTTTTGAAGATCATATTCTTTCATCCAGATGAAAGTTTTACTTACCTGTCAGTTGTAAAAGCGGAAAATCAATTATGGAAAAGCAATATTTTTTGCCCTTTTATGGATTTTGAGTAGAAAATTAGTATTAGCATGAAAATAGAAAACAGGATAGATAATTATATCTACAAAATGGAAAATAAATTATTTTAAAAAGTTTTTTTTAAATTGGATATCTTTTCCCAAACACTTGATCTTACAGATTCAACATAACTTCATTTTTTACACATAAATCCATCTTTACAGATTTTGTAATAGTTCAACGATATCTATAAATTTAGCGAGGACAATTCCACAACTGCCTTATGAAGTTGTATCGCGTATCTTGTATCTCCAATATCGTTAATTTTGTAGCAGTCTCAAATTTCCATGAAATGATGATGAATCGCTTCTCCTGCCTGTTCAGACCAATAGCCAAAGCCATTGCCGTTTTCCATCGTTTCTAAACTCTCTCGTATATGTTCTTTACAAACATGGATTTTCAAGGATTCAGAAACATCGCAAATGAATTTTAAGTCTTCTATAGTCATACGAAGTGATTTTAGAAGATTGCTTAGAGATGAGCCGACTTTTCCGGAGGTGAAACAGCAATCCACAACTTTATCCATTGCGCGGAAAGCTGAGATAAATGGTGTAATTTTAAAATGTCCAACTTTTCCGCATATTTCCTTATCTCCCAGTAAATGAGAATTTTTTATCATTTTTCTACACGCGTTACCTTCAAAAACACGACCATGATAATTTTTGGCGATCACATTGAGTTTCTTTATCCAATTTAAGGCTGTACCTTCTCCCAGCAGAGGATCCAACCCATTCCAAAATAAATGGTTTACAAATCCTTGTAAGATGTGTAGTTCCGGAATTGGACATGTTTCTATGACTTTGATTTCTTCTTCTTCAAATAATGAAGGGTTGATGGTACTTCGACACCCAGACGCATATTTATTAATTTTGCCAGTCGCACAATATTTCTGTTGGTCATTCTTAAGATCGCCATAAGTTTTTAATTTAGGCACTATTTCTTCATCGTCGCTATTTACACCCTTCCTATGTGAAGGTCCACTTTCATTTTTCCGATCAGAAGCCACGAAGCTCTTGCAGAGTTACAAAACAATAAGGACAAGGATACGTTGCAGATGCAGTTTGTTGTCCATTCACAATTAGCAATACTTTCAAAGTCCTCATTTACTGGATCTACCTCTGGGATGTAATTTGAAGGCAAAACTGCCATGGATAATTTGAAAAAACCTTGTCCTCCGTCGCCTATTACTTTAATCGTGATTAGTAAATTAGTAAATTAATTAGTAAATTAGTTCAGAATTGAATTTTTTTTAAAGTTTGAATTTGAAATTATTCAAAAATTCATATTTGAAAATAAGTTTTGTAATTTGCATAATAATAGTAATTAATATGTTAATTAATTAATAAAGAACATAAAGATAACTGCTTACTTTAAAATTATTACACACATCTCCTCAAAATAGAATCAATAGTAGATATTTAAACATTTTAATCTTTGAATGGGATTTTTAAAAAATTGTTAAGGTTTTAAAAATTAATCATTTAATTATATTAAAAAGGTGAACAGGGAATTTAATGAAATTTAATTTATTTTAATCAAAATTATGTTATTCATTACCTTCTGCAGGTTGTTTTCTTTTTTTCCTGTTATAAATTAAAAAACGCATTTTAATTACACAAAATAAAAAAAATTGTACACTTTAATCCATTTTTTCAAAACTAAACTCTTTTAAGTGTTTGTAGTTAGTGTACTTCAACATCAGGGAAGTCTACCGTACTTGAGCTTTTCTCCTGACTAAAAAGCATAACTGCGTAGTTATGCTTTTTTGTAAGGATTCGCCGTGATTTTTCATTTAACTACAAATTTGCATATTTCCAATGAAAATTTGAAATTTTTTTTTGCATAATAAAATTCAGCGTACCCGAATTAGTAAAGAAGTACCATTACCTTTTGAAGAAACATTATGTTAAAGAAGATATAAATAAAAACATATTTTGCTAAATATCTCGAAACAACCCAAAGTGTAGTTATGGTGTTTTTAAATTAGGACGGCAGTACTGAACTCTAAAATTTTCAATCGAATTTTTCTGCGTGTTCCAAAACGGGTTTTTTAACATAAGTACATTGTACTTGAAGTGAACGAAATGTATATAATGAAATCTTCACTTCATACTTTGTTGTTTCTTCGCTTTGAAAGTTAAAGCGGGATGTAACATGTTAGTAAAATTGTTTATGCTATATTCCTAACCTCTACTCCATGCAATATTCCCAACAGATTTTTCTCCATGTACGTACCGGACACGCCACATCTTTTTTGAGCCCCTAAATAATTTATTGGTCTTAAAGTTACTAGGACTTTAAGGTTTACATTCTCATCAATATGTGTTGATTTGCAGATTATCATGACATTAATTCTACTTTCATCGAAAGAAAAAAATTATATATATTTAATAAATCACCATATCCTATATCAAAAGAAAACTAAATAATAATAAATACACATTCCTGCATTTCTAGTATGAACCGTTCAAACGACATAAGCATTTCATAATCTTAGTACAACAACAAAAAGAACAACTCAGGCAATAGCAATAATTCATTTCCTGCACTTTATTGAAAAATTTTTAAATTGGTATAATTTATGTCTTATTAATTGTCTGGTCGTCGAACTAAATTATTTTGAACTGAATTAGAACATGTGTATTAACCGAATAAAGAAATCGGCCTCCAGTGACGTCCACTTTAATTTCAAACAAAAATAATTAAATCGATTATAAAATTTTAGGCTAAACTCATATCTGAACAGAAAATTATTGTCAAACAATCCAAATAAATATTATTCTATAAACAAATTATTTAGCAAATGTCCAGATATTTGCAATGCAAATAACTTTGGTACAAATAAAAAGGACCCAATTTCTATAAAAAATTTTATAATTTAACAATACTGAAAAATCAAATAAAATTGGCTGCATAACAATTACAGGGATACATTTGAACCATGTTGAGAATTAAAAAAAAATTTTGATTCAAAATTAAAATTTTCAGTTCAAGTTCAAAGTCAACGGTTTAGCCAAACCTTCTATCTAAATTTTAATCAGCGAAAAGTCGCTGATTCAAATTTAGAGAGTGGACCAGAAACTTAAAAAAGAACAAAAATAAACCTGGACCAAAAACTTATAAAAAAAAATTCTTGTTTTTTGTTTTACAAAAAAGTGACTAAAGGAAAAAATGTTTGTTTTTGTGCCAAATTTTGGAAAAAAAATTAAAAAATTTTTTTTTTTTGAAAATTGTAAAAAAAATTTTGAAAATTTAAAAATTTTTGTTGTTTTTTGACGAAATGGGCTGCCCAACGAACTCGAGCTTCATTTTTATGGACTAAAAAAATCCCCCAAATTGCAAGTCGATTCATAAAAATTTACTCGAGTTATCGTCGAGACAAAAATTTCTACAGACAAACTGACAGAAACTTCTTTAAAAACCATTTTTTGGAATAAGGGGGTCATGAAACGTAAAGATTTATGAAAGTTAGAAATTTCTCAAAATCGCACAAATCCAAGACTCTCTCATTTTTGATGAGAATGTAATTAAAAAAAAATTTTTTTCAAAAATTTTTCAGCTTTTCTTTGACAACGATATGGACATTATTACAAGGCACGTTCTCTATATTTTTCATGTAATATTTGGGTTAATCTTTGCCGTACATAAGCTTTCCCCACCTTAGAAAAAATCAATTTGACAGTGGAATCACGTGGATAATATCAGGGCCGGAAATTATTTTGATTTTGAGGTTATGTTTACATAGGTTATGTAGATTTGATCAAAGTCTTTAATAATCAAATATACCTATGTTTAAAAAGTAATAAATTGTAAATACACTTCCACTTTATACAAAAAAAACAGATTTTTAGGTATTAAATATTATTTTTAAATATAATTTATTTTAAAATATAAATGGATTAATTTTTTAATTAGGTACGTTCCTGCAAATTCAGAACACTTACATTCTCACACATAACTAATTTATCAACACAAGCATACCGCCTTTTCTCATTGGTTGTTCCTCCAGAAAAGACTCTAAACGACATTTCGTAACACAAGAACGGCAAAGGATTAAAATACACCAGTATGCCAAATTGTAGCTCTCCATGTTGAATAGTTCAAAAGTTAAGAGGGGAATGGTAATTTTTTATGCATTTTTGACCAAAAAAATCTACGGACGCCAGAGTAGGTGTGCGGAACCCTAAAAAGACGCTTTTTCATGTCAATGGCGAAAAGAAAATATTTTCTACTTAATTCATCTCATTTTTAGTCTTTTTTATATTTAAATTAATTATGAGTTAAAATCTTATTTATTTTTATTGCGATGCCACACGTTCTAACTAAAAGTTTCAAATTAAGATTCAGGAAGATTTGAACCATTTTTTGCACATAACTTAAAAAAAAACTTTTCATGGTTTTTAAAAAGAAAATCAAAAAAAAACTTAAAAAATAGCTGTCACATGAAATGATATTCGTATTTAGCAACCCCCTCCCCTCCCCCCAAAATAAGTAATCTTTAAGACCAATTTAATTTTTTTAAATTTTTCTAACGCCATACAGGATTTGCTATTTTGAATCTTGGAAAATTAATATTAGAGTCGTAATTAGTTTTGCTTGTCTGTATATATATGTCGTAGGCAAATAGAAGAATTCGTCATTTAGCTAAACGCCTAGGCAGTTAGCTAAACGGCGGCGAATAGACGAACGAGCGTCATTCCCAGGGAGAAATTTCCAACCGGCGCGGATCCTAGCCAGTACTGACGCCGGTGTAACTGTACTGGCTCGGAACTGCCTGCCAACCGGATTTGAACGGGCATTCTACCGAATAGTGACTAGGCCAGGAGCGCGCTGGCAACCGGCTCGGAACTGGCATTCCTACCGGCCGGGACAAGCCGTTCCGTGTATAATTCAACCGGCTGGGACCTGGCACTCAACCGACTGCGGATTTTCAATTTAATAGCTGGCATTCTACCGCCTGACAACCGGATCGGATCCAAATGATAATTTTAACAAATATCAATTAAAAAAATAATAATTAATTGCAAAATATAAAAATACTGATGACAAGTCATTGACAGTTCTCTTTACACATTTTTTTATTTTTTTATACACTTAAATGCAACTTTTTATTACTTAGACATTTGAAAAATCCTAACGCTTGAGGGTACGAACCTACGCCTAACCGAGTATTTCCGCACCGAAATCTCGCACGCTAACCACTATGCTACGCTCGCATGGGACTCTCAAATCTTAAATACTCTCAAGTGTCACGAGCTGAAATAAAACTTGTAGAATTACTACGTGTCAATGCTACAGCTATATTTTTATTATTATATAATATATTAAATAATTCTTTCTCAATATAATAATATTAAACATAATAATATTAATAATTTTAATTAATATCTTAATAGTAATAAAGTTATTATTGAGATATTATTAATTAACGTGAATATTAATATTAATAATTTATTATTAATTCTCAATAATATTAATACTAATTAATAATATATAATATTAATTAATAATATCTCAATAATAATATAAATTTATTTATAATAATTATAAAGTAAAAGTGTAAGACAAATTTTTTTAATTGTTTAATTTAAAAAAAAGTCTCAATAAATAATTACTTAATATATTGATTAAATTTATTTATTAATTAATCATTATTTTCTAAAATAATTCAATTAATTATTGTAATAGTTATTTAGTTATGACACATTTATTAAAAATAAATTTATATTGTGATTTATGATGTGACAATAAATGACAAGATCCGCAGTCGGATCCGGCCCAGTACCGAGCCAGTACAGACTTAACATATCCGTCATTCTTCCGACGCCGCAGAAGAATAAGACCCGCGGGCGGAAGAAATCCAGTACCGAGCCCGTACTGACGATAGTGGGAAGACGGTTCCGACGGTCGGAGCATAATCTGTACCGCGCCGGTTGCGTTTTCAGATCCGAATCGGTACAGACCGTCGGTACTTACGGTCTGTACGGGCGCGGATCCCAGCCGGTTGTAAACTCCGACATTCGTCCGACTTTTCCGCCTGGGTTATTACTGTCATTCGTCTATTCGCCTGAAAGGATTAGGCAATTAGCTAACTGGCTAGGCATTTAGTTATTCGACAAACGCAGTTTTGGCCAATAGAAGAAAATGATTTATGGAAACAATATTCTCTACATCAAAATTTTAGTTTGATAACTTTATCAAGAGTGTAAACGAAATTTTGTCCCAAACAGTCCTATTATTTTTCTGCTTACTATAAAACAATTTTATTTTTTCCTCGATTTCAATTTTGTTTACACTCATGATAAAATTATCAAACTAAAATTTTGATGTAGAGAGTAAGAGAAGTATTATTATACTAAATAAAATTTCGTTCTTAAATGTTCCTCTCTAACATTTAATTAAGCTATTAAATTTATATTGTTTAGATTATTGTTTACAATTTATTACGATGTGTATTTTTGTAACATTTATTAAAATATTAAACTTATTTTCTTTCAATCTTCTGTTTACAATTTATAGCTCATATTAAACGGAAAATATTGCAAATAAGACGTTCCAATATTTCAATAAATGAAAATATTGTTTCCATAAATCATTTTCTTCTATTGGCCTAAACTGCGTTTGTCGAAAAGCTAAATGCCTAGCCAGTTAGCTAATTGCCTAATCCTTTCAGGCGAATAGACGAATGACAGTAATAATGACGCTCGTTCGTCTATTCGGCGCCGTTTAGCTAACTGCCTAGGCGTTTAGCTAAATGACGAATTCTTCTATTTGCCTACGACATATATATAGTAATCAACGAAAAATTATTTTTGAAATTTTGGGGAAAGATACGTATTACAAAATTTGTCTGAAGGTTTTTAAATTTCTGTTATAAGTTCTATTTCTATTATTTCAAATGTTTAGGATGAAAATTAAGAAAGTTTGAAATAATTAAATAAATTGATGATTTATTACAATATACAGAAATTTTGATAATTTTACATAAGTTGATAAGTATAAAAGTTTAATGTTATTACCAAAAAATCAAAACATGATTTAAAATAAAGTTTCTAAAAAGGAAAAAAGAAGAAGAAACTTATAACTCAGTTAATTTTTCCTAAACTAAGAAGAAGTAATTCTTATTACTCATCACAAGACTTCTCTTTTGTTATTAATAGAAATCGTGTCTATTTATTTTTTCTTATTAATTTGTGAAAATCAAAAATTTAATTCGCTATTGAATTTAAAGCAGTTTTTTATAACAGTAATTATATACAAAATATCCCTGAATATATTTCCTTCATACAGTTTTATTGCTTGCGGCACATGTGAACAACTTTACTTTTTTTATCTACACAGCAATTCTATGCATCTATTAAAATTTTTCAAGCGTGGATCTTACACAATAATATATATAATTTTCCTAATACTTTCTTTCTCTATTCCCACAATTTCATCGTTTCTATAAATTAAAGTCACGATTCAATGATTTTTACAGTATAAAAATTAACTTGTTTTGAATATATCTGCTCTTTATATATATATATATATATATATATATATATATATATATATATATATAAACATCAACTCTTTGGCATTTTTATACTCCTGATAATTTCTATGAAGTAAAAATAACACTAAATTAAAATAATTCAATTATATTGTTTTACTCATTAACAAGAGAAATACGGAAATATTCGTAATATAATTCTAACAGAAATATAGTGTTTCTTTTCTTTACAGGTAAACATTTTATACAGAAAATTTCATTGCAAAAATTTAATTAAAAAGTTGAATAATATTTCAGCATTTCTCTGGTGATAATTGTTTTTTTATCATTGAGTCGTGCCTTGGTAATTTTAATATTTTCTTACTGTGAATTTTTACTCATCGATATCCCGCAGCTTCAAGCATTTCCACAAACAGCTTATTCATCGGCACTTTGCCAGTTCGATAAACATTTGACCAAAATCTTCTCACTATACCATCTGCTTGTCTAAGACCAGGCATAATTAGGAACATATTTTGTATAGCTCGCAGAGCTTGACCAGGTCGTACGGCAGCTACACAATCCGACAAAGAGTATAAGATACTGTCTCGAAAACGATAAAGAGCTTGCGGTTCATCCAATCTTACATCACTATTTGTTAGGATTAGAGCTTTTAGTATGTAGTATTCTTCACGTGTCAAGCCCAATCTTTGTATTCTTTCAACAATTTGTACACACTGAAAATAAAACATGATAAACTAAAGTTCGTTTCACAATTAATATTTTATCTGTTTACTAGAAGTTCTGTCAATAATACAAATATGTAATATATAATAAAATCATACTTCTGTCTGTACATTGGTTAAAACTTGAAAATTTCATCATAAAAAATTGTTTTGAACATTAAGAAATGTATGTCTGTTCAAAAGCTTTATAAGCTAATCACATAAAAACACATCGACTGATATTTCATTTTTTGATTATGGGTGATTCTCCAAAAAAACTCATTTTGCATGTAATCAAGATTTTCTAAATAATTATAATCATTTGGGAAAATACCAAGTCATATTTCCCTATATGATATATGAAATAGGTACTTTATCAATTTTCTCTACAAGTTATGATATTTAAGAATAATTTACTAAAATATGAAGAAAATATGTCGAGTAGTTTTTTTAAATATAGAAAATGAAATTTGTCATGTAGTACCGCGTCATTCCTCTCACTCGTTGAATATTACCCAATATTTTGCTGTGGGTAGAGATATTGATTAATTATTGTGATCAATATTTAAATGAACATCTCTAATATTAATTTCTTAAGTTACTTTTTAAAAAATGTCATTATTTTGCGTAAAAAAAAATTAAAATTGAGACATAAGCAGAGATTCACAACCTAAAAGCGTCATTCCTATCACCCCTAATAAAAACAATATTAATATATATATAAATTGATCGCAAACTTTTTTCACATTAAGTTATCCTTTATAAACATGATAGGGCATTCTAAACTGGAGGAAAATTATTTGTCAATTAAATAAAATTAAAAAATGTTGAAATTGTCATTCCTCTCACTTTTTTGAATAAAAATTAAAAATTGATATGATTGTCGATTGTTTACAAACTGCCAGTGAAAAGTAAACCTAAAATGTATGAAAAATAATTTTTGACAATTATTAAGAGAGATTTTTGATAACTGTAAGTATTTGAAAATCTATAAAATTTATAGATAATATTAATAAATTATAATTATTAAATAATTTTTTGTAAATAGAAAAACATATATAATAAAAAACGCCGGCGCCAAATTTTAACCTCTTGATTTTTTTGTAAATTTTAATTTAAAATATATACTTTAAAAGCTGAAAGTTAGCATGATCATGCTATAGAGGTGGTAAATTTTTGAAAGTTCAATATAATTGACTGCACTAATCCATAAATAATAATTTTTTTTCTTTTATGTTTGTAACTCACAAAAAGGAGTATTTCGGGAGAATCACCCTTATATTTATAATATCCCAGCAAACACGTTACGTAACTGTTGCATAACAAATAGAGCACATTGTTATGTCTCACTGTGACATTATTGTTATATAACCACAACATAATGAGATAGTAACACTGTTTTATAACACTGCTACTAGATTATGATATAACGGTTACATAATTTTTTGAAATCACAATTATATAACATTGTTTTTCAAAATAGAACAATAAATTTATGTACTTCTCTTTCAACTCCTCCATCACCCTCTGTTTTTTTAAATTGAAAAACCTACCCTTAAATATACAAAGTAAAAGTTTAATGTAAAACAAATTAAAACCTTAATTGTTTTTCAAAACAGAACAAGAAATTTATGTATTTCTCTTTTAATAACTCAAAAGCATTGTCAAAATTGCACCATCACCCTTTGTTTTTTTTAATTAAAAATTACCCCTAATATGTAAAAAAAACAAAATTTATAATTAAAAAAAAATGAAAAACCACATTGCTTTTGAAAAATGAATCGATTCGTGTATATATATATATAAAGTAAATATTTTATCAATATTTATCAAATAAATCGATATTTTTATTTTTTGAAAAAATTAATATTTCGCATATTTTGAAATTTTATCTTAACTTTTGAAACTAATTATTCTAAAATAATTCAATATTTTTATTTTTCACAAAAAATCGTAATTTTGTATTTTTTTACTTTATGACCTTGCAATTTTTTGCAAGAACAAAAATACAAAAACGTATGCTCCTGTTTAAAAAGTTAATTTTTTTCTGTCAAGTTGGAGTTTATCCTCTTAAGTTTTCTTTAATTTCAATAAAAAAATTAAGGTATTTTTAAGTTGTTGAAAGAGAAGTACATAAATTTCTTGTTCTGTTTTGAAAAACAATGATCTTTTTTATTTTTTTTATTTTAAACTTTTATTTTGTACATTTAAAGGTAGGTTTTACAATTTAAAAAGCAGAAGGTAATGGAGCAATTTCGACATTGCTTTTGAGTTGTTAAAAAAGAAGTATAGAAAATTATTGTTTTGTTTTGAAAAACAATGTGGTTTTTCATTTTTTTATTATACGTTTTGAATTTTTATATATTAGGGATAGTTTTTTCAATTTAAAAACGCAGGGGGTGATAAAGTAATTTTGACATTGCTTTTAAAATGTTGAAAGAGAAATACATAAATTTACTGTTGTTTTGAAAAATAATGTAGGTTTTTACTTTTATTATTATAAAGTTTGAATTTTTAAATTTTAGGGGTAGTTTTTTCGATTTAAGAAAAACAAAGGGTGATTAAGCAATGTTGACATTATATTTGACTTGTTGTAGCAGATGTAGATAAAATTGTTTTGTTTTAAAGAGAAATCTGTTATTCAGTTTTTTTACTTTAAACTTTGAAGTTAAGAGTAGTTTTCTCGATTTAAAAAAAACAGAGGGGATGGAGCAATTCTGACTTCAGATTCGTTTTCAGCGGGCAAAAATGCGTCAAGATTTGGACCTATGTCTGGTTCTATAAACAGACAACTTTTTTTTGTGTGTCTGTGTAATGATAACTTCATTAAATATTAACGTGCGCGGAAAAAAATTATTCAAGGAACATTCCTGAATTAGTTCAAGAACGGTGGATATGAGGAAAAGTCGCTAAGATTTACGGATCAACTAGTTTTAAAATATCATGTACACATTTCAAGAAAGAATAAGTAAATTTCTGTGAAAATTCGTAAATAATTCAAGAGAGACTCTAAAGTAATAGATTGAATTTTTCTAATACCGTAGCCAGTAGAAACTATAAGGTAAATTTAACAATCTCTTGTCATGTTCAGTGAAACTATAGGGATCGTACGACAGCAACTCAGGTTGAGTTCGGGAAAATTTCTGGGTGCATTCAAGAAAAAAAATTCAGAGATTTGAAAAGAATCAGAGCATTTAATTTTACAGCCACACTTTTGAAATGTAAAATTTTTGAATAGATTAAAATTAAATTTAGAATAAATTAAAACTTAGATAATTTAAACTTAAAAGTTAATTATAAATTATATTTCCCGACTCGTTTTTCAATGAACGTTCAAAAAATTTTTTTATATTTTTTTCTTACATGTACATAAAAAAATGAACATTTTTGTCTTAAACTTTTTCTAAAAAATGAACGGTTTTCAAAATAATAATTATTTCAAAAAGGGCTGTTTTTTTAAACAAATGATAATACCTTTCTGAAAAAATATCGTACAATAATTTTAAAAAAAAACATTTTAAAGGTGACAAAATAAGCTTTAAAATGTGTTATATAACATTAATTTGCGACGACTTGTTAAAAAACTACAATTGTTTGAAATCGTCAAAAAAATTGAAATTTTTGTTTTTTGGAAACAGTAATAAAACTGTGAAAAAATTTTTTTTAATTTATTTTTTAAAATTGTTGAAGTAGAAGATGTAAGCTTTAAAATGAGACATTGAAAGCTCCGATATCTTTACTAGATATGAAAATATAAAACTTTTTGTAACACCCTTAACTGTTACAGGGTGGGCAAATCTTGCTGAGCGGCACTGTAGTACCTCTTCGCTCCGCGATGCGCCACAACATTCAGAGTGTAAATTGAGAGAAAAATCGTCACAGAGTGTATTTTTATTATTTTTCATTTATACAATAAATAAACGACATTAATTTACAAGTTACAATGGGCAAATTAAGGCATTTGATTGCCGAACTTCAACGACAAGTGTCAGAATTGCAACAAATGCACAAAGGAAAAGAAAAATCAAGTGAAAGAAAAAGTAAACACAGATCGAGAAGCCTTATAAAAAGTAAAAAACATGGTTCAAGAAAGCATCGTTACAAATCACTTCATCGAAGAGAGAAAACAAGCTCTAGTTCATCCTGCTCATCTTCGTCAAGTTTTTCGTCGCGGTCGACCTCTCATAGCTCGTATACACAACAAAACCTCTCAAGGTCTCACAGCAAATCGCCTAAATCGGACGGCAGTTACACAGAGGAGCGTAAATACAATCTTCAATGAAATCCCGACTATTCGCAGTCGATCTTAAAATTCCGACTATGTAAACTTATTGCTCCTATTTATAATCAACTCAGTCAAAGAGTTTTTCTCTTTGGTGTGTCTGCAAGCCCGACTCTCTCGAAGTCGATTAAATCTTTTTAATTTATAGTCGATATTTATTTAATTTTTCCGACAGAGTCGATGCTCAATATCCCGACTTAGTCGATGTTACTATATTTAACTCAAGTCGATGTTTTTTTGGCTGAAACTGTAATACAGTAATGACAATACTCATATTCCACCATTACGGTCGATGCGTTTTCTTTCTATCTAATTGAAGATGTTGTTTGAATTTCAACTATCGCAAGAGACGTTTAAGTTACCGACTTCATAATTAATAAATATATATTTACTTCATTTTGATATAGTCGATGCCTTTTTTGTCAACAATTAACTCTTTCGTCCTCTTTCGCAGATAACAAATCGGATGATCCAAAAAGGACACTTCTCCCTTGGACCCAAAGGTGCTAGACATAATCGGCGATAACCCATCGACATTCACACCAAAAGACACTATTTTTCGACAGGATATAGTAGATCGTTGGAGACCGATACAAGCAGACGGCCTTAAAAAAGATGAAAGGAACAAAATTTACCAAAAATACTCATTAAAAGGCTCGTTGGCGCTTGGAGCACATCATTTGAACCCCGAATTAGATAGTCACTTACAAGAGAACGAAAGAAAACGAGACAAAGGTTTTGCCCAGACACAAAACAAAGTCGGGTTAGCCATGGCGGCTGTGGGGTTAACAATTAACTCCTTTTTGGAAGAAAACGACAAGGAGATCGATAAGCTGAAAATTCTCGATGCTCTTTGAGATGTAGGCAAAATATTAGCAGACATACATCACAAGCAAACACAAACCCGTAAAGCGTTTATCCATTCAACAGTGACACCACATGTCAAACACGTTTTAGAAAAAACTAAAACCGATAAGTTCCTGTATGGCTTTGATTTAAGTAAAACTTGGAAGGAAAGCAAAACTCTCCAGAAGACAGGAAAAGAGCTGCGCGGAAAACCGAAAGCACGTCCAACTAGACAATATTTAAACTCAAAAAGACCGTCCACGAGCCAACCCTTTGCACAGAGGACGGGCTACAAAAACAAAAATTATCAGGGTGCGAACAACCAGTCGAGGAGCACACAGAATGCGAAACACAGTTCGACGAGAGCAGCCAACCATCAAGCATTCAATCGTCACAGTAGCTGGTGGACTACTTTTCTTAAAAGGGAATGGCGTAGAATTACCAGTAATATATTTGTCATCAATTGTATTAAAGGATAAAAGGTTAAAGTAGACAAACCTGTCAATCAGATACATGTACCACGTGAACCCGAAAGAAGCTATTCAGTCTTTAGATTACTCTCTGGCAATTTCCAAACTTATTAAAAAAAAGCACTGTTGTAAAATGTAAGCCCAGCAAGAATCAATTTATATCCACATATTTTCTTCGAGACAAAAAGGACGGATCAAAAAGATTTATACTGAATTTAAAAGCTTTTAATTCTCATGTTACAGCTCCACATTTCAAATTGGAGGACATCAGAACAACTTGCAAACTGATAGGTATTCAATCGTTCATGGCCACCATTGATCTGTAAGATGTATATTTTCTGGTGCCAGTTGATACAGATAGTAAAAAGTTTTTTCGATTTGTTTTTCAAAAGATTACCTACGAGTTTTTTTGTTTACCATTTGATTTCTGTATGAGTCTTTTTATCTTTACTAAGCTTATGAAACCCGTAGTAAACAAGTTACGAAACAAAGGCTGGATATCGTGCATATATTTAGACGATTTCTTATGTGTGGGGAATACGTTTGATGAATGCAAAGACAACGTAAATTCAATACTAGATTTAGTCAGAAAACTCGGACTACTAGTAAACTACGAGAAAAGCAACCTTAACCCCAGTACCAGGTGCGAATACCTAGGCTTTATATTGGACTCAAACACCATTACTCTAGAACCAACTTCAAAAAAGAGGTGTAATTTGCGAAAATTATTCAAACAGTTCAAAAATCAAGAAAACTAATGGTACGGCCACAGCTCGGCTGCCTGGCTGCCTGCCTGCAGGTCGTTATGGCAATACATAAGAGTAAGAGAGTCAGACAATTTAAATTATTCGTCTCCTCTCTCTTACTCTCGTGGCGGCTGCCTGCGCAGGCAGGCAGGCAGCCGAGGTGTGACCATGCCATAAAAAACTCATGTTTCTTAGTGCGAAGATTAATAATTAAAATTTTTATTAGTTAATTTAAAAAATATATACACTCAAATGTTTTTAACAAAATTGAATTTTCACAAAGTTTTTATGAAAATTCTGAAAAATAAGATTTTTGAAAATTTTCAATTATATTGTTTCAAAATAATTGAATTTTTATGAACAAATATATTTTTAAAACTGTCAGTACCTAACTGATAAATGTTGTAACTGAAACTCACTATAATAATTACAGTATTATTTAAATTATTTAAACTTGTTGAATATATTCTGCGCGAAATGACCGTTGCGCAATCCAATTTATTTCCGTTTAGAGTTCGGGAATTTTTTAGAGACAACAAGCAGTGATTCTTACTGTTTGGCAATACTAGAAATCTTTTTTAAAACAATGTGATTTTCTCGAAGTTCAAGAACTATTATTAATGTTTTCAAACTCTGTCTTGATGTTACCATTGATATATTCTATTTCTGCTGTACTGTACCTAATTTAAATCCTTCCTTTTGAGGTCAGAAAAATTTGACATTTGTACTAAATGAAAGCTTGTATTTTCTGCTTTAAAATAAGAGTAAGAACACTTTAATCTATGCATTGGTTTTTAAGTTATGAGTAAATTATTTTAACCATGCAGAAAAGATTTTCAAAGCAGTAATTCAACTGTTTACTCGTCCGGTGCTCGTCTCGCAGGGCCGAAATAGGCTTTTGGACGAGTGGCGAGGGGCAACAATTTACAAAAAAAATACTTAGAAATATGAAGATTTCGACTATATCAGCAGATAGTGACATCTATTAGATGTCATTTGAACTCTTTGGTTTAGAGTTAGGTGTTACATATGATAATTACTTCGATATGGTTATCGACAAGTTGGCAAGGTGCATTGATAGGCGTAGGTCCCGCGACAGGCAGCTATGAACTGGGGTTCGAGTCCTCACAGATGCACAGTGCATTCGTTCACGCAGCTTATTTTTTCAGATCAAAATTAATTAAAAAATTAATTACTTATCGACAACCATATCGAAGTAATTATCATATGTAACACCTAACTCTAAACCAAAGAGTTCAAATGACATCTAACAGATGTCACTATCTGCTGATATAGTCGAAATCTTCATATTTCAAAATTTCTATCAGCGAATAAATTCTAACATTGAAAATACTTAGTTTTAAAATGCTTTTTTAACAATATTATATAATATTGAATAAAATAAAAAATTGAAACAAATTAAGAAAATAAATACATAAATCTTCGTTAATAAAATTTACAAATAAAATATTCTAAAGAATTTCAATTAACAGTAATTAAATAAATAAATTTTTAATTTGATTAATATTCTGGAAAAATTAATTTAACAGTAGTAATTAAATAATTATTTTAAAAATTTTCAAATTCAAATAATAAATCATTGTAAATTTAGAACATTAGAAGAAAACGAAATTTTATACTTTATTTTTCGGGTAATTATCCAGATAAGCGGCTTTTCCCAATTTCGCTTATTTTTGGATAATTCTTTTTGGAAAAGCTTTCATTTAGCTAGAATATGAAAAATTCGTTGGGGGAAGACGAAAAAGTGCATAACCGGAAGTCAGGGATGGGAAACAAAATTAAAATTTTCGTTTTTTGCACATAACTCGGTCAAAACTAATAATATCAAAAAATTTCCTTCATAAAAGTTGTAGATCATGTCAAAATACATCTTTTTTATTCTATACATATTTTTCCTAAATTGAGTATTTTTTGAGAAATTTCAAAAAATAAAAAAAACCTTAATAATGATGTAGGGAAGAATAAGGTGCCTGAAGAGTTCACAACGGAGGCTAGCGAAACTCGCCGCAACTTAATTCCTTCTCTATTTTAATGCAAAAAGAGAGTCAAATTGACATTTTAGTTGGTACTACTAGGTACCGAACCCTGACCCGAGCCCCTTCCAACGTGTGAGAGAGACGCAGATATATGTTCGCTCTATTTGCACTCATGGCCTAGTTACAAAACGCAACGCAAAACGCTGTCATGGGATTCACCCTAACAGTCATAGAAGGACAAGTTGGTTGAGTTTTAGTTGGTACTAGAAGGTACTTAGAACCCAGAACCAATCCCCCTTACAACAAAAAAAAAAAAATTTTGACAGGTGTCCCTTGAAGAGACCACTCAGAGGCGGGCGAAGCCCGCCGCACCTAGTTCCGCTTCACGTTTAGAGAGAAGTCCTCTTGCTTTTCTATGTAGAATGGAGTCAAATTAACATTCTGGTTGATACTAGAAGGTACCAAACCCAGACCTGATATTCTACCTTCTAGTATCAACCAGAATGTTTATTTGACTCCATTTTACATTAAAAATGGGAAAAGAAAAAGATGCGGCGGGCTTCGCCCGCCTCCGAGTGACATCTTCTCTAGGCACCTTAAAAAGGCATTTTCTTTATAGACATGTTGGAGGGGGGCGGTCTGGGTTCGGTACCTTCTAGTACCAACTAGAAAGTCAACTTGACTCTCTTTCTATGACTGTTAGTAAATGGACCCTACCAGATGTATGTGTATTTTCTGTATTATGCGTTTTTTATGGTTATTTTTCAGTTTTTTGCATTTTTCTTGAATTACCAAATACTCAATTTACTTTACGGCCAAAATGTATAGAACATGAAAGTAGTATTGTGTTTAAATTACCTTTTAGTATCGAAGTGTGAAAGCACCTTAAGGTTTAAAAATTGTGTTTTGTTAGCTATTGTAGATACACCTTTTACAGAACTTTTTGGTCATTTTTATCGACGGGAATATTTCTCTTATACTCACTTTTCCACAAACAAAAATGTGAATGCACCTTAAGGTTTTAAATTCGCGATGAAGATAAGTTGACAAATGCGCCATTTTTTTTGTTAACTTCCCAACCTTGCTTATTGAAATTTCTGAAAATTTTATCGAGCAAAGTTGGGCAGCTACCAAAAAATTCAAAAATCGTCCAACTGCTCAACCCTGCGGAAGGAAAATTTTTGATTTTTTTGATAATAACTGAAAGTTTTCAAATTTAAGAAAAAGCCCTTCTACATACTACATTTTTATGGTTATTTCAGTTTTTTTGCGTTTTTCTCGAAATTATATTCAATTTACGAACAAAATGTATAGAACATAAAAGTAGTAATTTTATTTTATCAAGATCTACAAACTTTTATGTAGAACATTTTTTGAAATTTTTAATATTTACCAAGAAAAATCACAAAAACGAAAATTTTAATTTTGTTTCCCATCCCTGACTTCCGGTTATGCACTTTTTCGTCTTCCCCCAACGAATTTTTCATATTCTAGCTAAATGAAAGCTTTTCCAAAAAGAATTATCCAAAAATAAGCGAAATTGGGAAAAGCCGCTTATCTGGATAATTACCACTTTTTTATAAGATATGTTATACGAAAAATGGTAATTATCCAGATAAGCGGCTTTTCCCAATTTCAAATTACAAATTACAAATAAAAAAATAAATTAAAATTAAAATAATTATAAAATAAAAGGTAATTATCCAAATAAAATAAAAAAAAAAAATAAAAAAAATAAAAATAAAAAAAATAAATATAAAAAAAAATAAATAATAAATAAATAATAATAAATAAATAAATAATAATAAAAAAAAAATAATAATAAATAAATAATAAATAAATAATAATAATAATAATAATAATAATAATAATAATATTATAATAAATAATTAATAATAATAAATAAATATTATTATTTAATTTTAAATTATTATTACAAATTGGGAAAAGCCGCTTATCTGGATAATTACCTTTTATTTTATAATTATTTTAATTTTAATTTATTTTTTTATTTGTAATTTGTAATTTGAAATTGGGAAAAGCCGCTTATCTGGATAATTACCAAAAAAGTAAGCCTATTTTTGTTAACCTGTGTTACGAATCTGAACTTAGTTTTTGAAAAATTTTAAACTTGTTTAAAAGTGTCATATAATCCACCATATTGGATTTTCTAATCAAAATTTTTAATTTAAAAATTATTTCAAATTCGTAATCAGCAAGTCTGAAAACCCTAAAATGTCAAAAGACATTAAAATCTGATAATTTTAAAAAAATTTCGTCCGCCATTTTGGATTTGCCGTATACAATTTTTTTAAACCAACTTCAGATTAGTAAGATTAGACCCTAGAAAACTAAAAATAATAAAGTTTAAGCAAGTTTGTGAGTTTAATGCTTTTTTCTTCATGAAACAATGTGTATGCTAGAATCAGCTCATATTCTTACTTAAATATATTTTTTCTATGAATAGTGTAAAGGTTAACAATTTTTTTTATACTTTTATAATGTGCGTGAAGAGATTACATACAGTTAAAAGTGTTTAGAAATCAAATTCAACATGTGCCCTTCAAAAATGTAGGTTCTTACTATGAGTTTCGTTTTGAAATTTAATGTTTGAAGTCATCGCATTCCTTATATATAAGTGGCACATATTCCTGTTAGGCTTTAAATTACGTCTTATTGAATAGACAATGTAATCCTGTTATATGGTTAGTTAAAAATCTTCGTTAAAAAAGTTATCTCAAGTTAATTACTAAGTTGTCGAAATTTAAGAAAAGTTGTCTCGCAAGTTTGCAGGCACCCCATTTTTATCTTAATTGAGACACATCACCGTCTCAATGATTTTTTGGTTCCTTGAACTCTCAACTACTTCTACTGTAATTTACAAAATATATAATGACTCGTTAAAAAAGTTATACCACATAAACTGAAAAAAACAGTCAATGTCACACACGAGAAACTGTCCATTTCGACACTTTAACTTATTTTTGTCGCCCCCTACCAAATTAAAAATGTTATTAAACACAAGGTATATTTAAAAAGGACAATAATTTATCAAATTATGGTACTGCAAAATTATTTTTATCATTTTTAACATATAATAATAAGCGGATACATAAAGTTTAAAAGCTCTAGATATATGCTCACATATAATATTATTAATATTCTTTTATACTTTCTTTTTGTATAAATGCATGGGTAAGACTCCGTCAAAAAATATGCGATTTGCATGGGGTCTTTGGATTAGGCTGTAATTTGGTGAAATTGTAGTATTGGATACAAGAAACAAGTGTACCAAAAATTTTTTGAAAATTTTGAAATCTGTTGAAGTTACGCCATTTTGAATTTTTTTTGTTATAATTTTTTTAAATCTTAATACTTCCGAAAGTTTTTGATGAAATTTAATAAAATTTGAAAGGCTTATACTTGACATTATGTTTCTTCTGACTATCACATAAAAAAAACAAAAAAAATTGTTTGCCCAAAAAAGTCAAAAAAAAATTTTTGAAACCGTTTTGCCCGAGCGGGACCGATTTTTGAGTTTTCTTGTAAATTAATAAAATATTCTTTATAATTTCACCTTTCATTTAAAAAAAGAAAATCCATGGAGACTCAAATAGTTTTCGAGATATTGCAATTTTTGTGGAAGGGCGACCAGCTTTCAGTGTCAGCGGTGTGTGAGTGCCCGGGAATCCTAATGCTTACACTTTACTGTTCAAAATTGTCTAGAACCTACAAATTTTATCTGATTTTGATGTTGTTGGTCTTAAATGAAAGGAGATAAATTTTCTAAGAGTTTCCCCGAAACTGTTGTTTCAATTATTAATTGTTTATATATTTTTTTTGTTAACGGACAAATTAGCTCGGTCGGATAAATGCCTCGCTTGGCGGACGTTCTAGGACCAAGGGTACTTGGTTCGCGCCCATTTGGCTTGGATTTTTCCGGCATGTGAGATAATCTGAGCGGAAGGTTTGACGTCGAGGTATAATGATGTGCACTGTCGATTATTGTCCGGTACACACCATTAGAACTCGACTGTCGATAAACCGGTTGTACTCAGGAGAAGGTTTTCTACAGTTCCCCTCTCCTCTGGCGAGAAAACCCATTAGACGGGTAGTCCAGGCTAATGCGAGTACTCCTAATTTCGAAAGACGTTCTGTAGGCACAAACTTAGTATTAAGAATTGTATGTAAGAAAAATTTGTAAAGCAAGAAATTGCAAGAAACACTTGTATAGCCAAGTATGTAAGGCTGAAGACAGATGTATAAACCAATTAATAAAATAAATAAATAAAAATATTTTTTTGTTACTCAAAGAAAACAATTTACAAGAATTTTGAAAAAAATCGTGTTTTTTTATTTTTCCACTCCTCATGATCGAAATCAATTTAAATTAGTCTAGTATTTCCTTAATTAACAAATAGAAAACTTTGTTCCTTTTTAAAAAAATTGTATTTTTTGTAGATAAATTTATGTTTATTTAAGTAATTTATGTCTATTTTTTTACAAAATAATTTTAAAGTTAATAATTATCATTGTTATTAAAAATTATATTTATGTAAAATATAAATTAAAAATTAATTAATCAATTTTTTATTACTTACTTATATCTTTAATTATATAAGCATAAATTGGTCTCCAAAAAATACAATTTTTTTTAATAAATGTTAATAACAATGATAATTATTAACTTTAAAATTATTTTGTAACAAAATAGACATAAATTACTTAAATAGACATAAATTTATCTGTAAAAAATACAATTTTTTTAGGAAGGACCACAGTTATCTATTTGTTAATTAACGAAATTATTTAAATAAATTGAATTATGCATTATTATTTATCGGTTGGTCATACTAGACTAATTTAAATTGATTTCGATCATGAGGAATGGAAAAATAAAAAAACACGATTTTTTTCAAAATTCTTGTAAATTGTTTACTTTGAGTAACAAAGAAATATATAAACAATTAATAATTGAAACAACAGTTTCGGGGAAACTCTTAGAAAAATTATCTCCTTTCATTTAAGACCAAGAGCATCAAAATCGGATAAAATTTGTAGGTTCTAGACAATTTTGAACAGTAAAGTATAAGTATTAGGATTCCCGGGCACTCACACATCGATGACACTGAAACCTGGTCGCCCTTCCACAAAAATTGCAATATCTCGAAAACTATTTGAGTCTCCATCGATTTTATTTTTTAAATGAAAGGTGAAATTATAAGGAATATTTTATTAATTGACAAGAAAACTCAAAAATCGGTCCCGCTCGGGCAAAACGGTTTCAAAAAATTTTTTTTGACTTTTTTTGGGCAAAAACTTTTTTTTTTATGTGATATTCAGAAGAAACATGATGTCAAGTACAAGCCTTCCAAATTTTAGTAAATTTCATCGAAAACTTTCGGAAATATTAAGATTTAAAAAAATTATAACAAAAAAATTCAAAATGGCGTAACTTCAACAAATTTCAAAATTTTCAAAAAATTTTTAATACACTTGTTTCTTGTATCCAATACTACAATTTCACCAAATTACAGCCTAATCCAAAGACCCCATGCAAATCGCATATTTTTTGACGGAGTCTTACCCACGTGTATAATACTTTTAATACTCTGAAGAATTTCAGTTAACAATAATTAAATAATTAATGTCCATATTTTCAGTTCATAATATTTTTTAAATTTGTTAACATATTATTAAAATTAACACTTTTTTAAGGGGAAACGCAATTTCATAGTATATTTTTGTAAAACACATTAATATTCTAAAGAATTTAAATTTATTTAATTAATATTTAATTTAATGTAATTAATCATTTGTTATTTATTATTTCAACTTGAAAATTTGTCAAATAATTATTTAATTACTGTTAATTTAAATTCTTTAGAATATTTTATTTGTAAATTTTATTAATGAAGTGTTATAAATTTATTTTCTTAATTTGTTTTAAATTATTTTATTCAATATTTTATAATATTGTTAAAAAAGAATTTTAAATCTAAGTATTTTCGTTGTAAACAATGTTGCCACTCGTCCGATAGCCTATTTCGGCCGTGCGAGAAGAGCGCCGGACGAACAAACACTTGAATCACTGCATTGAAAATCTTTTGTGCATGATTAACATGATTTACTCATAACTTAAAAACCAATGCATGGATTTAAGTGTTCTTACTCTTATTTTAAAGCTGAAAACACGAGCTTTCATTTAGTGCAAGTGTCAAATTTTTCTGAATAATCATAGTTGGATAATGAAAATTCACTGATAATGAAAATGACACCTATCTTTAATACTTTATATCATACTTTATTAATATATTTTTCAATAAGTCTTAAACATAAAATTATATGACAACAAATTTTATAATCTTTCCAAAACTGTCTTTCAAATCTTTTCACGTTAATATTTAACGAAGTTATCATTACCAATATTTACAGATGTCATGTTTTTAATGACATTTTTGCAAGTGGTCTCTCAATTTTGACCGATAGTGTAGAGAAAAATTTTTCTTTAAATAAACATTTATAATGTAACTTTATAATTTTCTGGATGAATAAAATGTAACTTGTGTGATAGTTAACTTACGTGCATATAAAGGTCCACACAATGGCATTCTCTTGAAAGATTTTCATCTAATATAAAGTCTTGAGCGAATTTTAGTTTCCCTGTATTTGGAATACTTCTCCAAGCTAGACTAAATGTTAGGATTTCCGCCCAAGTACTTTGTAAAAGGTGCATTTGGTCATTTAAAGCTAAGCTACTGAATCCTGGTATCTGTTTTGCCCAACCTGCAAAGGAAAAGTAAAATAAAAATACACAATAATTATAATTCTCATTTAACAATGAATAAAAGAAACATACCAATTATGCCTACTAATTCACGATCATAAAGATCAGACAATTGTCCCAGAATTCGTTGGTCGGTGTCCATATTGTGAGAAAGATTTGATACTTGAAGCAAATCTGGTTCACAGGCAATTAATGCTTCTATCATTTTATTGTCTGAAGTATAAATAATATTACAGTATATTATTATTAGTTTTTCTAAATAAAAAATTATTTTGTTTTTTTAAGCCTTAAAAAATTAATTCTTATCAAAAGGGCAAAATTTCTCAAGTTTACTAACATAAAAATCGAAATTTTTTAAAATAGGCTGAAATTTGCACAAACTCTACTATTATATGAGAGCACTTTACCCATAAAATATTAAGAAGTTTTATTAAAAACTGTAGAGATTTCGTTAGCAGCTGTATCTGAAATACAGTAGCGTAAACGAAATTTTTACTTATATGTTTGCGAAAGGTTTTTAATTTCTCTTTCAAACAGTACACAATTTTTTGTTTAATTCAAAATTTAACTTAATTTCTAGGGTTCCGTTCCTAAGCTGGGATATATAACACCGATCTAATTAACACTGTATAAGTTACGATAAAAATACAAAATTGGTATATGTGTACATTTACTAATCTAGTTGGTAGAGGTGTGCTTTTTTTGGTGAGCTTTTTGATCGAAAAGCCGAACCGAGCCAGAGCTTGGCTCGATGTAGCAAGTACTTGAATTTTTCAAGTACTCGATTTCAATCGACTACTCAAAAATTTCGAGTACTGGATTAAATTCGAGGTTATTAAAAAATAAAAAAATGAGTAGAAAATATCGAACACCTAATGATTTTCTACGATCAGTAAATCCTTTAAAGTCGAAATTTTCTACTTATTATTAGTTTTTTCAGTAATTTAAAAGCTCGAATTCAATCGAGTACTCGAAATTATTCGAGCTTTTTATGAGGCTTGACTCGGATCGAAAAATGAAAAGCTGGAAAATACTCGATCGAGCTTTTTGCACACAACTACTAGTGGATTAGCGTCGGGCGTGAGTTTTTTTCGATCTGTTACAGAATATGGACGTGTTTAATACACGTTTAATTTTGATACTGCTTTCTGACACAAATTAATGAACTAATATGTGACTTAAACGATTACTCAATTATTTGTAATAAACAACAGTTAATGTAATATTTATTTTGCAGTTTGCGGCTTGGTTTGGTCTGCACTCTGCCATAAAAATGCTTAATTGTGAACTATGTATACATAGAAAAAAACCGAACTCACAAGGGAACGTTCATAAACTATGTAGCACGTCTAGGGGGAGGGGGGGTCAAGCAATTGTCTACCATAAGAGGAAAAATGGCGCTAATACATGTAATTGCCCAGGGGGAAATTTCCAACCGGCGCGGATCCTAGCCAGTACTGACGCCGGTGTAACTGTACTGGCTCGGAACTGCCTGCCAACCGGATGTGAACGGGCATTCTACCGAATAGTGACTAGGCCAGGAGCGTGCTGGCAACCGGCTCGGAACTGGCATTCCTACCGGCCGGGACAAGCCGTTCCGTGTATAATTCAACCGGCTGGGACCTGGCACTCAACCGACTGCGGATTTTCAATTTAATAGCTGGCATTCTACCGCATGACAACCGGATCGGATCCAAATGATAATTTTAACAAATATCAATTAAAAAAATAATAATTAATTGCAAAATATAAAAATACTGATGACAAGTCATTGACAGTTCTCTTTACACATTTTTTTATTTTTTTATACACTTAAACGCAACTTTTTATTACTTAGACATTTGAAAAATCTTAACGCTTGGGGGTACGAACCTACGCCTAACCGAATATTTCCGCACCGAAATCTCGCACGCTAACCACTATGCTACGCTCGCATGGGACTCTCAAATCTTAAATACTCTCAAGTTTCACGAGCTGAAATAAAACTTGTAGAATTACTACGTGTCAATGCTACAGCTATATTTTTAATATTATATAATATATTAAATAATTCTTTCTCAATATAATAATATTAAACATAATAATATTAATAATTTTAATTAATATCTTAATAGTAATAAAGTTATTATTGAGATATTATTAATTAACGTGAATATTAATATTAATAATTTATTATTAATTCTCAATAATATTAATACTAATTAATAATATATAATATTAATTAATAATATCTCAATAATAATATAAATTTATTTATAATAATTATAAAGTAAAAGTGTAAGACAAATTTTTTTAATTGTTTAATTTAAAAAAAAGTCTCAATAAATAATTACTTAATATATTGATTAAATTTATTTATTAATTAATCATTATTTTCTAAAATAATTCAATTAATTATTGTAATAGTTATTTAGTTATGACACATTTATTAAAAATAAATTTATATTGTGATTTATGATGTGACAATAAATGACAAGATCCGCAGTCGGATCCGGCCCAGTACCGAGCCAGTACAGACTTAACATATCCGTCATTCTTCCGACGCCGCAGAAGAATAAGACCCGCGGGCGGAAGAAATCCAGTACCGAGCCCGTACTGACGATAGTGGGAAGACGGTTCCGATGGTCGGAGCATAATCTGTACCGCGCCGGTTGCGTTTTCAGATCCGAATCGGTACAGACCGTCGGTACTTACGGTCTGTACGGGCGCGGATCCCAGCCGGTTGTAAACTCCGACATTCGTCCGACTTTTCCGCCTGGGTGCGTTCACGTGGGGGGAGGGGGGGTTAAAATTTCCAAAAAATTAGTCTACGTAGTTTATGGACGTTCCCCAATGAGTCGCATATAAGACTCATTTTGAACTGCAACAAAAATGATACCCCTTCGACTCATTGTGAGTTTCTAGGGAAAAGATTCAAAATGAGTCTAAATGAATATCATTTTATGTTTACTATAAAATTACAATCACATTGGAAAAACTAAGAATAGTTCATAAAAATATGAATTAAAATAATTGTTTATAATTAATAGAGGTGTGCAAAAAGCACGAAGCTCGAGGCTAGGTCGAGCTTTTTCGGGCTTTTCGTTTTTTGAGCCGAGCCGAGCCTCATATAAAGCTCGAAAAAGTTCGGGTACTCGAATTTTTCGGGTACTCGAATTTTCCAGGTACTAGATTTTTTAGAGTACTCGTGACAATAAAACTTGAATATTTAATTATTTAGATACTCTTCTTGTTGACACCAAGGTACATCCAGATGCCCCGGAGTCAATCGATAAGAGAATTTTTGTTTTTATCGAATAATCATAGCTATAGACTAACCGTAAAGTGCACCCGGGTGTGCAATAGTTGGTCTCGGAGGATTTATCAAAATTGGCACGCTTGGAATAACACTGCATAATTGTCCATCTTGAGTCTTGATGCATCCCATACCTTAAGTACTAGTTAAGTTTACTGTAACCTATTCTCCATATAACCTTCTGCTTCAATTACATTATAATTGAATGCAATCTGATCTATTTAAAATACGGTGTGGACTGTGAAAAACTAAGAATGGATTACCGTACATATTCCGTTAATGAACTACCATTAAACATTAGCCCAATTTTTAAAATTAAACATGGCGGATCCAATATGACAGACGAATTTTCAGTTGAAATGTCGCCAATTTGTTACTAATTGTTCAATGATAATATAACTTTCAAAAACTTTCTCACTGAAAGTTTGTTGCTGTTTAAAATTCGCCCGTTAAACGAAGCTCTTGAAAATTGCACTTCATGATTTTTGCAATCGTTTAGAAAAAAATTAATAACAATTTTATTTTTAATTATAACAATTTTTTCTTCTTCCATCATTCGCAGAACATTTTACCAAGTAATTTAGATATTGTCTTATTGAAAAATATGCAAAATTGACTAACATATGGTGAGTTGAAGTAAAAAATTTAATTAAATTTTATGTTTTCAAAAAATTGGTTTTCTTCATTATTTCAAAAACGGTAATAGATAGAAAAAATTTTATAAGAAAAGAAAATACACAATCGAATTTTCTATAAGGATATGTATAGCGCCTAGGTAGAGTATACGTGGAGCACCTCCGCATACGTGTATAACCACACGGTCCGTCTATGAGCGTGACAGGGAGAGATCACGCTCTCCAACGGCAATAACCTCCAGGCTGGGTCGACTCAATGTAAATTTTGTGGCAAAAGATTTCTGTAGTTCAGCGCCTCTGTAGTCAAAACAGGGTGAACTAAAGCGTGTATGTACAAACATCTGCTTGTGTATGTATTGCATAGAAGTTGTGTGAGGTCGCGCGGTAAAAGTTATTAAATTTAAAAGGATTAAATTTATTATTATCTAAAAACTGTAATTCATAGAGTTTAAAATTTTTCAAAAATATAATTATTTTAAACTTCTAATAATTAAAATAAAATTTTTATTTTTATAACAATTTTTCTTAAAAAAGACAGTGTATTTTGAAACGAAATAATGTCAATATCACGAAGTCAATATGCCGTAAATGCATGCACATGCATTTATATGAAACTCTATATATTGTAAAAACATATAAAAATTATTTTACAAGCAAATTTTAATTATATTTTTTCTGCTCTTTATATTTTAAGTTTTTAAACTTAGCACTAAATTATTAATTTTAAAAATAGTAGCTTTCACTCTAAAAAAAATATTAAAAAAGTAGAATTATTTATGTCCATAATTGAATTCTTGAGAAGAATTTTATTACAACCTAAAAGAATAATTTAATTATTTTAAAAAGTAATTAATTAAAATTGTATTTGGAAATAAACCAATTCCTGTTAAAATTTTTATAATTATTGTAAATATAATTAAATTGTATTAAAGAATTAAAAAAACAGTTCTTAAATAATTTTTTTTTCGAAAAATTGAAATTAAAATTTTAAGAATATAATTACATTTTTTTATCAATTCCTGAAAAATTTTATTAAAAATAATTGAAATCCAGCTATGAATTTTATCATTTATGAAAATAATTGAATTTTTTTATGACTTATCAATTTTTTTTAAATAATTGAATTCTTTTGCTAAATTTTATGAAAATACTTATATTGAAAATAATTCAATAATAGTAGGTATATGAGTACGAATAGTCTGCTGTTTTGATTGAAATATTTTCGGTAACTGACAGATTGAATGCCTGTCAAATGTAAAATCTGTTTATTATGAAATTGTTCGTTGAGGAAAATGGTGTGCCTTAGTGTACATACTTGCAAAGTGAGTGGTTGCAATGGTAGAAAAAGTGGAAAAAGTAAAGTTCCAATACACCATTTCCCAAAAAATTCAAATGTCGCAGTGCAGTGGGTAGCACGTTGTAAGAATGACGTGCTAAATAATATGGCCTACGAGGATATTGTAGCCAAGAAATTATTTATTTGTCACAAGCACTTTGACGAGAAGTGCTTTGATAAAACAGGAAAAGGTTTCAGCTTAAAAAGTAATTCTTACCCAACACTTGACTTGCCCGTTACTGATATAGATCATCCAGTATCAGTAGAAAGCAGTCAAATAATGTCTTCTCCTAATGAAGTGGTAAGTAATATAAAACAATTTTATTTGACATTATTTTCATTTTAAATAACTAAATATTTACATAGTTAAGGAAAATAACAATTCGCTTACAACGCCAGTAAAATTTTAACCGCCGTTAAAAATTTGAAAAATTTTCTTTTTGCAATTAAATTAAAATTTTTTATTTAAAAAAAATATAATTTAATGAAATTATTTTTGGGAATTACATTATCTTCAAATATTAATATAAATTATATTTTTTCAAAGTTATAATTTGGTCATTATTTAATATATTTGATTAGTAATTATTAATCAATTCAAGTCATGCAAAAAAATAGATAAAAATTCAATTTAACGTTGAACGTTAAATTTAATTTTTATCTATTTTTTATGTAACTTTGTTTAATTGATAATTGCTAATCAAATATAGTAATATAAATTTTGTATTTTTATTTATTTTGTATTATTTTTATTCGATAATATTTCTACTAACGTTCTCGACATCATGTCATTTATTTGTTTACATTTTGTACATGGGGTAATGAAAAATTACTAAAGATTAAAATTTTGTAAATGAAATAAATTGCGAATTTATGGTAGTACATTTAATGTTATTCAGTTTGCAAAAATTAAATAAATTTAATTTAAGCAGGTCATAGAAAGCACACCAACACCAATGGAAGTTGATAGTGAATCAGCACCATTGACAACTACACCAATGATTGCAGATTTAGCGAGAAAGAGAAAATATCCCGTTTCAAAAATTTATGACGATTCTCTTTATTCGCCAAAGAAAAAGAGGCTTATCGATATTATAAACTCTTCAAGAAAAGAGAATTATAATATAAAAAAGCAAATTGGAAGGTATTTAAATTGATAATATTAGCGAAATCTGCGATTTCGTTAAAATATATTTATAATAATTTATTTGTATACAATCCCGTCAGTTCTTTTTTTTAAATTAGAATAATACAAATTTCACCCTTTTTTTAAATTTGTTCCTCAAATTGTTTTTGTTTAATCTTACTTTTTTTAAAATATATCAATTAAGTACGAGGTTTTATTTACATATTTTTTAAAGCGTATTTCTGTACTTAATTTTAATTCGCAGATGTAGAAGGAAATTAATTGTTTTTCAAAGTCGTTCAGAAACAACAAAATTGATGACAATGACTCGCAAATTGAGCAAGGTACAAAAATTATTCGTAGAGATGATTCTCAAGAATAATTATAAAAAAGTTGACGGAAGACGTTACTCGACGGAGGAAAAAATTCTGGCGCTTTCGATTTACAAGAGCTCCCCCAAAGCGTACAGATATCTCAGAAGAATGCTCGTCAACTTGCCAGCTCCGAGTACCCTAAAGTTAATTGTTAAAAATATTCCCATGAGTGCTGGAATATCTGAGTCGACCAAACAGCGGCTGGAATAATTATCTAAAACTTTTACAAATAACAAAGAAAAAACTATGATAATTATGTGGGATGAGATTATGTTATCTTTGGGATTGCAATATGATCCTCAAACTGATAAAATTATTGGATTTGAAGATTGGGGACATAGAAGAAGTGACGAATATGCAAACCATGCTTTGGTTTTTCTGTCGAGAAGTGTGGAAACTGGCGACAACTTACCAATTTCGTTCAACTTTTGTACAGGAACAACATCATCAACATAATTGCAGAGGTGCATCAAAGAAGCAATAAAAGTTGTAAAGGATGCAGGATTAAATATCGTTGCTTCGGTGTGTGATGGTGCTTTTACTAATGTCAGTGCTATAAGCACTTTGATTAAAGATACTAAGAAGATTCGTGGAGCGGATTATGTTCTGAAAAGTTAGTAAACTTGGGGCGCATTAATATCCCATAATTAGTATGACTATTTAAATATGACCAATCACATTACATTATATTTAATAAAGTTGATTAAATATAAATTGTGTAAAATGAAAAGTCTGTTAAATAATAATTGTCTTAGGTAAAACTTCGTGTTAATTTAATGGAACAAAATTTAAATACAAAGTATTTTTATCCAAATAATTTTTGATAAATTTTTACTCCACCTAATAATTTTTATGGGATACTCATGTACCTTGAAAATTTGTAAAGAAACACTTGAATTCTGTTCTCATCTTATTGTGATTAAGAATATTTTTTTTAATTTCACCATTGTCAAAAATACATTAGAAACAATATTTTAAGACTTGATATATCCTAATTTTTTTTATTTGTTTAAAAACTTGTTCATTTTTTTCAGATGGTACATTTATCGTCCATGATACAGAAGTTGTGCCTCTTTTCGATTCCCCTCATTTACTAAAATGTTTAAGAAACAATCTTCTCGACAAGGATTTAGAATTTGATTTTAATGATGACAAGAAAGATGAGCTAAGAACTTGCGGAATGGAAGCACTTAATCACGGCATTTGAGATAGATCTTTATCATTGACCGGATAAGGTCAATGCGGCGGATGACTGCTCAACACGTATATCCTGATTTAATATCGAAGATGTCAGTGAAGCTGTGCAACCAAGTATTTAGTGAAATGGTGTCGTCTTCCATGCAAGCACTAGCTGGAGGAGCAACTTGGTGTACAGCATTGAGTGAAAGAAAACTTCCGATCGAGGCAAGAAACACAGCACATGTGTTTCATTTTCTCAACAAACTTTCAGATGCAACAAATGGTAATCGAGAGACAAACAGTAATAGTCCTTTCAGAATACCGCTAAGTGATAAAAGTTATCACATAAATTTTTTTAAACAGGCTTGTACAAATCTCATGAAAATGCGCATTGTTGACAGAAATTCAAAAAAAAGTATGGCTAAGTAACTATCTAGTTTAGGAAATTTAATTAAAACTTTGAGAGGTTTTTTATTGCTGTGGACAAATTAAAATCATTAGGTTTCAATGAAGTATGTACAAGACACTTTAACCAAGATCCTCTGGAGAATTTTTTTGGATTAATTAGAGCTCAAGGTGGTCAAAATACAAAACCCACATGTTATCAATTTATAGGAAGTTATAAATCTTTAATTATTAATAATATAACTCGCTATCATGCAGTCGGAACGAACTGTGAGGCTGATGATGGAAGTTTTCTTCTCACGTGGGAAAAATATTTTTCATTTGACGAAAATAAATTATTAGACTCTGCGGGAGAAAAAAATGTCGGACAACAAAAGAAAACAATTCAGTCCACATGTCATCCATTACCAGAAAAAGGAAAAATAATTAATTCTGCAACAAGTGTGATTCGACAACTAAAAGAAAAAATGCCCTACTTACAGTCTTGTTCCAAATGCATGAAGCTTTTTAATTCAAATTTTAAAACTAGTTCCATCATTTTTGATATTCATAAGGACGTCTTAAATCTTCTCCAGAGGATCATAGTTTCAATTTATTCAGACAATAATATTTGTGCCAGTGCAATGGAATACCTTAAGAAAGAAATAAGATTAGAAGTCTTTAGATGTAGAGTACATAAGGATATAATTGATAATTTTTTAAAAATAACCATTGTACTATACATAAGTTGTACTGTATCCTATTTAAACAGTATTTTAAAAGGAACTCTGCGCTTTATGAATAATAATCTTAAAGAGAAGGAAAAAAAAGAATAAATATGTTTGTAAAGCAATTATGAGAAGGGACAAATGTTTAAAATCAAAACATACCTACTCCACTCTATCTAGAAAAAGTAGGTTGTTAACATTTGAGGTTGAAAAAAATTTTAACTGTGATAATTAGTTTGTATATTAAAAAAAATTTTATTGGATTATATGAAACATTTAAATGTTTAATACTACACCAAAGAATATATAGTGAAATGCACCAACGTAAAACGAGACTGTTTAATTGGATTAATTTAATTAACATAATTATAACAATTTCAGGGATTGTATAAGGTATGTAAGTGCCTTAAAATATAAAAAGCAGAACGAAATATAATTAAAATTTACTTGAAACATAATTTTTATATGTTTTTAGAATATTGAATTTCATATGAAATTCATTTACATGCATCTACGCATTGACTTCGAGATATTGACATAATTTTGTTTCAATATACTGTCTTTTTTAAGAAAAATTGTTATAAAAATAAAGTTTTATTGAAATTATTTGAAGTTTAAAATATTTATATTCTTATATACCTACCTGATTTGAAAATATTTACGAAACTTTTTGCTACTTTTTTAAAATAAATTATCAAGTGCGAATTTTGAAACAGCGATTACAGCGCCTCTGCAATGAAAACAGGGAACTAAATTCTTTTGCCGCAGATGTATGGGCAAGTCGACCCAGCCTTCTGTGAAGGACGGGACCCTTCCAATCCCTGGTTACTCTGCAGGTAACTACCCGAGTTGACACCACAATTCACATGTCGAAGCGCTAGTACTAAGTCCATTGCCGAAGCTTCGGTCTGTTCATAGCGCCCCTAGCCTCAAGCGATGTAGGCTATAACCACTGCCCCCAGGAGTCCAACCCAATGACCGGTAGGGAACAAGCCTTTCGACAAGTCCCCGCGGGCTCGGACCGGTCCCCGTGGTACTGTTTAGTACTCTGGTATGAGTACCGATTAAGGCTCATACTACCCTTGCTTCGGCAAGTTAGGTTTGTCGGTTAATATTAGACCTGTCGGGCCGACACGGCACTGCCCATCATTATCGTAAAGCCACTACTCTGCGAGGAAGCCTGAGACGAACCGAGTATTAACCGCAAGCAGTAGCACCACTCCAAGTCTCATTTAGTCGCCTCTTACGACATGCAGCCGATCGCAGGAGGCCTTTTCTGCGCCCGGGACCCCCAAGGGAAATAAGGATATGTATAATAAACATTTAATATTATTTAATTAATAAACATTTTAAATCAAAAATTAAATTACAAGTGTCCAGGAGGCAACGTTTTTCAGCGCGCCAAGTTTTTGTGCCCTTTTTTGATCCGACAGCAGCGGTAACAAGTTTTAAGCGAATCTAATGTGATTTTAGAAAAATTGTCCGACATGTTGAATCCGACATATTTAATTTTAAAAATTAGACTCCAGATTCGCGACCTGTTACCCCAAAATCCCCGATTAATAAGTTTCAAGCAAATTTAATGAGTTTTTTAAACAAATTGTCTACCTTATTGGATCCGCCATGTTTAATTTTTAAAATTGGACTCCAGATTCGTAACCAGCGATCCCAAAAACCCCTGAATAACAAATTGAAAATTTGTCGGCCATATTGGATTCACCATTTTGAATATTGAAAATTGGATTTAGATTCATAATCAGCGACCCCAAAAACCCCCTGTAACAAGTTTCAAGAAAATTTAATGTTTTAAAAAAAAATGTCCGCCATATTGGATCCACCATTTTGAATTTTGAAAATTGGATTTTAGATTCTTGATCAGCGACCCCTAAAACCCCCGAGTAACAAATTTCAAACCGATCTAAACACTTTTAAAAATTTCGTACTTTCGAACTTCAATCTCTATTTTTGAGCCGTCATTTTAATTTTTAATTTTTTCTATAGTTTTATCTTCTAGGTTATATATCTATGTCACGTTTTTTGTAACATTTGGAATTATTTTTAGGCTATTTCGTAGTAGAAAAAATTGAAAATTAAACAAAAATTGGAAAAAATCGGACTTTTTTTAAAAAACATTAATAGCTATTTTATTTATAAATTTTCGATTTTTTTTAACGCCATTCGGTAGAGTGCATATGAATACATAAATGAGGCATGATTTTTTCTATTGATTTTTAAGTACCGAAATGAGTCCTCCAACTTCATGCCAAAGTTTTGTCCATTTGGGCGTTAAAGGGTTAATTTTACCGGCTCTCGTTTGCACATGTATACAAAATCGGTTGGGCTCCATAAAAATCTGTCACAATCCATTCTTAAAGAGCAAATGAGTTGCTAAGAAGTATATAGATACTTGCAGGCATTGGTTGTAAATTATTTTTATGTATTAAGGCTACTTTACAAGATTTTGGAAAACAGGTTGTAAATTCTTTAGTAAAATATGTTAAGATAAATATTTTTTGTGTGTTAAATGTTTTTGAAATTATTTACCTGCTTTTACGTTTTTATTAGAAAGTAATTAATTTATTAAAAAATATTAATAAAACATAAAAAGCGCATTTAAAAGAGATTTACAACTTTTATGTAGGACATTTAATTACTTTAAGATTAGGGGAGAGTGGAGCAAACCGGACCGGTAGGTAAACAGGACCCCCCTCAATATTTCCGAAATGGCGAAATTGGCAAAAGTGCTATTTAGAAATTTGAAACAACCATGTGTAGTATAGCTTATTTTTTCAATTTGACATTTTTTACTTTTGTTTGTGCAACGCTGAGAGCAAAAGTTTCTTTTTGTTTTTTTCTACACTTTTTCAATTTTTTTTCTTAAGGGAATTCTGAGGAAATCGTGTAATATTTCCAAAAATGAGGTCTTGGGTTTTGAAGGTACACACCTCAGGAATATTTACCACCAAACACTTTGATGAATTTGCAAAGCGTTTTTTTGACAAACATTTAATCTCAAAATGGGCCTGTGGGGCAAACCGGCCATAGGATATTTCCATTGAATTAAAGTTTCATAAAAATTATTTTTAAATAAAATGTTTCTTTCATTAAAATATTTACTTACAATGAAAAATAATTGTCTTCCAATGAGAATTGGACCCTTTAATATTGTTTCTCTGATAATGACAAACATTTACATTTTTTTATTTAAAAACATCTTTATTTAATTAAAATTCAATCTCGAATTATTATTTTCATTACTACAACCGTTGTTTACACGATTCTTTGTTTTTTATTATTGTAGATTATGTAAATGCAATATTATAAATAAAAAACCAAACGTTCCGGTTTGCCCCATGGGGGGTCCGGTTTATCCCAGGGGGTGGGGCAAACCGGACCGTTTGAAAAATTTTTTAAAGTTAACACAGAAACTAAACAATAAAAGATGAAGTATAGGTGTCTCTGGGAAAAAGTTGCGCAATTAAATGATCTTTCAAACAAGCCCTCAAAAAATGAAATCGGTTGATTCGTTTAGTCACAAGAGTCGAAAAACCGTTAGGGGGTCCGGTTTGCCCCACTCTCCCCTAATCCTTAAATTAATAATCACATGAAGGGAGTCAAATTAACTTCCTAGTTGGTACTAGAAGGTACCGAAGCCTTTTTCAAAGAAACTCGTAGAGGAAATAGATACCCGCAGAGGCGGGCGAAGCTAGTATTATTTCTTATTTTTAAAATAGAATGAGAATTAAATCAACTTCGTAGTTAGTACTAGAAGGTATCGAACTAAGACCCGACCCTCCTCCAACGTGTCGCCCGCATAGAAGCCTTTTAAAAGTTACTCGTGAAGGAAGGCGTACTAGTGTTATTCCTTTTTCTAAATATAAAGGTATTCAAATTGATTTTCTAGTTGGAGAGGGGAGTATGGGTTCGGTACCTTCTTGTACTAAGTAGGAAGTTAATTTCTTTCCCTTTCTATTTTCCATGTAAGTAATTTATGAACAATTACCTAGAACAAAAAAGCGTATTTCATTGAGATCAAAAAGTTTCCTGTACGACATTTTTCAGATTTTCAATATTTGAAAAGTTGCAGTCAAAAACCTTCTTTTTTATTTTGTTTCTCATTCCTGGCATTCCTATAGTTCGAAATGTCCACCTAGTTTTTCAAAAACTAGTTAAATGAAAGCTTTTCCAAAACGAATTCACTCGTTTTTATTTCACAAAATTGAAATAAACTGCCAATTTAATTATAAAAAGCAAACTGATAGAATGATAACTGAGATTGCTAAGACAAACATTATGCTGTTACAAATCAGCACTCTTTGTATTTGGATTTGTATCTAATTGAAATGTTTGCAAAATGAAATGTTAGCATTAATCAACGAACACTGGTTAATATGAACATTTACCAATTTACTTCGTAAATGAAAATAATTTTTTTTCATTAATTTAAAATTTTTTTCATATTAACCAAATGGTTCTATGAATGAACACATTCACCGGTCTTCGTACATTTATCGTAACATATACATCAATTTCGTACAACTTTTTAATAAACATTTTTTTCTTTGATGAAAGCAAGTAGAAGATAAAGGTCAATTACCTTCAAGATTTGTTGATTTACCAGGTATATATGGATCTGTTGATCGTCTGTATTTTTGTCTGCCTCCTCTTACTCTGTCCAGTCTGACACCTTCTTTTAGCATTCCCTGCCTTAAGCACTTTTGAAACCTGCAAGCCTGACATGCTTTTCTTCTTCGTTTGTTGATTTCACATTCACCATTAGCTGGACAAGTGTATTCAATGTTTCCTGTAAAATTGGTAGCAACTTTATCTCTAGATTTATGGTCTCCTTTTCTAAAATACAAATTGTAAATTGCTTTCGAATAATACATAATTACATGTTAGCTTTTGTTAGAACAATTTTTTATAAACGTCATCTTTCTTAATTTTAATTGTTTTAAAAAAAGTTTTTTTCTGATGTATATTGGGATGAATTCATAAATCGAGTCGATTTCATGTTAATGAAAAAAGTTATTGATGACACAGGCACACAAAAAAAAGTTGTCTGTTTTTTGAACCAGACATACATATCTTTTGTAATTATGCCCGCTGAAAACGAATCTGAAGTCAGAATTGCTCCATCACCCTCTGTTTTTTTTAAATCGAGAAAACTACCCCTAAAATGTAAAAATTCAAAATTATAATATAAAAACCCACATTGGTTTCCAAAACAACAAAATAAATTTATGTACTTCTCTTTCAACATTTCAAAAGCAATATCAAAATTACTTTATCATCCACAGTGTTTTTATATTAAAAAAACTACCCCTAATATGTAAAAATTCAAAATGTATAATGAAAAAAATGAAAAACCACATTGTTTTACAAAATAGAACAATAAATTTATGTACTTCTCTTTCAACAACTTAAAAGCAATGTCAAAATTAGTCCATCTCCTTCTGTTTTTTCAAATTGAAAAACCTACCTAAGGGTAGGTTACAAATTAAAATTTTAAAGTAAAAAAAATGAAAAAGCACATTGTTTTTCAAAACAGAATAAGAAATTTATCTATTTCTTTTTTACCAACTCAAAAGAATTAACAAAATTGCTTCATCACCCTTTGTTTTTTCAAATTAAAAAACCAACCCTTAAATTTACAAAATATAAGTTTGAAGTAAATAAAATAAAAAAGCACATTGTTTTCCAAAACAGAACAAGAAATTTATATATTTCTTTTATAACAACTCAAAAGCATTAGCAAAATTGCTCCATCACTCTTTGTTTTTTCAAATTGAAATAACTACCCCTAATATGTAAAAATCAAAATATATAATAAAAAAGGAAAAACCACAACATCATCATAATTTGTTTCAATTCTTAATATAATTTAAACCAATTTGATGTGGTTTTTCATTTTTTTTATTATATATTTTGATTGCTTTTGAAAAGTTGAAAGAGAAGTACATAAATTTATTTTGTTGTTTTGAAAACCAATGTGGGTTTTTATATTATAATTTTGAATTTTTACATTTTAGGGGTAGTTTTTTTGATTTAATACAAAACAAAGGGTGTTTAAGCAATGTTGACATTGTTTCTGAGTTATTGTAGCAGTTATTTTTTTAAAGAGAAATCTGTTATTCAATTTTTTTACTTTAAAATTTGAAGTTAAGGGTAGTTTTCTCGATTTAAAAAAAACAGAGGGTGATGGGGCAATTCTGACTTCAGATTCGTTTTCAGCGGGCAAAATTACAAAAGATATGTATGTCTGGTTCAAAAAACAGGCAAATTTTTTTTGTGTGCCTGTGTTAGGAATCTGAAGACAGATTTTTAAAATTAAAAAAGGTGGATCCAATGTAGCGGACAAATTTCGTAAAAAATTAGTTAATTTTTATAAATTTTCATAAATTTTGGTTCATTTGCATGAAACAAATAATAATTTTGTAGTCTTTTGGTTCCTAATGCATTTCACAGTATGATTTAAATCAAGATTAAAATCATGATTTAAATCAAGTTGGACTTTTCGCTTAGGGGTTTTTGGGGTCGTTGATTACGAAAGTGAAGTTAGATTTACAAACTTGAAGATGACGATACTAATACGAAGGATAACTTTTTAAACGTTGGTGGAGTAAAATAAACTTGATTTAAATCATGATTTTAATCTTGATTTAAATCTTTCCATATTTAAATCGTGATTTAATTCAAACTGTGAAATGACAGAAGTTATTGAAAGATGAAAAATCAATATTTTATTCAAAATTTTTAAAACAAATCTTATAACAAGAATTTACGTATATAATTCTTATTCTGGGTAGACACAAATTAGGAAATAACTGCAAACCTAAGAATTTTTTTAGTAAAAAAAAACTGGAATTTTTAAACATTCTTGAAAAATTAGAAAATTTTAATCGAATGAAACCACAAATTAAAAATCTTTGATAAATGTCAATATAGTTGTACACTGAGATTTTTTGTATAACATTTGATAAATGAGCATTAGCCGTTTATATAAGTAATAAATAAATAAATATAGCTTATGTTTTCCTTTATAAACAAAATTATTTCTTAAAAAGCATTATTCAATTTTTAATTATCAATGCAGAACATTGAATAATTATAAAAATTGATAATCAGTGAAATTAAAAAAATTAGTCAAGAAAAGTCAGGAAATTCTGTAAATGAAATTTTGCAGCAATATTATTATTGACTTTAATATTAAGAAAACGAACTACTTAAAAATAAATATGTATTTAAAAAATAGTTTAAAAATTGATTTAAATAAAAAAATCGGATTTAAATAAAATAAATTGGATTATTTTAATGTTTTTTTTCAAAAATCATGATTTTTATCACCCTGTTACAAATGAAATTAGGCAAAAAGATAATTATTCATAAATACATTTAGAGAAAATTTGTATCATTTTAACCAAAAATTAAATAGTTTCATAGTTTCCCATATGTTTATGCATGATCTTGTATTACGTACCTTGTATCGTTCTTTTGAAGAATGCTTTGCATGCTTCACAAGATGCAACGCCATAATGAAATCCACTCGCAACATCACCACAAACAAGGCAGATTCTCCTTGGCATCATATCTTCTTCTTTAACTCCATTCTAAAATAAGTGTGTTCAATGTATGTCTACAATAAAATGAAAAGTGAATATGAATGTAATTCTTTCAATTGTATTAAGTATCCTGTCGTTCTCAGTTGTTGACATTATTATAGTTACCTCATTTTTTTAATAGGGGACTTTCTGGTGTAAAATTGGTAAAGAAACACACTTTTTGAAACTCGTATTGTAAAAAATGTGTTACAATTATTGCAAAACTTCATTTTGGATATTGTTACATATTACAAGAGAATTAATTCGTGTATAACTAGGAGAACTTTGCCACACTGAGCGCTTCGTGCGCCAACACCCAATCTATTTTTTTATATTTCTTTTAGTTGTTATAAATTTCAAATCATGTTTTCTTTATATGAATGCATCATAATAAGTTACAATAATTGATAAAATGAAATATTAAAAATAATGAGAAATTTTTAATTGTGTTAGTAGAAAAATTTTTTGAATGTGACAACGTAAATTGCATTATTGGGGACTTCCATGTTTCGGATATCATAATTTACTTAATGTCGCACGCTTTTTAATCTACAGGTCTATATATAATTTATACAATTTAAGTATATAAGTAATTTAACATAATATATTATATATAATTTAAATCTTTGACTTAAATTTGGCACATACATTTTAACGTAATATAACGGTGATTATTGAGCCTCTTCTTAATCTGCAGTTAATAATTAGGTCAAATCACACATAGATTTTAACGTAATGTAACGGTCGTTATTTTGCTTCTTTTTCACCTCTACTTAAACATTAGGTCAAATTTGACATAGGTTTTGAAGTATCGTAAAGGTTGTTATTTGGACTCTTTTAATATGTAGGTCAAACAATAGGTCAACTGTGACGTAAATTTTGTCGTAATGTAAAATTCGGCCCTAATTTATACTCTTTTTAACCTGTAGGTTAAAAATAGATCAAAATTGACCTATATACCGACCTGGAGTTATATTAAATAAACTATAAAGGGACCTAAAAATCTAAACTCTTTATAGAGGGTTTTAAATTATCTTTTTTTGACCTGTAGGTTAAAAAATAGATCAAAAGTGACATATAATTTAATCTGGAGTTATCGCAAATATAATATAAAACGCCCTTGAACATTTCTGAATCAGCAGCGACGGCGAAATGATCTGAGAGAAGAGCAGGTCAGAGGGAATTTATCGTCAAATTTTGATGTATAAGTCAAAATTGCAATTAAGATTGACTTAAATTTTGAGAACAGAAAGCCTACAGGTCAAGCCTTGAACTGTAGATGAAAAAATCTTGAAACAGCGTCGTTGATATCTTTTTGTAATATACGTATATTAAGAATTAAGACACAAGGAAAGAAAGTTGAATATGCTAGCAGGCGTAACGATTCTTGAAACCAATCAGAGCGCGCAGGCCTCAAAAGTTGACATTCCGAGAAGAAAATTTTGAAAAATTAAAAAATATACAAAAATGATGAAGAAATTTATTTATGAAAATATCCCGCAGTCCAATTGGACCATACATGGGCAACGAAAAGTAATTTAGACCGAATTCATTTCAAATCAGCCAGGCTAAACTTTTTGGGTAGTGAAATTCATTTTCGTCTTCAAAATATTATTTTATAAAGAATTTTAGACGACATGTATTTTTTTATTTTGCTTAAAAAAAATTTTTGTTAGAGTTATAAGCATTTTAAGTTTGAAAGTCGGAGGCTCAGTTTCTTAAAAATTTGGGAGGAAAATGTTTAAAGTGTTATAACTTTTTATGTAATTAAGATAATTTACTTTTTCTTTTTGAATCTGAAAGGGCCTTTGTAACTCTTCTCAAATCCGTTAGAAAATTAAAAAATATTAAAAATAACAAAATGGCGGCCATTTTTCTAAAAAACTTTAAATTGAATTTTCTCAAAAACCCCACCTTTTTTGCTCAAATTTTTTTTGAAAATTGTGTTCATATAAAAGAATGTTTTCTTTAAGAATTTAAGTTGTGCCCGATTTCATAACATAAGAAAAGAAATTTTTTTCATGAATTTTGCAAAAAATCGAGTAAACGCTCTTATTTATTGCGCTTTTAATATTAATAACATTATTTTACATGAAAGAGCAAATAAGTATTAAAGAATTCAATTTTATGAAAATCATTTTATCTTATCTAATTTTTTCCTGTTTTAAACATTCGTTTTTAGTCCTTCATATTAATATTTTGACAACCATGATTTGCTGTTCAAGCTGTGGAAACAATTGTTTTTTCTGATGCTTGTTTTTCAATACTCCAGATGTGACATTTCTGTATTCCTGGAATAGCTGGAACCTTCTTCCAATGTTGACTTTTCTGTTTTCGAAAGCGTTGAAGATCTTTTTCAGAAATGTTCAATAATTTTATTGTTTTGCTGTAGTTTTGAACTTTATTAACAAAATCACTGGCATCTTTGATTCCTTCGAGGTGTTCCGATCTAAGGTTGTGAATTGTTGCGTAATGCTTAACAATACCACCAATGCCATCACAAGCTCCTTTGCCGTGTCCCTTTGTCTTTTCTTTGTCTTTGTTTTTTATGAAAAAATCCATTTTTTCATTGATGATGAGGAAAATTCGAAAAATTGGTAACGGTTTTTTAACTGAGATGGGGCTCCATCAGAAATAAATATTATTTCGTCAAGAAGGTGAACATTAGGAAGTTCTTCTTTCAAATTCGCGCTTACTAAATTAGTAGCCATAATAGCATGAGCAGAGTCATGTTTTGTGTCGTCACAAATAACTGCAAAAGTTTTTTTTTCTTTGCCACTGTAACACACGACAGTAAAAATAGACAATTGCTCAGATTTCCAGTAAGTACTCTGAATCTCCTGTTTTGTAACTTTCCTCCAAGTTTTAGCAAAATCAAAGTGAAGAATCAATTTGTTTATGCTTCGACTTACATCCTCTTTTACTTTTATTATTTCTAACTGCTTTTCTCTTTTCACGTGTTTGTGAAGACTTTCCTTTAACGTCCATTTAGTCAATTGAATTAGAAATGAAATAATGGAAGTTGTTCTTTTCTCCAATTCTGCATTATTCCACACAGCAAAGCTTATTTCTTCATCAGCCCTTTCTTGAGGAATTCCTAAAGACTTGAGTGTGATTCCACTAGCCCCTGGACAATTGGTGCATTCTTGGAAAAGACAATCGTCTGTCGCAAAAGAAGATAATATTAAAGAAAATAATTCCTTTTCGACATCTTGCAAATTAGCGCGTTTTTCGTTCCTAATATTGTTCAAAGCAATGAGGCACAGTTCAAAATTTAAACAATAAATGCAAAGGCATACTTCCTTGGGGGGATTGATCACAACCCATTTTGGTTTCAATGCATAAAATTTAGTTCTACCAAGTTTCTGTTCAGAATGCTGCTGTTTAAACAGATGAAAAATCTCATTAATACTTCTCGTTAAAAATCGTTTCGTCACTTTTACCTTTTCCCCATTTTCAACAATATTTACAACATCACATTTATTAGGACTTTGCCGCAAACAATCAAGGTCATCATTTAAATAATATTCTCTCACTAACTAGATAGTAGTATTATCAATCGGATGACCGTGATATATATCAGGAGAGTAATATACGTCTTTTTCCTTACATAGTTGCCTTGAATTATTTATCATGTGTTTCGTGATACCAGGAAAATTTGATAAAATATAGTTTTTAGAATAACTCTCGGGAACCATTGTTAACAATTTAATTTTCTCTGATTTCAATTTAGAATTTTCGAGTGCCTATCTGAAATTTGTTTCCCATTCTTCTAACTTTTTATCTTCAGTAGTAGGCGACAATGATACGGGAAGAGCTTTCAACATTTTATTTGATATTACTTCTGTGAACGAATCAATAATCTGTTTGCGTTTTCTACTGGCATAGTTGGACAAATTTTTAGAATTGGAAATTTTATTGTGAACAGGCGACACATTTAAATTTAACTTTTGAATCATTTCATTTAACTCATCCAACTCAACATTTTAAACGTAAGAATCACTATTATTATCGACATTCGCAGTCACATTTATTTCAGGTTCAATTCCGAAAGCTATTTCTGTTCGTGCAGAAATTAGATTTAATTTGTAGTCAACAATTTTTGGATAACAGAAGCTGGAGTCAGAGATCAATATTTTAGAAGACACATGAAACATTGATACAAAATTATAATAACAACGTTTACAAACATAAGTTTCATTCTTGATCGCTTCGTTAGGATAAAAAGGTGTAATTAAAGCAGCTAATTCGTGAAGCTGAGTAAATCTGTGCTGATGAGCATTATAAATAGCTTTTTTATGTACTTTCCTGAAATTAGGGCATTTTTTCGATCTGATGAAAAAATACTTTTTACAACATTCATCATTTGACCTAAAAATTTAATAAAATGTTGGTTAACTTTTTCGAACTTTAAAAAAAATAATAATGATGATCAAAAGAAATAATATCACCATACCTTTAGTTTTTTCAAAAATAATATGATTTTTGAATTTTCTGAAATTTATACTCGCTAATACTTGGTTAAACAAATATAATGTCAACAATTTTAAACTGTATGGCAGCAAAGATTATTAATTATTTACTTGTTTCTATGGAAACACATAACTTTTTTAAACTACTTTACGAGAAAGCAGTAAATGTGAGCGTATAATCGATTTTTTGCAAAATTAAATTAAACAATTCAAGATAGAGAAAAATGATGAGATACTTTTTTAGATTTTTTAATGAGGAACAAATGGAAAATATTCTTTTATATAAATACAATTTTCAAAAAAAGTTTGAGCAAAAAAAGGTGGGGTTTTTGAGAAAATTCAATTTTAAGTTTTTTAGAAAAATGGCCGCCATTTTGTTATTTTTAATATTTTTTAATTTTCTAACGGATTTGAGAAGAGTTACAAAAGCCCTTTCAGATTCAAAAAGAAAAAGTAAATTATCTTAACTACATAAAAGGTTATAACACTTTAAACATTTTCCCCCCAAATTTTTGGGAAACTGAGTCTGCGACTTTCAAACTTAAAATGCTTATAACTCTGACAAAAAATTTTTTTAAGCAAAATAAAAAAATACGTGTCGTCTAAAATGCTTTATAAAACAATATTTTGAAGACGAAAATGAATTTCACTACCCAAAAAGTTTAGCCTGCCTGATTTGAAATGAATTCGGTCGTTATAAAAATATAACAAAATGCAACAATCATAATTATAGTTCGTGTGCAAGTACTGCTTTACACTACACTGGAATCTGGATCGGTGAGACTGATCGGGGATGGCTTCTCACCGATCCAGAGGATCAGTTGAGACTGAAAAGCAAAACAAACAGGGCCGTACGAAGGATTTTATGCGTGCACGTTTCTTTTAAAATTTCATTATAATATTTTAATATTAATTAATATTCATTTTCTTTAGTTTCTCCTGCCTCAATATTCGTAGCGATTTCATATCTTTATTTATTTGTTAAATAATGATTTATTTTTCGTGTTTCTGTAAATGCTTTAATAGCATCGGGCACTGCGAACCTTTTTTCTCTACAGTTATGTACGGCACTGATCGCCACTTTAGAGTCCCCGCTCGGCCCTCTACCTTTCCTCGCCTATAAACTATGTAAACAGAGTCTCAGCGATCCAGAGCTCACCGATCCAGATTTCAGTGTATCAGCAAAAACAAAACAATTCATGCCTACTTTTAAGTAAATTATTACAACAAAGTGTGCAAATATTTCTCAAGGATTATTTTAAACTCTTTCTCAGAGGAAAAAAACAAATCGATATTTGGCTTTAACGTAGAGTATATGTTGTTAATATGTTTACATGAAAAATAAATAAGAGCAGCATCACCAATTATACTTTGTGGAGTGGTCAAATAAAAAGGTTCAAATTTAAATGAATTAATTCTGGGTATTCTAAATGAAATTTGGCGCAAAAGCTGTGGAGCGTTAATTTGAAATGACAGGATTTTATAAAAAAAATAATGTTGCAGAATAGATTCTTCTCTGTGATAAAGTTAAAAAATTAAAACGACAAAGAACTACATAGTCACACCCTCGTGGAGGGTAAATACCGTCAGTTTTGAAAGCTAGATACTTTAAAAATCTTTTTTGAACTTTTTCCAATTTATCGTTATACTTATCATAATAAGGATTAGAAAGAAATAGAGCGTAGTTCATTTTCGAAAGCACTAGAGAGTCATACAAGTTAATTAGTGTAGAAATATTATTAAAAGCCTTGCATGATCCTATAAGACATTTCAATGCCCTCGAGGCCGAACTTACAACATCAGATATGTAGTCTATAAAAGAGAATGTACTATCGAAAACCACCCCAAGGTCACGTACTGCTACAACTCTTTCTATTTCGATATCCTTAATTTTATAGTTAAAAGAGATTCGATTGGAGGATCTAGAAATAGTCATCAAAAGACATTTTTCAATATTTAGTGAAACTTTATTCATTTCTGACCACGATTCAATTTTTTTAATATCAGACTGCAATACTTTTACATCATCGAGAGAGTTAATCACATTGTAGATTTTTGCAGATAGTAAAATCCGGAAGTATGCAAACTACCTAGGCAGTTTGTAAACCGCGGGCAGTTAGTAAAATACCTAAATATGAATGTATGAAAACAAGTAATAAGCAAAGTGCCTAGGCAGTTTACATACTGCCAAAGATGTTTCAGGCAAATAGACAAATGTATTGAAAGTCGCAATTTTTTTAATTACAATAACTTATTCTAAAAAAATACACGGAAAAACTTTGTATACTAATTTCTGTTAAACTCACAATGTATTTTTAGTAAACTGACTACTAAAGTGGGGAAAAAGTGGTCACTAGACGAGATTTATAATTTAATAGAAGTTTTTGTAATACTATATGATCTCTTTTTTGCAATATTTAGTAGTCAAGTTATGCGAAACTCGCCTATGATATACGAAAGAAAGTAGATGTAGAAAAAGTGAATGACAAAATTTTTATTTTCTATATTCGAAAGAATGATATTTTCTTCGCGCCGCGCTTACAATTTAGTAGTCAAACGATCAAAACTGCACGCATACAAACGAGCACCGCTGTTCGTGTAGTCACACATAACCACTCAATCTCATATACATATGCTCAAGTCAAATGGCTGCTGTCATTCCACCTGGTTCTCTTTTAATAATTTAATAATTCATTATACAGAGAAAAGTGGATATTAAGAATTTTAATGCATTAGATATTAAAAAAAGGAAGCTAATGCATATCATCTAGATGTTGTGGTTTAACATCTCAGATGTTAAAAAGTATAATTTGTAAATGTGAGGTTATGTGTCAACAAGTCTTCCGTATTTTCCAATATCGATCTGTCGATATACTACTTGAATTTCAACACTGCAAGATATATTTCACAATTTTATTTAAGAGGATTTTTCTAAATTTCTCTATGTTCATATAATTATTTTTAATAACGGAGAAAATTGTAATTGCCGCATTAATGTGAATTTTTTTAATAATAATAAATTGAAATGTTTCCTCTAAATACATATAAAGAAAACTTATTCTGATTTCATAGTTTTTAACTTAAAATTATTTAATTTAATCTTTTTTTATATATTTCACAATATATGCAAGAAATAAACTTTTAAGTTAATAACACAGGTTTACAAATTAAAAACTTTTTTTTGCCAATCAAACAAAACATTCTTTTTTCGATTAGTGGGTGTTTTCTGAGTAAGAAAATCATAGTTTTAATTTTTTTCCCTCGTGTAGTTTTTTTGTAGCTTCAAATTTTGTATTTTTGAGGAGCGACGGCACTTAAATTTACCTGTAGGAAAATCAACTCTTCCAAAAATGATGAATAGGATGCTGTTGGAAAGGTAATTAAATTATCTTTCAATCCATATATTACAGAATAAAATTGAATGAAAATTGAGAGAGCTACAGTCGATTCAAGATCAAATTTCATGGAAATTTTGATGATTTTTAGACACTTGACTAAATTTTGATAATTTTTTCCACAACAAACAGTAGAAAATATTTAGGTTTTAAATTTTTTATTGATAGCTTATTCAATTGAGAAACTTTTCAGCCCTTGTGGACCTTGATTAGATTAAAAATGAAAATTCTACACCACATTTAGTGATCGAAACTACTTTGCCATTTTTAGTATACTTTTCAATATTTGCAGCAAACATGCAAATAGTAAAATTAAGTCAAGTACTAAAGTTACTAAAATCACACATCAAGGAATTCTAGAGTTACTCAATTCGAATACAATGTCAAGTATCAAAATTTCAAGATGGCGGATCCAATATGGCGGACAAGTTTTTTTAAAAGTCGATTAAATTTATGACAATTTCGTCACTTGGGGTTTTTCGGTGACGCTAATGACGAGTCTGATGTCAGATTTTAAAAATTAAAAATGGTAGATTCAATTGAGTGGACGAGTTTTGGCTCTCTGATTAGGTCTCTGATTACAAATTCGATGTCATATTTTGAAAATTCAAAAAAGTGGATTCAGTCTGTGCGAACATATTTTAAAAGTTTAAAGCTAAAACTCATAAAAATTAATACATTTGAGTTTGTGGGGTATTTAATTCCAAAACCAACGACGGTTTTAAAATTTTTAAATTGATTTAATGTTGATGGAAAATAAAAACTTTACTCTAATTGCAATAAACTATCTAATTTTTAATTTTCAATAAATTTCTATAACTTTTTAACTGCAATACATTTTAAATATTTGTAATTAACATTATCAAAGTATGTTTAAAAAACAAAAATTTTTAAATAATGAATTGAAATTATTTTTTTTAATGTTTTCGAGCCCTTTTACATTCTTCATCCCCCTCTTTGATGTTCTTAGTGTCTGTATTTTCGAATGAGATTTAAAATGTATTACAGTTAAAAAGTTATAGAAATTTATTGAAAATTAAAATTAAGATAGTTCATTGCAATTAGAATAAAGTTTTTGTTTTTCATCAACATAACATCAATTTAAAAATTTTAAAACCGACTTTGGTTTCGGAATTAGAAACCCCAGAAACCCTAATGTATTAATTTTCATGAGTATTTCATGCTTTACACATTTAAAATAGGTTCGCACAGACTAAATACACCTTTTTGAATTTTCAAAATATGACATGGAATTTGTAATCAGAGAGCCAAAACTCGTTCACTAAATTGAATCTACCATTTTTAATTTTTAAAATCTAACATCAGACTCGTCATTAGCAACACCGAAAAACCCCGAGTAACGAAATTGTCATACACGGAAAAACTTTTTTCAAGAGTCATTACTAAATTTATTCAGGAACTCAGGATATGGGAAAAATTTAGAACTCCTTTTAGAAAAGTTCAATATTCATTAAAGAATTTTCAGGTGTTTTTCTAATGGCTTGGAAATAATTGTTTTTGACGCTGCGACTGAGTTCTTCAGTCACTGCGCGCTGAAAAAGTCTAGAACTATTTAAGAAAGAAGGCGTAGCGTAACCAATAGGTATAATCTTCCCAATATTATGAAAGTGCCGTGTTCGCAAAACCAACAAAATACGACTTTAGTTATATTCATAATTAATTGTTTTTTTTTCTCTGTGTTCTCACTCAATAATGTTGTAAAGTGCTAAACTAGTGAAACGTGCTCAAGAGACGAAAAGTTCCTTATATGTGACACAAAAACGTGGCCCCCCTTTTTTCACCCACGCCTACCCACTAATACCTCAATTAGAAATAAAAGGATAAAAAATCCTTTATCAACACCTTAAGAACAAGCGGGAAAATGGAAAACAACCCGAAAAAACTGCAAAAACCAACAAAATCCCATGTGGTGGGAAAAATGAAATTGGAGGGAAAAGTGAATATGGAGGGAAAAGTGAAAGTGGGGATGAGTCCTAAATAAAAGTGAAAAAGAAAAGGAAATAAATGAAAAAAATATATATATAAACTAACAAACTATTAAAATAAATAATATTATAGTGATCAAGTGTGAGTGTTTCATAGTTTAAGCTAACTAAAAGAAACTATAATCTTAGTTTAGCTACAAGCACGTGGAAACAAAACAAGAGTGAAATAAGGAGAGAAAAAAGAAAAACTCCCGCCTAACTACGAAAAACGCGCGCCTAACTACATCCGGGCATAAAATTCCCGCCAAATCTAGTAATTATCACGCAGAAGCAATTACAAAAATATGAACAACCGCAAAGCGCCAATAGAGGGAGACAAAGAAGCAGCGCGAAAAACAAAACCGGAAAACAGAAAAAGGAAATATACACCAAATTCGACAACGCCTACTAATGGAGGATTAATAAATACACACGAAAAGTTTATTACACAAAGAGCACAAATCATTACCCCTAATGAATTGAGGAAATTAGGAATAGATTTAACGTCACTCCAGCAAAAAAACGAAGCAAAGAAACAGAGGACTTCAACAGTCGAATGCAAACCTGGATCATCAAGGACGGGGAATGCAACAAAAGCGAAGGAAAGAAGGGAGAATGTAAATTCGCAAGAAAAACCAACCGAAATAAAAAGTACTCAAGACAATAGCAAATTGAATAGTGATGACAGCAACATAAAGTTTGTCGACACAGTAAAAACTAATATGCAACAAGAAAATAACTCAACCGAGACAACACCAACAAAAAATGACAAAGTATCTGATACAAATATAATAGAAAAGCGTAACACGACACAAAACACAAAAGAAAGGTTCATACATTTTGAATCTCCAAATAAGTATCAACTACTAGCAAACGACGAGATAGACAACAATATGAATATCTCCGATTTCTACGAAGAAGAAGATAACGATGACGAAACACTGATTGACAAAGAGGAAACTCCGAGAATAACAAATAAAGAAAAAGACGACTCTACACTAGAAGAGGACAGAAGCAACAACACAAGCAACAGCCACGAATCAATTATGCAACGACCAGGTAAAAAAAAATACCACGACAAACGAGGATCTAACCATCAAGCGAAGACATTGAGAGGTAAAGTAAACGACAATAATTTTAAAAATAAATTGCCCCCGATTATAGTATATAAAATCAAAGTCAAGGACCTTGTGTCAATCCTTGACGAAATATTAGATAAAAACGAATTCATCATTAAAAACTTAAATAATGGAAAAATAGCGTTATCATTGTCAACAGTAGAGAAATTTAAAATTATTCTAGAAAAACTTAGAGAAAAAAACATAGAATATTACACGCGTTCTCCTAGAGAGGAAAAAATACAATCAATTTTACTGAGAGGACTGGCGAGTGAATATTCGGAGACAGAAATAGCAGATGAAATTAAAAAATTAAATATCGATAATGTAAAAATAATTAAAATCATAAAAATAAAATTTGCAGAATTTTTTAAAATCGAAAGTAAGGGGGAGGCTCTTTTGGTCCAGTTGACGGGAGATAGCCAAATTAATAACCTGACCAAAATCCATAATATAGCAAACCAGAGAGTTGTTTGGGAATTTATAAGGAAAAAAAAACCTTTACAATGTTACAAGTGTCAGCGTCTTGGGCACTTAGCGAAATACTGCAATAGAGATTACCGTTGCGTAAAATGCATAGATAAACACGAGCCGGGCAAATGTAATTTGTCTCCTGAGAATAGGGTTGAGGTTGAGAAAATCTATTGTGTAAACTGTGAATTGTACGGTCACCCTGCGTCATTTCTGGGATGCCCAAAAATTGTTGAATCAATAAATATAAAAAAACTCAAATGGGAAGAAAACAGAATTAAATATATTGACAAAATTGAAAAAATAAATAAATACATAACACAAGATAGAACATACGCGGAAGCTGCAACTCCACCTCAATCTCAAAACACACAACAACAAAACGAAAATCAACACAATGTAAACCCTCCCACACAAACAGTAAACACTATCATACATGAAACACCACAAGAAAAGAGTATATTGGGGATGGAGAAAATATGCAATATCCTGGACGCATTCAAAAACGAAATAATTTCTGTTTTAAATAACCAATTAATTGCAGTAAATAATAAAATTGACTCAAATACAAACAAAATCGAATTCCTTTATGAAAAATTATTACTAAATAAAAATGGCGAACAACAATAAACAAGCAAATACGAGAAACAATAAACTGAACAAATTAAGACTAATTTCAATAAATGTAAACTCACTCATACACAACTCGCGAAGATACTCCCTACTTGACACAATCACGAAACGTAACATAGATATAGCACTAGTATGTGAAACTAAACTAAAACAAGTACACAACATAAAATTCAAACATTACAACACAATAAGAGAGGATAGAGTTGCAGCAGATAGGGGAGGCGGAACTGCAATATTTATTAAAGACAAGTTCGAATACGAAAAAATTAGGTTAAGGTGTATAAATGAAATCAAAAATATGGAAGTGACAATTATAAGAATAAAATTGAATAATAACAGAAACCTCTACATCATTAGCGTATATGCAGCGGGAAGTACCAGAAATGACTGCATGAATGACCTGACAAAAATATTTGAAGAATTAAAACTTGACCAGACTAATAATTTATTTATAATGGCGGGCGACATGAACGCTAGACACACTGACTGGGGTGACACAACTATTAATATGAGGGGACAATACCTACAATGGTGGCTAAAAAAAATGACTTTAAATTCAAGACACGTATGTGGGGACCAGCAGAAGCAACTTATCCATCAGCTAATTCATATTTAGATATGGGTTTATTCGACATAAGGGTCAAGGTCACTAATGCCATAAACAATAAATTAAGAGTAATCCCATATGACAGCGATCATAAAGCCTTACTTTTCACAGTGGAACTGGAAATGGAAGACAATTTGTTATATAAAAAACCAAGTCCGCAAAACCGACTAAATTTCAATAAAACTAACTGGAAAAAATTCCATAACATCCTTGAAAACCAAAATAACTATCAAGAAATACCATCAAACAGGAACTTGACTAAAAATGAAATAGATTATTACTTGAACTATTATGAAAAAATAATATACCAAGAACTAGTTAACAATACGCCTAAAAATAAAAATTATAACACACTTACAAACTACATAGACGCAAAAATAAAAAAAACTCCAAAAAATAAAAAATAAATTATTAACCATTAAACACAACATAGCCAAAAATAGATTACTCAAAAATTCCCAATTATCAGAAAGAGTCAAGTTCCTGTTTGCTGAAATAAAGAAAAAAATAAAAAACCAATTCAAGAGCAATACCAACAAGTATTGGTCTAATAAAATAAAAAATATAGCAAATGACAACCAAAAAATGTTTCACAAGCTTAACCCTATTTTCAGACCAAGCAAAGTAACAGAAATGCCTAACTTAAAAATACCACAAAAAGACAAAAAATTAATTGAGACTGCGAAATTAAAAACTAACGAATATACTATTATAGACAATGAATATGTGGTTACTGAAGCAATTCCAAAATTAAATTTGCTGGGGGCCCAATTCGCTGAGACAAATAACAAGAATAGAGGTTCAAATAGAAGAAAGGAATTAAATGAGATAATTAAGAAAACAATAGATAAGTTTAAATTTGAAAATAATATAGACTCTTGCATGGAATTTAACACAACTCAATTTACAAATACCAATAAAGCAGAAAACCCAAAATATAATGAAGACAATGATTTCTTTTGTAATATCATAAAAATAAAAAAAATAATTAACAAGATGGAAAATAAAAAATCCACCGGAAATGACAACATACCAAATATCGCGATAAAATAACTCCCAGACAACTTACTGATGAAGTATGTAATCATTTTCAATAATATGTTGAACATTGGCTATTTCCCTGATAAATGGAAAATTGCTAATGTCAAACCGTTACTAAAGAAAGAGAAGGACTCCTCTAGGACCACCAGTTACAGGCCAATTAGTTTATTGCCCAATTTCGGAAAATTATTTGAAATAATTATAAACAAGTCAATAAATATACACGTTACCAAAAATAAAATTATACCAAACGAACAATTCGGATTCAAACAAAAAGTTTCCACTATGCACGCAATAACGAAATTGACTACTGATATAAACAAAGCTCATGTAAAAGGTAATGTAGTGGCGGCCTGCCTGGTGGACCTGGAGAAGGCCTTTGACACGGTTTGGCTCGATGGCCTTTTCTTCAATCTAATCAAAAAGAGATTTCCTCCTCATCTTTTGCGTGTTTTATGGCGTTCCCTTCATGGTCGCAAACTAAGAACAAAAAATGGAAATATTGAATCCAACCAAACATTTGAATTAAAGCAAGGTTTACAACAGGGAGCGGTTAATTCGACAGTCCTCTTTAATATATATACTGCGGATCTAATCGAGTTATACGATATAAACAAAAAAAATGACATCAAAGGAATAGCCTTTGCTGACGACCTTATAATTTATATAGAAAACGACGAAATTGCGAAGGCAAAAAATGTATTACAATTGACTTTTAAAAAAATACTAGACTATTTTGACACATGGCATTTAACTGCCAATGTTGACAAGTGTGAAACGATTATATTCCGCCCGGGGAAAAATGCGAATAAAAAAATGAAGAACGCAGTAGTATGGAGAACTTTCTCAATAAATGACGAAGCGACTAAGCCGACTGCACTGAGACACAAATTTGTTGTAAGATATTTAGGAATATGGCTTGACGATAAATTGAACTACTGTAAACACGTAAAAATACAAATTGAAAGAGCAAAAAAAGCATTTTTTTAGCTTAAAAGGCCTATTTTATTCTAGAATGTTGAGTAGTAATGTTAAGATTCTATGCTATATATTGTTAATAAGACCAATAGTCACATACGCTTGCATGATTTAGTATGGAATTGCTCCCCATATAATGGAAGAAATACGCGCATTTGAGAGAGTATGTTTGAGGGCTTGCCTCGGCATGCACCGTGACCCAGCGAGCAACTTCAAAAAAATGATATCAAACCAAATAATATATGACAAAGCGAATATTCCAAGGATCGATAATTTTATAATAAAATTAACTAGAAACCATATTAAAAATACAACCAGCGCAAAAAACAACGAATATATCAAAGAACCATTTAAAGCGGAAATTGACGAACTAAAAAAAAGTTGCTCTCTGGGTTACCTGCCTGTTGAGGTTTTTACCTGGCTAGACAGAGAAGGTTATATTCAAAATAATGACAACATCCCAATAATATATCATATACCGAGACATGCCTTATGCAAAAAAATAATCTATAATAGAGACGATTTAGAAAGAAATCCTGAAATAAAATTAATTCTCTCTCAGGCAATGCCTAGGAGAGATAGAATTGACAAAAGCGTGAGAGATGTAAACAAGTATCCATGGCTCGGCATTCGACAGTAGGGAAATGTGAAATTGTATTTTATTCATAATTCTTTTTTTTCCCTTCTTATTACTTGTTGTTGTTGTTTTGTTTATTTGTTACTTTCGATTTATTTATTCACTTTCGATTTATTGTTCGATTAAGGTTTCCTTCTTCCACTCTTTCATATTGTCACAATTGTTCATTGTTTTTGTTATTTAATTGTTTTCTTATAAACGAAAGAAAGAAATCTGTTTGTTCATAATTACCAACCTGAAACATTTTACACTAAAATTGTCTTATTGTTTTATACTATGTTAATTAAACAATCAGGCCCTCAACATGGATGCATTGATGTAACTGTGTGTGTATGTGTGGTTGTTTACACTACCTTGTAATTGTTCAGTGGTCTAAGGACCAAATGTTATATTGTTATATTACTATAGTGTTACTGTTATGTTACTATATTGTTATATTTTTATATGAAATGTTGTTATGTTATTTTGTTGTTATATTGTTGTTAGGAGATTGATAAATTAAAAGCAAATACAAAGTGATTATGCGTTTCAGCACGTAAAATGAAAAACAACGAAAACTTAATATGTACGATCAATTAAAAATATATTTTGCGAGAATGGACATTAGTCTATCGTCAAAAGCAACTACGTAAAATAAAAGGCTCAACGTTTATTTTTATTGTATGTTTCTTCGTTGATATGTAACCTCTTACACTGTTAATAAAAAGAAATGATTTAAAAAAAAAAAAAAAAAACCGAGTGGCATAAGGCGGAGCGACCTTGAGTGTCGAGGTCTCAGGTTCGACTACTCACGCGGGCAAATTTTTTTCGCTAATTTTACATTTTTCTATTCTTAAACAAGTTCAGGACTTTTTCAAGAAAACTCAACAAGTAGTCCAGAAATTTACTACAGTTATCCCTGAACAGCTTAAAATAATGTTTCAATTTATGGTTTCGTAGCATTTCTTGTATTATTTCCATATCCTGAGTTCTTGAATAAGTTTAGGAAATACTCTTGAAAAAAGTTTTTCCGTGTAAATTTAATCGATTTTTAAAAAAACTTGTCCTCCATATTGGATCCGCCATCTTGAAATTTTGATACTTGACATTGTATTCGAATTGAGCAACTCTAGAATTCCTTGATGTGTGATTTTAGTAACATTAGCACTTAACTTAATTTTACTATTTCTTTTTTTTCTGCAAATATTGAAAAGTATACTAAAAATAGCAAAGTACTTTCGTTCACTAAATGTGGTGTAGAATTTTTATTTTTAATCCAATCAAGGTCCACAAGGGCTAGAAAGTTTCTCAATGGAATAAGCTATTAATAAAAAATTTAAAACCTAAATATTTTCTACCGTTTGTTGTGGAAAAAATTATCAAAAGTTAGTCCAGTGTCTAAAAATCATCAAAATTTCCATGAAATTTGATCTTGAATCGACTGTAGCTCTCTCAATTTTCATTCAATTTTATTCTGCAATATATGGATTGAAAGATAATTTAATTACCTTTCCACCGCATCCTATTCATCATTTTTGGACGAGTTGATTTTCCTACAGGTAAATTTAAGTGCCGGCGCTCCTCAAAAGTACAAAATTTGAAACTACAAAAAAACTACACGAGGGAAAAAAATTAAAACTATGATTTTCTTACTCAGAAAACACCCACTAATCGAAAAAAGAATGTTTTGTTCTATTGGCAATTTCACTGTAAACCAGTGTAAAAAATATTTATTCTAAATCTTAGCTATAAATTTCTGCAAAGAATAAAAATTTAATCAAAAGGATAAATAATTTTACGAAATAATAATGATAATTCTGTCCATTTCAAAAATTGACCTTATTAATTTTAAAGATAATTGATTTTGTGAATTTTATTTAACAAACAAATATTATTTAATACAGCATTTAACAAATCTTCTCCCAAGTGTCAATACAATGTTTTGGATTAGTATATAAGAACAGTGACTTACTTTCTTGATATGAAATGTATATGCGTTCCATCGATTAAAGTGTGCGTTACTTTATCAGTATGTTAGGCATTAGATTAGGTTGCGTTCAAATAAGTTATCAATCGTCATAGGTAAAATAGATTTCTACCTGACTTATTAGTATGAGATGGCGACAGTCTGCCCCTGTCACTGACATTCGACATTGTTTTTTAGTGAAATCATGAATTTTAAATTTTCATCAACTGACTACTAAATTTTAAAAGTCTGGTTCTGTTCCGTGTTTTAATAGTCAGACTACGAAATATTGATACCGTCGCAGTTTTTCCCCACTTTAGTAGTCAATTTACTAAAAAAACATAGTGAGTTTATCACAAACTAGTATACAAAGTTTCTCCATGTATAACTTTTATCCTGCTATTACTTGCTGCAACAATTGATAGATTTGACATCTTGATCCGCATTTAATTTTAGATTTGAAACATGAACATTGACTTGTTTGATACTGATTTTTTGCAGGTTTACAGTTGCATTTTTTATCCCCTGACCACCACTCATCGATTGAGATGATGCAGCTTCCCTTAAAGAAATCTGAATATCGTTAGGAAAGACATCTAAACTAATTATTTCACTTTCATATTTCTGTATGTCAGATCGAGGAAACCAGCCATTTATCAGTCCGCTTTTTGTTCCTATTTTATAAACACCATTATGGATGACAGTCAATACACCTAAAATATTATTGAAATTTAGTGGTCCTCGATCGACTTTTTACACTATCTAACAGTGCCCTATCCCACATTGCTCTTGCTCCACTTTGCTGTTTAAAAGCCAATATTAATTTCTCTTGAAATTGCATCTCGTTCACTGCACTTTCTTCCATTTTAAAAAATGGTTAATAAGAATAAACTTAATTGAAAAATTATAGACGATCTGAAGTCTAAGAACGCTAATTAGGGCCCAAATAATTCAGTAATATATAAATGAAAGAAACAATAGTATTATTTTCAATAAATTCTATCAATATTATGTTGTTTATTTTGTACATGCTATATTAATAAATCTTAATCAATTACAATTTTTGGTTACTGTAAATAATATTTTCATATTTTAAACTAGCTGTCGTACCCGTCTTCGACGGGTTTTAGTTTCTACAGATACATTCAATTGTGTGTCTACCAGTCTCCAAAAATGGGAAATAGTGGCGAACTTAATTTGACCGGAAAAAATAATAATTAGCTACCATTAACTATTTAATTAGAAAAATATTACTATTTTAAATCAGTGATTTACTTTTACCGGAAAATTTTTACCGGAAAAAATAATAATTAGCTACCATTAACTATTTAATTAGAAAAATATTACTATTTTAAATCAGTGATTTACTTTTTATCATCAAATAATTTATTTTTAATTAATTAGAATGCAGAAAACAATGTTTGTTAATTATTTGTAGAAATTTAATTATAGTATTATAAGTTAATCCTAAATCTCCACAAATTTACAGTTTTTATCGATTAAATTCAATTCCTGCATATTTCCCTTTTTCCGGATGGCAGAACCCCTGTTATAAAAGTGTTAGGAAAAACAAAACATTTTACTATGGAAGTTTTTTTCCAGTAGCATAATGCAAGTATCGCATCACAGATATTCTTGAATTTTTGAAGTATCAATTTTATCATAAAAAATCTCCATTTTTAATAATTGCAAAATAATTTTAATGCTATGATTTAATATTTTTAATATCGTTTACCATTTTATAATTTTAGCAATTACGATACAATTAGTTCGAATTCGACTTTACTATAACTCCAAAAATTAGTGGAAATTTTAGATTAACTTATAATACTGTAATTAAATTTCTACAAATAATTGACAAACATTGTTTTCTGCATTCTAATTAATTAAAAATAATTTATTTGCTGATAAAAAGTAAATCACTGATTTAAAATAGTAATATTTTTCTAATGAAATAGTTAATGGTAGCTTATTAATATTTTTTCCGGTCAAATTAAATTCCCCACTATTTCCCACTTTTGGAGACTGCTGGACCACTATTGAATGTATTTGAAGAAACTAAAACCCGTCGAAGACGGGTACGACAGCTAGTTTTTAATATTTTTGAAGTTTTATAATTCAAAAATGTTTGATTTATTATATAAACAAATAATTCTAGATTTCATTATTTTGATGTCAAAAGTTTATCAGAGACCCCAAAAATACTACTGAATAAGGCTTAATAGTAATTGGTCTGACAATTATAATTTTTCAATTTTTTTATATTAAAAACATTTTTATAGTTACTTCCATTTTATAGATAGTTATAGGACAGTATTTTTTCAAAATTATGCTAAAATATGACTAAATAACATGTAATATTTAATTACAGAAAGTTTAAAAGATATACATTCAAAAAATATAAAATTGGAAATTTTCCATTTTTAATTTTTTTTTTAAATTAATTCCTCCCGTTCTAATTAACATGTTTAAAAACTGTAAATTTATTGTTTATGTATATCTTACAAAAGTCAGAACTAATTCTTTTACTGCAATCTGATAAAATTAAAAAAATTTTTTTTGAATTTCTTAAAAAATTCATAATTTTTTTCATATTATTATTTTTTAATTTAATTTATTATTATATATCTTTATAATCATTTATATGATTAATAAATTAAAAAATTTATGCCAATCTGCAAAAATTGAAAAAAAAAATTTTTTTTGAATTTTTTTAAAAATTCATAACTTTTGTTCAGCTCAATATTTTTCCATCAAATATAGCTTATATTTTAAGTTACACCAATACCTAAAAGATTGTCAAATCTTACTTTAATCAGTCAAGACGTTTTCAAGTTATACGCGAACAAAATTTTGCAGACATACATACATACAGACAGGAAATTTTCTATTACCATTTTTAGATTCTCCGTTACTCAAATAAATAAATTTTGCTAGAAAAAATTAATTTCGTGCAATGTACAGACAAAAGTCTGAATTTATTAATATAGATATTGAGTATTGCGACTTTCAATACATTTTTCTATTTGCCTGAAACATCTTTGGCAGTATGTAAACTGCCTAGGCACTTTGCTTATTACCTGTTTTCATACATTTAAATTTAGGTATTTTACTAACTGCCCGCGGTTTACAAACTGCCTAGGTAGTTTGCATACTGCCGGATTTTGCTATCTGCCTACGACATATGTAACGTAAATAAAGGAGATCCCAATGCTGAACCTTGGGGAACTCCTGATGTAGGAATGAAAGGTTCTGATAAAAAATTTCCGACAGACACTTGGTGTGATCTTTCTGATAGGTAGTTCATTAATAAATGTAATAAGTTATTCGGTAAATTTAAAAGTTTCATTTTGTGAAAAATTATGTCATGTTTAATTGTATCGAATGCTTTTGAAAAATGTAAATAAATGACATCGACTTGTTGGCCCCTTTGTAATGCATTATTTATGAATTGTGAAAAGTTTGTTAAATTAGTAATTGTAGATCTTGCTTTAATACATCTGTGTTGTCCATCGATAATAATTGGATAGAGATATGCCTGAATCGTATGTAATATAGATCGCTCGAAAACTTTTGCGACATTCTGGATATTGGCAATAAGACGATAATTTTTAATGAATGACTTATCTCCACTTTTATAAATTGGTAATGTTATCGCTGACTTCCATTCTTGTGGAAAAACACCGGTTGTTAAGGCGATATTAAATATAAACATGAGTGGTTCACATAGAACAGAAGCACAATCTCTAATCAGAAAACTTGGAACGTTATCCAAACCAGATAAAGATAATTCTGATTACTAAATTTACTAAAATTAAACGACGGCACAGGATTATTATAAATAGATTGAAAATGTTTGGAAAAAAGGTTTTTGATTGCATTTACAAAGTTCAGTGGTTCATCCACAACAAAGTTATCATATGACATACAGTCTGGTATACTAGACCTTGGCTGGTTGTTGTTAACAAAACTCCAAAATTGTTTAGAATTAGCTTTGAGATCACGTTCAATTGCATTCGAATAGTTGTAAAGATTATGTTTTATTTTTTTAAGGAATAGACGCTGAAAAATCTTTATTTGTAAATCGATCGCTTTTTTTAAAGTTTATTTTTAAAATTGATGTAATTAATTATTGACTGATCAAACCAAGGTGGATAACGCCGTTTTCGATAATTATTGTTAGAAGTGATAAGTACGAAATGTTCGAACGCACTGTAAATAGTTTGTAAGAATTCTGAACACGCAGAATCAGCATTGTCAAACTGTGACAGAAATGACCAATTAATAGATGTCAGATATACATAAAGGCCCGAAAAATTTGCCTTCTTAAAGTTAAACTTTAATTTTACTTGATCCTGTCTGGTATTAAAAATAGATGTCAAAAATTTATGTGTCGAAGGGATCGTAGCTTCGATACAGAGAGCCGGGTGGTGCATATCCTCTTTTACTAATGGATATGTAGCTTTAGAAGTAATACATCTAACATTGGAGCAAACTAAATCTAAAATTCTTTTTAAAAAATTAGGAATAAAGTTGCTTTGTTTTAAATTCAAAGAAGATAAAAAATTTGTTAAAACCGTAGATTTAGTGTTACATGATGTTAAGTGACAATTAAAGTCACCAATATATATTACATTTTTATTATAAAAAATGTGGTATTCTTGTAAATCAGAAAAAAGGACATAAAAGAGAATACTGAAATGTCAGGTGGAATATAAACAGCTAACAACAAAAAAGATAACGTATTTTTTGTTATAGTTAATCCTACAATGTCAATATTATACGCTTCAAAATTTAGGTCTTTGATAAGATTAACATTATATTCATTACTTACAGATACAAACACTCCCCCACCTCTTCGATCAATCCGATCACTCCGAAAACATGTAAAAGAACAATCAAAATAGTCATAAGAATTAATGTGCGGTTTCAGCTAGGACTCAGTAGTAACAAAAATTGAATAGTTTAACAAATCTGGAAAACATAGTTATTTGTTGACTTGCAGAACCAGGTTGCCGATGACGGGTATACTTGGGGATCATCTTTGAGGAATTAGTTCGAATTTTTTGTAAATGGTTTAAGCATTCAATGACGAGAAAGAAATCCAATGCACTTTGCAATTTTAAAAAATTTATAAGTTTTTAATTTTATATTTTAAGTAAAAACACCTAGCGTAATTTTTGTCTTAAAATTACTTATATTTTCATAAAAAAATTAAAAAAATTTTTTTTCATTTGTTTAAACAATTGCAAAAATTTTTTTTAACAATCGGGACTGATTGCATTGTATTTCTAGGACCTTAAACTATAAGAATCCATCATAAAAAAAATCGATTTTTTGGTCAGTAGGTCCCTTTTCTTAGTCCCGGTCACATGTAGGGCAAACACTATATGACACATGTCAATTACATACGCAAAACATAATAGTCACCAAATTCATTTATACATTTGCCGACATTAGTAAAAAAAAACAAGAACTCGCGGATCAAACTTTTAGTGTGAACACAGTACGACCGCCATATTAGATTTTATATCGAGTTTCGTGAGAAAGTTGTAGACAACTTGATTGTACACGCTTGACAGCACAATTTTTTCTGAAATCTATAAATAAACATTTTTATAAAACTACATTATATTACCTAAAAATTATTTTTGAGCAAATGGGAACACTTCAAAAAAGGTTAAAATGTTGGGTAAAATTAAGTAGTTTCTGAGAAATCTTTACGCCGCTCAAAAAATGTAGTTTAGATATAAACGCCATATCTCCGCCATTTTTTAATTTTTCAAAATTTTTTAAAAGAGAAATACATGTGTTTTTAAACTATAATTATTAAAAAGTTGTATTTTTAAGATTTGTCAAAGTTTATCTTTGAAATTCCGAACAATTTTGAAATCTCAATAACGTATGTGCGCATAAATACTACCTACATCACTAGTAATTCTAACTAAAATTCAAAACTGACTATAAATAAGTATATCAATAAACGAGCATAACCACACGAAAAAAATTTATTCAGGAAACATTCCTGAATTAGTTCAAGAACTGTGGATATGAGAAAAAGTCGACAAAAATTCTTTTACTTTTAGTGAAATACTTGAAAACATTTTAGGATTATTCCTGACCTCAAAAGGAAAGATTTAAATTAGGTACAGTATAGTAGAAACAGGATATATCAATGGTAAGATCAAGACAGAGTTTGAAAACATTAATAATAGTTCTTGAACTTTCGAGAAAATCACATTGTTTTAAAAAAGATAGTATTGCCAAACAGTAAAGGAGCATTCAGACCTCTGCAGGCTGTCTGTCTGCGTAGCCAGAAGCAATAAGAGTAAGGGAGAAGGAGTAATAAATTTGAATTTCTTTACTCTTGTTCGTTACCATGGCAACCTGCAGACAGACATACTGCAGAGGTCTGAACGCTCTATAAGAATCACTGCTTGTTGTGTCTGAAAAATTCCCAAACTCTAAACGAAATTGGAGTGCGCAACGGTCACTTCGCGCAGAAAAACAAAAATACATTAAAACGGTATTCTTTATAATATACAATTATTTATATATTAAGCTAAAATACTTTAAAAATTCGATTTGTTAAAAAGTTTTTAATAAATTCTTTTAACAAATTTAATTATTTTCAGTAGAATTTCACAAAATTTTTATTAAGACAATAACTTTTTTTAAAATTTATTTACATGCTATATTTGAATCAGTGGCTGAGATTTTACAATCCAATTAATTATTTGTAACTAATTCAAATTTAGAGAATAGTATAAATATCTATAAAAATTGAAATAAAAAGCGATTTTTTAAAAACAAATTAAAATAATAAAAACTTTTTTAATTCAGTTTAAAAATTTCCGGTTTGTCATTCAAACATAAGTTGTGATTGATTTTAAATTATTTATAATAAACTTATAAGTTTAAATTATCTAAGTTTCAATTTATTCTAAATTTAATTTTAATCTATTCCAAAATTAAAATTTCAAAAGTGTGGCTGTAAAATGTGGATTTATGCCAATATAATTTGTACTCAATATGCATATAATATAATAATTCTTATTGTTTTTATTATAATCATTTATTATAATCAACTTGTAATCATAATTAATTTCGATTATCTATATTTTTTAGTACCTAATTATAGGTAAATTAAATTGAAAATTCAATTCGAAATATTTCTAGTTGATCTGTAAATCTTAAAGACCTTTTCTCATATCCACTGTTCTTAAACTAATTCAGGAATGTTCCCTGAATAATTTTTTTCCGTGCGATGCATTATAATAAGTACGGTAAGGGGTCCCAAGGTGTCCATCTATCTTTTGAACGACTGCAATTCCTAAATGGTATTATATTACATAATAAATAATATTAATTCCTAAATGGTATTATATTACATAATTAATAATGTAAAAACTGAAACTGTATCTCCTTGGCTAACTTTTTTTTATCCAAATTTTTTTTTATTTTACTAATGAAAATAAAACTTAGGCGACTTTGGAAAAACAGATGAATTTTTGCTTTAAAAATAAGAGACCAAAGTTGGTCACCATTCAAAAATTCAGTGAAAAATTAAAAAAATAGTTTCAAAAATCAATTTAAGGTAATTTTATTTGAAATGTATTGTTTTTATCTTATAATCACCGAATCAATAGTTGCAAACTATGTTTTTTGCTTATAAGAAGCCATTCTATAATAATATTATTTAAAGGGTGGCATTTTTTAATTTAAAAAATCAGGTAAATTCAATTACACAGTTTTGAATAAGAATTTTCCTGTAAATTATTTTTTAAACTCCTTTTTAATAAAAATAGGAATAAAAATTTGCCTAAATTTTTTACTTACAATGCAATTCAGTTAAAAAACAAAAGAAATTAATATCATTATGAACATGTTAATATGGTTAAAAATATTGCTTCCTTTTTAACATTTTTAAGTAAATATTAAATTTCGCTAAAACATTATATGTCTAGTTAGAAATAGTTTTATTCTTTATCTAATTCTCAACAATTTAAATATTATTCTTCTCTTAATTTTTAAATATTGCTGTCTGTAGTTTGTATTTCAAAATTTTGGTATTGTTTAATTTCAAAATCAAACATTTAATTATCAATTTTTTTGAAAACAAACAACTTTCTTAAAGCAACATTTTGTGCATTTAATTCATCAAATCTATATTAACAAACGAATTTTTCAGTTTCTTTTAAACTGTATATTATTTTAATAATTAATTATTTAAGAAAATATGCGTAATTAACGTATCCCCAAAACACTTTACTTTGACTTATTTTTCTTACTAATATGTAGGTTTATCTTCATCAATTTTATTTCCACTGGTAAAGCGAAATAATAATTCTTAACGGTTTTTTTAGAATTTTCTTAAATGATCAGGAAAATTTTTAAATATGTTATTTTCGTTTCATGATACCCTTCATTTATCCTATTTCATACATTAAAAACTAAATTATTTTATTATTCATCACAAAATTTTCTAAGTCGATAAAATTTACATTGTCCATACCATATTTTGATAAATATATATTTATCATCATAAAAAAAATCAAAAGTGATTTTACATTAAACAACTTTGTGGCCACCTTAGGACCAGGACCACATTTTTTAAAGAATTGTGTAACACATAATTTTATCAATATTCACTTATAATATTATGGTATTATATGTAAGCAAAATTACCATAAAATTTAAACTTTTAGACTATTAACTGCAATTACAGTATCACTTTAAAAACAATGATTTCAAAATTTTTTTACCTAAATTTAACGATGTCTTTGTTAAAAAGAAACGCGCTTATAGTTATACACGTATAACATTACCTAAAACTTCGACTTTATAAACAATGAAAATAACCTGAAGCACTCAACGAGTCAACGAGGCAGCCACCACATTGTCACCAGATAAATTTTCTGGCAACCGCGACAGTTGGCAACGCGATGCGCGCGCAACCAACTACAAGCCGCTTGTACTTGCACTTGGCTTTTGCACCTATTCTGGAACCGCCTTAAGGTAAGAAAGAGAGGGTACAAATGCATTTTGTTCGTTGGTTCCATAACCTTTAAGGGATCATACCACTGAACATATATTAATGCAAATCCATGCGAGAGGTTACAGTCTCATCACATGTTTTTGCTGATGATTGCGAGATTAAGTAGACTTAAATGTATATTTTTGGTGACTTGCTGAAGAAGCTATAATATTCTAAATGTATAAGAATCCAGAAGAGACTATTTAATACACTTCCTATAAATTAAATTGCAATATGGGGGGAGGATTGAACACTAATAATTCAAATTATTGTTTATAAAATTGTTATTAAAAATGTGTAATGAATTTTTTTACGGCCTGGCCTGGCCCAAAAACTTTAAAAATTGTTTGTATTTTTCTAATCTAAAGTAATATAAAATTAAAAATTCTGAAATTTGAAAAAATTGAGTTTTCAAAATTTTGAAACTACTGTAGTTTGTGTAGTTTTCGACGAAAATGGCTGGCTAACAAACTCGATCTGTATTTTAACACTGTTTTTGTGCATGCAAAGTTGCAAGTTGATGCAATTAGTTTTTTAAGAGTTATCGTAGTGTCTACAGGCATTGTGTCTACAGGCAGACATACAGACAGACACTTTTTCTAGACCATGTTTTTCGGACTCAGGGGACCCCAAAACGTCGATATTTCATGAAATTAGCGAAAGTCAATTTTTGACCAAAACTAATACTTTCTCATGTGATGAGAATGTAAAAATTTCGTTAAAAAATATAATTTATAATTTTGAACTAAGTTAATTAGACTGTTATTAAAATTAAATAAATGTAACAAAAACGATATTTTTGGAATTAAAAAATTTTATTTGAAAAACTTGCACAATTTTTTCGGAAATTGGATTTTACTTATTCAAATTAATTTTTTGTACAATTAATATACTAAAATGTATTTTTTTTTAAATAAATTATGTTAACTTTAGTGTTATGCAAATGTTTAATTTTACAAGAAGAAGCATAAACAATGAAAGTAATGGTGCCCGGGAAAGTGCCCAATCGAAATCTTCTGTTTCGGCCCTGGCTCACTAACGAAAGAGACAGCGAGACGGGAAAAACATGCGATTGACGGTCGAATTTTTTTCTGTGCACGCTCGCACAATTCTTTTAATTTCTAGAAAACCCGTTAACGATTTTTATTGTTTTTGGAATCAATTGAAAAGCTTAGATTCCAAGAAATAATCATGTGAAAAGACAAAATTTTCTGTAAATTTTCCTGGACCATGCAAGATTAAAGTCAAGGTAAGAAATGAGGAAAAAATGACAATTATTTTTTAAACTTTGTAAGATGATATACTGAAATCTATTAAAGCGATTTGATTTAAATAGACATTATTTTTTTCAAAATATAATAAGCTTTCCAACGCTAAAAAGAAAAATCGTTTTCGTTTATTTCTCTCCGAGCTACGTCTATTTTAATGCAAGTATGTTTTTCAATGACTCGTGGTCTAAGCGTTCGCACAATTTCGGACGGTAGTGTATATTTTAGAGTTAAAAATGTTACAGGAAAAAAATATAACCTACTTTAATAATTCAAATTTAAAGGGGTCAAAGTTGGGGGTGGTGCCTTCCCTTAAAATTTACTTGCCTTGAAAAATATAAAGTATTTCTTTAAAAACTGCTAAAATGTGGAATAATTTTGCTATTAATATTTTTTGATCTGCACTAAACATAAAGAATGTATAGATGGTTCCAGGCCTCCAAGTAAATATTTACTAATACGTTAACTTTTTAAAAAATACGTTTTCTAATCCTTCCGATTTAATAATCATACATAATAATCTACATAGAACAATTTCTTAAAATTAGACTAATTTTGAAGATAGTGTTTTCCACTAACTTCTTTAAGAAAAGTAAAAACATAATACCTCTGATATCCCCAATTGTTGTGTAGTTGAAGAGCAATGGTGCACTTCTGGACTATCGGGACTTCTACCACAACCACCTCCATAATCTGGTAAATCCATTTTCTTTCAAAATGTCTATATCAAATAAATCAAAAATATTTGTTCATAAAGTTTTCAGTGATTATTTGCAATATTAATTTAATTTTGTAATTTTTAGGGCTAGGATTTTAAGAAAAATTCAAAAATATTATTTATATATTATATTATTTTTTAATATTATTTAATTTTCACAAAAAATAATTTTTTTTAGAAAACTTTAATCAAAATTATATTTCTTCTAAATAAATAAACCAATTTAAATAAATCAAGCGTGAATATGAAGGGGGTAAAATGATATTTTTATAATATGTAACACATTTGACTCAGAAGTTGATTTTTTCTTCATTATTGTTTTTCGACAACGTCACACAAAAAATATAATCATGAAATAATAAAATATTTATTTAGAACAAATAAAAAATACCACATTTGGTGTTGAGAAAGCACTTATTTTACCCCCTTCATATCCACGCTTGATTTATTTAAATAGGTTTATTTATTTAGAAGAAATCACAAGTTTTGACCTAAATATGAGTTTTTAAAATTTTAATATTATTAAGTCAAACAATATAAATTTTTAAAATATGAAATCGTTAAAATATAAGGAGATCCAATATAACAAAATAAACTTAAAATATCATTATCTAAAAAAAATTATATTTAGTTGTAAAAAGGTTCTAGGTCTGTTCTCGTTGCATGCACTTCTTACACTTTAACACCTAACCTGCACAATTAATAAATATAAAAAATAAGATAGTAAAACGCATATTTATCTGCTTCATCTCAGAAGTGTGTAATATCTATCAACTTAAAAAGATTAATTCTAAAAGAAATTTTTAAAGAAATAAACCAACATACAAAAGAAGGTCAGAAGAAAATGACAACATTAATAATAAATAAAGGTGTTTGGTTATTAAAATAATTTTGTTATTATATAACGTTTTAATATTAATAATAATTATATTATTGTTTTAATACGTCGATACGAACGACGGACAAGCAAAGAAAAATTGCTGATGAAATTGAATTAACATAGTTTATTATTACAAAATGATAGAAACTTGGTTCTTAGATTGTTTGAAAATCTATTAAATTCTATTAGACTGATACATGAATATATATTAATTTATATTTTTCAGAGATTTTATCACCTAAAATATTTAATAAAAAATCGATTAATTTTTCAATTTTCGTGGAATATATTTGTGTGGCTGCACAGTCTACAAAAGTTGAGCTACCAGAGAATAAAAATAATATAGGGGAGACCGGGGCTAAACCGGACAAGTCAAATATTTCCGAAACCGTGGAGAATTTCAAATCGTGTAAATAACCTTTAAACGCGCAATTTCGTGATCCATATGCTGCATGATGTTTTAGGGACTTGTCATTTTTCTTGTAATAATAGTTGCTTTTAATATGTGAAAATTTCATTTCTTGAGGTAAAAGTAAAAAAATTTTTTCTTCATTTTTTTGGGTTTTTATCGTTAAAATTAAAGTTCAAATATCATACGGCCATTTTTCTTTTAGCTCAAGGTCTACTGAGTTTAGTAGAAAAAAAGTTTAATGGAAAACATTAAGAAGAAAAAATATATTGCAGGTTAATTATTAGATGACGGTGTGGGGCTGAATCGGACATCGTGATTAAAAACAACCAAATCTTTGAATTCTTTAATTTATTTTATATTAATTAACTATTTTATATTATATTCTTTGCTTAGAACCACTTTATAAATAAATAAATAAATAAAGAATTTATTTTAAAACTCGAATTCGCAAGCGAGTTGCTACAAACAGACAAGCCTGAAAACTGTAATTCATTTTATATTATAACTAGCTAAAATAACGCGCGCTAAAGCGCGCGTGAAGTTTCTTTTTCATTGACATTAAAAAAAAAAATTTCAATTATTCAGAAGAATTTTATTCAAAATCACTATTTTTCTAAATATATTCAGGAAAATCACGAAAAAGTCAGAAAATTTTGTCAAATGTACAGAAACAATATTCAATTTCGAAAATTCTTAAGAAAACTCTAAATGTTATATTCCTCATTATTGAAAAGATTTTCAATCAAACTTTACAGATTTTAAATACAATTCAGGTTTATGAAAAACTTTAATAATTCAAATTCTTATAAAATTTGTTATATTTTTACATTTCATTCATTATTAAAAAAAATAATGGATTTATGGATGAATTTTACTTAAAACACTAAAAAAAAAAATTGAATTTTGGAAAAATTATAAATGATTGCAAATACTCAATAATATATATAATATTATTATTTATGTTTTAATGATAAAAATAAAACATAATGATTAAATTTTGGTGAAATTCTTTATGAAAATTGAATTTTAAGAAACATCCAATTAGTATTTAATAAATTGTTTATTTTTATAGTTGGATAGTTGATTTCTTGTAGAATTTTCTAATAAATTGAAAAATTAATTTCAGTTAAAATTTTGGATCAAAATTGAATATCATATTCAAAAATATTTATTTATTAGAGAATTCTGAGAGAATTTATTTGTTGGACGCCTGGAAGTAAATATTTTCTTAAACAATTGAGCTTTATCAACAAATTTTTTTTTTAAATAATGAATGAATGCTTTTGAAAATTTGTAATGGATTTTTTTTATAATTGCATTTTAGAGAAATTTGATGAAAATGTACATATTAAAATAATTGAACTTTGGAAATGGATTTTTGTTGGTTATAAGGTAATTTAAATTTTAAAGGGAATTTTTGGCAATTTAGGAATATAATTGGATTTTTGCAAAAAAAAAAAAAAAAAAAATTATATTAAGTTTAAAAATAATTGAATTAATGAAAGTAATTTTATTGTAATTTGTTTTAAAATAATTGAATTGTTTTGTGAAATTTTATTGAAGAAAATACGTATTCAATTTTTTTAATATTCTCGTCGAAATTTCAATTATTTTTAAAAATTGTTAACAAAATTTTTGGCAAAATTCAATAATTAAAGAAAATTTTAATAAAGTTCTTTGCAAAAGTTCAATTATTAAAAAAAAAAAAAAATTTATTATTTGCAAATTATTATTATTATATTATTATTATTATTTTAATATTATTATTATGTATTATTAATTACAAATTTTTTTTGTAAAATTTTTTTCTCTTAAAAATATTATTAAAAATCGTCAAACGAAATCAATTCTTTCGTATTATTAATGTGGTAATAAAAATGTTATTAAAAAAAAAAAATATGGAAAATTTCCAATTTTTTTAAACTGAAAAAAAAAAAAAATTTGAGGAACTTTCAAATAAATAAATGCGTGACAACCCTGATCAAGTCTTTAATAAATTTCTCAAGCAAAACAAATAATAAAATAAAAATATTTCTGCCCAAAAGGCAGAATAAGAATAATCTTAAGACATTTAAATTATTTGAAAGTAACTGAAAATATTATTAGAAATTGGGGTATCTAAAAAAATTGCTTATTAAAATAAAAAAAAAAAATTATTTTATTTATTTATTTTTTTTTTACTTAAAACTTGTACTTTGTTTATAAATTGTCACTGAGAAGCAGAAAATATGCAAAATATTTTGTTATTTTAATTTCCCAACTATTTTTTTTAATTTTTTAAAAAAAAAAAATGAAAAGAATAATATCCTAGTCTTAAAATATTTGTTACATAGTGCTAATTTTTCTGGGAAAAGAGAGAAATATGGAAAAATATAATAAATAATTTTTGTAAATTAATAAAAATAGTTCAGTATTATTTGAAAAATAAAAATAATATTTCTAATAAAATAAATAAAAACCTATTATTAAATTTAAAAAGTAAGAAAAAAAAAAAATTATTATATATATAAAGAAAAATAATATTATCTATCAAAAATTCAAAACATATAAAAAGAAAAACAAAAGCATAATCATGACTAACTTCAAGTGTGGACAGACTGGACAGAATGAATGAATGAATACGACGATTATTATAGTTAATTATTACCGATTTTACATATTATATTATATTCTTTGTATAGAACTAACGGTATAAATAAATAAAAGAAGAATTGATTTGACTTTTTTACCAAAAAAAGGAAAATTTGTATCTCATTCTTTAATTAATTGTCCGTGTCCGATTTAGCCCCATGGGGTGTCCGGTTTAGCCCCACCAATTTTCGGATTTTCGTTTTTGAGGTAGTCACCTTCGAAGCAATATAAAGCTACTGTACATTTTTTAAATTGAACAAGTGAGATTTGTTGGTGAAAGTACAAGCTTCAAAACGGTATATTACACTTTAGCAAAAAGTATGTTTTTGTATGAGTTTTCTGGTCAAAGACCAAATCCGTCCGGTTTAGCCCCGGTCTCTCCTACATTAAATTAGAATATTTTCTTTTTGAGAGGAAGACTTTAAAAGATATTATAGAAGAGGAGTTTTTCTCTGACTATGAGAATCCTTTTTTGTAGGGTGCTCGAAATTAGAAGAATTAATCAATTTTTTTAATAGACTTTCAAACATAATATTTTTAAACATATTTTTTGTTTAAACCAAAACAGAAAATACATTATAATTAAACATAATTATTCAAATAAATAATACTTTTGAATAAAAGCAGTAAATATTTTCTATATATTGGGATTAAACTTGTAAACTAATTTCAATTACAAAATCATCTTAAATTATTTTTGTATTTAAGTTAATTATGTTTTTTAGTGAAATGTAATAATAAACTGTGTTAATTTAATTTCAGCAGCAATTTTCCTTAGCTCACCCGTCGTTCGCACTTACAATTACTGACGGTACATTTTATTTTAAAATTTATTTATTGTTAATTTTTTACTATCCTATAATTTTTTGTAATAAATAAAATTATATTTAAATTATAAAAAAGTTTAATAATAATAAATAATTAATATATCTTTAAAATTTCGCGCCGAAATTAGCAGACAAGCCGTAATATTTAACCAGTATTGTTGTCACGTTTACGAATTCGTATCTCCATTAAAACAAATGTTATAATAATTTTTTAAGTTTGACATTAAACATCTTTTAAATGGAACGGTAAAAAATTTTTATATTTTTTATAAAAGTTCATCTTAGTTTAATAAATAACACTTTAGTTTTTTTTCAAAATCTGATGATTAGTATAAGTGTAAAAATTAAGAATCTGTAATAAAGTCATGCTTCCCCTATCCCGCACATGTTAGAGATTTCGTAGATTAATATCCAAAGAATAATGAAGTGAAATTTTAAAAAAATCTGACGAAAATGAATCGACGCGACAAATACCTTAAGGAAGCACTTTTTTAAATTTCGAATTTTTATTATTATTATTTTAATGCAAATAACAAATTAATAACGAGTTAATTAGCTTTTCTTCTTATATATTAAGAAAAAAATTTTTGCTTTTCGATATTGCTTAAATCTTATAACTATTAACATATGAAAGATAAAAAACGATATTTGGACAATAAAAATTTTTTTTATAATTTTAAACAACTTTTACTTTAAGCTAAATTAACAAATGAATAGCTCACTTGTTTACAGTAGAAATTTTTTTATTTCCTAATGGCTTCAGATTAAGTCTCTATTAACAACTGTACATAAATAATGTTCAAAAAATATTATTTATGTTATAAACAAATTAAGTTAATAAATAAACTGTTTATTTGTTTATAGTCGAAATGGAATGGTTTTTTTCTAATCGATTTAAATGTATGTTACCAATAATAATATTTTTTATAGATATTTTCTATAATTTTTAATTTGTTTATATTATAAACAATTTAAGTTAACAAATGAACTGTATATTTGCTTATAGTCGAAATGACACCGTTTTCTTCTATTCGTTTTAAAATTATGATACCAATAACATTTTTTATAGATATTTTTCATAATTTATAATTTATTAATGTTATAAACAAATTAAGTTAACAAATAAACTGTTCATTTGTTTATAGTCGAAATGACATCCTTTTTTCCTAATCATTTTAAAATTGTGTGTTAATAAGATTTTTTATAGAAATCTATAAATATGTCTATTTTTTATAAATTATGTTTAATTATTTGATTTTTTAATTATGTTTTGAAAATTAATTTTTCATCGCCAAACTTTAAACACCGTTGGCGCGCGCTTGCACGCGCAATTGACGTCTACTATTTATAAATTTTGTTGAACTATTTTAACGTGATATAAGGCATTTATGCAATTGTATCCGCTGATGGTTCTGATATTTATTTCTCAGGTTGCGTGACGTGTAGCAATTTTAATTTTTATCTGAAATCAACTTTTTTTGTTACATCTTTAACTTATTTTCAAAGAATATGAACCTCAATCCAGGTAAAAAAATTTAATTTTTATTACTTTTACTTGGATTGAGGTTCATATTCTTTAAAAATAAGTTAAAGATGTAACAAAAAAATTTTGATTTCAGATAAAAATTAAAATTGCTACACGTCACACAATCCGAGAAAAAAATATCAGAACCATCAACGAATTCAACTGCATAAATGCATTATTTTTCGTTAAAATAGTTCAACAAAATTTATAAACATTGTTCAAAACACTAATAAAAAGGTGCCCAAATGTCTTTTAATTTTAATTAATCATTTCCCAATAAAAATAATTAAAAATCCATAAATTATTCTCTCATAACATTTAGTAGGCTCATTGACTTACCCTCATCTCAAATTAGATTCATTCTTGAAACTAATTTAAAACGAGGAACGTTAGGTATATTTAAAAAGGTTTCTTGTTTTTGACGTAACAGAAGCCATTTTAAATTTTGGTGCACATTGCAAAAAAAATAATTTCCATATATCATAGGCGTTTTGTAGGTAATGGCTGTTTTTTACAAAAATTTTGTTTAGCTTTTAAAAATTTATCAGCGATGCATAAACTACAATTTGAAAGAGTCGCATCGTTTTCTTATCCCTCAGATTTTTATATTTCGAATTTATCTAAAATATTACTAAAAAGAGCAGACGAGTTTTACTCTTCAAGCAGTATCTTTGGCAAATTTTCTCGGCCTATTTTAAGAGTTATATCTATTATAGGTGAATCCTCAAGCTTTCTGTTGAGATAATTAAAAAAGTAAAAAAAACTGGACAAGTGCGAGTTGCACTCGAACTGAATTGGCGGCTTCCGTACACAAATATAACAATACCCAGGGGGAAATTTCCAACCGGCGCGGATCCTAGCCAGTATTGACGCCGGTGTAACTGTACTGGCTCGAAACTGCCTGCCAACCGGATGTGAACGGGCATTCTACCGAATAGTGACTAGGCCAGGAGCGCGCTGGCAACCGGCTCGGAACTGGCATTCCTACCGGCCGGGACAAGCCGTTCCGTGTATAATTCAACCGGCTGGGACCTGGCACTCTACTGACTGCGGATTTTCAATTTAATAGCTGGCATTCTACCGCCTGACAACCGGATCGGATCCAAATGATAATTTTAACAAATATCAATTAAAAAAATAATAATTAATTGCAAAATATAAAAATACTGATGACAAGTCATTGACAGTTCTCTTTACACATTTTTTTATTTTTTTAAACACTCAAACGCAACTTTTTATTACTTAGACATTTGAAAAATCCTAACGCTTGGGGGTACGAACCTACGCCTAACCGAATATTTCCGCACCGAAATCTCGCACGCTAACCACTATGCTACGCTCGCATGGGACTCTCAAATCTTAAATACTCTCAAGTTTCACGAGCTGAAATAAAACTTGTACAATTACTACGTGTCAATGCTACAGCTATATTTTTATTATTATATAATATATTAAATAATTCTTTCTTAATATTGAGCATAATAATAATAATATTAATAATTTTAATTAATATCTTAATAGTAATAAAGTTATTATTGAGATATTATTAATTAACGTGAATATTAATATTAATAATTTATTATTAATTCTCAATAATATTAATACTAATTAATAATACATAATATTAATTAATAATATCTCAATAATAATATAAATTTATTTATAATAATTATAAAGTAAAAGTGTAAGACAAATTTTTTTAATTGTTTAATTTTAAAAAGAGTCTCAATAAATAATTACTTAATATATTGATTAAATTTATTTATTAATTAATCATTATTTTCTAAAATAATTCAATTAATTATTGTAATAGTTATTTAGTTGTGACACATTTATTAAAAATAAATTCATAATGTGATTTATGACATGACAATAAATAACAAGATCCGCAGTCGGATCCGGCCCAGCACCGAGCCAGTACGGACTTAATTTATCTGTCATTCTTCCGATGCCACAGAAGAATAAGATCCGCTGGCAGAAGAAATCCAGTACCGAGCCCGTACTGACGATAGTGGGAAGACGGTTCCGACGGTCGGAGCATAATCTGTACCGCGCCGGTTGCGTTTTCAGATCCGAATCGGTACAGACCGTCGGTACTTACGGTCTGTACGGGCGCGGATCCCAGCCGGTTGTAAACTCCGATATTCGTCCGACTTTTCCGCCTGGGTAATAGTTGTGATATTGTTACAACAATTGGTAGGATTTTTATCACTTTTGTATTATTTTGGTAAGTTGAATTTTCGACACAAGGTTAAAAATAAATAACAAAGAAAAATTGAAGTATTACATATTTTATATTATAAGCAATAATCAGAAGAACCAATTTTTAAAATATGTTCCAAAATTGGTTTTTCTGCGCTTATTACTTATAATATAAAATATGTAATTTTAATAACATATTTTAATTTTTTTAAAGTTCAATTTTTTTTTGTTATTTATTTTTAACCTAGTGTCGAAAATTCAACTTACCAAAATAATACAAAAGTGAAAAAAATCCTAGCAATATAAGAATAATCACACGTTTTATTCTTATATTTGTGTATAGAACTTGTCCAGTTTTTTAAATTTTATTACTTAATTAATTAACTATAATTAAGTTAATTAGTCTTGATCTGCCCACACGGAAAAAAATTATTCAGGAAACATTCCTGAATCAGTTCAAGAACGGTGGATATGAGAAAAAGTCGACAAAAATTCTTTTACTTTTAGTGAAATACTTGAAAACATTTTAGGATTATTCCTGACCTCAAAAGGAAAGATTTAAATTAGGTACAGTATAGTAGAAACAGGATATATCAATGGTAAGATCAAGACAGAGTTTGAAAACATTAATAATAGTTCTTGAACTTTCGAGAAAATCACATTGTTTTAAAAAAGATAGTATTGCCAAACAGTAAAGGAGCATTCAGACCTCTGCAGGCTGTCTGTCTGCGTAGCCAGAAGCAATAAGAGTAAGGGAGAAGGAGTAATAAATTTGAATTTCTTTACTCTTGTTCGTTACCATGGCAACCTGCAGACAGACATACTGCAGAGGTCTGAACGCTCTATAAGAATCACTGCTTGTTGTGTCTGAAAAATTCCCGAACTCTAAACGGAAATTGAAGTGCGCAACGGTCACTTCGCGCAGAATATATTCAACAAGTTTAAATTATAGTAAGTTTCAGTTACAACATTTATCAGTTAGGTACTGACAGTCTTGAAAATATATTATTTGATCATAAAAATTTAATTATTTTGAAACAATAGAATTAAAAAATTTCAAAAATCTTATTTTTCAGAATTTTTATAAAAACTTTGTGAAAATTCAATTTTGTTAAAAAAATTTGAGTGTGTATATTTTTTAAATTAACTAATAAAAATTTTAATTATTAATCTTCGCACTAAGAAACATGAATACATTAGAATGTGATTTTTTATAATATACAATTATTTATCAATTATTAAGTTAAAATACTTTGAAAATTCGATTTATTAAAAAGTTTTTAATAAAATTTTACAACAAATTTAATTATTTTCAGTAGAATTTCACAAAATTTTTATTAAGATAATACCTTTTTTTAAATTTATTTACATGCTATATTTGAATCAGTGACTGAGATTTTACAATCCAATTAATTATTTGTGACGCGATCTGAAGAAAGGGACCTTAGAAGCAAGTCACTTTAAGGTTATGTTAGTGTTACATTTTTGTTGATTGAAAGTTTCTTTTTACTTACTGTAAATTAAAATCAGTATTTATTAAATATTTTAATTGTAATGAAGATCTAAACATTACTGATTTATATTGACAGTTGATTCTCTTTTTGTATTTTTATTTCAAAAATTGCAAACATAACCTATAATTTTTTGCTTCTAAGGTCCCTTTCTTCAGATCGCGTCACATTTGTAACTAATTCAAATTTAGAGATCAGTATAAATATCTATAAAAATTGAAATAAAAAGCGATTTTTTAAAAACAAATTAAAATAATAAAAAAATTTTTAATTCAGTTTAAAAATTCCTGGTTTGTTATCCAAACATAAGTTGTGGTTGATTTTAAATTATTTATAATTAACTTTTAAGTTTAAATTATCTAAGTTTCAATTTATTCTAAATTTAATTTTAATAAATATTCTCAGAGAATCCAGAAGCAAAAAAGAAATTGCGAATTAGAGATAAAGAAGGGCGTCCTACGATTGAGGATGATCAACCTGGTTTGTTGAAAACTATAGTTGATATAGCGATTTTTGGAAGTGTGGCAGATGAAAGAAGAAGAATTGAGTCGATTAATTAAAACGTTAAATCAGCTGACAGAAGTACTTAAAACTCATTACAGTTTCAATGTTAGTAGAAGCGGAGTTTATTTCAGATTAATTCCACAATGCGCGGTTACTCGAGAAGGAAATGGACATGTTTCTACAGTACCAGTCAAACTTATTAGGGCTCAAAATGATAAACATAAAAGTCATATGGATGCTGCTTTCGCAACTGCAACGATTCGTCATTTAGAAGAGCTTGCTTCGATTCTTGGACCAGAACAATTTTTTTTTTCATAAGTCAGGATGATAAGGCTAGGGTTCCAATTGGTCTTACGGCGGCTAATAAACAAGCGCCTCTACTTATGCACGTCGCATATCTCGTAACACTACCGGAACATAATTAGGTTGTAGCACCTTCTCACAAACTTATACCGTCTGTATACGCCGGCATTGAAATTGAATCAAATAAATTAGGAAAATTTGAGGCAGTTAAGTTTGGAGCTACCCACCTTTTTTAAGAAGGCCTCATTTAAAAAAATGTTCAATTTTTGACCCAAAAATTTAGCATTCAATAGTTTATAAAAAAATCGTAAGTACTTTTCTAAATTATATTACTGTAAAGCTTCGATTTCTAAAGGTTTTAATCGGTATGAAATCAGAAAAAATTTTCAATTTTTTTACGTGTTTACCCCTTTGCCAGACGTACTTTGTCCCACCCCACAACTGCCAGACGCACATTTTTACACTCGTGTAGTGGTCAACTTTCGATTTCTAAAGGATTTAATCGGTATGAAATGAGAAATTTTTACATTATTTGATCTAATTACAGGGTTGCCACAAAACATCGATTTTAAAATTCCATGACTTTTCCAGGTTTTCCAGACCATTTTTTATAACATTCCAGAGCAAAAAATAAAATTGTTTTGGTATGTTTTTAGCTAATTACGACAAAAAATATAATATCCTTCAAGTAAATTGTTAATAAAATAAGTTATTAATTTTTAATTTTATTAATGACAAAAATTTTAGTTAAAAATTGTGAGATGATTTGAGATACGAAAAAAGGTGAGTAGCAAATCTCTTTAAATTTAAAAAGTTAGTTTAGTTCAGAATTTTTCACAATTAAACAAGTATTTTAAACATTTTCATAACATTTTATAAAACTGAAGTTACCTACGTTTATTCAATGACAACTTTTTCTTTTGATAATTATTTATTTTAATGTTAGAACCCCTTTAAAAAATTTCAAAAGATCGAAGTGGGGGAAATCAGTAATTTTTATTTTTTACACGGATTTTCAAAAATCATATATTTCAACAAAATTATTATTTCCTCATAAGCAATTTTTTCTTTTAGTAATTATTTATTTTAATGTGAGAAGTCATTTAAAAAAATTGTAAGAGGATCTAAGGCAAGGAAATCAGTGATTTTTAATTATTTTTGTCGTGGATTTTCTAAATATCCCGAAATTTCAACTAAATTATTATTTCCTCGCTTCAGAAGCCATTTTTTTCTATTGCTAATTGTTTATTTCTTAATATGGATGCACTTGCAATTTTTTAAGAAGCTTCTTACATTAAAAAACAATTACTGAAAGATAAAATTTTCATTGAATAAAAGTTGGTAACTTCAGTTTCATAAGGGTTTCTAAAATGCATTAATTTAAAAAATTTTTAAATAAAGATATTGACTAAAAGAAACTAAAATTTAGAAATGCCATATTCATTTCAATTGTAAGCACTAAATTTAAAATCAAAAAGTTGTATAATGTCAACTTGAAATTTTTACAACTCAAATACAAAAAATTAAGTTTTTAGTATCAGGCTTTATAAAATTCCCTGACAAATCCAGGTTTTCCATGACTGAAAAAAAATTCCATGACAATTCCAAGTTTTCCAGGCCCGTGGCAACCCTGAATTAACTTAAAATGGGTTTATTAGTATATTTTTACAGTCTGATCACAAAAATATATTAAAAAATCTAAAAAAAAATTTTTTTTTAATTTTTTTTTCTAAGTTCCACATTATTTGATCTATTAACCAAAAAAGGGTTTATTACACTGAGAAAATTTTGGGGACAATACTGCTCCGGTAGGTGTCACCGCTACGTTAGTTGAACTCGCACTGCAATGGCGGGTTCCGTACACAAATATTAAAACAATACTTGCAACATTCATCGGTAAATGGTAGAATTAAAATAAACAATTTGTAAACCTTTGTGATAGCTGATGTGCCTTTTCGCTTGGATAGAGTATCCAATAGTTGAATGTGTTAACCAATTTATTGGATCTCGCTCCAGAGCCCAAAAAATTGAATACAGCAGCCAACTCTTTTTATGAGTGTACAATTACACAAAAAATTTCACAATTTAAGAATTTTTTTAGATAACAATAATTAATTGTTTAAACAATGTTAAATTGATTATTTTAAATTTTTTAACAGGTTTTTTGATTAATTTGCATAATTAATAAATATGACAAAAATATATTTTACGATTTCATGATATTTTTAAAACTTATTGTTATTTAAAAAATGTTTAATAACAAAAATTTAAAAATAAGACTCGAAATATCGATAGAGAATTTAATAAACGAAGATTTCACAAAAAGAAAAAGCGTTTTGGTTGGCCCCTCGCGCAGCCGCAGAATCGCTGTACGCGGGGACATTCACTTCCATGTGTACCTTCTTATTGCACGTGAACCCTCAATTTGAAATAAAACTTGCGTCGCCATAAGCGAATATTACACAAGTCCCGGCACGCCGCACTGGACATTTTATTTTTTTTCTCGTAAAGTTATTGCTGTCCCATAATTAAATTTACAGAAAGTATCCTTTACATTATTGACAATATATACAAAAATTTTTTTTTGAAATGTTAATATGTTATGTTATGTTAATAACATTCTTCTCAAAAAAGAATAAATAAACAAAAAATTGATTAAAATTTTTTTAAATTTCTTTATTAAAAATAGTATTTTTAATAACTTTGTTTGCTTTTGCTTCCTCATGAGGAAGATTTCCATTCGTGACGATTTTCAATTTTTCAAAAGAAGGTTAGATGGACTCATTTTCGTCTAGAACATATGAATATTCAATTCTGAGCAAATGTTCAGATGTACAGTAGAGACTCCATTAACCGGACCCCTATTATCCGGATATTCGATTATCCGGACAAATTTTAAATTAAAATATTTTTTTTTAATATAAAGTTTATAAGGTTTCAAGTCGTTAACTTCTATTTTAAATTCAAAAAGGTAAATTTACACGAAATGTTGCGTTTTAATTATTTAAGAAAATTTTTATGTAAATATTTTGAAATATTTTTAACTAAATTTTTATTAATGTTGACTTTAAAAGTTTTAGTTTGTTTCAGTCTTATTTTAATACAATACAAAAATTTGTTAAATTCGTTCGTTACTCGATTATCCGGATTTTCGTTTATCCGGACAAGTGCCTGCATTCATTAGTCCGGATAATGCAGTCTCGACTGTATTTGGGTGTATACGTGTATGTGTATGTCGCAAAATATTCTATAATACAAATTTGTTTGGATTGTCCTGAAATTTTGCAGGTTTATTGCAGTCATTAATACCTAAAATCTGACACAAGGATTTCCAAATATATCTACAAAAATTTTTTTTATACAATGTTTAAAAAAAATTTTTTTTTGTATGTTTTGAAATAACTTTTTTATTTATTAATATTTTAATTAATTCTGGTGAAAATTACGTTCCTCACATTAAAACGAATCGATTGATGTACATAAAGTATATATTTTATCAAAATATATACAAAATATATATTTTATCAATGTTTATGAAAATATTTGTCGTGTTCTTCAAGATATTTATTTGATTTATCCTTCTTCGCGCTTATGTATAGTGGGTGATTATAATTTACCTTTTCTTGATTGGAATTTTAATTTTAATATTGATGCTATCTATAATATAACCTCAGATTTATCACCTCAACAAAATTCTATAGCCACTTTAATAGCTGATACTATTAATTTTATTGGTCTATCTCAAATAAACAATTTTTGTAATACATATAAATCGATTCTTGATCTCGTTTTCTGCGATCCACTCTACGTTACAGTTATGTTATCAACTTATCCTATTTTGCCAATCGATAATTATCACCCACCACTTTTGATTAATTTTAATATTGAATCTAAATTTTTACAAACTTCTGAACATGTTAATTCAAAATTCAACTTTAATAAAACTGATTTTTCTGGGTTGATTACTTTTATTAATTCAATTGACTGGGATAAAGAAATTGATACGAATATTGTAGATGATGCTGTTAACATATTTTATAATATTTTGTACAATGCGTTTAACATATTTGTTGGGTATGTCTGAAGATTTGGTCTTATTTTTTAAAAGTTATCTCTCTGAAAGATTTAATTCAGTAAGAATTGAACAAGACTATTCTGATCCATTTCAGTCTACCTCTGGAGTGCCACAAGGATCCCATCTTGGTCCTCTTTTATTTACCTTGTATATGAATGATATAAAGTCTGTTTTATTTTTTCAACTTTTTTGTTACATGCTGACGATTTTAAATTCTTTAAACCTATTAATTCAGATAACCCATGTCTCGATTTCGAAAAGCTTCAGCTTGACATTGACAATCTAGATATCTGGTGTAGGACGAATCACATGTCTTTTAATTTGGAAAAGAGTGCAGTGATCTCTTTTGCAAAGAAAACCTCGTTTATATATTGTTATACTGTTGATTCTAAAGAGTTGTCAAGAGTGACTCGAATTCGGGACTTGGGTGTTTTGATCTGTAATGACCTCTCTTTTAATGAACACATTTCTGAAATTATATCTAAAGCTCTAAGATCATTGGGATTTATAATTAGAAATTCAACTGCTTTTCATAATTTAATGATTCTAAAAATTCTGTACTTCACGTTGGTCCGTTCAATATTTAAATATGCTGTAATTATTTGGATGCCTTATTACACTTATAATATAATTAGATTTGAACGTGTTCAGAATAGATTTCTTCGTTTCGCCGCACGTCAACTTAACATTCCTTATGATATACGTTTGCATGATTACATTGCTTTGCGATCAACACTATGTATACGTAGAGTCACGTCTAGATTTTTTTATAATGATATGTCATTCTTATATAAATTAATAAATGGGTTTCTTAATTGCCAATCGCTTCTAGCATTGATCAATTTTAATGTACCAAAAAGACACTCTAGATTTTTTACTCTTTTTTTTACCTCATTTCATAAAACTAACTATGGCAATCACTCTTTGATAAGTAGATTAAGTAGAGAAGCCAATAGTATATCAGATGAGATTGATTTTTTTGACAATAGTCCTAACAGATTCCACTTATATTTGCGGCAACTTGTTTTCAAAAACAATTAATCTGATAGCCTAGCCACTTAAGCCTTAAATTAGTTATCTATATTTAATAAATTGTTTTTGCAATACTTTAGTTTTAAGAGTACTGTGTACGAAAGGGCACTGTCCCGTTTATTGATTAAATAAATAAATAAAATGTATAAAAGTAATCGCTATTTATATTTTTCAAAAAAAGATAAAATTTTGAATTTCTTGAGATTGTTAAAATTTTACTTTAAAATAATTACTATTCAAGAAAAGATTGAAAAATTGGTGTATATATTATATTGAGGAACCTAAATGTTCGTGGAATGAACAACTTGTTTAAAATTTATATTTGTACCTAAAAAATGTGTAAATTTCATTAAAATCCATAAGCAATATTCCAAGATATTTAAAATTTTTTTAATTAATATTAAAATAAAAAATGGCGTATCTTCAACAATTAAAATTTTTTTTTTTAAATTGGGGGAAATAAGTCTCTTATATAGAATTATAATCTCACAAAGTTATGCGAAAATCGGCGTACCCTTTGCAAATCGTGATATTTCTGACGTGAAATGCATCTGGTTTAAATTTTTAAATTAAACTATTTAAATTATTTAAATTTTTAAATTAAAATTTAAATTTTTTAAAAATATTAATTAAATTAATTCAGGGTTGCCAAAAATATTAAATTTTATTTTTCCCTGATTTCCAGACAAAATTTTCACTTTTTCCCTGACCCTAAAGAATATTCTAATTCACTCTAAAAATTATTAGATAATCAAGAAAAAATTTTCTATTACATTTATTTACAAATTTCATTTATTGTTAAATTATTTAAAAACATCAATAACACCTTTTTTTAAATAAATATTTAATCATTATTTTTCTGTAGGAATTAAAATTCTTCAAAACATTCAACCTTTTTAAATAGAACAACTTATAAGAATATTATTACAAAACATTTTTCAGAATAGGTTAATTATTTACAAAAATCCTTAAAAAAATCCTTCGCAAGAATTGAATTATTTTTACAAGCAGTAAAATTTCTCAAAAAATTATTTTATAAAAATATAATAATATTCGTGTCAATAATCCAATTACTTTAATAAATAATAATAAATCGATTATCCGTTAATTCATTTTTAAATCAATTTTCATTAGAAACTTCTAAAAAAATTCAATTACTTAAATTAAAAAATAAATAATGTATTGAATAATAGAATTTTCTTTGTTAAAATTTAATTATCATTGAGAATTTTAGCAATAAATTTTTAAATATATAAATTTAATTTGACAAATTTTAATAGAATTTTTAAGAATAATTACATCTTTCGAGGAATTTGATTAAAATATATGGGTCATTCTCCAAAAAACCTTATTTTGCATGTAGTCAAATTTTCTAAATAATTATGATCATTTGGGGAAATACCAAGTCATATTTCCTTATTTTATCACTTTGTCTAAATGTTCTGCAAGAAAAAGTTGTAAAATTTTATTGTTTAATACATTTTAAAAATATTTCACCACCTAAAAATCGATTTTCTAACCTGTCATCTAAGTGATTTCATTTTTCCAATACGTAAAACAATTATTTAAAACATGAAAATAGGTACTTTATCAATTTTTTCTAAAAGTTATGATATTTAAGAATAATTTTCTAAAATATGAATAAAATATGTCGTGTAGTTTTTTTAAATATAGAAAATGAAATTTGTCATGTAGTACCGCGTCATTCTTCTCACTCGATGAATAATATTCAATATTTTTTTGCTGTGGGTAGAGATATTGATTAATTATTGTGATCAATATTTAAAGTAACATCTCTAATATTAATTTCTTAAGTTACTTTTTAAAAAATGTCATTATTTTACGTTAAAAAAATTTAAATTGAGACATAAGCAGAGATTCACAACCTAAAGCGTCATTCCTCTCACCTTTAATAAAAACAATATTAATATATATATAAATTGATCGCAAATTTTTTCCACATAAAGTTATCCTTTATAAACATGACAGGGCATTCTAAGCTGAAGGAAAATTATTTGTCAATTAAATAAAATTAAAAAATGTTGAAATTGCCATTCCATTCACCCATCATTCCTCTCACTTTTTTGAATAAAAATTAAAAATTGATATGATATTGTCGATTGTTTACAAACTGCCAGTGAAAAGTGAACCCAAAATGTAAAAAAAATAGTTTTTTACAATTGTTAAAGAGATTCTTGATAACTGTAAGTATTTCAAAATCTATAAAATTTATTGATAATATTAATAAATTATAATTATTGAATAATTTTTTGTAAATAGAAAAATATATATGAGGAGCTGTATCGAAGAACTCGCTCGCCGCTCGGCGAATCTCTTTGAAGCCAGTCAGTGGCCCACAAATTGAGAAAAATTGAAATTCAAATTTTTGAATTTTGAAAAGTCCTACTTTATAGGAAATGATAAGGCGCATCTTTTTTTCCTTTAGCGTTTTTTCGTAAAATTATTATTTTCGATGATAAAGAACAAAAACTGAAAAATTTTAATTGACAAATTCAATTAAATTTCAAAACATAAATCATCATATCTCCGAAAGTTATTAACAAATTAAATTGCAATTTGGTATGTAAACTTATTAGGGCCTATTAAAAGCGAAAATACAATAAAAAGTTGAAAAATCAATAATTGTTTAATAGTTTGTTAACAATAATGAAGGCATGTCAAAAATTACGATTTCTCATTTTCGATGACAAAAAGTCTGCAGGGAACTTTAGAATTGAGAGAACTTCCAGTGAGAGATTTCTTCAATAGTATGTGAGGAAGTTTTCTGTAAAATTTGAAATTAATTCGTTAAAAACTTTGGCAGATACAGAAGTTTTAAGAAAGTGCGGTTAGCGCGTAAGTACGTCCTCTCGTTGCTCGCGCTACGCTGATGCATTCTGAACATAAGAAATATATTTTGATCAATTTTTTGCAACTTTTAATTGCATATTTTATACATAAAATTAAACGTAAACAATTTCAGTTTATTAACAATTTATTTACATATTAATTACATACTTTACTATAATGAACTATTGTTCATGGTGTTAACAAAAAGTATTTTTAAAAATTATATATTCTAATAAAATAAAATAATTTAAATCATTAAATATAATATAAATAATAAAACTAATATAGTCAATTAAAAATATTCTATAAAGCTTTTTTTGTTTCGTATTCAATAATTAAATACGTTTATTCCGTTTTGAATAAATTTTTATCTTATATTCATGAAAATGAAAACTTTTAATTATATTGTTCATTTAGATAATAATTTTCTATTTCCTTACTATCTGACTTGTTGTAACGATACAGATGTATGATTGAGTGTGAATGTAAATGTAGAAATGTGAGTGAGTTGGATTGGAGATTGGGAAGAGATATAGTTAAGGGGGAAATGAAATTTGTAAATTGAGCAATAGTGCGAGGATTAGTAATTAAAGAAATAACGACTTGAACGAACGTATTGACAAATTTGAGTATAAAAGTGTTATAGTAGAATAAAATTGTTAAATCGAAAAAGCCACAGGTGAGCGAAAAACTTTGATTGTAAAATATTAATTCAAATTTATATATTGTTAACGTTGTAAATTAATTGCAGCGTGGCTTTTCTTTATTAATATACGAAAAAGGAGGAAATATTCTGTTGGATGAGAGCAATTTCCAATCCCCTCAATTGCTTCATCCGATAATAATTATTGTTCAATTGGTAACAAAAATCACGAAGAAAGCGGGTGAATAATCAACATCGGAATACTGAATCGGTGGACGATAACGAGTTATTGTTGGATTGATTCACAGTGCTTTATAGAGGATCACATTTGAACCAGTTTCTTGACATCAACAAGAGCGAAATATCGTGTATTGGATGCGGAAGGATCGAGGAACGATTCGAGACGAATCGCATTGTATATGAGAAAAGCATCGCCTTCATATAAATGTACAGTAAGTGCAACCTTCAATGCGATTATTTATTGTTACACTTGATCAATGCTCAATTTGATAATTATTGACGGACATTGCATATGTTAAAAGAAGGAATATTTGTGTGTGTGTATATGTTTGTGAACTGAATGATGTGTATGCGTATAGTGAAAATATAGATCGATATAAGTGTTAATTTGAAAGATTTTAATTGCAAGAGTTGATATTGTGAGAGAAACGGACTGACTTATGAATTATTATAACATTACATGTATTATAATTGAATTTTTTAGTATTTTTATTTCTCGGACCGTTACATTGTTTATAAACTTAATGGCAGTTAGGCTGTACACGTCTTGTTGACAACAGTGAAAAATTAATATTATATAATTGTATAAAGGTTTTGTTGCAAAAATGGTTGAAACAATTATATTAAAATCTATAAGAAAAAAAATTAGGAATAGAAAAAAACTACTCAAACAAATATGTACATTAGTTTTTAAGCGAAAAAATAAAATAATGTGTTTATAAATAAACAGTTAATCTCTTTTTTAATAAATAATGCTTTATATTAAATAATATGTTCATTATATTACACTTATTATAAATAATATTAAGCATTGCTTTTCAAGTAACTATCAGCGTAGCGCGAGTAACGAGAGGACGTACTTACGCGCTAACCGCACTTTCTTAAAACTTCTGTATCTGCCAAAGTTTTTAATTAATTAATTTCAAATTTTACAGAAAACTTCCTCACATACTATTGAAGAAATCTCTCACTGTAAGTTCTCTCAATTCTAAAGTTCCCTGCAGACTTTTTGTCATCGAAAATGAGAAATCGTAATTATTGACATGCCTTCATTATTGTTAACAAACTATTAAACAATTATTGATTTTTCAACTTTTTATTGTATTTTCGCTTTTAATAGGCCCTAATAAGTTTACATACCAAATTGCAATTTAATTTGTTAATAACTTTCGGAGATATGATGATTTATGTTTTGAAATTTAATTGAATTTGTCAATTAAAATTTTTCAGTTTTTGTTCTTTATCATCGAAAATAATAATTTTACGAAAAAACGCTAAAGGAAAAAAAGATGCGCCTTATCATTTCCTATAAAGTAGGACTTTTCAAAATTCAAAAATTTGAATTTCAATTTTTCTCAATTTGTGGGCCACTGACTGGCTTCAAAGAGATTCGCCGAGCGGCGAGCGAGTTCTTCGATACAGCTCCTCATATAATAAAAAAAGCCGGCGCCAAATTTTAACCTTTTAATTTTTTTGTAAATTTTAATTTAAAACATAAACTTTAAAAGCTAAAAGTTTGCATGATCATGCTATAGAGGTGGTAAATTTTTTAAAGCTCAATATAATTGACTGCACTAATCCATAAATAATATTTTTTTTCTTTTATGTTTGTAACTCACATTTTAAAAATAATTTAATTCTTACAACAAAATTTTATTCAAATTTATAAAAATAACTGTATTTATGTGAAGAATTTTATTATTTATATAAATAACTAGCTGTCGTACCCGTCTTCAACGGGTTTTAGTTTTTTCAAATACATTCAATAGAGTTTCTACCAGTCTCCAAAAATAAGAAATAGTGGGGAATTTAATTCTACAGGAAAAAATAATAATTAGCTACCATCAACTATTTCATTAGAAAAACATTACTATTTTAAATCAGTGATTGACTTTTTATCATCAAATAATTTATTTGTTATTAATTAAAATGCAGAAAACAATGTTTGTCAATTATTTGTAGAAATTTAATTATAGTATTATAAGTTAATCCAAAATTACTACTAATTTTCGACTAACTAATTCGACTAAAAAGTCGAATTCGAACTAATTGTATAATAATTGCTAAAATCTAAAATAAGATATATATTGCATAAGCTGAATTTACAGTTTTTCCTGATTAAATTAAATTCCTGCATATTTCCCATTTTTCCCAGTTGGTAGAACCCCTGTTAAAAGTATTAGTAAAAACAAAAACCCATGAAAGAGTATTTTCATAAAATATGTGAATTTTTGTAGCCATTTAAAGTTTTATTTATCGTTAAGACTTATCAAGAAAATTTACATTTGATAAAAAATACACCTAAAAAAATTTTGACAAAGCTGGGAAAAACCGGATAGTTTGTAAAACAGAAATAATATTAGACACCGTGTTTAACTTTTGCCTTTACAATGCTCAAAAAATCCCTAAAAGTTAAATCTAGAATTGAAATAGCAAAACATTTTAGTATAGAAGTTTTTTTCCAGTAGTATAATCCAAGTATCGTATCACAGGTATTCTTGAATTTCTGTAGTATCAAGATTCGTGGTAGAGAATCGCCGCCAAGTAAAAGCAAAAGTCCGCGATATATATTCTCGAAATATCGGCTGTTTTTCGATAAAATTGAATAACTCGAGTAAATCTTAACCGATTTGGCTCATTCTTTTTTTGCCGGATAAAGAATCAAAAAAGAAATAATTCTGTTAAGTTTATTCAATATTATATATTTTTTTGTAGAATTTAGGCTAGGAAAACCAATAAAATAGCGATTTTTTGAGATTTAGACAAACGTGGAGCGTTAACACCTAAATGGATTGCTGAAATCTTTTAGAACATTATTAATTAGGTTAAAATCTCGATATACATTTTAGGAAATTTTAATGCACTCTGTATTTTTTGAAAAATTTTGATTTTTCTCAAAAAAATTGAATTTTTTGACATTTAGACAAACGCAGAGACTAAACTTCTAAACGGTTATGTGAGATCTTCTAGAATATTAATTATTGGGTTAAAATCTCGATATATATTTCTGGAAATTTTAATGCACTCCGCATTTTTTGAAAAATTTTCATTTTTCTCAAAAAAATTGAATTTTTTGACATTTAGATGAACGCAGATACTAAACTGCTAAAAACATTTTAAAAATATTTTGAAATTTGAAATAGTATTATGGGTTGATAGGCTTGAAATTTGTTTTAAAAACTTTACTGTAAAGTATCATATCTTAAATAAATTCTTATTTAAAACTTAATTGTATTTTATTTTAAATTATTAGATAAAAGACCAAAATATTTTTACAATTAATTATTTCATTTATTAAAAAGTTGAGAAGATGCAAAAATTTTTAAAATCCCAACAAAAACATCTATGATGCAAAAACTTCCGCCAAGTAAAAGATTTTGTAACTGTCCAAACAATTAGGGAAATAAAAGTTTACCAAGTAAAATTTATAATTGAAATTTTAACAACGATTTATTTTAAATATTTCCTCTCCTACACAACTCGAAGTACATATTGCAGTTGAAAAAAATAACCTGAGATTAGCTGCTGATATTGCACATTGAGGCTTAATTACATTTCCGAATTAAGTCAATGTTCTTCACTGCATTTTGAATTATAACAAATAAAATTAACTTCATAATTTACATTAACAAAAAACGAAATCCAATTATTCATCATAATAACCCCAGCAGCACGTTATATTACAGCAATATTGGGAACATTGTCTCAACATTACCAATGTTTGCCTCAATGTTGCCAATGTTGCTGGAACATTTTGTGCTACTGGGGAAAAAATTTCTATATCAGCAATTAAAAATTCTTGGCGTCAATAATGCTTCTAACTTGTAATTAATAAAAGTATTGACGCAAAGATTTTTTAATTGCTGATATAGAAATTTTTTAATATGATGAATAATTGGATTTCGTTTTTTGTTAATGTAAATTATGAAGTTAATTTTATTTGTTACAATTCAAAATGCAGTGAAGAACATTGACTTAATTCGGAAATGCAATTAAGCCTCAATGTGCAATATCAGCAGCTAATCTCGGGTTATTTCTTTCAACTGCAATATGTACTTCGAGTTGTGTAGGAGAGGAAATATTTAAAATAAATCGTTGTTAAAATTTTAATTATAAATTTTACTTGGTAAACTTTTATTTCCCTAATTGTTTGGACAGTTACAAAATCTTTTACTTGGCGGAAGTTTTTGCATCATAGATGTTTTTGTTGGGATCTATTTTATCATAAAAAATCTTCATTTTTAATAATTGAAAAATAACTTTAATGCTATAAATTAATATTTTTTAATATCACTTACCATCCTTATTAATAAAATCAGATGTCTGTGTGTACATTTCTTCAAACTTCAAAATTTTAGCATAAATAGTTGTTATTGACATCAATAATTCCAGAAATAATCTTTAAAATTTTAATGTATGTATGTATGTATGTATGTAAAAAAATTGGATGAATAAATAATTCTGAATTGTATTATTTTGACGTTAAAATCTTAAGGAGATCCCACATACCGATAATGCAGATCTAAAATAGTTAAAAATCTGCAACGACCGTTTCTTGGAAAATATAAGATATTATGATGTATAAATTTGAAAAATTCACTTTTTAACATAAATACACAGGATGAGTATTTTAATTGTTGTAATTATTGAAAAAAAATTATTCATAAAAAGTTAAATATGAGCAGTTTCCAACAGCCTAAACTGCAACGACCTTTTCTTGTAAACAACAAAATCAAAATAACTTTCCCATTTGACAAACTTAATTTCAATAAAAAATACACATAATAAGATTCATTCTATATGAAAACTAGAATATAAAACTATAATTTGCGTAAACTATTTTGTATAGCAATTTGCAACAAGAAGAACAAATCTGACAGATGTTTAGTGATACATAGAACCAAGAGATGGCGCCAAAGGTACCAAAACTGACAAATTTTCATTATTTTTAACTTTAAATAAACAACAATGAGACATAATGTCTTCTTTTCGAGTGGGAATTCATTAGTGATAAAAGATACACAATGGGAGAAATATATTTTGTTCAAATTGTTAAAGAAAAACTAATGTTAGTAAATTAAATATCATGTGCTACTGAACAGCTGTCACTTCTACACTTTGGGAAAAATAAAGTTTTTATTTATTTCTGAATGGCAAATGAGTATCATCCTGTGTATTTTCCGGGGCGGTAGTGATTCTACGCAATTAAATTCTACAAATGAAAATTCAACACAGTAAACTCTACACGAGAAAACTCTCACTTTATATTTAGACAAGTAATAATAATTCTACGCAAATTAATTCTACATAATGAAACTTTACGCATTCTAATTCACGGAAAAAAATTTTTACTGTGGGGAACAGCTCATTTCGAAAATAAATAACATAAAGAATCTATTCAACTAATTCAGTGAATGATTTCCAATGCATTAGTCAAACTGTTTCTCTGATATAGAGAAAATGAATTTCACTGGTCAGCCATATTGGAAATATTTGACAGTTTACCATTCTCATAGAAATTTCTCTAAAATCACAAATATCAAATTTACATTTATTACCTCTAAATACGTATTAATTTACTAATTTTACATTTTATTAGTTATAATATAAGAAATATAATTAATAGAATTTGAATATACGCTTTGAACATTAATTTAAAAATGTTTTCATTCAAGTGTTATTTTGAGGTTATGTGGTTTTCAAAAGGTAAAGCAAGAAATATCATTTTCGCTGGATCAGCGAAAATGGATTATCGATGGAGCCAAATCAGTGAAACTTATAGCTATTATAGTAATTGTTATCTCTACTTTAGTAGAACTTTTCTTAGCGTTTTAAATAAAATATAATTTAATTAATTATTTAAAATTTTTCACGATTAAATACTACACCAATAAATTCTACAAAGTTTAATTCTACGCATGATAAAATATATTTTTTATTATTCTTTATAAGTTGTTAACTCTACGCAGTTAAATTCAACACCAGATAATTCTACAAAAATAAATGCTTTTTAATAAATAGATTTTTTAAAAATTCTACGCAATTAAATTCTACAAAAAATAATTCTACAAATTTTAACTTTTTTATAATAAATTTTTAGAAGATTAAACTACACAAGGAAATTCTACAAAAACAATTCTACGAGAAAAATGTCTACAGATAGCAATTGTAGTATTTAATTTAATTAAATTATTAACTCTACGCCGTTAAATTCAATACCAGATAATTCTACAAAAATACATTTTTTAAAAATTCTACGCATTTAACCACTACAATTCAAAATTCTACACAAATTTAAATTAAATTTTTTTCTATTTTTCAAAGTCAATTAATAATAATTCTACGCCGTTCAATTCAACATTCAATAATTCTACGCAAATAAACAAACTTGTGTTGAGTTTTACAGTGTAGAGTTTATTCGCATAGAATTATTTAGCGTTGAATTGAACGGCGTAAAATTATTATTAATTGACTTTGAAAAAAAAGAAAAAAAAATTCCAATTTAAATTTGTGTAGAATGTTAAATTGTAGTATTTAATTGCGTAGAATTTTTAAAAAATGCATTTATTTTCATATAATTATCTGGTATTGAATTTAACGGCGTAGAATTATATTTGTAGAATTTTCTTGTGTAGAGTTTAATCTTCTAAAAATTTATTGTAAAAAAAGTTAATATTTGTAAAATTATTTTTTGTAGAATTTAATTGCGTAGAATTTTTGAAAAATCTATTTATTAAAAAGCATTTATTTTTGTAGAATTATCTGGTGTTGAATTTAACTACGTAGAGTTAACAACTTATAAAGAATAATAAAAAATATATTTTATCATGCGTAGAATTAAACTTTGTAGAATTTATTGGTGTAGTATTTAATCGTGAAAAATTTTAAATAATTAATTAAATTATATTTTATTTAATTAGAATGCGTAGAGTTTCATTATGTAGAATTATTATTACTTGTCTAAATATAAAGTAAGAGTTTTCTCGTGTAGAGTTTACTGTGTTGAATTTTCATTTGTAGAATTTAATTGCGTAGAATCGCTACCGCCCCGTATTTTCCTACTAAATTAAATTTCCCAAATGAAAAAATTATTTTGTTTCGTTGTTTTCGAGAAATGGTCGTTGCAGTTTGAGCTGTTGTCAAAAGACCTGTTACAGGAAAACTGTTCATATTTAATTTTTTATGAATAATTTTTTTAAATAATTATAACAAATAAAATACTCATCCTGTGTATTTATGTTAAAAAGTGAGTTTGTCAAATTTATAGGTCATAATATCTTATATTTTCCAAGAAACGGTCGTTGCAGATTTTTAGCCATTTTAGATCTGCATTGTCGGTATGTGGGATCCCCTTAATCAAAGACCCCAAACATAATACTGACTTAAGTTTAATAGTAATTTTGTGTTATTAGGGAACAAAGCTTCTGTGACAGACATACATACACACATACATACATTAAAATTTTTACGACTATTTCTGGAATCCTTTATGTTAATAACAACTATTTATGCTTTAAGTTTTAAGCAATGGACAGACAGACGTCTGATTATATTAATAAGGATTGAATTCTTACAAAGAATTTTATTCCAGTTTATAAAAATAATTGAATTTCGGTGAAGAATTTTTTAAATAATTTATATTTTGGGAAAAATTTTTATGAAATTATGTATTTTAAATAATTGAATTCCTGTGAAAATGTTATTACTTATGAAAATAATGAAATTATTTTGAATTAATTCATTAAAATTGAAAAAATTGTAAAAATTATTTATAAAATAATTTATAAGTCATAATTTATTATATATGATACTCTTTTACACCCGTTTAATATTTTATCTCTTGACATTATACACCATTTCAACAATTGTTTAAAATTTTTTTTGTTTATTTTTGTTGTGCTGTTAATTCCGCTTTCAGGGTGGCCACTCAAACTTCAAAAAAAATTCCCGGCTATTTCCCGGTTTTCCAGGTGAAAATGACTTTTTTCCCGGTTGTTCTTTAGTACCTCAAAATTGAAATTGTAAGTTATTAATCCATTGGTTTTATTGATAATATGAATTGTTTTTAGCAGGGCTGATAAAAATCATGATTAAAAAAAATCAGATTTTTTAAATTTAAATCAATTTTTTTACAGTGGTTTTTAAATATTTATTTTTACGTTGTTTGTTTTTTTAACATTAAAAATTATAAAATTAATAATAAATTCGCCAAAAACTTTTTTGTTAAGAAAATATAAAATTTTAGGTCAACGCGCTTAAAATAAAGTATAGTCATTATAAAATGCGAGTGAATATCAATTACAAATATGGTGGATTTGTAACTCCACCCAAAAAATATATATAGTCCAATTATATCCAAAAAATTTTTATAATATGCCCTATTGGTTTGTAATTTGTCAGACAAATATTTTTGAATTTTATAAAAAATTGGCCGGGGGGGGGCGGTAAAAGTTTCGAACTTTTGAGTGACACGCTTTATTTTGATTATTTCTTATAATACAAAGAAAAATTTTTAAAAAAGTAGGTATAATTAGTAGTAGTAAGTATAATTTTCTGATTTTGACACAAGATTTTGAAAAATAAAAATGAAATTTCACTTTTCTCATTTTTGGGTCCATTTTTCCTTTTTTATATTTGTAAAAGAAAGCTAAGCATTTTTCTGATGAAATACTTGTTTTCGACTTTGTCTCTGTACTTTTTGTTTTACAGCTAAAAAAACCCATTAAAAAGAAAAAATAAAATGCCTGTTTTAAAAATGTAATATATTATATTTTTAAATATAATATATTTTTAAATAAGTTACACTCAATTAATACATGATATATTTCTCTCCCTTTCAACTCTTCATCTCCGCAACAATATCCACTTTTAAATTTGAGAACTTTACTTTTATGTATAATTCTAATATTATAATTATTTATTAAGCGAATTTGTGCAATTACTTTAAGATCTTTTAATGGCACATTCAACCTCAAATAATTTTGCGTTCCTTCGCATAATGTGAGATGTGGGAAGAGTTGCAGAGAGCTTGAAGTTGATAGAGAGTTAACATCCTCTGCTCGAAGAAAGTTTTCGTACATTTTTACCAATCCGACTTTGTTTTCTTTGATATATTTTTGATCCCATATAATTTTTTCACCTATAAAATCAAATATTTTCTCGACCTGCTTACACCAATTATATTTAAAAGTAGAGTTTTGAGATTCAGATAAGAGAATAAGTCTTGTTAAACAAATTTTTGGATATCTATAATTTTTCATATTTAAAATTTTTTCAATTAAGTTAAGAGCCAGTTTAAATACCCTGCTTGCTAGTTTGACTGCTCCAATTTCCAGCCTTATCGAGTAATTTGGTGTATTTTTTGGCAATAGGAGGAGTCTCTTATAAAAACCTGTTTGAATCCTTTCGATCTCCTCAAGATAACGTAAACCCCAAACTTGGATTGCATAAAACAGAGTACTTGTTACTAAACTATTGAAGAGTTTGGGGATTGGTTTCTATGTACACAAGTTCATTTTATTTATAAGAGACAGAGTTGAACTTGAGGCAATCGACGCAGAAGTAAGTGCACCATTTAGTGCTTCTTCGAAAGATCCCGTCTGACATTGAGGAATTCCCAAATATGAATAAGTTTTAACAATTTCGATCATTACCTTTCCATAATAAAATTTTAATTTTTTATCATGTTTATGACCACCTTTTTTATACACGATGATTTTTGTTTTCTTCTCGTTTACATCTAGTTTATTTAAAATACAATATTTATAAAAAGCTTTCAGTAATTGTTTTAATTTAGCCTGAGATTCCGCTAACAATACAATATCATCTGCGTAGGCTAGTAATAAAATCTCGTTAGTTGGACCCATTGAAACACCTCTTATCCCTTCGCTCTTTAAAAACTCCTCCATATCAGACAAAAAAAAAATGAAAACAAAATCGGACTGCTGACTTCACCCTGAAGTACACCTTTCGTTACTTTGACTTGTTCAGAAACCTTGCCATTAATCGCGACCGATACTGTCGCTTTTGAGTAAAAATCTCCCAGAATATTTGTTAACTTGTAACCCATTCCTAGATTATAAAGTTTTCTCAAGAGCAGCTTATGCGAAACTGAAGGAAAGGCATTACTAAAATCTACAAATAAGGCATATAATTTGCCTCCTTTCATATTAAGTTTATTTTGAACTAAAGCATTTAGGGTAAATATATTTTCAACACAACTTCTTCATTTTCTAAAGCCTGCTTGAAATTCAGGGATTTAATTTTCCCTTCAGCCCAATTCGTTATTCTATTTGTTAAAATAGTTGTAAAAATTTTTGGAATACAATTTACTAAGGCTATAGGGCGGTAATTATGTGGGTCGGTAATTTCCCCTTTCTTATAAATCATTTTTAAATTTATTTCTGACCAATTTTTCGGAGTTTTTTCTATTTGTAAAATTTGATTAAAAACAAGATCCATATATCCAATCCAACTCTCAGGCAAGTTTTTTAAAAATTCAAACGAGATTTCGTCGGCTCCAGCGGCTTTATTATTTTTAGATTTTTGTAGAGCAAAAATTATTTCTTCTCTAGTAATTGAAGTTTCTAGTTCGGGGTTGCTAATTTTAACTGTTAACTCCTTTAAAAGTTTTTCTTCGTTATGCAAATTGGTAGTTTGAAAGAATTCGTTGAAAAAATTGTACCAAATATTTAAATCGATATTATTTATAACGTTAGATTTGAATCTAAATTTATTAATTATATTCCAAAAAGTTTTTGAATTTCTACATTGCTCTAATTGCATGAGAGTTGAATTCGCATGAATCTTCATTTTTGTTTTTAGTGTAGTTTGGTATAGTTTTTTGTATTGTTATATTCAGTTATAGTTTTATCGTCTTCAAATTTTTCATGTTTACATTTTTTTAATATAGTTTTGAGATTTCTCTTCAAGGACAGACATTCTGCGTCAAACCAAGGTTTAGATTGACCCGTTTTACAGTTTATTTTGGACGTCATACCGACTAATTTTGCACTTGACTTTATGGAATGAGTTAGATTTTCTACTAGTAGTTCGATGTCGAGGGAGTCAGCTGGGGCGTCACAAGGCAGTTCATTCATACATTCAAAATACATTTCAGAGAATTCACTTCTCCATTTTAATTTATTTTTTATTTGCATTGATTTTTCGTTTTTTTGTAAACTGATTAAAATTGGAAAGTGATCCGAATTTTTTATTAAATGGGTTATTTCAAAATTTTTTATTTCAAATGCTGCTGACAGATTTATCCATACAAGGTCGTTAGTTGATTTTTTATTATTTACAACATATGTATATTGGCCAAATCTGTCACCAGGTGTCCTACCGTTTAAAACAATGTAGCCATTTTCTTCCATTTTATTCCTTTCCTATTTACAATTTTGTCTAAATTTAATCTAGAAGAAAAAACATTAACATTATCGGGTAGAATATTTTCACATAATTGATTTAAATTCCCTATTCTAATATTAAAATCTCCACCTAAAAATACTGGAATTCCAAAATATTTATCTTTTAGCGTGATTGATATTTCGTCTATTTCAGAGCAAAAGGTATCTATACTCGCATTTGGTTTTAAATAAATAGCACCTAGGATAATTTTAACACAATTTGAACTTATTTCGATAAAAATACTTTGTTCTGAAATTTTTATTATATTATACCTGTATTTATTAGTATTTATCGCAATTAAAAGTCCCCGCTTGCTCTTCCTCGGTCAGCTGTTCGTATCGCTGGGCTGCATATCATTTCGAAATTGTATGGAGGGCAAAATTGTGGAGTTGATATCATCCAGGTTTCTGTAACACAGGCTATATCTATGTCCTTGAGATGAGGTGTGAGGTCCTGCCAGTTAGTCCATCCCTTCATATTCCAAAAATATATTTTTGGATTTCCTTCTTCTGACTCGAGCTATGATTTATTCTCAGGTAGTAATTTCATCTCTTGTTCGATTGGTTTCGATGGTGGGGTAATTAAAAAATTTTCAAGAGTTTTTAGGGGAATTTTTTCTTTAACTATTTTTTGTTTTTTTAATGTTGTTTTTTGAGCCTTTGCGTCTCCCCCTCTTGCTTCCACTAGCTGTGGAGGGTAAGGAGGAGATGGATTCTTCGCTTTCAGAGTCATAAGATGACTCTTTCTCATCAGCTGGATTTCCTATATTTTCCAATAATTTTTTAACTTCATCAACATCAATAATCTCATTGTCTACAATTATTTTAGGTCCTCTGATAAAAGCTTCCTTTCCTTTTTGAGTTAAAATTTCTTTATATTTTCGAAGGATCTCGAAGTTTTTGCGACGTTTGTCCCTTTCTTCTTTGGTTAAGTCATTAGCGATGTTAATGTTCATATTTAGTAAGCGAACGTCGGTTATCGAGTCTTCTGGTATGTTCGTGTTTACCTTACAAATTATGTCCTTGACAGTGACGAGTAAGTTCTCATTTTCTTTTGCTGTGTCCGGAACATTATAGAGAATAATATTCTTGCTTTTCTCTTTGTGTATGATGAAATCAATTTTTTTCTCGCACTGATTTATTCTTTCTGTTAATATTTTATTTTCGACGACTAAACCATTGTATTTTCTTTTGTACGACTTTAGTTCGTTATTTAAAACTTTATTATCCCGTTTGATTTCTTGCAAATTTGCGTCCACTGTATCTAATTTGTTATTCGTCTGTTTCAATTGTTCTTGAATAGAAAGTAACAGTTGGTTAGTAAGATCATCTTTCTCTTTTGTATTGTCTTCACTCATTTTTGAAGATGCACTTATTAGAGATTTAACAAAAAATACACCACTCACTATGTTTCTTGTTCCACAGACAGATTTGAAAATACAGAAAGCAATCGATAAGACAACTTAGTAAATAAACGGGAACGACTCGTAAACACGTCTGATCGCTTCGACTGCTCAATCGCAACTCCCAGTTTTGACGTTATATTCACCATATGTTATATTTTATATAATTTTTACTGCACTTATACTACGTATATAAATTCTTGTTACAATAAAAATTTTCAAAATTTTAAGATATTAACAGAATATTGATATTTTATTCTATTCTTTGGCCCAAATATAAAATACTGATTTTTAATCTTCAAATAACTGTTATTAAATTAATAAAAACTAATGATTATTGCATTCTGATATTCAAAATTCTTTTCTCCTTTTTTAAATTTAAAACTTTAAACAAAATTACTATAAAATATCTAATAATTTTTAGTTAATCAAATTTTTTGATTTAAATCATGATTTAAATGGCAATATTTTTCAAATCGTGATTTAAAACAAGTTGATTTAAATCATTGCAGCTCTGGTTTTTAGCTGTTGAAAAATTTACACGTATATTTGATTTATAGACTGTAAAAAAAGTTATAAATTCTTCAAAAGATCTAAACGAATGCAGTTAAAATTCCCGGCTATTTCCCGGTACAAAAAATTCCAGGCTAATTCCCGGTTTTCCCGGTCGGTGGCCACCCTGGCTTTTCTATTGAAATAGTTTTAAATTTTAACTATTGACGCAGGAGAACCGCAGACGAGGAACAAAGTCGCAGCAGCGACAGAGTTGGAGCGCCACCCTCGAAGGCTAAAGTCTTACGACAGTTCCGAGGGAGGGTAAAGGGCTCCAAAAGAAGGGTTACGGGTTTTACTGGGTCAGGGCTGGCAGTATGTCACCAGTTTATCAAATTAATATCCTATTATTTTTTTTCCTTTTATTTTACCAATTCCACATAACTTAGGAAGACGGAATTCAAAGTACCTGTACACAGATTTCCCAAAAATCCCTAAGCAAAAAAAGTCATAATTTATGATAGTTATTATTAATTTTATTTAACTATTATTTATTATTATTATTTATTTATTAATAATTATTAATTTTATGATAGTTTTTGAAAATTTAAGTTATTTAAGAAGAAATTGTCAGAAATAGAAAAAATTGAAGGTTTTGTATTAAAATTTGTAGTAATTTCATAGTTTACGAGGCAAAAAGAAAAAAATTCAATTTTCTCATGAATTTGAAAAATTCAATTTTTCCAGTACTTTAGTAAAAATCCCTGACTTCCCTGACTAATTTTACTTTCCCTGACTTTTCCCTGAATTCCCTGACCGGTGGTAACCCTGGAATTAAATAAATTAAGTAAATAATCCATTAAATTAAATAAAAATTTATATTAACAAATATAAATGTACAACAAACTATGTGACAAAATATTTAATTAAAAGACTATTAATGATTCGAATAATTCTACAATTAAAGATATTCACAAGTCCGGGAAAAAACAATATTCTGTTTGGAGATCAGAAAGGAGTAAGAGAAAAATATATTCTATTTTTTCCATCAATTCTATTTACTACTTTCTATTTACTATTAAATCATTTTAATTTTTCCTGACAAAAGAATTTAAATAACTGAAATTAAAAAAAATACTAAAGAATAGTAAAGTTAATAATACAGTCGACACTCGATAATTAAACATTCGATAAATTGAATCTCCCGGTAAATTGAAGTGTTTTTCAAGTCCCTTCAAAAACTCTTGATAAATTGAATAAATCCCATAGTTTTGGGTCCCTTGATAATTAAAAGTTTTTTTGACTGCAATTTGTCTCTTTTCCCTCTATAAATTGAATTCGTCTAGCCGAACCCTCTATAATTTGAATTTTTCTGTATTATATATAGAAATGTACTTTTTCTGACCACTTTATAAATTGAATTCAGTTAAATTGTACTCTCTATTATTTGAATTTTTTCACTGATAGAAGTGTATACTTTTATTTCTCTTCAAAATAAAAGTTATTGTAAACATTGAATTTTGTATTGTATTATGATACAGTACATTCTGAAATCAAAATAACGAATCATTCGTTGTCACTCATTTCTGGTCGTGTAATTATCAATTCCCTGTTAAATTCAGTTTAATACTAGTCTCGCTTCTTGCACGTGTTTAAAATGACGTCTCCAAGAACGCACAAATATTTGCCAATTTTGGAAAAAAACAAGATTATTTATATCGTGGAAAGTGGTGGAACAAAAAAAGAAATTTGCCAAACAGTTTGGAATTTTGCCGTCAACGCTTTCTAATATTTTAAAAAATAAAGATAGAATTCTTATATACAATCTTTTGTTCATTTGACTGTTTTTATTAACTCTGTATACTTTTGTTAATTCGAATTTTTCACGATCTTTACTAGATAATTACAACTCTCGTTAATTTGAATTTTTCTTGACTCTCTCTCACGAGTTTTTGAACGAGAACTTCTTTGTTTGTTCGAAAAAAGTGCTCGTTCAAAAACCGGCAACTGCTCACACAAGTTACGAACGATATTTTTCATAACAAGGAGCAAAAAAGTGCCCTCTTTAGCACTGCGTTATGAAAAATTATTAATATAAACACAAAAAAATAGTAAAAAAATAAATATTAATATTAAAGAGCAAATTAGGATTAGATGGGGTAAATAGAAACAAGGGGTAAGTCGAAACAGTAGCTACTTCAGTTAAATAAAAAATTTTTAAAATAAATACGACCTTAAATCTTGAATCTTAGATCACATCCAACAGGTTCTAAGCATTTTCCCATTTTTCGTTTGTCAATTAGTGATTCTATGCGTAGTGCAGAATTTAATGTCTCTCATGTTTTTTAAGAAATAAGTTTCATATATTGTAATGAAATCAACATGGAAAATTAATTTCCATGATGACAAATAATAATCTATTTATTTTTTCAATTAAAACTTCATAATTTTGCTTAAAAATCTGTTCTAAAGTGTCCAAACGTCATTTCTAGGTCGAATTCCAAATTTTCTTGAATCAAGAGTATCTGTTCAATCAAATACAATAATTCAATTGACTATATATATATATATATATATTCTTAGAACAAGAAAATATTTTATTTATGGGTCAATCCATTTTATTTCAACTAAAATGGTCGCCGACTAATTTTAAAAAATTGTAATATTCTGCAGGGATGATTTTGGTGTTATTAAAGTCACGAAATAAAAAGATTTTTTCAAAATAATTATATATTTTTTATGAAATATGAAAAAAAACTGGCAGTTTTCTGCCAGTAGAAAATAATGTAAAAGAAATAATATTTAGAACAAAAATACAACAAAAATTATTGACATTTGTTAAGAATGTTTAAATTTATTATTACAAATTAATATAAGCCTTTAAAATTATAAAATAATAAATAAAATATTATCCTAAAGTGCATTATCAATGTAACCTAATTTTGGGATTTTTATTAACAAATAATGGGGAAACGGGATTATAAAATTAAATAAAAACTTACGGAATATGACAAATTTTCGATGAACTTTCAGTTTCTGTTTAACGTTTTCATCAATTTTATACTTAAATAAAAATAATATCGAAAATAGAAACGCCACTTTGCCCATATTCACGATTTTCAAATGCGTACAACTTCTTTGGAGAAAATCGGAAAATTATGGGATTTTCGAGAATAATTACAGGGTTGCCACAAAACATCGATTTTAAAATTCCATGACTTTTCCAGGTTTTCCAGACCATTTTTTATAACATTCCAGAGCAAAAAATAAAATTGTTTTGGTATGTTTTTAGCTAATTACGACAAAAAATATAATATCCTTCAAGTAAATTGTTAATGATAGAACGTCCAACGTCCTTCCGGCAGGACCAAAAAGACTCAGGTGAGTCCGTCCGAAATCGCTAAATAAAACTAACATGGATTAACATAAACAAAAAGTAAAATATATCGTTGGAAAGGTGATGAAACAAGCTTTCAGCGCATGTAAATGTCGAGCTTGTAAGTTCAAACCGAAGAGGTTTGGTGGTTAAGTGAGGTTAAGAGGTTAAGTGGCTTAAAGAAGTTGAATTTTCCAAAAATTCATGTAATTTTTAGTCACAAAATAATGAAACCCGGTCCTGCCGGCAGGACGCTTTTCGCTTTGTTTAAAAGGCTACCAAGCCTAGGCATATAAATTTAGAAACTTGATATTTACATCATTGGAAAGCTTGTTTCATTACCTTTCCAACGATATATTCGTTTTTGTATTTATCTGCTTCCATATTAATTTTATAAAGAAACTTTGAAGAGAGTTTTTATTCAATTGGCCGCAATTTTGCTGATTAACATTAAAAATGAAATTTTTTAAAATTAAACAAATAGGTTTCATTCTTTGAACGTTTCTGAAGAAAAAGAGACTAAACAGGCCAAAATATATTGATTTTTGTGGATTTTACATTAAATTTACGAAAAAATGTTTTTTTTTACTTTTCAGAAACAGCAAGTTTGAGGGCTTTGAAAAATGGTTTAATATTATTATTTTAAAAAGTCAAGTACATGGATTTTTTCGTCTACTTTAATCCCAAGGAGTTCCGGAAAAGAAAAATTGAATTCCCTTTTTTTAAAAGCCTTATTTTCGGAACATCCTTCCGGCAGGATGGGCGCTTGGACGTTCTATCATTAATAAAATAAGTTATTAATTTTTAATTTTATTAATGACAAAAATTTTAGTTAAAAATTGTGAGATGATTTGAGATACGAAAAAAGGTGAGTAGCAAATCTCTTTAAATTTAAAAAGTTAGTTTAGTTCAGAATTTTTCACAATTAAACAAGTATTTTAAACATTTTAAGAACATTTTATAAAACTGAAGTTACCTACGTTTATTCAATGAAAATTTTTTTTTCGATAATTATTTATTTTAATGTTAGAACCCCTTTAAAAAATTTCAAAAGATCGAAGTCGGGGAAATCAGTAATTTTTATTTTTTACACGGATTTTCAAAAATCATATATTTCAACAAAATTATTATTTCCTCATAAGCAATTTTTTCTTTTAGTAATTATTTATTTTAATGTGAGAAGTCATTTAAAAAAATTGTAAGAGGATCTAAGGCAAGGAAATCAGTGATTTTTAATTATTTTTGTCGTGGATTTTCTAAATATCCCGAAATTTCAACTAAATTATTATTTCCTCGCTTCAGAAGCCATTTTTTTCTATTGCTAATTGTTTATTTCTTAATATGGATGCACTTGCAATTTTTTAAGAAGCTTCTTACATTAAAAAACAATTACTGAAAGATAAAATTTTCATTGAATAAAAGTTGGTAACTTCAGTTTCATAAGGGTTTCTAAAATGCATTAATTTAAAAAATTTTTAAATAAAGATATTGACTAAAAGAAACTAAAATTTAGAAATGCCATATTCATTTCAATTGTAAGCACTAAATTTAAAATCAAAAAGTTGTATAATGTCAACTTGAAATTTTTACAACTCAAATACAAAAAATTAAGTTTTTAGTATCAGGCTTTATAAAATTCCCTGACAAATCCAGGTTTCCCAGGTCCGTGGCAACCCTGTAATTTCACTTATCACTAATTAAATGCGCACTACAACTTTCACTTTGGTCCCGGGCCTAGTTTAAAAATTATAAATTTTTTAAAAATAGTATATTTTTAAGGGTTAATGAATGTAATTTTTATAAAGTTGAAGTTAGATGAGCATTGATAATAATAATAAACAAACTTCAACTTTATAAAAATTACATTCATGAACCCTTAAAAATATACAATTTTTAAAAAATTGATAATTTTCAAACTAACGCCCGGGACCAAAGTGAAAGTTGTAGTGCGCATTTAATTAGTGATAAGTGAATTATTCTCGAAAATCCCATAATTTTCGAATTTCTCCAAAGAAGTTGTACGCATTTGAGTGACATAAAAAAGAAATAAGTGATAATCGCTAATAATTTGTTTAAAAAATTTGTTTTCATTGCACGTCATGGTGTAATCAATTTTACATGGGTATCTATTGTAAAAAAGAAAATTATAATTATTTTGTCTGGCCCACCACGAATAGGGTGATTGTGTGTATTACTACGTGTGCCCCATTTACTACGAATTTCATTAAAAATTTTAAAATAAAACTTTATTTGACAGATAATAAACTAAAAAAATATAATAAAACTTTAATTTGTATTAATTTTTATTTTTAATGAATAATTCTAAAAAATGTATTTTAATATATTTTATTTAACTTTGAAAATCACTAGTTCAGATGAGAGTGCTTTTAGAAAGATAAATATATTTATGCGTTTTGTGAACAAATATTCAATGTTAAGTTATTTCTAAATAAAGCAATAACATTAGTTTTGAAAAATTTAAAGAAAATGTAATGTTTTGAACGTTTTTATTATGTAATTTTAAACGTAGAATTGGACACAGGATTTTTCGCTCATGCGTTTATTTCTACGCCGTGTAACACAACCTAAAATGTAGTTGTGATAGTTCGTGGCAGTTCGTGATTTGTGTTTGTTTACCTATAATACTTGTAGCGAACGCAATGAAAATTGTAATTTTTAGCTAAAATAAAAAAGTATTCTCCAAGATATTCAAAACCTCCAAAACAGACAAAAGGAACTTAATGGCAATGCATAATAATTAAAGTTTTTGTTAAATAAATAAAAAATATGATTTACAGATATAACCTCAAATAATTATTTAATTTAATTTTATTATCTGAATAAAAATAAATATTTATTTTCATATTATGAATAAAGTTTAATTTAATAATAAAATAATTAAATACATTATTTTGTCCTTTTAAAATAAGTTAAAAGCTAAAATGTAGGTAATTAAATAATAATTTCAATTATAGTAATAAAACTAAGAATTTGGAACGTTCGTAATAATTCACGCGTATTAATAGGCACGGCGTAGAATTTCAAGCACATTCGTAGTAATTCACACTTGTACACTTTTTTTTTTAAATATTCCTTTTTTTAATACAAATTAAATTATTTTTATAACCCAAAGACTTTTTTTAGTTCTAAGAAAGATTAACTACTCTTAAAAAAAATTGGGAAAAAATTGAGGTAAAAAGCTTCAAATAATTCTTTAAACGTGGCTGATTTTAAAACACGTAGTAATACACACAATCTTCCTATTTCGTTCTTGAATGTTAAATTTAAAAATTCTAAATCGACATTTTCTTAATTTGAAATTTTTTTTTCAATTTTTCATTTTACAATCTTTTATTAAAAATAGGAGACTGTTTCTATTTAACCCTAAAAACTGTAAATTCGGGGTAAATAGAAACATCAGAAATTTCAATAATATTTCTGATAATATTAATAAAAAACTTGTTTTTATTAAACTATAACACTATAATAAGAGAGAATAAGACAGAACGGTAGAGAATAAGAGAAAATAGGTGATAGCAAACTTTTATTTGTGAAATGTGTTCAATCTTTTGGCATGGTTTATTTTTAAACTTATATAATGCATTATTATTTATTAGTTTGAATTATTTTACAACTAACATGAGCAACGCGCTTACGAACGTATGTCCAAGAAGTTGGCAACACCCTTTCATTTTTTGTCAACAAAATTTTGATTAAACTAAAAACAAATATTGTACTACATCTAGCAAACGATAACAAATATTTAGCTGGAAAATTTTTTTTAATATTTTCAAAAACTTTAAAAAATGTTTTTTTTATACTTCAATTTTTTTGAACATTTTTCAAAAATTAAAATTTTTAAAAACTAAAATTTATGCTTAATTGTGATTAGGGAGCACAATAAAAAAGGTCTATAACAATTTTTCAAAAAGTTAATAATTATTCAAGAAAATCAGACTTTTTAACTCAAAAAATTTTTTGAACCTTTTTAAAAAATAAAATTTGTGTCAACAAATTCAAAAGAATGTTTTAAAAAGTTAATTAACTATTCAAAAATAAACATAGGAGCAATTCCATCTGAAGCGATCAACGATTTTTCTGTATTGTTAGCAATTTTCTTGCAAATTTTTTTCCTTGTAGTTTTAAGGATAAGAAATGATAAAGTGAAGACGATTTTGAAAATTTCGAAAAAATTTGGAAAATACCCAAATTTTAAAATTTATGTATTTTTTTTTAAAATAAGATAACTCTCGTTATTTTCAATATTTTTCAAAAAAATTTTTTTTTATTTTCTCAGTATATTTAATACTTTTAATATAAATTTAAAAAAAAAAATTTTTTCATTAAAAATTGAAAATTTTCAAAAAAAAATTTTTTTTTTAGTTTTTGAAAAACACCCCCCCTTTGATTTTTAAATTTTTTTTATAGTGATAGCCGAAAGTAACAAGAATTTTTTCCAAAAAGTTTTATGGTGGGATCGCGATAACTTTTCGAGAAATCAATAAAAAAGTCTATGCCGGCCACTTGAGACTGACGCACGTCGCGCATGCGCTGTGTTCCGTAAGTGTGATTTAGTGTACATGGAAATAAGAGAAGCGCATTTCTGACTATTTGTCAACTTAGTAGCTGAAAGCTCCGAGCACTGGATTAAATTTAATTTTTATATTTCGAATTTTTAAATGTCTTCTGACGTTTAATATACATTTTTCTTTTAAGATATTTTTAAAATAATTTTTTGTAGAAGGTAAGTTTTTTTACACTTATATTTATTTTTTCGTCATATTTAAAACAGTTTTATCTAAACTGTATGATAAGGTTTGTTGCAATCCTTTAAAAAGACTAAATCATCGAAAATTTAAAAAAAACGTTCGAAATGCTTCTAAAACTCTTCACGAACTGTATCCAGAACTTTCTCGTGAAAATTATATTTGCGATGCATGCAGAAAAACTTTAAGCAAAAAAAAATACCAATTTTTGTTGAAAATAAAGAAATTAGTATAGAATTTGAAAATCAGGAGTTTGAAAATCAAGAATTTTATTCTAATGATGTTGAAGTGCTTGATAATGATGCTAAGGATGAGCTGGAAATTTTTGCTGATGTAGATATAAAATTAGCCTTTTCACATTTAAATCAGTGCTTACAGATTTTAAATGCATCGCCTGTACAATTTAAGCAAAAGAAATCAAAAGCAGAAAAGAATGAAAGTTTCAAAAGCGTAATTTCTGTGCTAAAAACAAAACTTTTCAGTCTTGATGACTGCAAAAATGATGGAGAAGAAGTTATTGATCATTTAAAAGAGAAACTTAAATTAGCAGAAAAAAATAAAAATCTGCAAATGAAAATTTTAACTATTCTCCCTGTAGATTGGCCTGTAAGAAAGATTACAAACACTTTTGGCTGCTCAAATCGTATGGCTCGAAGTGCCAAACAGATTATAGAAGAAGAAGGATTCTTAGCTTCAACTAAGGCAAAAAAAGGAAATTCTCTTCCCATAGAAACACAAGAGTGTGTACAGATTTTTTATAAAAATGATAGAAATAGTCGGATAATGCCTGGAAAAAAAGATTTTGTAACAATTTTGAATGAAAATGGAAATAAAGAGAAAATTCAGAAGCGACTAATATTGTGCAGTATTAAAGAATTGTATGAAACTTTCAAAGATTCGTTTCCTGATAAAAAAATTGGATTTTCCAAGTTTGCTGAACTAAGACCAAAAGAGTGCATTTTAGCTGGTGCTAGTGGTACGCATATAATATGTGTATGTGCACTTCACCAGAATGTTAAATTAATGTTTACCGGAGGAAAAATAGAGGCTTTGTCAAAAAGTGAAAACTTGGAAATACCTACATATAAACACTGGATAGCCAAATCGATGTGCAATCCTGCGACGGTGGAATGTCATTTTGGAAATTGTTCTGTTTGTCCAGGAAGCGAAAAATTAAAAAATGATTTAAAAGAAGCCTTTGATAAGAACCAAGTAGAAACGATTACGTTTAAGCAGTGGATCCAAGTAGATCGCTCAAATTTAGAAACTTTAACCAAATCTGCAGAAGAATTTACCGACTCTCTTAGTCAAAAACTAGAGAAATTAATTTCTCATAGCTTTGTAGCTAAAGAGCAGAGTAAATTCCTTGAAGAAGCAAAAAGTGGTTTAAAAGATGGAGAATTTGTTGTCATTTGTGACTTTGCAGAAAACTATTCTTTTGTGGTTCAAGATGCTGCGCAAATCTATTACTGGACAAATAGTCAAGCCACTGTTCATCCATTTGTAATTTATTTGAAAAATTCAAAAAATGAAATTGAGCACCTTAGTTTTGTAGTTATTTCCGAAATTTTACAGCACAACACGATTGCAGTTCATTTGTTTCAGAAAAAATTGATAAGTTTCCTGAAAGAAACCACGGGTAAAGAGCTTAGAAAACTAATTTACTTTTCAGATGGATGTGCAGCTCAATATATAAACAGGAAAAATTTCATAAATTTGACACATCACGAGCATGATTTTGGCTGCCAAGCAGAATGGCATTTTTTTGCTACCTCCCACGGTAAAGGCCCTTGTGATGGAGTAGGAGGAAGCCTTAAAAGATCAGCTGCTAATGCAAGTTTGCAACGACCTTTTGAAAATCAAATCGTAACTACATACGATTTATACGAATTTGCTAAAAATTACGAAAAAATTAAAGTCGCATTTTGTTCCCAAAACGAGTATAAAGAAGAAGAACGATTGCTTCAAGCGCGTTTTCGCAAGCAATCAATCAATCTATACAGGGAACTCATCAATTTCATGCGTTTATCCCTATCTCAAAAAAGGAAATAATTACCAAAACATTTTCTAATTTTGATGGTACCTCAAGAGTAGCAAATATAATGATTTAATAAAAAGTTGTTTACTATCAATCATTCAAAAAGAGTACTTATACAGTTAACCGACTTCTGTCTTATTTATAAATTTGTCGATTGTTAAAGCATTCAATTTTCATCAGTTCTTTTTAGAACTATTTTTGTGTAAATTTTTAAAAACAAAAATTTAAATACCAATCAGTCCTTTTTAGGACTACGCTGCTGTAAATTGTTAAAATTTATAAAATTAAAATTTCAATCAGTCCTTTTAAGGACTACGCTGATGTAAATTTTTAAGGCCTTTGATTAAAATTCCAATCAGTCCTTTTTAGGACTACGCTGTTGTAAATTGTTAAAATTTACAAAATTAAAATTTCAATCAGTCCTTTTAAGGACTACGCTGTTGTATATTGTTAAAATTTATAAAATTAAAATTTCAATCAGTCCTTTTAAGGACTACGTTGATGTAAATTTTTAAGGCCTAAGATTTAAGGGAAAAAAATGTACATCTGAAGAAAGATGTGAAATAAAACTCGAATTTAATCCAGTGCTCGAAGCTTTCAGCTACTAAGTTGACAAATAGTCAGAAATGCGGTTCTCTTATTTCTATGTACACTAAATCACACTTACGGAACACAGCGCCTGCGCGACGTGCGTCAGCGCGTCAGTCTCAAGTGGCCGGCATAGACTTTTTTATTGATTTCTCGAAAAGTTATCGCGATCCCACTATAAAACTTTTTGGAAAAAATTCTTGTTACTTTTGGCTATCACTATAAAAAAAATTAAAAAAATCAAAGGGAGAGTGTTTTTCAAAAACTAAAAAAAAAATTTTTTTTTGAAAATTTTCAATTTTTAATGAAAAAAATTTTTTTTTTAAATTTATTTTAAAAGTATTAAATATACTAAGAAAATGAAAAAAAAAATTTGAAAAATATTGAAACAATATTTCAAAGTTTGATCATCCAATTTTTTTATTTTCGAATATTTATTTTGGGCGTTCATGCACGGAGAGAAAAACCAAGCGTTTTTAGTATGAAACCGTCTATGCTCATTTTGTATGGACGTGTCTGCTTAAGGCGGTGTCAAAGTGGATTGGATTTTTGCATAGAGCTTCAATGGGAAAATCACAACGACTTTGACATCCCCTTAAGGGGCGTGGCCTCATACCACAGTTGCATGAATCTCATACCGAAAAATCATGAATTTTTGCAATCGTAGTATGCTGATGTCCCATGCATTTAAAGGTAGAAAGTTCATGCTCATATCGTACAAATTTTATACAAATACTGCAGAAATTTACGCCTATAGCGCATATAAATTCTTTTACGAAATAAGTATGAGTGTTCATACTATAAAAACTTGGTTTTTTCTCCGTGTGTTCTTACTGTTTTATTATTATTTTTTTTTTATTGTTTTTACAAGGATTTTTAAGAATACCATAGTTAAAAAAATTTCAATATATTTTTTCTTTTTTTTTGAGTTATACTTCAAAAAGAAAAATTTATATGAAATTTAAATGAAGGAATAATACAAAGTTTTTGTAAAATGAAGCATTCTGGGAATTGTGGGCCACTATTTTTTTTAAACTATGGAGGTACATAATATTAAAATCACTCATAGATATAATAGTAATTTAACTAAAACAATTCTATTCAATGCAATGTGTGATATAGAGCTGTGGTAAACCTGAATTAAATTTTCAAAATATATTATATTTTTAAACTTTAAAGTATATAAAAAAAACTTTAACACATTACGATACTAATTTCAAATTTGGCATCAGATTTTCAAAATTGACAATAATTAAACTTTCTTGTACGAGGAAAATTGAATTTCACAAAAAGTGCTATCTGATACCTAAATTAAAAAAAACTTCATTATGAAAATTTTAATTATTCTAAAGAATAGAGAAGGTAAAAAAAATTATTAGCTATATATAGGTATTTAACTTTCCGAACAAAGAATATAAACAATTTTTTTTAAGAGAATTTCCAATACTTTTAATTCGCTAATATTGAAAAAATCAATTTTATTTAACAAAATTTTATGCAATTTATTTTTCCCAATAATTCAATTACTTTTAATAATTATAAAATTTTTCATGTAAATTCCATTTTTTCAAAAAAAAATTTTTATTAAATTCTAAGCATGAATTTAATTATTTTCATAATCGTAAAATTCAGTTACTTTCACAAATAAAGTTTTGGACAAGAATTCAATTATGTAAATTAATAAAATTTTCATAACATTTAAAAATTCATTATTTAAAACAATGTTCATAAAATTTAATAAAATTATTCGAAAGAAATTAATTGTTTTAAATATATTTTTAATAAAATTTTTTTTAAAATAATAAAAAAATTACTCCCGGAAATTCAATTATTTTGAGGTATTTCAATAAAATTCTTTTGAAAATTCAATTATTTTCATAAATAACAATATTCATCACAATAATTCAATTATTATTAAAAGTAATAAATTTCTTCTTGGAAATTACATTATTTTAAAAAATTCTAATAAATCATTCGCAAAAATTCAATTATTTTCATAAATAATAAATTGTTTTTTTTTTTTGAAAATCCAATTATTTTCAAAAAAATTTAATAAAATTTCCCACCGACATTCAATTATTGCCAAATTTTTCAATAGAATTCTTTGTAAAATTTAATTATGTTTAAAAACTTTTAACATTTCAATGATTTTCAATATCAACTATTTTTATAAAATAACCAAACAAAATTCAATTATTCAAAAAAATTTATGATAAAATTCTAGGAAAAAAATTCAATTTTTTTATAAATAATAAAATTCTTCGAAAGTAATTAAATTTTCTTTTAACAATTATTAATAAAATTTCTCGAAAGAATTCAATTATTTTCATAAATTACAAAATCCTTAGAAAAATGTAATTCTTCAAAAAATTCAATTATTTTCCAAATTTAAGAAAAAATTCTTCACTAGAATTTAATTATTTTTATAAAAATAGAAAAATATTTTTAAAAAATTTAACTATAAGAAGCTGAAGCTGGCACCCACTTATCAGCAACCAGTTAATTTATAAAAATTTTGTGTTGTCAATAAAACAAAAGATAGTCAACGTCAGACGCGCGAATGAACGACCGGCTCCAACGGAAAGCAAATAAATCAAATAATATTCCGTAGAAAATAAATAAAATTCTCAATACAATTAGTATTATTTATATAATTATATTATTATATAAATAATAAATAATTCTTATTAAAGAGAAATGTAAATAATAAAACAAAAAAAAAGTAATTTAATTATCTATTTTCAGGCTAATAAAAGATAGAAAAAAATCAAAGAAAAAATATTTTCAACTAATTTTCTTGAATGAAAATAAATTTTTCTACTATTACATAAAATAAAATAAAACAGAAAATGCAAAGTAGAAATTGTGACGAGCAAAAAATATTCTTATAAATCAATTTTTAGTGAAAAAAAATGGAAAAAATATTGAACAAAATTTATATTTTTTTCCTTGACTAAAAGTAAGTGGTGCACTATTTTTTTCCTAACTTCTGATAGTAGAATAAAGTAGAAAAAAATTATTAGACACCGTGACGCGCACAGTGGAACGTGGAAAATAAATTTTTTTCAAAAAAATTGGAGAAAATTTCGAAAAAAAATTCAAATTTTTTTCTTGACTACAAATAAGTGGTGCACTATTTTTTTCCTCACTTTTGATAGTAGAATAAAATAGAAAAAAATTATTAGACACCGTGACGCGCACAGTGGAACGTTGCCCTGGGGGATCGGGCTGACGCTTTCTCGACGCACAGAGCGTCGAGAATCCGTCAAAAGTTGACTTTAACAAAAAATGTAAATTAAGTGAAATATAAGATAAAATATGTGGAAATGTCAAGTGAATGTGTATTGATAAATTGTTGTGTATTTACTGAGAAAGTGTTATTGTCATGATTTTTTAATGTCGCAGATAAATAGTTAAAAAGTCTAATTTTATTATTATAATGTGTTATAATTAAAAAAAGTTAATGTTTTAATAGTACGAATAATGTATATATAGCAGTTACATATAATATATACATTATTCGTACTATTAAAACATTAACTTTTATTAATTATAACACATTATAATAATAAAATTAGACTTTTTAACTATTTATCTGCGACATTAAAAAATCATGACAATAACACTTTCACAATAAATACACAACAATTTATCAATGCACATTCACTTGACATTTCCACATATTTTATCTTTTATTTCACTTAATTTACATTAATTTGTAACAAATAAGGTCACAAACGATTAATAAACACTTTTTATACAAAACCCAATACTTACTTTATCATATTTTTATATTTAAAACACTTTTTTTGTTAAAGTCAACTTTTGACGGATTCTCGACGCTCTGTGCGTCGAGAAAGCGTCAGCCTGATCCCCCAGGGTGAAAATAAAAATTTTTCAAAAAAATTGGAGAAAATTTCGAAAAAAAATTCAAATTTTTTTCTTGACTACAAATAAGTGGTGCACTATTTTTTTCCTCACTTTTGATAGTAAAATGAAGTAGAAAAAAGTTATTAGACCCCGTGACGCGCACAGTGGAACGTGGAAAATAAAATTTTTTCAATAAAATTGGAAAAATTTCACTGTGCGCGTCACGGGGTCTAATAATTTTTTTCTACTTTATTCTACTATCAGAAGTAAGGAAAAAAATAGTGCACCACTTATTTTTAGTCAAGGAAAAAAATATAAATTTTGTTCAATATTTTTTCCATTTTTTTCACTAAAAATTGATTTATTAGAATATTTTTTGCTCGTCACAATTTCTACTTTGCATTTTCTGTTTTATTTTATTTTATGTAATAGTAGAAAAATTTATTTTCATTCAAGAAAATTAGTTGAAAATATTTTTTCTTTGATTTTTTTTCTATCTTTTAATAGCCTGAAAATAGATAATTAAATTACTTTTTTTTCGATTTATTATTTACATTTCTCTTTAATAAGAATTATTTATTATTTATATAATAATATAATTATATAAATAATACTAATTGTATTGAGAATTTTATTTATTTTCTACGGAATATTATTTGATTTATTTGCTTTCCGTTGGAGCCGGTCGTTCATTCGCGCGTCTGACGTTGACTTTCTTTTGTTTTATTGACAACACAAAATTTTTATAAATTAACTGGTTGCTGATAAGTGGGTGCCAGCTTCGGCTTCATTTTAACTATCTTCCTAAATTATGAAATTCTTCGAAAAAGTCAATTTTTCCTAAAATTGACTTTCCAAATTGTTTTAAAAATTCTTTCTAAAAATCCAATTATTTTCCATATTTAAAAAAAAATTCTTCGCAAGAATATAATTATTTTAATAAATAAAATATTTCAAAAAAATTCAATTATTTTCATAAATAACAAAATTTGCCTAAAGAAGTCAATTATTTTTGTAAATGATAAAATTCTTCTGAAAAATTCAATTATTTTTATAAATAATAACTTTTTTCATTGAAAATTCAATTATTTTCAAATATTTTTTTAAATTCTTTGCAAGATTTAAATTATTTAAAATTCTTTCATGAATAATAAAATTCGTAGCATAAATTCAATTTATTAGTAGGATAAGAAAAAAGTAAATATTTTTGATGAAAATTAGGAAAAAGTCAGGAAAACAAAAAATATGGAATGGAATTTTTGTCAATTTTATGAAGTGAATAAAACGAGTTTTTTTTGTTTCTTTTTGACATTAAAAAAATGACAATAACCCACAAAAATGCATTTTCAAAAAAAAAAAAATGAATACAGATAATTTGCTAACAGAAAGGAAACTTACTATTAGGATTATAATGTATCAACTTTATGAAGTGAATAAAACGAGTTTTTTTTGTTTCTTTTTGACATTAAAATATTGACAATAACCCACAAAAATGAATTTTCAAAAAAGAAACAAATGAATACATATAATTTTCTAACGGAAAGGAAACTTACGATTATTATAATGTATTATAATGTATATATTATATTATGGTTATTGGAATCAGGAAGTATTCTAGTTTTACATATTTTTAAACCAGATTCTTTTAAAATATAGTCGCAACAGCCACCAGACGAAAGTTAGTGGACTGACCCAGATACATTACAAATTCTATAATTTATGATTATTTATTTTCGATTACTTCGATAAAGTGTTTTCACGATTGTTGTTGATAATCTGTTTGAATTAAAATCATATTTAGTTAAAAGCATTTAAAAGAAGTTGAAATTCACTTTAAATATTACTTATTAAGCAAATATATTCGTCTTTCATTTTGAGGTTATGTTTTTTTCCAAAAAAATTTTATGGTAACAAATTGGTGCTATTGTCCCAATCACTCCGTTCATTTTTCACAAAAAATGTTTAGTTAAATTTAGTAAATGTAACCTAAGAGACAACGTAAATTTCTGTAAACCAATCTTAAATTCGTCTTCTTCCAATCTAAAGAAATTCCAGTTTTAAGAAACAATCGAGAAATATAAAAATTCTGCAATGAATTTTTGTGTTTAATTTGAAATTATAAATTTTAAATTTAGCTAAAAAATATGCGATAATTCAATCTGTATAAATATGATAGAAGCACATGACTATTTTACTTATTATGTAATTGACAGCCAACATGCAAAACAATTGATTCCAGAAAGTAATAAGCACTACATATTCAATTATTCAAATTGTATGAAGAGAACATTGGAGTTATAACTCAAAAAAACTTTCAATAACTCATTTCTGTGTCCAATTCAAAATTTGTCGCAATTTAAATGTTCATTTGTTGTGTTTATAAAACAAATATCTCTTACTTTCCGACACTTACGTTGTTATTGACAGTAAATTTTTTAAAAGCTAATCTTAATGCATTTAAAACTATTTATTAACTTTAGGTGTACATAGGTACTTCAAAGCAAATTTCTAAATAATTTTTTAACAGTTGTTTAAAAAATAATTACTTTCGTAATATTAAAAATTACTGGTATTAAAACTATAAGTACCTTTTTATTATTATATTATTTAAAATGCAAACATTAAAGCAGAAAAACTTACCTCATTTCATTCATCTGACACTATTGTTATGACCACCTCGTTCTCTCAAATTTAACTCGATATTTCCCTTGCAGTTAATATTTTGTAAAATTATGTTCAAAATATATAATTATAAACATATATCAAGATCGATTGAATAGTCATTAGTTCCAATATGAATTACCAGCATAAAATATTCCTGAAATTTATACTGTGTAAGTTAAAAAACATATTTTACACATTAATGTTTACGTAAATATAGAAATTATATCATCACAAAATATTATAGACAACCTACAAAAAATATGAAATTTAATTAACTCAATGTTCTTAACATATTTTTATAAAGATTTATAAAACAAATTCAAGATTAGATAAAATGAACCCGACTTTTAATTCATAAATTTCGAAACTCTCAATAGACTTGAGGAAATTTTATTTTGCAATAAGATTAAAAAGAAAAAAAAATTACAAAAGATTCTACGGAATGAAGTTGCAAGTTTTAAATTGAAAGACTTGTTTCTCACTTTCAAAATTAAATTCACTTAACACGTAGTATTATTATTAATTGTGATTATATCTCGTGACATATATATTTTTCAAATTGTCGGTCACATTTTTGCTGTATAAAATATTTCAACAAACCCTATTATTAATTCACTACGTTATAGACAATATTAAATCTTTCTTCGCAGCCTGAAAAATTTACTTTTTTATTCTCAGATATATGTACATACATGTAAAATATGTATAAAATATATGACAAATACTACCTATGCAAACACACACACAAACTCTCTTATGTATGCATACATACCTACTTTGTGTACAACAATTTGTATTTTCTATCCAGTCTATTTTATTCTATGGTGATATATTTTTAAACCTATTAAACAAACACTTATTACATATAAAAAAAATTTGCTCTTTTAATTGTATTGATTAAAAAAAGACAGACAGGTGTTTTCGTAAGTGTATATCGTGTATATATAAGTAATAGAATAATAGATTGAATGCAGATTGTTGGAGTTTAGTTCTCCTCGTCTTTGATGGTGCGCTCTGAGCTGGATGCGTTAAGGTACAATCACAGCACTGTAGGTTTAAGGCCTAATGGCACGGTCACACCTCAGCTGCCTGCCTGCCTGCGCAGGCAGCCGCCACGGGAGTAGGAGAGAGGAGACGAATAATTTAAATTGTCTGACCCTCTTACTCTTATGTATTGCCATGACGACCTGCAGGCAGGCAGGCAGGCAGCCGAGGTGTGACCGTGCCATAAGCACAACTGCTTCGTAAACGTCTGCGATTTATGGATAGTCCACAATAGGTGCAAAAGGCAAGATGAAAGTACAAGTGCAAGTGCAAGTGCACAACCAATGCTAAAGGCGGTTCCAGAATAGGTGCAAAAGGCAGGTAGCAAGTCCAAGTGCAAGTGCGATTCCTATATCTTTAGCATTGGTTCGCACTTACACTTGTACTTTCATCTTGCCTTTTGCACCTATTGTGGACTCTCTATAAAGATAAGGCGGTTCCATGGAGAGTCCACAATAGGTTCAAAATGGCCAACGCAGAATAGAATCTTTAACCGGAACCGTAATCGTAGGCGTAACCGTAAGAATGAGTTAAAGAAGGATAGGTATATTGTTTATCCTTCTTTAAGTAATTCTTACGGTTACGGCTACGATTGCGGTTCCGGTTAAAGATTCTATTCTGCGTTGGCCTAAGGGCAAGATAAAAGTACACTCAGATGCATTAATGCTGTCCTTCCGGTTTGACGGTATTTTGCAAAATCGTATGATTTCTATCAAAATGTTTTTAGTTCATGACATATGAGAACATTCCTATGTCACGAACTAAGAATATTTGATAGAAATGACACGACTTTTCAAAATTCCTTTAAACCGGAAGGACAGCATTAATGCATCTGAGTGTACAAGTACAAGTGCGAACCAATGCTAAAGATATGCTATATCTTTAGCATTGGTTCGCACTTGCACTTGTACTTTTATCTTGCCTTTTGCACCTATTGTGGACTCTCCATGGAACCGCCTTATCTTTAGCATTGGTTCGCACTTGCACTTGTACTTTCATCTTGCCTTTTGCACCTATTAGGAGAGTCTACAATAGGTGCCAATATGCATGTGCAAGTGCCAGTGCCAAACCCATTCAAAATGTATTGGGCATTGGCACTGGCACTTGCACATGGCACCTATTGTAGACTCTCCTTGAGAGTGGACTCTCCATCAGAGAGCGAATGTCGGAAAATCCATGCACATGTGCTTTCAGGGGCTTTCTACAACAGCTTTTTTTCATCGACAAGAGCAAAATGCACCATGCAAAAAAGTTGCGCGCGCAACGTTTTCACGCTGATTTCGATGAAAAAAGCTGTTGTAGAAGCAGCCTCAAATGGTCTAATGCTAAAAACGAGACGCATGATTTTCCCCTAATCGCCAAGTGGTCGAATGTTCAAATGGTCGAATACCAAATCGTCGAATCGTCATTTTGTCGAATGCTTAAAACGTCGAATTGTCAACTGGTCGAATGCTAAAAACATCGAATCGTCAAATGGTCGAATGTTCAAAACGTCGAATCGTCAAATGGTCGAATGCTAAAAACGTCGAATTCTCAAATGATCAAATGTTGAAAATATCGAATCAGAAAATGGTCGAATGTTCAAAACGTCGAATGGTCATTTCGTCGAATGCTCAAAACGTCGAATTGTCAACTGGTCGAATGCTGAAAACATCTAATCGGCAAATGGTCGAATGCTAAAAACATCGAATCGGCAAATGGTCGAATGATCAAAACGTCGAATCGTCATTTCGTCGAATGCTCATAACGTCGAATCGTCATTTCGTCGAATCCTCATAACGTCGAATCGTCAAATGGTCGAATGCTCAAAACGTCGAATCGTCAAAAAGTCGAAAAATTTGTTTGATGTAAGTTAACATTAACTTAAACCAAGCAAATTTTTCGACTTTTTGTCGATTCGACGTTTTGAGCATTCGACGAAATGACCATTTGACGTTTGGAACATTCGACCATTTGCTGATTCGATGTTTTTAGCATTCGATCATTTGAGAATTCGACCATTTGACGAGTCGACGTTTTGAACATTCGATCATTTGCCGATTCGATGTTTTCAGCATTCGACCAGTTGACAATTCGACGTTTTGAGCATTCGACGAAATGACCATTCGAAGTTTTGAACATTTGACCATTTGCTGATTCGATGTTTTTAGCATTCGATCATTTGAGAATTCGACGTTTTTAGCATTCGACCATTTGACGATTCGACGTTTTGAACATTCGACCATTGGACGATTCGATGTTTTTAGCATTCGACCAGTTGACAATTCGACGTTTTAAGCATTCGACAAAATGACGATTCGACGATTTGGTATTCGACCATTTGAACATTCGACCACTTGGCGATTAGGGGAAAATCATGCGTCTCATTTTTTTACGTCAAAAACCTCGAGTGACGCGTCACTTCCCAACACTGGTTGTGGCACATTAAGCCCAACGCATAATAAAACAGTAACGTGAACGTAGCATGTGAAAGAAAAGGACAAACATACTTCTGTCTTAGGTTGGTTCCAGAATGGACTTGACGCAAACGCAACGCAGACGCGTCCCCATTTAGCTGCATCTACAATTAGAAAGTAATACGCAAAACGCGAGAAAATACCATGTATTTTTCTCGCTTTTCGCGTCTGCGTCGAGCGTTTATCAATTTTTTTCCTAATTGTAGAGGCAGCTTTTGATCAGCATTGGGACGCGTCGTGTCTACGTTGCGTTTTGGCTCGGGGCTTAAGCTGCCTCTACAATTAAGCTGCCTCTACAATTAGGAAAAAAATTGATAAACGCTCGACGCGAAACGCGAGAAAAATACATGGTATTTTCTCGCGTTTCGCGTATTACTTTCTAATTGTAGAGGCAGCTTTAGGAAAAAAATTGATAAACGCTCGACGCAGACGCGAAACGCGAGAAAAATACATGGTATTTTCTCGCGTTTCGCGTATTACTTTCTAATTGTAGAGGCAGCTTTAAAGCCCCGAGCAGAATAAAACGGAAACGGAACGCAAGCATGAGATAGGAAAAGACAGAAGTATGTTACTGTTTTATTAAGCGTTGGGCTTAATGTGTCACAACTGTCAAGTTGTTTCTACAATAACATACGGGTTGCATGCAGGTTGCCGTGGTGGCATTCAAGAGTGAGAGAGATAGGAAATTATTCTATCTCTCTCACTCTTGAATGCTACTATGTAACCTGCATGCGGAGGTCTGAACACTCCCTTACATATACAGACAGTTTGGGTGCAGTCAGCGCCGTCGGTGGAAACGGTCTACAGTTGCCCAATTTTCAACTCATATCACTGGGATATTTATATTCTATGTTTTTTAGAAAAGGAAAACAAAATTTAAAAAGCATTCCATAGAGTGTCAAATTCAGACAAACTTCATATTCGTTTATTATTTATGAAAGAGTTTTATTTCAATATAATTTCATTTATAGACATTAGCAAAAAATAATAAGGATGTGTATAAATTATAGTTGATTCTTACTTAGAATGGATGCTGACGGGAATTTCGTTGTTATTAGGTTAAGTTTACTTCGGATATTGAACCTATAGATGAATGGGAATGACTGACCGCTCCCGTTCACTAACCTAGGTTAAGGAATTACTTAATAGTTTTGAATACTGTTTAATGTGATAAAAAGAAATTCCAACACTTATAAGACTGTCTGCAAAACAAAAGGACTGTTATGTTAAACTTAATATCTAGAAGAGACCAAATAAATTCAAATTAAGAAATAAATATAAAGTTTTGTAAATAAAAAGTGTGTATATATCGAATACATACTTGATTGTAAGAATGTAATATAAAGTAATATTAAATCGTATAAAAAAAAATTCTACACTCATCTATCATAACAATGAGTAGTTGGACTGAAAGAATACATCGTCGCGCGACTACATTTGGAAATGTTGTTGCAAGTTGTGGTCATCCTTCCTCTGTATCTCCTTATTCCAGACGACTTGAAAAGTTAGTATTCTTTTCTATAACCACACTCTTATTCCATTTTTAAGCAATTTTCTTACATTTATTTTCATGTAAAAATATTGATCTTGTAATGTTCATTGTAAATAAACGAGTGAATCAAAGATCAGGGTTTCTACAAAGTACTCCTTTAAAAAATTCTATGATTTCCAGATAGTAAATGATAACATTTCCATGATACATTAAAAATGATTATAATAATATTATAAAAGAAACCCAATACGTTATAATGAATTAAAGAATATTTTCAGCTTACTAGTTTAGTAAAATTATAATTTTAAATGGAAATGGTTTCTATTCTCACTTACGTATAAAATTTCAACATTAAGAATAACTTATACTATTTAATCAACATTATTTATTCAAAAGTATTTAAGGGATGTTTCTAGTCGCTAGATTTCTCGCGACACGAAAGGGTTAAAAAATTCCTTAGAATCATACAATTGCTGCCCCAAAACATTTTTGAAGAAATATGCAAAAAACGTTGTAATCAATTCATCTGGAAATCTGTTAACTCAATGTTGTACTCTATATAAACACATTTTTTAAAACAGGGAAACACTTTTCTCAAAATCTACTGAACCGATTTTAGAAAAACAAAAATTGTACTTTTTAGAAATTGCCATCTACAGTTAAGAAAATGAACTAAAAAGACAAAAAATTTTGCTAATACTTCTCTTGTAATATGTAACAATGTAAAAAAATTTCTGCAGTAACTATAATACATTTTTTACAATAAATGTTTAAAAAAGTATATTTTTTAACAATTCTGCACCAGAAAGTCCTCAAGGAGATCCCACATATCAACAATGCAGATCTAAATTGATAAAAACTCTGCAACCGCCTTTTCTTGAAAATTGTATAATATTATGCCCTATCAATTTAGGAAACTCATTTTCTATCATAAATACATAGGATGAATATTTTATTTGTTGTAATTATTAGAAAAAATTATTTTTCAAAAATTAAATATGAGCAGTTTTCAATAGTCCAAACCACCATAACCACATTTAACAGCTGTTTGGTGGTACATTATTTTGCAATAGAACCAATAGATGGCGCCAAATGTACCAGAAATGATAAATTGTTGATTATTTTTAATTTTAAATTAAAAACAATTTCATATAATGTCTTGTTTGCAAGAGAAAATTGATTAATGGTAAAAAATATATAAAATAAGACAATTTCGCAGATATATTTAATTTTCCAAGTAAAAAATAAGTTTGTTTTGTTGTTTGTAAGGAAATTTAAAATTTAAAAACCTTTATTTTTTTTGTAACAATTACAAAAAAAGAAATATTCATCCTATGTATTTTTGATAAAAAATGAGACTCCCAAATGGATATGGCATGGTATTTTATACTTTTCAAGAAAAGGCGGTTGCAGTTCTTTTTATCAATTTAGATCTGTATTGTCGATAAGTGGGATCCCACATACCGACAATGCAGATCTAAAATAGCTAAAAATATTGTATTGTTTGTATTTCCACTTGAGAGAAAATTTGTATGCGTTACCTTAATGCTTTTTTGAACAATATTAGTTTATTAAACAAAATTGATAAAATTAGTTAATTATTTTAAATTAATAAGGTCAATTTTTGAAATGAACGTAATTAATTTTAATCGAAATGGGATATTTGTAATAAATTTTAAAAATATTTGACACATAGAAAAATAAGATATAATATTATTACGTAAAATATTATTTATTCTTTAATTTAATTATTTTATTAAATTAAATAGTATTATTTAAATAATTTAATTTCATTATTAATTTTTTTATTAGGGAACATTCACATATTACGTCACGCAAATTTGGACAATTTTTTACCACTCACCCCACGTCACAGTCCGTCACAAAACTATAGACCCCCCCTAAGCCTGTGACGTAATATATGAATGATCCCTTAGCAGTCAGTTTACTAAAAATACATTGTGAGATTCACAAAAAATAGTATACAAAGTTTTTCCGTGTATTATGTCTTTTCTGTTGATTTTCTCTTTGTATAATTCCTACGTTAAACACGGTCTTTCCGTGATCAAAAACATGAATAAAAACAAACAAAAATATAAGGAGCCCAACATAGGACCACTGCGGATTTTTACGAGTTTCAAATAATTACGCAAATAAAAACAAATTTAATTAAACCCCTGTAGGAGTGGTGAAGTCGAATTCAAATCAAGTTTGATTTGAATTCGATTGAACTTGATTAGAGGCAGAATTTTGATAATAATTGATGAAATTTGATGAAATTGCTAATGAAAGCGGGTTAATATTTTAGTTAGTTATAGTGCTTTTTAAATAGCATATTTAGTAAATAAAGAAAAGAAAAAATTTGGAAAACTTATTTAATTTGACAAAAATAACAATTAAAGCATTTATTTCTTACATATTTAGGGCAAGATGATATTTAGTTATTAAATAAATAATATTTATAGTTGGAGATGTCAGTTCTAACGTGAGGCTTATGTGTATGTGCGTGTAAAGCGATAGTGTAATATACTGCTGATATATCGCCGCACATTTGTCACTACAGATGACAGGACTGGCATCTGTACTCTTTTCTGTTTTAGCACATTTAACGGTGTTCAATGGTCTCTGAAATTTCTCGATAATATGCGACTCACAGTTATCACCCAACAAATACGGCACTGACTGGTTTAAATGACGTGAAATTGGCAAACAATCATTTTTGAACGAGTTTTTCTCTGCACACAAGCAATTTTTGCAAAATCTGAATCCGAACCAACGACACAAATCTTCTTAATTACCTAAATCCAAAAAATTTTTTGAATCCATGCGCGGTTGCAAAATGGGAAAGGCCAGAGTAATATAATGCGAATCATTTTGACAGATGAGCCTTTAAGGCCAACGCAGAATAGAATTTTTAATCGGAACCGCAATCGTAACCCTAACCGTAAGAATGAGTTAAAGAAGGATAAACAATATACCTATCCTTCTTTAACTCATTCTTACGGTTACGCTTACGATTGCGGTTCCGGTTAAAGATTCTATTCTGCGTTGGCCTTTACACTCCCTGCATGCTTCTGCCCTCTAATGGCAAATGGCTGTAACACACGTTTTGTCGCCTGTCATTACATTACTTTTGAGTTTACCATTTTGCATGGATTCAAAAAATATTTCGGATTTAGGTAATTAAGGCGGTGTCAAAGTCGATGCGAATTTCCCATTAAAGCTCAATGCAAAAATCTAATCGACTATGGGACCCCCTTAAGGAGATTTGTGTCGATGGTTCGGATTCAAATTTTGCAAAAAGTGCTTGGGCACATAGAAAAATTCGTTTGAAAATGATTGTTCACCAATTTCACGTATAGGTATAGGTATAGGTCGCACATAACCTACAAATTTTAGAGACCATTGCCACATACCGACAATGCAGATCTAAAATGGCTAAAAATCTGCAACGACTGTTTCTTGGAAAATATAAGATATTATGACCTATAAATTTGACAAACTCACTTTTTAACATAAATACACAGGATGAGTATTTTATTTGTTGTAATTATTGAAAAAAAATTATTCATAAAAAATTAAATATCAACAGTTTTTCTGTAACAGGTCTTTTGACAACAGCTCAAACTGCAACGACCATTTCTCGAAAACAACGAAACAAAATAATTTTTCCATTTGGGAAATTTAATTTAGTTGGAAAATACACAGGATGAGACTCATTTGCCATTCAGAAATAAATAAAAACTTTATTTTTCCCAAAGTGTATAAGTGACAGCTGTTCGGTAGCACATGATATTTAATTTACTAACATTAGTTTTTCTTTAACAATTTGAACAAAATATATTTCTCCCATTGTGTATCTTTTATCACTAATGAATTTCCACTCGAAAAGAAGATATTATGTCTCATTGTTGTTAATTTAAAGATCAAAAATGAAAATTTGTCAGTTTTGGTACCTTTGGCGCCATCTCTTGGTTCTATGTATCACTAAACATCTGTCAGATGTGTCCTTTTTGTTGCAAATTAGTATACAAAATAGTTTACATAAATTAAAGTTTTATATTCTTGTTTTCATATAGAATGAATCTTATTATGTGTATTTTTTATTGAAATTAAGTTTGTCAAATGGAAAAGTATTTTGATTCTGTTGTTTACAAGAAAAGGTCGTTGCAGTTTAGGCTGTTGGAAACTGCTCATATTTAACTTTTTATGAATAATTTTTTTTCAATAGTGACAAAAAAAAATACTCATCCTGTGCATTTATGTTAAAAAGTGAGTTTGTCAAATTTATAGGTCATAATTTTCCAAGAAACGGTCGTTGCAGATTTTTAACCAGTTTAGATCTACATTGTCGGTATGTGGGATCCCCTTAAGGCGGTGTCAAAGTCGATTGGATTTTTTTTGAGCTTCAATGGGAAAATCACATCGACTTTGACATCCCCTTAAAACAAGAAATATAAAAACAAACTTTTCAAAATGAATTTTATATAAATATATTATAATTTATAACACAGAATTCCAACCCTCAAAAGAAAAAATGAATAACCCTACTAAAAAAATAATGAGGAATCATGACAAAACATCAGAGTTCTGATTATTCGTCAGATTTTCTGATGCTTCTTCTTGACTCTGATGATTTGTCATTTTTCAGATTATTTCTGACAGAATTTTTAGAATGGATTTGATGTTTTGTGAGAACTCTATCAGCTTCTCACTTCATTTCACAAACCAACCTGACCATACTTGAAGCGTATCTTTTAATTTCTTCAAAATGAAGTTTCTTAGAATAAATTTTAAATATTTGGAATCAGGAAATATCACAGATTCTGAATTTTTAAATTATAAACTTCAATTAGTTAAATTAAACAAATTTCAAGTCATAAAATTTTTGTTTAAAAAATCATAAACCTTCAGAACAATGCCTTTTTTGTCCACTCGACTCAACTCAGTCACAATGACCAATTTGATACGCACCTTTCTTTAACAATAGATTTTCCGAAACTATTGTGATGATTTAAAAACAAGAATTTTATAACTTTAAAATTCTGCATTTTAAATAATTCAACTTTGTAACATAAAAATTTAGAATCTATGGCATTTTATGATTCCAAATATCTAAAATTTATTTTAAAAAACATTTATTAAAATAAATTATAAGGTTTAGGTGATAATTAAAAAAATGATTTTTAAAATAAATTTTAGATATTTGGAATCGTAAAATACCATAGATTCTAAATTTTTATGTTACAAAGTTGCATTAGTTAAAATGCAAAAGTTTTAATTTATAAAATTCTTGTTTTAAAATCATCACAAAACACTCGGAAATCTATTGTTAAAGAAAGGTGCGTAGCGAATTAATCATTGTGACTGGGTTGAGTCGAGTGGGCAAAAAAAGGCATTGTTCCGAAGGTTTATGATTGTTTAAACAAAAATTTTATTAAATGAGAAGAAAAAAAAATTTATTACTTGAAACTTGATCAATTTAACTAATGGAAGTTTATAATTTAAAAATTTAGAATCTGTGATATTTCATGTTTCCAAATATCTCAAATTTATTCTCAAAACCTTCATTTTGAAGAAATTATAAGCTATCTCGTGAACTATAACTGATATGTAAAAACTAATATCATTTTTGAATTTTAATCCAAGACAGTATAAGGTATACGTAAAACAGTCATTAAAATAATATGAGTTTATAAACATTAAATATAATGTTGAAATAAACAAAAATAATTTTAAACATTAAAAAAGGTATAATGGTTTTTCGATTTTCTACCCAAGTTATAAAAGGCGTGACGACCTTTTTACATAAAGGAACAAGAATACATCCCCAAAAAAGATTTTTTGCTATGCTATAAAAAAATTCGGTGGCAGTCATAAAAGTTTTCATGATTCTTGGCAGTATATTGAAGGGTTCTATTTCTTTTTCATGTTTTTGAGCTGCAATTGTAAGAAAAACTGCTCAAAAACACCAGAAATTCTGATTATTTTTCTGATGTTTTGTCATTATTTTTTTAGAAGGGAACTTAGACAAATAAAAATAAAGTTGAAACTCCTCCTTCATAAAAAAGCTATTTTTATTTGTCGGTTCCCTACTAAACATAAAATTAGGAATCGTCATGAATGGTCAGAATTTCTGAACATTCCTGATCAGTCTCACTACTTCTGACGTTTTCGAACGTTTCTCACCATTCCTAACCAAATACTTCCCAAGCTCCTCCCACTTTACTCCCACCATTTTCGAAGCTGTGACCATTTCTGAAATTCCTGACCATTTCTGAAATGTGTGAACACATAACCTATAAAAATTTTGGTACATCTTTCTAATTTTGGAAAAGTCTCACGAAAATTTATATATATACATATAAAATCTTTCAAATTTATTTTTTACATTTCAGAATACATTATTCTATTATAAAAATTGTTTTTTTAACTTGACAAAAGCTTTTATTTTTCAAATGGGTATAATTATTGAATTAACTATACAGTAAAAGTAGGTAAATAAATCAACCCTACTATAAATTAAATTAGGAATGATCAAAAAACTGGTCAGACCGCCTGACCACTTTAATCCAGTTTTCTTACGATTCTGGATGGATCTCGTCAGAAATCTATCACAACTGATCAGGAGGAAGTTTAAAGTGGTCACAAGTCTGCTACTATCCCCTCCTCTTTGTTGACCCCGCCCATAATTGGTGACTATTTGAGACCATTTGTATCTCATTTTTGACCATATTTTTAAGCCACTTCTGTTTTATTTATTTAAACAATATGTAAAAAGTTGCAACAAATTAATTTAAAAAAATATATTAACTTAATTTATATCAATTTGTTTACATACGGAACAACTTGAAACTAATTCCCGGAATTAAATTAAAATTTGTACCCTACGGGGACGACGCATGACCTAACCTAGTGCCTAAACTATAACTGCCCTAACGAGCACGACTACCGAACCGACTTACATATTTCTGGATTCAACTGTCTATATAAAGAGCAACTGTAAAATAGTAAACTTTAATTACCAATATTATCAATAAATCAGAATAAACTGTTAAATAATTTTTATTAATTAATTATATTTCCATTGAGTCATAATAGGTTATGTGAATTAATAAACATTATAACATTATTAATTGAATCAATAATAAATTAAGTCTTAACTTTACAATTGAGCAGTTTTTCTTACAATTGCAGCTCAAAAACATGAAAAAGAAATAGAACCCTTCAAAATACTGCCAAGAATCATGAAAACTTTTATGACTGCCACCGAATTTTTTTATAGCATAGCAAAAAATCTTTTTTGGGGATGTATTCTTGTTCCTTTATGTAAAAAGGTCGTCACGCCTTTTATAACTTGGGTAGAAAATCGAAAAACCATTATACCTTTTTTAATGTTTAAAATTATTTTTGTTTATTTCAACATTATATTTAATGTTTATAAACTCATATTATTTTAATGACTGTTTTACGTATACCTTATACTGTCTTGGATTAAAATTCAAAAATGATATTAGTTTTTACATATCAGTTATAGTTCACGAGATAGCTTATAATTTCTTCAAAATGAAGGTTTTGAGAATAAATTTGAGATATTTGGAAACATGAAATATCACAGATTCTAAATTTTTAAATTATAAACTTCCATTAGTTAAATTGATCAAGTTTCAAGTAATAAATTTTTTTTTCTTCTCATTTAATAAAATTTTTGTTTAAACAATCATAAACCTTCGGAACAATGCCTTTTTTTGCCCACTCGACTCAACTCAGTCACAATGACTGTTTTTTTATCATTCCTGATTTAATTTTTAGTAGGGTTAAGTTACACAAAATGGAGAAAAAAGTTATATTTGAAAAATAAAACATATAATTCCAAAAAAACCATTAAAAAAAGGACGCTTTTGGCCAAAAAAGAAAAAAAAATCCTCCTACATTCACAATCAATTTTTCTATTTATTGTTTGAGTTAAATAAAATGGAGAAAAATAGTTATATTTGAAAAATAAAACATATAATTTCAACCCTAAAAAAATGAGTGACTTAGACCAATAAAAATAAAATTGAAACTCCTCCTTCATAAAGAAAGCAATTTTTTTATTTGTTGGTTAAGTTACACAAAATAGAGAAAAAAATTTATATTTATAAAATAAAACATAATTATAACCGCCAAAAGAAAAAATATAGATATTTTAGACGAATAAAAATAAAGCTGAAACTCCTCCTTCATAAAGAAAGCTATTTTTTTTAATTGAAGGAGGAGTTTCAATTTTATTTTTGTTAGTCTAAGTCACTCATTTTTTTAGGGTTGGAATTATATGTTTTATTTTTCAAATATAACTATTTTTCTTCATTTTGTTTAACTCAACCAACAAATAGAAAAATTGATTTTGAAAGTAAGTTGATTTTTTATTCTTTTTTATTGGCAGTAAGCGTCCATTTTTCTTTTTGGTGTTGGAATTATATGTTTTATTTTTCAAATATAACTTTTTCTCCATTTTGTGTAACTTCACCAATAAATAAAAAATAGCTTTTTTATGAAGGAGGAGTTTCAACTTTATTTTTATTTGTCTAAGTTATTTATTTTTTCTTTTGGGGGTTGAATTCTGTGTTATAAATTATTATATATTTATATAAAATTTATTTTGGAAGGTTTGTTTTCTTATTTCTTGTTTTAAATGTGATAAAACAGAAAGGAGTACAGATGCCAGTTCCGGCATCTGTAGTGACAAATGTGCGGCGATATAAGTTGAGGGCCCTAGACCTGGTGCAATACTGTAGGTCTGGTAGTCTCTTGTTGTATTCGTTTCTCTCAGTCAATCAGGGACCTCAATATTATTTAAGGTCTCTAATCGCTGTGCAGACAAAAAGAGTGTTTGCTCAAATAAGATTATTAAAGAAGCACGTGTGCAGATTGAATCTGGGGAATTTTTCTTATAAATTTAATGCGGAAGAATATTGCCCGTCTTGCCGTCGGGAGGCTGAAAGTTTTGCTCATATTCTTTTAAATTGCCCTGCTTATGAACATCTATGTGGAGCTGCGTTTCCGCATATATGTTCAGCCCCTGATGCGTTAGATTTTTGGTGGGCTATTTTAAGTTCTTCGGAAATAAAAAACATCAAATCATTTGTTAAACTTGTAAGTGGGTTACTTGGTGAACCCCACACGTCGAAGACATCATTAATTTAAATTACAGTTCGTTCTTATAAGTTGTATTTGAAATTTATCTTTGTTTGTTGTATGCGTCTAAATGTATTGTGACGAATGTTTATTTTATTATTTTGTTTTATTTCCTGCTCATTATTGAGAAACTCCTCTTGCATTCGTTGTAACGATATAGACAAATAAATACATTAGTCTATAAAAATATACAACTTAAACTAAAAATTCCAATAAAAAATTTTAAAAATGTGATGTATGATCTTGTCAAGGTCTTCATAAAATGTATGGTTTGTTGTGGCCACGATTATTTTTTCAGATAAAGTTCTGAGGGCTAAAGAGTCCTTCAAACAACATTTACATTGTTACAAGGAGCTGCTTCATCAAAAACGCAAAATTCAAACGAATTTAGTTTAAGTAGAAGATAATCTTGTCCTTAGGAATCGAAGGATATAAGAAAAATTCTGTTTTGACAAAATAGCAACTATTCAAACTCATCGTTTTTATTTTTACTTAAAAAGCTGTTTTCTCAGGAGTAAAAAAAAGATTTTTGCATTAAAAAAACTTCTTCAATTAAGAACTTGATTTTCATGTACACCAGAATTAAGCAATATCGGTCCAGTTGTTTTTGAGAAATCGTTATCACCAATTTGGAAAATGCTGTTTTGAGAAAAACGAGTTTAAAGATGTAACGTAATCTTTTATTTAGACGAAAAAATTTTTCCCGGCTACAGAAAGTCAGACTTAACTAAACCTTACTTCAGATCTTTAAGAGTGTAAATATATCACTAAATTTTTAGAGTATCAACTTAGCATTTCATGAAAATATTTCTGAGACCCTAAAGTTAGAAAAATGCAAAAAACGATTTTTTGAAAATATACGCTGTCAATAAATGAAATTTTACTAAAATATCAGATAATTTTTACTGATTTATTAGTGCATATGAGCTAAATGCAATCTGTGGAAAACTTATCGTGGGGAACCATTGAAATTTCGCTAATTCGGATTTAGAGTTCTATACTTTTTTTAAATTTTTTGCACAAATAATTAAATTATGCGCAATAATGCGAAAATTAAAAAATTGTGCGACGAAAAAAATTATGGGTTTCGATGCGACTCTAAATTTATTATATTTTATTCATAAAAATAATGAAACGTGAAACTTGCAACTTTCATTTAATTTTTGAAAATTATGCGATTATGCGCTTCGCACAAAGTGTAGGTCTCTAAACATATGAGCTGCCGGATCAAAGAAGGGCACATAAACTCGCCGTGCTGAAAAACGTTGGCCCCTGGACACTTAAAATTAAACTTTTGATTTTAAATGTTTATTATGCATATCCTTATAGAAAATTTGATTGCGCATCTTTTTTTCTTATAAAATTTTTTTCTATCTATTACCGTTTTCCAAATAATAAAGAAAAACCATTTTTTTGAAAACATGAAATTTAATTAAATTTTTCACTTCAACTGAAATATCGCGGATATTTCAGTCAATTTTGCATATTTTTCAATATCACAAAAACTAAATTACTCGTTGAAATATCCTGAGAATGATGAAAAAAGAAAAAAATTGTTTTAATTAGAAATAAAATTGTTATTAATTTTCTTCTAAACAATTGCAAAAATCGTGAAGTGCAATTTTCACGGGCTTTGTTTAACGGGCGAATTTTAAGCAACAACAAACTTTCAGTGAGAAAGTTGTTTATTGTAGTCCAAAGAAGTTTTTTGTAAAGTTTTTGGAAAACGGTAATAGATAGAAAAAAATTTTATAAGAAAAAAAGATGCGCAATCAAATTTTCTATAAGGATATGCATAATAAACATTTAAAATCAAAAGTTTAATTTTAAGTGTCCAGGGGCCAACGTTTTTCAGCACGGCGAGTTTATGTGCCCTTCTTTGATCCGGCAGCTCATATTATTTTCTCTTTGGACAACATTTTTCTTATGTATTGGAGTACATGTCCTCTACCTGATTATGATGTTAAAACATTATTCAAAAATTGTTTAAAAATATTTTTTGCAATATAATTAAAAAAATGTATGATTTTTAAGACTTTATATTAAAAATTCTTAAATTTAAATACCAAAAATTTTTTTTAACCGTTCATATTTTCGTAAATTGTGCACTCGATTTTTGCAGTGCGTAAAACTCAAAAATTTATAAAAGTTTAAAATTTATTTTTCGATGTACATTTTTTTAAAATCTGTATTGAAAATGCTTATTCGGAGACTTTCAGAGTATGATGATTACAAATCTGATAATTATCTTTTTCGGATTCTCTTGAAAATGCTTACTTAAGGGTGGATATTTATCTACATAATCAGGCCTAATAAAATAAAATTAACCGTCGGTAAGTCTCAAAAATGAAATCAAAGTTTTGATCTTTATCATGTAAACGGTATAGGGAAAGCATGATTTTATTACAGATTTTTGATTTTTGCACTTATACTAATCGCCAGATTTTGAAAAGAACTAAAGTGTTATTTATTGAACTAAAATAAACTTTTACAAAAAACATAAAAAATTTTACCGTTCCGTTCAAAATATAACTAATTTAAAAGATAATAGAGATAAAGATAAGATAAGTTTAAAAGATAATTAAAGATTTTTAATGTCATGCTTAAAAAATTATTGAAACATTTGTTGTAAATAAGAGGCGAATTCGTAAATGTGAAAATTAAAACATTGCTTTCAGTAATTGTTTTTATCCATTAGAATAAAAGCAGACAATATTAAAAATTAAAATAAATTGCAACATCTAACAATAAGAAAATAATTTTTATAATAAAGAATTAAATTATAATTAATTTTATGAATTAATTAAGTGTTTAAATATAGCAAAAAATTTGATTTGTATTATCACTAAATATCTGATTTCTAATGCCAAATCTAATGTTAATTTTCAGAAATTCAAAGTGGCGGATCCAATATGTCGGACAAAATTTATTTTAATTAATCAGATTACTGTACTGTTTTGGAATATAAATCTCTAATTATTAAATTATTTTTTTCGATTTTGAGGGAACTCACTCAGTATAATATTTAAAAAGTAACCTTTACAAAAATACAGTTATATCGTCGTTTTCTATTCGCTTTTTCTAAAATTCAGAATTATAATATTTAATTTTCTAAACTAAAGTCACAGGCAACACAGTTACTAACAATATAAGTAACAAACTTGTAACAAAATAGCGAAAAGCAGTAACAAGTGATGTACAAGGTGGTCACAAGATGACATTATATTTTACACCTGTCTTCAGCCTTACATACTTGGCTATACAAGTGTTTCTTACAATTTCTTGCTTTACAAATTTTTCTTATATACAATTCTTAATACTAAGTTTGCGCCTACAGAACGTCTTTCGAAATTAGGAGTACTCGCATTAGCCTGGACTATCCGTCTAATGGGTTTTCTCGCCAGAGGAGAGGGAAACTGTAGAAAACCTTCTCCTGAGTACAACCGGTTTATCGACAGTCGAGTTCTAATGGTGTGTACCGGACAATAATCGACAGTGCACATCATTATACCTCGACGTCAAACCTCCCGCTCAGATTATCTCACATGCCGGAAAAATCCAAGCCAAATGGGCGCGAACCAAGTACCCTTGGTCCTAGAACGTCCGCCAAGCGAGGCATTTATCCGACCGAGCTAATCTGTCGGTTAAGATGACATTATATTCCTCACTCAAAGCAGTAACAAAATGTCATAACCAAGAAGTAACATTTAGTTGTCTCAGGTGTCACAATTCAGTAACATTTTTCAACAATGTTTTTATAACAGATAACCTCAAAAATTTAAATGCATGAGTTTGTTGTTCGTTAAATACATTACTGTTTTAGTAAAGAAGTGAACTATATATAATAAAATAATGTATTACATCTCAATTTAATATAACTTGAAATAAACTGTGTTCGATGGTCTCTTAAATTTCTCGATAATGTGCGACTAACAGTTATCATCCAACAAATACGGCACTGATCGATGTAAATGACGTGAAATTAGTAAACATTCATTCATTTAATTATCTGAATTCAAAAGATTTTGTTAATCCATACAGAAATACGGTTGCAGTATTGGAATTACCATAGCAATGTAATGCGAATCATTTTGACAGCTGAGCCTTTACGTTCCCTGCTTGCTTCTGCCCTCTACTGGCAAAATGGCTGTAACACACGTCTTGCCGCCTGTCATTACATTATTTTTGTAATTCCAATCCTAAAACCGCGTTTCTGCACGGATTAACAAATTTTTTGAATTCAGATAATTAAAAACATTTCTAACAAATGTACGTTGTCAGATTTTGTAAAAAGTGCTTGTGTGCAGAGAAACACTTGTTCGAAAACGGTTATTGTTTACTAATTTCACGTGATTTCAAACAGGCAGCGCCGTTTTTCTTGGGCAATAACTGTAAGTCTCACAAAACCTACCCACATAGCACAATATTTTGGAAAAAATTGAAAATGACCGTTTGGTGGCAAGTTTGCAGAAAATTTGCATGGTAAAGTAAATGTTAAATGCATGCGCAGTTGTTTTCTATGACATCTAGATCTGCGCAATACATTTATGTCACCTTTCCTGCAAGGAAAGGCAACATTTATCAAAATACAAACATTTTGAAAACAAAAAGAGTTTTTTTGAAATTTTTAGGTTTTTTGAAAGTTTGCTGCAAATTTTCCTCAAGTTTTCAACAAAATTATCTGCAAGTTTTCTGCAAACTTGCCACCAAACGGACATTTTGGTATTTGCTGCAAGTGTGCTGCAAATTTGCCAGGTAAGTTTTCGAATTTGGCTTTGATTACTTGCCGCAAATTTGCAGAAAATTATTATGCTATGTGGGTACGAATTTCAGAGACCATCGAACGTTCTTAATATATAAAAAGTCATATAAAACAAGAGTATAGTATAATATGATTACCCTAAATTCAGAATTGCAATATTCAATTCAACATTTATTCGAGTTTCAAATATTTGAAGAGAGAATAAGTTTTTGACACTTGAATATAAAGTAAATAAAAATAAACAATAACTTACACAAAATAAGTAAAGATAACAAAACAATGTTGAAATGACAATTTCCTTTACAATTAGAAAACAACAAAACTTTCTTAACCTTGTTTGTGAGCTTCGTGAAGGTATAATTTTATTTTATAATTATTAATTATAATTGTCATAATATTACATTTTCATTTAGAAAATTTGAATTTGTATAACTTTTGGTCTGTAAAACCTTATCTAATGTATAAAAATTAGATTTGTACACATTTACAAAATTCGACTCTCTTCATAAGAATTAATAATTATAGGCTTGATTTGAATTTCGAGTCCATTTTAAACTTAATTTTCCATTTAAGACTTAATATAAATATTTTTTATATGAAAACCAGTTATAAAATAATATTTTAAGCAATAGCTAAAATAAAGGAAATATATTTAAAAAATTATTTTCATCATATTTTATCAGATACGGAGATTATTCGCGAAAACTTTTAAATGCGGTTCGGATGTAAATATGTATTTGCTATATGTATAAAAGAATTCATGAATATAAATAATTTAAAACTGTATTATATTATTATAATCATATTTATTTCTGTTTTCAAAATTGGTAAGATGTCAAGATATGTAACAGCAAAAAATTATACGCTGGTGCACAAACTTCTACTGATTTTAAGATAACTAATTTTAGTTACTAGTATGTTACAAGTTTTCAGGGTAACAGATGTAATATAAACGAGTGTAATTTGTGAAAATCAACCATTATGATGTTAGCTGAAAAACTTGTAACATGCTAGTAACTGGGATACTGGTAACCTGTGACCAATGAGGTAATTGTTTAACAAGTAACTGGTTGCCTGGGCGTTTCTCCATGTAATTATGAATATTTTGTAGTAAATAAAAATTTATTTCTTTTATTGGGAAAAAAACAATATTAATAATAGTACATTATGCAACAAGGGAGGTACGTCCGAGTTTATGTACCGAGCACAAAATCGAAAAACGAGTCGTAGCACGAGCGAAGCGTAGCGAGGTCGTAAACAAGGTTACCTCCCCTTTTCCATACTTTGCTTTATACAACAAAGGCGTATTATGGTTACTCTATGCTACCTGTACAGGCGCGTACTAAGTTCCCCCTTATAACCCAGCAGTCAATAAAGTAACCATTATTGCCCTAGGGAGATAAAGGGTACTTTATTGACCTGTGAGCGGTCAATAATATACCCTCTATCTCCCTAGGGCTATAATGGTTTCTTTATTGACTGCTGGGTTATAAGGGGGAACTTAGTACGCGCCTGTACAGGTAGCATAGAGTAACCATAATGCGCCTTTGTTGTATAAATAAAATAACATGTTTTAATTTTTATAAAATAAAATGTTTTGACCGATGGTAAATCACAGTGGTGAGACTCTGTGGCTTGCGATCACCGGGTTTAAGCACCATTCAGTGCGGTTAGTACTTCAATGGGTGATCGCCTTGGTGCCCGCTATATCCCGGTATTTTCTCATTGCTTTCGTGATTTATTTAGCGGAAGGTTTGACGTCAAGGTATAATGATGTGTACTGTCGATTATTGTCCGGTACACGCCATTAAAACTTGACTGTCGATAAAACCGGTTGTACTCAAGAGAGGTTTTTTACAGTTTCCCTCTCCTTTGGTGAGAAATCCTAATTAACAGGTGGTCCAGGCGAATGCGAGTACTCCTAATAAAGGCGGCTGTAGACGCAAATTAGGTTAATATATTGAAAACTAATGTAGAATGGCTATGCTATAAACAATAAAAAAATAAATAAAATGTTTATTTCCCATAAAATTAAAAAAAATTTATTCTAATATTTGTTTATTAATTAATATTAATTATTTTGATAATAATAATTGTCATTTTATTTTATTTATTTTTAATATTTATTTAATAAAATATTTAAATCATAAATTAAATAATAAAATTTAAATAGTAGATTATTAATTAATAATATTTTGTTAATATTAATAACGACGAATTTCTTTACAACACCGAAACTTTCCTAAAAATTTATTAAATATTTACTTGCAATATTGGTCATATTTAACTGAAAAGTTTATTGAAAATTGTGTAAAGATTTAAATGTCTCGATTAAATAAATGTTTAGCGCAAAACTTTCCTGAACATTTGAATGAAATTTTTGCATAATTACATAACATTTCATTAAAATGTTCAGAAAAATTTCGCGTTAAACATTTATTTAATCGCAAAATTTAAATCTTTACACAATTTTCAATAAACTTTTTAGTTAAATATGCCCGTGTGGAAAAGTGAGATGGGCCCACGATGGGTCCCAGATGGACTTCCCAGGTTCTAGGTTTGCCCCAGCAGGGATGGCCCAAGTGGGCCATTTCTGGGCTTGTATCGGTGAATCCAGCCACAGCCCACGTAGGAAAAACCCAGCTGGGCAACCCTGTTACTGCCTATAGATTTAGTTTTCATTAAAATTAATAAATAAATTAGTTATTAATAACATATAAGTCAAATTATAATGTTATTATAATTAATAATGTTAGTATATATATAGGAATTAATATATATTAGTCAGCCCAGTTAAAAAGTGGAGGCCAGTTGGCCTCACCAGGGCTTCCCATTTTTTTTAAAATTTTAATATATTATAATAAAAAAGTCTTAAAATTAAATATAATTATTTATAATAAATCATTCTACAATTAATTCATAATAATAATCATGATTTGTTTACACAATTTATTGTTGTTAACAATTATAAACTTTTATTGTAGTACACTAACAGACATTTAGTTTTACCGAAATTTTAAAGTTTATCCAGCTGAATTTATTTATTTAATAATTACTAATAAGGGTATAATGGTTTTTAATACATTTTGATAATTATTTAAACAAATAATTGTTGTTAATTAATAACTCTTGACACAAATTACTTAGAAACTTGCAGTTTTTTTTCTAATTATGCAATTAACTATTCTAAGCAGTAAATCATTCAGATGTTTTATGATTTCAACAATTCATCAAATGTTTAAACAAATAATTGTTGTTATTTACTAACTCTTGACACATAACATGATCTAAAAAAATTTAGTTTTTTCTTATTTTGCAATTAGCTAATCAGAATAGTGGTAGTAATTGTAAAATTAGAAAAAAACTGCAAGTTTGTATCAAAAGTTAATAAACAATAACAATTATTTGCTTAAACAATTTCTGAACTGTTTCATTCATAAAATATTTTTATTTGATACTTTTCAGATTAGTTAAATGCAAAATCAAATAGAAATTGCATGTTTTTAGGTGCTTTGTGTCAGAAGTTAGTAAATAACAACAATCATTTGTTTAAACAAGTTTTGAATTGTTAAAACCGCACCTAAATTATTTCTATTTCATGTGGTTCGTATTAGTTCATTGCAAAATTAAAAAAAACTGCATCTTTCTGTAAGCTAGTGTCAAGAGTTATTAATTAACAACAATTATTTATTTAAACAAATAAAGACTGCAATATAACATTAGTAAAATTTATCAACAACAAAAATAATTTACAATGAAAATGATTAATTAGTTTAATTTTTCTTTAATATTTAATAATAAAACTTTGATATAACCGTGGTCAACTTTGTACATTAATTGACAATTGTTATAAATACCCTTTGAATTTATTTAAAAGAAACCTATAGGCAGACTATTGTTCGAAAAACTTAATGTATCTTCTTTGTCACTATGATCTGAGAGAAATGCATTTAAACATGATTCGCATTGTGTCGTTTTTTTAAAAGGATGCAACGCGTCCAGTTGCATAAAAAATTAAGCACTGAGAAACTTCCGGTAACGTGTAATCGTGTTCTACAGCGGTTACAAAATCATTAAAATCTGAGTCATCTCATTCGACGATTAACTTTAATTTTTCTTTAATTTCCTGAATTGCAGAAACTTTTTCTGATTTAAACAATTCTTTTAGCCGAGAAACATTGAATATCGGTTGTGGAGATTTGCCATAAAACACTGAACAATTTCCCGTTTTTGGAGGCTTTAGAATGATAATTGCAAAGAGAATTTTAAAAATTTGTAGGAAGGTAGGCGTACACAGAATGTCGTTAGTTCCTCCAGCCATTCTGACTATTCCAGAAAATCTCTAGAAATAAGAAAAAATATTTTATTTCTGATCTTAAATTTGAGAGGTAACCGAATGACTGCAGATGATGAAAAGCAATTTTGAAGAAGAAGTGCCGATACATTTTTATAAAAAATCATAATTGACAAAGTAATTACTAAGAAAAGTGAAATAAAGATAGAAAATTAAAAAAAGATTCATAACGTGCGATAATAATCGATGAACTAGTTTTAAAAATAATTAGTTAGCTATTATTTTTTATTTCAATTGACAGGTACTTTCAAATATATATATATATATATATATATATATATATATATATATATATAGGCGATTTTCAATTAACTGTCATATTTGCATGTCCCCATAGATAAATGACTAATAAAATTATTATTTTTTGGCACTCACTTCATAAATCACTTAATAGAAGTCTCTTCTTAAAGATACTTAATATTCAGTTTGTTAACATTAACATTATCATAGTTAAAATTAAGAAAATTGGGTTAAATTGTCAGGTCCGTGGCATACGTTTTTTAAAAATTTTGTTCTGAAATTTTCACGTAAGCAAATATTAAAACTATCTTTTAAGTACTTTGTAGGCCAAATCTAACCAGATGTTTTACATATAAAAATATTTTTATTACAATGATTTTCTACGTACACGAGCACTTTTTTCATGTTTTAAATTGTTAATTACTTTTTACCAACACATGTTAACGTCATCGTGATTTTATAACTCTATTTTATGTTTAATTGACTTCTACTGGTATTATTTTGAAGTGCGAACATTAAAAAGAAAATATTTATTCGATTTTTTATTTCTTTACGTGTTTTAACTATGACACACATGTCAGGACCGTGGTAAAATGTCAGGTCCGTGGCATGTAACTTTTGCATTTTCTTTGCGTTTTCCATCGTAACTTTAGAAATATTTAAAAATCTTGTAGTTTCCATTTAAACATATACTTCAATAACAAAAATGTACTGGAATGTGTAATGAATGTCAAATTTAGTTCACTATTTTAGCAGTAAAATGTCTTATTTAAAAAAATCACAGTTATTTGAAAATCACCCATATATAATAATTATTATTGTTTAATAATATATATAAATGTAAAAATAAAAAATTATTCTAATAATAATAATTTTCATACCTCAGGCACAAAATAGGCGCTTTTAGATAGCAGCCGACAGGAACTAAAAGCCATTCATTTGTCCACTTGAATGAAAATGGCGACCTTTTTTCCCATGGGCAAAAAAACAGCTAGTCCCATGCGTTATTTGTGCTCAAGGGAAAAAAAGGCCGCCATTTTCATACAAATCGAACAAGTGAATGACTTTTACTCCCTGTCGTCTGCTATCTGAAATCGCCACTTTTGTGCCTTTGGAATAAAAAATATCGTAAGTAACACGGGTCTTAAAGGCTGTCTTTACGTACCTTGTTGCTTAATATACTATTTAATTAACACATTTTTTCAATATTACTTTTCAACAACTGTAGCTTGTCGCTTATTGAGTAAAACATTTCAACGAAATAACTTATGAGTTAAAATTTCATATTTATTTTGCATACCTCGAATGGGGCTTAATTGATTCTTCCAGTTAATAGGTTATCATACCGAAATTGTTTCATTAATGTGTTACATAAGTCCATTGTTGACTTGATGGTTACTCTTAATCCTTCGGTGGTCATATCGGTTAAAAAATGATCTTTATCAATTAATCCCTGCTGTTTATGTTTTTCCCAATTGTTGAGCCACAAAAGTGAATCTTGTAAGACCTATAAAGTATATTGATTTGTTACGAAATATGCAGAGTATGTATTTGACTTATATATACTTAAATGTAATAAGTATCCTTACCTTAAAATCTGTACTTTCAATTTTCAGTCCGTTAGCCAGTTTTGTCCTATTCAAGGCATCGAATAAATTGTTTATTATTAAACCTAACTCAGCAGTTGGTTCACAACATTTGAGTTTATCAAAATAGTTTTTATACGTACATTACATAAATACGTACATTACATAAATTCCTATAATAGTTAAACTAAAATAACCTGCGATGTGTAATACGGCGACAGTCTTTTGTTTCCAATTATTGATTCGAGTGCGTTATTTTATTTGCTCTAATAAGTAATGTGTTATCTTACCCTAATTTAGCATTTGCTAGTGTTTGTTGATATAATTTTTGTGGTAACAGAATTAATCCGTCTCTAAGATTCTCTATTTCATGTTTGTCAAACGGTTATTCGTAGCTTACATTAATGTTTACAATTTTGTTTCATGTTTGTGTAGTTGGAAGATACAATTCTGTGTTTTCTAAAAATACTTTACATCTTGAACCTTGTATTAAACTAGCATGATCAATTGTAATAGTTTCAAGTCCGTCGTCACAAATGTCTAAAGTTATTTGTCGGAGTGGGAGTAATATATACCCTTTGGTAACAGGGATGTATGTTTCTTGATGTAATAAATATGAGGATAGTATACAATTTGCTAATGGGTCTCTTCTTAACAAAGTAGCATCACATCCGTTAGATTTACCTAATAAATAATTTTGTTGTTTTCTTTTACAAATTTCGTTTTCTACTATGTATTTACAATTGGTTTGATAATAATTTTTTAATGGAGTGTATGATCCTATATATTTTATGAAATATTCATGTTCAGGTGCATATCCTGAATAAGTATCCTCCATTTGCTCTGGGATTGGTATTAGTCTAATCAAATTTCCTCTTCTTTCTCGATTACTGGTATTCTTAAAATGTAAGTCAATAACCCTTTTACTATTGCAACTTCAACTTCACTTAAGTCAATAATATATTGATAGTTTTCTTTAGTATTTTCAAAATGATATCATGTTCTATGAACTTGTTCAAATTCTTCTATAGTATTTTTTAATATTTTTGGTGTCAGTAGTTAGTAGTCAGTAGAACTATTCCATGTTTTCTGTCGTTAATAGCGTCAATTGCAATATTAATGTCTTCGTTTAATTCATCAATCAGAAGTTTTACTATTACTAGTTTTGAATGAATAAAATTTTCTTTTATAGTTTCGTTAATTGTCGTTCGTAGATTCATAGCTAACTAGCCGAATTATCCGCGCGCAAGCGCGCGGGAATATTGTGCTACAATGTTTATTGTAAACAATTTCAAGTCATTTTAATTTAAGTAATTAATTAAATTTTCAAAATATATTATATTTTTAAACTTTAAAGTACATACCAAAACTTAAACAAATTTCGATACTAATTTCAAATTTGGCATCAGATTTTCAAAATTGAAAATAATTAAACTTTCTTGTACGAGGAAAATTGAATTTCATAAAAATCCTTATCTGATACCTAAATTAAAAAAAACTTCATTACGAAAATTTTAATTATTCTAAAGAATAGAGAAGGTAATAAAAATTATCAGCTATATATAGGTATTTAACTTTCCGAACAAAGAATATAAACAATATTTTTTTAGAGAATTTTCACTACTTTTAATTCGCTAATATTGAAAAAAATCAATTTTATTTAACAAAATTTTAAACAATTTTTATTTTCTTAATAATTCAATTACTAAGCATGAATTTAATTATTTTCATAATCGTAAAATTCAGTTACTTTCACAAATAAAGTTTTTGACAAGAATTTATTCAATTATTTAAACTAATAAAATTTTCATAACATTTAAAAATTCATTATTGAAAACAATGTTCATAAAATTCTTATAAAGATTTCAATTCCTTTCAAAAGTAATAAAATTTTCAACAGAAATTCAATTCTTTTTAACAATTTTAATAAACTTTTCTGCAATAATTCAATTATTTTCAAAAATTTAATAAAATTATTCGAAATAAATTAATTGTTTTAAATATAATTTTAATACAATTTTTTTAAAATTATAAATAAATTTTTTAAATAATTTTTTTATTTTTCCACATAATTATGTCGATAAAAAAATTACTCCCGAAAATTCAAATATTATTATTATTATTATCTTTATTTGTTTTGAACTACAAGTTCATACAAAAGAGTCGCTTTGAACAGTATAAAACAATTTTAACAACTTTATTTACAATTTCTAAAATAACTTAATCGAATTTTAACGCACTCTTAATATAAAATATAACAGACTTTACACAATTTTTATCAGGAAAATCTAAAATGTATAACCAACTATTCTTTATAATTGATAAATCTGTACTTGTGGAAATGTATTTTCTTCTAATATCGTTGTGTGCTTCACATTCTATAAAAATATCATATAATTCTCTCCCCTTTAACTCTGGACATCCACAGCAATATTCTAAGTCTAATTTATGAAATTTATTTTTAAAAATGATTCTCGTATTATAATTATTAAGTAAACGAATTTGTGCGAAAATTTTGAGAAAAATTACAGAAACTTTTAGCCTTAAATAGTTTTGACTTCCTTCTCTTAAAGTGAGATGTGGGTAAACTTGCAGAGATCTTGAGACGGAAAGAGAGATTACATCTTCGGTTCGTAGAAAATTACTATATGTTTTGATTAGTCTGTCTTTATTAACCTTTATATATTCGGCATTCCACGTAACTTTTTCTCCAATAAATTCAAACATTTTTTCAACTTGAAGACACCAATTATATTTATGTTTAACATTTTTTGATTTCGACAGACTAATAAGACGTAACAAACAAATCTTAGGAAATCTTTTATTGTCCATGTTTAAAATTTTTTCAATTAAATTGAGTGTCAGCTTAAAAACTTTACAGGCTAATTTAACATTACCAACTTCTAATCTTAACGCATAATTCGGTGTATTTTGCGGAATTGAGAGGATTCTTTTAAAAAAATTCATTTGAATTATTTCTATTTCATCAAGGGATCCCAATCCCCATACCTGAATAGAGTAAAAAAGAACACTAATTATTAAACTTTCAAATAGTTTGGGGATTGGTTTCCATGAATTTAAGTTCATTTTATTTATTAGCTTTATTGTTGAATTTGTTGCTATTTTAGCAGAAGTTATCGCGTTATTTAGAGCTTCCTCAGTGGACGCAGATTGGCTTTGAGGAGTATACATAACTTTTAACTATGTCAATTTTTGCTTTACCGTAAGTAAATTGGAGTTTCTTATTATGCATATGGCCACCTTTTCTATAAATAATAATTTTTGTTTTTTTTTCATTTACCTCCAATTGATTTACGGTACAATATTCGTACAGATATTTCAATATTTTCTTTAAACTCACCACAGATTCCGCCATTAGGACTATATCGTCCGCATACGCGAGTAGGATAATTTCATTTTTATGACCCATTGAAACTCCTCTTACTCCCTTCGATCTTAGGAATTCCTCCAAGTCCGACAAGAACAGAGAGAAAAGTATAGGACTACTAACTTCCCCCTGAAGTACACCTCTCGTTACCTTAACAGAACTTGAAGTTTCGCCGTTATTTAAAACAGAGACAGTAGCTTTAGAATAAAAGTCTTTCAATATTTTAATAATTTTATAACCCACTCCTAATTTATACAATTTATTCCAAAGTAAATTATGAGAAATTGATGGAAAAGCATTACTGAAGTACACAAATAAGGCGTACAATTTTCCACCCTTCGAATTTAGACGATTTTGAACTAAAGCGTTTAAGACAAATATGTTGTCAACACAACTTCTGTGCTTTCTAAACCCAGATTGAAATTCTGGAAGCAGATTACTTTCTTCAGCCCATTGCGTAATTCTGTTAGTTAAAATATTTGTAAAAATTTTTGTTATACAATTAACCATAGCTATGGGTCGGTAATTGCCTGGGTCACTCGCATTTCCATTCTTGTATAACATTTTTAAATTGATATTTGACCAATTTTTTGGAGTTTTTTCCACAAGTAAGATTTGATTGAAAAGGAGATTCACATAGCTAATCCACTTCTCGGGTAAATTTTTTAAAAATTCAAAGAATATTTCGTCCGCTCCTGGAGCTTTATTATTCTTACATTTTCTTAGAGCTAATATTATTTCATTTTTTGTAATAGGAGATTCCAACGTATAATTACTATTTTTTAATTTTATTTTGTCCAAGAATGTTTCTTCACTAGTTAATTCATTGTTTTTAAAAAAATCAGAAAAATATTTATGCCATGTGCAAAAGTCTATATCATTGTTGTTATTATTACTTTTACTACTAAAACTATTTATTATGCTCCAAAAAGATTTAGAATTATTACATTGTGATAATTGATCAAGAATTGAATTATTGTAAATCTCCCTTTTCTGTTTTAATACTTTAAGGTATGATGTTTTGCAATTATTATATTCTTCGACAGATTTGGAGTTCTCAAATTTTTCTTTTTTACACTTCTTTAATAATCGTTTAACAGTTTTTTTTTTAATGACACACATTCGAAATCATACCAGGGCTTAAATTGACCACTATTGTTTTTAATTTTAGATATCATTCCAGCTGATTTAGCTTTACATTTTATGACGTTAATTAGATTTTCCGCTAACATATCAACATTGTGACTATCTGCTGGTTCGTTGCAGAGAAGATCATTCATTAAATCAAAAAAATTTTCACACAAATCATTTTTCCATTTTATTTTTTCTTTTAATTATTTTTTCTTTTTTTCTAGAGTAATGGAGATAGAGAAATGATCAGAGCCTGTTAATATTTGCAAAATTTAAAAATTTTAAATTTCTAAACTCGCCGCCAGGTTTACCCATACCAAGTCATAAGTTGATTTTTTATTTTTAACTACATACGTTAATTGACCTGAGCAGTCTCCCGACAACCTTCCATTTAATACAAAACATCCATTTTCCTCCATGCAACGGACCAGCTCCCTCCCTCTTTTATTTATTATTTTATCTACATTAGACCATAAAAAAGACATTCTACAATTTCTTGGCAATCAAAATTTATTTACTTGATTTAAATTACCTATCAATGTGTTGAAGTCTCCCACCACAATCAATGGATAATAAAAATATTTATTATTAATAAAAGCAATTAAATTATTAAATTCTGAGCAAAAAGTATCGAGATTAGAGTCAGGTTTTAAGTAAATTGACCCGAGAATAAATTTAATCTTACTGGAATGAATTATCGCAAATATACATTGTTGAGTAATTTTGATAATTTCATATTTATATTTACTTTTTTCAAGGCAATAAACAAACCACCGCTTACTCTGCCTCTTTTTGCTGATCTCACTGTAGGGCTGGAAATCACATCGAAATTGTAAGGTGCACAGGATTGCATAGGAGACGTAATTCAGGTTCCAGAAACACATATTATGTCGATATCATTAATCAGGGGGAGGAGATCCTTCCAGTTGGACATTCCTTTTACATTGCAAAAAATTATTTTAAGATTCTTTTCCTCTGATTGCTAGACTGCATTTTCTGGGTTTACTTTCTTCTCTTCTTTAGTTGATATATTTCGAGCTTGTGGAATCAGAAACGATTTAAGTGGGGTTAGTTATTATTTTAAGTAAAGATTTAAACTTTTTTTTAGACTTGTTCTTCAATCCTTTAGGTCTTCCTCTTTTGGTCCAGCTAGCTGAACAAACCTGGAAAGTAGTTAAGTCATCGCTCTCTGAGGAGTCATCGGATTCCCCACCCTCCTTAATTTTTTCCATGATTATTAGTTTTTTGGCTTCTTCAACATCAATTATTTCTTTATCGGCGTTAATTTTTGGTCCTTTAATTACTGCAATTTTCCCATTCTGTTTTACAATTTCTTTATATTTGAGTAATATTTCGTGATTTTTCTTTCGTCTTTCTCTCTCTTCTTTTGGTAAATCGTTGGCAATAGCAATATTCATCTCAGATAAAATTTTTCTGTTTTGGAAAAGAGCTGTTTTGCAAAATGAATTATTAAATGAAATTAAAGTCGGTCTCGTGCCTTCTTGTTTTCCTAATCTTTTGACATCCGTTATAGAGTCTGTAGGTATGTTTTTGTTTACATTACTAATGATAGTTTTAACTGTACTGAGCAGATTCTTATTTTCGTTATCTGTGTCCGGTACTTTATAAAATATTAAGTTTTTGCTTCTCTCTTTATACGAAATAAAATCAATTTTATTTTCGCATTGAATTAATCTTTCGTTTAGTAAAATATTTTCATCCAGTAAATTGTTGTATTTTTTTTTACACAATTTCAACTCAGTTTTTAAGGTGTTATTGTCTAATTTACGAAAATTCAAATATTTTGAGGTATTTCAATAAAATTCTTTACAAAATTCAATTATTTTCATAAAATACAAAATCCTTAGAAAAAATGTAATTCTTTAAAAAATTTAATAATTTTTCTCAAAATTTATAAAATTTTTCAGAAAAATTCAATTATTTTTCAAATTTTTTTTTAAATTCTTCCTAAAATTGACTTTCCAAATTGTTTTAAAAATTATTTCCAAAAATTCAATTATTTTCCAAATTTAAAAAAAATTCTTGTCAAGAATTCAATTATTTTCATAAAAATAGAAAAACATTCCAAAAAATTTAACTATTTTCATAAATTATGAAATTCTTCAGAAAATTTCAATTATTTTCAAAATTTTTTTAAATATTCTTCGCAAGAATTTTATTATTTTAATAAATAATAAAATATTTCAAGAAAATTCAATTATTTTCATAAATAAGGAAATTTGCCTAAAGAAATCAATTGTTTTTGTAAATAATAAAATTCTTCTGAAAAATTCAATTCAATATTTTTATAAATAATAACATTTTTCATTGAAAATTCAATTATTTGGGCAAGACTCCGTCAAAAGAAAAGCAATATGCAAGTAGTCATCTGATTTCTTTGACCTTGTGGGAAATAATAGTCCTAGGTAAGATTGTTAAAACCCAAAAAAGGATTTTCAAAAATTTTCTAAATGGCGCTCGCTACGCCATGTTGAATATCACAACAGTGTTTTTTTCAAAATTAAATGTCTTGTAATCCACATAATGAATGTTAACAAAATTAACACAAAATATAGATAAATAAGTGTAGTTTGAAATAATATTACAATAAGAAAAATTTTCAAAATTTTGACCAAAAAGAAAATTAAATTTTTTTTTGAAACTACTTTTTTGTTGATTTGGCCAGTTTTTTGAATCATCTAATTTATATATTCAGATGCCTTGGGATTCCACCTTTATTTTAATAAAAAAAATTCTTTGGAGACTTAAATAGTTTTCGAGATATTGAGATTTTAGTGCGAGCGCGCACCGCGACTTCTATGTACTGCGTAGCCATCGTGGCCGTTGAACGTGCACGAACCTGCATTAGCTGTCTCGTACAGTGAACGCATAATAGCACGCATAACAGAACGCAAAGTAGAACGCATAATAGAAATTTGTAATTGAATTGTTTATTTACTTATCTTTTTTGTTTTTATTTTTAATTGAGGGACTGGATTATTTGTACAATCATATAAATATTGTAAATAATTTTTCGCATTCTTTTTATTTAAATTATCGTTTTTTGTTTGTTTAGTAATATAAGTTGTGTAAGTTTATTTAAATAGATTTTAGGTTGAATAAATTTGAAGTAGAATAGTTTTTAAGTTAAATAGATTTTACGTTGAATAGATTTTAAGTTGAACGGCACCTATATTTTTGTTAGCAATGCCTCGTTATAAGTGTTTTAATCCTTTTAAAAAACATCGACATGTTTTTGTTGATAAAAAAAATGTCCACCCTGTTTCAAAAGAAATAGTTGAATCATTTTCAATCAATAGCAATAATTTTATTTGCAATACTTGCCGTTTAAAAGTTGCAAACTTAGATCCATCAGCCTTGGTACAAGTTCAAGAATTTTTTCACTCTGTTGAAAATGTAAGCAAGGAAGAGGTATCTCAACCAGATGATTTAGGTAATAATGAAATGGATAATGAAATGGAAAATTTTAATTTTAATTACGAAAGAGAAAAAGACATCGAAGAATTAAATAACATTTTACACATATTATGTATTTCACCAATTGTTTGTAGCAAAGATCTTCGTACGCAAACGGCAAAAAAGAAAAAGGTAAGTGAAATTCTAGAGGTATTTGAAAATAAGTTAAAAAAAATCCTAGTAAATCCCGAAAAATAGAACTCTTAACAATGGTTCCACAGACTTGGAGCATTCTCAAAATAGCAACCGAATTTGAAGTGCCATATAAACAAGCTCAAAAAGCTGTAATTCTTCATACTGCTAATGGTATAGGCACAACACCAAATCCTCGAATTGTCAAAAAATTACAAGAAGAAATTGTGACAACTGTTAGAGATTTTTATTATGATTCTGACATTAGTCGACAGTTGCCGGGAAAAAAAGATAGCATGTCTGTCAAACAAGCTGATAACTCAAGAAAACCTTTGCAAAAAAGATTAATTTTAGGGAATTTGAAGGAAGTTTATGCAACTTTTAAATTACAGTACCCTAATATGAAAATTGTATTTTCCACTTTTGTCAAACTGAGACCCAAAGAATGCATATTTGCTGGTGCTAGTGGCACGCATTCCATTTGTGTTTGCAAAATACACGAAAATACAAAGCTTTTAATTGATGGGTCAAATCTTAAAGATCTAATCACAGATGAAAATAATAGATTTTTGACATCGTACAAGACCATTTTGCTTGCAATGATTTGTGAGCCTTCAACATCTGCTTGCTATTTTGGATCATGTGAATCTTGTCCAGGTGTGACGCCTGTAATAGAAACACTACAGAAGATATTTGACGAGAATTACGTTAAAAATATAACGTATAATTGCTGGACATCAACCGATAGAACATCACTTGAAACATTTTGCGACATAAAGGAAGTATATTTAGAAAAACTGGCTACGAATCTAAGCGAATTGCTCAAACACGACTTTATTGCCAAAAAACAAAGCCAGTTCTTGAAAGATTCTAAGGAATCCCTTGAAGAGGGTGTTTTTATAATCTTATTCGATTTTTCGTAAAATTATGAAACTATTATTCAAAACTCTATTCAGAGTGAATACTGGAATAAGCAACAAATAACCATTCATCCAGCTGTTGCTTATTATAATGATGGAAGTAAAGTTGTTTGTGAAAGCTTTGCAATAATTTCAGAGGATCTCGAACATAACACAAGTGCAGTTCATTTATTTATGGAAAAAGTTATAATCGAATTAAAAAAAAGCATTCCATTAAGAAAATTATTTATTTCACAGATGGTGCGGCCTCGCAATATAAAAATAAAAACAATTTTATCAATCTAGTTTACCACAAACGTGACTTTGGAATTGATGCTTCTTGGCAGTTATTTGCTACCTCACACGGTAAAAGCCCTTGTGATGGCATTGGAGGTACCCTTAAACGAGAAGCTAGCAGAGCTTGTCTTCAACGCAGTAGTAATAAACAAATCTTGACTGCAAAAGATTTGTTCGAGTGGGCTTCTACTGCTTTCATAAATATAAACACAATTTTTTGCTCTAAAAAGGAACATGACAGAAAAACAAGAAATTTAAAAAAACGATTTGAGAAGCTCAAACAATTATTTGAACAAGGTTTTTCACTCGTTCACACCAATCAGTGAGAGTAAAATCGAATGCAGGAAATATTCTCCTGCTGATGAAAAATTTGAATTTGAAATCGAGAAATCGAATAAAAGAAAACGATAAAATATTTGTTAAAATAAAATTTTCCACAATTTATAAAAATTAACAAATAAATATTTACATTCAATCATTTTTTATAATAATTATTTATAATGTAAATTTTCTGTTTTTCCATTAGTAATTTAAATTAAAGGAACATATGTTTCTTAAGTTAGCGCATAGTAGAAGCACCGCTTGGCGTATGGGATGAAATCGCGGTGCACGCTCGCACTAGAATCTCAATATCTCGAAAACTATTTAAGTCACCAAAGAATTTTTTTTATTAAAATAAAGGTGGAATCCCAAGGCATCTGAATATATAAATTAGATGATTAAAAAAACTGGCCAAATCAACAAAAAAGTAGTTTCAAAAAAAAAAATTTAATTTTTTTTTGGTCAAAATTTTGAAAAATTTTCTTATTATAATATTTGTGACGATGTGAATTTTCACGCGTGTCATGGTAGTTGAAAAGTCTACATCGTCGCGTTATCTGTCAGAAAAGCCCCGAGCCGACAGGCCCCAAATTTTCATGGTAATTAAGGAAAAGCTAGTACCGCCAGCTGACCCACTATTCGAGGGAAAGTAGGTCGCGCGGCTAGCCTAACGAGGGAAAGTGGTAGATGGCGGGGCCAGCGCCTATGTAGAGTATACGTGCAGGACCTCCCAATACTGGTATACCCACACGGCTCGCATACGAGCGTAACTGGGAGAGATTACGCTCTCCAACGGCGACAGCCCTCTAGTGACTGTCTGCCGATCTCCGCAAAGTTGGTAAGAACATTTGCGGCCCTTCGGTGAAGGGCGAGACCTTTCCAATCTCTGGTTACTCTGCAGGTAACCACCCGAGTAGGCACCACAACTCACATGTCGAAGCGCTAGTTACTAGGTCCATTACTCCGTTTTTGCGAAGCTCTGGTCCGTTCATAGCGCCCCTAGCCTCAAGCGATGTAGGCTATAACCACTGCCCCCACGAGGCCAACCCAATGACCGGAAAGAAACAAGCCTTTCGGCAAGTCCCCCGGGCTCGGACCGGTCCCCATGGTACCGTTTGTACTCTGGTATGAGTACCGATTAAGAGTCTTACCACCCTTGCTTCGGCAAGCGTGAGGTCGGCGGTCTATAATTAGACTTGCCGGGCCGCCACGGCACTGCCCATCATCATCGTATGCCACTGCTCTATAAGAAAGCCTGGGACGAACCGAGTACTAACCGCAAGCAGTGGCGCCACTCCGAGCCTCGTATGGTCGCCTCTTACGACCTGTAGCCGGTCACAGGGGGCCTATTCTGCACCCGGGCACCCCACGGGTAAGATGGCGGGGCCAGTACCACTTTTGAAGAACGAGACGAGGAAGAAGACGAGCCACGAGGAAAATTCAAGAGACGCTACAGGTGGGCCGTGTATTAGCCGCCATAATGAAAATTGTGTCTTGCCGCGCCGGTACATCGTACATTGCCGCCAGCGAAATTTTCAGTTAATTTGTAGAATTGTGGGAGTGCAAATTTTTATAGTGTGTACTGGTGGAGCGTGAAGCTCAATAGCAGTATTATTTAATAAATTGACAGTGATTGTTGGCGAAAGTGAAGAGTTATTGTTGTTCTTTTTTTTTGTTGCCAAATTCCTTGCGATTTGCCGCCACATTACTGCCGAGGAGAGCCGAGCCGGAGGGGACAATTTAAATTGTGAGCACGCCGAGTCGTCGTGGGTAAGTCGTTTGCCAGTTTCGTGCCAGTCGTGTCTCGTCGTTGGCATTTTCTGCTTGCGAATCGCTCGAGCAGAATTTCCTCTGGGTGAGAGAGAATCTCAGAGGTGTCGAGTTTCTTGTGTTGTTGTTGAGTTGAGTAGTTTATTAATTATCTATAAAATTAATTGGCGCCTGACGGCGAAATTTATTTAGTTAAATTTCTTAATTATTTGTTTGTTGAGCGCGTCAGATTTTGCATGACGTACGCAGAAATTTTAAGCCTTTGTAATCATTGTTCAAAATAATACGTCACATATTATTTCAAACTACACTTATTTAACTATATTTTGTGTAAATTTTGTTAACATTCATCATGTGGATTACGAGATATTTAATTTTGAAAAAAACACTGTTGTGATATTCAACATGGCGTAGCGGGCGCCATTTTGAAAATTTTTGAAAATCCTTTTTTGGGTTTTAACAATCTTACCTAGGACTATTATTTCCCACAAGGTCAAAGAAATCAGATGACTACTTGCATATTGCTTTTCTTTTGACGGAGTCTTGCCCATTTTCAAATATTTTTTAAAATAATAATAATAATAATAAAATTCGTAGCATAAATTTAATTTATTAGCAGGATAAGAAAAAAGTAAATATTTTTGATAAAAATTAGGAAAAAGTCAGGAAAATAAAAAAAAATGTAATGAAATTGTTGTCAATTTTGTGAAGTGAATAAAACGAGTTATTTTTGGTTTCTTTTTGACATTAAAAAAATGACAATAACCCACAAAAATGAATAAAAAAACAAATGAATACAAATAATTTGCTAACGGAATGGAAACTTGCGTATAATGTATATGTATATTTCTATTATCTATCAAAACGTATAAAAAACAAAAGAATAACTATAACTAACTTCAATCTGCGGACAGAATGAATGAACGAAATACTACGAAGATTATTATAGTTAATTATGTTGATCATCATTTTCATCATCTGAAAAGACGTAATATGACATAAGCTGGTTGGCATGAAATCTACTTCTTTTTTGTTTTTAAATAATACTTCATAATTATTGTTATCAAAAATTTGTGTAATAGTTCCTGGTCCTAACCAACATGGAGATAATTTATTAGTTGGATGATTATTAATTAATTTTACGCGGTTCCCTATTTCATATATTGGTTGTGGTAAAACTATTTGTTCATCCAATCTTCTTTTAGATTTATTCTGTTGAATTCTAATTTTCTCTGTATCTTTAGTTAACCATTTTTCATGCTTTTCTTTCCATTGCTGAATTAGTTCTGGGTGTTTAAGAATTGGTGAACTTTCAAGAGTGGACGGGAGGTGTATCTCTCTTCCAAATGTGAGTCCATTGCTGTTTTTAAAAGATTTTTTAGTGTAGAATGCATTCTTTCTATTCGTCCGTTATTTTGTGGATAGTATGTAGTTGTCCTTATTGGTTTAATTCGAAAAAGGTTTTCAAAATGTTCAACTAATTCGGAAACAAAATTTCTCCCCTGATCAGTAAGAACACTTTTGGGTGAACCAAATATATAAATGTATTGTTCTAATAAAATCTCTATTATATTTTTACTTGTTGCTTATTTTAGTGAAATAAGCATGATATATCTTGTTAATTGATCTTAGATACTTAATATAAATTCGTTTCCTTGTTTCGTATTAGGTAAAGGGCCGAAAATGTCCATTATTTAAATAATTTCGTTAATTAACAAATAGATAACTCTGGTCCTCCTTAAAATTTTTTTTGCTGACAAATTTATGTTTATTTATGTCTATTTTGTTAAAAAATAATTTTATAGTTAATAATTATCATTGTTGCTAACAATTATATTTATATAAAATATAAATTAAAAATTAATTAATCAATTTTTTATTACTTATTTATATATTTATTTATATTAGCATAAATTTTTCTTAAAAAAACAATTTTTTTAATAATTGTTAATAACAATGATAATTATTAACTTTAAAATTATTTTTTAACAAAATAGACATAAAGTTCACAAATAAACATAAATTTGTCAGAAAAAATTTTTTTTAAGGAGGACCAGAGTTATCTATTTGTTAATTAACAAAATTATTTAAATAAATTGAATTA